>CM062814.1:441656493-442903993 GCA_031772625.1 Pinus tabuliformis | reverse complement strand
TGCTATGCATATGGAACTTTAGACATATAAGCTATTTCTTCCTAAGTATTGGGATACATCTCCTTAGTTTGAAATCACTTGCCAAAGGTGTACTAACTGGTTTTGCATTCTGCATATTAAATATTTTCAACACCTTTTCTATGTACTCAGTCCAAGACAATGTTAATTTACGATTCTTCTTGTCTCTATTTATTCTCATACCAAGGATTTGTTTTGCATCACCCAAATCCTTCATTGCAATTGAGTTTGCTAATTTTCTTTTGAGCACATTTATTTCCTGCATGTTAGAACCTGTAACAGGCATGTCATCTACATACAATAACAATATAATATAGCTTCCATCATTTTTCCTTTTGAGATAAACACAATGATCAGAGTGACATCTAGTATAGCCTTGTTCAGACATAAACCTGTCAAATTTTAGATACCATTGCCTTGGAGCCTGTTTTAAGCCATACAAGCTCTTCTTCAACCTGCACACTAGTTTCTACTTCCCTTTTACCTCATATACTTGTGGTTGTTGCACATGTATATCTTCCTCCAAATCCCTGTGGAGAAAGGTTGTCTTTACATCTAACTACTCAAGATGCAAATCTTCAGCTTCTACTAGACTTAAAATAGTTCTGATTGAAGACATTTTAACAACAAGAGAAAATATCTCATCAAAATCTATACCCTTTTTTTGTGCAAACCCCTTCACGACAAGTCTATATTTATACCTTTTTCTACCTCCATCTTCTTCCTTCAACCTCTAAACCCATTTATTATGAAATGTTGTTTTACCTACAGGAAATCTGACTAATTCCCAAGTCTGGTTATGTACTAAGGAGTACATCTCTTCTTTCATGGATTGCTCCCACTTCTTCTTGGTTTCTACCTGCACCGCTTCTTTATAACATTTTGGTTCATGAGTATCAGTCAACAATACATAATATAATGAAGGAGAGTATCATTAAGGGGGTCTACTTATCTTGGTAGATCTTCTAACATCACTTTCAGGTGTTTGAGGTGCTAGTTTATGTTTTGGTTGTTGTTGTTGTTGTTATGAAACCAGCTCACAAAAATATAGAAAAGAGAGATCCACGCCTTAGAATTCAGCCTCTTCGAGGGGGCAACCTTCTTTACATTACATAAATGAGCAATTCTTGGATCCTTCAAATGACAAAACCTCCTTTCTATATATAAGAGTCTAAGGAGTCACAATATAACCCAGTCGACCTAACAATAATAATATAAAGCCACAAAAATAACAATAGAGGGATTCTATGGGGCACAGTAATAACAATATGGGGACAATAGGGGCACAACAATATTAATAAGGGATACAACTACAATAGTAATGGGGTAATCAATAGTATTATAGGGACCCAACATGCCCCTCTCCTTCAAAATAGTGTTGTCCTCAACGCTTCAGTAGTTCTGGATGCTTCTATATAAAATTCTCATCCTCCCATGTGGAATATTCAGTGGATAAGTTCTTCCACTTGATAAGATACTCTGAAATTGATCGATTTCGTAACTGTCGAGCTCTTGTTTCTGTGACTGCTTCTGGTTCCAATATAATTTTTCCTTCCTCATCAAGTTCTAGCAATATTGTTTGAATTGGGAGCTTTTCACCTCTACCTTCTTTAAACATGAAACATGGAAAACTGGGTGCAATCGAGAAGCTGTAGGAAGCTCCAATTTGTATGCCATAGTACCAATCTTTTGCAACACCTTGTACGGACCATAATACTTTGGTGATAATTTATTATCCTTCTTAGCTTGCTTGAGGGACATTTGCTTATGTGGTTGTAGCCGTAGGAATACCCAATCACCTATAGCAAAACTTCTTTCGTTGCGATGTTGATCTGCCTATTGTTTCATTCTATTCTGTGCCAACACAAGGTTATCCTTTAAGAGTTGGAGGACATGTTGTTGATGTTCGATGTGATGTTTCACTGCTTGAACCTTAGAATTTTCTCTTAAATATGATGTAATGGATGGTGGCTGATATCCATAAAGTGCCATAAATGGGATCATTTTTGTTGCTGTATGGAAGGAAGTGTTATACCACCATTTAGCCAGAAGCAACCATTTGACCCATTGTGTTTGTTTATCAGATACAAAGCAATGAAGATATCCTTCCAAAAATTTGTTTACTATCTCAGTTTGCCCATCAGATTGAGGATGATAAGATGAGCTATGAGCTAACTGAGTGTTACACTAAAAAATGTCACCTTGACTACTTACAGTTAGTATGGCTCCAATCAACAAGTCATGCTACCCTCTTAGGCAAGTCTCATGCCTCTGTTATCCATCTCAAACTCAAAGAAGAGAGAAAGTCTTGTAAAAATCATGTTTATCTCTGGGGTCGCAGGTTCTCTCTAGCCTTACCTGCGGGGACGCTGACCATGTTCACAAAATATGCGTCCATGGACGCTCTGTATGTTAAGGGACAGGTGCGTCCCTCTGTAAAAGGCAAAATGCGCGAGTTTTATCTTGAAAAAGTTACTTGTGGTTACTTCTAGAACATTCTAGAGGTCGGTTTGATGAAATGGATGCGCCTCCAGTTGGTTCATGTATCTCTATTAAGGGGGAACCTATCCCATCAATAAGGGAGCTATCCCACCCATAGAGGGGGATGATCCCATTGATAGTGGACCTGAATAACCTCTTTACAGCACTATAAATAAAGGCATTGAGCCAGAAGGAGGGGAGGTTGGAGCTATACATTTTCTTTGGGTAAATGCTGCAGGATTTAGGTCTTCCATTAGAGCCTTTGTGAGGAGAGATTGTCTTCACTTGATTCTACTTGGGAGAGGGTGAGCTTTGTCAAAGTAGAGGAAAACCCTTGATGGACCCTGGGAGGAACTTGCACAACACCAAGGCCAGGTTGTAAGAGTTTCTTTGTTTCGTTATTAATACAAACTGGTTTATTTTTCTCAATAGCTTATGTTAATGAGTTATTTCATGTGTTCCTTGGTCTGCATGTTGAATATATGTTTTATTATATGAAATGCAAGTGCTTGGTAATTGTTTGATTGTTTGTGGTTGCAGGAATTGACTTGAAGGAGGAGCTCATCCGGATCGTCAAGAACGGACTTCAACAACAGCGTTTTGGAATAAGGTAAGCCTAAACACTTGTAGTTTTCATGTTGTAAAAGGTGTATTTAGAGAAAGATCACTCCATTTTGTCTTGTTTGTCATTAGAATGTCTTAGACTTCTAGGAAGGTCAGTCGTGTCCGCACCCTTGACAGATTCCGTGTGACAAATTGGCGACTCCGCTGGGGATCGAACCCAGAATCTCTGGTTTCGCAGAACCTCGTCTTCCTTCCTCCATCCCTTTCCAAATCATTGTCAAGGCTGGTGGTAGGGACATACATCGTACACAGGTAGACGAAGGTGCTTCTGTTAGTATTTTATCCTCAAATGTTTGGAGAGCTTTGGGTTCCCCTCAGCTGGCGCCTATTACGCAGAATCTGAAAGCTTTTAACAGAACCATTAGTGAACCTTTAGGGATCCTTCCTAATTTTTCCATTACCTTGGAAGGTAAAACTGTCTGTATTGATCTTATGGTAGTTCGAGGTCCCTTGGATTTCAATTTACTCCTTGGGCGAGACTATGTTTATGCAATGAAAGCTGTCGTATCGACACTCTTTCGCGTGATGTCTTTCCCTCACAATGGCAGTATTGTGACTGTAGACCAGCTTTCGTTCCCTAGTCTTGTTTCAACTACCAATAATATGACACCCCTAACTGTTCCTGATTCTAAAGTGGTATCTACCCTGCCACGGGTTAATTATGTGGCAACCGATCCCATGTTTTCAGTTACCAATGTAAGTGAGCCTCTCACTGTTGATTTAGATCCGGTAATTGACATGGAAAACTCTATGGGATTATTTGAACACGATGTTCTTATCCCTTTTGAGTCCCTTGACATGTTTTCCTTCCCAAGAAGTATTCTTCCTTCGGATGAAGACCTCTTGGAAGCCATGATCAAGGTGTGTCCATTGACATGTCTTTCCTCCAGTTGGAAGCCATGATCAATGTTCCGAGGATAGTTTGTTCCTGTCTCAACCTCGTTAAAAAATGAAACTGGAGTGTTTCGAGGAAAGTTCCTTTTACTGTGTCAACCTCGTTAAAAAATGAATCAGTGTGTATGAGGATAGTTTGTTCCTCTCTCAACCTCGTTAAAAAATGAAATTGGATGTTATGAGGAAAGTTCCTGTTACTGAGTCAACCTCATTAAAAAATGAATCAGGTAGATTTTAGGCTATATAGATAGTTAGAAAGTAGGATTTTGAGAGGAAAGTTCCTGTTACTGAGTCAACCTCGTTAAAAAATGAATCAGGAGTGAGGAAAGTTCCTTTTACTGTGTCAACCTCGTTAAAAAATGAATCAGTGTGTGCGAGGATAGTTTTGTCCTGTATCAACCTCGTTAAAAAATGAAATAGGCTGCTACGAGGATAGTTTGTTCCTCTCTCAACCTCGTTAAAAAATGAAACTGGATGGTACGAGGAAAGTTCCTTTTACTGTGTCGACCTCGTTAAAAAATGAATCAGTGAGTACGAGGATAGTTTTTTCCTGTATCAACCTCGTTCAAAAATGAAATAGGCTAGCATGAGGATAGTTCTTTTACTGAGTCAACCTCATTAAAAAATGAATCAGCTAGATTTTAGGATATGTAGGTAGATTGTAGAAAGTAGGATTTTGAGGACAGTTCCTGTTACTGAGTCAACCTCATTAAAAAATGAATCAGGTTTGAGGATAGTTCCTGTTA
The DNA here is from genome assembly GCA_031772625.1 of Pinus tabuliformis. Taxonomy (NCBI): domain Eukaryota; kingdom Viridiplantae; phylum Streptophyta; class Pinopsida; order Pinales; family Pinaceae; genus Pinus; species Pinus tabuliformis. The sequence goes on along the minus strand of CM062814.1, from coordinate 442,899,230 downwards.
CTGAGTCAACCTCGTTAAAAAATGAATAAGGTATGAGGATAATTCTTTTCTTGTGTCAACCTCTTTAAAAATGAAACAACTCCCTTTTCAAGTTAAATATTGAAAGTAAACCTTCATTTCATCCAGCCGGTTGAATGCAATGAAGCCTGGGGGGCATGTACCTAGTTTTGCGTCATTATGCTAGGGGCATGTGAACTTCTTGAGCATAGTTCCTTGTCTTGTGTCAAGCTCTTTAAAAAATGAAACAAGGGTAGGTTAAATAGGTAGATTGTAGAGCGTAGTTATGAGCATAGTTCCTTGTCTTGTGTCAAGCTCATTAAAAAATGAATCAAGGATTTTAGAGCACAGTTCCTTGTCTTGTGTCAAGCTCGTTAAAAAATGCATCAAGGTTTTTTAGAGTATAGTTTTTTGTTAGGTAGATTGTAGAGAGTAGTTATGAGCATAGTTCCTTATCTTGTGTCAAGCTCGTTTAAAAATGAAACAAGGGTTTTGAGGATAGTTCTTTTCTTGTGTCAACCTCACTAAAAAATGAAACAACTCCCACAAGTCTTTCTCAGATCTTGAAAGTAAAGCTTCATTCCATCCACCTCATTCAATGCAATGCAGCTTGGGGGGCATGTACCTAGTTTTGCGTCATTATGCTGGGGGCATGTGAACTTATAACAAGCATAGTTTTTCGTTTCAAGCTTGCATAAACATGAAACTGAATCCGAGCATAGTTCTTTTCCTGTGTCAATCTCGTTAAAAAATGAAACAAATCCTCCTCTAATTGAGTCGAGAGTTTGACTAGACCTCATAGATGTTAGGTTGTACGTTTAGGTTAGTTATTTCAGTTTTTGCATAATTTTCTTACAGTTTTAGGTCGAGTTTTTCAAATGATCTCATTCTTGAACCTTCATTTCATCCACCTTAGTTGAATGAAATGAAGCTGGGGGGCATGCGCTCTAACAGTTATGCTTAGGGGGCATCAAGCACAGTTTTATCTCTGTTTCAAGCTTGTGTAAAAATGAAACTAATTTGAAGCATAGTTTTTATCTGTTTCAAGCTTTTGTAAAAATGAAACCTATCTCGAGTCAATTTCAGTTATTTTCAAGACTCGTCAAACTCATGAAAATACCGAGATTATTTTGCTATCTTTCATTCTCGTAAAACAAATGAAAATGCCGAGTTCTTTCCGTCTTTTCCTACTCGTAAATTAAATTGAAAGTCGGCCACATGAGTACATTTTTATCCCTTTTTCGAACTCATTAAAATTTACGAAAAAGTGAAAACCATGAGTACATTTTTATCCCTTTTTCGAACTCGTTAAAACTTACGAAAAAGTGAAACCTTGGAGTTCTCTTTTAAGCCCTTTTCAGATTCCTAAAAATATGAAAAGATCGCCGAGCGTTTCTTTTACACTCGTTAAAACGAAATTAAAAGACGGTCCCCTTATAGTTCTTTTCTGACCGTAAAATCAGGAAAAGATTGCCGGGTTTTTGTCGTTTCAAACTCGATACGGAAATAAAACGACGTGTCCTTGATCGCTTTTTACTTTTCAGGTCAGTGGCACTAATTATGAAAGTACTCCTTGGTCGCAAGATCAAGCGGTTCCCCCAGGTATTATTTTATACTTTTTCGGGCTTGAGGGACACAAATTTACGAAAAAGTTCAACTTGGAGTTTCCTTTAGTTTTTTCAGACTCTCTAAAATTGAAAAACGCCGAGTTTCTCCTATACTGGGCTCGTTAAACTTTTACAGTAGAGGACCTGTTCAATTACAAACAGGAACGAACCACTCCTTCCTAGGGTTCGAATTTAAACTAGGTTGGACTCGTCCGAAGGATGAGCTTACAATCAAGCATATGTTATCCTCCTCAAGCTTGTTAAAAATAAAGAGGTACTTGCCAGAAATGGTCGGGGAAAAGAGAGAAGAATGAACCTATTTGTCACCTTTTGTCTCAAAAGAAACTTTATTACCACTCTTGAACACGACACTTTTCATTCACCTGGGTTGGAAAATCTTTTACCTCACAAGTTGACCAAATCACTTTGAAAGTCTTTAACCGGGTTCCAGGGGTTAACTTTGAGTTATACGTCACCAAGCCATCTGTTGTGTTGTTATGTGTTCAAGAGGTCTGCAAGAAAAAACTTTCATCTGCAAAATACTTGTCATCCATTTGACCATCCCTGAGTCAGTCCTTACAGCAACATTTCTTCAACTTGAACAATGATTTCGTGTTGCAGGCTTGCCTGCAACGGGTCGCTTTCTATCGACATCGACACATTATCTAGAAAGATGACTTAGGAATCGACAGTACCTTGAAGTCTGCATGCATCAATGGCAGGTTTCTCGCCTTTGACGTCAGTTTACATCATTGACTTTCGATCAAAGGATTCCGTGAAGTGTTCGACATCAAAACATCTATTCACATTTCACGGGTTGTGCTTGGTACTTTGAGGACCATTGACATTACTGGTGGTTTCTCTCACGCTTGCTAACAGTTTACATCATTGACTGGTAATCAAGTGGTTTCTACCATGTTCGACATCGAATCATTTAATCACATGGCTAGAATCGTACCAATTCGGGAAGTAGAAGTGAAGACCCTGGATCTAGTTTCTACCATCCAGGCTGCGAGGAGTTTTGTATTCATTATCTATGTAGACTAATCATAAACAGATGGCTGCGTCCATACTGTGTCTACAAAAGTCTATAAAAATGATGTACTGCAAGATCATTCCTGTATCAGAATAGTTAGTCCATTAGTTAAAGTTTTGAATCTGAGTATGGGAATGCCTACCTCAGTGATGATATAATCTTATCCATGTATTTTGTGTTGAAAATTGCAGGTTCCAACCAGGCCATCCACAAGGCGATCCTTGAAATGATAAAGCGCTTCACCCTTCCTAGAATTTCAAAACCCTATTCTATTCCAGGCTTCGCACTTTAGGGGGCAATCTGTTACACTAAAAAATGTCACCTTGACTACTTACAGTTAGTATGGCTCCAATCAACAAGTCATGCTACCCTCTTAGGCAAGTCTCATGCCTCTGTTATCCATCTCAAACTCAAAGAAGAGAGAAAGTCTTGTAAAAATCATGTTTATCTCTGGGGTCGCAGGTTCTCTCTAGCCTTACCTGCGGGGACGCTGACCATGTTCACAAAATATGCGTCCATGGACGCTCTGTATGTTAAGGGACAGGTGCGTCCCTCTGTAAAAGGCAAAATGCGCGAGTTTTATCTTGAAAAAGTTACTTGTGGTTACTTCTAGAACATTCTAGAGGTCGGTTTGATGAAATGGATGCGCCTCCAGTTGGTTCATGTATCTCTATTAAGGGGGAACCTATCCCATCAATAAGGGAGCTATCCCACCCATAGAGGGGGATGATCCCATTGATAGTGGACCTGAATAACCTCTTTACAGCACTATAAATAAAGGCATTGAGCCAGAAGGAGGGGAGGTTGGAGCTATACATTTTCTTTGGGTAAATGCTGCAGGATTTAGGTCTTCCATTAGAGCCTTTGTGAGGAGAGATTGTCTTCACTTGATTCTACTTGGGAGAGGGTGAGCTTTGTCAAAGTAGAGGAAAACCCTTGATGGACCCTGGGAGGAACTTGCACAACACCAAGGCCAGGTTGTAAGAGTTTCTTTGTTTCGTTATTAATACAAACTGGTTTATTTTTCTCAATAGCTTATGTTAATGAGTTATTTCATGTGTTCCTTGGTCTGCATGTTGAATATATGTTTTATTATATGAAATGCAAGTGCTTGGTAATTGTTTGATTGTTTGTGGTTGCAGGAATTGACTTGAAGGAGGAGCTCATCCGGATCGTCAAGAACGGACTTCAACAACAGCGTTTTGGAATAAGGTAAGCCTAAACACTTGTAGTTTTCATGTTGTAAAAGGTGTATTTAGAGAAAGATCACTCCATTTTGTCTTGTTTGTCATTAGAATGTCTTAGACTTCTAGGAAGGTCAGTCGTGTCCGCACCCTTGACAGATTCCGTGTGACACTGAGTACCAAGACAAGAAAATAATTATGTCCAAAAATTTCCAGTGAAAATGGGATCTCTGTCACTTACAATAATCTTTGGGTTTCCATGTAGCTTTTGAATTGTTTCCATAAATGCAGTAGAAAATGTACTGGCTTTAAATGGATGTGATAATTACAAAAGTGTGCATACTTGGTAAGTCTATCAACTACCACCATGATGACACTCTTTCCCTCAGACTTGGGTAAACCTATGATAAAATCCATTGAAACCTCCTCCCAACGTTGGCTTGGAATGGATAAAGGTTGTAATAGACCCGGTGTCTTAATTGTTTCAACTTTATTTTGTTGGCAAACCAAACATTCCACCACAAACTTTTGAATATCTGATTTAAGGCCCTCCCAAAAAATTTCCTTCTTAACCCTGTGGTAAGTTTTTAAAAATCCTGAGTGCCCTCCTAAGGGAGAAGTGTGGAATTCCATAAGAATATTTTGTTTTAGCTGCGAATTCTTACAGAGGTATAAGCGATCTTTGTACCATAACGAATCATTTTGCCAACTAAATGTATTAGACGTATTGGAGTCTTGTTGTAACTTTCGAATAAGTGCGCACACTTCTTCGTCATTCTTCCATTCCTCCCTTGCTTCGTTTATCCAATCTGGTTGGATAATAGAAATGGTGCACAACAATGCTTCCACATCCTCATCCTTTCTTGATAGTGCATCTTCCACCACATTTTGCTTCCCTTTTTTGTAGATGATTTCAAAGTCATAACCCAACATCTTTGTGACCCACTTTTGTTGCTCTTCAGAGGATAATCTTTATTCTAAAAAGTATTTAAGGCTATCATGATCCGTTTTTACCTTGAAGTGTCTTCCCATTAGGCAGATGCTTTATGGATGTGGGGATTTTCCATTCCTTAATGGATTTAATTTTGCTAGGGTCTACCTTAACTCCTTCATGAGATAGAATATGACCCACATATTCCACCTCTTGTACTCCAAAGAAACATTTGGATCGTTTTGCATATAATTGTTTCTCCTCCAATAGTTGTAGTACCCTGTCAACATGTTCAACATGATCCTTCCAAGACTTGTTGTAGATTAGTATATCATCAAAAAATAATAACACAAATTTTCTAAGGAATGGTTTGAAAATGGAATTCATCAAACCTTGAAATGTTGAAGGTGCATTGGTAAGGCCAAAAGGCATGACCAAAAATTCATAATCACCCTCATGAGTTCTAAATGTTGTTTTCAGAATGTCTTCAGTCTTCATTCTGATTTGATGATATCCTGAATGAAGATCCAACTTGGTGAAGTAAATTGATCCATGCAGTTCATCTAGTAATTCATCAATGATAGGAATGGGAAACTTATCTTTAATAGTGAGTTTGTTGAGCTCCCTATAATCCAGACACATGCGCCATGATCCATCCTTCTTGTGCACCAATACTACTGGAGCAGAGAAAGAACTTTGACTCGGTTGAATTATACCAGCCTCTAGAATTTCTGCAACCATACGTTCAATTTCACTCTTTTGGGCATAGGGATATCTGTACGGCCTGATGTTTGGAGGAACACTTCCTCGAATTAGATGAATAGCATGATCATGATCACGAATAGGTGGGAGACCTTTGGGAGCCTCAAATAACTTGGAATGATTGTCCAATACTTTTTGGAGATCTGGAGAAATAGATGATTCCAATGTGGAAACATCTAGCGAACATAATTGTGCAATTACACCTCTTTGTTCCTTTTTTAGAAGCTTTGTCATATCGTTAGAGTTGATTATCTTTCCCAATTTCCCCACAATACCCCTTAATTCAACTTCCTTTCCTTACAAAGAAAATTTCATGAATTTTTTTTGAAAATTAAAAGCTATTGTACCCAAGGATTGTAGCCATTGGACTCCTAGTACAACATCAGCACCTCCCATTGGAATGGAAAGCATTGGGCTAGTCAATACATATTCTCCCATGGATAGCTTGATATTGTGGCACTTTCCAAAGCAATTTATTGTTCCTCCATTTGCAACCATCACTTGACACTCTGGTGCTGGATATAAGAAGCAATTCAATTCTTTTGCTACCTTACAATGAATATAATTGTGGGTACTTCCTGAATCAATCAACACTATTACCTTTTTCTTCTTGATTTGTCCTTCTATCTTAATGGTTTGAGGAGTGGTAATTCCCGCCAATGCATTACAAGATATGGTCATATTCATTTCTTCTTCATATAGGCTTTGTTCCTGGAGTATATCCTCTTCTTTTGACCTTTCTTGCTCCTTTTCTTCTTCCTCTTCACAATCTATGTAGAATAATTTCTTCTTAGCACACTTATGACCTTTAGTATATTTGCTATCATAACTGTAACAAAGCCCTTTTGCTCTTTTTTCTTACAATTGTTGTGGTGTCAACCTTATAGGTTGTGGAAGACCAGGGGCAACAACACTTCCATCTTTATAGTTGTGAGTGGTATGCTTCCTGGTTGCCATAATTTTGCTTTCTGTTTTTCTTTCTAACCTGAATGCCTTCTCTAATGAATCATGTTCCCAAAGGCGAACATCATGTTGGATAGTATCCTTTAAAATCCCTATGAACACATCAATCCTATGCTCCTCTGGAATATTTTTTACCCTTATGTTCAATTTTTGGAACTCCTCAATGTGCTCCATTATTGAACCCTTTTGTTTGAGACTTATCAATTGGCTAAAAAAAGTGTTGCTTTTTGTATCCTCATAATGTGCTATCAATTCTTTTGTAAAAATTGCCCAAGTAATAATTTGTTTACGATAGCAAAGCCATTGATACCATACAAACTAATTTGGTTCCAAATATAAAGTTGCAATACGTACCTTTTGTGTGTTTTTCACATTATTGAGATCGAAAAATTGCTCCATCTGTAATATCCATGTTGCGGGATCCTTATCATCAAACTTCCTCATGTTGATTTTTGGAATATGTTGGGTCTTCAATCCAACATTAGAGTCTATGGTTTCATGATTAACATTTCTTTTGTTCTCATCATGAGTTTCCTTTACTACCCTTTCACCATTAGTGACCATTTCTTATAGCAACTTATTCATATTTATCTTCAATTCTTCCATCTTATCATCCATGCCATCAATTTTATCGTCCATGCCATTCATCTTAGCTTCCATGCCATCCATCTTAGATTTTGTTGCTTTTTGTGCAAGTGACACTTGTTGCACTTGGTCTTGTAATTTTGATATATCATGTTGCATTTCTTCCTCTTCTTCATAAGTCATGCTAGAGCTTTCAGGTTGCTTATTAGGTGTTTTCATTTTCTTTCCTCGGGGCATCAATTACCTATTCAAACTAATTTTTCAAACCAAGCTTATGCAAAAATTAAGAAAAAAAAAAACTACACACTTTTTTTCACTTTGTAGAAGCTTGATATTGAATCTGATGTATCTCTGCAATTTCGGATCATCCAGTTCTAAAAGTGTGACCTGTAGTAGCCCTCTGTGTCCTATTTCCAATGCCACCCGTCTGATCCAAGTTGGATTCTCCAAGGAAGAGTTATTCATAATCTCCCAAGATGACCTGATTATAGACTGGTTCAGTAGAGCGAACTTGTATGACGTACCACAAGTCACTGTTTCGACCTTTGGATCTAAAAAAGATATACAAGAAACTACAGTCCATCCTCTTTCTTTACCTTCTGACAAAATTTCAATCTGATGCTCAGAGAGAAAGTTATGACGATTTTCCCCAAGTCACCTGTTTGGAATGTAATTCAAGAGTCTGCAAAAAGACCAACTTCCTCAGATCATATCTCCACAAATGTAGTGCTAAAAGCTCTGAAATTCGGACCTGAGATTCAGCGCCATTTCTTCTCAAATGTGTTTTTTTTTTAGCTTTTGAAACATCACAGAAAAAAAAAATTATAGCGAAAATGCCACGATGACCTGTTTGGAGCAGCGAAACCCTAGAATCCAAAGCTCCGATACCAAATGTTATGAAACCAGCTCAAAAATGGATAGAAAAGAGACATCCACACCTTAGAATTCAGCCTATTCAAGGGGGCAACCTCCTTTACATTACATAAATGAGCAATTCTTGGATCCTTCAAATGACAAAACCTCCTTTCTATATATAGGAGTCTAAGGAGTCACAATATAACCTAGCCGACCTAACAATAATAATATAAAGCCATAAAAATAACAATAGAGGGATTCTATGGGGCACAGTAATAACAATATGGAGACAATAGGGGCACAACAATATTAATAAGGGATACAACTACAATAGTAATTGAGTAATCACTAGTATTATAGGGACCCAACAATTGTTGTTCAGGATGTTGATCATTATGATTTTCAGGCACCTTCACTTTTTCTATGATGTCATCAAGCATTGTGAATTCTCTATTTTCTTTTTCATGTTTCTTTTCCTGCATCTGATCCTTATACAAAACCTTTTCATTGAATATGACATCTCTACTCCTAATGATTTTTTGTTTTTTATAATCATAAAAGTGATAACCAAAATCATTAACACCATATATAATAAAAGTAAATTTCTTTGATTTTTCCTCAAGCTTTGTTCTATTTTCTTTATTAATGTGGACAAAGGATTCACAACCAAAAGTATTTAAAAATGAGTAGTTTAACTTTTTACCTATCCATGACTCCTGTGCAATACCACCATCCAAGGAACTTGAAGGCCCTCTATTTATTATATAAACAGTAGTATCTACAACATCTACCCAAAATTGTAAAGGAAATCCTGCATGTAATCTCATGCACCTTGCACACTCCATGATTGTCTTGTTCATCTTTTTTGAAACACCATCTTCTTGTGGTGTTCCTAGAACCATCTTCTCTCTATGAATTCCATTCTCTGAACAGTACCTATCAAACTCTTTGCTGTAATATTCACCTCCATTGTCTGATTTGAGACACTTCAACCTTTTTCCTGTCTCATTTTCAACCAAATATTTCCATTTCTTGAAACTATCAAATACATTAGATTTATTCTGAATACAATAAATCCATGTTTTTTGGGTTGCATCATCAATAAAAGTAACATAATAATGAGAGCCACCGAGAGATGATACTTGATTAGGTCCCATACATCTATATGCACAAGCTCTAATTTTTTCGCTCTTCCTTTCTTTCTCAAATATGATAAATCTAAGTCTCTTTTGTTTTCCATAAACACATTTTTCACAAAATCCCAAATCAACATGCTTCAAACCTAGCAACAAATTTCCTGAGTGAAAAATATACATCCCCTTCCCACTCATGTGCTTGAGCTTATGATGTCACAATGTCATATCTTTTCCTATAGAGGTTAAATCATTAACAAAATTAGAAATTCTATTGCATAAATACAATGTACCAACCTTTTCTTCTTTTCCTATTACTAGGGCTCCTTTAGTGACCTTCCAGGTTTTATCTGTAAAAATAGTTACACAACCTTCACCTCCCAACTGCCCTATTGAAAATAGATTTTTCTTCAGATATGGAACATGCCTTACCTCCTTCAACAACCATTGATTTCCATTCTACTATTTTATGAAAATTGTACCCATTCCAATGATTTTACAGGTTCTATCATCACCCAATCGAACTTGTCCAAAATCTCCTTAAACATAATCATGAAAATGTTTCTTATCAGGTGTGGCATGGAATGAGGCCCATAAATCTACCACCCAAAAATCAATAATATTTTCTAATGAAAGAATAAAAGAATCTTGCAACACATCACCTGTCACATTCACTTCATGATTGTCTTCTTGTTGTGTGTCTCCTTCTTTTCCCTTCTGAGACTTGCAGTATTTCTTCAGTTCTCCTTTCTTCCTGCATTTCTAGCACACTATCCCCGATCTGGACTTGGATCTACCTTTCCTTGACTTATGGAGATATCTTGGGCTCTATCCTCTTTCCATTTTTCTTCCCCTAGTCTTTGTAGTCAAAGCATTACCTGATGTCTCATTGGAGCTTTTCCATCACATTTCCTTCCTAAGGATTGCACCGAAAACATCATCAAACTTTAAAGTACTAGATCCAGAGGAAAAGTTACTAATGGCCATAACTAAACCATTTGAAAATTCTAGCAATGAGCATAGAAATAATAGAGCCCTAACTTCATCATCAAAAGTTACCCCTATAGAACTTAACTGACTGGCAACTGCATTAAATTCATTTAAATGATCAACAATAGATCCACCTTCTGACATTTTCATATTAAATAAATGCTTCATAAGAAATACCTTATTTGAGGCTAAGGGTTTTTCATATAGTTTGGCCAATGCAGACATTAACCCCTCTATTGTCATTTCCTTTGAAATATTAAAAGCTACCGATGCCACTAGGCATAACCGTATTGTTCCAAGTGCCTTTCTATTGAGAATATCCCATTTTGTGTATGTCATACTCATTGTCTTCTTTGTCTTTCCGCTCAATGGCAGGTACAGGTCTTTCTGATACAAGTAATATTCCATCTGCATCTTCCACAGTTGGTAGTTTTGGCCATTAAATTTTTTGACCCTAAACTTACCATCTTCTACCATTTCTCCCACTCAAACCAAAAACCCTTCTCTCCTGCAAGTTTATCAACCAAATAGACCTTTGGATCTGATACCAGTTGTTAGAAAATTATATATTAATTGAACACATAGAATATATTGCAGAAATATAAACACAGAAAATGCATAAAACAAGAGAGGCACATATATATGTGTTTCACCCAATTTGGGCTACGTCCACAGAGAAACATCCAGTCCTTCCTTTTATATTATTTAGCAAAATGAAGAGATCGAACCTACAATAGATCCACTATAATTCCCTCTTCGCTCTCACATAATCTCCTCTCTCTTTCTCTCTCAGAATACACATATACATAGCCTCAATACAATTCCATCATATATAGCGAGGGGTTACCTTCTAGGGCAAAAAACCCTAAATTAAACATAACTTCTACTGTTAGATTTCCGCCTAATGAATGACCCAGTTTGCCTACAAAATTACAACATTTTACAAGGAAATTTTAGAAGGCAATGTTGTCCCCTCCTGGACCCATGGGGGCTTCACTCAATGAACTGTTTTCCTATCACGTGCGTTCATGACATATTAAACAATACCCTTAATTTGACTACATATTGGAACTAAAAATCACATTATTTAACCCCCTACCAATACGAACCCAATACACCTTCCCAATTTAAAAAAACCCTACTTCCACTATATATTGTAGGTATCCATTTTTTCATTAACATTTTTTATACCCCTTTATATTTTTTCATTAACTTTGAACTCCATTTTTTGTACCTTCCAATATAAAAACCCTTTACCTCCTGTATATCCCCCAATATATTATGCCATTTTTTCCTCAATATATCCCCCAATATGAACCCACGTGGTATGGTATTGCTACCCCAGTGGAGCCCTCATGCCTAGACCCCCTTGCAGTGAAAATAATGGGCGAAGTTTCTGCCCCATTACGAACTATGTTCCTAGCCTCCTCATTTCCCCTCTATGTTAGGTCTTAGGGTTTCTGTCTTCCCCCTCCTTGAATTTTTCTTTTGGCAGATTTGTCCTATTATTCTGGAGTGTTTTATGAATTAGTTTCGGGCTAACTGGTGTATTATACCTTATAAGTAATATTATATTTACCTATTGACTTAGTTAAACTTTAAAAATTTTGAATTAATATTGATTATTTGACCATTAGGTTTAAAGGATTTATTATGATATACCATAATCATGGACTTTAACAACCCTAAATTATGATATTTACCTAATGTAACTAGATTATAGGGGTTATAATGTTTGTTTATTTATTTATTTGATTTTATTATTATTATTATTACTATTATTTTTATTATTTATTTATTTAATAACTTAATTATTAATTATCTTATAAACTATTACTAAATACTATTGTTTAGTAATTTAATAAACAATTACGAAATATTATTATTTGGTAATGGTCTTTTACTTTACTTTTATTTTAATTATTTTTATTTTCTATAACTTAATTCTATTATTATTATTATTATTATTATTATTATTAACAACTTAATTCTTCTTATTATTCTTATTCTCTTCCATCTTATTTGTTTATAAGGAATGGTCCCTTATTACCTTTAAAAATATTTTATAATTCTATTTTTATAAATAAATAATTTATTATTAATTTTAAAATTCTTTATTTATATATTTATATATTTAGTTATTTATCTTACACCTAATATAACTAACTTTATATATATGAAAAAAAAATAAAAAAAAAATAAATAAAAATTACCTACTAAGGATACCATTTATTTTTATTTTTTCATTAAATAAATAATTTATACTATTATATTTATTAATTTATAATTTTTCATTTTATTCAATTAATAGATAAATAAATAATTTATTATTAATTTATATTTCTTCATTTATATAATAAATAATTTATTATTATTTTATAATTCTTCATATATTTATTTCTTATCTTACACCTAATATAACTAATTTTATATATTTATATATAAATTTATATATAATTATTATTATATTATAATTTATTTATTTTTATTTTATACCTGATTTAACTAAATTTTGACCTTGCTCCTTAAGTTAACTTTTTACCCAGGTAACCGTTGGTGTCTCTGCTCTAGCTATTTAAACAGGCTAAGCTGGATCTGTTTTTCAACTTGTCCTGACGATGAACCACACTAGTTGGTTCGAAACGCGTCGACAAAAGATTGATTATGTGATTTTGCCGAAGATTATCTAAACAAGATAATTGGGCTCCACACCTAACATTTACTAAGGTTTGACCATCCTTTGCCACAACCACATGCTTGTTGAGTCTTGGGAGTGGTTTTAGGTCCTTAGTTACATGGAAGAAAGTTGATGAGAGTGACTAGAGCTCCAGTAGCATGCAAACTATGCTGTGGGAGAGACTGGGTTGTTTCATAGGAATTTCTCTACATTCCTTGCATTGTTTAGGTGTTTAATTATTTTTCCGACAAGTCTTGTTCGGGACTCTTCATGTAAAGGTCGGAAAAAATTTGTTGGACATCTAGAAGATGACTAAAAGGGAATATTCATCAGTAAATGAAGTTAGTGGATTGATTGAGTCAATAGGCATTGAACCAAACCACTTTTTGCATAAGGACAAAGATCCACTACAGGATTGGAATTAGTTGATTTAATCATTTTCATAAACGACAAATATGTGGAGAAAGGTTTCTCATTTGGTTGGTTCTCTTGAGTGAGAAATGTTTTATAGTGTTTTGGGGAGCCATTGGTGAGGGGTGTGATTTGGTTGAAGAAGAATGTGCATGGAGGTATTGCAATAGCAAAGACAAAAGTATGCAAGGATGAAGACTACATTTATGTGACAAAGCTACAATGGTTTTGCTAATGCATTTGTGATTGCAGGGGAAAAATTATTGTTTGAGTTCATATGATTATGATAGATTTGTTGTAGTAGCGTCACATATTTTTCATATGGTTGTTATGTATTGCATTGTTGAGTTTATGCATCTAGTTTTTTTTGCAAAAAATGTATTGAGGCCATGTGACTTAAGAATGGTGTATGAATGTTAGAGAGGAGTATGGTTTGAGATTGATTCAATGATTGATATTTGAGCTATGATTATATTTCTATTGTGATGTTCATTTTGAGCATCTTTAGTGTTGCAGTTTGAAAATGTATGAAAGGTGAACCGCATAAACAATTGGGGTAGGAGCTCCAACAATACAAGGTTTAAGAACAAATTGATTCATAAGTCCAATGCAACTTGGGAAAGGCTTGTAAATCAGATAGAGTCTATAGAGTCGTGAGTCCAATGGTGGATGGGAAAGGCTTGTTGATAAAATAGAGCTTGTAGATTCGTGACTCCAATGGTGGTTGGGAAAGGCTTGTTGATCAGATAGGAGTATGTAGAGTTGTGAGATGGAAATTATAGTTCCTTTCATATATTAACCATATTGTACTCTCTATGTAATGATTTTTTTTACAGATAATAATATATATTGAGAAGCACAACAACGACAAGGGTGATTTTTTACCTGATGGGGCGTTTTCCACCAAAGATTATTTGTCCCTATGTGATGTGATGATTGTATTTCTTATGATTATGGCTCTCATGTGTTTATCCAGTTGAATTTGCATGTTTCATATCCAATGCTCACCTATTAAGAAATTATTGGATTAATATATTTGAGAAAGGAAGGTAAAATTGTGTAATTTCCATCACTATTGATTCACCCACCCCCCCTCTTAGTAGTGATCCTGATTCCAACAAGACAAGGCCATGTTATGCTAGAAAAATTGTTCTCAAACAATCTTGTATTGCATTGTTGAGAAGAAGTAGAGAACTATTGTGTTGAAAGAGTTTCTTCTTAGTAATCCATCATTCCAGTGTGGAGAGGATTTCACCATTGAGAGAGCCATGATAATTTTTTGAGAGAGAGGAGATGCTTGCTAAGTGAGAGAAGAAAGGAACCTTCTTGTTGAAGTTGTTTGAGCACCATTTCTCAAAGAATTCTCTCCAAGTATTTAGTATTCATCTATTTTATTGATCTTCTACTTTCGACAGTCAACAAAGGGAGTCTTTTTCCATTATATTATTGACTTGTTTACTTCATTAAGCATTATTTATGTGTTTTGTTTTTAGTTTTTATTTTATGTTATGTATGCATTGTTTCTTATTGTTCACAATGCTTTGTTTCTCCTATTTGTACACTAACAACAACCAATTTGATATGTGATTTCTTTGCAGGGAACAAACAACTGCTAATAAGGTGTCTTTTGGTACCCCATTGCTACAAAATTACACAAACAGATTTGGGAACTCTGCTAGTCCTTTTTTACTCTAACAGTTGTTTTGCAGGATCTCCTCTTTGCATTATCACTTTTTGATATGTTCAACATCTCTCTAGAATTTTTACAAGACCTACTGGACCTGTTCTCGATTGGAAAGCTTGAGTGTTCAAATTTTTTTTGTCATCCGTGTGACTTTTGTTCAGATAGATGCGTATGCACATTTGTGCACAAAAAAACCCACGCAGTTCACAAAGAGCACAAAAAACATTGTATTTTTCTCATCTTGGGTGATTGGCAACCTTTAGTGAATTTCTTCCACCTCTGCATTTTTTTTTCCTAGTGAATTTAGACTGTCTGATTACTTTACTAATCATTATTAGTAGAGTAATTGGATTTTTTTTTAAATTTCAATTTCTCAAATATCTTAATTAGGGGAAAAGTAAGTGGCCCATTATCCACACATCTTATTACTGATTAAATAATTTTTTATTTTATTAATTTTTGGGACTAGGACCAAGTGTCACTACAGAAAGTAAGTAATCTCTGCCTCCCTTGCATCTTTGAGGTGAACCGAGGTTTGCATATGAAAGCTTTCTTACAACACTTGGGTTTCCATATCCATTTAGGCACACATGGTGTAATAGGAAAACGATTAAGTGGCCCATCATCCACACATTATTTCTTTTTCATGCAAGGAACAATCCAAACATAGTGTAATTAGAGGATATTGCAACGGATCACCACATATCCACATCTTATCACACTTTGTATGATCACTATGCCACTTGCACACACATTACACATAACACACTAAGCTTCTATAAGATTTGTATAATAAGGTGTTATCACCAAAAAATGATCACCTAACCATTTCTACCTAGGAGGATCGAAACACACCATGTAGGAATAATTTTACGATAGTAAAATCACTTTCACGATGGGAAATAATTGAATAAAATGTCATTTTTAAAGTCTTTCCATTTGTGCTTATTGCATTTGATATTTATATTATTGTTTGCTATTTTGGATTATATGATTTTTTGTGTAGGTTTTCCAAGTTTTATCATAGATCTGAAGCATAGGCAGCCACAAATTGTTGTTACACTCACGTGTCACCTAGTGACTTAAGTAAAGTATTTTTGGTACACCTTCCAAGAAAATTCACACTAAAAATTGGCGACTTCACTGGTGTAATAAAAACGTTCTTGGGTGATTGAAGTTTCTATAAATTTCAGGGTTTTCTACAACTATTTTAAGCTCTCAATTTCTATTTATAGTATCATTTCATTTTTTGTCAATTTTTTGGATTCTCGTGGTTTTCTGGTTCTTTCTAAATGTCACTAGTACCAGCCAAGTAGGAGATGGAAAAATATGTGCGAGATTTACCAACTAAGAGTCTGGGGAGAAAAACACACTTTTCATCCCTAGATTTGTGTTCCAAAGTGCACATTTTAAGCCAAAAACTGCATTTTCCACTATTCTGGGTGACTACCTACGTTCTGAGATTTTCTGGAATTATTTTAGAATTTTTTCATATTTTCCAAGAGTGTTGTGTGTGGAATTGGAAGGGTTTCTTATCTATGTTTCAGTCTCCCCTATGCCTATATTCTCTTAGTTTTTCTCTTTGAGGAAGGAAAAATCTCCCTAGGGTTTAGAGTACACCTCCATATTGTTAGGAAGAGATTGGTTGGGTGAGGAGTCTAGGGTTTCAACATTTTCAACCTCTAATTTTTAGAGTCTAATCCATTAATTTACAACACTTTTGGATAGGTTTATTTCACCTTTTCTCCCTTTAGAGTTTTCATTTTTCCTTTGCCCCTTAGGATCCCCTTTAGCAACCTAGGTTTTGGAGCTTCATACCTATTCTTTGCAGCATTTTTCACCTCTTAATTTTGTTGTTTGTATACACCATTTACAATATATTAGTGACTCTAGATCTCAATCCCTTTGACATTAGGTATTTTTGGCATCTTATGTCTCTTTGAGTAGCTTGTTTTCCCTCTCCTGCTTAGTTCCTTGATAACCTTTTTCAGTGGAGTTTTGTGTGCTTAATTGGTTGTTTATTTTTTTGTAATTTGCAGCATTATTTATAGTATTTCAACACTTTATTTTCAACATCACATGGAATCATAAAAAATTCTCAATTAGCTCATCCACTTAATACATTATTTTCACACACTCACACCCTAAGCAAATGAGAGATTGGTTAACATCGTCAAGTGAAGACTTGAAACACTACACCTTAATAATTCAACCTACATAGATTAAGCCCAATTGGGCACTAGTGCCAACCAATATTTGTAGTTTAGGTGTAGGATCAATGGGATATGCTTCCAATAAAACCGTTGATATCTTTCATTGAGACATAGAAGCTGACATATTATGGAGCTTAAAATTAATCCTTCACCATCCCACGTTCCAAATCGAAAGTGCGACAGAAACCCGATTCAGAGGGGGTTAGGCTAGGCCATCGTATGAGTAGTTCTCTTGGGGGCTACCCAACTTGTGGTAGGGAATTTCGTGCATTGGATGATCACCAAGAAGCACAAGGCTTGACCACCCCTGTGGGACGAAGGTAACCGTAGTGACAAATCTTAGGAAAAGACCTTATAGGACTGGTTATGGGAAATAGTTGGTTCTCTACGCTTCCTTTCTCTGGACAACCTTGCTTGCGGGGACGAGATTCTTTCAAGTAAGAAGTTCCTTGGAATGCCATCTAAAATAATACATTTAGGATTGTTTGAGAATTTAGACCACCCATAGGCTAGAGTTTTTTCTTTTCTTTGATAGGACGTGTTTTCTTGTATTAGAGTAACGTCATTAATATACTTATTTTACACTTGGCACCACTTCACTAGGTGTTTGCTTGTTGTTTGTTGCTCTTTTATTCCTTTCATCACTCTTTAGTTGTTAGAGTCATCATTGTATTGACATAATTGTGCCCCCTAGGCATTTGTCATGAATAATTCAAGGCGTTTACCCTCAGTTCCCATTAGGACATATTACTCCTCCCCGTTGAGTTAGAGTACATCCTCCCAGTCCTCCATCGAGTCATCATTTTGATTCCTGATTCTACTTATTCTTATAGTTCTTCTTTTGAATCCGCGTCTTCTCAATCCTGTACTATCACCATGTCAGGCACTAGCATGGGTGTGGGAAGCCAAGGTGGTAACCTAGGTACCAACTAGGGTAACCCCATAAGAAGAACCTCCATGGGTGTGGTCACTCCTCCTCCATTGCTTCATTTTATGGCTAGTTTGAGTCTCCTTGATTTCAACTAGCTCATCGATGATCCTCTTCTCCATGATACCAATTGGACAGATATACCTACTAAGCTTACTTCAAACATCCCAAAATTTTAAGGTAATCCTTGAGAAGATCCCACAAATCATGTTTGCTCATTCCATATGTGGTGTTCATCCAAATCTGTCATTGAAGACTCCATCTGTCTTCATCTAATCCAACATACTATTACTAGAGTTGATGCTAGGTGGTATGTCGATCAACCAAGAGCTACTCATTTCACTTTTGTGACTCTAGCCAAATATTTTCTTGCCTATTTCTAGTTACCTCTCTATTATGACACTCATATCGAACTATTGACTTCTTTTGTCAAAATTTTGCAAATCAACTATCCAACCATGTCGAGGAATGGCGTAGAAGGAGGAGCATATGTAGAGATCCTCAATTCGAAGACCATGTCTATATAGTTTGGTTCCTTAGATCACTTTTGGCCCCCATTACTAAATATGCCACTTCACACTTCCCCTAATCTGAGGAAGACGTGCTGCAAGTAGTCTTGAAATTTTATCTAATCTACAGCCAACCAAGTTATGTTTATATTGTCATCCTTGATTTTCCTTGATTTGGTGCTGCTAATGTACTAGGGGTATCTCATGCTATGGATGGTATCATTGGAACCATTTCACACCCTCAACCATATGATCCACCTCTGATGAGTTATGGTCAACCTTAGGGAGGGACCAGTTCCTCTTACATTTATTGCTCCCCCAATATTTCACATGGTAACTCTTATCCAGGTCCCATCATGCCATATGTATATCCCCAATATCCCCATCTGCATCAATAGATGCTAGGGCCAGCTATTCCTCTACCTGTTTATCCCAATGTTTTCCCATATCCTTACTATTTGTATGCACTTCCTAGTGCTCTAGCCCCTCCAACACCAACATCCTAGCCCCCCATGTCTGCTTCCCCTATGCCACAACAACAAACTCCTCCAAAAGGTTAAGCGTATGCTTAGCAGAGTGTAGCCAATCCCCCCAACCCCAAGAAAAGGAATAATGGGAAAGGTAACCAGAACCAACAATCTAAAGGCAATCAAGGTAGCTAGGGTCCACCATCCAATGCACCTGAGGGACCCTAGCCTAATCCCTCAACCCAACAATAGGATGGATAGCCCAAGTAAAACAAGGGTCTTTGTATGAACAAATATTGTGCTTGTTATGGCATATATGGACATTATACGCATGAGTGCCCCCTTTTACCTCAAATACGTCAATTATGGGAATATTAAGTAGTTTCTTCTAGAGGACCATAGCACATAGCTCCTCCTCTCCCTCCTAATTCATCTCAATCGAAAGTGCTCATCAATCCTTTTACTCACCGAGGATATCTTGGTGCTCAACCTAAACAAGGTTAGAACACTCCACCACCTCCACCATTTGGTCATCATGATTATTAGATTATAATGATGAAATATGATGAGGTCAATACCACACAAGTAAACCTAGAGACCTGATCGTGCCTGTGATGTAGGAAAGTGTTCCCTCTACAGACAGAGGCAACCCCTCTAGCCCTAGAGTGGGTCTAGTCACAAACAAGGACAAATCAACAACAATTCTCCTTAAATAGTTCGAGTTGGAGGCCTACCACAACCGGTGGTTGATGGAGTTCCGTTGCACTGCTCCAGCTTCCGCTTCCTTCTCCTAATGAGTGATCAACCTGAAACAAAGCAAAAGAAAAACAACAAAGCACGTAACCAGATACAAGGAAGAACTATTTACTCATAAAGTCAAGAAGTCATGAGCTATCTAGTACATTGCATACAAGACATAAGAAAACATCATTGATTGCATTAAATATGAAATAGATTAAGCTTACAACCAAGGCCTTGACGTCACAAGCCTTCTCAGGAGGGTCCAACCAGCATGTTCCTCAAGCATTCACTCTTGAAGATGGATCTCCCAATACACAAGTCTCTCTCACTCACAAGTTTTACATAAGATCAAAGGCACTTCATAAACCTTCCTCAAGCTATCAACAAATCCACACTTGTCACACTCACACCAGCTACCTAACAAACTCACAATACTATCAGCAAAACTCCAAAGACTAAGAATTCCAAACTCCGAAAACTAACAGCACATAGCAATGGTGAGAGTTTAAATAGGAGAAGGAGTCTCCATGAATGGTGGGAGGATGAGCTTATCTCCAAGGAAGGTAGCACAAATGAAGAAACAACCATGCCAAAGAAAGGAGGGCGACATAAACAAGGCCAAAAACCAGGTCTGGAGTCATCTGGATGGCTGACTGTTGGAACAAACTCGCCCAAACTGGATCATTGTGGGCACATAACTGGTCTGCCGCGCTCACATCGCTATTACATAATGGATATAGTCATGTCATTGCAGGAAACTACAAACAATAGTTGTGGTGGCACATGAACTTCGACCATCGCGGGAATCACGTGTACTTCCGCGATGGTAGTGCCTCTAGACTGTTTTGGAGCGCTCATCAATGCGTTTATTTGGCCAACAGACACGATGAGGCAGAAACTTTGGCAAAGTGGGTCATTTGGCAACATCAGAGAGCACGAGCATGAATGATTTTGGACTCATGACACAGTAGGAAGATTGGGATGAAGGCAGTGACAAATTACTGTGTAACAGATGCCCCCTAAAGTATAAAGCCTAAGAGAGAGGGAGGGGTGAAATGCTTTATGAAACTGACTGAACTGGAACACCAACTGGAAGTACATGCACGCAAGTACAACTGATATCTCTGATAATGAAGTACATGTAGTCTAGGCATGGGTGCAACCATCCAAAAGACATACGAAATAGGTCTGTGGTATGGACACAGCCATCTAGCTAATGAGACCATGATGATGATAAAGGTATGGTGGCAACCATCCATGAAGACTCAGGCATGGTCGCAGCCATCCATGAATGAGTCATGTAATCATAAAACCAATCCACGTAGCCCGAACATATGTAATCTGAGTTCGGGGTCTTGAACCCTTCCGATCATAGTACAAATCCTAACATGCGAATAGATGTGCTGAGGTTGAGCATGATAGGAAATCACTTGATTACCGGTCGATGATGAAAACCGTTAACAAGCGCGAGAGAAACCACCAATAATGCCAATGGCTCTCAAGGTACTGTCCAGCACAATCCATGGAGTGTGAAGAAGGAGCTGAAGTTGAACACTCATGGAATCACCCAATTGACGACCAATGATGAAATTCAACTGTTAGGTGCGAAGAACTTCCCATTGAGGCATGCAAGCTCTAAGGTACCAAAAGGGATCTCTAGGTCAATCTCCTAGATAATGAGTTGATGTCGACAGGAGATGACCCGTCGCAGGAGGGCCATAATGTTTCCCCCATCAACGACATGAGATAAGGAACAAGTGGCAGATGGCGAAACCAAGTGCCAGAGGAAAAGACGAGGGTGTAAACTGTAGAAGGATTATACTCTTGAACATGTCGGTGACACGACTCCCGGGGGGGGGTAGCAGCATTCAGGCACCAAGGGATCAGAGGCTCGATGGAAACGGCATGAATCAAATGGAATGAGGCTAAAATGATAACCCAAACCCGCAGAAGGCCAAATGGCGATGTATGGATATCCCAACTTAACAAGAAGCAAAAGTGTTGATGTTCAAGAGTGACTAGATGCCATAGACAATCAATGATAAACCTGTTATTGAGTCCAACCTAGTAATAGTTTAACGAGCCCTAGGAAGGAGAAGCTCGAGTCTCATCATGGTGATGAGTCCAATGTCGTCAGGGTTTAATGAGTCCGACATAGGTAAAACTAGGAGTCTTTTTCATGTTTAGAGAGTTTGAAAAAGACACGGAAAAGAAAACTCCAAGGGGGTCCTTTTTTGTAGAGTTGTGTCTCTCGAGCCCGAAAAAGTATAAAACGATACTCAAAAGAACCACCTGACCATTACGATCGAGGAGTACTTTTCGTAGGTAGTAACTTTGACCCGAAAAAGTAAAAAAGTAGTCAAGAGCATGTCATTTCGCAACCAATAACGAGCCTGAAACAACAAAATCCCGACGATATTTTTGTGTTTAAACGGTCGAAAAAAGAGCTTAAAGGCGACCGCCTCTTGTTTCTTTTAACGAGTCAAGAGGAAAACTAGGCCATCTTTTCATTTTTCAAGTCATAAAAGAGCTTAAAGATGACTTCCCTAGAGGAATGACTAGTATAAAGGGTAGCAACTGGTTCTGGCAATGGTGGAACTGCTCAAAACATGTAATGGTCAAGAGGCTGGCTAATAAAACCACTCACTGCTGCGGTTCCTCAGGAAAGGAAAAAAAACCAAGTGAGAGCATATGATCGGCCAAAGAGATGGTGGCGATGGAGTGAGAAAACCAAGGCTCGTCTAGCAGAATTTAGCAGATAAAAACGACAATCACGAGATGTAAATCAGGTATGGGTTCATTTTTACACAAGCTTGAACCATGGAGAAATCTGCTTGGATTTGGTTTCATGTTTACACAAGATTGAAATGAAAAACTATGCTTGTTATAAGTTCACATGCCCCCAGCATAATGATGCAAATCAAGGTACATGCCCCCCAAGCTTCATTGCATTCAACGAGGTGGATGTAATGAAGGTTCACTTTCTAGATCTTGGAAAGAATCGACTTGGATTTTACGAGATCTTAATCAAAGACTCGATTTGGACAGGGAGTTTGTTTCATTTTTTAATGAGGTTGAGACAGTAAAGGAACTATCCTCATAACCCTTGTTTCATTTTTTAATGAGCTTGACACAAGACAAGGAACTATGCTCGAGACTCCTTGTTTCATTTTTTAACGAGCTTGACACAAGATCAGTAATTATGCTCATGAGACCTTGGTTTATTTTTTAACGAGGTTGACACAAGATCAAAACTATCCTTGGCCCTTGCTTCATTTTTTAACGAGGTTGACACAAGATCAAAACTATCCTCAGGCCCTCCTGCTCATGGGCCATACTAGAACGTGGCTCCCAAGAGGTCTTCAGGGATGGAAGAAATGCACTCTGGGAGGAATACATGTCATGACGCACCAATGGAAAATCGGGTTCCAATGCCCCCAGTACATGATGTACGAGACCATTTGCATGATCATCAGCAGAGGTGGAGACGGAACGAGTAGCCACATAATTGACCTGTGGCAAGGAAGGCACTGCTTGGAGCAAGAACTGAGAGGGGATGACAGCTAGACAGGAGGCACCGAGGGACTGAAGAATGATAATTGATCTATAGTCACTATCCTTCCATCATGTGGAAAACAAACCACATGGAAAAGGGAAGAAACGAGGGCCCCCGTGGCATAAATATAATCACGGCCAAGGAGAAGACTGAAATTTGCACCTTGGACAACCATGGCATCTATATAGACAGTTTTTCCCCCCAAAGTAATAGGAAACTTTGGGAGGATACCAAGAGGTTGACAAGGCTCTCCGTCGAATTCCAATAGATTCTATGTAACCAGCACAAGCTATGGGGAACCCAAAGCTTGCCAAGTAGTGGAAGGCATAAGACTGATAGACGCACCCTCATCCAAGACAGTGCCAGGTACTGCCTTATCATAGGCGTGTATTGTAATCTCGAAAGGCACATAGGATGGAAGGCGGAAAGTGGTCAAATGACTCTAGTCGAAGGTGACGACCAAACTACTTGGTGGGGGAATGGTATGATTGCCCCCCTGCCCCCTAGGAAACGAAGAAGGACTCTCAGGATCAGCTGGGATAGGAGAGTTGTTTTCGGACACTGGAGAATCTAATGAGACGAGAAGAACATGAGCATGATTCTCTTCCGAGACAAAGCGATCAATAGGTGTTGATTCGGAGTCAACACTCTTTCCGACCAATGGTTGGTTTGGAATAGGCTTAGCACAGCCAGGGTCGGAAGAAGGAGGATGGACAAGAGAAGAATCTGAGTCAATCTCTTTGTCGATGGAAGGAGGGTCTAGAGAGAGTCGTTGATAACCAACGGGAAGTTGGGGTGAAGAAGCTGTAAGACTTCCCAAAATGGTAGAAGCTTTATCCATGAGCGGACAAAGGTGAAGGGGATGGATACCTTGACATAGCCTGAAGGGAATCAAATCTTCCCTTTCTTCTTACTATTGCTAGTTGATAGGGTAGCATCGCCTTGAGCTTCAGAGGATGATGAGGGATGAACTGGATCGTGAGACCATACTTCTAGGATCGTTGGAATGCCAGGACAATCACGAAGAAGATGGTTGCCCTTGCATAACTTACAAGGAAACTTAACCTTTCGCGGAGTAGCAGAAGGTGGTTTGTCCAGGGGTGGACTTGGAGCAGTAACTGCACAAGTGGCCTTGTATTTATCGGATTTCTTCTTCTTCTTCGTATTCTTCTTCTTCTTATTAGGCTCCTGGTTACTTAATGTGAAAATTTCACTAGGCGAAGGAGGAGAGGAGGAGGAGGAAACAGGGGAAGAAGGTGTAGGCTAACCCTTGGAATCAACATGTCTCGGTTCGGACAAAGGAGATGGTGGAACCAGATTCATGACACTCGGGACCACTGAGGTTGAAAATAACAATACGGGAAAACCGATGGTTATCCCAGGCAACAACAAGGTTGCAATATACGGAGCACTGACATTTCCAAAGGAAGGAAACAGACCAGGATTTCCATCTGAGGGAAAACCTTGGCCAGTAGGCTAGGAGAAGGTTGCCATCAAGAACAAGAAAGAACCCTACTCAAGCTAACATAAACAAGATCTAACCGGGTAAATGTGAATCGTTGCCGATTAAATGTTAAGACACAGGAACAAAACCTGACCTTTTCATTTTTAAAGTGTCGGGAAAAGGAAAAAATATGACGCTAGTCACCTTTAAATATTTAATGAGCCTGAAGCAAAAAGTGCTCAGATGGACCTTTTCTTTTAGGGAGTCTAAAAAGGAATGAAAATGACTACTCTGGAGAACTAGGCAAAAAGGTTTACCAGACAAATCCGTAAAACTGCATATACACCTTGGCAGTCATATGAAAACAAGGACTTTCCGTACAACAATCAATCTTCCCGAATGTTGTGTTCACTGCGTTACGGCTTGTAAGGTGGCAGACACGGCTTCCTATGGATAAAGGATGATAACCTAGTGGGGTCTCCCCATATACTCGATGGTACGTGGGAGCATAATTCTGTACTAGACCACTATTGAGTGACAAAAGGAGGAATCACCCAACCTTAGGTGGAAACAAAAGTGACTAGGTTTAAAGACGCCGGCGCACGTTTCTAGCCTAGACCTCTAAATGTGTGCGTTATGTTCCAATGTGTTGTTAGATTTATTCAGTTCATTTTAAAGTTGATCTTGAATTATGTTTCAGTTTTCAGGCCCTACCGTATGTATATAACAAAACCTAGGATGCAGCTAGAATGAGTGAAATATCATTTTTCTTCAATGAACACCTACCTATGGGAGAGTAGAGAGATCATTCCCAAACCAAGAAAACCAAGGCAACAAACAGTCACTCGATGCAAGCAGACATCAATTCTTAAAGTGCACGGATACTACTAATGAGAGATCTAATCATTCGCTTTCAATATGCAACTTGAAATGAAAATTTACTTTCACTTTCGCATGCTAAATGAAATGCAATCTTTTTTATTTTATGCCTTTAATCTAAAGAAACCAATAAGCAACAAACAAATGTGGAAGAATGGTTGATCCAAACAATTGTAATCTATGTTCGGGTAGTGAAGAGAAATCGAAACAATACCAAGATTGGTCCAATAACGATCACTAAACAATCAACCAATAGTAAGGAAAGGGGAAGGTTCAATCAAACCAACAGCAAGCAGCAAACGAATCTTTGCAAATAGGCAACCAAGTGAAATTGATCCAAAAGACTTGAAACAATGAAACTAGGTCACGAAGCAAGAAAAGAAAGATTCATTTAACAAAGCTCACAATAGAGTGCCTCAACCTTTAAATAGTGAAAAACAAGTCATCAAACAAGTGAGAACATCAAGGGGCTAGCAAGACTGATGGATTAAGGAGGCAGAATTGAAAAAATTCAATTCTACAACAATTAGCGCAGGCAATATACTGGAAATAAAGCGCTGATAAAGAACAATACGCAGCAACAAAGCAACATCAGCGCGGAAGTACACGCCTTTTCCGTGATGGTATGATTTATAGAACCGTCGCAACTGTTAGGTGCAATAACGCGATGGACAGGATATTACAAAAAGGGTGACACGATGACGACGCGATTGTTAAATTAAAAAACGCGATGGTGTTCAAAACAGTCACAGGCGAGCCAAAAACTCCCAAATCAAAATCAATCAATCTTTAAGCAAATAAGGATATTTCCTAGATTAGGCCAGGAAACTTAGAAAACAGATAACTATTTCCCAAACTCCAAAAGCGACCAAAACAAAAACTCAAGGAAAGAGTAAACAAGAAAAGAACAAAGGCCAGCTCCCCAGCGGAGTCACCATTTTGTGATGCAAGAAAGTGTTCCCTCTGTGGACAGAGGCAACCCCTCAAGCCTTAGAGTGGGTCTAGTGATAAACAAGGACAAATCAACAACAATTCTCCTTAAATAGTTCAAGTTGGAGGCCTACCTCAACCAGTGGTCGATGGAGTTCCGTTGCGCTGCTCCAGCTTCCACTTCCTTCTCCTAATGAGTGATCAACCTGAAACGAAAGAAAAAGAAATACAACAAAGCATGTAACCGGATACAACGAAGAACTATTTACTCATGAAGTCAAGAAGTCATGAGCTATCTAGTACATTGCATACAAGACATAGGAAAACATCATTGATAGCATTAAATATGAAATAGAGTAAGCTTGCAACCAAGGTCTTGACGTCACAAGCCTTCTCAGGAGGGTCCAGCCAGCATGTTCCTCAAGCATTCACTCTTGAAGATGGATCTCCCAATACACAAGTCTCTCTCACTCACAAGTTTTACACAAGATCAAAGGCACTTCATAAACCTTCGTCAAGATATCAATAAATCCACACTTGTCACACTCACACCAGCTACCTAACAAACTCACAATACTATCAGCAACACTCCAAAGACTAAGAATTCCAAACTCCAAAAACTAACAACACATAGCAATGGTGAGAGTTTAAATAGGAGAAGGAGTCTCCATGAATGGTGGGAGGATGAGCTTATCTCCAAGGAAGGTAGCACAAATGATGGAACAACCATGCCAGAGAAAGGAGGGCGACATAAACAAGGCCAACAACCAGGTCTGGAGTCATCTGGAAGGCCGACTGTTGGAACAAACTCGCCCAAACTGGATCATCGCGGGCACATAACTGGTCTACCGCGCTGACATCGCTATTACATAATGGATATAGTCATGTCATCGTGGGAAACTACAAACAATAGTTGCGCTGGCGCATGAAATTCGACCATCGCGGGAATCACGTGTACTTCCGTGATGGTAGCGCTTCTGGACTGTTTTGGAGCGCTCATCAGTGCGTTTATTTGGCCAACAGACGTGATGAGGCAGAAAATTTGGCAAAGTGGGTCATTTGGCAACATCAGAGAGCAAGAGCATGAATGATTTTGGAATCATGACACAGTGGGAAGACTGAGATGAAGGTAGTGACAAATTACTGTGTAACAGTGCCAATATGACAAGTTACCTTATAAGTCAACGACCGAGTCCCAACCCCAAGTTTCCACTGAGCCTCTGTTGTCATCCAATGGTACCTTGCAGATCCGTCCACCTAAGGTAGAGGTTATCCCAAAGATCCCCAAAGGCCAGTACATCAAAACGCTACTTTTTCTAAAGTCACCCATACCTACAACATAGTAAATGACTTGGTGTAGTCTCCTACTTCCATGTCAATGCAAGAATTCCTCAAGATGTTCCCATCCAAACAAAATTCTTTAGTCTATGCTTTAGCTGTTAGGTATCCCCAAGATGATCATATGATCGTCTTTCATGTTAAAAAGTCAGAAAATCCTCCCCTACCTTCATCTATTGTATTCGAAATTCTACTCTCCATAAGAAACACCACTGTTCAACGGTGTATCATAGAAGAAGGTGTTATCACTCAGGTTGTTCCCTTTGACTCCTAAGGGAATATGGCCGAGGTAACCACAAACCAATATTTGGATCACAAGTTCTAGCCTACCTGCAATCAGAGAGGGCTCTCTCTTTAGAATTTAGCTTTGTTTTGTAATGTTTTAGGCTAGTTATGATGCACTGAATTTTGTTTAAAGTTTTGGTTGAATGATATCTCCTAACAGCTGAAATGCAACGTTCAGGGGTTTTAGTCCATTGGGCATTGGAGTCTGTGATTATGTGTTGCTTGAGGTATTTAGTGAGAATGGTGATACTGCAGGGCTAGATGGGCACTCATGGAACAATCTTCAAATTTGGGAATATGGACTATTACCAGCCAGTGAGAGGCAACTAAGAATCTTTCACTATGCTGGTGATATGGAGAAATGAAATACTACTCAGGAGCAACTCAGAATTCCTGAACAGTATTTACTATGAAAGATTTCAGTGTAAATGTGAGCAATTAAGAATTTCACATTCATAACTAATTCTGAAGAAGACATGATTAACAACAGAGATTGAGTTTAGGGTGTTTAATAAACAAATCCTGAACTATTCTTTTTCTCTAATGCTAAGACTAAGAAGTATACAACATAAGCGTATTATGTAATAGAAAAGAACACAATGACACGGTTCAAAAAACTTATTGTAACATGAAATAACCCAGGAATCCTGCAACAGCAAGAAAACTCATCACAACACTTCAAACAATGCAGAACTTCAGAAATTCCATCAGCTTCTTGTAATGAAAGTCTGAAATTACAGTATAGCTCTTCAGAAGAGAAATGAACAACCCCAACAAGTTTATGCGTGGGGATATATATACAACTGTTTTACAAAAATATCTTAACGATGAGTCATTCGCTTAATAAATTTCTTTACCAACTCTCAAAATAGCAGATGCAATAGTTATTGCTACTTTAAATGAACAATGAATGACCGTTCACTTCTGTCAGAAATCCTTTGACTTTTGGAGGCAACCGGGGTCGGTCGAGTGCTTTGCTTTGATTTTGAGAAATCTTCCTTTTACTGCCTTGTCATGGTGTGGCTGCCTTAGCCCCTTCATCTGCATTTATAGGTCTTGCTTTGGTCGCCAAATTTGATTGCTGAGTTGGCCTTTTCCGCTCCTTTCTCAGTCAGAGCAACTATATCAATATTCTGAAAATGCTGACTTGTGATCGATACATAGAAACCTGGTGAATAAACCTGTTTCTTCACAGCAAAGTTTGTATCATGCCCATCCACCATTCCTGTGTAGGCAATTGGTGTCTTAGGATTTTTCCTAAGGTCTCATCTGCCTCAGTGTATTTGTAATAGTTTGGAGGCACTTCAAAAAGATGTTTAATCTCATTCATAATAAAGAATAAATTCTCTAGCTTTTCATAGAGACTCTGCCCAGATGGAGGCCCTGTTTCCTCTGGGGCACTTGCTGATGCAGTGATCTGGTTTGTGGCATAGGTATTGACTCTTTTGGCATAGTACTCATGTGACAGTAACCTTCCTGCACTAGTTACCAAGCTGGGAAGACCTCTGTTATGCAACGCTGTGATTTTTACAATAAATTTATTCACATCTGCCTGCATTTCTTGACACCTTCTGTCCAATGTCTGCACATAATTTCTCAAGGTAAGCACCCTCTTTACTAGTAAAATGGTATCAGTTCTACTGGTGATACCCATTCCTGCCAGCTGGGGGCCAGTGCGATTGTTAAGGACATTAATCATCCTGTTGGCTATTTCAGGCATATTGCATAGAGATGCCCTGGCTCTCTGATTTTCTGATTGGGCCCTACCTATAAGATCCATATGCTCATGGATAGTTTCAATATACTGCCACTGGTCTGTAATGGATTGACCAATGTTGGCCCATAGGATTTTCTTAATTTCAACTATAACCTTATCAAGAGAAAGCTCTTTTTCCAGTTCCTTTATTCTTATTTCAAGAGCCCTTACCTCTCTTGTTCTTTCAGCTATGCTCTGCTTTGATTTATCATATTTTTCTTCAATAGCAGCCAATTTTTCTTTAGTCTCATTCAGTTCAGCCATCTGTGCTTCTAGTGCTTCAAGCTCCTTCATCATATTCTGCATGCTGAGGCTGGGCACTTGTTCTGATGTTGTTGTTGGTGCTGATACTCCTGTAGCTGGTGCTGAGCCTGAAAGGCCTGCCTCTGATGTCTGTCCGGTGGGAGGACCTGTTGCAGTAGTAGAAAGTGGCACACCTTCAGTGGATGCAGATGTCTGTGCTGGCTGAATTGGTACTTCACCTTGTTTTATTTTTAATGCTACCTCCAATGCACTCTCTGTTTCCATCAATCTCTTATATAAACTCAGGAGTAAAGCAACCACATCCTGATCCTTCTTTTGCTTTGCAACCTCTCCAGTCTGAGGGTGAAGGGTAGCTGGCAGCTTGATATGCTTTCTCATAGCTGCTATGTCTTCATCTCTTTTCTTTAATAGTGCCTGCACACCCCTAGGGTCCTTTGGATCATGTCCCAGCTCTATAATAATTTCTTCCAAGGACTTGATTCTGTTGTCCTTGGCTTGAGATGATGCCTTTTCTAATTCTAGCTGAGCAGTAGTATTGTGTAGAGAATTTTGAAATTGGTGTGCCAATAGGGTTTTATCAGCTAATGTGGAATAGAGCATCTCCCCTGTTTGCCTGTGTAGCTCGATCTGGTCCATGGGGTGGATGTCTTTGGTGAAAATCTCCAAATTAGTTCTGATATAATCAGTAGCTAATTGAGGTTGCTGCATAGTAGGCCTAAAATGACTAAGAGTCATTTTTTGTTCTTGAATATCATAAGCAGACATTAGCCTCTGCTGATTAGTTGGTGCCATTTTCAAGAGTTGGTTGTAGATCTGGTATTTGAGAGGCTCATTTCTTTTCTTGATGTCTATGAACTGCTTCTTGATGCTAGAGTCCGCCTTGGATCGCTGCCTTGAAGAACTCACCTCTGCCCCATGTGGCATGTCTTGTCCTTGCTGCAAGGAGCTAGCCGATGTTTCAATGCTAGGAGGGAGCATAGTATCAGTTGGTCTCTCCAGTAATTCCTCCTCCGAAAAGGGATTTAGCCTCTGTCTTTTCTCACCTTGCTGGTCCGTTGAAGTAGTAGGAGGAGTGTCCTCTTTCCTATCACTTTTCCTCATTCTTTCCTCATTAGTAGGTGTTTGTAAAACTGAAGACTCAACTGTTACCTCCTGCCTTGGAGGGATTTGCTCTTGTGTTTGCTGCTCTGTGGAGGCAGGTGCCTTAGCTATGTCTTCTTACTGTTCTACTTGCTGTTCCAAATTAGGAGGTGGCTCCTCTTGTTGTACTGTTTTGCCTTTAGCCATGTTTGTTGCTTGATCAGTTGTTTTGACAGACTGCTGGGGAACAGTGGACGAAGAGGCAGCTTCTCCAAGATGCTGAGGGGCAGAAGACCAAACCTGTCCAAAATATTCCAAGTCAACTGCTTTTTCTAAAGTTTTAATGGCTCTTTCTGCTAATTCCTCTTCAGAATAATCCTCCACTAATGTGCCTTCTCTCCACTCTAGTTGGTTAGCATGTTTTTCAATTTCTGGAATGCTAAAGTGATCATAGGTGGCAAGCCTATACTTGATTCTTCTGAGGCTTATGAAATGGTTAGGGTCATAGGGTGCCCAATAGAAGCTTGTCTTGAGGAGGAGGCCTTTTAGAATTTTGTCTGCCTCTTCCCAAGCTTCTTCCCTCTTGTTAAAGATAAATGGACCCAACTGGTGCTTAATGTTTAGCTGTGCTTTCTTATTTCTGCTATGAAAGTGGATCATATCTGCATTGCCGAACTGCCAGAAGTATTCTAATGCAAAAAGTCTCATGGGAACATACTTTGGCAGTCTGTATGGGGCTAGCTCACAGCCATATATCCTGATCACTGTGTGGTCTTGGCAGAAGTACCAATCTCCAATGCTATAGTTCTTAGAAAGCTGGAGGATTTTCTACATATCATCAGTGAGTCTAGGAGGAGGGGAACTCTGCAGTAGGGACAAGGCTGGGTGAATGAAGAGGTCAATAAACTCACAGTAGTTGTATGATGAGTAATGAATGTGATGACAGACTGATGTCCAGAACATTACAGATCTTCTGTTTCCCTTTGCATCTAACTTCTTGAGGAAAACAGGAAAGCTATCAGGCTGATTGTACAATAGCAGATGATATATATAAGAGGTATATTTGAATACCCTCTCTCTCTCCAGGTTCATGAACTGTTCATGAATCTTGTTGGCTATAAATGTAGCATAGTCATACTGGACAGCAGGGGGCTGTCCTGGAGTGAACATCGATAGCATTACCAAGGTTGTCTCATCCACAAACTCAATGGTTTTGAATCCTAAGATGGAGGATATCATGTCTACTAGCAGTCTCCCTATGTCATTGAACCAGACATGTAGATATGGGGGAGGGTACCGGGGCTGGAATCCTGGGAGCATGAACAATTGGCCAATTCTTGTAATTTGTGAGTTGGACAGCTTGGCACCTTGCTCCAGTAAAAGTTGCATAGAAAGAGGAATCAGTGGCTTTGCAGATTGAAACTATAGCATTTAGTTGATGGCTTCAGGAGTGATATGGAATAATACAGAGCCTGAAGGACTCAGAACAACCCTTTGATTGGGGTCATAACTTGTGTAGCATTGGTGAATCAAATCAGGGAACTCATTGACCTGAGGGAGATAATAGATTGGTAAGTGGGATTTCCAGATTCCCAAGAGGTCAGTACCATCTCTGTGTTTTTTCTTTAGCTCACAAATGGTTTCTATGTGGTATTTGTTACACAGTTCTACAGTTTCTCTCATTTGATAATCTCTGTCAGCAAGGGCCAACCATTCTAGGTCCTTATGTGGGGCATTCAAAGGTGCAATATTCAATGCCACAGGGGTCTCCATTGTTTAACTGTTATTTGGAGTTGTATTGAACATGACTTGTTGAAAAAGGTAACACAGAGCAGTGAATTTCAATGGATAAGGCAATTTGCAGAGAGAAAACAGGTAAATTGGGGTGAAACAGAGTTAAAATGCTCCTGAGAGAGGTTAAAAGAGCCAATGCTGGGACTGAGTACTGCTTTTACAGTGGAATTTGTCTAGTAATGGCTCTAAGTCGAAAATGCGCAATAAGCTGTGGAAGATTAGTAAATTTGAACAATGGGAGCCCCTACAGGTGAATTTGGGGCTTACAGTGGGAGATGGAGGTTCTTCCTGCTTAGGATTTTTTAGTAGTTCTTATGTTTTCCCTTTTCTCTCGTTTAATTCAGTGAATTTGCAAGGACCAGGGTATGCAGAGGGAATTTGATAAGTACCTGGGAACTGTATGGCCGACGGTGTTGAAGGTTGATTGAACCTCATGGCACCGGCAGCTAGGGAGCAAGCTTTGGAGTTGGCGGACAGGCGACGTAAACGGCATGCAGGAAATACAGTGCGCGTTTGGTGAAAAAAATGGGAAAAAACGATTTTTGCGCGATAATATAGGAAAATTGGTATTTGGCGCCTTTTTGATGGATGACGTCAACATGACATCATTGGTCCGGTCAGGTACGGAGGAATGACGTGTCAACTATTGATGGGGTTGACATGGACGAGCTACGTGGCGGACAGGTCGGAGAAATGATGGAAGGTAGGGTAACGTAATGCTGATGCGGAGATGACGTGGGGCGGAAAGGGAGAGCGGTAACGAATGGTGGTTGGCGGTATTATCGGACCGCTTAAGGTATGGGCCTGGTAATGGTCAGAGGCCGCCTGCTCCAGTAAAAAACGGGCACGCGTCCCAGACCCTACGTCACCCTCTGACAGATTTCGGGCGATAAAGGACGGGCAAAGGGGGTGGTCCGAAATTCCTGTGGACCGTCGGATGGGAGGGCCCGGATCCGATGGATGACGGGCCGCGAACATGTCAGCACGATACGGCGGGACCCGACGGGTATTTCTTAATATTTTCTGCTTTTGGGTGAGGCGCGCCGAAATACAAACATTGGGAAAGCGGCTTAAAGTGGGTTTTTTTCCAAAAATTCATATAATGAGCGGGGACAATACAATATTGCGGTTTATAAGGTGGATAAGGGTTATTAAACTAACCAAATGTTAATTTAATCCCCAATTATAGAATAAGCTAAATTCATGAAAACCCTTGATCCTGTAATGTTTGCCGAACTTTGAATATATGGCTATAATGCCCGGGGGGGGGGGGGTATTTACATATTTTTTGGTTTTTTCACAATAACGCTATAATAGTAGGGGAAAAGGAGCACTTAGGGAGTTAGATAATAGGGTTAGAAGTCAATGTGAATTGGGGATGTGAATGATTGAAAGTGAGAAATGGTTTTACACCAGAAATGTGGCTTCTTTTCCGAGAAGAAGGTCAAGACTTGTCATGAAATTTTCCAAGGAGAAGTACAAGGAGGACTTTTTAGGGAGGTCCTAAAGTCCTCAAGGGGATGTTAGAAAGAGAGTCTCTGGGGAAAACAGGGGAAGTTAGACATGCTTCCATATTTTGTCATCAAAATGCTGCATAGATACCTCTGCAAATGCTAATATGTGCCTTCTTGATCAAGGCCAAAACATGAATAAAATCAGGCTTCTGCAACTTCTGGCTACCTACCCAGCTTAGTACCTAGCATTTTTTGTTACTTCAGGGAGGGTGCACTTAGACTTGCAAACCCTCATATGCTCTTTTCTTTTTGCTGCCCTGCTATCTAAATCTACCCTTATATCTTCCAAGGGCCCAGATTAAGCTGATGGGCTCCTTCCTTTCTCTATCCAGCTACTCATCTGTCAAGCTTGAACTGTTTGAACAGGTATTCATTCTCTAGTCTAAAACAGGCAATTTAAAACATGGCATGGTCCAGTTTGAACTGTTGAGCCATCCATCAAGATAGCAGTGGCATTTGGGTTGGCCACTTTCCTGGTCTTTCTTTGGAATTCATTTCAATTATTTTTTTCTGACCAATTCATTTTCTTGCCTTTTGATTATTCTTTTAAGGCATACCCTCTTTACATGTTTTAACTGTTTGCTTCATTCACAAAAAATGGAACCTTTGTATCATCAAAGATGAACATTTTTGGCACTCCTACTGTCAATCATGAAAAATGAAACCCTATTGGTATAGGAGGCTAACAGTGGCTCCAGGTTGGGGATGACTTTTCCAGATGAAAAGTCAAGATCAGCAGGTCATACTGCCTTGTTTTTTCATTCTTTTTGCAGTCTGAAACTTTCCATTTGTTAAAGACTATCCATCTGAATCCAAGAAACTTGTATGAAATGCTCATTAAGCTGATCTGCTGTGAAATCACAGCATTGTTCTTACCTTGCTTCTCTAAGTGTTTCTCATCACCTAGATAGTTCCCAAGTACCTTCTCTTGTTTCCCATGACAAGGTCAATAATATACATCAAAAAAATGCAGCACCTTAGTCTTTCTCAAAATCTACTTCATTTGGACCTTCATCTATCTGCTGTAAATAAACATACTGAAAATACAAATTTATGTACAATATACAATTGAGCAGTGCTTGATCAAAGGGGGTCAAAATAATGCTTGAGCATCCTCCCATTGACTGGGCCTTCCTCAGTGTTTGAGCCATCCAAACTCTTTAGAAAATAGGTGTTATTACCTTGTACGGCATAAATTACATAAGGCCCCTTCCACAAGAAGTCAAATTTACCATGTTTTCCTTTGTCCTCCCTCCTGGAATCCCATCTCAGCACTTTGTTTCCTATAAAGAAGTCTTCAGCTTTGGTTCTTTTGTCAAATACTCTTTTGAGCTTTTCTTGCAGTACTTGGGTTCTTTGATAGACTTCCTCTCTTGTTTGCTGTAGGTGGATTGTCTGATTGATCCTTCTTTGAATGTCATTGGGCTCAGCTTGTATTTCTTGTAGCAACTTGATTACAGGAATACCTAAAGATGAAGAAAACTTTGTTTCCATTCCATAAACTAGTTCATATGGACTTGTACCGATGGATCTCTTGGTGGTCAGTCTGTCTGCCCATAGTGCATTCACCAACTTCTTATGCCAATTCCTTTTATTTTCCTCCAAAACTTTCTTGATGATGTTGATGAGGCTTTTATTGGAAGACTCAGCTAGGCCGTTACCTTGAGGATAGTAAGTAGTGGAATGACCTAAGGTCATATGATATTTGTGACAAAAGTTGATCATTTTTTTGGACTTGAAAGCGGCGGCATTGTCTATGATAATTTTGTTTGGACAGCCAAATCTGGACAAGATGTTGGTTTCTAGAAATTGTATAATAATGGAGTCATTGGCCTGCTTACAGGGGACAACTTCTATCCATTTGGTGAAATAGTCTGTAGCAGTCAGAATCCACCTATGCTGGCCAGAGGATGGGGGGTGAATTTCACCAATAAAGTCTAAACCCCATTGCTGGAATGGTCTCTCAGTTGAAACAGGGTTTAGTGGTAAAGGCAGCAGCTTTCTCTTGCCTTCAAAAATTTGACATTTGTGACAAGACATTACAAATTTTCTCACATCAGTAAACAAGGAAGGCCAATAAAATCCAGCCCTTAGGATTTTATCAGCTGTGGATTTCCAGTATAAGTGTCCTCCACAGTCACCTGCATGAAATTCCTTGATGACATTGTCAGTTTCATCCAATGTTAAGCAATTAAGTAAAATTCCTTCATGATTTCTCCAAAACAAAACATTGTCTATAATACAGAATTTTGATGCTTTCATTTTCAAGAACCTTTTCTTAGTTCTGGACAACCCTGGAGGAGCTTGCAGGTTTAACAATACAAAACATATATCAGCATACCAGGGAGATTGCATAAAGGCTTGGTTGATCTGTGGAGTCACCATCTCCTGTTCGTTGTCCAGTTCATTAATGTCAAGGGCTTGGAAATTGGTTTCAGCCATCAGCTTGGTTAGACCTTGTCCTTTTATCAGTTTGGTAGGCTTGATTTCCATGTCATACTCTAATATTTTGGCAATCCACTTGCCCCTCCTACCTTCAATTCCTTCTTGGGTTAAAATGTCCTTCACCACTGCATTTGGGACGTAGGAAATGACATGAGAGTACAGGATATAGATTCTAAAGTCTTTGATTGCTTTTACCAATGCATAGGCTTGTTTTTCCATAATCTGATACTTCAAGGGGGCATCTCTAAGGGCTCTGCTAAAGAATGCAATGGGTTTTTCACAGCCTTGGTCATCTTTCTGTAACAGAACAACAGCAATTGTATGCTCAGACGCAAAAGAAAAAATGATGAAATCTCTATCAAACCTAGGGCTTGTTAGGACTGGTGTGTTTGTCAATGCTCTTTTGATATCCTCAAAGGCTTGTCTAGCTTCCATGGCCCATTTGACCTTGGAATCCTTTTTCAGCATATTGTTTAACAGTCTTGTGAGCTCAGCCAAATTAGGAATGAACCTTCTTAAGAAGTTAATTTTTCCTAGAAAGCTTTGTAGTTCTTTGATGTTTCTCGGATGAGGTACTTGTAGGATAGCTTGAATTCTGTCTGGATCGATCCTAATACCATCTTTTGAGATTATATGCCCTAGGAGTTTACCTTCCTCTAGGCCAAACAGTGATTTCTTTGGATTTAAAGATATGCCATATTTTCTACAAATTGTGAAAACCTGCCTCAAGTGTTCTATGTGTTCTTGGTCTGATTTTGAAAAGGCAGTAAGATCATCCAAGTAGACCACCAGAAAATCATGGATTTCCTTGGCGAAGGCTATATCCATTGCTCTTTGGAAGGTGGCCCCTGCATTCTTAAGCCCAAAAGGCATTTTGACATATTTGAAAGTTCCCAAGGTGTTGTGAAGGCAGTTTTGTCTTGATCATCCGGGTGTACTAAAATCTGATTGAATCTAGAGAATCCATCTAATAATGGGATCCTAGAGGCTCCCACTACCCTTTGTAGGATATGATCCATTTTTGGTAAGGGGTAATGGTCTTTGAGAGAGACTTTATTCAAATTTCTTAGGTCAACACACAGTCTGATCTCTCCCGTCTTTTTCCTAGTAGGCACTAGGTTTGAAATCCATTCTGAGAACCTGATTGGAGCAATGATTCCTGCTTCATACATACATTTCACTTCTTTTTCAATGAGGGGGAGGAGCACAGGGTTCACTCTTCTAAGTTTTTGTTTGAAAGGCTTTTGGTTTTCTTTTAAAGGTATGGTGTGCTGGATGACTGAGGTATCATAGGATTTGAGGTCCTCATAGCTCCAGGCAAAGACATCTTGGAACTCTTTAAACAACTCAATGTATTTCAATTTCTGATCAGGTGGTAATGCTTTAGATAATTTTATCATTTTGGGATTTTCTATAGTTCCAATATTACAATCTTCAATTTCAGCATTCAGCGGTTGCATTTTTGGTTTTCTTGAGATATCATTTGAATCAAACAGATCCTCCAAAGGGGTTAAACCTGTGGGCAGGAAATTATCTTTTAACTCAATTACCTCTGCTTCTGTTTCAGCCAGTTCATCTCCATCTATTTGCCTCAACTTTTGTATACTTTCGTTGTTAAAGGTGGTAGGATGCAAAAATAGATTAGCTATTTCAGCTGATATATTCTGTGTAATTGTGTGTGCCTGTTGTTGATCATCTCTAGTGGTTGAATCAATGTTAATGCCAGAGAATTCCTCTTTTAAAGTGAGGAAGTTATTTATCTGTGTGTCACTCTCAAATACTTGCCAATTCTTGATGTTGTCCGGGACTGCAGGTCTATGTTTTATTTCAGCAGTGAAAGTGTGATTGGGTTTGAAAGGCAGCTTGCAAGTGCTGGCAAAGGTTGCCAAGCTATGAGCATGTAGATTGAGCTCTCTAGAAATTTTAGTTAACTGGGATTCTGAGAAGGTATCAAGTACCTGGATAGCTGCTCCCTTATATGCTCTCAACCTTAGATCATTTGTGGTAAAGTTTCCTTTCATCTGTTGTATGATCAGATCTGAATCTCCTAAAATTGAAACTTTGGTTGCACCCAAATTTTTTATGAGTTTGAGACCTAACAAAAGGGCCTCATACTCAGCCATATTGTTTGTGCATCGAAAGTTTAACCTATATGCATGACCCTCAGCCTGGTCATTGTGCATATTGTGGATCTAGACTCCTACTCCAGCTCCTAACTTGTTTACAAAACCATCAAATTCTAAGTACCATAAGGTTTCATGATCAAGATTTGGATTGAGATCTTTAGAAAGTTGGATCATGGGCAAATTGGTTTCTTGCAAGTTGTTTGATACATTGTGCTCCTTCGTTATATCAGTTATGCCTAAAGTCCTTTGGTCTTGGGGGGAAAATTGTTCATTTAATTCCTCTGTCTCTGCTGCAGTTAATAGTTCAGAATAAGCCTTGTTGCAGATGTCAGTATTATAGAGAATAAATGAATCCATGTCAGAGTGTATTGAATAGATTGGGAAGTTTTGAGGCTTCTCTTGACTGCTTACCACATATTTCATTAATGTTTCGCGGTATAATCTCTTTGGCTATCCGAAGACTGAAATGGTAGCATAGGACATGTCTAATTGCAAAGATCCTTGGAGTTTGCCCCCCAGGATCTGGACAAGAGCATACCATACTTAGGAGGTATGTCAGCTACTACTACATCCATCAAAATTGTTTTGGTTGGGTATTGGACCAGGGAGACACATAAATCTTTAATCAAGCCTAAGCACCTGACTTGGCTTGAATCAAATGAGAATAGATCTTTATAAGGTCTTCTGATGTCTAAGTTGAGTTTTTCCATTACAGATTTGGGCATTAAGTTGTGTGAGGCCCCGGAATCAAACATTGCATTGTGTAGAACCTTATCATGAATGTTTAAACTGACATAGAAGGGTGGAACCCCTCCATTTGCTGTTTTTCCGTTAACCTCAGGACCAAATAGTAACTCCGGTTGATCATCTAGGACATTCATAGCATCTTTATTGTCTGATATTTGGAGTGACCAGTTAATCTGCTGTCTGTATACTTGATGTTTGGCCAATTCAGAAAGAGGGACTGATATCTTTAGCTTACTTATTTCTGTTTCCAAGTTAAAGGGCTTTTCTATTTGAATCTTGGCAATAAGTGCAGCAGGTTTTTCCTTTTCGGCTAGGTTGTCAGTGGTCTTTTCTTCATGGTTGGTATGATTTTGAGTGAAATTGGTACCATATTTGTTTTCCGGGGTGGTATCTGCCCTTGCCTTTGCAGGATGGAGTGGGGCTGGCTGGTTTTCAGAGGGCTGTTGCTCTGAGATATCCTCTACAGTGACTTCTGTGGTATGTGGGTTTGAGTTGCCAATGGATTGTGGAAGAATAGTCTTGTCATTGGTATTTTTCGGCTGCTTACTGTCCCTTGGTTTAAGAGGTTCAGGTACATCTATAGTTC
This sequence comes from Pinus tabuliformis, assembly GCA_031772625.1. NCBI lineage: Eukaryota > Viridiplantae > Streptophyta > Pinopsida > Pinales > Pinaceae > Pinus > Pinus tabuliformis. The sequence continues at coordinate 442,858,813 of CM062814.1, read as the reverse complement.
TACTCCTCAGTTTATACTGTTTGTGTACCTCATAAACTGCTACATCATAACCTTCTCTAAAATCAAATGATTCTCCTGAGTTAGTATGAAATTGATTGTCATTAAAGACCTCTTGATCTTCTTGTGTTAAAAAGACCTGATGTTCACTGTCTAAACCCATTAGGTTGATATGAGGCTCCTCAGTTGTCTCGTTAGATGTTGAGGCCTCAACATAATTTTCTTGGAAAGGAGGTCTAATGTGCTGGTCAGGATCAGTCCTTCCAACATTAGGATTTTGATTCTTTCTAAAATTTGGATTTCTAGCATTGCTTGGTTGACCTTCCCATGATGATTTTCTTTCTATGGTTTCTACCCTGTCCCCAAGTCTGTCCATACCTTTGATGATTTCATCTAGCTTTTGCTCAAATGCTGAGGGTTCTTCCTTAAAAGTAGTTCTTCTTTCAGCTCTTGCCCGATTTCTTTTGGCAATCAGATTTGCCTCTACACTTACAACTATGTTTTTCATGTCTGCCAGGGTTGCAGGGGCTCTTTCCCTTAGTTGATATGCCATATCAGCATCAAACCCATCCGGAAATTTGATTAGGGCTAAATCAGGTGGAGGCCTAAGATTTTGAGGAATGGCATTATAAACAGTGTTGAATCTGGTACAATAATCTAGGATGGTTTCTTGTGGGCCTCTCCTTATGGTGTCATATTCAGATAAAATGTGTAGAGGATCCTTTTTCTTTTCCCATATGTTCAGGAAGGACTGATAAAGAGCGCCCAAATCAGCTATGGAATTTGCAGCAAGTGCTCTGAACCAAGTTCTTACTTCACCTGTTAAACTTTGGACAAAAATTTTCATTCTCACATCATCATCGTCTATTTCATAGTTCTCAAAGTAATCTTGCATTTTCTTGGTATGTTGTAAGGCAGTGTATGTATTGGTTCCATCAAAATAGGTGATCTTGCTTTGGTAGTCCTGAGGCATGACCCCAGGATTAGCAGGTAGCTGAAGGGGAGCATAATGATTAGCCATATTTGCAGGGATAAATGGGACAACAGGTAGAAGGGGAACAACTGGAACAACAGGGACAACAATACCAGTTTGTGTATTGGGTGGGGGTGTGAATAGTATATTTTGGGAAGTGGATGAGGAAGAGGGGGAAGACCGGGTTATGTGAGGATGAACCGATGGTTTGGCAGGGGTTGGGATATAACTTTGCTGAACTGCCTCAGGGTTGGACTCAGTAGATTCTTCTGGTTCCTTTTGGTTCCTAAGAGTCTTGGGAATCAAATTAGGATTATCGAAAACAGGTGGAGGATTTGGGTCAGGATTTGACCTGGTATGCCTAGTTCTCTTTTTAGGAGCCAGCTTCTGAACTTGTTTTTGGTATTTTTAAGAATATTTTTAAAATGGTCAAGGAACTGCTTAAATTTTGGAACCGCTATCTAAAGCAGACAGCAGTTGAAAAATTCGTTCTGTCCCCAGTGGAGTCGCCAGTTATGTTATCACTCAGGTTGTTCCCTTTGACTCCTAAGGGAATACAGCCGAGGTAACCACAAACCAATCTTTGGATCACAGGTTCTAGCCTACCTGCAATTAGAGAGGGCTCTCTCTTTAGAATTTAGCTTTGTTTTGTAATGTTTTAGGCTAGTTATGATGCACTGAATTTTGTTTAAAGTTTTGGTTGAATGATATCTTCTAACAGCTGAAATGCAATGTTTAGGGGTTTTAGTCCATTGGGCATTGGAGTCTGTGATTATGTGTTGCTTGAGGTATTTAGTGAGAATGGTGATACTGCAGGGCCAGATGGGCACTCATGGAACAATCTTCAAATTTGGGAATATGGACTGTTACCAGCCAGTGAGAGGCAACTAAGAATCTTTCACTATGCTGGTGATATGGAGAAATGAAATATTACTCAGGAGCAACTCAGAATTCCTGAACAGTATTTACTATGAAAGATTTCAGTGTAAATGTGAGCAATTAAGAATTTCAGATTCATAACTAATTCTGAAGAAGACATGATTAACAAAAGAGATTGAGTTTAGGGTGTTTAATAAACAAATACTGAACTATTCTTTCTCTCTAATGCTAAGACTAAGAAGTATACAGCGTAAGCGTATGATGTAATAGAAAAGAACACAATGACACGGTTCAGAAAACTTATTGTAACATGAAATAACGCAGGAATCCTGCAGTAGCAAGCAAACTCATCACAACACTTCAAACAACGCAGAACTTCAGAAATTCCATCAGCTTCTTGTATTGAAAGTCTGAAATTACAGTATAGCTCTTCAGAAGAGAAATCAACAACCCCAACAAGTTTATGCGTGGGCATATATATACAACTGTTTTACAAAAATATCTTAACGATGAGTCATTCGCTTAATAACTTTCTTTACCAACTCTCAAAATAGCAGATGCAATAGTTATTGCTACTTTAAATGAACAATGAATGACCGTTCACTTCTGTTAGAAATCCTTTGAATTTTGGAGGCAACCGGGGTCGGTCGAGTGCTTTGCTTTGATTTTGAGAAATCTGCCTTTTACTGCCTTGTCATGGTGTGGCTGCCTTAGCCCCGTCATCTGCATTTATAGGTCCTGCTTTGGTCGCCAAATTTGATTGCTGAGTTGGCCTTTTCCGCTCCTTTCTCAGTCAGAGAAACTATATCAATATTTTGAAAATGCTGACTTGTGATCGATACACAAAAACCTGGTGAATAAACCTGTTTCTTCACAGCAAAGTTTGTATCATGCCTATCCACCATTCCTGTGTAGGCAATTGGTGTCTCAGGATTTTGCCTAAGGTCTCATCTGCCTCAGTGTATTTGTAATAGTTTGGAGGCACTTCAAAAAGATGTTTAATCTCATTCATAATAAAGAATAAATTCTCTAGCTTGTCATAGAGACTCTGCCTAGATGGAGGCCCTGTTTCCTCTGGGGCACTTGCTGATGCAGTGATCTGGTTTGTGGCATAGGTGTTGACTCTTTTGGCATAGTTCTCATGTGACAGTAACCTTCCTGCACTAGTTACCAAGCTGGGAAGACCTCTGTTATGCAATGCTGTGATCTTTTCAATAAAATTATTCACATCTGCCTGCATTTCTTGACACCTTCTGTCCAATGTCTACACATAATTTCTCAAGGTAAGCACCCTCTTTACTAGTAAAATGGTATCAGTTCTACTGGTGATACCCATTCCTGCCAGCTGGGGGCCAGTGCGATTGTTAAGGACATTAATCATCCTGTTGGCTATTTCAGGCATATTTCCTAGAGATGCCCTAGCTCTATGATTTTCTGATTGGGCCCTGCCTATGAGATCCATATGCTCATGGATAGTTTCAATATACTGCCACTGGTCTATAATGGATTGACCAATGTTGGCCCATAGGATTTTCTTAATTTCAACTATAACCTTATCAAGAGAAAGCTCTTTTTCCAGTTCCTTTATTCTTTTTTCAAGAGCCCTTACATCTCTTGTTCTTTCAGCTATGCTCTGCTTTGATTTATCATATTTTTCTTCAATAGCAGCCAATTTTTCTTTAGTCTCATTCAATTCAGCCATTTGTGCTTCTAGTGCTTCAAGCTCCTTCATCATATTCTGCATGCTGAGGCTGGGCACCTGTTCTGATGTTGTTGTTGGTGCTGATACTCCTGTAGCTGGTGCTGAGCCTGAAAGGCCTGCCTCTGATGTCTGTCCGGTGGGAGGACCTGCTACAGTAGTAGAAAGTGGCACACCTTCAATGGATGTAGATGTCTATGCTGGCTGAATTGGTACTTCACCTTGTTTTATTTTTAATGCTACCTCCAATGCACTCTCTGTTTCCATCAATCTCTTATATAAACTCAGGAGTAAAGCAACCACATCCTGATCCTTCTTTTTCTCTGCAACCTCTCCAGTCTGAGGGTGAAGGGTAGCTGGCAGCTTGATATGCTTTCTCATAGCTGCTATGTCTTCATCTCTTTTCTTTAATAGTGCCTGCACACCCCTAGGGTCCTTTGGATCATGTCCCAGCTCTATAATAATTTCTTCCAAGGACTTGATTCTGTTGTCCTTGGCTTGAGATGATGCCTTTTCTAATTCTAGCTGAGCAGTAGTATTGTGTAGAGAATTTTGCAATTGGTGTGCCAATAGGGTTTTATCAGCTAATGTGGAATAGAGCATCTCCCCTGTTTGCCTGTGTAGCTCGATCTGGTCCATGGGGTGGATGTCTTTGGCGAAAATCTCCAAATTAGTTCTGATATAATCAGCAGCTGATTGAGGTTGCTGCATAGTAGGCCTAAAATGACTAAGAGTCATTTTTTGTTCTTGAATATCATAAGCAGGCATTAGCCTCTGCTGATTAGTTGGTGCCATTTTCAAGAGTTAGTTGTAGATCTGGTATTTGAGAGGCTCATTTCTTTTCTTGATGTCTATGAACTACTTCTTGATGCTAGAGTCCGCCTTGGATCGATGCCTTGAAGAACTCACCTCTGCCCCATGTGGCATGTCTTGTCCTTGCTGCAAGGAGCTGGCCGATGTTTCAATGCTAGGAGGGAGCATAGTATCGGTTGGTCTCTCTGACAATTCCCCCTCTGAAAAGGGATTTAGCCTCTGTCTTTTCTCACCTTGTTGGTCCGTTGAAGTAGTAGGAGGAGTGTCGTCTTGCCTATCCCTTTTCCTCATTCTTTCCTCATTAGTAGGTGTTTGTAAAACTGAAGACTCAACTGTTACCTCCTGCCTTGGAGGGATTTGCTCTTGTGTTTGCTGCTCTGTGGAGGCAGGTGCCTTAGCTATGCCTTCTTGCTGTTCTACTTGCTGTTCCAAATTAGGAGGTGGCTCCTCTTGTTGTACTGTTTTTCCTTTAGCCATGTTTGCTGCTTGATCAGTTGTTTTGACAGATTGCTGGGGAACAGTGGACGAAGAGGCAGCTTCTCCAAGATGCTGAGGGGCAGAAGACCAAACTTGTTCAAAATATTCCAAGTCAACTGCTTTTTCTAAAGTTTTAATGGCTCTTTCTGCTAATTCCTCTTCAGAATAATCCTCCACTAATGTGCCTTCTCTCCACTCTAGTTGGTTAGCGTTTTTTTCAATTTCTGGAATGCTAAAGTGATCATAGGTGGCAAGCCTATACTTGATTCTTCTGAGGCTTATGAAATGGTTAGGGTCATAGGGTGCCCAATAGAAGCTTGTCTTGAGGAGGAGGCCTTTTAGAATTTTGTCTGCCTCTTCCCAAGCTTCTTCCCTCTTGTTAAAGATAAATGGACCCAACTGGTGCTTAATTTTCAGTTGTGCTTCCTTATTTCTGCTATGAAAGTGGATCATATCTGCATTGCCGAACTGCCGGAAGTATTCTAATGCAAAAAGTCTCATGGGAACGTACTTTGGTAGTCTGTATGGGGCTAGCTCACATCCATATATCCTGATCACTGTGTGGTCTTGGTAGAAGTACCAATCTCCAATGCTATAGTTCTTAGAAAGCTGGAGGATTTTCTGCATATCATCAGTGAGTCTAGGAGGAGGGGAACTTTGCAGCAGGGACAAGGCTGGGTGAATGAAGAGGTCAATAAACTCACAGTAGTTGTATGGTGAGTAATGAATATGATGACAGACTGATGTCCAGAACATTACAGATCTTCTGTTTCCCTTTGCATCTAACTTCTTGAGGAAAACAGGAAAGCTATCAGGCTGATTGTACAATAGCAGATGATATATATAAGAGGTGTATTTGAATACCCTCTCTCTCTCCAGGTTCATAAACTGTTCATGAATCTTGTTGGCTATAAATGTAGCATAGTCATACTGGACAGTAGGGGGCTGTCCTGGAGTGAACATCGATAGCATTACCAAGGTTGTCTCATCCACAAACTCACTGGTTTTGAATCCTAAGATGGAGGATATCATGTCTACTAGCAGTCTCCCTATGTCATTGAACCAGACATGTAGATATGGGGGAGGCTGCTGGGGCTGGAATCCTGGGAGCATGAACAATTGGCCAATTCTTGTAATTTGTGAGTTGGATAGCTTGGCACCTTGCTCCAGTAAAAGCTGCATAGAAAGAGGAGTCGGTGGCTTTGTAGATTGAAACTGTAGCATTTGGTTGATGGCTTCAGGAGTGATATGGAATAATACAGAGCCTGAAGGACTCAGAACAGCCCTTTGATTGGGGTCATAACTTGTGCAGCATTGGTGAATCAAATCAGGGAACTCATTGACCTGAGGGAGATAATAGATTGGTAAGTGGGATTTCTAGATTCCCAAGAGGTCAGTACCATCTCTATGTTTTTTCTTTAGCTCACAAACGGTTTCTATGTGGTATTTGTTACACAGTTCTACAGTTTCTCTCATTTGATAATCTCTGTCAACAAGGGCCAACCATTCTAGGTCCTTATGTGGGGCATTCAAAGGTGCAATATTCAATGCCATAGGGGTCTCCATTGTTTAACTATTATTTGGAGTTGTATTGAACATGACTTGTTGAAAAAGGTAACACAGAGTAGTGAATTTCAATGGATAAGGCAATTTTCAGAGAGAAAACAGGTAAATTGGGGTGAAACAGAGTTAAAATGCTCCTGAGAGAGGTTAAAAGAGCCAATGCTGGGACTGAGTACTGCTTTTACAGTGGAATTTGTCTAGTAATGGCTTTAAGTCGTAAATGCGCAATAAGCTATGGAAGCTTGGTAAATTTGAACAATGGGAGCCCCTACAGGTGAATTTGGGGCTTACAGTGGGAGATGGAGGTTCTTCCTGCTTAGGATTTTTTAGCAGTTCTTATGTTTTCCCTTTTCTCTTGTTTAATTCAGTGAATTTGCAAGGACCAGGGTATGCAGAGGGAATTTGATAAGTACCTGGGAACTGTATGGCCGACGGTGTTGAAGGTTGATTGAACCTCACGGCGCCGGCAGCTAGGGAGCAAGCTTTGGAGTTGGTAAACAGGCGACGTAAATGGCATGCAGGAAATACAGTGCGCGTTTGGTGAAAAAAATGGGAAAAAACGATTTTTGCGCGATAATATAGGAAAATTGGTATTTGGCACCTTTTTGATGGATGACGTCAGCATGACGTCATTGGTACGGTCAGGTACAGAGAATGATGTGTCAACTAGTGATGGGGTTGACATGGACGAGCTACGTGGCGGACAGGTCGGAGAAATGGCAGAAGGTAGGGTGACGTAATGCTGATGCGGAGATGACGTGGGGCGGAAAGTGAGAGCGGTAACGAATGGTGGTTGGCGGTATTATCGGACCGCTTAAGGTACGGAACCGGTAATGGTCAGAGGCCGCCCGCTCCAGTAACAAACGGGCATGCATCCCAGACCCTACGTCACCCTCTGACAGATTTCGGGCGGTAAAGGACGGGCGGACGGGGTGGTCCGAAATTGCTGTGGACCGTCGGATGGGAGGGCCCGGATCCGATGGATGACGGGCCGCGAACATGTCAGCACAATATGGCGGGACCTGGCGGGTATTTCTTAATATTTTCTGCTTTTTGGTGAGGCGTGCCGAAATACAAACATTGGGAAAGCGGCTTAAAGTGGGTTTTTTCCAAAAATTCATATAATGAGCGGGGACAATACAATATTACGGTTTATAAGGTGGATAAGGGTTATTAAACTAACCAAATGTTAATTTAATCCCCAATTATAGAATAAGCTAAATTCATGAAAACCCTTGATCCTGTAACGTTTGCCGAACTTTGAATATATGGCTATAATGCCCAAGGGGGGGGGGGGGGGGTATTTACATATTTTTTGGTTTTTTCACAATAATGCTATAATAGTAGGGGAAAAGGAGCACTTAGGGAGTTAGATAATAGGGTTAGAAGTCAATGTGAATTGGGGATGTGAAAGATTGAAAGTGAGAAATGGTTTTACACCAGAAATGTGGCTTCTTTTCGGAGAAGAAGGTCAAGACTTGTCATGAAATTTTCCAAGGAGAAATACAAGGAGGACTTTTTAGGGAGGTCCTAAAGTCCTCAAGGGGATGTTAGAAAGAGAGTCTCTGGGGAAAACAGGGGAAGTTAGACATGCTTCCACATTTTGTCATCAAAATGCTGCATAGATACCTCTGCAAATGCTAATATGTGCCTTCTTGATCAAGGCCAAAACATGAATAAAATCAGGCTTCTGCAACTTCTGGCTACCTACCCAGCTTAGTACCTAGCATTTTTTGTTACTTCAGGGAGGGTGCACTTAGACTTGCAAACCCTCATATGCTCTTTTCTTTTTGCTGCCCTCCTATCTAAATCTACCCTTATATCTTCCAAGGGCCCAAATTAAGTTGATGGGCTCCTTCCTTTCTCTATCCAGCTACTCATCTGTCAAGCTTGAACTGTTTGAATAGGTATTCATTCTCTAGTCTAAAACAAGCAATTTAAAACATGGCATGGTCTAGTTTGAATTGTTGAGCCATCCATCAAGATAGCAGTGGCATTTGGGTTGGCCACTTTCCTGGTCTTTCTTTGGGGTTCATTTCAATTATTTGTTTCTGACCAATTCATTTTCTTGCCTTTTGATTATTCTTTTAAGGCATACCCTCTTTACATGTTTTAACTGTTTGCTTCATTCACAAAAAATGGAACCTTTGTATCATCAAAGATGAACATTTTTGGCACTCCTACTGTAAATCATGAAAAATGAAACCCTATTGGTATAGGAGGCTAACAGAAGGCTCCTCCACCTGTGTGATGGCTACTAGTTTTTGGAAGCAACTTGGTTCCCTGGACGTGTCCTCCACCATCACTCTTCATGATTGGGATGGGCATCCATCATAACCCCTTGGCTTATATTGAAATTGTCCTACCATTGTTGCCAGGAAGATTGTTTTTATTGGCATTGAGATCATTGATGCCCCATTAGATTACAACATCCTTTTGGTCTGTAGTTATACCTATGCTATGTCAGTTGTTGCATCTACAGCTCACCGTAAGATGTGTTTCCCTCATAATGGAAATAAAGTCACTATCAATTAGCTAACATACTATGATCCTAAATCTCACACTTCATCTCAATCCACTATATCATCGATAATTAGAAATCAAACTGTGTCATTCCTCACCAATGTCTCTCAGAGTCTACAAAGATTCCACCTTGCTTGGTGCTTATTATGGTCCACCACCTACTCCTTTTGAGCCTAGATCATCTAGTTTTTGCATGCTCTAAGTGTCACGATACACCCACAAACGATCTAGCATGCCTTCACAATATCTAGCACCTTTGCAACCTACTGTTCCCAACTCAACCTAGTCTTTTGGTACTACTCAAGGACCATTTCCTTCAGCTAATATCTTTGCTAATCCCTTTCCGCCTAGAACCATTCCTGCATGTCTTAACCATCTCAGAGAAGTTCTCCCAGGTCATTACCCTTTTGGTCAAATATTGTTCTTATTTCCACTCCATGGAGTTTATTCTACACCTGTCATGGCTATGAGTTTACCTAACATTACCTTGGGGATCCCAGCCTGGTACATTGATCCTCCCACAAACATTCCCCCCAATCAACTCAAACCTTACACTAATTTGACCCCAGTCCAACTTATTGTTCGTACCTCTGCCTTTGTTTCATTTCAACAACAACCTCAACATGAACCTTCTCTTGTTACGAAAGAATCTGGCGAGGGGAGAAAAGCCCAGAAAAAAGGAACCAAAGACAAGGCACCACTAACAACTATAGCTCCTCCTAAGCCACCAAAGGATATTCCTCCATGTTATTTGTGTGATGTTGTTTGCCATGCCACCAATAATTGTCCCCAACTCACTCATATCAATAATATGGTCTCTGATACCATCCCTGATTCTAACATTCCTGAGGTCCATGACACCTTACGTGTGTTAGCTAATAAGAATAGATGATTATGCATGAATCATCCCTGTGAACGAATATTTTCATGATACACTTCAAGTGATTCGCGAATTAGAGGTCCCTTGTAGTGATTCCACCTCTCCTCTACCTATATATTTTGGTCCCAACCCTACACCAGAACAAGAGTTCTCTCAACCAGCCATCGTGATCCCTCCCCTTGATTTTGATATGACAAATACCACCAATACTATTATCTACTTGTCGTCATTCATGAGATCAGTGCATTGGAACTCCCTTGATGTATCCTGTTGTGATTTTATTGAACCTTCTTCAACGAACACTTCGGTCTCAACAATGGTAAATGTCCCATCTACTAGTCATATGTCTCCCAACTGTGACGATGCATATGTGAACCTTGTCTCCCATGAATATGCCTCAGGTATCTCTTCCTCATTATGTGGTCTCCCTTCCTCTAGTCTCCCTATCTTCCATTATGATGAAGACATCATGGAAGCCATGACCACCCCTGGTTATCCTTGGAACGATATGGACCATCATGTATACTTCCTTCTGCAACAAACCCATGATCAATATGTTGTGAAGTCCAACATTATCCTTTCCTACCTGCAAACCAAAAAATTCCCCCCCCCCCAATATCACTCGTGATGATCTATGATTTATTCAACAACATTCCCCTCGCTACCTCCTCATCAGTGACAATATTTATCATCGTAGATTTGACACCATCCTTCGTCGTTGTCTCATACATTCATTGTCTTCTTGCATCTTTTAGATGGATCCATCATCCACACCTTATATCAGTTATGTTGATGGTGTGAGTCACTTTATCAAGAGTTTAGTCTCAGTGGTTTGGGACACTTTGCCCCCTTGCATTCATTAGTCCACTGCAATGACATATCCATTGGATCTGCCACCAATAACTAGGTTGAATATGATGTTGTGATAGGTTTGTTAGAAAATGGTCTTGATCATTGCATCCTTCACTTTCATGTTTGTCTTGGTTCCTTGCTACTTGTGATGCAATTAAATGATGTTTATCATGTGCATAATCTTGTCATATTTAGAAAATATCTATGAGTTAAGATTTTGACCCATGAATTTGAATCCATTACATCCAGTCATGTTCCTAGAGCCAAAAATCACTATGTAGAAACCATTGGAAATAACATTCTAGATTAGCATCTATCACATCCATATACAAGAAGAAATCCATAGGTGAATCAAAATCATCACAAAAGATGCATAACCATAAACATGTATCATAATACATTGTTTTGAGTCTACTACTCTAAATATAGCCGACATGCTCATATTCATGTTGTCACAAAACAAAAATGGGGACCCACATGTCCCTATGAATAATCACTATCATATTGAGGCTCCCGAGAAAATGACTCCATCCCACCATCTCGTAGTTCTTGTATTGCCTAATTGGCCATAACAATGTGCCACATCATTCCTCCCCATTTTGAGGGAAGACCAGTCCACTCATCTATATACCAATATTCTAAGTCATGCCACCCTCGCTCTGTCACCTCGATCAGTAACACGTCAAGTCTATGTTGGAGATCCTCTTGTAGAGCATCACTACCTGATCTCTATTATGATGTGGCCCCACCCTAATCTACAACCTTAGGTGCTATGGCTTGTCCCGTGTATCCTGCCAGCCTCACCGATGTTATATCTGCATACCACAATGTTTAGAAACTAGTACTAGATACACATATTTCTTAAACTATAAATGCATCAAATATATAGCAACTTTCACTTACCATCTGGTCCCCATGCTCGTCCCAGAGGAATTGGTATGTTAGGATCCCATTGATAGTTCATTCCACTATATGGATAATCATCTATGTATAATGGCATATAGTCCCAATGAGAAAAAAAATCACGTCGGAACACTTGTCCAACTCCTGTGGACCCCCAACGGGGCATCTTGGGCTCTTATGGGCCCCAATCATGGATCTGTACATGAGGTCAGATAGTGGGGATCTTCTCAAAGAAGAATGAGCATAACACTATCCCAAAAAAACAATTATCATTGGTCTTTCAATTGCATAGTGTAAATTTTTGTTCCAATGATGACGAGATCATCTGGGCACATTGATAGTGGGTCTCTGCAAACACACTTTTCACTAACATCATCTTCCCCCCAGTAATGTGGTGGAATGCATGACTACCCAAGATCTACAACACTGCTACGGTTGGAGCTCATGTTTGAAGACTCTCTAGGTCACTGATCTGAATGGTTGTGCCCTTTGCACGAACACCCAACACATAGTGATGACTAACAAACTCAACTATATTTCTCCCATGAGGCAACACTACATGTATCTCCCCCACTACCCCACAGGGCTTCACTCAATGAACCTCTTTCATATCACGTGCATTCGTGGCATACTAAAAAATACCCTCAATTTGGCTACATACAAGAAATAACTCTAAAAGGAATATTATTTAACCCCCTACCAACATGAATCCAATATACCTTCCCAATCTAAAAATTCCCTACTTTCACTAGATATTGCAGATATCCATTTTTTCATTAGCATTTTTGTATACCCCTTTATATTTTTTCATTAAATTTGAGCTCCATTTTTTACACCTTCTAATATAAAAACCATTTATCCCCTATTATATGCTCAACATATTATGTCAAATTTTCCTCAATATATATACCCCAATATAAACCCACGTGGTATGGTATTGCTCTGTAGTGAAGCCCCCGTGCATTATCCCAAGGGGGGTAATCCTGTTAGAAAATATCTGTCCTAGATCATGATCTTGATCATGTGCCCTTGTACTAAAAATACCTTATGATTTGGGTCCTAGTAAATCAAAATCCTCAATAGTAAGGGCTTATCATCCCTCATCAAAGGGTTCTACAAGAACTTTAGCATGCCATGTTGTGCAGAAATTCCTCTCACTGCTTGATTCCCTTGAATCTCAGCATAAAGGGTCTAAATATTTTTCTCACCATACAACCTTTAGTTCTTCCATACCTACAAAATACCATTATGTTTTTTAGCTCATATTCAAAGGCATGCATGTCTAGTTCTTAGCTTTAGCTCACCATAGACCACCCATACTACTTTTCCTCTCGACCTAGAACACAATTTTTTTCCTTGAAAAATGTGTTGCACACACTTATCAACCCAGCTTTTACATTCCAGATTGCAGAACGGGATCCCAAAAGTGCGTTGCGACTGTGAGGATAAGCATGGATCCCCCATAGTGAATAGAATCCCTAATTTGAAAGTCTAATCCACAAAAAATGGTGAGTAAGGTTAGGCCACCTACCTCTGACTTGTAATTCCTGATCCTGATGGTCGATTTTTCCACTATGATCTCCACAATATTTAGGGCCTTATCCTCATGTCCAAATTCTCCACAACTCACTGTTATATAGGAAAATGACCTCATCTGCTCAGAGGATAAAGGCATGATTACTGAAGGACTGACCAAGTTCACAGGCCTAGTTGTCAAGCTAATGTTGTCTAGACACTATGAACCTGCTTTATAAAGCTTCTCAGCAAGCCTAAGGGTGCATTAGTTCCTAGGGTAACTCTACTTGTTACTTCGGGAAGAGTGTTAGTGACCCTACATCAATTTATATGGGTCAAAGGAGTGAATTGATTGAGAAAATATCCCTATATTCTCTCCTATGTCAGCTCATAAAAGCAGGGAAACATTAGAACTTGACCTATTTGGGGGAATTACTAATTCCTAATGGAGTATGCGAATGGGAAAGAGCACTAAGGCATGGAAAAATCACTACTTTTTCCTAATGGAACTCATGAAGGACTTGGCAACTGTAGAATTTCCCACTGTAGATCAACAGGTTATGCAATATACTAAAGAAAAATACTAGATCTACTTCTACAATCAAACTTTGTGGAAGCTTAATCAATTTGAGCTAGATCAATCAGAACACATATAACAGAGAAGAAGAAATCATACACATGAAACATAGAAGAATACTCTAGGGAAAGCCTCAGTTGAAAACCCCGATCTCTGTATTATCATACAAGTGGAAATATGTCTGGATTACACAAAGATTTAGCTCACATTCTATCTAGCTCTTAGTACAATCCCTCTCCTTCTCATACACAATCAAAGGCTTCTCACAAACCTTCTCCTCTGCCCTCCAACCCTCCTATTTCCTTGCGTAGTTTCTCTTGGGGTCCAATGCTGACTCTCACACAACTCACCAAACTCAGAAGTAACTGCACAATCCTAAAGGAGTTAATTCCTTCTACATGGATGAGTTTCTTATATAGGAAAAATCCTCCAACTGATAGTACATTATCCCTTCCTCTGATCTCAACGGGGTCTCTCACTGAACTGACATGCATGAGTTATTTATGAGAGAATATTTAGTTATCTGAAGTGCAGCAGTTACATGCATGCATGCATCAACTAACTAAACTCACAATCAGTTCCACAAATTGTTGGAACTAATCTAACTAGACTTAACTCAGTTAACTAAGCTAACTAGTTACAACTCAAAGTACAACTCATATTGATCTCCTTTAATCAAGGGATAACTTCCTCAATCAAAGGGGAAACTGTTGCATGTCTTCACATAGACTTCATGTTTGATTTTCTACAACTAATTAACTCAAGATGAATTAATTAATTATTTACAAATAGCTACTAATATCATATTCAAATTTTAATTCTCAATTTTAGTTCAGGGACTAACTAAAATTAGAATCTATCTCAAAATGCTATTTATAGCAAAGCTATTTTTAGCATTTCTATTTTATCATTCCTTGTTGCTATCTCCAACACTAGTACCTGAAATGCTATTTATAGAAATGCTATTTTTAGCATTTCTTCTTGCTATTTCCAACACTCCCTCTCAACAGGAAAGCCATTCAACTTGAACCTGATCCTGAACCTTTGGAATGTTCTGCATGCAACACTTCTCCCAAGTGTTGTTACTCTAGCCACTCTAGAACCAAAAAATATCCCAACTGACCTCCTTGTTGGGCTAGAAACACTCTCTGATGCTGAAGCTCCCTCTACCGCTAACAAGTGCTCCCTTTGTGACCTTTGAGCTGCTACAAAACTCCATGAATCTCGCACTATTGCACACCTCTCTGTGCCATCTTACACTGGTGAAACACTCATGTGCCTCTCACATTGTTGTAGCCTACTAGCTCTGCATTGTCTTAGGATTCATGCACTGTAGCTCTCTCTGCCACTCCATCTACATCTGTCTCTACCCACTCAGCTAATCCTACTATTCCTCGTCGGGGCTCCCATAGCAAGGTCTAATTAAAGAGGTTGGGTACCTCAATGATCCTACCCAATTCTAGCCTTCTTGAGACTATCACTTCACATCGCCCCACCTCACACCTCGAGGTATGGTTTCATGTGATCCCTCTGCCCACTTGGCTCGAAATTTCCCCCTACTGGAGGTCTCTACATGAGTGGATGCCTCCACTCAGTCTCCTCTCGGCTTCTCTAGTTGTCGCTGCTCCACAACCTCCTGAAGTTTCTTCACCAATTGTGGCTCCTCCATAATTGTTTGAGACTTCTTCTGGTGTTGCATGTTGAGAGGTAATGTACTCTCCCTCTCAACCACCAAGTATGCAATAGTTTCCTTTCTCCTCAAGGCTTTGCATGCATCTTGAACCTTAAGAGCATACGGGTTCTTGACTCATGAACCGATCTGCTTCACCTGTCTCGTGGTGATGTGTCTAAGGAAAACCTTTCCCTTACTGAAGATTACATCATAGCCTTTGTCTTCCAGCATCATGATCGATACCAAGTTTTTCTTCAGTCCTAGCACATACTTCACATCTATCAAGGTAATTCGAGCTCCATGCTCTCTCTGAAAAAATTGTGCCTACTCCTGAGACACTATACTTTTCATCATTACCCATCTCTATGAGTATCTAGAGATCTTTCTCCTCCAAGGTATTGAACAAACTCTTATCGTCAGTCATGTGGAATGAAGCTCCACTTTCAAGAAACCAACCACATCCCACCATGGATGAAACCATGAATGAGATGAGGGTGAAATCCAACTCGAACTATGAGGCCAGTGCCTCACCTTCTGATCCTTCCTTCAATCCCTTATTGGATTTATTTAGTGGACAATTTGTAGCAAAATGGCCCACCTCATGACAATGAAAGCATAGCACTTTCGATTTGTCAAACTTCTTCCCACCATGGGAAGAACTAAATTTGGGATGGGACACCATCCATTTCCCTTTCCTCACCTTACTCGCTAAGGCCAAATTTTCTTCATCATATTTCTTTGATGAAGATCCATCTCTGGTGCTTCTTCTTATCTCCTCCTGCATCAGATCCGACCAAAGTCGTTCCCAATTTGGCAATTTCTCTCTTCCATTTACCGAGTCTTGGTAGCTATGCTAGCTCTTAGGAAGACCGAGGAGAGAAAGACTCACCATGTCATCATCAGCTGTCGTGATCCCTACACTTCCAAGCTCATCCCTGTAGGTGGTGAGCTTGTTCAAATATGTAGAGATCATGTCGCCCTTTTCACACTTGATTTTCTGAAGCTTGTCTTTCAGCGCTAGCTTCCTCTGATCATTGTTGTTCTAATATAGATCTTTCAATGTTTCCCACGTTGAAAACGATGTCTCCTTCCCATGGAGGCTCGAGACAATGTGGTCTCGAACTCCCTCCAGGAGGATTGTCCTTTCTCTAGCCACACATTTCTTCCATTCTGCCAATTCTGTAGCATTAGCCGCTACTGGCTTGGGGACTTCTTGATTAATGAAGTCCTTTAGACCGTTGTCCTCTAATACTGCTTCCATGCGATCCTTCCAGGCTATATAATTTGAGCTGCCATCAAGGGCATACTCGAGTCTTAAACTATTGAATGCCATTGGTGAAATTTGAGATGTGATAAGAATTCAAATTCTACAATTAGGAACTTGAAACTTCGAACTTCTCCCTTCTTTGTATACTGTTCTTCATTTTGATCACCTTTGCTCTGATACCATGTATAATTTCCCATTGTAGATCAACATATTATGCAATATAATAAAGCAACATACTAGATCTACTTCTACAATAAATCTTTGCGGAAGCTTAATCAATTTGAGCTAGATCAATAGAAACACATATAACAAAGAAGAAGAAATCATACACATGAAACACAGAAGAATACTCTGGGGAAAGCCTTAGCTTAAATCCCCAATCTCTGTATTATCATACAAGTGGAAATATGTTCGGATTACACAAAGCTTTAGCTCACAAGCTATCCAGCTCTACAATCCCTCTACTGCTCATAGACAGTCAAAGGCTTCTCACAAACCTTCTCCTTTGCCGTCCAAGCCTCCTATTTCCTTACGCAGTTTCTCTTGGGGTCCAATGCTACCACCTGTGTGAATTCACCTCTCACACAACTCACCAAACTCAGAAGTAACTGCACAATCCTGAAGGAGATAATTCCTTCTGCATGGATGAGTTTCCTATATAGGAGAAATCCTCCAACTGATAGTACATTGTCCCTTCCTCTGATCTCAACTAGGTCTCTAGCTGAACTGACATGCATGAGTTATTTATGAGAGAATATTCAGTTATTTGAAGTGCATCAGTTACATGCATGCATGCATCAACTAACTAAACTCAAAATCAGTTCCACAAACTGTTGGAACTAATATAACTAGACTTAACTTAGTTCACTGAGCTAACCAATTACAACTCAAAGTACAACTCATCTTGATCTCCTTTAATAAAGCGATAACTTCCTCAATCAAAGGGGAAACTGTTGCATGTCTTCACCTAGACTTCATGTTTGATTTTATACAACTAATTAACTCAAGATGAATTATTGTTTTACAAACAACTGCTAAGATCAAATTCGAATTTTAATTCTCAATTTTAGTTCAGGGACTAGCTAAAATTGGAATCTATCCCGAAATGCTATTTATAGCAAAGCTATTTTTATCATTTCTATTTTATCATTCCTTGTTGCTATCTCCAACATTGGTACCTGAAATGCTATTTATAGCAATGCTATTTTTAGAATTTCTATTTTTAACATTTATTGTTGCTATTTCCAAGAGCAACCCTAGCCTTACATGCTATATATGCAAGGGTTGGGCCACTGTGAAAGAGGTCAAACCATTTGAAAGGATTTGCTATTTTACTATCGAGCAGAGTCTCAGACTAAGGCATCGAAAGAGGTTAAGAAGGGAGAGAGTGAGAGGAACTAGAGGGGGAAGGGAAGGCTGATGCAACCGATGGTTTTAATCACTCTTTCTACATCAATATAGAACTGCAGTTGTGTTGTCCACTCTGAGATGTTGATATTATGACTTATTTGTATGTTTATTCAATATCATTAGCATGAGTGGCTTAGTTATATGAAACTAGATATCTTTATATGTTCATGCATTGTTTTTCAAGGTTTTATGCTGTGATATTATGCTTGTCTTTGCTATGCGCAGGTTTTGATCTGGAGCTAGCTCAGGGGTCTTCCACCTAGCTGCATTGCACTCTCCAGCAACACCACACTAAGACTTGAGGTAATAATTACTTCTGACTTTGATATTCATTTGTTAAACATAGATATGTATGTATCTTCATGACAGTTGCAGCTAATCTAACTATCTACTGAGGATCTAGGGAAGATCATTGAGGGTTTTCTACATCACCAAACACTTGTGCATTAATCCCTGTAGCAGAATTGGTGACTCCACTGGGGATTACAGTTAGTTCCCTATTTTTTCCCAGAAAGTTCCTAGATCTCTCTTTCTTCCAGGCCTTCCTTTACTTCTTCATTCCCATTCCGACAACTCAAGACCATACAACACCCTTCTCTCAGTTCTCAGCCCTAGATCTGATCCCCACAACGCATTTTTTGAGTATTTTTCCTCACTAACGCAGGTTACTAGTGAAAATAGTGCTTTATAAAGCACTATACCCTCACAAATAGAGCGTTAGTGTTGAAGCTAACTCTTTGTAGCCTCTAGTACAAAGCTTTAGTTAGCCATTTCTTGATAAATAGCTTAACCTATGACCTCATGGTTTGGAGAATCTTCTTGTAGATTGATCAGGGATCTACAGCTGCACTTGTTTGACTGATCTGTGTCCTGAACAATTTTTTTTTAACAAAATATCTTTACTTCTTAAAGTTTTTGTTTTCATTAAAGAAAAAATACAAAATTTTTACTGTTTTCTGCTTAGCTGGTTAGATTTGCATTATTTTGTTTCAATAGTTGTTAGTGAGCATTGAAGTTCTGTCGGTTATGCTAGTGTTTTATTGAATAGGATGCATGGTATAAATATTGATTTATGAATGACTCTCCCTTTGTAGAAGCAACTTATTAATCAAAAGTGAAAATTTACAAGCATTGTTTTTACATGATTTGAGTCAGAGTCCCATATAATTTCATACATCAACACCCCTACCGAAGACTCTAACGAAGTACATTTAAAATATACCAAATAAAATCAATCTGTTAGGTTCCTATACCAATAGGTTTCATGTTTCATGATTGACTATGGAAGTGCCAAATATGTTCATCTTTTCATGCTGCAAAGGTTTCATATTTTTTTAATGAGTTAGAGAGAATTAAAAAATGTAAAGAGGGTATGCCCTAAAAGAAAAATCAAAGGGCAAGATAAATGAATTGGTCAGAAAAAATAACAGAAATGAACCCCAAACCAAAAGACCAGGAAAGTGTGCTAGCTCAAGTGCCACTACTGTTCCATTTTTGAAGAACTTCAAGTCATGAGTGATTTACTCACATTTGATGGATGGTCCAACAGCTCAATCTGGGCCAATCCATATTTGAATTTACTGTTGTAGAATAGAGAATAAATATCTGTCCAAACAGCTCAAGCTTGGCAGATGAGTAGACAGGTAGAGAAAGTAAAGGAGCCCAACTGCTTAATCTAGGCCCTTGGAAGAAATAAGGGTGGACTTAGATAGGAGGGCAGTCAAAAAAAAAGAGGAACTTCAGGGTTTGCTAGTTCAAGTGCACCCAATCAAAATGAAGAAAATACGTTAGGTGTATAAGACTGGGTAGGCAGTTTGAGGTTGCAGAAGCAGGTGGGTGCTCATTTTTTGCCTTTTCAAAGAAGATTCATCTCATCAACAGCATTGGTACCATGGCAGTGGTTTGCTGGCATAACAATGGAGGCATGACTAATTTCCCCTTCATTCCCTAGAAAATCTTTGACTAACATCCCTTCAAGGACCTTGGGATCTGCCCAAGGGTCCTGTTTCACTTCATTTCATGATAAAATATTGAGTTGAGCCTTGACTCTACTTAATGGAAGAAGCCACATTTCTTGTGTAAAAAGTTTTATTTCTCCTAAACACCCTAAAGCCTAGGTGATTCAATGTCATGCACCTAGCACTTTTCCCTTCACATTCATATTAATATTCTAACTTTAATATATAAATCCCCTTTATATCTCCCCTCCCCTATTATGTATAAAAATCTACAAAAAACCCAAAAATATTGTAAATACCCCACCCCCGGCCTAATATGGCTATAAACTCTTTCTCGGGAGTCATTGGTCCACCTGGGACCAATAACAACCCGCCACTTGTCGCCCTGGGATTCGCTAACCTCCGGTTCAGCGAATAACCATAGTCGTTGCGCATAAACATCAGGATTTGATTAATGTTTGATTAATCACATAACCACATTCCATATAACCCATAACCCAAAGTTTAAACCCCGCCAAACAATATTTAATTGCTAAAAAATGGCAGCGGGTCCCGTACATTAACATGCCGCCAGCTCGCAGTTCCGTCAACCGTCGGATCGGGCCCTCCCCATCCGACGGCTCTCGTTGATATCGGAGCCGCCCCGACGTACGAGAGTTAGTGCCCGATAGAACGGTGGTTTTCCCGTCGTACAAAGGACGTGTGCCCTCTTTTGATTGCATCGGGCCCGCTCTGACGGAAACCGCCCCCGTACCAAAAGCGGTCCGATGGAAACCGGTTACCGCCTTCTGTCCCCGCTGCCCACGTCATACACCACGTCGGCACCTGCGTCAGCCCCCATGTCACTGTTCCGTCCGACGTGTCTGCCTCATCATCCATCCATGTCAGCACCTACGTCAGCTGCCACGTCACCCTCCGTACCCGCTACGCGACAAAAGCCACGTCATGATGACGTCAGCATAAAAAGCGCCAAAAAGTCCAAAAAGCCCAAATTTGTTCAAAAGTCACGAAAGTGATGGTTTTTCATTTATTTTTATTCGTTTGTCTGCAGAAACTTTGCATGCGATTCACAACGATTTGATCACCATAGCTCCAATCCGCCACCCAGAGGAGTTCAACCTGCAAACCCGACCTCCTCACCTCTACCTGCAACTGGATTTCGTGCCAAACTCTCGGGAAATAGGTATTTATCCTTTAGTCACCCATAAACCCTGTTTTTCCTACGTGATTTCTCTGTTAAAAATCACTGAGAGAGTTGAATTTAACTAAAATACATTGTTGCCCCAAACCTCTGTGCTCCAACTTACTGTTTGACCATGTTTTCTGGGCAAAACTTGCTAATTCTATGGCCCTCTGATAAACTATCCATTAAAACCTGAAATCGAGCTCACCCCCGCCTGCAAAACCACTGAAAGCACCTGCAGAAGCCGCCCCTTTTCCACTGTCTTTTTAGTTTCCTCATCGAAAGACTCTGCAAACTCTGTTGTCCCTGAGAGTGTCACTCACTAAGACCACTTTTATACAGAATTCAAATTGTAGCAATTTTGCTAAAAACCTACTGCCAACACCTTGTTTCCTATTGACATACCAACTCAAAATCCAGTTGTAAACACTGTGGATCATGGATGCTCCAGTGGCCTTAAATATTGCCCCCCTTGAATGCACCACATAAGAACTTGGAGTGGCTGCCCTTGCTGACAGGGATTACCAAATGAAGGAAACAGTTGAACTGAGCAACAAATATCACATTGAAACTTTTTGTGAGATAAAGAAAATATACAGAAGCAATGCTGATGTCCTGGGTATCTGCGAGTCAAACATGCCAATCTATTATCTCCCACAAGTAAATGTATTCCCTGACCTTATCCATCAATGTTATGAAAATTATGAGCCCACTCAAAGAGCAGTTTTGGCTCCATCTGGGACTGTCTTGTTCCACATCACCCCTCAAGCCATAAACGAGATTCTAAACTTTGAGCCAACTAAGCCTCTGGCTCCTCTCTCCATGAAACTTCTGCTTGACCAAGGTGCCAAACTGCCGAGCTCAGAGATCACAAGAATTGCCCAGCTGTTCATGCAACCAGATTGTCAGCCCTGGCAACCTACTCCTTATCTACATGTTTGGTTCAATGAAACAGGGAGATCGCTGGTAGACATGATATCCTGCATCTTAGGATTCAATACCAGTGAGTTTGTTGATGAGACAATCTTGGTGTTGCTGTCCATGTTTGCTCCAGGACAGCCCCCTGTTGTCTAGTATGATTATGCCACCTTCATAACTGACAAGATTCATGAGAAATTCATGAACCTGGAGAGAGAAAGAGTGTTCAAATACACCTCCTACATATATCATTTACTGTTGTACTATCAGCCTGATAGTTTCCCAGTTTTCCTCAAAAAATTGGATGCTAAGGGGAAGCGAAGGTCTGTAATATTTTGGTCATCAGTCTGCCACCATGTTTATTACTCTCCATATACCTACTGCGAGTTTATTGACCTATTTATATATCCAGCTTCTTCTTTACTGGTGAGCACTCCTCTTCCTAGACTCACTGATGAGATGCAAAAGATTCTACAGCTTTCCAAAAGCTACAGCATTGGTGACTGGTATTTTTACCAAAACCACATAGTAATCAGGATTTATGGCTGCGAATTAGCCCCCTACAGACTGCCAAAATATGTCCCTATGAGACTCTTTGCCTTGGAATACTTCCGGCAATTTGGTAATTCAGATATGATTCATTTCTATGGCACTAGGAAGAAGGCACAGCTCAAGATAAGACATCAATTGGGCCCATTTATTTTCAATAAGGGAGAGGAAGCCTGGGAAGAGGCAGACAAGATTTTGAAAAATTTTCTGTTGCTAAAACCAAGCCTTTATTGAGCACCATATGACCCCAATCACTTCATAAGCTTTAGAAGAGTCAAACACAAGCTTGTAGGATATGTACACTGCAATATCCCTCAAATTGAACAATATGCTAATCAACAAGAATGGGTAGAGGGCACACTTGTGGAAGAACTTACTGAAGAAGAAATAACAGAAAGATCAATCAAGAATCTTGAAAAATCAATTGACTTGGAATCTTTTGAAAAGGTGTTTTTCACAGCTCCTTGGCACCTCAGAGAAGGCACCTCATCTGCAACGACTTCCCAACAACCTGCCCAGGAAAGTGCTCCACTAGCAGGAACATCTGAAGGTAAATAGGTTCTAGATTCAGAACAACAAACACACCATTCTGAGCAGCAAGAGACAATGGCAGACCGGCCGGCCTCTATAGATGAACAAAGTCAAGGGCTAGACCCTTCTACTCAAGCAAAGGCAACTGAAATCCCAGTGTTACAGACTCCTCTTAATGAGGAAAGGGCTAAGAAAAGAGATAGACAGGAAGAGACCCCTCCAGGGACATCCACAGAGCAGCAAGGAGAAAAAAGACAGAGATTAAATCCTTTTTCAGAGGAAGAAATACCAGAAGGGCCAACTGAATAGCAAGTTCCCCCAAGCATGGAGACATCAGCCGGCTCCTTCTAGCCTGAGCAAGAAAGACAATAAGGGGTGGAGGTTACATCCACCAGGAAACAGAGTAGACAGGGCTCTGATATTAAAAAAGCATTCACTGATATCAAGGCTAGAAATGAGCCAGTGAGATACCAGCTTTACAACCAGTTGCTAAGGATGGCTCCCACTAATCAGCAAAGGCTAATGGTAGCCTATGACATCCAAGAAGGAAAAATGACTCTCAGTCATTTCAAACCTATAATGCAGCAACCACAATCAGTTGCTGACTATCTCAGAACCAATCTAGAAGTGCTCTCCAAAGATATACATCCGATGGACCAGATTGAATTGCACAAGTAGATCGGGGAAATGGTATATTCTGCATTGGCAGACAAAACATTGTTTTCCCATAGATTGCAAAACTCTTTGCACAATACTTCTGCCCAATTAGAATTGGAGAAAGCTTCATCATAGGCCAAGGACAATAGAGTCAAGTCCTTGGAGGAAATTATTATAGAGTTGGGACATGATCCCCAGGATCCGAAAGGCATTCAGGCCTTGATCAAAAAGAAAGAGGAAGACATAGCAGCCCTCAAAAGACAACTCAAGTTGCCAGCTACACTATATCCTCAAGCCACAGAGATAGCACAACAAAAAGTAGAGCAGGATGTGGTAACTTTGCTTATGAACTTGCATAAAAGGTTGATAGAAATAGAGAGTGCCTTGGAGGCATCATTACAGGGAAGACAGGGAGAGTTGGCCTCTTAGCCAATTCAAACAGCTCAGATTCTTACAGCTGCTCCTCCTACGGCCACCATAATAGTCCCTCCCACTGGTCCAACATCAGAAGCAGGTACCTCAAGTTCAGCACCAGTTTCAGCAGCAACAGCAGAGCAAGAGACAAGCTTGAGTATGGAGGGAATGTTGAAAGAAATAAAGGCCTTGGACGTGCAAATGGCAGAATTGAAAGAGGCCAAAGAAAAGCTCGCCAAAATTGAGGAAAGATATGACAAGTCAAAGCAGGATGTAGCTGAGAAGACAAGGGAAGTGAAAACCCTGGAAAAAAGAATAAAGGAGCTGGAGAAAGAGCTCACTCTTGATAGGACCCTAGCTGAGGTCAAGAAAATTTTGTGGGCCAAGATTGGCCAATCCATTACAGACCAGTGGCAATCAATTGAGACCATACATGAGCAAATGGACTTGATAGGCTTAGCTCAATTTGAAAATCAAAAGGCTAGAGCATCATTAGGGAATATGCCTGAGCAAGCCAACAGGATGATTCAATTCCTAAACACTCATACCAGAGAGAAACTAGCAGCAATAGGTATCAGGAACAGGACTGATACTATCTTGCTAGTAAAAAGGGTGTTGACCCTAAGGAATTTTGTGCAAACCCTGGAAAGAAAATGCCAAGAAATGCAAGCAGAGGTGAATGAATTCAGAATAAAGTTTGCAGCATTACAGAGCAGAGGGCTACCAAGTTTAGTAACTAGCGCTGGAAGACTGTTGTCACATGAGCATTATGCCAACAAGGTAAACAACTATGCCTCCAATCAAATCACAGCATCCTCAAGCACATCAGAAGAAACATGGCCTCCATCTGGACAGAGTCTCTATGACAAATTAGAAAACCTGTTTTACATTGAGCACGAGATAAACCATCTCTTTGAAGTCCAGCCAAAATTTTATAGATACACTGAAGCTGATGAAACATTGATAAAGATACAAAGACATCAGCTGCCTACAGAGGATTGGTGGAAATGAATGATGGATACATTCCTCAGGTAAATTTTATTTATTGATTCCTTTTTATCAGCTATAGGTCAGTGAAAATATAGACACATTCCACCTGTCAAAGGATTAAAAGAAGCATAAAGCAGAAATGGAATGGTGATTACAACTCGTCAAATCCAGAGAAACCGAGCACTGATGATGAAGACCAAGACAGCAACAAACAGCGTACCAACATCAGGACAACAAACGCAGAATGAGTGCGCAGCAAGCAGCCGACTCACACAGCCCAGAAAAGTCAAAATGTTTCTGACTAATTCGACAATTAGCACATTCATATTTTTTACGGCATTTATTCCCTCATTTACTACTTCTTAGGAGTTGGTAAAGAAAGTTATGATTTCAAAGACTTATCTTCATGATATCTTGTATCACCTTTTTGTCTAAATACCTCCCCACAATATGTATTTGGGGTTGGTGATTTTCTCTCTTAGCTATGCTGTAATTTTTGAGACTCTCTAATTCAAATTGCTGTTGGAGTTCATGGTTTTTGTGCTGTCTGAATGTGCAAATGATGTTCTGGGACCTACTACTGAATTCCTGAGTCATTCGAAGGAACAATAAGTTATTCTAAACTCCGTTTTTATGTTTCTGTGTTTACAAATCTCACACATGTCTCATAATCTTGATAGCAAAGAGAAGGAATAGCCCAGGATTTGTTTAATTACACCCTGTGCTCAATTTCTGTTATTACTTATGTTTTCCTCAGAATTAGTCATAGATATGAATTCTTAACTGCTCATGTTTGCACTAATTCCTTCATGTTGAATACTGTTTAGGAATTCTTAACTGCTCCTGGACAATACTCATACACTTTCTCTCTACCAGCTTAATGAAAGATTCTTGATTGCCTTTCATTCCCTGACTTCATTCCATCATTTCATATTTGAAAATTGTTCCTAGACTGCCTACCTTGCTTCGTAGCATTACCACTTGCCCCAAGAAGTATTTTTAGCTGTACACCATCCTTGACTCCATGGCCCAATGGAACAGACTGGATTAGACTTTCTCCTTAGCTCTGCTTGGAATCACCATCCAACAAACTTAAAACAAAAACCTGTGCATCGTAACTAGCCTAAAATACCCCAAAACAAGGCTAAATTACAAAGAGAGAGCCCTCTCTAGTTGCAGGTAGGCTAGGACCTACAGCTAAAAGATTGGTTAGTGGTTACCTCGGCCGTATTCCCTCCAGGAGGTAGGGAACAACCTAAGTGATAACATCATTGGCGACTCCGTTGGGGATCTGAATGATGGTTTGCCTCTGCTGTCCATTTTCTAGTTTTAGGATTTAGACAGCTGTTCCAAAGATTTGATCAGTTTCCCTATTGTGAACATATTCAAAAGAAAATCCATAGCCTCCCATATTTCAAAGGAATTCTTGTAGAGTACGGTGAAAAAATTGTGATTATAAAACATTACCAGAAAATACCAAAAACTGATTTAGAAGCTGGCTCCAAAGAAGAAAACTCGTTACACCAGGTCAAACCCTGACCCAGATCCCCCAGCTATTTTTGAAAATCCCAACTTGATCCCTAAGACCCTTAGGAAACAAGAAGACTCTGCTGATTTAAACCTTGAAACAGTTCAGCAAAACTATATCCCAACTCCTGCTAAAGCTTCAGTCTGTCCCCATACTACTGTTGCTTCTCCTAGCTCTTCATCCACCTCTCAAAGCACATTCTCCACTCCTCCATCCACTGCACATATTTCAACCACTGTCCCTGCTATTCCAGCTGTCCCATTTCTTCCAGTTGCCCCATTTATCCCTATAAATATGGCAAACCGTTATGCTCCTTTACAGTTACCTGCAAATCTAGGGGCTATGCCTCAAGATTATCAAAGTAAGATCACTTATTTTGATGGTACTGGTACATATACAGCCCAGTAACACACTAAGAAAATGCAATATTATTTTGAGAATTATGAAATAGATGATGATGATGTGAGAATGAAGATTTTTGTCCAAAGTTTAACTGGTGATGTAAGGACTTGGTTTAGAGCACTTGCTGCAAATTCCATAGCTAATCCAGAAGCTCTTTATCAATCCTTTCTAAACAGATGGGAGAAGAAGAAAGACCCTTTACACATTTTAACAGAATATGAAAACTTGAAAAGAGGCCCATAAGACGCTGTCCAAGACTATTGTGCTAGGTTCAACAATGTTTACAATGCCATTCCTCAAAACCTTAGACCTCCACCTGATCTAGCCTTGATCAAATTCCCTGATGGATTTGACTCTGACATGGCATACCAATTGAGGGAAAGAACCCCTCCAAGCTTAGCAGACATGTAGAATATATCTATTAGTGTGGAGGAAAACTTAATTGCTAAGCGAAACCGGGCAAGAGCTGAAAGAAGAACAACCTTCAAGGAGGAACCTTCAGCATTTGAACAAAAACTTGATGCAATCATCAAAGGTATGGACAGACTTGGGGATAGGGTGGAAACCATAGAAAGAAAGTCATCATGGGAAGGTCAACCAAGTAACACTGCAAGAAACCCAAACTTTAGAAAAAATCAAAATCCAAATGTTGGAAGAGCTGGCCTTGACCAAAATATCAGACCTTCGTTCCAAGAGAACTATGCCGAAGCCTCAACATCTAATGAACCAACTGAGGACACCCAAATCAACCTAATGGGATTGAACAGTGATCAACAAATATTCTTGACCCAAGATGATCAAGAAGCTCACAATTTCAATCAATTCCAAACCAAATCCGGAGAGTCGTTTGATTTTAGGGAAGGCTATGATGCAGCAGTCTATGAGGTGCATAAACATTACAAATTAAGAAGCAGAACTAGAGATGCACCTCAACCTACCAAGCTGAAAGATACTAAGCAGCCAAAGAAGACAAAGGATAAAATTGTCCAGATGGAACCCTTTGATAAAACAGACCCAGACCCAAAGGAAGTCACTGTGGAAGATGTATCAGATTCACAGTCTTTAAAAAAACAGCCATACATATCCCATTCTTCGAAGGAAAGTCCAAAATGATCCCTTGAAAATAATTTCAAAACGGAAATACCTCAAAACAACACTCATAATCAAGAGAAGATCACTGAAAATCCAGCTGAAAAGGAAAAGTCTGCTATCCATAATGCAAAAATACAGATAGAAAAACCTTTCAACTTGGAAACAGAAATAGGTAAGCTGAAAATAGCTATTCCTCTCTCTAAATTGGCTAAACATGAAGTATACAGACAGCAAATCAATCGGTCACTCCAAATACCAGAGAATAAGGATGCAGTCAATGTTCTAGATGATCAACCAGAGTTGATTTTCGGTCTGAAAGTCAATGGTAAAATAGTAGATGGAGGAGTTACTCCATTTTATGCAAGCTTGAACATTCATGACAAGGTGCTCCATAATGCAATGTTTGATTCAGGAGCTTCTCACAATCTAATGCCTAAATCTGTGATGGAAAGGCTGGACCTAGACATCACAAGACCCTAAAAAGATTTGTTCTCATTCGATTCCAGCCAGGTTAGGTGTCTAGGCCTAATCAAAGACCTATGTGTATCTTTAGTCCAATATCTGGCTAAAACAATCTCGATGGATGTGGTGGAAGCTGATATTCCACCTAAGTATGGTATGCTTTTATCCAGATCTTGGGGTGCAAAACTCCAAGGATCTTTGCAACTAGACATGTCCTATGCCACTATTTTAGTCTTTGGACAACCAAAGAGATTATACCGTGAAACACTAATGAAATATGTGGTAAGCAGTTAAGAAAAACCCCAAAAATTCCCCATCTATGCTATGCATTCTGATATGGATTCATTCATTTTGTATAATGCTGGAATGTGTCCCAAAACTAATGTCAAATTCCTAGAAGCACCACAAACACAAGGCATAGATGAACAGTCTAGTACTCAAGATCAAAAAACTATTGGTATCATTGATGCAACAGAGAGAAATGATATATCAAATGACATACAAGATCCAAATCTGCCCATTGAACAAACTTCTAAAACTTTTAAGACAAGTCATAACCAAGAAATCTTATGGTACTTAGAGTTTGATGGTTCTGTCAACAAATTAGGGGCAGGGGCAGGGGTTTGGATTCACAACATGCAAAATGACCATGCTGAAGGTCATGCATATAGGTTAAATTTCAGATGCACAAACAATATGGCTAAGTATGAAGCCCTGTTGTTTGGACTCAAACTGGTCAGAGGACTAGGGGCAACCAAGGTTTCAATTCTAGGGGATTTAGATCTGATCATATAGCAGATGAAGGGAAATTTTGTCACAAATGATCTTAGGTTGAGAGCTTACAGAGGGGCAGCCATCGAAATACTCAACACTTTCTCAGAATCTCAGCTAACCAAAATCCCTAGAAAGCACAATTTACATGCACATAGCTTGGCAACCTTTGCCAGCACTTGCAAGCTCCCTTTTGAACCCAACCACCACTTCACTGCTGAAATCAAACATAGGCCTGCTGTCCCAGATAATGTCAAAAATTGGCAAGTCTTTGAAAATGATACACAAATAAATAACTTCCTGACTTTGAAAGAGGAATTCTCCAGCATAAACATTGATACAAGCACCATGGATGACCAACAACAGATAGACAAAATTGAACAAAATATATCAACTGAAACAACAAATCTGATTTTGCACCCAACAACTTTTGATGACAAAAATGTACAAGAGCTGAAGCAAACAGATTTTGATGAAACAGCTGAGGTAGAAGCTGAAGTAATTGAACTAAAAGACAATTTTCTGCCCATAGGCTTAACTCCTTTGGAGGATTTATTCGATTCAAATGATATTTCAAGGAAGCCAAAAATGAAACCCCTCAATGCAGAAATTGAGGACTACAACATTGGAACCCCGGAAGATCCCAAAATGGTAAAATTGTCAAAAGCATTGCCTGCTGATCAGAAACTGAAATAAATTGATTTGTTTAAGGAATTCCAAGATGTCTTTGCCTGGAGTTATGAGGACCTCAAATCTTATGATACTTTAGTCATCCGACATACTATACCCTTGAAAGAGAATCAAAAACCTTTTAAACAAAAGCTTAGAAGAGTGAATCCTGTCCCCTTCCCTAGATTGAAAAGGAAGTTAAGTGTATGTATGAAGCTGGAATCATTGCACCTATCAGATTCTCAGAGTGGATTTCAAATCTAGTGCCTACTAGGAAAAAAACGGGTGAGATAAGGTTGTGTGTTGACCTACGAAATTTGAATAAAGTCTCTCTAAAAGACCATTACCCTTTACCAAAAATGGATCATATCCTACAAAGGGTAGTAGGAGCCTCTAGGATCTCATTGCTAGATGGATTCTCAGGATTCAACCTGATCTTAGTACACCCGGATGATCAAGATAAAACTGCCTTTACAACACCTTGGGGGACCTTCAAATATGTCAAAATGCCTTTTGGACTCAAAAATGCAGGGGCCACATTTCAAAGAGCAATGGATATAGCCTTTGCCAAAGAGATCCATGATTTCTTAGTCGTATACCTTGATGATCTCAATGCCTTTTCAAAATCAGACCAAGAACATTTAGAACATTTAAGACAAGTGTTCATAATTTGCAGAAAATATGGCATATCATTGAATCCAAAGAAATCACTGTTTGGCCTAGAAGAAGGCAAACTCCTAGGTCACATAATCTCAAAAGATGGCATTAGGATTTACCTGGACAGAATTCAAGCTATCCTTCAAGTGCCTCATCCAAGAAACATCAAAGAACTGCAAGCTTTTTTAGGAAAGATCAATTTCCTAAGAAGGTTCATTCCCAATTTGGCCGAGCTAATAAGACTGTTGAATAATATGCTGAAGAAAGATTCTAAAGTCAAATGGACCATGGAAGCTAAACAAGCCTTTGAGGACATCAAAACAGCCCTAACAAAAACACCAGTCCTCACAAGCCCCAAGTTTGACAGAGATTTCATCATCTTTTCCTTTGCATCTGAGCATACTATTGCTGTTGTCCTATTGCAAAAAGATGACCAAGGATGTGAGAAGCCCATTGCTTTCTTTAGTAAAGCCCTTAGAGATGCTCCCTTAAAATATCTGATCATGGAAAAGCAAGCTTATGCCCTTGTAAAAGCCATCAAGGATTTCAGAGTTTACATCTTGTACTCACATGTGATAGCCTATGTTCCAAATGTTGTGGTTAAGGACATTTTAACTCAAGAAGGAATTGAAGGTAAGAGGGGCAAATGGATAGCCAACATCTTAGAGTATGACATTGAAATCAAGCCTACAAAACTGATAAAAGGACAAGGGCTAGCCAAACTGATGACTGAAACCAATTTTCAGACCCTTGACATCAATGAATTGGACAACGAATAGGAGATGGCGACTCCACAAATCAATCAAGACTTTTTACAATCCCCTTGGTATGCTGATATATGTTTTGTATTGTTAAACCTGCAAGCTCCTCTAGGGTTGTCCAGAACTAAAAAGAGATTCTTGAACATGAAGGCATCAAAGTTCTGTGTTGTAGACAATGTTTTGTTTTGGAAAAATCATGAAGGTATTTTGCTTAATTGCCTAACATTGGACGAAACTAACAAAGTCCTCAAGGATTTTCATGCAGGTGACTGTGGAGGACACTTATATTGGAAATCAACAACTGATAAAATCCTAAGGGCTGGGTTTTATTGGCCCTCCCTGTTTGCTAATGTGAAAAAATTTGTAATGTCTTGCCATAAATGCTAGATCTTTGAAGGTAAGAGAAAGTTGTTACCTTTACCCCTCAAACCTATTTCAACTGAAAGACCATGTTGGGTCCCTATAATACTAGTGATTACCCCATTGCTATTGTAGTTATACCCCTTATTAATATTGTTGTGCCCCTATTGCCCCCATATTGTTATTACTGTGCCCCATAGAATCCCTCTATTGTTATTTTTGTGGCTTTATATTATTATTGTTAGGTCGGCTGGATTATATTGTGACTCCTTAGACTCCTATATATAGAAAGGAGGTTTTGTCATTTGAATCATCCAAGAATTGTTCATTTATGTAATGTAAAGGAGGTTTCCCCCTCGAAGAGGCTGAATTCTAAGGCGTTGATCTATCTTTTCTATCTTTTCTTGAGCTGGTTTCATAACATTTGGTATAAGAGCTTTGGATTCTAGGGTTTCGCTGCTCCAAACAGGTCATCGTGGCATTTTCACTATAACCTTTTTTCTGTGACTTTTCAAAAGTTAAAAAAAAACCCATTTGAGAAGAAATCGCGCTTAACCTTGGGTCTGAATTTCAGATCTTTTCACGCGATATTTGCGGAGATATGATCTGAGGAAGTTGGTATTTTTGCAGACTCCTGAATTAAATTCAAAACAGTTGACCTGTGGAAAATCGTCATAACTTTCTCTCTGGGGATCGGATTGAAATTTAATAAGAAGGTACAGAAAGAGGACGGACTGTAGTTTCTTGTACGCGTGTTTTAGATCCAAATGTCGAAACAGTGACTCGTGGCACATCGTACAAGTTCGCTCTACTGAACTAGTCTATAAGCAAGTCACTGTGGGAGATTTCACATAACTCTTCCTTGGAGAATCCAATTTGGGTTAGACTTGTGGCATCGGAAAGATGACACAGAGGGCTACTATAGCTCACAAATTCAGAACTAGATGATTGGAAAGTACAGAGATACATTAGAGGCAATATCGAGCTCCTACAAAGTGAAAAAAGGTGTGTATATTTTCTTAAATTTTTGCTTAAGCTTGGTTTGAAAATTTATTTTGAAGGAATTCAAAGGGCATAGTAGAGCATTATTATCGGTAACTGATGCCCCGAGGAAAGAAAATGCAAACAACTAGTAAGGAACCTGAAAGCTCTAGCATGACTCATGAAGAAGAGGAAGAAATGCAACATGATATATCAAAATTACAAGACCAAGTGCAACAACTGTCCCTTGCACAAAAAGGAACAGAATCTAAGATGGATGGTTTAAAGAAAGATGTAGAAGCTAAGATGGATGGTTTAAAGAAAGGTGTAGAAGCTAAGATGGACTGTTTAAAGAAAGGCGTAGAAGCTAAGATAATTGACGTGGAAGCTAAGATGGATGATTTGAAGATAGATTTGAAGACAGACATGGACGAATTGAAGCTAAATATGAATAAGTTGCTACAAGAAATGGTCCCTAAGGGTCAAAGGGTACTAAAGGAAACTCATGATGAGAACAAAAGAAATGTTAATCATGATTCCATAGATGCTAATGTTGGATCGAAGACTCACCATATTCCAAAAATCGATATGAGGAAGTTTGATGGCAAGGATCCTGCCACATGGATATTACAGATGGAGCAATTCTT
Source organism: Pinus tabuliformis (assembly GCA_031772625.1). Classification (NCBI taxonomy): domain Eukaryota; kingdom Viridiplantae; phylum Streptophyta; class Pinopsida; order Pinales; family Pinaceae; genus Pinus; species Pinus tabuliformis. Next base: position 442,825,283 of record CM062814.1, on the reverse strand, counting down.
CGATCTCAATAATGTGTAAAACACACAAAAGGTATGTATGGAAACTTTATATTTGGAACCAAATCAGTTTGTATGGTATCAATGGCTTTTCTCTCGTAAACCATTTATCACTTGGGCAATTTTTACGGAAGAATTGATAGCACATTATGAGGATAGAAAAAGCAACACTTTTTTTAGCCAATTGATAAGTCTCAAACAAAAGGGTTCAATAATGGAGCACATTGAGGAGTTCCAAAAATTGAACATAAGGGTAAAAGATATTCCAGAGGAGCATAGGATTGATGTGTTCATAGGGTCTTTAAAGGATAATATCCAACATGATGTTCGCCTTTGGGAACCTGAATCATTAGAGAAGGCATTCAGGTTAGCAAGAAAAATGGAAATCAAAATTATGGCAACCAGGAAGCATACCACTCACAACTATAAAGACGGAAGTGTTGTTGCTCCTAGTCTTCCACAACCTATAAGGTTGACACCACAACAATTGGAAGAAAAAAGAGCAAAAGGGATTTGTTACAGTTGTGATAGAAAATATACTAAAGGTCATAAGTGTGCTGAGAAGAAATTATTCTACATAGATTGTGAAGAGGAAGAAGAAAAGGAGCAAGAAAGGTCAAAAGAAGAGGATATACTCCAGGAACAAAGCCTAGATGAAGAACAAATAAATCCGACCATATCTTGTAATGCATTGGCGGGAATTACCACTCCTCAAACCATCAAGATAGAAGGACAAATCAAGAAGAAAAAGGTAATAATGTTGATTGATTCAGGAAGCACCCACAATTTTATTCATTGTAAGGTAGCAAAAGAATTGAATTGCTTCCTATATCCAGCACCAGAGTGTCAAGTGATGATTGCAAATGGAGGAACAATAAATTGCTCTGGAAAGTGCCATAATATCAAGCTATCCATGGGAGAATATGTATTGACTAGCCCAATGCTTTCCATTCTAATGGGAGGTGCTGATGTTGTACTAGGAGTCCAATGGCTACAATCCCTGGGTACAATAGCTTTTAATTTTCAAGAACTTTTCATCAAATTTTCTATGGAAGGAAAGGAAGTTGAATTAAGGGGTATTGCAGGGAAACTAGGAAAGATAATCAGCTCTAATAGTATGACAAAGCTTCTAAAAAAGGAGCAAAGAGGTGTAATTGCACAATTATGCTCGCTAGATGTTTCCACATTGGAATCATCTATTTCTCCAGATCTCCAAAATGTCCTGGACAATCATTCCAAGGTATTTGAGACTCCCAAAGGTCTCCCACCTATGCGTTATCATGATCATGCTATTCATCTGATTCTAGGAAGTGTTCCTCCAAACATCAGGCCGTACAGATATCCCTATGTCCAAAAGAGTGAAATTGAACGTATGGTTGCAGAAATGCTAGAGGCTGGTATAATTCAACCGAGTCAAAGTTCTTTCTCTGCTCCAGTAGTATTGGTGCACAAGAAGGATGGATCATGGCGCATGTGTCCGGATTATAGGGAGGTCAACAAGCTCACTATTAAAGATAAGTTCCCCATTCCTGTCATTGATGAATTACTGGATGAATTGCATGGATAAATTTACTTCACCAAGTTGGATCTTCGTTGAGGATATCATCAAATCAGAATGAAGACTGAAGACATTCCGAAAACAGCATTTAGAACTCATGAGGGTCATTATGAATTTTTGGTCATGCCTTTTGGCCTTACCAATGCACCTTCAACATTTCAAGGTTTGATGAATTCAATTTTCAAACCATTCCTTAGAAAATTTGTGTTAGTATTTTTTGATGATATACTAATCTACAACAAGTCTTGGAAGGATCATGTTGAACATGTTGACAAGGTGCTACAACTATTGAAGGAGAAACAATTATATGCAAAAAGATCCAAATGTTTCTTTGGAGTCCAGGAGGTGGAATATTTGGGTCATATTTTATCTCATGAAGGAGTTAAGGTAGACCCTAGCAAAATTAAAGCCATTAAGGAATGGAAAATCCCCACATCCATAAAGCATCTGCAAGGATTTCTCGGGTTGACAGGGTATTATTGCAAGTTTGTTAAGAATTATGGGAGAATAGCAGCACCTCTAACAACATTATTGAAGAAAGATGCATTTTCATGGACTCCAGAAGCAACAAAGGCCTTTGAACATCTTAAAGAGGCAATGTGCCAAGAACCGATCTTAGCTACATAAGACTTCACAAAAACCTTTATTGTGGAATGTGATGCTTCAGGAAATGGAATTGGTGTTGTTCTAATGCAAGATGAAAGACCCATTGCTTTTGAAAGTCATCCAATCAAGGGAAAGTTTTTAAGCAAAGCTATTTATGAGAAGGAAATGTCAGAAATACTCCATGCACTTAAGAAATGGCGACCCTACCTAATGGGTAGACACTTCAAGGTAAAAATGGATCATGATAGCCTTAAATACTTTTTACAACAAAGATTATCCTCTGAAGAGCAAAAAAAGTGGGTCACAAAGATGTTGGGTTATGACTTTGAAATCATCTACAAAAAAGGGAAGCAAAATGTGGTGGCAGATGCACTCTCAAGAAAGGATGAGGATGTGGAAGCATGGTTGTGCGCCATTTCTATTATCCAACCAGATTTGATAAACGAAGCAAGGGAGGAATGGAAGAATGACGAAGAAGTGTGGGCACTTATTCGAAAGTTACAACAAGATTCCAGTACGTCTGGTACATTTAGCTAGCAAAATGATTCATTATGGTACAAAGATTGCTTATACCTCTGTAAGAATTCCCAGCTAAAACAAAAGACTCTTATGGAATTGCACACTTCTCCCTTAGGAGGGCACTCAGGATTTTTAAAAACTTACCATAGGGTTAAGAAGGAATTTTTTTGGGATGGCCTTAAATCAGATATTCAAAAGTTTGTGGCTGAATGTTTGGTTTGCCAACAAAATAAAGTTGAAACAATTAAGACACCGAGTCTATTACAACCTTTATCCATTCCAAGCCAATGTTGGGAGGAGGTTTTGATGGATTTTATCACAGGTTTACCCAAGTCTGAGGGAAAGAGTGTCATCACAGTGGTAGTTGATAGACTTACCAAGTATGCACACTTTTGTGCATTATCACATCCATTTAAAGCCAGTACAGTTTCTATTGCATTTATGGAAACAATTCAAAAGCTACATGGAAACCCAAAGATTATTGTAAGTGACAGAGATCCCATTTTCACTGGAAATTTTTGGACATAATTATTTTCTTGTCTTGGTACTCAGTTAGCTCATAGCTCATCTTATCATCCTCAATCTGATGGGCAAACTGAGATAGTAAACAAATGTTTGGAAGGATATCTTGATTGCTTTGTATTTGATAAACAGACACAATGGGTCAAATGGTTACCTCTGGCTGAATGGTGGTATAACACTTCCTTCCATACAGCAACAAAAATGACCCCATTTATGGCACTTTATGGGTATCAAAAACCATCCATCACATCATATTTAAGAGAAAATTCTAAGGTTCAGGCAGTGGAACATCACATCGAACATCAACAACAAGTCCTCCAACTCTTAAAGGATAACCTCGTGTTGCCACAGAATAGAATGAAACAACAGGCATATCAACATCGCAGTGAAAGAAGTTTTGATGTAGGTGATTGGGTATTCTTACGGCTACAACCATATAAGCAAATGTCCCTCAAGCAAGCTAAGAAGGATAATAAATTATCACCAAAGTATTATGGTCCATATAAGGTGTTGCAAAAGATTGGTACTATGGCATACAAATTGGAGCTTCCTCCAGCTTCTCGATTGCACCCAGTTTTCCATGTTTCATGTTTAAAGAAGGTTATAGGCGACAAGCTACCAGTTCAAACAATATTGCCAGAACTTGACAAGGAAGGAAAAATTATATTGGAACCAGAAGCAGTCACAGAAACAAGAACTCGACAGCTACGAAATCGTTCAATTTCAGAGTATCTTATCAAATGGAAGAACTTATTCGCTGAAGATTCCACATGGGAGGATGAGAATTTTATGCAGAAGTATCCAGAACTACTCAATCGTTGAGGACAACACTTTTTTGAAGGAGAGGGGCATGTTGGGTCCCTATAATACTAGTGATTACCCCATTACTATTGTAGTTATACCCCTTATTAATATTGTTGTGCCCCTATTGCCCCCATATTGTTATTACTGTGCCCCATAGAATCCCTCTATTGTTATTTTTGTGGCTTTATATTATTATTGTTAGGTCGGCTGGATTATACTGTGACTCCTTAGACTCCTATATATAGAAAGGAGGTTTTTTCATTTGAATCATCCAAGAATTTTTCATTTATGTAATGTAAAGGAGGTTCCCCCCTCGAAGAGGCTGAATTCTAAGGCGTTGATCTATCTTTTCTATCTTTTCTTGAGCTGGTTTCATAACAGACCATTTCAATAATGGGATTTAGACTTCATTGGTGAAATCCACCCTTCCTCCTCTGGCCAACATAGTTGGATTTTGACTACCATAGACTGTTTCAGCAAATGGATAGAAGCCATCCCTTGTAGGCAAGCCAATGACTCAATCATCATGCAATTCTTAGAAACCAACATCTTGGCCAGATTTGGCTGTCCAGAAAAAATTATTACAGACAATGCTGCTGCTTTCAAATCCAAAAGAATGATCAACTTTTGCCACAAATACCACATTACCTTAGGCCATTCCACAGCCTATTATCCTCAAGGTAATGGTTTAGCTGAGTCCTCCAACAAAAGCCTCATCAACATCATCAAAAAGGTCTTGGAGGAGAACAAAAAAAATTGGCATAAGAAGCTTGTAAATGCATTATGGGTGGACAGAATGACCACCAAGAGATCCATTGGAACAAGTCCATATGAATTGGTTTATGGAATGGAGGCAAGATTCCCTTCATCTTTGGGAATCCCTGTGATCAAGTTGCTGCAAGAAATACAAGCAGAGCCTAATGATATTCAAAGAAGGATCAATCAAACTATTCACTTGCAGCAAACAAGAGAAGAAGTATATCAGAGAACCCAAGTTTTACAAGAAAAGCTGAAAAAGATATTTGACAAAAGAACAAAAGCTGAAGATTTCTTCATAGGAAACAAAGTGTTGAGATGGGACTCTAGGAGGGAAGATAAAGGTAAACATGGCAAATTTGATTTCCTATGGAAGGGACCTTATGTTATTCAGGCAGTACAAGGTAACAACACCTATTTTTTGAAGAGTTTGGATGGCACAGATACTGAGGAAGGCTCGGTCAATGGGCGAATGCTCAAGCACTATTTTGATTCCCTTTGATCAAAACAACACCACTGTATATTGTACATAAATATTTGTATTTCCATCAATTTTCATTTACAGCAATTAAATAAGGAACAACATGCAACAGATTTTGAGGAAAGAGTCAAAGAATTACTCCCCTTTTGGTGTATAATTTGAGTTTACCACAAGAGATCAAGAAGAAGACTTGGGAAGTCTAAAGATGTTGATAAGCAGTCAGAAAAACTAGCAAAGACAGAGCTGTAATTTTATGCAGATCAGCTCATAAGCACTGCACACATGTTAGAAAGGTTCAGATCATTGGTTCCCAGGAGAAGAAAATTTTGAATTACAGCAGTCAACTGAAAATAAGGCAATCTGACCTGCTGTTCTTGGCTTTTCACCAGGAAAAGCCATCCCCAAGTGGAGCCACTGTTAGGTTCCTATACCAATAGGTTTCATGTTTCATGATTGACTATGGAAGTGCCAAATATGTTCATCTTTTCATGCTGCAAAGGTTCCATATTTTGTAAAGAGTTAGAGAGAATTAAAAAATGTAAAGAGGGTATGCCCTAAAAGAAAAATCAAAGGGCAAGAAAAATGAATTGGTCAGAAAAAATAACAGAAATGAACCCCAAACCAAAAGACCAGGAAAGTGTGCTAGCTCAAGTGCCACTACTGTTCCATTTTTTAAGAACTTCAAGTCATGAGTGATTTACTCACATTTGATGGATGGTCCAATAGCTCAATCTGGGCCAATCCATATTTGAATTTACTGTTGTAGAATAGAGAATAAATATCTGTCCAAACAGCTCAAGCTTGGCAGATGAGTAGACAGGTAGAGAAAGTAAAGGAGCCCAACTGCTTAATCTGGGCCCTTGGAAGAAATAAGGGTAGACTTAGATAGGAGGGCAGTCAAAAGAAAAGAGGAACTTTAGGTTTTGCTAGTTCAAGTGCACCCAATCAAAATGAAGAAAATATGTTAGGTGTATAAGGCTGGGTAGGCAGTTTGAGGTTGCAGAAGCAGGTGGGTGCTCATTTTTTGCCTTATCAAAGAAGATTCATCTCATCAACAACATTGGTACCATGACAGTGGTTTGGTGGCATAAAAATGGAGGCATGACTAATTTCCCCTTCATCCCCCAGAAAATCTTTGACTAACATCCCTTCAAGGACCTTGGGATCTGCCCAAGGGTCCTGTTTCACTTCATTTCATGATAAAATGCTGAGTTGAGTCTTGACTCTACTTAATGGAAGAAGCCACATTTCTTGTGTAAAAAGTTTTATTTCTCCTAAACACCCTAAAGCCTAGGTGATTCAATGTCATGCACCTAGCGCTTTTCCCTTCACATGCATATTCATTTTCTAACTTTAATATATAAGTCCCCTTTATATCTCCCCTCCCCTATTATGTATAACAATCTACAAAAAACCCAAAAATATTGTAAATACCCAACCCCTGGCCTAATATGGCTATAAACTCTTTCTCGGGAGTCATTGGTCCACCTGGGACCAATAACAACCCACCACTTGTCGCCCTGGGATTCGCTAACCTCCGGTTCAGCGAATAACCATAGTCGCTGTGCATAAACATCGAGATTTGATTAATGTTTGATTAATCACATAACCGCATTCCATATAACCCATAACCCAAATTTTAAACCCCGCCAAACAATATTTAATTGCTAAAAAATGGCAGCAGGTCCCGTACATTAACATGCCACCAGCTCGCAGTTCCGTCAACCGTCGGATCGGGCCCTCCCCATCTGACGGCTCTTGTTGATATCGGAGCCGCCCCGACGTACGAGAGTTAGCGCCTGATAGAATGGCAGTTTTCCCATCGTACAAAGGACACGTGCCCTCTTTTGATTGCATTGGGCCTGCTCTGACGGAAACCGCCCCCGTACCAAAAGCGGTCCGATGGAAACCGGTTACCGCCTTCTGTCCCCGCCACCCACGTCATACACCACGTCGGCACCTGCGTCAGCCCCCATGTGACTGTTCCGTCCAATGTGTCTGCCTCATCATCCATCTATGTTAGCGCCTACGTCAGCTTCCACGTCACCCTCTGTACCCGCTACGCGAAAAAAGCCACGTCATGATGACGTCAGCATAAAAAGCGCCAAAAAGTCCAAAAAGCCCAAATTTGTTCAAAAGTCACGAAAGTGATGGTTTTTCGTTTATTTTTATTCGTTTGTCTGCGGAAACTTTGCATGCGATTCACGATGATTTGATCACCATAGCTCCAATCCGCCACCCAGAGGAGTTCAACCTGCAAACCCAACCTCCTCAGCTCTACCTGCAACTGCATTTCGTGCCAAACTCTCGGGAAACAGGTATTTATCCGTCAGTCACCCATAAACCCTATTTTTCCTACGTGATTTCTCTGTTAAAAATCACCGAGAGAGTTGAATTTAACTAAAATACATTGTTGCCCCAAACCTCTGTGCTCCAACTTACTGTTTGACCGTGTTTTCCGGGCAAAACTTGCTAATTCTATGGCCCTCTGATAAACTATCCATTAAAACCTAAAATCGAGCTCACCCCCACCTGCAAAACCACCGAAAGCACCTACAGAAGCCGCCCTTTTTCCACTGTCTTTTTAGTTTTCTCATCAAAAGACTCTGCAGACTCTATTGTCCCTAAGAGTGTTACTCACTAAGACCACTTTATACAGAATTCAAATTGTAGCAATTTTGCTAAAAAGCTTACTACCAACACCTTGTTTCCTGTTGACATACCAACTCAAAATCCAGTTGTAAACACTGTGGATCATGGATGCTCCAGTGGCCTTAAATATTGCCCCCTTGAACGCACCACATAAGAACTTGGAGTGGCTGCCCCTTGCTGACAGGGATTACCAAATGAAGGAAACAGTTGAACTGAGCAACAAATATCACATTGAAACTTTTTGTGAGATAAGGAAAAGATACAGAAGCAATGCTGATGTCCTGGGTATCTGGGAGTCCAACATGCCAATCTATTATCTCCCACAAGTAAATGTATTCCCTGACCTTATCCATCAATGTTGTGAAAATTATGAGCCCACTCAAAGAGCAGTTTTGGCTCCATCTGGGACTGTCTTGTTCCACATCACCCCTCAAGCCATAAACGAGATGCTAAACTTTGAGCCAACTAAGCCTCTGGCTCCTCTCTCCATGAAACTTCTGCTTGACCAAGGTGCCAAACTGCCCAGCTCAGAGATCACAAGAATTGCCCAGCTGTTCATGCAACCAGATTTTCAGCCCCGGCAACCTCCTCCTTATCTACATGTTTGGTTCAATGAAACAGGGAGACTACTGGTAGACATGATATCCTGCATCTTAGGATTCAATACCAGTGAGTTTGTTGATGAGACAATCTTGGTGTTGCTGTCCATGTTTGCTCCAGGACAGCCCCCTGCTGTCCAGTATGATTATGCCACCTTCATAGCTGACAAGATTCATGAGCAATTCATGAACCTGGAGAGAGAAAGAGTGTTCAAATACACCTCCTACATATATCATTTACTGTTGTACTATCAGCCTGATAGTTTCCCAGTTTTCCTCAAAAAATTGGATGCTAAGGGGAAGCGAAGGTCTGTAATATTTTGGTCATGAGTCTGCCACCATGTTTATTACTCTCCATATACCTACTATGAGTTTATTGACCTATTTAGATATCCAACTTCTTCTTTACAGGTGAGCACTCCTCTTCCTAGACTCACTGATGAGATGCAAAAGATTCTACACCTTTCCAAAAGCTACAGCATTGGTGACTGGTATTTTTACAAAAACCACACAGTAATCAGGATTTATGGATGAAAATTAGCCCCCTACAGACTGCCAAAATATGTCCCTATGAGACTCTTTGCCTTGGAATACTTCCAGCAATTTGGTAATTTAGATATGATTCATTTCTATGGCACTAGGAAGAAGGCACAACTCAAGATAAGACATCAATTGGGCCCATTTATTTTCAATAAGAGAGAGGAAGCCTGGGAAGAGGCAGACAAGATTTTGAAAAATTTTCTGTTGCTAAAACCAAGCTTTTATTGGGCACCATATGACCCCAATCACTTCATAAGCTTTAGAAGAGTCAAACACAAGCTTGCAGGATATGTACACTGCAATATCCCTCAAATTGAACAATATGCTAATCAACAAGAATGGGTAGAGGGCACACTTGTGGAAGAACTTACTGAAGAAGAAATAACAGAAAGAGCAATCAAGAATCTTGAAAAATCAGTTGACTTGGAATCTTTTGAACAGGTGTTTTTCACAGCTCCTCGGCACCTCGGAGAAGGCACATCATCTGCCACAGCTTCCCAGCAACCTGCCCAAGAAAGTGCTCCACTAGCAGGAACATCTAAAGGTAAAGAGGTGCTAGATTTAGAACAGCAAACACACCATTCTGAGCAGCAAGAGACAATGGCAGACCGGTCGGCCTCTACAGATGAACAAAGTCAAGGGCTAGACCCTTCTACTCAAGCAAAGGCAACTGAAATCCTAGTGTTACATACTCCTCTTAATGAGGAAAGGGCTAAGAAAAGAGATAGATAGGAAGAGACCCCTCCAGGGACATCCACAAAGCAGCAAGGAGAAAAAAGACAGAGATTAAATCCTTTTTCAGAGGAAGAAATACCAGAAGGGCCAACTGAACAGCAAGTTCCCCCAAGCATGGAGACATCAGCCAGCTCCTTCCAGCCTGAGCAAGAAAGACAAAAAGGGGTGGAGGTTACATCCACCAGGCAACAAAGTAGACAGGGCTCTGATATTAAAAAAGAATTCACTGATATCAAGGCTAGAAATGAGCCAGTGAGATAACAGCTTTACAACCAGTTGCTAAGGATGGCTCCCACTAATCAGCAAAGGCTAATGACATCCTATGAAATCCAAGAAGGCAAAATGACTCTCAGTCATTTCAGAACTATAATGCAGCAACCACAATCAGCTGCTGACTATCTCAGAACCAATCTGGAAGTGCTCTCCAAAGATATACATCCGATGGACCAAATTGAATTTGCACAAGCAAACCAGGGAAATGGTATATTCTACATTGGTAGAAAAAACATTGTTGGCCCATAGATTGCAAAACTCTCTGCACAATACTTCTGCCCAATTAGAATTGGAGAAAGCTTCATCACAGGCCAAGGACAATAGAATCAATTCCTTGGAGGAAATTATTATAGAGTTGGGACATGATCCCCAGGATCCGAAAGGCATTCAAGCCTTGATCAAAAAGAAAGAGGAAGACATAGCAACCCTCAAAAGACAACTCAAGCTGCCAGCTACACTACATCCTCAAGCCACAGAGTTAGCACAACAAAAAGAAGAGCAGGCTGTGGTAACTTTGCTTATGAGATTGCATAAAAGGTTGATGGAAACAGAGAGCACCTTGGAGGCATCATTACAGGGAAGACAGGGAGAGTTGGCCTCTCAGCCAATTCAAACAGCTCAGATTCTTACAGCTGCTCCTCGTACGGCCACCATAACAGTCCCTCCCACTGGTCCAACATCAGAAGCAGGTACCTCAAGTTCAGCACTAGTTTCAGCAGCAACTACAACAACAACAGAGCAAGAGACCAGCTTGAGTATGGAGGGAATGATGAAAGAAATAAAGGCCCTGGAAGTGCAAATGGCAGAATTGAAAGAGGCCAAAGAAAAGTTGGCCAAAATTGAGGAAAGATATGACAAGTCAAAGCAGGATGTAGCTGAGAAGACAAGGGAAGTGAAAACCTTGGAAAAAAGAATAAAGGAGCTGGAGAAAGAGTACACTCTTGATAGGACCCTAGCTGAGGTCAAGAGTATTTTGTGGGCCAAGATTGGCCAATCCATTACAGACCAGTGGCAATCAATTGAGACCATACATGAGCAAATGGACTTGATAGGCTTAGCTCAATTTGAAAATCAAAAGGCTAGAGCATCATTAGGGAATATGCCTGAGCAAGTCAATAGGATGATTCAATTCCTAAACACTCATACCAGAGAGCAACTGGCAGCAATAGGTATTAGGAATAGGACTGATACTATCTTGCTAGTAAAAAGGGTGTTGACCCTAAGGAATTTTTTGCAAACCCTGGAAAGAAAATGCCAAGAAATGCAAGCAGAGGTGAATGAATTCATAATAAAGTTTGCAGAATTACAGAGAAGAGGGCTACCAAGTTTAGTAACTAGCGCTGGAAGACTGTTGTCACATGAGCATTATGCCAACAGGGTAAACAACTATGCCTCCAATCAAATCACAACGTCCTCAAGCACATCAGAAGAAACATGGCCTCCATCTGGACAGAGTCCCTATGACAAATTAGAAAACCTGTTTTACATTGAGCACGAGATAAACCATCTCTTTGAAGTCCAGCCAAACTTTTACAGATACACTGAAGCTGATGAAACATTGATAAAGATACAAAGACATCAGCTGCCTACAGAGGATTGGTGGAAAGGAATGATGGAGACATTGCTCAGGTAAATTTTATTTATTGATTCCTTTTGATCAGCTACAGGTCAGCGAAAACAGAGACACGGTCCACCTGTCAAAGGATTAAAAGCAGCATAAAGCAGAAATGGAATGGTGATTACAGCTCGTCAAATGCAAAGAAACCGAGCACTGATGATGAAGACCAAGACAGCAACAAACAATGTACCAGCATCAGGACAGCAAATGCAGAATGAATGCGCAGCAAGCAGCCAACTCACACAGCCCAGAAAAGTCAAAATATTTCTGACTAATTGGACAGCTAGCACATTCATATTTATTACGACATTTATTCCCTCATTTACTGCTTCTTAGGAGTTGGTAAAGAAAGTTATGAGTTCAAAGACTTATCTTCATGATATTTTGTATCACCTTTTTGTATAAATACCTCCCCACAATATGTATTTGGGGTTGGTGATTTTCTCTCTTAGCTACGCTGTAATTTCTTAGACTCTCTAATACAAATTGTTGTTGGAGTTCATGGTTTCTGTGCTGTCTGAATGTGCAAATGATGTTCTGGGACCTGCTACTGAATTCCTGAGTCATTAGAAGGAATAATAAGTTATTCTAAACTTCGTTTTTATGTTTCTGTGTTTACAAATCACACATGTCTCATAATCTTGATAGTAAAGAGAAAGTATAGCCCAGGATTTGTTTAATTACACCCTGTGCTCAATTTATGTTATTACTTATGTTTTCCTTAGAATTAGTCATAGATATGAATTCTTAACTGCTCATGTTTGCACTAATTCCTTCATGTTGAATATTGTTTAGGAATTCTTAACTGCTCCTGGACAATACTCATACACTTTCTCTCTACCAGCTTAATGAAAGATTCTTGATTGCCTTTCATTCCCTGACTTCATTCCATCATTTCAGATTTGCAAATTGTTCTTAGACTGCCTACTTTTCTCTGTAGCATTACCACTTGCCCCAAGAAGTATTTTCAGTTGTACACCATCCTTGACTCCATGGCCCAATGGAACAGACTGGCTTAGACTTTCTCCTCAGCTCTGCTTGGAATCACCATCCAACAAACTTAAAACAAAAACCTGTGCATCATAACTAGCCTAAAATACACCAAAACGAAGCTAAATTACAAAGAGAGAGCCCTCTCTGGTTGCAGGTAGGCTAGGACCTGCAGCTAAAGGATTGTTTAGTGGTTACCTCGGCCGTATTCCCTCCAGGATGCAGGGAATAACCTGAGTGATAACACAATAAAAAAATCTTTCTAGAGTAAACACACATTAGTTTAGGCCAGGATCCTGGGATGGGCAGTGTGAGTTAGCTACCAAAGATCATACACCGAAACTAGTGTCATTAAAGAGAGAAATCCTTTTGCACTCATACTATCTAGGACCACTCCAGTAAAAGCGGAGCAAAATACGAGACAACATCACACTGTAAGTGAAGGTAGCCCACATTTTCTTGCATCTCCTTTGGGTATTTTGTGTATCGGGGATCCCTTCGGGGATATCAGAGATGAGTCAGGGACTCAGGTATCCTACCCGCACAGTGTATTGTCTGCGACTATGTCCCTCCCAGTAGTGTTTGTGATTTGAGGTATCCTTAGTGGCCATACTTTTAGGGACAAACACAAGGTGACTGTGGCGGGCTTCCCTGGTACCTAACACAGATGAGCCTACCCTATCTCCAATTTTTTGGAGGGTGCTCATCTTCACGAGAGTAGTTGGCCCCTTAATCTGAGGTTCGGGCGAAGCTCAAGAGTAATCTTAATTGTACATTTGGTCAACTCTCTATGTTATTCATTGTGATACTGGGTTGCATCTCTAGAGATCAGTTCTTATTAGACAAGGTCATTTCCCTCTACTTGTTGATTGATTTCCTTAGTGTATTTTTTATTTTTTAAGTGCTAGAGTGTTATCACCAAGACTTTAATAAACATCACTGTAAAATTTATTGATAAAAATTATTGGCTACCGTGGCTACATCCGGTCCTCGTCGTCAATCTAGACGATTGTTAGGACTTCTCCCACTCACTATGGAGGATCTGTCGAGCCCCAGTGAACCAGATTCCTTGCCTTTGGGAATCAGTCTCCGAGATCTAACACAGAATCAGTTTGGACATCCCACGATTCAAGCTTACTAGAGTATTTCTTTACTGAAGGATTTCTTCCTCCATACAATCCTTTGATCATGAATCTGTTGGGACCTATTATATTTCTACCTCTTTTGTCTTTTGTTGGAACATTTCCACCCATCCCATCGATGACTAATGGTTTGTGGGCTTTTGTGGACACTTTTGGTCCACCACCACCTCCCCAGTCGACAGTCAGTACCACACCTCTGATGGCGAACCCCTCTATCCCATATGTACCAGGTTCAATCCATATCATGACACCCACCACGAGTGGATCCCAACATATTTCAAGTTCCACACCTTTTGTGCTTCCCCTGGACCTTTGATAGTGCTACATATATCTCTCCTTATAACGCTCAATATAGCACAATTATCACGGGTCCCTTCAACCAACTCTATGGTTGGCATCCATTGTATAGTTCTAACCCCAAAATTTAGGTATCTGGGGGCACAGTTCCTAATATGCATATACCGGCCAGGAGCATAACAGTTCACCCTTTGTTTTCAGGTCTTCATGGTCAGTCATTGATTGACATGAACCCTCCTTATGCCAGTTAAGAAACTATGGTTAATTATGTGGCGAGCGAGAACCGTCAACAAGGTCCTAATCAATCCATAGGGGCACCCTACTCACAAGATCAAATGAGTCAAGGGGGCACTCCTTATCCTAGGGGCACTTCCATCCCCCAGCCTAACAACTCCTATGGAAACCCAACAGTACAATACCATACCCCAAGGCACTTACTATACCATGCAACCTATGTACAATATTGGAAAGAACACGATGGGAGGAGCACAAGGATCCTCAAGTCATATGTCATCGCCTTGATCCAATTCGGGGGCATCAAACACCTTTCCTTTCTTGGCAATGCTTGATATCCATGACTTGTACAAATTTACAAATGACCCCATCTATCACAACTTACTTTGGCCGCCAATCCCGCATAAAATACCGATAGACATCGGGAAGTTCGAAGGGAAACAAGGGGAGGATACGAGTACAAAAATCACCACCTATCATCTATGATGTGTTTCTAACTCCATGGTGGATGATAGCATCCAGCTGCGTCTCTTTCCCTGCACCCTTACTGGCAATGCAACCAAGTGGTATATCGAGTTACCACATGTGTCAGTCAATACCTCTGGTGCTTTAGCGATGAAATTCTTAAAACACTTCCTGTTACCCATCCACTATGAAACTGGGATAGAACTCCTCACTTCATTATGTCAAGATACCACCACCCACATCTTTGATCATATACATGAATGGATACATAGGCAGAGGTTAGTCAAAGCTTCCCTCCCAGAAAATCTATTAGCGGATTGGTTCTACAAGTCTCTACTCCCCCAAATCGCTAAATCTGTCGCCTTAGGTGGTGCGGTCACAAAAGACCGATCCATTTTTCATGCCCAACACTTAGATCTGATATATTCGCAGTTTGGCACTTTATACAATGTCATTCCCAATGCCCCTCACAGCTCCAATTCTCCCGCTACTCAGCAACCCAGAGCGCACACCAATGGGATTATCGGTGCAACCTCTGGGGCTGCTGTAAAACAACTCAGTGGTCACATTGCCCAGATGTGAGTTGACCCCTCTATCAAATCAACTGTTCTTCTTGCCATTGCGATAAACTTTGTGCATTATACACAAAAACCCGGTGGTAAGAACAAGAAGAATAAGAAAAAGGCCATTCATTTTGAAGAGCAGTCAATAAGGCAGTACAACTTGAAGCAGAAGCTTGTTTCACTCTCTGATGATGGAAAGGATAAACCCGCCAAATTTCCTTGCAAAATCTGTGCCAAAGACCACATGACCTATCGTTGTTTGCGTCTTCAGGAATGCATAGATTTCATTGCTAAAATGGACACTGGCAGGACCCCTGCTATCCTGAATAATCCTTTCGCTACTCAGCAGCAAAAACACCTTATTACAAACCAACCCCAAACCCCACAATGGGGCAATGGCGGTTTGCAACATCCTTCAGCTGGTGAAGGACCACATACTGTTTACACCTTTGAAATAGTAGATCTAAAAACCAGAGCCAAATATTATGGAGTTCCAGTCACTCATGTAGAGGAACCCTCCTCAAGTCAAAATCCACCGCTGCCTAACAATTTTCATATCGAAAGGCTGATTGTTGTTCTTGTGATTCACCCCCCTAAAGGGGCACTTCATCCTACAATGCATAATACATCTGCACATGCTGCCCAAAACTACAGTATTGTAGAAGATTTAGCACAAGTGCCATCGGCTATGTCAACGCTCGAAGTATTACAAACCTATCCAACACAAAGGAAAGCTCTACTTTCGGCAATTGGTGGTATCGACCCTCAGGATTCCATGCTTGCAATTTTCAACATGGAAAAATTTAAACCTCCCCTTTCACACTAGCTTGCATTTTAGGTGCAAATATTTTCGAAAGGAAAAGGAATACATAGAACTGTCATTGACGAAGGTGCTTCAACCTGCGTAATGTCGGCTTCATGTTGGCTTGCTTTGGGTTCTCCAACCATATCCCCATGGTTGAATTCCCTTAAAGCCTTTTATGGCCACATTTTCATCCCAAAAGGTTATCTATCTAGCTACCCCATCACCTTGAATGTGAAAACGGTAATGGTGGAAATCGAAGTCGTAGATAGAAATCTTGACTATAATCTATTGTTGGGTCGCAATTGGACTTATTCCATGACTGCCATTATGTCTATTGTCTTTCACATCATCCTATTTTCATTGGATGGAAAGATAGTCACAGTGGACCAGCTATCCTTTTGCACTCGTGATTATTCCCCGTTATCCAATGGCTTTGTACCCTTAGTGGGTGGTGTACCTGACTCTTACATTAGTATTAGTACTAGTCTACTGAAGGGCTCTTCCTTGATGAGTCGTTTCCCTCTTCTACCGCCAGCGGTTCCATAGACGGTTAATATGGTTTCATCCATTCCTCATGAACTGACTGATCCTTGGATCCTACGGGCCCCTTTAGACATTCACACTTATGGAGAACAAATACTATTGTCACCAGCTGGATTGGCCTACCAGGCCATTCAATCTACATCTAAATCTCTAGTCACCTTGGTCACGACCAATGGTACCACCGCCCCTCTGATAAATGCTCCTTTTTTTGATCTACTCAATCAACTCCTACCTACAGATGAAGCTATTAGAGAGATCATGAGTTTAGAAGAGCGACCTTGGGAGGACTCGCACCATCGTGTTTTGATATCTGATTTGGACATGATGCCTCTTCAAATCCTGTCATCTGATCCACTTGAAATCGTTTCCTCACCTTATACGACTATCCAAAATTTGGACTCGGAAGGAAACATGGGAAATATTTCAAAGACATTGCTCATTGATATTTTTGTCATGACAGGCATCGTAAAAAACATTCAGGTTGGAGCAGATTGCAATCCTAAGGAAATTGCAAGCTTCACCTACCTTTTTAAGGAATTCCATGATGCATTCACTTGGTCTTACGAGGAAATGCCTGGCATAGATCCATTTATCGTCGAGCATGAGCTCAAGATATATGACATTGCTAAACTTGTCTGCCAAAGGCTTCGACCAGTAAACCCCCGCAAAATGACAGCCATCAAGACTGAGGTGGAAAAGTTGTTACGTGTTGATTTTGTCTATTCCGTTCCCTTAATGGAATGGGTTTCCAATCTGGTTCCTGTCGATAAGAAACAATGGACCATTTGCATATGTGTCAACTATCAAGACTTGAATGTCGTGTGTCCAAAGGATAATTATCTGACACCATTCATCGACCAAATCATCGATGATTGTGTTGGTTGTGAATCATTCTCATTCATGGACGGTTTCTCAGGTTACAACCAGATTGCTATAAAACCAAAAGACCAACACAAAATCACCTTCATTTGCCCATGGGGAATCTTTGCCTATCAAAAACTCCCATTCATTTTAAAGAATGCTGGATCAACATTTCAAAGGGCCATGGACTACACATTTCATGATATCATACATATCGTTCAAGCTTACTTGGATGACCCTCAAGCCCATTCCAAGAAGCGAGCACAACACCTAGATCATTTAAGAGCTATCTTTCTTAGGTGATGGTTTTATAACATACGTCTGAATCCACATAAATGCGTTTTATTTTTTGAGTCTGGACACTTACTTAGATTCATTGTCTCCAAGTACAGGATTAGGGTTGATCTCGATAAGGTAAAGGCAATTAATCAATTACCTGAACCACAATCCATTTTGCAGCTCCAACATTTGCAAGGGAAAGCAAACTTCTTACGATGGTTCATTGTAAACTATGCTAAGTTGACGAAAGGATTTATGCACCTACTTAAGAAGGGAGTGTCATATCTGTGGGATGATCAAGCTCAACGATCATTTGATGCCTTGAAAAATGCGCTTATATCAGCCCCACTCCTTAGCGCTCCCAACTATGGGCACGACTTTCTTCTATACCTGGCAGCCTCGCCATCCTCTCTAGGAATGGTCTTGGTTCAAACTCACGATGACCGGAGTGAGCATGTGATATATTATCTGTCAAAAGGCTTGGCTGGGCTCGAACTCAGATATTCACATGTGGAAAAGTTGTCCTTGGCAATTTTCTTTATTGTCAACCGCTTTCGACATTACATACCATTGCGATAAACTACTGTTATCACCTTGGAGAATACCATGAGACATATTTTGTCTTGTTAAGTCATTGGAGGGAAATATTCCAAATGGATCATGATCCTCCAACAATTTGATTTGGTTTTCATTACTGCTAAGGTGAAAAATTACTTAGTCTTCACCGAAATTTTGTCTGATCTACCCATCGTCGATCCTAACAAGATATCCCATGATCCTTGTTGAGCCTCAACCTTGCACTCATTTACCTATCCTCCCAACAGCTTTTCCCTATTCACTTCTCTCTTTTGTCATCATTTCCTCCATCAACTTGTTCAATTCATTGCATTATATGTCTTTTTAACATGATTTGTTGACTGTGCTAATGATTGATTGTTGGTTTAGAATTTTGGTACAAGTGCTGCAATTCCGCAGCTAATACAGCGTTTCCACAGCCAATACAGCGTTTTCGCAGCCGATCAGAGATTCCGCAGCCATTTTCTTGTTTGCTATGTTCCACGTGTCCTCCAAAGGAAAGGGCCACATGGGCAAGTTGGTATGACTGTGTACATGGTTCGTGTGCTATCAGCTACGCCAACTCGCTCATATATACCCCCGGTCAACGCAGATGTAACCACGGTCAAACAGCAAGGTTTCAAGCGGTGGCACGGCTCTGCGTGAGCAGGTGAGGCACATAACCACAGCTGGCATCTTCTTCGAGCCACGAAGACGGCAGGGGACAAGAATCTAACTGTGGATTTATCATCCACGATGACCGTTTCCTCAAACAGTGCACGGTGTTGCTGCGTGTCTTTTGCACAGTTAATTAGTTAGCTGGTTGTTAGCTTAGTTTACGCAGAAGACAGTTTGTCTCTGCTGCTATAAATAAAGCGTTTGCATACGCTTAGTAGTTAGTCTTTGATGAGCCCCAAAAAGTACAATTATTTGGGCTCATTCAACCTCCTAATTTGGCTTAGTCCACCATTCTCATTTGTTTATTGCATGTTTTTGATTATTTTTATGTTAATAGAGTGAATTTGGTTAGTCATTATGCCAACAAGTCTAATGGGTGCTTTGTGTAGCCTTTTTGGTCAACTTGGAGACAAAATTGAAGGTCTTAATGAGCACTTGGCAGCCAAATTCGTGGGAGAACAAGCTAGAGGATTTGTAGGAAGGTGTCCCCCTCATTTATGGGCCCTTACCTCGAATTCTCCACCATCAGCTCGGAGTTCAAGGGCCACCGAATCAATCAACTCAAGGGTAGCCAAGCAAGTCAAGTTGGATTGCTGTTAACTACAAGTCTTGGGTAGCCAAGTCCCTAAATTTTAGGAGGATTGTTGGGTCCTCAAATTGTATAAATAAGAAGGCTTAGGGCCACATTTTGGTTAGCTAGTGGTTAGTCATTTTGTAGCCAGTTAGTCATTTTGTTTTAGCCATTAGTTAGCTAGTTTGTAGTTCGATTTTTATGCAATAGATTAGCTTTGCTTTCAGCTCATGTTCAAGTTTTTCTTGTGGACAGTTTTGATGTAACTCTTCATTCTTGATTAATAAAGATGAATCTAGCTTTGCACCAGCTCTAAATCTCTCTTAGGAGGCTGTAGCTCTTGGGGTTGGGCCCATCTCAAGCGCTCAGTACCTCCCTTGTTTATCTTTATGTGTTTGCTACGTTCTTAAAATGAAATCTTCTCTTTAGATCTTGCTTTGTTATTTTGGTTGTTTTTGATGGTTAAAGTAGCTTTTTATGGTTAGAATCGATTGATAGGAGTTTGTCATGCATTTAGATCTTTTTGAATGTTCTTACTCACGTGATGTACATGGTTCTCTTTCCAAACAAAGCTGTTGTTTATTCATTTCATTGACAGTTGGATTAAGTTAGCTAGGACTTGGTTTGTTTGCAAGGAGTCATTGATTCGTTGGAATGAGCATTGTGCAGGGCATCTCTATCACCTTCATCACCTCCTCTTTCATCTGAGCCTCGTCTAGATCAGCTCCTCCATCACCAAGTTTGTTTCCTCATCTCCCATCTGCTCTTTTGCCACGTAATCCTACCTTCTTGCTTTTCCATTGCCTAAACCTTCGTTGATGAAAGTCAGCCTTCCACATCATCTCACCACTCCATCCATCAGTTCCTGGGTCACTTCAGACCCCCATCCTACCTCCATAACCATCCATGCATCTTCCATCAACCATCCATCCTCGAACATCCCAATTTGAAACATCCTGTAGAAGAATTGCAGAACTTCCTGTAGAAATCCCTGAGTTTCCTGTAGAATCCCCTGCAGACATCCTGTAGAAGCCTGCAAACTCGGTTGTCGAGCACCTGAACGTTGTGGACTTCTATGGACTGATGCTAGGGATCCTCTGGGACCTCTCCTAGCCCTCCTGACCTTTCCCAAGCTTTCTCTCCCTTCGCACCACCTCTGCACAGCCAAACCCTAATAAGAAACAAATTCATAATCACTCCATCCACTTAAGCAAAAATACAAAACATGTTCTTTTCAATAAAAGTAGTTTAAATTCATGCATTTTACATCATTAGAAGTAATGGCATCATTTCCAGACGCTTGCACTCCACCCATTGCATCCTAGAGGTTAAACTAGTAAGATTAGGGTTTACTAGGGTTTCCATGTTTTGGTTGGCTTTCAGTTCATTTTTGCAAAGTAGATTAATTTCCTTTAAGATAGCCTTCGTCCATCATTTAGCAAGCTTCTTCTGAGAGCATATAGAAGTTGGCTTAAGCCCTAGCGGACTTGTGCCAGCTGACCAAGTGACAGTTGCAACAAGAGCTAGTACTTGTGCATACAGCACCGTCACTTCCAAGTTTGTACGAACTACCGGGTTGATAAATTAGAGATAGGAAGCTCCAGGAGTTGTAGCATTATTGCTACAATACTGGAGCCCACCATCTTTTTGGCGCCGTTGCCGGGGAAGCGGCAGAGTATTGGTGATTGTTGCTATTCTTCTATTTTCTACTACAACCTTCTGCTAAGTAGTTTATTTCATTTCCATTATGCAATTTCATTTATGCAAAAGTAGATTAGCATTTCTTGCTTTCATAGCTTAGCATTTCAATTCCGCAATTTCATTTCTGCAAGCGTAGATTAGCATTTCAATTCCGCAATTTCATTTCTGCAAGTGTAGGGTAGTATTTCAATTCCGCAAGCGTAGCCTAGCATTTCATTCCTGCAATTTCATTTGAGCAAAATAGATTAGTCCTTCCCTGCTTTCATTTCAATTCCGCATTTTCATTTTCGCAAGATAGTTAGTTGCAGTTCAATCTATTTCAGTTTTGTAAGTAGAAGTAGAAAAAAGAAAAAAATCAACCAAAAAGATTTCATTTCATGCCTTGTAGGAGTAGAGATAAGTTAGAAAAATGATTGCACAACCCCCCACTGCTTCACACAGCCAATGTTATCTCTTCTTCGATGGCTGTGATTAAAGAACCCCTGGGTGGACATCAAGGCATATTTAAAGAACCTCGAGGGGAGAAGAAGAAGAAAACATTCCTCTGGAGCAAATGGCTACAAGTAGAGATGTTGGGAGCAACATCTTGTCCAAAGATGAATTTGAAAATTAGATCAAAGATTTCAAGAGTGATATGAGGCAGTTTCTTGCCATGCAACTGGATACCTTGCGGATCCAAAAGAAGCAAGAGGAAGCCAAGAGGGCTTTGGTCATATTTTGTCCTAGGTGCACTAGAAAGCATCCTAGGAACGAATGTCCAATGCACTCCCTAGAAGTGTGTTTCATCTGTGAAGAATACCATCCTACAGATCAGTGCCCTTCCTTGCCCAGAATCAAAGCTGCATATCAAAGAGCCAAGGGAGCCACTGAATCACTCTATTATTTGAACCAAAGTTGGCTGCATGAACCTAGATCTTATCAGCAGGAACTACAAGGGATACCCGAGACCTATTATGACCCCTATCAAGCCACTTTCATGCCTTCTTGGGATCCCCCTGCTCATCCTTCCTGGTTTACACCTCCTCCTTGGTCATATTCTCCTTGTTCCTTCACAGATCCATATTATACCCAACCAGTTGCTCATTCATTTCACTCTTATGCTCAGCCATAGCCTCAGTGGAATGCACCTTATCAGGAGTGGAGGCCCCAATACAACTCTCATCCTGCCTATTTTCCTCCACCACCTGCTCATCCACAACCATCGCCTCCTCCTCCACCAAGGCAACCCCAAATGCCTACCCAACCACAATGCCATCCATCTCCATCTCAATTACACACCTCCACTCAACCACCCGTACCACCATTTCCAAAACCATGCAATGGAGTAGCTCAACCCAAGTGCAAAGCTGAGGCACAACATGTGCAAACAACTCCTCTTGAGCTCCAAGATGTTCACCATAGCTCAGGAAGAGCCTTGCAAAAAAGAGATTATCTTGAAAGCATTGAGGGACCACATCCGGAAAAACAAGATTCAAAAGAGGAGATCAACGAACCATGGGCTGCACTTGATGAAGGGAATAGATCAGAATCAAAGATCGAGAGAGTTTCCTCATGGTTACCATCAAATCTTCCATGTATTCAAGAGAAAGATCAACAAAAGGAGGAAGATGAGAAAGTCATGATAGAAGGTGACATGAAGAAGGATCCAGATCAGCAAAAAGACCAAGGATATCAAAGCTATATTGAGACATGGTTCCAGACAGTCACTAAGTTGCAGCAGTACTCTCTTCCTCAGCTATGTTTGATCCCTTCAATGTTAGATCATTTGGTCCCTGAGATCTGGATACCTATCCAAGCATGCATTTCGAGCCTCCACATCATTTTGTCTCTAATCTTGATGTGCACATGGCTCCATTGGAAGTATTCTTATACTTGAAAATAAGTTTGTTTTTCAAGTAGGGTAGGGTAGAAAAAAAAGAAAAAAGAAAAAAGAGAAAAAAGAAAAAGAAAAAAAAATGAAAAAAGAGGAAATAGAAATCTAAGGTGAAAACCTCCTCGGAGGCGCCTTAGATTGGCTCATTGATTGAAAACCTCCATGAGGCAGTCAATGGGTTGAAAAAAAAAAGAGAAAAGAGAATAAGATCTCTGGGTGAAAACCTCCCTTGGAGGCGCCCAGGGCAGGCAATTAGGGTGAAAACCTCCATGAGGCGCCCTAGTTGTTTTTCAAAAAAAAGAGAAAAAAAGAAAAAGAAAAATAAAGCTAATCTCCATTGAATAATTTCATGTTGCAGCAATGACATTGCAGGTTAAAGAAGGACGTTTCATGACAGGAGGAGCACTCAAATCAAGGTCAAAGGACTTTTTCTTGTGCCTTCTACAGGAAGCTCTGTATTTCTACAGGAAACATCCTGTAGAACCTTTGGACGAGCCAAATCCAATTTCAAAAGTGAATCTGATGGTGGGAATCTATTGATCAGGCCTACAAGCACTTGTGTTTCCATCTCGTGCCTTTATCCATCATTTTTTTCACCTCCTTGTGCTTCTCATTGTGCTTCTACAGGAACTTCCTGTAGAAATTGTGGGAAACTAGGCATGCATTTCAAAAAGTGGTTTGGCAAGCATGGTAGCTTCCTCAAGGGTTCAGAAGCCCTCATGCAATCTTCCAACTCCTCCTCCATCATCTCCATACCTGCATCACAGCCAAAATTCATTTTGTCATACCATGCAACCAAAATGCAAAGTGCCTTGAAGCAAAAACACATAGAGCAGAATTTGTTTTTGCCATAACTTGAAAACCATGCATCCATTTGACAAACCGTTTTATGGGGAATTGTACAAGGTTGATGACAACATGTCTGAGCAGTTTCATGCAATTCCGGTGCACGGTTTCCAAGAAATCAGCCTCCATCACCATCAGCCATTTTTGCATTTTCTCCATAACCGTGCATCCCTTTCAAAACCTGTTTCATGGGGAGATGCACATGGGTGATAGTAACCTACCCAAGCAGTTTCAGCCGATTCCGATGCACAGTTTCGAGAAATCGACCTCTGAAATCTTTAGCCATTTTCCATTTTTCTCGAAATTCGTGCATCCATTGATCACGAATTTGCTATGGGAGATGCATAATGATGGTAGGAACATGCTCACCGAGTTTTAGATCAATCCGATCTACCGTTTGGGAGAAATGGCAAAAAGAAGTTCTGGTTTTGTGACCATGCAGCAGTAGCAGCTTAAACGGGCAGAGTTGAACGTGGAAACGATTGCATGCAGCTCAGATCCAGCCAGAGGACACCTGCACAAGGGAAAGCAATCAAAAATCATTATCCAAGCCACATGCAATCAGAAAAACTAAGCATGCAGCAGCAGAATCAGAGCAGGCAGCAGCAAAAAGCTCACGGTAGCCATTCAACTTCGAGGTATGTGACTGATCTCATTCTTCTATTGCATAAATTTAATTTGAAAACTGCATGAATTGATGGAATGGTGGAATTAAGCCACGGATTGGCAAGGCTCAACTGATTGTCTTCTTTAGAACTCAGCTGGCAGTCAAGCAGTGCACGTGGACAGTGGACTCACATAAAAATTAAAAAAAAAATTAAAAGAAAAAACAGTGATAGAGAGTTTAACTCCAGTGTAGTTGATTAACGGGAAGAGGACATGCAACTTCACAGCACTGCCATCTGCATGTGGCCACGTACGCTTGGCCACTGCACTCCTTCACCACAAATCACGCAACCATTAATCAACGCTCAGCTGAAACTCTCACCATTCAACTGCAGTCAACTGAAACCATTTCTAGATCAGTTAACCGATGGTGCTCTACAAGATTTCTGCCTTTTTTTTTCTCGAGATCTCTACAGTTCCTTAAACAATTCCTGCCTGTCGCACTCTACAGGCGTTTCTACAGGAAGACGTTCTACAGGAAAGTATAGCAGAGCCTCCTAGAGCAGAAAAGCTTGGATTTTTCTTCGACAAATTGGGAAGCCCGAAAGTGGTAGGCTCGAAAAAACACTCCTCCATGCATGATACATCTGAAAGGTGGTGAATTAAAACTATTTTTGAATAAGAAAGTATGAAAGAAATCTGTCTTTGGGTCAAGAATGGTAGTTTTCCTGTGTGATACACGAAATTTTTCAGTTGGTTATGCATCACATTCCCCTCCACAGGTCCTATTAACAAATTTCTCCTGTACAAAAGTTAAAGCACTGTGAGGACTAACATGTGCAGGAAGGATGTGAAATTTATGTGGTTGTATGCGTGCTGAGGATGAAAATTAAGCTCTACACTTTGTCTGTGGGAGCCTAATTCCCTTCTGACAGTCGAGTATTTGGGCAGCAAAAGTCTTGAAACGAGGGAATTGTTGTCCATTAATATCACACGGCCCAAGAATTCTTCCTTGAGTCCAAGGGGAAACCATCAACAAGATTCCCTTTTCTAACCAAAGCATAAGGAAGGGAAGAACTCTCACCATGCCAAGGGAATTCACAATTCATCATTATCCATGGTTATCATTTTAGGTTGCTGTGTGCACGTAGACATGGAGTTGATTCACCTCCATAAAAGAAGTTAAGCATTTCCTATTTTCTTCTACAGTCATTAAGTGAATGTGCCACAAAAATAAATGAAGAATTTTGGCCAAAGATATCAGTCCTTCTAACAGTGAGGAAGAAGAGCAAGAAGGAGGAGAAGAGGAAGGTTGTCGCAGCCCAGCTGAAAGGAGAATCGCCCACAACCAAGCAGGATACAGTGGTGCTGTCTGTTTCCACAGGAAGACAGAGACTGTTCTACAGGAAGACAGAGGACTGTTTCTACAGGAAGCCAGCGAACAGTTTCTACAGGAAAGTTTGAAAAGAGGGAAGCCAAAGGAGAAATCAGCCGAGATGTTAGCCAAAGAAGCCACCAGGGCCATCAAAGATGAGGAGAGAGATTGGTTGCTCAGAGGATGAGCAACACTTTCAGTAGGGGGGTGATGATGAGCCCCAAAAATGTACAATTATTTGGGCTCATTCAACCTCGTAATTTGGCTTAGTCCACCATTCTCATTTGTTTATTGCATGTTTTTGATTATTTTTATGTTAATAGAGTGAATTTGGTTAGTCATTATGCCAACAAGTCTAATGGGTGCTTTGTGTAGCCTTTTTGGTCAACTTGGAGACAAAATTGAAGGTCTTAATGAGCACTTGGCAGCCAAATTTGTGGGAGAACAAGCTAGAGGATTTGTAGGAAGGTGTCCCCCTCATTTATGGGCCCTTACCTCGAATTCTCCACCATCAGCTCGGAGTTCAAGGGCCACCGAATCAATCAGCTCAAGGGCAGCCAAGCAAGTCAAGTTGGACTGCTGTTAACTACAAGTCTTGGGCAGCCAAGTCCCTAAATTTTAGGAGGACTGTTGGGTCCTCAAATTGTATAAATAAGAAGGCTTAGGGCCTCATTTTGGTTAGCTAGTGGTTAGTCATTTTGTAGCCAGTTAGTCATTTTGTTTTAGCCATTAGTTAGCTAGTTTGTAGTTCGATTTTTATGCAATAGATTAGCTTTGCTTTCAGCTCATGTTCAAGTTTTTCTTGTGGACAGTTTTGATGTAACTCTTCATTCTTGATTAATAAAGATGAATCCAGCTTTGCACCAGCTCTAAATCTCTCTTGGGAGGTTGTATCTCTTGGGGTTGGGCCCATCTCAAGCGCTCAGTACATCCCTTGTTTATCTATATGTGTTTGCTGCGTTCTTAAAATGAAATCTTCTCTTTAGATCTTGCTTTGTTATTTTGGTTGTTTTTGATGGTTAAAGTAGCTTTTTATGGTTAGAATCGATTGATAGGAGTTTGTCATGCATTTAGATCTTTTTGAATGTTCTTACTCACGTGATGTACATGGTTCTCTTTCCAAACAAAGCTGTTGTTTATTCATTTCATTGACAGTTGGATTAAGTTAGCTAGGACTTGGTTTGTTTGCAAGGAGTCATTGATTCGTTGGAATGAGCATTGTGCAGGGCATCTCTATCACCTTCATCACCTCCTCTTTCATCTGAGCCTCGTCCAGATCAGCTCCTCCATCACCAAGTTTGTTTCCTCATCTCCCATCTGCTCTTTTGCCACGTAATCCTACCTTCTTGCTTTTCCATTGCCTAAACCTTCGTTGATGCAAGTCAGCCTTCCACATCATCTCACCACTCCATCCATCAGTTCCTGGGTCACTTCAGACCCCCATCCTACCTCCATAACCATCCATGCATCTTCCATCAACCATCCATCCTCGAACATCCCAATTCGAAACATCCTGTAGAAGAATTGCAGAACTTCCTGTAGAAATCCCTGAGTTTCCTGTAGAATCCCCTGCAGACATCCTGTAGAAGCCTGCAAACTCGGTTGCCGAGCACCTGAACGTTGTGGACTTCTATGGACTGATGCTAGGGATCCTCTGGGACCTCTCCTAGCCCTCCTGACCTTTCCCAAGCTTTCTCTCCCTTCGCACCACCTCTGCACAGCCAAACCCTAATAAGAAAAAAATTCATAATCACTCCATCCACTTAAGCAAAAATACAAAACATGTTCTTTTCAATAAAATTAGTTTAAATTCATGCATTTTACATCATTAGAAGTAATGGCATCATTTCCAGACGCTTGCACTCCACCCATTGCATCCTAGAGGTTAAGCTAGTCAGATTAGGGTATACTAAGGTTTCCATGTTTTGGTTGGCTTTTAGTTCATTTTTGCAAAGTAGATTAATTTCCTTTAAGATAGCCTTCGTCCATCATTTAGCAAGCTTCTTCTGAGAGCATATAGAAGTTGGCTTGAGCCCTAGTGGACTTGTGCCAGCTGACCAAGTGACAGCTGCGACAAGAGCTAGTACTTGTGCATACAGCACCGTCGCTTCCAAGTTTGTACGAACTACCGGGTTGATAAATTAGATATAGGAAGCTCCAGGAGTTGTAGCATTATTGCTACAATACTGGAGCCCACCAGTCTTCAAGTTTAGTTTTCGGCTGTAATCATTTTGTTGTAAAACTCTGTTTTAAAGACTGTTTTATACAGCGTGTACACTCTTGTATTTTGACATGCTGATTTAATATCAAGAAGACTGTTTTGCTCCTATCCGTGTAGCTGATCTTTAACTGGTTGAGTAGATGGAGGGCCCCCGTCTGCCACAACCTATGTACAGTAGTTTTTAATTTCATTTTCCTGCACTTCTTATGTTTTCATTTTCACATGTATACTAATGTACAATTTGATTTCTGCAATTTTCGTTTCTTTTGACATGTATAATATTGTACAGTTTAAATTATGCCTTTACATTTCCAGCACTTTTCAAAACTGATCAGTTTGTTCTTGCAGGTGTGTTAGGAGCCCGGGATAGTGTGTTTTTACTTCTTTTTATCACTAGTGGCATTTGAAGTTGTCTGTCTTATCTAAACTGCTGATTTTTACCTTGACTTGCATTAGTTTCATTGCTTAGTTTACTTCATCAAGTTTTGTCAAGTTGCTAATCTTTTGATGGTTCTTTTTATCATAATCCACTAACTTTTATGGGACCAAAACATCATTTATTTGCAGCTTGGTTTATTTAGTTTTAGACTCATATTGCTAATTCACTCCTAACTCTTTTTCACATGATCAATTTGGCTAAAGGCAGAATGTTAAGGGAGAATTAAGTAGTGTGATTTGTCACTTAATTTTTGTATTGCTTTAAAGGAACTAGAGTAGTGTTCTTGCTTTCAATAGAGTTAATGTAGATGTCATTTTCATTCTTATCAGCAGTAAAGGTATTGGACTAGTGCCATTGGTCTTTTGTTTGATGCTTTACTTTCATTTGAAGCTTTAATTTCATTCCAAGTTATTGTTCAAGTTTTCTCTTTAAATTTCAAGAAGCATTTAGAAATCACCACATACACACACATTCACTCACTTGTTTATAACTTCATCACATCACATTAGGAAGATAAGTCAAACACAAACTAAAAACGACAAAAAGAACTAGGAAAGGCTGCTTAAGTATATATTGTACACTTCACTTCATCAGCTTATGAGCCCTGGGTTGACAATTTATGATAGCAATTTAGACAACACTAAATTGACCAAACATTTTGGCGCCGTTGCCGGGGAGGTGAAATTAGGTAGCCAATTTCTAAAAAAAAAATTAAGAAAATTTCAAGAAAGGGAAATTGATAACCTCTCAAAGTATGCTCTCCTCTTGCACCTAGAGTGATCTGGAGGATCAGAAAAGAGAAAGTTATTGGTTTAATAGTTTCTTAAGTATGCTCTCTTCTTGCACCTAGAGTGACCTGGAAGATCATAAAGAGAATTATTAGCCTGACTTGAAGAAAAATAAAAAAATGACATGCATAGAGCTAGAGATTCTAGGGGAAGGTTTTTAGCTAGAGCCAAGAGTTCGATTTTTACAAGTCCATCTACTTCAAGGAATAGACAGGAGACACCTCCCTCATCTCCAACTGACACTCCTAGCCCTAGGATTCCTGGAATTCAAGAGGCAAGAATTGACTCTCCCACACCTTCTATTGAATTTGAATCAGAAAGAGATCCTTTCCTTCCTTCTACAAAAAGACCAATTGTAATTGAAGAAGTAGAATCATCTGAAGAAGAGGGAGAAATTCCTTCTCATTCACCCTTTGTAGAAGAACCAGAAGATTCTGAAGTCTCTAGGGAAACCATTAAGACAGAGGAAGGAGGTGGTAGAGGTAGAGGTAGAGGAGGAGGAGGAGGAAACGATGGAGGAGGTAGAGGTCACATTGGAGGAAATAGGGATGGGGATAACTCATTTGGGTTTCCTATCGTTGATGAGGATTCCCGAGCCACTATGAAAAACATATCACCATCTGTCCTCCCAAACTTCCATGGGTTAAGAACTGAGGACCCTGAAACATTTTTATTTGAGTTTGAAGTCGTATGTCGAACTTATGACTATCTGGATGACACTCAAAAACTCAAATTGTTCCCTTCCACATTGAAAGGACAAGCTTTGAAATGGTTCATGGGATTACTCACTCAATCCATTAGGTCTTGGAATGATATGAAACAGACATTTTTGGATAGGTACCTAGACTATTGTATGCCTACCAATCACAAGGATGAGGTATTTAAAATGGTACAAAGAGAAGATGAGAACTTAGAGGATTTACTCGAAAGATTTCAATATAACCTGAAAAGAGCAAAAATGAGTAGCTTGGATGAGGAGACCTTGAAAGCCCTCCTATTAAAAGCCATTAGAGATGAATGGATAGACATTCTGAACATGATGGGGAAAGGAGATATATCTCAACTTTCACTCAATGATATAGCAGAGCTATGTATCCATCTCTCAAGGGGCAAATCAAAAACTCAAAAAGGGCCTAGAGATCCTTCTCTCCTTAGAGCAAATAAATCTGCAACTGGATCGGTAAGTAGGGCTGAGATCGGCAATATGCTTGATGAATTCAAAACTGACATCTTAGGGAGTCTTAGTGAACAATTAGACACCCTTAAGATTCACAATAAACAGAAAGCAGAAGCCGAGGCCTTGGCCATCTTTTGCCCGAAATGTAGGAAGAAACATGCTTTAAGGGAATGTCCCTTGGAAGCACAAGTTGTGGAAACATGTGTAATTTGCTCAGAAAACCATGAGACCAAGGATTGTCCTTCAATCCCTGGGCTCAAAGCAGTCTTTCAGGAAGATCCAAATACACTTGAATCTCTCTATTTTGTTGCAAGGAGACCTTGGTAGGGGCAACAAAATCAAGGGTTTAGCAACTCTATGAATTTTCAACCCCAACCAAATTGGAATCCTTGGCAACAACCTTGGCCTCAACCTCAAAATCCTTTTCAATCATGGATGCAAAGCATGCAAAATCCTTATGGGAGATTTGCTCAATTCTATCAATATCCTCCATCTTTTCAGAACCAGCAAGCTCCACAACTTCCAAATCAAGGTCAACAACTATCATTGCCATACCCTCAACAACAACAACCTTCTCCACAAAATCAAAATTCTCAACTCTTGCTTCAATCCCAACAGAAGTCAAATCAACTTCCTTCTCAGCCATTGCCAAACCCCAATAATAGGAACCCTCAAAATGCTTACATGATGGAAGGTCAACCATTCCCTACCTATATGATTGTTCCTCTCAATGAAGTACAACTCAGATCAGGTAGAATCCTAGATCAACCTTCTATAAATATTCAACAGCCAAGCATTTCTGAGGGAGAGTCTCTTAAAGCTAATAAGGGTTCTGAAGCATCCCTTCAAAACCCAAACACTCAAAAAGAAAAAGAAAAAGAATCAACCCCCACAACTCCCATAGTTGAACAACCTACATCTTTGGCCACACCTCCTTTTCCTGAAAGGTTACAAATTGACAAAGGAGTGGAAAAGCAAATTTGGTTGCCTGACTATAATTTTCTAGATGAATTGAAGAATGTCTGTATCAAGATTCCCTTGTTACAAGCCATTAAAGAGATTCCCATTCTAGCAAAAACAATAAAGGAGTTGAGCCTTAAAAGACCAGGAAGGAAACGAAGAGATACCAGAAGGATCCACTTGGTAGGGAAAATTGCAGATATCATGATGGGAAAGATTACCATGCAGAAATATGTAGACCCCGGTAGTCCAATTGTCAAAACACATATCAATGGGGTAGAAATACCAAATACTTTGATTGATTTAGGGGCTGCTATCAACATTATGAGTAGACAGACCATGGACCAGTTAAAACTTCCTAACCTTCTCTTTACACCTACTTTACTGCAACTTGCAGATAGATCAATCATTAAACCTGATGGTGTATTGGAAGACATTCCAGTCTCCCTAGACTCTTGGGAATATCCAGTTGATTTTATGATTTTAACTCCCAAGAACAATCTAGGAGGACATCCTGTTATTTTAGGAAGAGCTTGGCTAGCCACAGCTGATGCTTTCATAAGTTGTAGGTATGGGGATATGTATATTTCTGATGGCAATTCAACAAAGAAGTTCAATCTGTATCCTCCAGCGAAAGCAATTACAGAAATAGGAGATAATGAGTGGGTTGATGATGAAGATACTATACAACTTGTCTTTACCATTTCTGAGATTAGTGAAGATAGTCAAATTCTGAACACATTAGAAAATTTTGAACCATCTTCAGAATATGACTCTACACAATTTCAGTTGGATTCTGACATAGAGTGTATATCATCTAGACAAATGTCTCTTTTCTCTATGGAAGAATTTGGTAGTTCTGCCATTGAGATCTTTCCAGGAAAAACATTAAACATTAACAAAAACTTGGAAAAATCCCAACAAGAAAAGCTAACCAAAGTCTTGCAAAGACATTCTACTGCTTTCGCATGGGAGTATACTGACATGAAAGGAATTGACCCTAAAACTTGCATTCATCACATCTACATTGAGGAAAATAGCAGACCAATCAGACAACCTCAAAGAAGGATGAATCCAAACCTTAGGGAGATAGTGAAAGAAGAGCTCCAGAAGTTACTCAATGTAAACTTCATTTACCCCATTTCAAATAGCCGATGGGTTTCTCCCTTGGTTATAGTACCTAAAAAGAATGGTAAATGGAGGGTTTGCATTGATTACAGAGAATTGAACAAAGCAACCTTGAAGGATCACTTTCCTTTGCCCTTTATTGATCAAGTATTAGATACTTTAGTAGGTAAAAAGTTTTTCTCATTTTTGGATGGTTTTAGTGGTTACAATCAAATTCAGGTAGCACCTGAAGATCAGGACAAAACCACATTTACTTGTCCATGGGGAACTTTTGCCTACCGAGTACTTCCTTTTGGATTATGCAATGCACCCGCTACATTTCAAAGGGCTGTACTAGGAATCTTTTCAGATCTAATTCATGATTGTGTAGAGGTCTACATGGATGATTTCACAGTTTATGGTAACACATTTGAAGAAGCATTAGAAAATTTGGAAAAAGTCTTAATTAGATGTAAAGAAACAAATCTTTCATTAAGTCATGAAAAATGTTTTATGATGTTTACTGAAGGGATTGTTTTAGGACATCATATTTCAGGAGATGGAATTAAAGTTGATAGATCCAAAGTTGAAGTTATCTCTAAGTTACCTGTTCCAAATTGCCAGAAAGATGTTAGAAGTTTTCTTGGGTTTACTGGGTATTATAGAAGATTTATTGAAAACTTCACTAAGATATCATCTCCTCTTTTCAAATTACTTACCAAAGACTGTGAATTCAAATGGGATCCTGAATGTCAGTTTGCATTTGAAACTTTAAAGACTAGAATATCTGAAGCACCCATTTTGAGAGGGCCAAATTGGAAACTCCCTTTCCACATTTCTACTGATGCTTCAGATACAGCTCTAGGAGCTGTCTTGGGACAAAAGGATTTGGTCCCTTATGCCATTTATTACACCAGTAAAAATTTGACTCCCACTGAGTTAAATTACACTGTGACTGAAAAAGAATTCTTAGCCATTGTTCATGCAATCAACAAGTTTAGACATTATATAACCGGCTATGAAACTTTTGTCCATACTGATCACTCTGCAATTAGATATCTTATGAACAAACCTATTACTAATGGCAGAGTTACAAGATGGCTTTTACTTTTACAAGAATTCAACATTAGTAGCTGATTTCTTGTCTAGAATCCAAAACACTAACGAAGATTCTCCTGTAGAGGATAAGTTTCCAGATGAATACTTGTTTGCAGTAACTACCAAAACTCCTTGGTATGTAGATATTGCTAACTATCTAGTTACAGGGAAGCTACCTCCACACTTATTTTCTAATGAGAAAAGGAAAATCATTCAGGAGAGTTCACATTATTCTTGGATTTCTAATGAATTGTTCAAAACAGGGCCAGATTGTATGATCAAAAGATGTGTTCGGGAAGATGAAATGCCTGACATCCTTAAGGCATGTCATGATGAGCTGTGCGGCGGACACTTTGCTGACAAGAGGACGGCCTATAAAATCCTTTCTTTAGGATATTATTGGCCTTCTCTCTTTAAAGATGCAAAGCAATATGTTAGAAGGTGTGACAGCTGCCAAAGAGTTGGGAGACCAACTCCTTCAAATGAAATGCCACTACAGCCACAGGTATGCATCGAACCCTTTGAGAAATGGGCTCTAGATTTCGTTGGACCTATTAATCCACCATCTAAGCAAAAGAAGTATATATTGGTTTGCACTGATTATGTTACTAAGTGGGTAGAAGCCAAGGCATTGCCTTCTGCCACTGAAAATTCAGTTGTTCAATTTCTTTTTGAGGATATTTTTACTCGTTTTGGTGTCCAAAGAGAAATTGTGACAGATCAGGGAAGTCAATTTACATCTAAATTGATGGAGAAGCTGATGGAGGAATACAAAATCAAGCACAAAACATCTACTCCATACCATCCGCAAGCAAATGGTCAAGTGGAATCTACAAATAAAGTTCTTGAAAGCATCATCACCAAGACTGTTCATCTTCATAGAAGAGATTGGGCAGAAAGGCTTCCTGAAGCCTTATGGGCCTATAGAACTACATGGAGGAACACAATAGGACATTCTCCCTATGAACTTGTTTATGGGAAAGAAGTCCTGCTCCCCATTGAGTTCCAAATCAAGACCTTCAAGATGGCAGTTCAATTGGGGATGAGCCTATCAGAAGCCCAAAAACACAGAATGGACCAGCTAAATGAGCTAGATGAAATAAGACAAGATGCAATTCTAAGGACCGATCTAGTTCAGCACCAAAGAACTAAGTGGCATGATCGACACATCAAAGAAAGAAAGTTTCAGAAGGGAGATTGGGCACTATTGTTTGATTCCAAGCTTAAGGACTTCAAAGGAAAATTTCAAACTCATTGGCTTGGGCCATATGAGATTGATGAAGTCTTTAACAATGGAGCAGTTCGAGTGAAGACCATTGATGAGCTTCAGACTCCTCTCATTGTGAATGGCCACCGATTGAAAGTTTACCACAAGCCACTCTCAAGGGAGGAATTTGTTAAAATGTTCCAAGAAGATTCTGCAATGAGGCTGGTGGAGAAGGATTCTTCTCCTCCATCAGCCTAGTCCTTGTTCCTTTCAGATAAAAAAAAAAGAAAAAAAAAAAAAAGAAAAGAAAAAAATCTCTTGTATAAGCCTGAAAACCAATCTTGGATTGGCGGTCTTATGCAGAAAATATAAAGTGAAAATCAGGGTCACCTGACACTTTATATTTTCCAAAAAAAAAAAAAAAAAAAAAATCTCTCTTTCTCTTTCCATCTTACTCGCCATTTTGTCCATCTCATCCATTTCATCCATCTCATCATTTTCACTTCATTTTTCCTTCCAGTCCATTCATTCCATCTCATTTCACCAATAAAGTCCCTCTCAGGACTATTTCATTCAGTCAAGTTGTTTTAATCCTCTTTGTGCAGGCAGAAAAGTGTTGCTGCAATTTTCGCAGCTAGGAGCCAATTCCGCAGCTGATATCAAGATTTCGCAGCCAATACACTCTGTTCCTGCAAATAAAATTCTGTTTTCAAAAGGAATTTTTTTTTTTTTTTTAGCTAGAAGCACCATCATCATCAAAGAGCAAGGACACCTACAAAGTCAGCAACAAATCAAAATTTAGCCACCATAATCAACAAAGGGATCAAATGCAAATGCATGAAGGTATGTTCCAAACTTTTAACCAACAGTTTGATATCATTTACGTATGGTTTTCAAATTATGGTAGGGGGCACTTAATGTAATGATTGACAAGATCCCCGTCCACTCCTCGTCCATTATTCTGCGTAATCCACCTCACCACCTTCCTAACGGTTCCCTAATTGCTGTTGATTCGAACTTAATACGAACTGCTCTTCCATTAACTACTCGTACCTCAGTGACGTGTACTGGTGTACTACGGCTCTACATGTGATCATTTCTGCAGCCAAATGTACGCAGCCACCCGACGTTCAGGGATTTGGCCGTTGTATCCTCTACTCATAACTCCACTTCTCGCATGCATAACCTCATCTTCGTATTGTTATCTACTCCCTCACTCCACTGTTTTCACTCTCGTTTCCATACACCACTCTCGTTCTACCGTAAACCTCTCTGTTTTATTTTCCTCACCACTCCACTCAAAACCCCGATCACCAGTCCTGCACCTTACAGTCCATTGCATCACGGCCACTCTGTTATAGCCGTAATTCCACTCTGTTATAGCCGTAATTCCATTCTGTTATAGCCGTAATTTCCGCTGTTGAGCACTGTTTTCCCGTGAAGCTTTCTCCTCCAGCGTTCAAACACCACTGTCAGAGCTGCAAGTGAACTGATAACCGAAATGGGAAAATTGTTGAGAGTAGAACCGGAAGGTTCAAAGTTTTTAGAGGGTTACCCACAAATCAATGAAGCCCTGCAGAAAGCCAAATGGGTGAAATTCATTAAGAAGTTTAAGGGGTATAACAAAGAAGTTACAAAAGCGTTTGCCCGATCATTTAAGGACAATAACGTGGAGGTAGGCGACCTACAGTTTACCATCACAGAGAGCAGCCTGGCTCAAGCAACCGCTTTACCTCAGACAGGAGAACGCTGGTTCAAAAACCAAACAGTTGAAGATCAAGAGTGGAAGTATATGCTAAAGAATCTAGGTATGGATACATCCATTTTCACAAAGGGAATTCCTGTACGTGTTATTAAAGAGAAATGGACTTCATTACTGTTGCTTGTTCAGAAATTTTTAACATGTGAAGGCCGTTTTGGTGTCATGTATGTATATCATGCAAGAATCATGATGCACTTCATGGATGAACATGCTATCAACCTACCTTATTTCTTGCTAGCTAGTCTAAGAAAAATGAGTGCCACTGTTCAGAAACATGTGGGAAACATTGAGTCCCACTTATATCACCATGGACTCATTAAAATCTTGATTGAGGAGCAGTTAAAAATTAAAAAGGATACATGGGAGAAGTTCCTTGTTAGAAACCATTTTCAAGAGGCAGCTGAAGCCTCTAGTAGCTCTCCTAGGGTACCAAAGAGAAGTAGAAGAAAAGGGAAAGAAATGGTTACCCAAGAAACTGCTGTAGAAGAAACTGCCCCAGAAATTGCTATAGAAGAGACTGCTGCCCAAGACACTGCTGTAGAAGTTGAAGAAACTACCCAAGAAATTGTTGCAGAAACTCTTCAAGAAATTGCTCAAGAAACTGTCCAAGAAACTGTTCAAAAGGGAAAGAAAAAGGGAAGCAGAACAAAAAGACAAAAGAGGGATAAAGGGAAAGCCATTTTGCAAGAGTCATACCCTTCACCTGAGCCCTCAATTGAATAAGATACCCAAACATTAGCTCATAGGCTTGCTCAGCCCCATGAAACTGCCATCTCCAAAAAGAAACAAAAGCAAAAACAGCAAAAGCCAAAGAGTACTAGCCTACAAGTGAGAAGAAGTAGTAGACTTATAGAGAAGAAGAGTGTGACTAAAGAGAAATAGTCCCATTTCATTGATTTGGGCACACTTGAGAAGACTCCAATTCGGCTAGATATTGAGCTAAGTCCTCCAAGAGAGGAAAGTCCTTTCCAGCAAGAGAGAGAAAGCAGTTTTCAAGGATTTGAATTTAGGCCAAGACAAATACCTGACATTGACCCTATCCAGCAGGAGGCATATGATTATTTGGAAACATTAGAGCAATCTGTTGCTAGTCCTAGTAGTGTCTTGCCCCTTGAACAGCAGGTTCAATCTCTGAAGCAAGAAATATTTGAGCTAGAAGTCCTCAATCGCCATATCAAACAGGAAAACGAAGCATTGAGACAACAGAGCAAAGTGGACAAAATGGTCCACGACAACACAATGCTTCATTTGGGTCTTTGGCAGAGAAAGAACAGGAAGTTAAAGAGGAAATGCAAGAAATTGAGCAGGGCCTTGGTTAACTTGAAATTCAGGTGCTTGGTTAGGAAACCGAGAGCAAGTTTGGTAACAAGGAGGAAAAGGAGAAGGTTGGATGTCTTGGCAGAGGCATCTGAACATGTGGACTGAAAGATTATGACAAAGTTTTGGTTGCATGAGGACATGCAACACCCTCACAGTGGGGGTATGTTGAGCCTCAACCTTGCACTCATTTACCTATCCTCCCAACAGCTTTTCCCTATTCACTTCTCTCTTTTGTCATCATTTCCTCCATCAACTTGTTCAATTCATTGCATTATATGTCTTTTTAACATGATTTGTTGACTGTGTTAATGATTGACTGTTGGTTTAGAATTTTGGTACAAGTGCTGCAATTCCACAGCTAATACAGCGTTTCCGCAGCCGATCAGAGATTCCGCAGCCATTTTCTTGTTTGCTATGTTCCACGTGTCCTCCAAAGGAAAGGGCCACATGGGCAAGTTGGTATGACTGTGTACATGGTTCGTGTGCTATCAGCTACGCCAACTCGCTCATATATACCCCCGGTCAACGCAGATGTAACCACGGTCAAACAACAAGGTTTCAAGCAGTGGCACGGCTCTGCGTGAGCAGGTGAAGCACGTAACCACAGCTGGCATCTTCTTCGAGCCACGAAGACGGCAGGGGACAAGAATCTAACTGTGGATTTATCATCCACGATGACCGTTTCCTCAAACAGTGCACGGTGTTGCTGCGTGTCTTTTGCACAGTTAATTAGTTAGCTGGTTGTTAGCTTAGTTTACGCAGAAGACAGTTTGTCTCTGCTGCTATAAATAAAGCGTTTGCATACGCTTAGTAGTTAGTCTTCAAGTTTAGTTTTCGGCTGTAATCATTTTGTTGTAAAACTCTGTTTTAAAGACTGTTTTATACAGCGTGTACACTCTTGTATTTTGACATGCTGATTTAATATCAAGAAGACTGTTTTGCTCCTATCCGTGTAGCTGATCTTTAACTGGTTGAGTAGATGGAGGGCCCCCGTCTGCCACAACCTATGTACAGTAGTTTTTAATTTCATTTTCCTGCACTTCTTATGTTTTCATTTTCACATGTATACTAATGTACAGTTTGATTTCTGCAATTTTCGTTTCTTTTGACATGTATAATATTGTACAGTTTGAATTATGCCTTTACATTTCCAGCACTTTTCAGAACTGATCAGTTTGTTCTTGCAGGTGTGTTAGGAGCCCGGGATAGTGTGTTTTTACTTCTTTTTATCACTAGTGGCATTTGAAGTTGTCTGTCTTATCTAAACTGCTGATTTTTACCTTGACTTGCATTAGTTTCATTGCTTAGTTTACTTCATCAAGTTTTGTCAAGTTGCTAATCTTTTGATGGTTCTTTTTATCATAATCCACTAACTTTTATGGGACCAAAACATCATTTATTTGCAGCTTGGTTTATTTAGTTTTAGACTCATATTGCTAATTCACTCCTAACTCTTTTTCACATGATGAATTTTGCTAAAGGCAGAATGTTAAGGGAGAATTAAGTAGTGTGATTTGTCACTTAATTTTTGTATTTCTTTAAAGGAACTAGAGTAGTGTTCTTGCTTGCAATAGAGTTAATGTAGATGTCATTTTCATTCTTATCAGCAGTAAAGGTATTGGACTAGTTCCATTGGTCTTTTGTTTGATGCTTTACTTTCATTTGAAGCTTTAATTTCATTCCAAGTTATTGTTCAAGTTTTCTCTTTAAATTTCAAGAAGCATTTAGAAATCACCACATACACACACATTCACTCACTTGTTTATAACTTCATCACATCACATTAGGAAGATAAGTCAAACACAAACTAAAAACGACAAAAAGAACTAGGAAAGGCTACTTAAGTATATATTGTACACTTCACTTCATCAGCTTACGAGCCCCGGGTTGACAATTTATGATAGCAATTTAGACAACACTAAATTGACCAAACAATCCTCTTCTAGATGAAGCTGTCTATCTTATCAACACTACTAACCCTTGGTATGGTGACATTCTTGTCTACCTACTACCCCTGAGCTATTGTCAGGTGACCATCATAGGAATCTATCACTAAGCACGACACCATTTAGTGCTTAACAATACATTATATCACCATGATGCTGATACAATTCTTTGACATTTCCTCACTCATGAGGAGGCGGAACATGTTTTAAATGACTGCCATGCTCGGGCATGTGGCGGTCATCTTTCTAGCATATCTATTGCTCAGAAAATTTTGCGCACAGGCTACTATTGGCCAACCTTGTTCAAAGATTGTATCACGGTTATCCGGTAGTGCCATCCTTGTCAAGTGTTCACAAAGAAAATGTGTGCTCCTTTGACCCTACTGCACCTAGTTATCTCTGTCAGCCCCTTTGCCAAATGGGGGATAGACTTTGTAACTTGCAACCCCATTTCCTCTGTTGGACACAACTATATTATTGTAACTTTGGACTATTTCACGAAATAGGCCGAAGCCCTTCCCACCTTCCGAGATGATGGAGAAACCGCGACACTATTCCTATTTAATCAGGTCATCTGTCACTTCAATGTGCCCCGCACGATTGTTACAGACCATAGGTCTCATTTTCAGAATCACATGATGTCTGACTTAACATTGTTGCTCAGTTTTCGCTAGGATCAATCATCCTCCTACTACCCCCAAGCTAATGGTCAAGTAGAGGCCATCAATGGCGTCTTAAAAACCATGATCCGTAGGTTAGTAGGGAATCATAAAACCCATTGGCATTGAATTTTATATCCTACGTTATGGGCATATCGAACTTCAGTTAAAAATGCTACCTGCTTCACACGTTTTCAACTAGCTTATGGCCTAGAATCAGTTTTACCAATCGAGTGTTAGATTCCTTCCTTACAAATCACCGTTGAACTCTTTCCCGACACTAATTCCAAAGAAGAATGCCTGCTATACCTAAATTAACTCGACGAAACCCGTCGAGATGTTGAATTGGCACTTGAAGCCAACAAGCACCGGGTTAAATCCCAGTACAACAAAAAGGTCAAGCCTCATTCTTACCAAGAGGGAGATCTTGTTTTACTTTACGATAAAAAACATGACCTCTTGGGGGCAGGAACACTTCAACCCTTATGGCTCGGTCCATATGTCGTCAAAAAATCCCTCTCAAAAGGGGCATATGAACTTCAAGACTGGGAAGGAGTCTCGCTCGCTGAGCCCCGAAATGGGCTCTATTTGAAAAAGTATTATGCCTAGTACTGCACTAGGCATGTGCTTTGTAATTTTATGTATTTATAAGTTTTTCTTATTTTTGATGTGACTGGATTTTTTTTTTGGTATTTATTGAAGTATTTGTTTCATACATACTTCTCGTAATGCTTATGGCTCCATTACCCTTAGCATACATAGGATACGCGGATGGTGCCAGTCATCACACATGACACATTAGATCATCTGCTTGGTTCATTTACACACCTAAGTCAGCACTGTTTTGTTCCGAGGGAGTCTTTCATGGTACTACCACCAGCAATATTGCTGAGTATATGTCAATAATTGCATTTCTCACTAAAGCGTCATCAAGGGACGTCTCTAATCTAGTGGTCAGGTTAGACTCTCAGCTTGTTGTTATGCAATTGACAAATCATTATCACATTCATAATCCAATCTTGTTACGTCATTATTTAAGGGTACGACTCTTGGAACATCAATTTGAGGTTATCACATATGAACACATTCATAGAGAATTTAATACAGTTGCTGATTCATTGACAAACTATGTATTAGATTGGCACTTGTCTCATTCAATATAGATACATGTATGAAAGTAAATATTTACACAGATAAAAATTTACAAAAACACTTAAAAACATTTACATCATAAAAATACCAAAATATCTATAGACACACACACACACACACACACACACACACACACACACACACACACACATATATTTAAAATCTAGTCTTTTACATCAAAATATTCCCAAAACTTGGGTGTTTTAAGTACAAAATGGCTACTAAGCCTAGTTATAAACACCCACTGGCTATACCAAAGCACCTGCTAATAGAGCCTACTGATCATGAAATGATAACACTACTTTAGTTATCCTCCGAAGAGGAACCAGAAACTTCTCAGGCACACCAACTGTGTGCTGCTGCATATGAGTGGGGATATCCCTCATAAGAAGATGAGGCACACCCTTTTTCAAGCACTCTAGGTTCCTCAGAACCTTGTGAAGACTTTCAGACTCAACCCCCCCCCCCCTAATCAGGTAATTGGCCTCCTCACCTCACTTGGCAAGGTTCTCCTGCAGGTCGTACCGGTGCCACATCTGTCTCAAGAAAAAAGCTTCATGTCAGTACTTTCTCACCCATAAAATCAATAAAAACATAACATAAACATTCAAAAGCTTAAAAATAATTTTAAGTACTCTCAAAATCATTCTTACCTTGAGGCCCCCAGTTTGTTCCAGACGACAAAATCAAGTCAGGGTCATCGGTGAAGTCCATGCCCTCGTAGGCATCACAATCTGGCCACTAAGCCATTCGAAGAAATCTTCTTCGAAAAAATGTTAGATAGGTCCTCCTCCTATGCAAGGATCAAGTGATTCCCATTGCCCTTGTCTATGCTCCCTCGGATTGAGGGGACCTAAGCTCATCCACGGGCACATAAAAGATACCCTCTCAAGTATGAATGAGACAATGAGAGTACCATACCCAAAACTCTGTTGGGTTTGAGTCTTGCATGCGGTCAATTCTGCCTTCAACTAACGAAGCACTGCCTCACACCAGTTGAATATCTGCAGTTGGACACAGTCAACTGCAAGCAACATTTGGGCCTTTGTTGCAATGTGGGGACTCTTCGACCCCACCAAATGCACAATCATCCATAAAATGGCCCTCATATATCTGGATCTAATCCTCTCTATAGGGACTCTATTGCTGACGAGTCCACTCTCATGGATGCAGTAAGCTTGAACCAGCTCTAGGGTGGATCGAGGATCAGGCCTAGCCCCAATCAGGTTTGCTCGTGCTCCTCTGCATGACAAACCAGTCAAGAAATATATATCATCCCGGTCAATGGCTAACTCATGATACCCAATCCTGAACACCTGCTCGTGTTCGTCCCAGCACTGGATAATCTAGCCCAAAATGTCCTCCTAACCTTTCATCAAGTCCAACTGAGCATACTTCATCAACCCACAATGGCGCAATGCAAGTATGCAAGCAGGATCATTTCGCATAAGCAATTCTTGTTGGTCATGGGCCTGTTCTCTCCATAGACTAGTCATAATGGCTCAAAACCTGCACAAATATACCCAAAAATCAATGAAAATGGAGAAAAAATGCTTATTAAATCACTACCTAAGGTTTTGGGGTGCACCC
This sequence comes from Pinus tabuliformis, assembly GCA_031772625.1. Classification (NCBI taxonomy): domain Eukaryota; kingdom Viridiplantae; phylum Streptophyta; class Pinopsida; order Pinales; family Pinaceae; genus Pinus; species Pinus tabuliformis. Next base: position 442,781,813 of record CM062814.1, on the reverse strand, counting down.
TCATGCACTAATGCACCCCCTAGTGACATACAGGGAGGATTAATGCCCTCCACCAGGTCATAAAGGGCATTTAATGCTCCCTACAGGCCTGCTAGGGGGCGTTAGGTGTGTTGTAGCTTATATTGGGCTTGAGGTTTCTTTATCAGCTATATCACTATCGGGAGTTATAAAGCTCCTTTATATCCTTTATACTTACTGAAAAGTCCAAAAGAAATATTTTATTTATTATATATCGACATCGCTAAAGGAAGAGATGCAAAATAATCAGATATAGAGGGTTATATGAAATTATATGTATATATGTATAGCACAAAGCATAATTGTAATGGATTTACAAAGAAAACATGTGTTAAAGTGATTAACATCGACCTCAAATATATATATTATATTTTAAAATTCAGCGAGTCCGTAAAGTAGCAAACACATATGTGTTGGTTCATTACCTATTGCCGATTGTGACTCAAAGAGATGGACTCGAAAGGTATATACGGCATGGTTTAAAGTCCCGTCAGGTCTGCCACACTGTAGAGATTTGAATGTTAAGAACCACCGATTGATACTTGATATGGCAGACCCGAAATATTATATATCCTATTGTAGAGTTCTGGGGGGTCCAATATATATATATATATATGGAAAATGCCGACTACACGATGGGTTTTTAGATCTAATGGATTTATGAAATATATTTAATACTTTTGAGTTTTATGGTAAACAAAAGGTTTGCATTATTTTCATTAAAATTAGTGATATGGCCAGATTGGAAGAAAAGGCAGTTGGTTGAATCTGATACATGCGTAACCAGGTTTTGCACATGTTAAACACAGTTTATCATGATTAAAATAGATTAAGGCATTTACTAAGGAATTCAATAGCGGATTAAGTAGAGCGAGCTAGCAATTATCATCTCCTTCTAGATTTAGTTTTGTTCTTGCTATTTCATGTTCTTTGAGGTGTTTTTACCCTCTGTAAATTCTGTAGAAGTTTTATTTCATATACTTAGAAAATAGTTAGATAGGTTTCAGAAATCGATAACTATTCCACAATGTATAAAGGTGGAATATTTTTCTAAGAAAGGGTTGGAATTTTGGAGAACCAGGCCACAATATTCCTGATAACATCATTGATTAATGAAACAACCAGAAGTTTCCAGGAGTTGTTACATATAATTTGTAAGTTTCACTATCATGTGTCATGCAATGTTTTCTTCTTTTTAAGTGTAGTAATGAAGCTGCAGGGTAAAATACCTTAAATATTGCTCTTATACTTAAAGTCCTCACTTCCTTTCCAAGTTATAAATAGTAGTTTCTGTGAAAGACTAGCATATTGTCTATGATTTATTTCTCATGATCATATTTCCTCTAAGTTACAGATAATAGTTCATGTGAGAGATGAGCATATTGCCTTAACTTCCCCTTCAAACTTTCCTCATTCATCATTTATATTTAGCAACAAATGGCATTCTGAGATGTTCTGGTCATACATGTATTAAGAGTCTAGGGTCAAGTTTTCCAAGTCCTTCATTTGGGAATATAATAAACAATAAGTGATAGTAAATAATCTTTATTAATGTCTTAAGCACAATTTCCCTATAGCCAGGAAATTGGTTTCTTAAGGAGCAATATTAATTGGCATCATTGCCCAGGAGAGAAGACAAGAAAGTTTTTCCATGGGTTTCAATATTTTCCTCTGGTTGTCAGTGAGGAGGAAATACTTAGCTGTTTTGAATAAAAGAAATAAAAGGAAACTCCATTGTGACAAAGACCACAATTTACAAAGCAATGGAATAAGAATACTTTTCCATAGATTCATTAAGTTTGAAGCTGATTCTTGAGAGTGACAAGTTTCAGCAGTTGGTTGTATATGCACACTTGTGATTTTCACTTACCACATTGATTGGTGACTCCACTGGACTTTGAAGTTTTCTTTTCTGGGTTTTAATGGCTCTCCCTACATTCTTAGTCCATAAATTTGATCCTTTTAATTTTGTTGGAATCAAGGGATATCCTTATGATATGCTTGCATTTTCTGTGTGGAATGAGTATCTTCCAAGATTTAGTAGAAAGGAATACGAAAATCTAGCTCAGCACCTCCAAGAGTTTCATGAATGCATGGAGAAGCAGGGCATAATTCATGAAGATATTAAGATGAAACTGTTTATGTTTTCTTTGGATCAAGAAACTAGGGCTTGGTTCAGGTCTCTGCCTCTTTCAAGCATTTCATATTTGAAATATTTCCATTCAGTGTTCAATTCTTCTTGTAAAACTTATTATCCACACAAGTTTCTTTTTGAAGGTTGTTGTGAATATTATGATGCTAAAGAAACTTTAAAGGCTCAAGATAATCTTGTTGATGAAACTAATGATTTTGTTGATAGTATATCAAGCATTCAGAGTTATGAGCAGGTCTCTGAAAGTGAGGAACTATCATTTTCTCAAAATGATGTGGAGAGGGTTATAGAATAGTTTTCTTCAATAATCTCCCAAGCAGAGAATCAGTTGACTCTATTTCAAACAAATCAAGAGAGTATTCAGATAGAGGAAAGTTCAAACATGCATAAAGATTCTCTGCTCAGTAGTTAAGAAGAGGAAGAAACAATTAAGTTCCAAATAAATCCCCAAGGATCTTACTTTGATGAGTTTGATGATCCACCTATTTATAATGAAAATGATTTAAATGGGGAACAAGATAAAGCCCTTCAAGTTCATCAGTTGGATGTTGCACCTACAAGAAGAAACCAGCAAGTGGAATATGTTAGACAACAATATATTGAGCCATTTATCATAGCAAAAGAAGCTATCTCATGTAAAAAGGAAGCTGATAAAGAGATTGTATATTAGTGAATTGAAGAACACAATGATGCTCATGGATCAAAGGTAAACAATCTATTTGAAGTTGATTGTATGTCATATAGTAATGTGAAAAAATTCCTTTTTCTTCCCAAGGATACAATTACAAGTTATTTTCAATCAAAGCTTAGAGATGAAGAGTGGAAACATGGAAGTGACATAGATCATTTTCTTAAAGATGTGGCTGATTATTCTGCTATACATATTATCCCAACAGAAGGATCAATTGAGCAGGGACCTTCATATATAGAGAATTTCTTTGTTGGAGTTGATCAAGAACATGTTTTTTCTCATACTTTTGAAGATCCGGTGGCAGATTACATGGAGGAATTTATTAGTAGTCTACACATATCTTTTGGTGTATATACTTCTAATTTTTGTTGTGAGATGCTTTTATGCATAGTTTATTTTTTGTTCAGGATGAATGGTATTTTCAAGATTCATTGGCAGAATGGTTTTGGATTAAGCACTCAAATGCTAATCTGGTATCGTTGGAAAATTGAATTCACTTGATTGACTTCAGTCGTGTACATATGTAGGAACTTGTACATAAATAAGATTATGTGTTGAGCATTTTGTTTCAAGTTGTATTTCTTCAGTTAAATCATTAGTGGATGAATAAGGGTGACTTTCCCAGTTGGAAACTAGTTTGCAGAGGTGTCAAAATTGAAGATTGTCAGGTTTTCAATTGCTAGATTTCAGGGTTTTTTACAGTTTTGGACTCCATGCCCAATGGATAAGGCACTGATTTGCGGTTCTTAGTGCTTCTGGGGCAAAAGCACTATCCTCAGTTGGAGCTAGATGTTGTGGCTTATATTGGGCTTGAGGTTTCTTTATTAGTTATATCACTATTGGGAGTTATAATCCTTTATCCTTACCGAAAAGTCCAAAAGAAAAGAAATATTTTCTTTATTATATATCGACATCGCTAAAGGAAGAGATGCAAAATAATCAGATATAGAGGGTTATATGAAATTATATGTATATATGTATAGCGCAAAGCATAATTGTAATGGATTTACAAGGAAAACATGTGTTAAAGTGATTAACACTGGACCTGAAATATATATATTATATTTTAATATTCGGCGGGTCCGTAAAGTAGCAAACACATATGCGTTGGTTCATTACCTATTTAAGATTGTGATTTGAAGAGACGAACCAGAAAGGTATATACGGCAGGGTTTAAAGTCCCGTCAGGTCTGCCACACCGTAGAGCTTTGAATGTTAAGAACCTCTGATTGCGACTTGATATGGCAGACCCGAAATATTATATATCCTGTTGTAGAGTTCCGGCGGGTCCGCTATATCGAAATTTTTTTCATATACATTATAATTACAAGTTTTTTATATATTCTTATTATAAGGGGGATTATAATGGAAATGAGCGTCGATTGTGATATGGGTAAGCCTAACCCGATATAATATAAATTGTGTTTTGTAATTGCAGCGGGTTCGCAAAACCTTTATACATATAGGATGGTTCAGCCGATTGCGCTTGTGATTATCGGACCCGATATTACATGCATTATGGTTAATTATTCTGTCGGGTCCGTGGCCATTATAATATTTATATATATGGTTTTTGGGCCAATTGCGATAAGTGGAAAAAGCATATCTTACGGTATATTTTCATTATAAAGTATATAATGGAAAAAGAGCAACTTTGAAGAATTAATACATAAGTCTAACATTACGTTGCTATATATATATATATATATATATATATATATATATATATATATATATATATATATATATATATATATATATCTATATATATATATATATATATATATATATATATATATATATATATATATATATATATATATATAAATATCCGACTAAGCGATGGGTTTTCAGATCTAATGGATTTATGAAATATATTTAATACTTTTGAGTTTTATGGTAAACAAAAGGTTTGCATTATTTTCATTAAAATCAGTGATATGGCCAGATTGGAAGAAAAGGGAGTTGGTCGAATCTGATACATGCGTAGCTAGGTTTTGCACAAGTTAAACACAGTTTATCATGATTAAAACAAATTAAGGCATTTATTAAGGAATTCAACAGTGGATTAAGCAGAGCGAGCCAGCAGTTATCATCTCCTTCTAGATTCAGTTTTGTTCTTGCTATTTCATGTTCTTTGAGGTGTTTTTACCCTCTATAAATTCTGTAGCAGTTTTATTTCACATAGTTAGAAAATAGTTAGATAGGTTTCAGAAATCGATAAATATTCCACAAATGTATAAAGGTGGAAAATTTTACTAAGAAAGGGTTGGAATTATGGAGAACCAGGCCACGATATTCCTGATAACATCATTGATTAATGAAACAACTAGAAGTTTCCAGGAGTTGTTACATATAATTTTTAAGTTTCACTATCATGTGTCATGCAATGTTTTCTTCTTTTTAATTGTAGTAATGAAGCTGCAAGATAAAATCCCTTAAAGAGCGCTCTTATACTTAAAGTCCTCACTTCATTTCCAAGTTATAGATAGTAGTTTCTATGAAAGATTGGCATATTGTCTATGGATTATTTCTCATGATCATAATTCCTCTAAGTTACAAATAATAGTTCCTGTGAGAGATGAGCATATTGTCTTTAACTTCCCCTTCAAACATTCCTTATTCATCATTTATATTTAACAACAAATGGCATTTTGAGATGTTCTGGTCATACATGTATTAAGAGTCTAGGGTAAAGTTTTCCAAGTCCTTCATTTGGGAATATAAAAAACAATAAGTGACAGTATATAATCTTTATTAATGTCTTAAGCACAATTTCCCTATAGCTAGGAAATTGGTTTCTTAAGGAATAACAAGGCACAATTAATGAACTAGGGCTCCCCATTTCTCTAAAAAATCACCCCAAAAGCTAATAAAAAAGGTTGAATAATGCAAGATCAAGGTTTTTTCATCTACCAGGGACTGATGGCATGTCGAATAGTCACCCGAATCTCCCATAATCATCCGTGGAAAATCTGCACCTCTTTAGCTCCAAAACAGTCTCACATCTCTCAAATGATGGAAATGGTGAAAGTGGAGGCTCAAGAACTCCCTTATAGTCACTTTGGAGACATGAATTATCTTAATTGAAGTCATTAAAGTTGATGTAGTCCATTTCTAATGATAATTATCATGCGCCATGACCCCATATTGGCATAAATTGCTCATGTTTTGAGGAAAAAATTTCTAGGATTAAATGACAGAAATGACCATATGTGATTCTCTATGATCGCTTTCTTTTATGGTATGTTTTATCACTCTAAAACCAAAAAAACCCCGAGTTTTTCATCATTAGGATCATTAAACACTTACGATGATGGTCCGAGCAACTCTTTTTCCCTCTTTTTCTAGCTCACTAAACTGAAAAAGATCGATTGAGCATTGTTTTTTGGGACTTTTTTCTCTCTCATAAAATTGAAAAAACCCTGAGTTCCTTCTTCAAGCTCGTTAAAATCTTATCAATAAGCTCCGAGCAAAATTTTTACGAACTTTTCTCGCTCGTTAAATCAAAAAAACCTCGAGTTTTCTTCATTGGACTCATTAAACACTGACAACGACGATATGTGCGCTTTATTTTTTGGGACTATTTCTTTCTCTTAAATTGAAAAATCCCTGAGTTTTTCCCCTTCTTCAAGCTCATTAAATCTACAAAGAAGGAATGAGCATTTCTTTTACCTATTTTTCCTCGCTCACTAAACTGAAAAAGATATCTTGAGTTTTATTCATTTGAATCGTTAAAATTCAATGAAGGTATTGAGTTTGTCATCGCGTGACTCATTAAAATTTCACAATGAATATCGAGTATACTCCGTCTCCTCATACTCGTAACAAAATGAGGCAAACATCTATTGAGCATAGGTTTCTCTTTATCCGGACTCAGTAGATTAACTTACAGAAACGGAACCATTATAGGTATATTATTAAACTTTTGTCGCACCCGTTTAACAACTATGACAAAGGGACCACCTTGGAGTCATTCTTTATGATCTTTTCAGACTCTCGAAATATGAAAAGACCACCGAGTTGTCTCATCTAGACTCATTAAATTACACAGATGAGGAATAGAGTCACTCTTTTTATGATCCTTTTTCAAACTTTTAAAATATCGACGAGTTTTCCTGTCTGAACTCATTAAACTAATCAGATAGGCATAGAGTCTCTCTTTTTATGGTCCTTTTTAGACTCTTAAAACATGAAAAGATCGATTAGTTTACCTGTCTGGACTCACTAAACTATTTAGATGGGGAAGGTGGACAATACAACTGTGTTATGTTCCATATTTTGAAAGAGTTTTTTGGCAGCAGTCACTCCCTTGAACATGGCACTCCCTCAGATAAGCCTTCCTTGTGACGGCCTTTCAATATGAATCTTACCATCCTATGAGTTTAGCATATATACCCTGATATTCGTGCCTTCTATTGTTTAAGGGAAAAACTTTACCTTTTGTTTCCTCCATCAAACCATCAAGCATATCCTACCATCATGCCCTCTGTCACTTTGACCTAATGCTCAAAAGATTCCTCAAAAAATAATCATTCTTGTCCCGTTTCGTGTCCACTGATGTAGGACACCCTGTTGCCTACCTTTTGACAGGTCTCTTCCTATCAACTTCAACACTCTATCTAGGAATAAGACCCAGAAACACTTTAGTGCCTTAGTACTTGCAGACATCAGTGGTAGGTCACCTTGTGTTTGATAAGGGGTTTTCATTATTGGCTCCTGGTTAGATGATTCTACAAGTGTTCGACAACAAAAACATTTTTCGCACTGGTTATATTGTACTGTGCATCTTCGAGACCATCACCATTATTGGTGGCCATCCTCGCGTATGTTAACAGTCTCCATTATTGACTGGTAATTAAACGATTTCATGCATGTTCAAAATCAACGCCTATATTCACATGTATTGACCTATGTTGTTCGGTGAAGTAGAAATCAAGACCTTGGGTAGAGGCTTGCATCACTCAGCCTTGTTTCCTCTCCCAAGTTGCAGTTATTGTTTTTTGGAGACATCTTATCAGAATGATCCTATTATGACACAGGTTCCACATTATGCTTATCGATGGCCAACATCATCATATCTCTTTTCTTGGATAATCACACTGACTTAGCTACTGAGCGTGTAAATGCCTGACTCAGGACATGATTTTAGTTGTTATATATATATGTGTTGTATCAGGTTTCTCATACCGCTCGAAGCTCTGATCCTCTCTCTCTTTTTTCCAAAGAAAAGGACAGTTAAATATAAAGTATTTCGGCCATCGTCGTAGCCTCTAATATCACACTTTAGGGGGCATCTGTTATATAGGAAAATGACCTCCTCATCAGCTCAAAGGATAAAGACATGATGAGCGAAGGACTGACCAAGTTCATAGGCCCAGTTGTCAAGCTAACACTGTCTAGACACTATCAACCTACTTTATAAAGCTTCTCATCAAGCCTAAGGGTGCATTAGTGCCTAGGGTAACTCTACTTGTTACCTCGAGAAGAGAGTCAGTGACTCTACATCAGTTTCTATGGGTCAAAGGAGTGAATTGACTGAGAAAATATCCCTAGATTCTCTTCTATGTTAGCTCATAAAATCAGGGAAACATCAGAACTCGACCTGTCTGGGGAAATTACTAATTCCTAATGGAGTATGCAAACATAAAAGAGCACGAGGGCATGCAAACATCACTGCTTTTTCCTAATGGAACTCATGAAGGACTTGGAAACCCTAACCTTACATGCTATATATGCAAGGCTTGGGCCATTGTGAAAGAGGTCAAACCATTTGAAAGGATTGCCTATTTGACTGTTGAGTAGAGTCTTAGACTAAGGCATCGAAAGAGGTTAAGAAGGGAGAGAGAGAGAGGAGCTGGAGGGGGAAGGGAAGGTTGATTCAACTGATGGTTGTAAGCACTCTTTCTACATTAATATAGAACTTTAGTTGTGTTGTCCACTCTAAGATGTTGATAGTATGAATTGTTTGTACGTTTATTCAATATCATTAGCATGAATGGCTTAGTTATATGCAACTATATATCTTTATATGTTCATGCATTGTTTATCAAGGTTTTATGCTGTGATATTACGCTTGTCTTTGCTATGTGTAGGTTTTGATCTGGAGCCGGCTCAGGAGTCTTCTGCCTAGCTGCATTGTGCTCTCTAGAAACACCACACTAAGACTCGAGGTAATAATTCCTTCTTGCTTTTATAGTCATTCGTTAAACATAGATATGCATGTATCTTCGTGACAACTGCAGCTAATCTTACTATTTGCTAAGGATCCTAGGAAGATCCTTAAGGGTTTTCTACATCACCAAACACCAGTGCATTAATCCCTATAACACTCACTATGAAAATGAATGGGATTTGGGGGCAAGAAGTATTTTTATAGGAAAAACCCTAGTTTTTCCATCACCCACTGCGACCAAACCGTGGCTCTATTTGACGAATTGTCAACATCCTTGGAAATATCTCGCCGAGTTATATAACAGGTCTCCCTTTTTTTTTGGTAATTTGACACCAGGGATCCATTTTTCCATGAGGTCTCACTTTATTACCTATTAAAATCAAATTTCTTGACTTAAGCCACCCGTACTCTAGTACCACTTTACCTTTTCATTAGTTCAATCATGTGTCATTTTTCGTCATGAGTGACCATCATTTACATATGTTTTCATAGTCCCCTCCAGGCCTCCCGTATGTGGTAGAATCTTCAAGTCACCCTTGTTCATAGCATTTGAGATTATTCACACTTGTATCTATGGAGTGCAAGTCCCCTTGAGTCCAGTTACAGTGTTCCATACATATTTATGTCACATCCATCCCTTTGTACTCATATTTAGTCTCCATCTCTACCGCTCCATCTTTGCAAAACCCTCGTTTGATTCATTAGCCATCCTCTACAAAATCGAGTCAGTCCCTACCAGGTCGACCATACATATCATGCTATGATAAGGGAAGTCGTCAATTTACCACTCATCTTGTTTCCTTCCATTATCACCCTTGGTTTCAGTCCATCCGTCACTCTACTATCATACCTCATGCCTTTGCTAAGGATTCCTTATTGCCTTAACTTTGGCAGGCCCTCTTTTCTCGACTTCAGCCCATTGATTCCAAAAGTGTGGTCTATAGGGTGGTGTATCCTAGTTCTAGCTTTCATATTTGTTTTGTGCCTCAGATCAAGCAAAGGGAATAATAATTTCCCTTTGACTTGGCTATTTCTCATGTCTCGACACCAGATCCTTATTGCACGATTAATAATCATACACTTGATGGTTCAGTGATCCAAACGGTTGTCCTAGTGATTCCTGGGTATGTGTGAGATGTTATAGACCTCATGAAGGGGTGACCCTTCAGGTAGCCCTCCACATTTCCGGATGTCTGCAAATGTTGATCTAGCCTTAGATGCAATTCCATAGATGTGATAGGGTTTAGTTTTCACTGCTTGTAATGCCCACAACATGCATGTCTCCTTCAGAAGATCCATTTAGATCTTCAAAGCCCTTTTATTTTTTGTAGGGCTTCTTTGGTTGTGATCCCCCCTCACCATGTTAGATTGAGGGGCATTATGTCTCATGTACTCAGATGTTATTATATTCAATCTTGACCTATGTCTTTCTAGGAGCATTATGTAGATGAGATCCACTGTATTATTTTCTAGCCGATTGATGCCATTATATCATGTATCATGTACTTTGTAGCTTAGTACCACATTGATTGTTTCACCATTATTATCTATACGAAGTTATCTCGGTGGGTATGGGCATGCCTCCCATGCCTCATTTGATATCATGTACTCCAACATAAAAGGACGCTTCTATCATTTTAGTAGCTCTCACCCCCTCCATTTTTGTCTGTCCTTGCATTGATTCAATTCTCTCTCTCTCTCTTTCTCTCTGACTTTTGTTTGGTGTCTCATGGAAGTGTAACCTACAATGTATTTCGGTGAAATGATTTTCTCCTAACACTCATATGTTGGGGGAAATCCGTTATGACCAAAAAATGATCACCTAGCCATTTCTAACTAGGTGGGTCGAAATACACCATGTAGGATTAATTTTACCATAGTAAAATCACTTTCACCGTGGGAAATAATTTAGTAAACCATTTTTATTAAATTATTTTCTTATTAAAATTAGAAAACCCCATGAGAATAATTGAGTAAATCATTATTTTAATTTTCTCTATGAATAATTATTAAATCATTATTTGATAATTATTCCTTGTCACATTCGACTAAATCCCCTAGGAATAATTAAATAAATCACTATTTATTCATTATTCCTTATTTTTATTATTGGAATAATTTTTAAATCACTATTTAATAATTATTTCACTTTCACACTATTCTTAATCCTTGTGAAATAATTAATAAATCATTTTATTTGTTAATTATTTATAAATAACGATATTTTACCATTTTCAATATATTTCCCTCTCCAAAAAATATAATAATGTACTCCTAACAATTGGATCTTGATTTGGTCAATAGTATTTTAGTATTCTCCATTTTCGAAATTAACTCAATACTTTTTTATAAATAGGAGGGTTTTCCATTCAATCTTCACCATGCTCATTATCATCATCACCATTATCGTCTCTTTTCACTTCAACTCCCATTGGAGTTCTCCACATTATTTTGGGTTTTTTCATACATTGAGAGAGAGAATTGATTACTGAAGCATCATGGACATCAAAGGACATATCCCATGGAGGGGGATTTGCAGACCCTTTTTGTAAATATCCTTCACCAAGTGTTATCAATTAAAGATTTATTCATTTTAAAGTCTTTCCATTTGGGTTATTAAATTGGATATCTATATTGTTGTTTGTTGTTTTGGATCGTATAAACTGTTTTGTTACATTTTTTCCAAGTTTTATCATAGATCTGAAGTGTAAGAAGCCACAAATTGTTGTTAGGGTCACGTGTTACTTAGTGACTTAAGTGAAGTATTTTTGGTACACCTTCCAAGAAATTTCACACTAACAAAAGGCATCTAGTTTCCAGAGATTTTTGTACTTATATTTTTTTGGCTTATATATCACACCCTAAGAAAAACAAGACTCTTAAAAGCAACCATAACTTGAACCAACTAAATTCCCCACAGGGGGGCACAAAAGAATTAATAGTTCAAGTCAGGACCATTGGGGGTAGGTATCCCATAAGCCACCATGGTCATGTTAAATCTTTGAAACATAGAAGTTGAATTTTGGGGTGCTTAAAATCCTTCATCATCCCACATAAAAGACTATTTGAGTGTGTGAGAGACCCGATTATGAGGGGGTTCGAGTTGCGTCTTGTTCATGCAATACTATTTGGGGCTACCCGACCCATCTAGTGGTCAGTACTAGTAACTGACTACCAAGAAGCTAAAGGATCAACTGCTCCCGTGGGACGAATGTATCTTAGTGGAAAAAATTAGGGAATCCATCCATATAGGTGGAGGTGCGGGCAACACTAAACCCTCATCCATTACCTTGGTTGATTCTTTAGCTTTTGGAAAGTGTCACTAGTCCTTTCACAATGTTTCCCTAGTACCCATTAGAAGATATCTCTGCAAGGTATAGTTACTTTGAGAGTGGGAAGAATGAATAGGTCAGTATAATATATGTTATAATACGCAAAAAAAATGAAAACCATTTTTTTGTTTGATTGATCACATAGCATAAGTTAATGGGAAAGTAATCATTTATTTTTTCTTTATTTTTTGTATGTGATTTACTTGCGCTGATACTTATCTCCGTCCATCATCACACCAAGTAACACACACTCTACTCGACACCATATGGGAAGCCATGATTCCCCATCAATATAAACATTTTTAAAACCTCCCTTCATTACCAAGAGGTGTGCCAGGTCTCTCTTCATTTAGGCGTAGAATACACAACACAACCACCATTATAAGATCTTCCTTTATCAATGCAACTTTGATTGGGACCCCTCCTTGTCAAAGAACCCCATTAACTACCCCTCACGAGACTCCAAAAGCTACCCCTCAGGGGAGCACAACTCCCCTCTCAGGAGTCCACACGGTTCTCACCAAGGTAACCATCCTCATCAAGGAACCCCTTTACATATAATTATTCAAAATCGTTTTACGATGGCAGACAACTTGCAAGTCCCATTTTTAGCTTCCTTAAATCTTCTATATTTAAGCATGCTAACCAATTACCCTATTGCACATGGTCATAATTTGCCACCCATGCCCACCAAGATCCCATTGGACGTTCCAATATTCGAAGGGAAACAACGAGAAGAACCAGGAAACCATGTCATGACCTTTCACCTTTGGTGTTCATCTAATAGTATTACAAAATATACTATTCATCTACGACTGTTTCAACACACCCTTACAGGGATCACAACATAATGGTACATAGACCAACTTTCTGGGTCACATGGGAACTTCAGTTCCGTAGCCACAACATTCCTTACATTCTTCCAACTCTTGATCTACCAAGAATTAGGACTAGAAATCCTAACCCATTTAAAACAAACACCTTCTATGCACGTATCAAACCATATCCATGAGTGGTGGAAACGTCATAGTTTATGCAAAGCTCATCTGGAGGCCAAACTTCTCCAAGACCTCTATCTGAGATCTCTTATGTTAGGAATCTAAAAAATGTGGAAAATTCCTCCCCATAAAATGAGGAATAGGCCATCACCAAAGCTCAACAATTAGAGCTCATATACACACAATCTAGATACCTCTACCATGTTCTTCCAAATGCACCTCTCCCACAAGCCTTTAAATATGAGTTATCGATCTCATCTAATGATACAAACAGATTAATTAGGACAATAAACCAAAATCAGCCAAGAAACACCTTCTAGTACTCTCGAAATACACACAGTGGCCAACCATATGGAACCACACATGCAATGCCCCCACCTTAACACATAGGATATTACCCCACAACCTATCCTCCTGTAAAACCCTGCTATGCAGGTTAGCCCATACCCTCACACAGAGGGTAGAAAATATCCCCCTACAAGGGGTACCCAATATACTCCCCCAAATGGAAACACATATCCCCCTAGGACCACAGAAGAATTTTCCACTTCCCAAATCACATATGGTAACCAAGGACAAGGGGACCAATATTACCCATCCACCACCTCAGTAAAAAAAATGTAGGGGTTAATTTTGTGCAACTATCTCTCCCTCAATAACAACAATCATTTGAAAAATTAAACACGACTAATCCCCTAATGTTGCTAAGAAAAATGGAAATAACAAACCCAAGATTGAGTTTGCACGTGGGGTAAGCAATCAACAACAATCCCAGTAGGCACTAGTTGGGGGAAACCCCAACTGGAAGCCAAATCAGGGATAGACCAATAAAAACCCACCAAGGAAAAATAATAACTCAGGTATACGAAATAATCATGCTTGTTCCATTTTTGGGGAACATGATCATTATATCCATGGTTTCCCACAACTCCTTGAGTTGAAGAGGATGAAAGACAATGAGGGGAAAGGGGCGAAAACCAACAAACTACAGTACTGTAAAAACCCTCCCCCCATTAAGCAGTGGTCAATACACAACAAGGAACCTCCCAACATGATCTAAATATTTTAACTTCAAGGATGCATTTAGAATTATATATAACAAAGCATGTTAACCAGGTAAATTAAAACCACATGAAAAGAACCAGAGAAATATAAGTAATCATGAGATCAAAGACATAATGTTTTGATTATGAATTTCACCCAATGTGGGCTACATCTATGTGCACTACTCAACAATGGGGAGGCCTTGTTTTATTAATTTCCATCAAAGAAATAAAGTATAAACTGTCAGTGTCTGTCTTTCTAGCCTTCCTCTAGTGATCAAACATGCTCTTACAAAGTGATTTTAAGGTGTCAAGGTCAAATTTTGTCATTTTAGTGAGTCTTTAAGAAAAATTTGGTCACTAGGTATTAGGTCTAGGGTTTGCTTTTACTCCTTCCAAAGTTGCCCAAATGTTGGTTCATGTCACCATTCAACTTAGTTTACCATCATTCAAAGGGTTTTCATCATCATGTTAGGGTCTAATGGGTCATTTTACACCTTGTTCATGCTCCAGTCGCGCCTACGTAAGGTTCATTTCCCTCTCCTAGGGTTTTGAAGGAAATTTCTCTTGAATGGTAAAAGCATCAACAAAACTTGTATCCTGATGTTCCTACACCTTCCCCTATCCTTAATGTACCTTACTAAACACTTCCCATCACTCAGATCCCTCAAATTCCTCATTTTTGCA
Organism: Pinus tabuliformis; assembly: GCA_031772625.1. Lineage (NCBI taxonomy): Eukaryota > Viridiplantae > Streptophyta > Pinopsida > Pinales > Pinaceae > Pinus > Pinus tabuliformis. Next base: position 442,766,717 of record CM062814.1, on the reverse strand, counting down.
CAAACCCTAGTTTCTTGCTACAACTTGGCAATTTTCTAGGGTAGGCCTGTGTTTTGCCCTTTTAGACCCCTTCCCCTCACTCAATTTATGAGATTACACATTCCCCAGTTTCCTAATATCCCTCCCCACCTAGCAAAATTTCATCAAGAATTTAGAAGCCCCCAATCCCCTTCATTTCGCTTCATTTCGACAAATCCCCTGTTCCACACATCGGGGTACGTTTTACTCAAATGATGTTTCTGAGCAAGAAAAGATGAATTTTGGAAAAATGAGAGAGGTTTTTCTCCAAAATAGGCCAAGTACTAAAAACCTCCTTCATGTTTTACACAGGTGTCTTGGTTTTGAAGAAATGTCAAAAATAAAGTTGCCTCAGGAGGATTGATGCACCTCTAAAGTGACCTTGGGAAAATCAAGTTTTCTCCTATCTTGATTGGCCAAATGAATTTTTTTATGAGTCAAAGGATAATGAGACACAAATAGCTTTCCAATGAGCTATCATGAGCTCAATTTGGAGTTGAGGAACACCTTCAAAAGTTGACTGCAACAGCACCCTGCCTTGAGGCAGCATCATTTGGCACATTTTGACCAGTCTTGGGAGATTTGAATTTTGACAGGAAAATGAACTCCAAATTGAAAAATTCTAGTTGGGTTGGAAATTAGACTCAAATACCTTTCCAACGAGCTATCCTGTGCCCAATTTTGACATTGGAAAGGCCTCCAAAAGTCTCCTGGAAAAAGCACTACGCATAGGGAAGGCGCAGCGCATTGGGCAGCAATTTCCAGTGTAAATTTACACTGGCGCGACGCATAGGGAAGGCGCGGCGCATTGGGCTAAAAAGCCTGATTTCTCTCAAAAACTCCCTCAAATTTCCAAAATCACTCAACTCTTCTAGTGTGCAAGTAATTTAAGCCCTCTTCCTTGCTAGTGAAGGAGTTTTTCATACAATTTATGGTGGTTGTGTAAAAGAAAATTCAAACCCTAATACCTTGCAATTTGTGCTCACAAACAAGTGCTTAGGGTTTGTAGTTGGTGTTTTTGTTTCCAAATTCCATTCCCTCACTTCCACACTCTTTTTTTCCCACATTCATTTTCTAGTTTCATCCCCATATCCCTAATTCCCATATCCCTAAATTCACTAACCCTATATTCCTAACTCCCACTATCCCAAACCCTAGCTACACATTCCTAAACCCTAATTGTTATCCTAAAGTCTAAAAAATATCCCTAAAACCCTTCTATTCCCCAAATTCTAGTCAGCAACATTTCTAAAACCCCTCTTACCCTCTCTCTCCACAGTCCCTCATACATTCTTACCCTTGGTGGCAGTAATCAAGAAACACCATAATTTTCCTATTTTTCATCAAGAAAACTCACTTGCTAGTAGAGATGGAATTTGATCCGTCATGTGATCATGAGGAGGAGACCCATAGTGACTCTCCCACAGAGGTACATACACCCAGGAGGCCTCATAGAGGTGGCGAAACATCCGTGAAGACCAGCAGGCTACCCAAAGAAGCCTAAATGAGAGGACACCCATTCAGCAGGAGATAGAGGCTGATCGAGAGATTTGGCTCAAGAGGATAAACATCCACTTAGAGAAGCTGCTGGAAAAGACTGACAGAGACAAAGCATTTTTGAGACACATGGCTTTCCATTACATGGCGCGGAACAGGGTTTGCAAGGAATGAATAAGGAATCTAAAGGCAAAATTAAAGAAGGCAATAAGGAAGCAAAAGAGGCAAAAGGAGCTTGATTGTCTTTAGATATTGGCCGAAGCCTCTTTAGCCTAGCATGAAACTTGATGGAGAAGATCCAACCCAAATTTCAAGAAATTTGGGGCATTTTTGGCATTTTGACAAATTTTGGCACTAAAAAACAGAGTTTTCCTCCCTATGCGTCGCGCCACGTGGCACGCGCTTTTGCTAGGGAGCTCCAAATTGCAAAAAAATTGCATTTCTAGATTTGGCATGAAAAATCATGGTTGTTGGTGCATGGCCAAGAAATTTGGGCAAGTTTTGAGTCCTCAGAAGGTCAAAAACACTCAAAAAATGACCTCACTACCCCTATTTTGACACACAGGAAGTAGTGTTGGGAGATTGAAGTTTTGGAGGGGAAAATGACATCCAAATTCAGAAATTCCACTTGGGTTGGAAAGTAGACAGGTAGGGCTTTCTAAAAAGCACACTTGGGCTCAATTTGGACTTCAGAAAGTGCCTAAAAATCAGTTCCAAAGTAGCACGATGCATAGAGAATCAGGCACGACGCATAGAGGATTTTTGCCTATTTTTCACTGTTCAGCTCAGTAATTCACCTAGTTTTGACTAGTTTTGCTTCTTGATGTTATTCTTGACTTTTAATGATGTAATTTGACAACCATGATGTAATATTGGCACATTTTTACTTTTTCTAGAGGATTCATTCACTAAAAGGTGAAAATTGAATGAATGAATAAGTTTCCTAGCATATAGGGGTATGTTGTTTGACTACCTAGATTTCAGTTCCTTGTTTAGAATTAGTTCAAATAGCTCCTAGAATGATGAGCTAGACCCCTATAGGCAAGCAAATAGGTTTGTATTGTCTATATTATGTAATTTGTAAGTCATTTTCAGGGTTGGATACTTGGGATTGCTTAGCACTCTATTATACATTTCATTTCTGCAATTTTGGCAAAGGAAAGACTAGGGTTTTGCAGCACTTGTTGGAATCCTTGTGGCTCTGTGTTTGGATGGTGTTTTTCTCCATGTATTTTTAAGTTCATTAATGTTTATGTGTGCCATTTCCCTTCTCTTTGCTTCATAAATTAAACAAATGAGTACTTAAGGTGGAATTCATAAACTACTATGCTCTGCCTTTGACTTTTGTTTAGTTTTATATGTTTTCTTCAGTTTGTAGAGGATCCTTGATATAATCTTTCCCTCTTTAGCTTCTCAGCAATCCTTTCTATCCATTCATTCAATGTAAGGCATCCTAACCATTGTCTTCCTTGCCCCAATCAGAACTCTGCAAAAACTAGGCCTCATCCCCGAACCCAAAATTTGCCTGTCCCTTTTTTCCAACAAAACCCCCAAAAGCTTAAATCAAATCTTTGAACTTCATAACTAGCCTAAGATCAGTTGTTAAATTAGTTATCTCAAGCCCTATTGATTATCTTTTGCTGAGATTGACCCAGAGAGATCCCTCTCCTATCCTCGTAGGGCTAGCTACCAGGCTGAGCGTGGTTTGATGTGGAACTAGAACCTTGTCTTTTCAGCCTGAGGCAAATCTAGGCTCTAACATAAACAACTCTACAAAAATGACCCTTATACCTCCAATATGGATGATGGCCTAAAAATGCAGAGCTTAGCTAGAGAAACATACATGACCACTGAATTCCTCACATGAAGACATGCAAAATCGACTATAAACTTGTTCAATTTTGACACCGACACCTCTGGCACGCCAAGGGAATCTTTTTGGCATCTCAAGATTCTTATGCTTCAAGGTTCCACACCCTCTGTCTGCTCTTGGTTCCACTAGTCTTCCGTCCTAACTGCTCTAGTCAAATGGTGAAATGAGGGGTTTAAGTAGAAATTCATTGGGCAGATAAACCAACGGAGACCATTGGGCATGCTGGTTAAAGTGTTAGGTTTGGTGGGGGGAAGGTCAAAGGTTCCAACCACCCTCCCCCTCCCGACCATTTTTGGAACACTGTTTGATATTGGTTACCGTTGTTTGGATGTTCGAACTGCCATATGGTTTTTATTTCATATTTTTAGAGTCACCTATTGGGGTTCGTCCCACATGGGCCGGGTGGGTTCAAACCCCACCGAATCCCCTCCAATCTTGGTCTTTCCATGGTATACGATGTATCAAATATGGTAACGACGTTTGAAGTGGGGCCAGGTCTGACAATGGGCGACCTCCTAATATAAAATATAATATGTGGTGGGGTTTAGCAAGGGTGGTGATCTACCAACCCTTTTTTTGGTTATTAACATATTACAATATATTAATCTTTGATGAGGGTGGCAGGGGTGGGAACCCACTACCCCTATTCTATGTCTTTTTTTGTATTTATAAAATAATATGATCATTTTTAAGTTTGTCAAAAATAAGGGTCACTCGGAAAATTAACTATTTGACAAATTCCTCGATTTCTGGTGGCCAAATTCCATGCACTAGGTTTGTATCATTTTGTTTCCTCCTTAAAACTTCCACTTGTCCAACTTTGACCCAAAATTTGACTAGCCATAACTTGATCATATAGACTCAGATTCGAGTGTCATTCACACCATTAGAATCAGGAAGATGAGCACTACGATTTGGTTCTAGCTTTTATTCCATCTAACAACTTTTATTTTTGAGCTATTTTCAAGGCCACTTGTACTTCTAGATCCTCTGGATCATTCCTCCCCACTAAAGAGATTTTAGTCCTCCAAAAACATGACCACATCCTGCACACTGCCTATATCCTCATCAAAACACACTTTCAACATCTGTATTGCATGCTAGTATGGTACATTCTTTGCAATCACATTCAAACCACATATGAATCAAACAACCCCATACTTGCCAAGATTTTATAACACACACCCTTTGGTCAAGTTTTACATAATAGAAACCAATACAACAACTGCTCACAAAAAGCCAAAAAAATCATCATTTCTTTAGTAAACAATGTAAAACACATCATCACTTTTACAATTATTCGCAACACATGATTTAAAAACTGTGGTCATGGCAAGTGACTATACCTACTAAAACCATCTCTTACTTAACAAAGTGAATGGGTTATCTCCCTATGGCATATTTACTTGTAGAATATCTTCACCAGTTTGTTTCTTCATGGGTGCTTTGTGGGCCTAGAGTGTTTGGCACATGGATTTCTGGTGTCCATCCTCGTTGAAGTAACTATAATGATTCTTTCTCCTCCAAAATTTCTGAATCGTCTTGGAACACTTTCTCTTGGTGCACCTCTGATAAGTGCCCATGGAATCCTCACTATCACTAGAATGTGATGAGGTGCTTTCATGATATGTTTTTGGTTGGTGCCATCTTGGAACATTCCCCAACCTCTTTTCTAACATATCCAAGTCCTGCATAACAAGGAAATTCCTCTACTTTGATGGGATTCACAATTCCTTAGCCATTAATTTCGAGGCCCTTTCCTTGATACCCCATTTTCTTCAATAATTTTGATCCAATTCTTGTAGTATGTCTCTCAAAAGAAGCAAATCATCATCATAAAAAAGTACATGAAATTGAAGAATCACTTTTTACCTCAGTCTTGTTATGCTGCAAATTTTCTAAGGCCTCCTCCTTGGCTTGTAATTGATGTTGCAACCTTTGTTTCTTCTTCTCTGCTTCTTGTAGGAGTCCCCTTAGTACAACATTCTCTGTCTGAATTCCTTGGTTCATTTCTTCAAGTTCTTGGAGCCATGATGCATTTGGTGCCCTTTTCATATTTGGTACAACATTGGCTTAAATATCTATCTCATTACTCAAATCGGATCCCAAGTTGATGGGTCCATCCACTGCAATCCCAAGACCCGCGAGCTTCATTTCATCACCTAAGTCTGATCTTAGGTCAATTGGTCCACCACTTGTAAATCTCATTGTTGTGACCTTCTCATCATACTCGGATTCAGATTCTTGGTCTTGTTGCATGGTTGCAACTATATTTTGCTTCTCCTTTTTGTCATTCCTCTTAGGTCTCAATTCTGGGTGCAATTTCTAGCAATTCTCCTCATCATGCCCTTCTTTCTCACAATGAGCACAGAAGGGCTTTGATCCTCTTCTCTTCTTTGTTGCTTGCCTCTTTTTTTGGTCATCTTGTTCATGTTTCTCCTTTATTTCTAGATGTACAACCTTCACACTAGCTTCATCAAGAGACTTAGGTTCAAATAATGATAATGAATGGCACAAATAATAATACAAAGAAACAATATATTTCATCAGCATCTTAGGAGTGTCTAGTGGAACATTTAATGCTAATATTTTTTTTCTAAAATCCTCTATAAAATTCTAAATAGTCTTACCTTTTATTTTTTTCAAATGTTTCCATTCCATCATGGCCTTCTGTCTGTAACCCAATGGATAAAATTATCCTCTTAAAGCAAAAATGAACTCAGAGTAAGATGGAAGAAGTTTACGACTACTCCACCTTGCTGCAGTTTTCCTTCCCACCAGACGAGAACAGTGCCACTCAATCAAAGGGATGCTATCTGGATCTTGAGTTCATCTTATTTGATTTGTTGTATGTGGAAATGCACTTCAACCTATCTTATCCAGTTATCTAGCTCTTCTACATTAGATTCTCCACTAAAAACAGTGAATTAAATTTTACGTCTAGCTTAAAAAAAAGCTTTTTAGATGCATTCCTCTGATGCCTGTTAGAGTGATGAGCAGAAGAAGAAGAATATATATTACTAGAATGTGTAGAGGGAGGAGGCTCTTCTCCACCACCTCCATGATTTACCGATGCATGTTCATCTGAAAATTTCTTCCCAGGCTTGAATGTCTTCTCATACTCTGCAAATTGCTTGTCAACTCTCTTTGCCATGGTGTAGAAAACATTGTGATAATTTATATCTTCCTCGATTCGAGATTCCTAATTTTCCATGTTCCATCTTCATGGTTGCCCCGCTTCAGGATCAAAGGACTTAATTTTTCCTTCACCTCTTTGGAGCTTGTTCCTCATTAGCATTCCCTCATGAAAATCTCATCAAGAAGACCTTCTATGATACCAAAATTGATCCAGGTCTTTTAACTTCAAGGATGCATTTATAATTACATATAACAGAGCATGTTAACTAGGTAAATCAAAACAGCATGAAAATAAGTGGAGAAACATAAGAAATGATGAGATCAAAGACATAATGATTTGATTACAGATTTCACCCAATATGGGCTATGTTTCCAAGCCTTGCTCAACAGTGGGGAGGCATTTCTTATTAAGTGGCATCAAAGAAATCAAGTACAAGAAACTTTACAAAAATGACCCTTATAGCTCGAATCTGGATGATGGTCTAAAAGTGGAGAGTTCAGCCAGAGAAACATACATCATCTTTGAATTCCTAGCAGGAAAACATGCAAAATTGACTATAAACTTTCCCAATTCTAACACTGGCACCTCTGGCACTCCAAGGGAATCTTTTTGGCATCTCAAGGCTCATATGGTTGAGGTTTCCACACATTCTGCCTGCTCTTGGTTCCACTGTTTTTCTCTCCTAGCCACTCTGGTCGAATGGTGAAATGAGTGGTTTAAGTAGAAATTCGATGGGCAGATAAACCAACGGAGGCCATTGGGTACATTGGTTAAAGTGCTTAGTTTGGTGGGGGGATTTTCGGAGGTTCCAACCGCCCACCTGACCATTTTTGCAACACTATTTGATATTGGTTTCTTCCATTTGGATATTTGAACTATCATATGGTTTTTATTTAATATTTTTAGAGCCACCCATTGGGGGTCGACCCATTTGGATTGGGTGGGTTCAACCTACACCAAATCCCCTCCCATAATTGTCATGCTATGGTACACGATGTAATGAATATGGTAACGACGTTTGAATTGGGGTTGGGTCTACCAGCGGGTGGCTCACCCATTGTAACATAACATATAATATGTGGTGCAGTTCAGTGGGGGTGGTGAATCGTCGACCTTTTTTTGGGGTTTGTAATATATTATAATATATTAACCTTTAGTGGGGGTGGCAGGGATGGCAACCCACCACCACTATTTTATGTTTGTTTGTTTGTTTGTTTGTTTGTTTGTTTGTTTTTTTTTTTTTTTTTTTTTTTTTTTTTTTTTTTTTTTATAGAACAAACTAAGTATTTTTAACTTTGTCGAAAATAAGGGTCACTGGGAAAATTAACTATTCGGAAAATTTGTCGAATTCTAGTGGTTGGATTCAGAGCACTGGGTTCCTGTCATTTTGTTGCCTCGTTAAGCCTACCACTTGTCCAACTTTGACCCAAACTTTGACCAACCATAGCTTGACCATATAGACTTGGATTTGAGTGTTGTTCACACCATTGGAATTAGCTAAAGAGCACTGCGATCTGGTCTTGGTTTCACTTCCATCTGACAAATTTGATTTTTGAGCTATTTTCAAGGTCACTTGTACTTCTAGATCCTTCAAGATCACAAAAAAACTATCAAAATCCTCGTGGAGGAAGTTCCCAAAGTACCTCATGTTGCAAAATTTACATGGTAGGAGAAGAATTTATCCTACAAATGCCTAACTGAGAGTACGGAACTCCACTAGAAACCAACCCTTCCACCTTGACTATTACAACACCTTTAACAATCCGTTGATATGCCATAGAACCCATCCCAAATATGGTTAAAGGACCTTTACGATGAATTAAATATAACTCAAAGGTTTCTCACAACTATAACATAGTTGATGAATTAGCTTAAACTCCTTTAGCTAACATTGGAAGTTTTGCAATCATGCCTAGCCTAATGGAAAGCCTTACTTTCTGCATTAGGAGAAATCAACCCTACCAATTATCACTTAATGGTATTTGACTTGGATAAAGCTAGCCCACATCTACCATCAACCATCGCTTTTCAAATTTTGGTCTCAGCACAAAACTTCACCATTCAACGATGCATAGTCAGTGAGGGATCATCCACATGTATCATGTCCAAAATAGTTTTAGAAAAACTTGAATGTCTCGAAATCAAACCAGCTGACATCACTCTTGGATCATACAATGGGCATCCTTATTCTCCCAAAGGCCTATACCAAGGAATTCTAGTACAAATTTCTGATAAAATGGTACTCATTGACATAGAAGTATTGGACGCACAGTTGGATTACAATGTCCTTCTTGGAGGAAGTTACATGTATGGGATGAAAGTAGTGGCATCCTCCATATTCAAAGTAATGATGTTTCCTCATGACAGAAATATTTTAGAATTCACCAACTTACATACTATGAGAAGAAGACTTTAACTTCCCTTGATGGTGTGCTACCTTTTGTCGGGTATTCTCCTGAGATGATCACAACCTATACTGAATTCATACCTCGAAAATTTAAATCATCAATGCTCCTTGGGACATAGCCAGGAGACCCACCTATGATAGAGGATACTAATCTGGCCACAAGAGTCTCAATGTGCATGATGTGTTCATAAAAAACCCATCATGATCAAGAACCAGTTCTAGATACCAATAATAATGTAGTTGTTGATCCGTCATTCTTACCATATGTTATCACCTAAACACTATTCTTATTCCCTTCACGTGGTTTTGTCTTGCACCAAGTTATTGCAACACTCACGTTTCCAAATAAGGATTTGGCAATACCAGTATGTTATCTAGCCCCTTAGGTCATGTTGGAAAATTCAGGTATCACATTGATAGGTGTCATTCCTATAGCCCCTCCTTAGGATAACACCCCACAATAAGAAATGTTTGCATCGACACCCACCAGTTCTAGAAAAAGGGATAGAAAAAAAGGCAAGAAGGTGGAAGCTTCAAACACTTCCTCCTCCAAGGTACCTCCACCTTGTGCTTTGTGTGAAGTAGTTGGGAACCCTACCAATATGTGCCCCAAGTTAGATGAGTTAAAATCTCTTCTACATGCTCCAAAAGCACCCGTGAACCCTCCTACACCTACTAGAGAAAATACCACACATGAACGTAATAAGGTATTGCGCACCAATAATGCATGCACCATATGCGCAGAATATGGGCATTACACTCATCATTTCCTTGAAATCCCACAATATTGAGATGCTTTAGGTGCACTTGCCCAAGCTAATACTGTGATCCCATCATTACCAGCTCACCAATGGTAAATGATGGATGTAAAACAAATTTTCATGTCATGGGGGAATAAGCTTCATGCTCATATCCCTCTTCTAGTCATTCTACCTCCCACCATACACAGAGACAACCAGAATCAGTGACACCTCAACATATATTCTTGTGCACTTTATGCAACGAACCAGACCATTTCATTAACCAATGTCCTGAGTTACGAGAATTTAGGAGGTATTACCTTACCCTACACATCAACCCAAACAACAAAACCAGACACCGGCATCATAGTTGCCACATTTGTGTAGGAAACTGTCATACTCGGTGTTGCCCACAACTTCTCCAATTCTATGAAACATTGGATTTCATGTGCTAATTCATCGTTGAGAACTCAACATTAGTTGAACCAGATACACAATCACTAGATAACACCACACTAGTGTGGGACGATGGATCTAGGTCCATATTATCCATATTCAAGGAAAAAACACTGCCTGAGACAAAGTCAGGCACCCATTGATGTGTCAAACCCCACCACCATCAGTTAGGATCTAGAAGAAAGACAAAACAACCTCAGGCCACATTGTCAAAAATCACTTCACAAGTGCACCCTATGCAATAGACTCAACCACTAATTAGACAAGATTCGAGAAATATTTTTCTTATTGGTACATATTCCACCACCTAACCGTGCTAGATTCTTGCATCATCATTGCCACATCTACTCTCAAGCACACCATACATGGAATTGTCAGTACCTTCCACATTTTTGTGTAGCGAGGGCAGCATTGAGACAAGCTCACATTGGGGACACATCTCATGCTGATACTAATATCTAGAGGCTACCAACACCCAGGAATGGCCAACCTTATGACACTAGCTAGGCGTCGTCATCTCACACTATGGCTTATATTGACACCAACACCATTTATTGTGTTAGCACTAGTTAGTGTGAATTATTTGCACCAGTAACTCTCATAGTTCTAAGACATGTCCTATGTTGCAAACATTTTTACATCTTAGAATTCAGCACCAGCCTCACATAGAGGAAGATACATTGGCTCCTAGGATGCTGACAGTATCGCAAGAACCCACTCCCATTCCCCATTAGTCTGCCATTATGAAAAGTCCACCACCACCTAATGCTGACGACACACAACATCACATACGATTCATTTCCTCCTCTATAGGAACCATGATTCGTGTTGTCTGCACATCACTTTTTAGTGTCGACACTATTAAAGCCACCACAATGGTGATACCACCACCGACTATGCAAACCCATCCCATCTACACATTGTCAACTTAACTAGGTTCTATGGAATCAACCACCGAATCATTTTCTTGCTCGTCTTTCAGCACAACAAAGATAGACCTCCTCCCTCATGACCTCACATAACCCAGTTCAACATTAGATAATATTTTTCACTCAAACAAAGATATTCTAGAGGCCATGATGGAGCTCGAGTGTCCTTGGCATGCCATGAATCACCGCTCTTTCTTCCTACCTTAAAAAGCCTTTATGCCTCTTGATGTGCCAACACATGATGTTTCCACCATAGAAAGGATTTCTTGCCATTAGGACATGTAGATTGGCTTAAAAATCCCATCCCTACACCAAATGCATTTGAGGAAGGGAATATGTTTAATATCTCACCTATCACTAAGGTTGATATTTCAATCATACCTAGCACTATCAAATAAATCTCATTAGGGGCAACATGCTCCCCAAACAAGGCAACATCATACGAAGCCCTATTTCAAGAATAGAGGGATATATTCACATGGACCTATTCTAAGATGTCAGACATCAATCCCACCACAGTGGAGCACCATATTAACACATGGCCTGATGCTCACCTAATGAAACAAAAAAACCATCAGTTCCACCCTTGTAAAGCTAAAGCAATCAAGAAGGAAATTGATAAGCTACACAAAGTTGGTTTCATATATCATATCACTTACACCTCTTGGGTTTCTATCCTTGTACCTATCAAGAAGAAACAAGGCACCATTCACGTTTGTACTAATGTTTGAGATTTGAACAAATTTTGTCTCAAGGGAAATCACCCTAGACCATTCATTGACTAAGAGATTGAAGCTTGTGTTGGTAACGAGGCCCTATCCTTCATGGACATGTTCTTTGGGTATAATCAGATTCAAATTTTCCATATGGATCAGTATAAAACTGCCTTCATAACCCCAAGCTCATCTTTTGGGAGTGACGCCTGCTCAGAGTACCCTTTAAGGTGCACCTTCTCATGTTCTTCAATTCATCTTGTTCAACACATTTCCATATATATGTGTGTGTGTGTGTGTGTGTGTGTGTGTGTGTGTGTGTATGTATGTATATATGTATATATGTATATATGTATATATGTACATATATATATATATATATATTTTATTAAGATGTTTTCACTTGGGGTATTGGTTGTCGATGTTGCAAGTACTTCAGCAGCTTCCCTCTAGAATCAGTACCCCGGTGGCTATCGACAATGAAGGTATCATTCTTCACTCAGCATGATAGGCTTCCTTTAAATCTTTACATATACTGAGATCATTTCTCTGAAATGAACCATAGGCCTATCATCTCGACCACGTTTACCAATCCCTCCCCTTGTAGATGGTAAATGTCCATGCTGGTCGATAGAACCTTTCCATTCATAGATCACCCCATGTTGTAGACCCCTCACACCATTGGATCCATTACCATATACTCAGGTCCAAGAGCCATTCCACTTTCATGCACTGAAGATTAGCCTCATTCTCCTCTTCTTCATGTATTTCTTACCAAACCCACTCTCAAACCACCTCATTTATTTTGCGACAGATCAAGTTGAACACATTACCGTGCTTTAAATTTGGCGTACTATCCCTCCATTTTCATAGCCCATTTGCGTCACTTCCTTTGCCTCATCAACCCCACATCGAGACCAACTAGTGGGGCCCCCACCCTCTGTATAAAACTTTGTCCCTTCATCATGATGCAGGTCACCATTTTCATGGGGTAACCATCTACGTGTTTATACATCCCAAACCACCTTTACATTATTTTGGAAAGTGTACAAATATTTTTTAGGAAAAGAGTTCCCACCTATATTTTCATGTCTCATATCCGACAATAGTTCCAAATCACCCCTAATTGGAGCTTGTTGTTCACCACCTCATTCATTGAACATTCATCACACAAGTCAAAACACGCTCACCCCTACCCTGGTTGTCCTACCAACTCCATGGATTTTCCCCAGAAGAATTATTTGACTTACGCCACACACAATACAACTCTAACCTTGGGTAGTTGACAACATCCATTCATACTGTCCACTTTCATTATCATGCCTTTTGGACCCATCATATTACAAACATCTTTCTCCATCATGATTCCCCCAACATTTTGGGCGGTTGATTTCTCTTTCCTGTCAACTTCGACATAACTTTTCTAGGATCGAGGTAGTACCTTGGATTCCCCCATCCCTTAAGGGAAATTCTCGAGTGGCATAGTGGCAATCACTATCGACCATTAATGTCAGTGCCCCCCCTAAAATTTGACACCAACATAAGCTTTCATTTCATGGTGGTATCATACTTCGTGACTGTTTTAGTTCTCTCATTTAGTTGAAGACCCATGAATCACCTAACACCTCTTTCAATAGTGCTTACATCTCGATGCATGGGAGGTACCTACAATCGAAGACCCATGGACCCATGATCACCTCACTCAACAGTGCTTCACCTTTTTGATGCATAGGGGCACCTAATTCAATCTATTTGTGAGAAGTGCCCTTAAGGGCGTAAGCAATTATCATCAACCATCAACATGTCATCCACTTCAATGTTGACTTAATAGGAATATTTCTTGTATGATTGTAATACTTAATTACTAGTCATCATGACAAGCATGGGACATGCCCACCTCGTATATACACTTTAATCAGAGAATGGTTATCTTTATCCTCGGTGAAGGTTTTTCTCGTCTCATCTCTGTAGCAAGTCATTCTCTCTCTCAAGAAATTGATTAGGTTCTCAGTCAAAAAGTAAAAACGTGATGAATTTTGGCTATACGTTTGCTCCTGACCTCATACATCAGGGGGAAATTGTAAACAATGGAAAATCATATGCACATTTGTACAATTTAGATGGCACCCAAAGTCATCTAACAAAGAATACAAGTGAAGATTTTCCAGCTGAAGACAGCATGGAAATTAAAAAAATTTAAATTCTCCAAAGGTCACATATGTAAAATTGAGTTGCATAACCTATCTAAAGGTCAAAATTGACAACTTCGCGACTTTTCTTTCGATATCTGTGTGGTCGAAGAACCACTTCACACGCTTGGAAGATGAGATTCCCTGACATGTTCCAGTCAAGTACAACTGAATTCAGGTTGCCCTAAAGATATGCAGCCCCCAAAGGGATCCCCTTGTCCTACTCATGGGTCATTTTCTCATTGATGGATCAAGAGAGGGAAGAGGGATTCAAAATTCTATATAAACAAACCATTGAAGGACCAAAAACAAGGCAGGGTTATGTTGGGAAAATTGTTCTCAAACAATCATGTATCTCATTGTTGCGAAGAAGTAGAGCACTATTGTGTTCGTATAGTTGCTTCTTAGCAATCCATCATTCTAGTGTGGATAGGATGTCACCATTGAGAGAGCCTTAATACTTCTTTGAGAGAGAGGAGAAGCTTACAAAGAGAATGAAGAAATGAACCTCCTTGTTGAGGATTTTTGAGGACCACTCCTCAAAGAATTCTCTCCAAGTGTTTAGTAGTCATCTATTGTATTCATCTTCTACTTTCAACAATCAATAAATGGATCATTTTTCCATTATATTATTGACTTGTTTACTTGATTAAACATTATTTAAGTGCTTTGTTTTTATTTTTTAGTTTATGTTATGTATGCATTGTTTTTTACCATTTGCAATGCTTTTTTTCTCCTGTTTGTCCACTAACAACAACCAATTTAATTTGTGATAGGAACAACTAACTACTAAGAAGGTGTCTTTTGAGACCCCATTGCTGCAAAACCACACAGACAATATTTTGTAAACAATAAATTATTAATTAATATTCTTATATCCTTTGATAAGATATTAATTTCTACCTTATTATATATTTTACAATACTTTAAAATTTTACAATAATAAATTAAAATGTTTATTTTCTTATTAATCAAAATTTATTTATTTATGATCTTATCTCTACTTTTGTCTTTTCAATTCAATTACATCATTTCTTCATGTTGACACCTAATCCGAAACGGATGAGGTGAAGCCGGACAGTCATCTAGAAGATGAACTGATCTGTTTTGTAAATGTATAAATAATAATCGTCTAATGAATAAAATCATTCAATTGTTTCTTGCGCTCATTGCTGGAGTTACCCTGGCTTGACATGGTATCAGAGCCCAGGTCCCTTAAATTAGCTGTAACTCCTGCCTCTGCCTCTGCGCTCTCTGACCTGAATAGTCTGCCTCTGTCATGCGTTTTATTCAGGCAATTCGCTGCCCCTCTCTGTGCTGCCTCTGACATACCTGAGCCCCTTAGTGCGGTGAGCGTGGAATGGGCTGCTAAATGTGAGCGTTTTCTTGTTGAGCGTTTCTATCACTGATTGCTCTCATTCCCTTCTGCATTCGAGTAACTGGCGACCATCACTGCGAATACCATCTTGCAAAAAAAAAAACGACCATGAGACCTTCTGTCTTCTACTGCAGCCGAGACTCAGAAGGCGATCTCTCGACCTGATGCGGTGATATGTTCACTGCGGCTGCCTGTCTAACTTGTTCATCCACCGAAGCCTCCGAAAGAAGCTACAGAATGGTGATACCATAGCCGGGCCGATCAGACGCCTGCTTCAGAAGCTCTTCTGCCTGCCTTGTAAGAACTGCGGTATCGTTTTGGAATGAAACAGTGGTATCGTTTTTTAATGAAACTGACGTATCGTTTTTCATAAAACTGCGGTATCGTTTTGGAATGAAACAGTGGTATCGTTTTTTAATGAAACTGAGGTATCGTTTTTTTATAAGCCTGCGTTTAATGCTGCGTTATTTGTAAACTGTGGTAAGAACTGACTTGCGCAGCGGAAGTGTGGAACCCATGATGTTGGTGCGAGCCCACAAGGGTCGATCTCATTGCACATCACGTATAAAGGACTGTAAACATCCATCGTTCATTCCAGATCTCATTGCACATCACGTATAAAGGACTATAAACATCCAGCGTTCATTCCAGCAATTCATTGTCAGACACTAGTGAGCGCCCTTGGTTTTTGCTGTGATATATTGATATATGAGTTGTTGTGATATTGATATATGAGCAGTGAGTGCCCTTGGTTTTTGTTGTGATATATATTGATATATGAGTTGTTGTGATATATTGATATATGAGCAGTGAGCGCCCTTGGTTTTTGTTGTGATATATTGATATATGAGTTGTTGTGATATATTGATATATGAGCAGTGAGCGCCCTTGGTTTTTGTTGTGAGATATTGATATATAAGCAGTGAGCGCCCTTGGTCTTTGTTGATATATTGATATATGTAAAGCAGTGAGCGCCCTTGATTTTTTTTTTGAGATATTGATATATGTAAGCAGTGAGCACCCTTGGTTTTGTTGAACTGTGATATATATGTGAGCAGTAATATATATATGCTATGGAATGTTAGAAGAAAAATAAATGCATAAGGCTATTACATAAGATTTTTTTTCCAGCAGAAGTATTGCTGTGACATAAGAATTTTTTTCCCAGCAGAAATTTTCTATCAACAGAAGTTTTTGGCAGAGATAATTTTTTTTTACAGAATGCATTCAATCATTTCAATGGTCGGAATAGTTCTCACTGGCAAGGAGAACTATCCTGAATGGTCTCGGATGGTGAAACACACCCTCATCTACAATGAGCTGTGGAAAGGTGTGTGTGTCGGAGAAGAAGACAGAGACCCTGTGCAGCCCACATCAGACAAAGAACTCGCCATTTGGGAAAACAAGAACAGCAAAGCCTTTGCATTGATCGCAGCATCTGTAAATGAGGAAGTAAGTCGTCATATTTCATCCTATTCCACTGCCTTTGAAGCTTTACAAAAGCTCAAAGAACTCTATGATACACATTCTGCACTTGAAGTTGTTCAGCTCATGATTAAACTCTTCACTCTTGAACTGAAAAATAATGATCCTCTTACTCTTGCTTCTGAAATAAAGTCTATAGTGCATGACATTAAATCCACTAAGGTTGAGCTGGATATCTCTCTTATTGCCTTTCTCAAAGCACTCTATCCTACCTACTCTAACTATCTTGAGTCTTTACAAGCAAATGGAAATCTTAAAGATATAACCTTTGACACTCTTGTGAAAAAGTTTGCTGAAAGAGAGAAAGCCTTTGGAAAGAAAATAGTCCCTGAATCTTCTGAAGAGACTGTTTGCCTTGCTCATAAAGAAAAGCAGCCTGCTCAAGATTCTACAAGAGGAAGAGGTGGACGAAGAGGAAGAGGAAGATACTTCAGAAGCAGGGGGGGCAGACATCCTCAAGCAGAAAAGGCAGATCTGCATTGCATTCGCTGCAAACGAAATGGATCACATGATGCTTCTACATGCAAGCTACCATGGGACAAAGTTGAGCAGAGAAGAAATCAGCAGAAAGGTAAAACTGATGACACAAACAAAGGTAAAGCACCTGAATCCACTCACTATATTGAGGCACAATGTAACATTGGAGTAAATGAAGACTTGTTTAATGCTTCACTTGCTTCTTCGAAAAATGACTGGTTGCTTGATTCAGGAGCAACCTGTCATATGACTTATAGGAAAGAATTTTTTGAAGATTTCACTGACAATGTTGATGGAGCAGTATACTTTGCAGATCAGTCAAAAATCAAGCCATCAGGGCTTGGCACAATCAGGCTGAAACTGCCTGGTCTTCCAGACTTTCTTCTGGATCATGTTCTATACCTCCCACAGCTGAAGAGAAACTTGCTGTCCCTGGTCCACATCCGCCAGCAAGGTCACTCCATTCACATGTTTGATGGCAAGCTTGAGGTAAGAAAGGCATCTGACCACTCACTTGTCATGAGGGGCATAGAAGAAGAAAGACTCCTTAAACTGCAAGGAACCTCTGCTCATGCACAGCATTTCTCATATATTTCTCATCATGAAGAAGGTGCACTTCCATCAAGTTTATTATGGCATGCTAGATTTGGACATTTAAACTATGATAGTCTCCGCTTGTTGAAGAAAAATGGTGTTGCTGGTTTGCCTACAATTCCTAGAAAACATAAACAATGTGATGCTTGCATTCTAGGAAAGCATAGCAAACAGTCTTTTCATGATTCACATTCAAGAGCACATAGGAAGCTTGAACTTATTCATTCAGATTTATGTGGTCCAATGCCTGTTCCTTCTACAAATGGAAATAAATATATCATGACATTTATTGATGATTACACCAGAATGTGTTGGGTTTACTTATTGAAGAACAAATCTGATGCTTTTCAAACATTTAAGAATTTTCATAAGTGGATTGAAAATGATGCACAATCTCATATTGGGTCTATTCACACTGATAATGGAAAAGAATATACATCAAATGAATTTGAACACTATCTTCGCCAACATGGGATTAAACATCAAACAACTGTGCCTTATAATCCTCAACAGAATGGTGTAGCTGAAAGAATGAACAGAACAATTTTGAATATGGTACAATCCATGCTTTTCTTAAAAAATGTAAAGACAATGTTTTGGGCTGATGCTGTTCTATGTGCTGCATATATAAAGAATAGATGTCCATCTAGTGCTATAAGAAACAAGACTCCTTATGAATTATGGTATGGACATGTTCCTTCAGTAAAACATCTCAGGATATTTGGTTCCACCTGTTATGCTTTAATACCAAAGGTACATAGAAACAAACTTGGTGCTAGAAGTCGCAAGTGTATCTTCCTGGGGTATTCAAACACATCTAAAGCATACCGCCTTTATGATGAAGTAAATAAAAAGTTTGTTTTATCTAGAGATGTCATTTTTCTTGAATCATCCAAATCTGACAGTGTTGTTGAGCGGCAACTTGATCGCTTGGATAGATTCACAAAACCGAAATCATTTCAAGAGTTTGATAATCAGATTCCACATCTTGAAGGGGGGATTCCTATACTAGATCAACATGTGGAATCTTCTTCTGAAGAACAATCTCCCCTGCATGACACTCCAACAACGGATGATGCTTTAAGTGATGTAATTGATAGAATTGGGAGACTCAATCTTGATTAAGACCCAACTCAATCAACAGAACAGCCTGGACCATCTCAGAAAGGTCCCCCAAAATGGCTGACAAAGACACTTGAAAGCGTTCATCCTGATGAAATTGGAAAAACAGGAACCAGAAATTCAAACCGACAAGATGGAGGTGATGTAGATAATTCTAATTCACCTGTTGATATGGATGTTACTTATGATTGTGAATTGAACTTGTCTACAGATTTTGAACCAACTTCCTTCAAAGAAGCTGCTTCTCATGATGAATGGAAAGAAGCGATGCGGAAGGAGTATGATGCCCTCATAAAGAATGGCACTGGGAAGCTGGTTGATCCTCCATTTGGAACCAAACCAATTGGCTGCAAGTGGGTCTACAAGAACAAGTACAAAGCTGATGGCTCACTTGACAAGCACAAAGCTAGGCTTGTGGCAAAAGGTTTTGCACAGAAGGAAGGGGTCGATTATGAGGAAACTTTTGCTCCCACAGCAAAATGGGCCACCATCCGGACACTCTTTGCACTAGCTGCTCAGAACGGTTGGAAAGTCCATCAAATGGATGTAAAAACTGCATTCTTGAATGGAGATCTAAAAGAGAATGTTTTTATGTCCCAGCCTGAAGGATTTGCTGTGAAAGGACATGAACACAAAGTATGCAAACTTGTGAAGTCCTTGTATGGCCTCAAACAAGCACCACGAGCCTGGTATGAAAAACTAACTGAGCATCTTCTGAAACTCAATTTCAAACATTTTGATCTTGATGATGCAACTTTATTTGTCAAGAAAGTTGGCAAAACAGTTGTATATCTTGTGGTATATGTAGATGATCTTTTAATGACAGGGAACAATGAAAGCTATATTGCATCCATAAAGAAAGAATTAGGAAAAAATTTTGAAATGACTGATTTGGGCTATGTTCATTACTATCTTGGCATTGAAGTAACCCAACGTCCAAAGTCCATATTTCTTTCTCAAAAGAAATACATTGGAGATTTGTTAAACAGATTTGGCATGACAGAGTGCAATCCCCTTTCTACTCCAATGGAACAAAACTTGAAGCTCACATCTACTGAAGGAAAGGAATTTGAGGATGCAACAAAGTATAGACAGCTTGTAGGAAGTCTCATCTACCTCACTACTACCAGACCAGACATTTCATTTGCTGTTGGAATCCTCTCCAGATTTATGCAAAAGCCTTGTGAGGGACATTGGTCTGCTGCAAAAAGAGTTCTAAGGTACTTGAAGGGAACTCAAGACCTTGGAATCAAGTATACACAGGTGGACGACTTCAACTTGATTGGATACTCTGATTCAGACTTCGATGGAGACAAAGAAACTGGGGTATCTACTTCAGGATATGCTATGAGTCTTGGATCGGGAGCTGTCTCCTGGAGATCACGCAAACAATCAGTACCAGCAGATTCCACAACAGAAGCAGAATACGTGGCAGCAGCTGAAGCAACAAAAGAAATTGTGTGGCTCAGGAAAATTCTTGAAGATTTGCAATTAAAACAAATACAATCTACTCCACTCATGATTGATAACACCTCTGCAATAAAGTTGGCCAAGAACCCAAAGTTCCATGATCGTACTAAGCACATCAATACTAAATATCATCTGATCCGACATCATGTTGAGGCCAAAACAATCTATCTCCGTCATTGTTCCACAAACGAGCAAATTGCAGACATCTTCACCAAAGCGCTTGGAAGAGAAAAGCTTGAAAGATTCAGAATGATGCTTGGACTCACCAACATCCCTTCAGATTAAGGGGGGGAATGTTGACACCTAATCCGAAACGGATGAGGTGAAGTCGGACAATCATCTAGAAGATGAACTGATCCGTTTTGTAAATGTATAAATAATAATCATCTAATGAATAAAATCATTCAATTGTTTCTTGCGCTCATTGCTGGAGTTACCCTGGCTTGACACTTCACAATATCAAATAAAACTTCAAATGTTTTCAATAATAATAATAATAATAATATGTTATAAAGAAAACAATGACATTCTTTTTGAGTGATACAAATTTAAGTAAGATTGTGATTTTTTGTTGTTTAGAATACTATTTTGAATGCATAAATGGATTGAGCACATTGAAAAATCTTTGGGGTACTCAAATTCAATTGATCAAACAACTTGAATCCAAACTTTTAAAAATTTCTGCTAGAATTTGGTAAAAATTAACAAAAAAAAAGACCTCAAAAAAGTTCAAAAAAGTTACGTTATTTCGTGTTTAAGTTAGACTACACCAAAAATAATTATTTGTTGTCCCAAAAGATGCTTTCGAGTCATGTTGCAATGCATTTAAATTATTAACATTAACATATGAATAACATATAAAAGTACAAACCTCTTTTTTAAGATTAAAAAATAAAATAAATTTAAACTAATTTAATATTTTAATAAACAAATATTTAATTATTCATCATCTTATTTTTTATTTTTACATTAATCATATTTATTTTTCCAATTAATTATATTATTTTGTAATTTTTTTTTTCTATTTTCATTATTATTTTTTGCCTAACTGAAAGTTGTTATGGACGAACCACCACCTTAATTTTGTTTTTTAAAGGTAGATATAAGTTATAACCGTGGTTACTTCACTCCGACCATAACTCGATAGAAGACACAGGGAGACGTTGACGGCTCAGTATAAGCTCAGTGCTATCCTCCAGAGGTATTACAATGTATTAAATTTGATATAAGCTATGCAGCTTTAGCCACGGACGCAACAAACAAACTGTGATGCAGTGACTGGCAGAGCACAGCAATTCCACGTTTTGGCCGACCCATGTGCGGTTCTGGCGGTTTCTCGGCCTCATCCTTCCTGGCTTTCTTTGCAATATTCGAGGCGTTTATGAAGGCATGATTCTTTACATGAGGGAAGAAAAAGAGTCTGGGTAACTCTGCAGCTACCCAGGCTTTTAGGTAGGGTTTCTCTTTTTAGTTTTTCCTAGGGTTTCTGCCATCGTTGACTGCAGCAAGCGCTCTCCACTTGCCAGCGGGATCCAAATCTGTTCTTTATCAATGAGAATATGTTTTTAGCTTACTTCTGCCAATCCATCGATACATCAACGACTAGATTCTCTGCATTTTTTTTTCAGGTTCATATCACTTACATGAGATCAAGCTGGTACAGATGTTCTTGAATGATCGGTGATTAGAACCTGGATACAATTACTGATTAGGATGTATCGATTTATCAAAACATTTCTTCGTGGCATCGTGCATTTATATTGGGTATCTTTATATTGATTATAGATTTTGAAATATTTTAATATTGGGTATTTTTATATTGAATACAGATTTTGAAATATTCCAAAATCTGTTGAATATGAGCAAAGTACAAATATTACATTATTCATTATTAAAGCCCCTGGTACATTGTCTCAGATTTTGAAATATTTCAAAAATTTAATGAATAGGAGCAAAGAGCAAAGTACATTGGGTATCTTTATATTGATTA
Organism: Pinus tabuliformis; assembly: GCA_031772625.1. Taxonomy (NCBI): domain Eukaryota; kingdom Viridiplantae; phylum Streptophyta; class Pinopsida; order Pinales; family Pinaceae; genus Pinus; species Pinus tabuliformis. Next base: position 442,744,240 of record CM062814.1, on the reverse strand, counting down.
TAGATTTTGAAATATTTTAATATTGGGTATTTTTATATTGAATACAGATTTTGAAATATTCCAAAAATCTGATGAACATGAGCAAAGTACAAATATTACATCATTCATTATTAAAGCTCTTGGTACATTGTCTCAGATTTTGAAATATTTCAAAAATCTAATGAACAGAAGCAAAGTACAGATATTGCATCATTGGTCAACTTGTACATTGTCTATTTGGATGTATAGAATTATCAAATCGTTTATATTAGATATCAGTATATTAATTACAAATTCTGAAATATTCTAAAAGTTGGAAGGAATTATCAAATCATTTATATTAGATATCAGTGTATTAATTACAAATTCTGAAATATTCTAAAAGTTGGAAGGACAGGAATAAAATCAACTGTTTATTAAATTTCCAAAATATTTTGAAATCTACAATGGATTTGACTTCAAGTACCTACCCTTTTTCATAGCCCTTTTCTCCTACTTGGATTAGGACCCCTTTTCACATCCCTTTTCTCCTACTTGGATTAGGATTAGATGGACATCCTTATATTAATTACAAATTATATTACATAATTCATTATTAAAGCTCCTGGTACATTGTATTAGATTTTGAAATATTTCAAAAATCTAATGAACAGGAGCAAAGTAGAGATATTGCATCATTCGTCATTAAAGTGACCTGTACATTGTCAGATTTGGAAGTATCCAATTGTCAAAGCATTTATATTAGACATCAATATATTCATTACAAATTCTGAAATATTCTAAAAGTTGGAAGGACAGGAATAAAATCAACTGTTTATTAAATTCCAAAATATTTTGAAATCCACAATTGAAATTCTGAAATATTCTAAAAGTTGGAAGGACAGGAATAAAATCAACTGTTGATTAAATTTCCAAAATATTTTGAAATCCACAATTGAATTAACTTCAAGTACCTACCCCTTTTCACAACCCTTTTCTCCTACTTGGATTAGGACCCCTTTTCACAACCCTTTTCTCCTACTTGGATTAGGATTCGACGGACATCCTTATATTAATTACAAATTCTGAAACATTAAAGTTAGAAGGACAGGAATAAAATTAACTGTCCATTAAATTTCCAAAATATTTTGAAATCTATAATCAATTAACTTCAAGTACCTACCCCTTTTTACAACCCTTTTCTCATACTTGGATTAGGATGCATTTATATTGGACATCAGTTTATTAATTACAAATTCTGAAATATTCTAGAAGTTAGAAGGACCTGAATAAAATCAACTGTCCATTAAATTTCCAAAATATTTTGAAATCTACAATCCAATTAACTTCAAGTACCTACCCTTTTCACAACTGTTTTCTCATACTACGATTGGGATTGGATGAACATCTGCATATTAATTATAAATTCTGAAATATTAAAGTTAGAAGGAAAGGAATAAAATCACCTGTCCATTAAATTTCCAAAATATTTTGAAATCTACAATCAAATTAACTCCAACTACTTATCCCTTTTCACAACCTTTTTCTCATACTTAGATTAAGATTAGATTTCTGTATTCTTATTTTATTTACCAATAAACCAATATTATAAAAGAATACAAGCAATATGAAAACAAGTCCCGTCATCGATTCTAATTTCTAAAATTTTAATATTTAAAATCTATTTACAAATAATCTCATTCCTTTTTAATTAATAGCAACCATCCTTTTTAATTAATAGCAACCATCCATTCTGTTCCCTTAACAAACATACAACCTTTTAAAAATTTTACTGTCACTATCTTCATGCTTAGAGCATTGAAGTACATTTACAGCAGTCACTAGATAGTATGCTGCACGTTACTATCCTTACTCTGGGTTACAAATCGTTGGTCTCTTTGGAGCATTAGTTACTGAGATTGTCCAGTGACGATGCCCTCGACGAGTCATAAATAGGGGGAAAGCTCTGTCATGCTGCCAGATAAAATAATGGAGGCACTGGGAGAGTGCTTCCAGAGGCGCTCTTTGTCAGAGTTATAACTAATTTATCGTGATGATCTCTATGATCATAAGGAAATGGAAAACACATTGAATTTGACCGTATATATGCATCACTATGACAGTTGTTGGCTGTTGTTATTAGAAATTGTTGAGAGTAATATAAAATAAGTTTTTTTTACTTTCGATCATTCTTCCACATTAATAATTTAAATACTAATCATATATATTTGATAGTTTTTATAATTCTTTTTAATTTTTATAATTCTTTTTACATACAGATTTTAAAAAAATATTGAAATAAATGAAAGTAATATTTTTAATTATAATAATTTATATTTTATAATTTAAAATTGCAAGTATATATATTTCTTATTATTTTAAAATGTGAGTTGAAGTATTGTATTATTTTTTATTCATCTCAATATTTTTATAGTTTAAAAAGAGAAGTTTTACCTATTGGACCAGTTTTGTAAATTAGGGTCTAAAAATTTTAGAGAAAAATTTGAGGCATTAAAGTTGTTTATTTGAGTAAAACTTTGTTACATAAAAATTGCATATTTTTTGGCTATTTTATACATAGAGACATTTTTAATGGCTTAAAAATTGTCTCATTCAAAGTTTGTATGCAAAAGTTATGACACTTAAGTTGAGCTTCTTGTTCCAACCATCATAATTTGAGAGGATGCCATATCAACCACCAATATTCATGGACAATTGGATAGCCACATGACCATGATGAAGAAGACTTTAAAAGAGTAAGTATTGTAACTCTAGTTAAGTGTGACGTAGTCAAATCTAACCACTAATAGGCTATTGAGATGTGTTATAACTAAGCCACTAAAAAGAAAAGGGGTTCCATTCTATTTTAGTGTATTTTGTTTCATAGATGAGTAGGTAGCCAAGAGTGGATATGGAGAGAGAAACAAAGGGGATTTGTGTACTATAGAAGCCCACAAGCCACATGTCTAGCTTCTTTGTACTTGCATCTATTTTCCATTGAGACAAAAAGAGTAGAGAGACTCATCTTCCAGCTATGTTTCCTACTTGAAAGGGTTCCCCAAGAAATATATTGTCCTTATAGTTGTGAGTCATTTTATTTTTGTATGCTCTCTATTGTCTCAATTTTATATATTGTATGCATGAAATTCTAACTTTATTAATTTAGAAGCCTAAGGAAAAATAATTTGCATAATATAGTTTAGAAATTTTAAGTATTATTTTATCAGATTTGTTGTTATGAATTTTCCAATGGAATGTTCACGATAATTGATGGATCATATTGGTATCAACATAGGTTTATTTTAATATATTGTGGTGAGTTGCAAGGGATCTAAATTGATTAAGCCAAAAGTCACAAAACCTTGTTATAACCTTGTATGTCTAAGCTTGTGTTGGTGGTAGGAAGCTTAGTCCTCATCATATAATGTTCCTTAGGTCTCCCCTTCCTTACATTTTAAAACATACCCTTATACTCTTGGCTGTATGTGTCAATTTAAACATTAGCGAGATTGATTGATTATATTAAGTTTTACGTGACCTAGGGTTAAGATATTTTTCATGCATTGAAAATATTGTGGCATACTAAACGCTGGAATGTGATTGTACCTTGATGGCCATTTGCAAAACAGAGAAGATGTTAGGGTCCAACCTCGACCCCTTATTTATGTAATAAGCCCAAGGGGCCTACTCAGAGTCATAGTGAGTTAGTTGAGTCAATAAATCACGTAAGTGGGTTATCTACATTAATAATAATTGTAAGTGGTTGAACCACATTACAGAAAATGGACCACAATTAGTTATAAACAGGACATAGTTAATAAATAAAGTGGTTAACCTGTGTTATGTGAGGGACCACTAGTAGTTAGGGCTTTCGATATCACTGAGCTATAAACAGTCTTAGATAGTAAGGGAAGAATCATTGAGTCTTATTATAAATGATCTCTGCTCTAGTGGAGGTTTCCCCCTCGAAGAGGCAAGTGAACATTGTATTCTTCTTATGAATAATAAAATATTTTTGTAGCTTGTCCCATTTCATGTGATATTTCTATGTTTTGGGTTGTATTGTAACAACCTCGGTGAAAATTTCATGTAACGAAAGTAAATAAAGGCAAAATAAGACCAGGGGTAAGGGACACATATTCCAAGTTGAATATTGGGCAAATATATCGTAGTGGGCATCACTGGATGTGTGTTTTGGCTAAGGAAAATTGGAAAAGGCTAAGGCAAAGGCATTAAAAGGAAAACAAGGCATTTTGGTACATTTTATTTATGAAATTAAAGGAAATTAGGAGAAAATTAAGGTGAAAGGTCAGGTTGCATGTGAGGAAGAAAATGAAGGAAAATAATGGAAAATGAAGAAAATAGAGACCTCATTCATAAAAAGGTTTTTGAGGATGAGTTGGTAACCTTTTGTCAGTTCAAGTTTGGAGCTCTCTCATTATTCTCTCTCTCTCTCTCTCTCTCACTCTTGGTCACTTAGAGTTTTCTTGGAGCACTCTAGATTTGGATCGAGGAAGAAAAGGCAAGCAAAGGGAAAGGAAGGAAAGCAATGATCAAGGAAAGAAAAGCAGGATCAAGCAACTTCAGCAGGAATACTTGCAGGTATCGTATTGCATGTGTGATTTCCTAGTTGGTTTGGACATGCATGGATTTTCATGTTGGTGTATGGTTCTCTTGTTGTCTGTGGCATGGTTTTTCTTGGTTATGACAGTGGTTTTCAGCATAGCCTTGCATTTTTCTAGATTCCATGGTGTTGGAATGTTTATTTCAGTTTTTGAGCTTTGGTTTGCTAGATGGATTTCAGAATCCAGGGTGGAGGTGGTATCAAGTTTCATTCCCAAAGGCCTAGGAATTCGTTGACTGGTTTTGGCGGGATACATGGTAAAGTTTGAAGGAGAAGTCTTGGTTTAGGACTTAGCAATCTGGGTTTGGATTGTGGTAAGGCCTGAGAGATTGGTCTCAGTTTAGGGCCTAGTGATCCAGGATTGAATTGCATAAAGCCTAAGAGATAAGGAGACAGAAAATCCCTCAAGGAAAGTGATGGATTCTGGATGGCATTCCAAGTTTAGTTTGGTTGTGATCAGAGCACCAGTTTTGGTGTGAGCATGGTTTGATGAGGGTGGAGGTGGTTTAACCTCTGGATTCCCCTGGTTGTTCTTAGATTGGTTGTTCATGAGATCCCACATTCATGCTTGGAAGATGGCACGAGGGTGACTGCCTAAAAGAGAGATTTGGTTCAACCATGTTTATGGTCAGGTGGTACATGGAAGTCCCGAACCTGGTCGTATTTTCCTTTGATTAATAAAAGATAACTTCTCTTACTTTTGCACTTGTTTATATGTGGATTTAATGGTTGTCATATCTCTGATATTTATATAGTTTTATGCTGGTCAAAAGCATGGTTATATGACTGGTTCACATCATGGTTATTTCATGTATTCACTTGTAATTGTTAAATTGATGGATGCAAGACCTAATTGATGTTATAATAGTTTAATGGAGAAGGTGGTGATCCTTCTTGTTATTTTTCACAAGTGCTTTCAGGAATTCATGCTTTAACTTGTATCCTATACTTGTAGGTTTCATTGATGCCAAGTGTTCGCCAGAATGTCGGTCCCAGTTGGGGATGCTCAAGCCTAGTTCTAAAGTTGAATTTTGATTTGTTTATCTTGTCATCATGTCATTGATGAATTATGGAGGTTGTGACAAGTTCTGGGTAGAGGCCAGATTATGGAGTAGAAAAGTGGCTAAAATCCGGGGGATGCTGGCACAAGTCTATTGAAAGGAGTCTAGGGATGCTGGCGCATAAGCCTGTGAGAGCGAATTCGGGTTTATAGGCGATGTCATGCCTATAACATGAGAGCGACTAGGGGTTAAAAGGCTTAAAACATCAATGGGACTCAGGGACAAGATGTTTGAGTGGCTCGCATGTCCCCTGAGGGTGTTGTTGTTGATGTGGATGGGTTTGGTTGATGCGTTCCATCAATTCCATCTCCTTAATGTCACCAAGGAGGTTGAATCCCTTATAGTGGCCTCTCTCATCGCATGTTTACCCTAGCTGGCCGATTTCTTAGGTACATCTAGGAGGGGGTGTCATAGAGTGGTATCAAAGCGTGGTTACATTCTCCTTGGGTGATTGTGTTGGTTATGCATGCATGTTAGTTGCATATGTGTCTCTTACACTTGCATTCCATATGTTTGTTGCATTGCATAATGCTGACCATGGTTGTAGTAAGGTTATCATGAGGAACTTGATGTTGATTTTGTTGAAAGCACCATCATGGATATATGATTGGTTACATGTTGTTATATGTCTCTTGATTACATCCTTGTATGGTAGGTTACATTCATATATGTTTGATTACATGTATCAGTCTTGTAGGTTGGTTATATGAATTGATCACTTATGCTCGACTACATGTGTTCATACGTATGTTTAGTTGATTAGGCATTGTTTATGCATGTGGAAATGTGTACAATGGAGTAATGGTTGTTGTCATGTATGAGGTCATGGTTCGTGAAGTTGATATGGTCATGCATTGATGACTTGAATCTATCTAGAATGATGTGAATATGGTTTGGTACTCATGTGTTATATGTCTATATGCATTTGTCATGCATGTATGGTCTTGGTTATAGTTATGCATGAATAGTAGGTCAAGCATGCCTTGTGAAGTCATGGTATGCAATTTAGGTCATCAAGGTGATATTGGTCTATTATGATGTTATTATGTTGGATGAGATAGAGCAAGAGATGCAGATCACCATAATGAGGTTGCAACATTGGACTTTGGGGTAAGAGTAGATCGTCATACAAGTATTGTATGTTTGGCATGTAGGTATGTAGTCAAGGATTGTTATAGGCATTAGGTTTATATACATTAGGTTTATGTAAATATGTTTTGATGTTATGGTTACATTCATGATATATGTTAGTCGATTAGTTTAGTTATATGCACATATGTCGGATAGTCAATAATGATAGTAACTTGTGGTTGTATGCATTTCTATTATTGTTGTATATTAAATAATTTAATGATTATGTTATATGTTGTTGATGAAGTATCTTATAGGTTCACTTGTGGTTGTTAAATGATAGTTAGCTTGATGATTAGGGTTATTACATTAAGATCTTGATGTTATATGCATCACACTAAATTGGATTGGCCTATGTAGATGGTTAGGGTTACGACATTCAAGTATGAGTCGACTTGTCATGTTTGATTGTGTGGTATTAATATAGACTGATCATACATATGTGATTTCTATGCATAAATGATAACTGTTTTTGAGTTAGGATGTGAACATGTTAGTCACTGATTGTTATGGATAACATGATATTACTTGTGTTTGAATTGATATGTTGTGAAGTTATATCATGCTAATCTGGCTTGGTTGTGTAAACAAGATAGCCTTTCCTGAGATATAGTAAGGTATGAGCTCGCTTATGTTGTATATATGGTGCTTGACAGTTTGATTATGTCATCTAGTTGCTTTATTTAACATGATATGTTTGCAAGTTGGTTGAATGTTTGAAGAATTTCATAATATGAGTATGTGTTCAAATGATTTTATTTTAAGATGATTTTACTAACATATATGTGTTGAGACAGTTGATATGTACTTGAATGTAGTTGAAAGTTGTAGCATTATGTCTAATGACTATGAGTTAACTATGGATTATGACATGATTGTTTGTAAAAGTTGATTTCAAATTGATAAATATGATTGTCCTGATATTTGGAACATGTGGTTGACATGTGCGAGAAATTGCAGGGTGACATGATTGGTATTAGCATGACAAGGTAATGATTGATGTGGTTATATAACTAACAGTTGGATGATGTGATAGCATGTAATAAGACTCAATTGCAACAAGATAAATGGTGAAAGAAAGGATTGGGGTAATAATTACTTTGCCTATGTTTAGAAACCCTAATTCCAAACAAATGAGTGTTTTGCATAAATGAAGTCTTAACCTTGGTTTTGTTTGAAATTATGTGGATGTGTGCTAGATTCATGAACATGTACTTGACAGATATATTAGTTAGTCTCTAGTTACAGGTGGATCTGTCAAGGAATTGGAGTTCCATGAGATATGGCATGGATGTGTTCAGTTGCAAGGCATCATACTTGGCACAACAAGGTAATGTAACTAATGTATTTCTATGTTTATTTATAAACTGACAATTATGTGTTTATCGTAGTATGATGCATGGAGTTTCATGGCAAGAGAGACTGCCATGAAATATTGAAAAAAGCTTAGATTGAGCTTTCCTTGGGAGCCATGGGAATTGAGTCATGGTGTCTATTGTTAGTCTTATTCTTTGGTCTTTTGTGATTGTTGCACTTGATTTATGATTTTAAGTGTGTCTGGTGCATAGTTATGCCACTTTATTGCGGTGTTGTGTTATTGTTGGTTTTCATGGTTTTGCCTCTTGTTTATTTCGTGGTATTGCCTTTTATGTTGAGTCTTGGGAATTGGTTGGGAAAGGAGGAAGTTAATGGATATCTCGGAGATTTGTGTGGTACCCAATAGATGATGCAAGGCTTGGATGTAGGTCAGTGCATGAGTAAGTGCAGCGGAAGGTAAGACTATGATAGTTAGTTGGATTGGCTGGGTCCATTGTGGTAAATGGATGGTGGAAATACAAACATGAGAAAGGTAACTAGAAAAGGTAAAGTGAATGGATCTGAGGTTTCGTATGCCTTGGCTAAGTTAGGAACTGTGGTTTTCAATGTTGTGCATGTTGTGCACAAATAGGGAAGTTCTCTTAACCTAGACCTTACGTTATCTGGTAATTATGTTATGATCATGATTATGTTGATTTTTATATATGTATACATGTATGTGTGTATGTGTGTCATTGTCTGACAAGATGATGATTATTTTATGCTAATAATTATATATGTAGGTATGTAGTGTTGGGTGTGGAGCCTGATTATCTTCTGTATTCAAAGGTATCGCCACATTGGACCCCAGCTCGACGTTGCCGCCCGTAGAATATTCGATGCAGGGTGGTCCACGGGGGGGTGACTGCAACCTTTGGGGAGCCCCCCCCTAGTAGGGGGTTTCGGGGGCAGCGCCCCTGAAGCTAAGAATAGATGTAACATTGCCTTGTAAAAGTATAGTAATTTCTAGTCAATCTAAGCCATTCATTAGGTGGGGATCTAACAGTAGAAGTTATGTTTAATTTAGGGTTTTTTCCTTAGAAGGAAACCCCTCACTATATGTGGGGGAATTATATTGCGTCTATGTAGATCTGTATCCTGAGTGAGAAAGAGAGAGGAGATTGAGAGCGAAGAGGGTGTTACAACAGATCTGTTGTAGGTTGTATCTCTTCAGTTTGCTGGATAATCTAAAAGGAAGGACTGGTTGTTTCTCCGTGGACATAGCCCAAACTGGGTGAACCATGTATATCTGTGTCTCTCTTGTTTTATGCGTTTTCTATGTTTATATTTCTGCAATATTTTATGTGTTCCATTGCTCCGTAATATATAATTTTCTAACAACTGGTATCGTAGCCGAAGGTCTATTTGGCTGATAAACTCGCAAGAAAGAAGGGTTCCTCGTTCGAGTGGGAGCAATGGCGGAAGATGGTAAGTTTAGGGTCGAGAAATTTAACAGCCAAAACTTCTCACTATGGAAGACGCAGATGGAAGATTATTTGTATCAGAAATATCTATACCTACCATTAGGCGGAAAAACAAAGATGCCGACGGGTATGAAAGATGAAGAATGGTACCTTCTCGATTGAAAGGCACTCGGAACAGTACAGTTATGCCTCGCAACGTTGGTTGCCTTCAACATTTCGAAGGAAACAACGACAAAGGGTTTGATTAAGGCGTTGGAGAAACTATATGAAAAACCCTCGGCCTCAAACAAGGTATTTCTTATGAAACGGTTATTTAATATGAAGATGTCGGAAGGTGGATTTGTTTTAGACCATTTAAATGATTTTAATACTGTTACAAGTTAGTTATGTTCTGTAGGGGTAAAATTTGATGATGAAGTTAGAGCTCTGTTATTATTGTGCTCATTACCAGAAAGTTGGAATGGTTTAGTAATGGCCATTAGTAACTCTGTTTCTGGATCTAGTACTTTAATGTTTGATGATGTTGTCGGTGCTATCCTTAGTGAGGAAATGCGACGGAAAAGCTCTGGTGAGACATTGGGTAATGCTTTGAGTGCAGAGTCTAGGGGAAGAAAAATGGAAAGAGGAAAGAGCTCAAGATATCGCAGTAAATCAAGGAAAGGCAGATCCAAGTCTAGATTAGGGATAGTGTGCTGGAAATGCAGAAAGAAAGGAAACCTAAAGAAAGACTGTAGATCTCGGAAGGGAAAAGAAGGATATGCACAGCAAGAAAAAAATCATGAAGCAAATGTGACAGGTGAGGTGTTACAAGATGCTTTGATTCTTTCTTTCGAAAATATTACTGATTCATGGGTGGTAGATTCAGGGGCCTTATTCCATGCCACACCTGATAAGAAATACTTTCATGACTATGTTCAAGGAGATTTTGGACAAGTTCGTTTGGGTGATGATAAACCCTGTAAAATTATTGGAATGGGTAAGGTTCTTGTAAAATAGTAGAATGGAAACCAATGGCTACTAAAGGAGGTAAGGCATGTTCCAGATCTAAAGAAAAATTTGATTTCAACATGGCAGTTAGGCAGTGAAGGTTGTGTGACAATTTTCACAGATAAAGCTTGGAAGGTTACCAAAGGAGCCCTGGTAATAGAAAAAAGTGAAAAGGTTGGTACATTGTATTTATGCAATGGTATTTATAACTCTGTTAATGCTTTAACTTCCAAAGGAGTAGATGCAACATTATGGCATGATAGGCTCGGACACATGAGTGAAAAGGGGATGAAGATTCTTCACTCAAGGAATTTATTGCCGGGTTTGAAGAATGTTGAATTGGACTTCTGTGAGAATTTCATTTATGGAAAACAGAAGAAAGTCAGATTTCTTAGAGTTGGGAAAGAAAAGAAGAGAGAAAAATTAGAGCTTGTGCATACAGATGTATGGGGACCTGCTCAGGTATCATCTCTCGGTGGCTCTTGTTATTATGTTACATTTATTGATGATGAAACTAGAAAAACTTGGATTTATTGTATTAAGAATAAATATGATGTATTTGATACGTTCAAGAAATGGAAAGCTTTGGTTGAGATTGAGACACGAAAGAAATTGAAGTGTCTTAGATTAGACAATGGAGGTGAATATTGCAGAAACGAGTTTGATAGGTATTGTTCAGAGCATGGAATTCACAGAGAGAAGATAGTTCCAAGAACACCACAAGAAAATGGTGTGTCAGAAAGGATGAATAGAACAATCATGGAGCGTGCAAGGTGAATGAGATTTCATGCAGGATTGCCTTTACAATTTTGGGCAGATGCTGTAGATATTGTTGTTTATCTAATAAACAGAGGGCCTTCAAGTTCCTTGGATGGTGGTGTTCTAGAGGAAGCATGGACAGGTAAAAATATAAACTACTCTTTTTTAAAGCCTTTTGGTTGTGAGGCCTTTGTCCATATTGATAAAGAAAATAGAACAAAGCTTGAGGCAAAGTCAAAGAAATGTACCTTTATTGGATATGGTGTTAATGATTTTGGTTATCACTTATATGATTACAAAAATCACAAAATCATTAGGAGCAGAGATGTAATATTCAATGAAAAGGTATTGTATAAGAATTAGTTACATGAAAATAAATAGGAAAAAGAAAACAAGGAATACGCAGTTCTTGATGAAATCATTGAAAAAGTAAAGGTTCCTGAAAATAATAATAATCAACAACCAGAACAACAACAACAACCACAACAGAAACAGGCACCCCAAACACCTGAAAGTGGTGTTAGAAGATCTACCAAGATAAGTAGACCCCCTGAACGATACTCTCCTTCATTATATTATTTATTGTTGACTAATTCTAGTGAACCCGAATGTTATGAAGAAGCAATGCAGGTTGAAAGCATGAAGAAGTGGGAGGTATCCATGGAAGAAGAGATGGACTCCTTAATGCATAACCAGATTTGGGACTTAGTTAGGTTGCCTGTAGTAAAAACTACATTGAAGAATAAATGGGTTTACAGGCTGAAGGAAGAAAATAGAGGAAAACAGAGGTACAAAGCTAGACTTGTGGTGAAGGGGTTTGCACAGAAGAAAGGTATTGATTTTGATGAAATATTTTCTCCTATTGTTAAAATGGCTTCAATGAGAACTATTTTAAGTCTAGTAGTAGAACTATTGTTATTGTATGTAGATGACATGCTTGTTGTAGGTTCTAACATGCAGGAAATAAATGTTCTCAAAAGAAAATTAGCAAATTCATTTGCAATGAAGGATTTGGGAGCTGCAAAACAAATCCTTGGTATGAGAATAACTAGAGACAGGAAAAATCATAAATTAACATTGTCTCAGAATGAGTACATACAAAAGGTGTTGAAAAGATTTAATATGCACAATGCAAAACTAGTTAGTACACATTTTGCTAGCCATTTCAAACTTAGTAAGTAAATGTGCCCAAAGACCCAGGAAGACATGGATTATATGTCTAAAGTTCCATATGCATCAGCAATTGGAAGCTTAATGTATGCAATGATTTGCACAAGGCCAGATATTGCACATGCAGTGGGAGATGTAAGCAGGTACATGAACAATCCAGGAAAGGAACATTGGAGGGTAGTGAAATGGATTCTCGGATATTTGAAAGGTACCACAAATCAAGCATTATGCTTTGGTGGTTCAAACATTTCTCTACAGGGATATGTTGATACAGATATGGCAGGTGACAGAGATAATAGGAGGAGCACTACAGGATATGTATTTACTGTTGGTGGAACAACTTTCAGTTGGGTTTCAAACATCCAAAGTGTTGTTGCACTTTCAACAACAGAAGTAGAGTATGTTGCTGCTACAGAGGCTAGTAAAGAAATGATTTGGTTACAAAGGTTTATGGGTGAATTGGGTAAGGAGCATGATATGGGCACGTTATACAGTGATAGCCAAAGTTCCATTCATATTGCAAAGAACTCAACATTTCGTTCCAAGACTAAACACATACAGCTCAAGTACCATTTCACACGATCAGTGTTGGAAGATGAGGAGTTGAAGCTGGAAAAGATACACACTAGCCAGAATCCTGCAGATACGCTAACAAAAGCTGTAACTAGGGAGAAACTGAGAAAATGCTTAGTTTCAATTGGTCTTCAAGGATGACGATGAAGATGAGAAACAACCAAGTCCAAAGGGGATTCATTGTCCAACAAATGAAGTAGTGGTGGAGTTTCTATAATCAGTCTCCAAGTGGGAGATTGTTGGGTGTGGAGCCTGATTATCTTATGTATTCAAAGGTGTCGCCACATTGGACCCTAGTTCGATGTTGTCACCCATAAAATATTCACTACAGGGGGGTCCAGGGGGGGCGACTGCGACCTTTGGGGAGCCCCCCCCAGCGGGGGGTTTTGGGGGCAGTGCCCCCGAAGATAAGAATGGATGTAAAATTGCCTTGTAAAAGTATAGCAATTTCTAGTCAATCTGAGCCATTCATTAGGTGGAGATCTGACGGTAGAAGTTATGTTTAATTTAGGGTTTTTTGCCCTAGAAGGCAACCCCTCACTATATATGAGGGAATTGTATTGTGTCTATGTAGATTTGTATCCTGAGTGAGGAAGAGAGAGGAGATTGAGAGCGAAGAGGGTGTTACAGCGGATCTGCTGTAGGTTGTATCTCTTCAGTTTGTTGGATAATCTAAAAGGAAGGACGGGTTGTTTCTCTGTGGACATAGCTCAAATTGGGTGAACCACATATATTTGTGTCTCTCTTGTTTTATGTGTTTTCTGTGTTTATATTTCTGCAATATTTTATGTGTTCCATTGCTTTGTAATATGGTGGGAGTACAGACATGAGAAAGGTAACTAGAAAAGGTAAAGTAAATGGATCTGACGTTTCATATGCCTTGGCTAAGTTAGGAACTGTGGTTTTCAATGTTGTGCATGTTGTTCACAAATAGGGAAGTTCTCTTAACCTAGAGCTTATGTTATCTGGTAATTATGTTATGATCATGATTATGTTGATGTTTATATATGTATACATGTATGTGTGTATGTGTTTCATTGTCTGACACGATGATGATTGTTTTATGCTAATAATTATATATGTAGGTATGTAGGTATCTATGTCACTGTCTGATAGGGTTGTTAGGGATCCTTCTTATGGAGGAATGATTTCTTATGCAGGTGAATGGCATAAAGAGATTATTGGTTCACGAGGAATCAAGTGGGAAGAGTAGCTTGAAAAATATACAAGGTCAGTATCATGTGATTATATTATGTCTATGTTATGGATAGGTTATACCAAGGGATACAATAGTGAAATGAAAGCAGTGTGTTCTGTAGCATGATGGGACGAGCATGGATAAGACACTGGAAGCAAGGTTTCTTAGTAAAGACAATGTGGTTTTGGATGTGTGGTACTATTTTTGTGCACATGTTACATATGTGATTTTATGTGCATGTAGTGTTGTTCGTTGCATGCATGTTGGGCATGTGGCGCTATGTATATATGGTGTTGTGTGCATGATTGTACAAGTGGTCTTGTGAGAATGTGGTGTTGTGTGTCGTGGTGTTGTGTACATGTCATGCATGTGGCGTTGTGTATATATGGTGTCATGTACATGTTGTGCGTGTGGTACCATGTACATGTGGTGTTATGTACACATTGTACAATGGTGCAGTGTACATGTGGCATTTTGTACACGTTGTGTAGGTGGTGTCATGTACATGTGATGTTATGCACATGTTTTGTAGGTGGTTGCAATATACAGGTGGTACTGTGTACATGTGGTACATATGGTACTGTTGTAGATGCATGTATTACATGGCGTTTTATGACATGTGTAGTTGTATGTGTGTGATGCATAGTATGGGTATGTGCACATGGTTAAGGAGAAGGCATTGGGTGTTTGTCTGGTGTGGCAACCAATCCGGACTGCGCAAGGAATGAAGACAAAGGTGGAAGCTAAGAATTGATGAAAGGATAAGTATCAACATTTTATTTCAGTTTTATTATGCATGTGATTTATGACTATGGTATATGATTATTATATGTGATCTATGATTCTAGTTTATGATGGTTACACATGATTTATGATGTTGATCTATGATGGTTTTGTTTTGAGCTAGTCATATGTGATATGTTTATACATGATGTTTTGATCAAACAGTTAGTTTGACTTGTTGTGACAGGAAGTGAATAGGATTACAAGTGTCCCTTATTGACAAACTACCAATGAAGCATGATTTGATGTTATTTCAATTTATTTAAATCTAATGGAAAGTATGTTCTTGGAACAGGTTTGCGCGAACATGTCTAGTTGGGTGCTTGATTTAAGAATTGGTAGCAACATCAAAAGAAATTAGAACATGCAGCAGTATGTTGGTAGAGTACTTCAGTAGTAGGGCCATTGTGGGACACTAGTACCCAATAATGTCCATTAATTTCCATGAGAATTCTATGACCGATATATGCCTTGGTTTTGTATCTTCCGATGCGAGGAAGCCTTGCCAAGGGACGGATTTCCCGGGATAGGGGATGTCCGGGAACTTAGAAGGTGAGTGACTACACGGAAGGGGGTGATCGTATTTCCCAAGGGACTGTGTAGTAGAGAAGGGAAGGTCACAAATATATTGGTTTTGGTCACTAGAATTTCCATATGAAATTAGATGCACACTGGGAGTCCCCCCTGGAACAATGAGCTGATAATTTTTCACTGAGAGGACAAGTGGTGTAGGTTTATAGCACTGGGCATTGGATGCAGCTTTGACTATGGTAATGGATTTTGGACTTCCTAGGAAGGAGGTGAATCCTGGTATTTTGAGGGTGGAGGTGTGAGCCTCTGGACTCCCTTGTTGTTTGATACGAGCATCATATCCTTTTATTTAATGGTTTAACAAATGTGCATATGTGGTTATTGTAAATATCGTAATGAGTTGTGTTATAAATATCCAATATGTGGTAGGATTGTTATCTCGTCATTTTTTCATGATGTTTTACTTTTGAGCAGGTCATTCATTGTAAATATTACAACGAGCTTAGTTATAAATATCCATGGGTAGTATGTTTGCTTTTCAACGGTCTTGTTGAGGTCTTGGTGTGGTTTAAAACCGAGGATGGTGTTCCTGAAGGGGGAGGGTTCTGTAACAACCCTGATGAAAATTTCATGTAACAAAAGTAAATAAAGGAAAAATAAGACCACAGGTAAGGGACACATATTCCAAGCAGAATTTTGGGCAAATATATCCATGTGGGCATCATTAGATGTGTGTTTTGGCTAAAGAAAATTGGAAAAGGCTAAGGCAAAGGCATTAAAAGGAAATTAAGGCATTTTGAGACATTTTTTTATGAAAATAAAGGAAATTAGGATAATATTAAGGTGAAAGGTCACAGATTGCATGTGAGTAGGAAAGTGAAGAAAAATAATGGAAAATGAAGAAAACAAAGGCCTCGTTCATAAAAAGGCTTATGCAGATGAGTTGGTAATCTTTTGTGAGTTCAAATTTGGGGCTCCCTCATTATTCTCTCTCTCTCTCTCTCTCACTCTTGGTCACTTAGAGTTTTCTTAGAGCACTCTAGATTTGGATCAAGGAAGGAAAAGCAAACAAAGGGAAAGGAAGAAAATTAAGGATCAAGGAAGGAAAGGTAGGATCAAGCAGCTTCAACATGAATACTTGCAGGTATCCTATTGCATGTGTGATTTCTTAGCTTGTTTGTACATGCATGATTTTTCATGTTGGTGTATGGTTATCTTGTTTTTGGTGGCATGGTTTTGTCGGGTTATAACAGTGGTTTTCAGCCTGGACTTGCATTTTTTCGGATGCCATGGTGTTGAGATGTTTATTTTGGTTTTTAAGCTTTGGTTTTCAATATGAATTTCAGAATCCAGGGTGGAGGTGGTCTCAAGTTTCATTCCCAAGGCCTAGGAATCCCTTGACCAGTTTTGGCGAGATACACGATAAAGCCTGAGGGAGAATTCTCAGTGTAGAGCCTAGTGATATAGGTTTGGATTATGGTAAAGCTTGAGAGGCTGGTCTCGGATTAGGGCCTAGTGATCCAAGATTGGATTGTGTAAAGCCTGAGAGGTAAGTAGAAAAAAACTCCTCAAGGATATTGATGCATTGCGGACAACATTCCAAGTTTGGTTTGGTTGTGATCGGAGCACCGTTTTTGGTGTGATCACAGTTTTATGAGGGTGGAGGTCGTTTAACCTTTGGATTCTCTTAGTTCTTCTTGGATTGGTTGTTCTATGAGATCCCACATTCATGCTTGGAATATGGCACAGGGGTGACTAGCTAAAAGAGAGATTTGGTTTGGCCATGCCTATGGTCGGGTGGTACCTGAAAGTCCTGAACCTAGTCGGATTTTCCTATGATTAATGAAAGCTAAGTTCTCTTACTTTTTCACTTGTTTATATGTGGATTTGATGGTTGTCATATCTCTAATATTTATATAGTTTTATTCTAGTTATAAGCATGGTTATATGACTGGTTCATGTCATGGTTATTTCATGTATTCACTTCTAATTGTTAAATTGATGGATGCAAGACCTAATTGATGTTACAACAATTCAATGGAGAAGGTCGTTATCATTCTTGTTATGTTTCATAAGTGCTTTTTGGCATTCATGCTCTGTCTTGTATCCTAGACCTATAGGTTTCATTGATGCCAAGTGTTTGACAGAATGCCAGTCCTGGTTGGGGATGCTCAAGCATAATCCTAAGGTTGAATTTTGATTTTTTTATTTGTTAAAATTGGAAACCAGGGCAAAAATTCATGTGGGTCATCTTATTCATGGCTAATAATATTTTTATTAGATTCCTCTCGTCGAGAGGTGTAGGATTGATATAAAGATCATCCAATTCCGATAAGTATTCATGGAGATATGAATTTATTTTGATTATGGAATTATTATCAAGCTGACCTACAACTCATGTAGGCTCAGAAGCCCAACAGTCGCATCTATTCACCCACCAACATTGTGTATAAATATAAGAGGAATTTTCCTCATTTGGACTCACTCATCTCATCACATCTCTCTCTCTCTCTACTGCGCAGATATGAGTCTCTTCTTTACTGCGCTGAAATGGGTCTCTCTCTCTCACACATGTGAAGCCGGAAATTGCTGAAACTGAAGCTGCAACTGCAGAAGTAAAGATTGACTTGCGTGGCCTAGAATATCTCCTCTTTGGAACTGCGTTGTAGGTTCATCTGAACCTCCTTTGAAAGCCACAACTTTTGGTGGTGGAATGAAGTCAATCCGACGAACGGTTTGCAAGATATCGACTGCCCTAGTTTGAAGCCGGAAACTGCTGAAACTGAAGCTGCAACTACAGAAGTAAAGATTGACTTGCGTGGCCTAGAAGATCTCCTCATCTAAACTGCGCTGTAGGTTCATTTGAACCTCCTCTAGAAGCCGAAACTTTTGGTGGTGGAATGAAGTCAATCCGACTGTCGGTTTGTAAGATATGGTCTGCCCTAGTTTGATAATGAAGCCGCTAATGCTGATGCTACTGATCTAGGGTTTGCTACTGCTGATATGAATCATATTTATTGTACTATTTCTCTCTGCTGAATTATTGAAGGTAAAAGAAGATTTGATCAAAGGGTTTCCCCACACATTGTGGGGTTTGTCCCTGGCTAGCCGCCACATCTTGTGTCTCTTGTCTTGGCTTGTTTTCTATCGATCGTTCAATGTTCTATCTGCACTTTACTTTATGTACATGTGATTGCTAATCGGTGGAATATAATAAGAAAAATAAGTAAACTATTATAAGCATAGAACATACCATAACTTAACATTATTTTATCATCATGTCTTTGATGGATTCTAGAGGTTGTAACAAGTTTTGGGAAGAGGTCAGTATTCTAGGCTAGAAAAGTGGCTCAAATCCTAGGGACATTGGCACATGTCTACTGGGAGGAGTTTAGGGATGCTGGCACATAAGCCTGTGAGAGCGACTTTGGGTTTTTGGATGTTTCCATGCCTATAACATGAGAGTGACCAGGGGTTAAAAGGCTTAAAACACTAGTGGGACTCAGGGACAAGATTTCTGAGTGGCTGACATGTCTCTTGAGGGTGTTTTTGTTGATGTGTTCCATTGATTCCATCTCCTTAAGGTCACTGAGGAGGTTGAATCCCTTATAGTGGCTTGTCTCGTCACTTTTTTACCCCGGGTGGTCATTTTCTTGGGTGGAACTGGAAGGGTGTGTCACATATATTGTTTCGTATTTTTGGTATTCTAGTTTTCTCACAAGTCAAGTGCATAAAAAGTGGTATTAGAACACTTTCCAGGGCTAGTTGTACCTCCAATTTTCACATAATTATTTTAGGCTAGAGACATGTTCTAGCATCTTTAAATCATGAGATTTGTCTTTGAGCACATAAACCTTCATATTTAGGGAGGCATGAACATAAGAACTACAAGAGGTGGTCATGATTGTTGGACTCCCTTCTAATCCCTGTGGGTACCCCTTTCAGTAGTATCACATTAGACAGAACCAAAAACAGACTACACTTCCACTTACCCTTGGGTATATCAAAAGACCCCTACGGTAATTTGAAACATAAACTTATATAAGTTGTCCATCATCTTGCTGTTATAGTATACTGAGAAAAACACTCAGGGAGATTACTCATATGTAGAATAGGGTAGTCAGGTAGTATGACTAATGGTACGGTCAATCCTCCTTGGTTAGCACCTTGAAAGATTGGGCTAAGTACTATTGTTGGACCCCTACATATATTGAAATCTGTAGCACTTGACATTCTTTTGGGAATATAGTTCCCTCAACTATCTAAAGACTACCCCCTACCTTTTCTTCAAGATTAGATCTACTTGTTAGGATTTGACTGCTCTTATCCAGATTAGATCCGGTAATTGGGGTTCTACCGCTGCCATACAGATTAGATTCAACAGTTGGGGTCTTCATAGTGAAAATAAGACTCTTTTTGCAATGAGGGTTTTTGGAACCATAGTCTAGATCAGATTGTCGCAGCACATTATGCAGTACCAAGACCTTCATTTTTTGTTACTACAGTCCATGCCTAATTTTTGCAGTCTATTTGGCATTATCAAGATTTTTGAAATTTGGCCACTTTAGTAATGATCAACTGGGAGTAAAACTCCTTTATTACTGAAAAAATGTTTGGGGCTAGCTCGGGACACTTGCAAGAGACCTATCCCATAATATTTAGGAGGACGAGATGGTCATAGTGGTACCATTCACTTCTAAGCCCCCAATTTTCAAGCGGTCCCAAAATATTCCCGACTCAGCTTCAAGTGACCCACATCACTAGACTCCTGAGCTTGCCCTCTTTCTAAGCATACTACTCTTAAGTAATCTCAAAATTTGACTGAGGCTAGTGTATGTTGGTACTAGGTCTCATGTTATGGATGCAAAAAGGGACGCTGAGAAGGTAGACAACCTCGAGAAAAATGTAAAGACTTCCAGGAGACCATTACCTCCTAGCTCGCACAAGTATTGACCCTTTATAAAGATGCATCATGAACCCATGAGGGAAGAACATAGTGTCAATGCACACATAGAAGGAGAATCTAGCCATCACATTCATTTCCATGGAGATCACCAATCTTTGAGCCACTAGACACCAAATTTGGACATGTACAAATTTGATGGCTCTAACCCCGCAGTATGGGTGGCACAAATGGAATAATATTTCTTCCTTAATAATACATGGGAGGATGGAACTGAACTACATGTGGGAGCCCTATACTTCGACCAAGATAAATGATAATGGTGGCAATGGCATCAAAAATGTTATCTAGGGAGGCCAACTTGGAACATGTTCTCAAAAGCTATTTGTGACCGCTCTTATAAGGAATATCACTTTTTGGGTCGTCTCACTAAGCTCAGGAGAGTAGGTACTGTAAGGGACTACATTGCATATTTTGAACAATTGGCCATCAGAACTAACTAACTAGGAGATGAATTTTACTTGGAATGTTTCATCAGTGGCCTAAAGTAAGCCATCCAAGGCCATGTATGAATGCATCACCCAACTACTTGGTGGATGCATGCCGTAAGTCCTTAGATTTAGAAGTCTCCTTAAATTCCTATTCCAATCATGCAAATGTCATCGCGAAATCACATACCACCCAGGCTATGGGCCCCACCTAAACACTTAAGGTTCAAAAGGTGTCACTGATTGAAATAGCCAAAAGAAGGAAACAAGGACTCTACTATTACTATGATGACAAGTACTCCCCCAGGACATAAATGCAATGAACAAAAATTCTTTCAAATTAATGCTACTAAAAAAAACTTAGTTGATGAAGCTCCATCCACTGAAGTGTTTCTTGTCTATCATGGGATACTATCATAAATTTTTACACAATTATGGACACAATGCCAAACCCCTCACTAATATTCTCAAGCAAAATTCATTCCTCTACACTGATGCAGCTCAGTAGGCCTTCTTGGCTCTCAAATAGGCCATGTGCTCCACTCCATTATTGGCCTTACCATACTTCACCAAATCTTTTGTGAATGAATGTGATGCTTCAAGTGTAAGCATTGGCGCAATATTACTGTAGGAAGGTAGACCATTGGCTTTCACCAGTCAAACAATCAGTGGCAAACATATGGGTCAATCTAGATATGAGAAAGAAACGATGTCCATCTTACATGTAGTAGACACTTTGTGAGCATACTTATTGGGGTGACGTTTCTAAATCTGCACTGACCATCATAGCCTAAAATATTTTCTAGACCAACATCTATCGTCATCATAGAAAAATAAATATCTTGCAAAAATGTTGGGATATGATTATGAGATAATTTAGAAGAAGGGGTGTGACAATGTAGTGGTTGATGCCTTATCATGCCAATTCGAGGATGAGGGAAACCTTTTATCACTCTCTCTATGTATACCAAATTGGATTGAAGAAGTATGCTATGAATGGTTCTCCCACCCTTCTTGGTCCCAACTCATTAATAACTTAAGAACATATCCTAATGCCTTTGAAGACTACTCCTGGAAGGATGAGGTTATTCACTACAAGGACCAGGTAGTGCTATCCCTGACCTCCACCCTCAAATACCACACCTTGGAATAGTTTCACTCCTCTCCGATTGTAGAAAATTCATTCTTTCAGAAGACTTATGCATGAGCATGCTGCTCTTTCTGTTGGATCGGCATGAAGACCTACATTATTACTTTTGCAGTTGAATGCGATGTATACTAGTGCAACAAAGGAGGAATGATTAAGATACCATGAACCTTACAACCATTTCCACTCCCTACTTCGGTCTCGACAGATGTTTCCATGGATTTCATTACAGGTCTCCCAAAGTCTGGCAACAAATTAGTCATCATGATGGTTGTTGACAAAATTTCCGAATATGATCATTTTTGCACTCTACCACAGCCATTCACCCCAACATTGGTGGCTCAAGTTTTCATTGACCAAATATTCAAATTGGATGGCATGCTGATTTCCATTGTGTTTGATCGAGACCCCATTTTCACCAATTTTTTTTTGTAGAAATGTTTCCAGCTCTAGGGCACGCATCTCCATCTGAATATAACTTATCATCCCCAAACATATGGTCAAACAAAAGCAGGAAACGAATGTTTGGAGACCTATTTGCAACACCTCACTTCAAAGAAACAACATCAATGGGTATAATGGATGCCTTTAGTTAAATAGTGGTATAATACTAACTATCATGAAGCCGCTAAGATGATGCCATATGAGGCAATGTAAGGCCAAATCCCACCTTCACCAACTTCTTATATCCCCAGATGTTCCAAAGTATAGGTAGTTGATAAGCTCCTATAGAACTATGCCGCCATGATCGCTCATCTCAAAGATAATCTACATTAAGTTGAGAACAAAATGAAGCAACATGCTAACCAACATCGTTCTGAGTGGTCATTTCAAGTAAGTGACTAGGTGTTTCGGTGAATCCAACCATATAAGCATACCTATCTCAAAGAAAAGGGTTGCCATAAATTAGCATCAAAATTCTATGGGCCTTAACAGGTACTTCAATGTGTAGGAGCAATCACTTACAAATTGGCCTTGCACTACTTCAAAATCCACCCGGTCTTCCATGTATCATGCCTAGAGAAAGTTGTGGGGAAAAATTTCAGAGTTCAAACAAGTCTTCCAGAATTGGATGAGAAAGCCTCACTTTCACTCCAATAAGAATAGGTCCTCGATACTCGTGAAATACATATCCGCAACTGCACGATCAAGGAAGTCCTCATCAAGTTGAAAGAAACCTCTCCATAAGATGCGACATGGAAACCAACCACTATTCTTCGACAGATTCCACAACTTTAGCCTTGAGGACAAGGCTTCTTTTGATGGGGTAGGGCATGTTACTTCCAACCCTAACCCCTTATTCATGTAATAAGCCCAAGGGGCCTATTCAGATTCATAGTTATTTAGTTGAGTAAATAAAGCCCGTAAGTGGTTATGCATATTAATAATAATTGTAAGTGGTTGACTTGCATTACATAAAAGGGACCACAATTAGTTATAAATGGGCCATACTTAATAAACAAAGTGGCTAACTCGTGTTATGAAAGGGACCACTAGTAGTTAGGTTTTTGGATGTCATTAAGCTATAAATAGTCTTAGATATTAAGGGAAGAATCATCGAGTCTTATTGTAATTGAGATCTGCTCTATTGGAGGTTGCCCCTTTGAATAGGCAAGTGAACATTGTATTTTGCTTATGAATAATAAAATATCTTGGAATCTTGTCTCATTTCATGTGATCTTTTTGTGTTTCGGGCTATATTGTTTCATATTTCTCGTATTCTAGTTTTGTTGCAGGTCAAGTGCATAACAACAAAATTCATTATTATTTTATTAATATCAACTCATAAAATCCCACCAAGGCTTACTATATGTGAACAATAATACAAAGTGAATTTCTTTATCTCTCGTAACTATCTTGATGATTTGTTACATATATAGCAGCATCCTATAAATTATTGTGATTGGTTACACATATAGTAGCACGTTGAAGTTTGTTAACTATAACTCTAATTTCATGAACAATCTACCAATCCACAATAATATTCATTGGCAAGAGCTGTGAAGACATGTTTTGAGTATAGATTTGAGTCGCTTGATCATTTTATAAGCATATTATTTTATTAGGGTTTTTCTAGAATACTTGGGTTAGGTCACCACATAATTAGGTTATTGCACAGTTAGTGTATGTCATTGCATAGTTGGAATAGGTCATGCATCGACTAGTGGAATCAACAACTCATCTTAACTTCTCCTACTTTTTGAATAAGGTAGGTTATGATTTGATTGTTTTTGTATGTCTAGGGTCAACTTGGGAGTATTTTGATTTTGCAGCTAAAGAACCTTGTTCTCTCAAAGGAACCAACCATTCGCATTACAACAAAACTTAACTAGTGTTGATTAATCTATAGTGAGATTGGCCAAGGAGAGATTTTAGGTTGAAATAAGAGTATTGTGGGAAATTAGGAACTCTAATAGAGATACCATTGCACAAGTACTGAATTCTCGAAGTGTAATAGCACTACGCCTCCTCATTGATTTCGTTGCTTACATATCCTCTATATTCACTTCTTGTTGCACTTGGCACTAGTGATTATACATTGTATAACAATGTTGGCTAGACATCCAATGTTATAACCCACACACCTTTATGGTATGATGGATATCTAACCTTGTTAATATAAAATAACTTTCTAAAAACAAACTCACATAAGAGAACTAAAGTAACATATTCCCAAAAAATGTTTATAGAAATAAAAAAGGTACTTTTAGTACTAACCAAGTAATAGATCTTTTCCTAACAGATTGCATGGACTAGATCTATTTAAATAATTTCTTGTATTTTATCTTCAAAATAGATATGCTTCACATGTTCATGCAGTATTGTTGACATGGAAACCTGTGTCCAAAAGTTGCATTAATTTCTAATATGAATCAACCTCTGCTAATTGAAGAGAATGTTGAAATTTATGTGCAAACACACATTTGGTTGAACTTTCAAAAGTTACTAATATCTTTAGTAAGATTGAAGTCTAACATAAATTCCTTGCATGGTTTGTTCTTAGTTTTGACATGTCTTGTTCCATATTCTCAACTCTAATTCCTATGCTCATTTGCATCTCTTTGGACATACTAGTATTTTGTAGGAGTTCTCCCATTATGAATGAATGTATCTCTGGAGAATTTTTCTTGTAGTTCAACTTACATATTTATTTACAATTACTTGATGGCACCCTTATCCTGGTGACAAAGTTGTATCTTTATTAACATTATTGTTGGTATTTGCTAACTCTTTGTCAGGTTATTTTTCTATCTTACCTATAGATCCATTCAATTTTTCTCTTATTTTTTTAGTGCCAATATTTAGGGTTCTTACTATGTGTCGGTGCAAAGGGTATGCTATGGAATTACTTTTACAAATGTTTTAGTGGAGAAAAGGATTTACTATCAAATTAGAGTGGATACTCATTGTATTTGGAGAATACCTCTATATGAATTTGCATTTTTTTTTCTTCACTAAGTTCCAAGTATTTCCACTATTTCATGTTTTAAGATGTTTCCATGAGTTAAGTGGTAAATGCTTGGCAAGAAATTATTCGCACTATTCTATTGGGTGGGGATTTCCTTTTCTATTGTCTTTCCAATCTTCTTCATTTAGCTTCAAATGCAACCAATGCCTGGAAAATGGTAGCTCATCATCTCAATTCCCCATCATCTCAACTCTTGGAAATAGGAAATCATCGAAAAGCATCTAAAATCCTTTGAATATTCTAATCAACAAAATAGTAGGTCTTCATCCTAACATAACATGAATGAAATCCAAAATCAAAACTTGTATAAAATTTTCTAAGTTTCTTCTTCGAAGTATCTTTTTTATATGCATTTTGTATAATATTTTTTGTATTGGTTGTTTTTTTTCTAAAGAAATTAATTTTATATAATATATTCTCTCTCGGTTGTGGTGGAATTCTCTAAAAAATCAATCCATTGTAGATTATACTTCATAAGGATTGTTTTTACTGTCTTAGGATTGGAAATCATACATTTGAGCTTGCTATTAGTGTATTGCCTACGTACTAGAACTAATATGAAGGGTGTGGATAATTGTTGTAAGGGAAAGTAAATAGAGTAGGGTGATTGAACTTTTGAAGACAAATGGACATATTCGTTAATCTTGTCCCAATATTTGACTCCTAGGGATGTTTCCAATAATGTTGTTTCCCATTACTATCAGAAATAATGTGTCATCCTTGACCGAATTCTATTAGCGTAACCATTAAATTCCTCCATTATCTCCAATGCATTCTCACTCTTTGAACAAAGATGCAATGAAGGTGTGTTAGGTAATCTTAACTCGGTGAAGGAGTAAAGTTCATCAGTTAATCTTGACTTGGTGAAAGTCACATATTTGGTTTCTTATCAATTATTTGATAAATGTTCTGTGGTAGGATTCATTAATATTTTATCTCAAAAAGTGATGTAGGAGTTAGGAGAAACTTGGAAATATTACAACATGGAAAATTTTGGGGAGGAAATGTTAAATTTAGAGTGCTGAATTCTATGCTGAGGGAGCCATTACTTATATTAGGATTTATCGGTTTATTTCAAATTTCAAATTTCACTAAAACGTGAATGCATGTATAAGTTTCTATTTATCAAACATTATACAGTAATAATATAATATATATATATATATATATATATATATATATATGTATTTTGACATATGGAACAACATAAGGTGTATTTTATTATAAGTTTTTATAACGTGTATGATATATATATGAATTGTGGGTACGATTGAATTTAGGTTAATGAGTTATTAGGTATCAGATGGAGGAACTCTAGGCAATATATTGTGGGTTGCGATCCTTGACCTTTGGCATCCAAGAATTACACCATGAAAGGTAGATGACCCAGGGTTTGAGTCATGGAGGAATTTTGAGGACAACGTCGTTTGGGAATGTTGGAGGCATCACAAAAATGAATCAGTCGAATGAAACCACATTGACATAGAATTAGACCAAGGGTAGATAATGTGGATCCCATGATGGTGACATGAATAGAGGAGTGACAAGGTTCTGGGGAGGGGTGGAATCATGATAGCGAAACTCCCCCTCATTGGTGATGTCAAGGGGTACCCCTTGCCCCCCCCACCCTCGCTTTGCATTGATTTGGTCAAGTGAATGTCAACCCTTCAATGATAGGGTTGGAATTGGGAGGTAGAAACACAATAACAGACATCACCCCCACCCCTTCTCACCTAACGTCATGAGTACACCCCACACCCCCCAATTATTTTATTAGTGTTCTTTTTGGGTTACAACAACTAGGTGTTTTAGTTTCTATGGTGTCTAAGAGGCTAAGGAACATACGATCTCTAAAACCTATAAAAGGCTTCATGAGAAAAGACTTGGAGACACCTTAACTAATTAATTAGCGAATAATTAAACATTTCCCAAGTCTAACTCAGGAAACTGGTTAATTAAAGTGAATTAATTGAGGGAACTTGATTTTTCTCTAGAGACTTACAGAAAGTTAATTGATGGAATCAAGATGATCTTAGCCATTAGTTTGGATGTTATCATGGCCGTTGAGACTCCAACAAGTAAGAGAAGGTCAAAGGGTTTGTTGGAAACTAGATCACTACTAGGGGGGTTGAAGCAATAGTGAAGGCACTTATAACTTTTTCTCAAAATTATTATTCTTTAATCATGCAAAAACTGAAACACAAGATTAGAGATCAGAGCATCAAACATAAACATGAAACCATGAAAGAAATCAACAGAAGGGACACAAATATTTCCTATGTAAAACCCTCTCTAGGGTGAAAAATAACCCACTGATGTTGTGATACTCAACTATTCTATTATGGAAAGAAAATTATTTACATAGAGATTATAGCTAGCTACTATCAAATGGAGAATATTTCTCATGTATATCTATTGGATACCATCTACTGGAAGCCACCATGACCAACAATCCTTGTCCAATTACTCTTGAACTATCAATCGACTCTACAAACTCTAATCTACTGGAATCCACCATGACCAATGAGCCTTTCTCAGTTTATTTTGAACCATCCAACCACCATTGGATTGAGAAAACTACTCATTTATATTGATTTCACCAGAGTCCTCTAACTCCACTTGTCTATGTGGTTCTCGTTTCATACATTTTTAGGATGGAACTGACAACTATGCAACATGAACACCATAACAATATATCTTCAAGGCATAGAATCAAAACTCAAAACATCACCAAAAACTACATCACAATATTACCGATCTCCAAATTAAAATAATCTAATCAACGCATCAGCTAAAACCCTCTCTGCAAAAAATAAAAATACTCACAACTGAATGCTACACTCAAACAATAAGCTGGAGAATGTATTAGGATAAAAAAATCTCTAAATATACCTACAATCAAACTCTATTTCACATCTCTCTTACTGTAAAAAATAATGGTTGAAGCTTGCTTCAACTAACTACTGTAACACCTGTAAAGTTCTTTAGAAAATCTGCATCACGCAACCCTCACACATCTTGCACACTTTTATCCACTCTCACACTCACTCAACACATCAAGTGAATTAACCAAATATCATTGATTGTCCTCCACTATGTGGATGAACTGAGGTGCTCAACTAAATAATTACCAAGAACTATTGAGCTTCACAAGATTTTCTCATATGCTTGATTTAATCCATATTTAACTCAATGACTTGATCAAGCCACTAACTCCACTTACCTTTTGATATTTTAAACTTTGATTCACTTCTAGAGGCCCCACTACCTTTTCTGACCATATACTAAAAATTTATGATCAATAACATCGCCGCAATACAAAAACAAGTTGAGTTTTGCGAGGAATGCAAATAAATTTCCTTGAATAGTATCAGTCGCACACACAAAACTAGCTAAACTTGACTGGATCTCCTCAGTCACATGCACAAGCATGTATCCTAGTGACTGGAAACTTTCAGTCACTCTCATGACCCATTGTCCATGCAAATGGGGAAGAGGATGGAAGAAAACTCAATCAAATTAGCTCAAATATCCGCTAAACCTCAGGGACATTTTCATAAACTCCTAAACACACCTCCAAGCCTCTATGACAAGCCTAGAACTGATGAAATTGGTTGAGAACCTCTGTAACTAGTTAATGACATGTAGACCCTAGTTTTCCAAACTCCTCATCATGAATAACACATCCATCTCTTCAAGTATTAATGACAACCTATCCAAACACCACCACCCGTAGTAGAAACACCAACACCTATAGTAGAAATATCAAGTCATTCAACTACCTCCAACATCTATAGAGGAACATTCAACACATGCAACAACATATCAACACATGTAGTGGAAACTCCAATACTTCAAGCACATGTAGAAGCATATACACCACCTATACCAACAGAACAACCACCTGCAGTAGAAACATATTCAACATACGTAGCAACATCATCAACTTATGTCAATCCATCATACCATTCATTTTAGCCATCTCTACTCAACCTCCAAATCTATGTTGACACCAATGCCAAACAACAAAACCAACAAGACAACCACTCATCACACATCATGAGAGCCACTAATCATCGTCAGGTAGAAATTAGGCATATGATGAAAGACACCAAGACCCTGTTGACATCAATGCCAACAAGATCCCCCTTTTTCATTGATGTCAACCTCAATCCAACATTTGAGGATGATCTCCATACAGTCTCCAAAAGTGAAGTTGATTTCCACAATCCAAAATATCTCCCCCTTTGACATTAATGGAAAAGAACCATACCAACACTGAAGAATAATGCCAATAATGTGTCGGATAAGGGAAATACTCCCTCTATCATACTCAACACCATGTTAATTCACACTAAAGAATCCAACTGTCAACATGTCTTTTCCAATGCCATGGCATCTATGAAACTGAACATGCTCCCCATAAGCATGTAATGGAACTGCAATCACACTCTCTTTTGTTGTTGTAGAAACACACATGCCTACTGTAATAAGCCTCCTTTCCAAGTGAAATAGACTCCTCCTCATGAACCATGACTCTAATTGACTTTGAGCAATGATAGACAATGAAGTACAACACATATAATGCTTCATGGAGTAAATACAAGGCTATGACAAGCACATATAATTGACAAATGACTCCTCTACATCTATTGTCAACCAAGAATTATATAGATCCAAATTTACATCATGCACCCAATGTAGTGGGGCTACATAAAATATATACAAAATAGTACATGACTTGGACTTCCATTGACCCATACGTAGCTAATGACAAGACATACTAGACACCATGGGTCTCTCCATAAGCAATATGCCAACAAGATAAAACAATAAACGTACATGGATTTTACAATTGCATAAAAAGGTGCTCTCCATTATGCATCCCAAAAGTAATGATATAACATGAGTAAATGTCTACAATGAGAAAGAAAATATGCTCCATATAGTACCAACAACGATAATAAAATCCATGGCATATGAATCAAGTACAAGGCTCCCATGAGCAATGATATACTCCCTCAATGTGTAGCAACAGCAATAGAAGAACTAGAAACATCATGTGATAGTGTATGGCCACTCAAAACCTTGTCCATCACCATTCCAACAAAAAATATCATGAAAACCACTAGCTACCACCACCATGATCCAAATGTGCATTAACAACAAAACCAATTGATAGCATCATCATCGAAAGATGGCATAGAACAGCAGAAAATACATCCTCATCATCACAAAGAATCCATGAGGCTCATCAATATAATAGCATCAACATAAGCTCTAATTAGCAAATGAACAAGAAACAACAACATCACTAGAAACATATGAATCAATATGCATTGTATCCAAGAAGCATCAACAAGGAACTATGCATCAACAGTAGTAGTATAAGGTTTACCAATAGAGCACCATTAGAAATATATACTTATCATATTATTGACCTCATGCCATCAACACCCAATCTCTCTATGTATGAGAAATAATATAAATCATCATAACCCAAACATATGAATATCCAACACATCATAAGTAGCATCATATTCTCTCTCCATGCAATAGTAACATATGACTCATCCATCTAATACATATCAGTAATATGCATGATTAATTTAGAAATGAAAACATAAGTAATAAGGTATATACTCTAGATGAGCTAACTCTAACATATCTACTCCAAAAATATCAATAAATATACATGGATAATCCAACTAAAATCAAAGTGGAATAGAAATATATCATAAATGAAAATGCACTTCAAACCTCATGAACTCCCCATTAACTCATGTATCTTCTACAATATGCAAATTTTTCTTCATTTACTCTTCTAGATATGGCTACACATCCAAGAATCTACAAGAAACTCATGCTAAATCTATATGCTTCCCCTGAGACCATGCAAGGCTCAGTTTTTTAGGGGAGTTCCTTTCTATTCTTTTCTCGTCCAAACTTTCATATGCTAATCTTTATTCTTGTGCGATTTACCTTGCTTATTCTCCTCTCTCTGATTGGGTCTCTTGTAATACATGGGAAACTTACAATACTTGGCCTTATGGTTCGGATTTAAACAAGAACGCAAAAAATTATAGAGATAACCATAAACACAGAGATGCAGCGGAAATAATACTTCATTTCATTAATATAAAATACTGAAATATGCTTACAAACAATAATGGAAATAAACCAGCTAGGGCGATGGTAGCTTATCTCTAAGAAGAAATGTGGTGGATACATGCCTCTGAACTCTATTACAATGAGGCTTGAAGGCCTATTTATTGCTGAGAAACAATGGAAAACCCTAAACATCCAAAAACCTAACCCTAGAAGATGAAACGCCAAACTATGGGCCCCGTTTGGGTAAATTGGTACATCAACTTCCCGGGGTCGTAACTTTGGCATATGATCTCCGTTTGACATGCACAATGTCTCATTAGAAACATATATATGAGAAATACAACTTTACGAAGAGAAACATTAGTCCATGAACCCATGTTGCTTCCAGGTTTCCAAAAAAACGTCGTTTAGGGCCTCAAAACGGCTCTAGAAGTTCAGGACCCAAAAAACTGCTAAAAATAGTAAACTGTGCTACAATTAAGGAAACTGAAAAGCTGAAAGGAACAATGGTGGGGTTCTAAGTGGACTTGGAAGGTGGCCATCAATATCCACCTGGATCATTCCTCCCCCCTTAGGAAGAAATGGTCCCCATTGCGTTGAGTTCCTCCATGAGATGAGGAAACTTCTGCTGAACTTGGTCCCTGGTGAGCCACTTGCCCTGATGAAGGAGTTGGCCTGCTTTGACAACTCAATACAGTTGGATATTCTATTGGTGAGTGTGCTTGATCTGTGTGTCCATGGTCTGATTAGTTGCAGCTTGTTCCATGCAGGCTGGATTTAACTCTGTGGGTGTGAGTTGTTTTGCAATGTTGGATGTGTCTAGTAATGGTGGAAAGTATGGTCAAAGGTAGTCCACATTGAACACTGGGTGCAAGCCAAGAAATGGGGGAATGATGAGCTCAAATGCATTGTCTCCCATAGCCTTGGTAATGGTGTAAGGACCATATCGGAGTGGTTTGAGTTTCTGATAGGCTTCGGTAAGGCATTCCTTTTGCAAATGCAACCAGACTTTGTCACCCACCTGAAATTTATGTGGCACTCGATGTTGATCATGTCGCTACTTGTACTTGGAATTTGATTTCTCTAGAATGCCATGGACCTGCTGGCGAATATGTTGGATGTGCTCAATGAAGCTAGTTGCCTTATCTGTTTTGAACTGGACATGAGCCGAATCTGTGTGAGTAGCTGCAAATGGCATGGCCACATCAATGGGACATAGTGGCTGGAATCCCAAGCCCACCTGAAAAGGGTTGTGGCCTATAGAGCTGTGAAGAGCCTGGCTGTAGCTGTGATGAACATAGCGAAAGCTCTCGTACCATGTACGTGGATGCTTTGAGTTGTACTTGCACAGAATGTGTACAATCATCCTATTGACAACCTCTGTCTGGCCATTAGTTTGAGGATGGAAGGCTGTGGACTTAGTGAGTTTGGTGTCCAGCATCAACTAGAGGCTGGACCAAAATGTACTGAGGAACCTGCAGTCCCAATCTGAGATGATAGATTGTGGGATCCCAAAGTGTACCCACACTCGTTCAAAGAAAAGTTTAGCAGTGGCTTCCATTGTGATATTCTTCTTGCAGGCTGCCATAATGGCCATTTTCGAGAACCTGTCGACGACCACAAAAACACAGTCGTTTCCATGCATAGTGGAAGGAAGGTCTGACATGTAATCCATGGAGATGGATTCCCAAGGTTGACTAGGGGTAGGCAACAGGGTATATAGGCCTTGCTTCCTGATGGTCGGTTTGCAAATGGCGCAGGTAATGCATGATCTGATGTACTTCACAACATCCTATCGAAGATTCAGCCAATAGAAATACTTCTGTAGTACTACCAGCGTTTTCTCAACCCAGAGATGCCTAGCAGCCCGACTGTAGTGTCCTTCCCAAATCATCTTGGCATGCTCTCTTGAAGGAACACAAAGGTGACCCAGGTGGTATAACAGGGCATCGTAGAGGTGAAAATTTGGAACATGCTGACCCTTCAAGAGTGTCTGGTATGTGTGGCCGAATTCTGGGTCGCTTTTGTAGAGAAGTGGCCAATCAGAAGTCTCATGCCCACAAGAGTTGAGCACGGTGGTTAACACCATGATTGGTGGTTGACTAAGGCAATCTGAAACATTATTGGTGTTTCCCTTATTGTACTTGATATTCAAATGGAACTATTGCGGGTATGTGGACGATTTCTGATGGTGATCATTCTGCAAGTCTGGTAATACGAGCATTGGTGCCATGCAGAGGCAATATTTCAACTCAGTGAATGCCTTCTATTGAGGTTCAGACCAAAAGAATTTTTCTTTTGCTCCCCCCTTGGTGACTTGACTCAAGGGCTAAGTGATATGAGAAAATCCCAACACGAACCTACAGTAGAAGTTGGCAAGACCTAGAAAGCTGCAAAGCTCTGTCAGAGTGGTTGGAGATGGCCAATCCCGAATGACTTGGATCTTGGATGGATCCACATGCACCCCCTATTCATCAATAATGTATCCCATATACTGAACCTGGGTCATGCAAAATGTGCATTTCTCCAAGTTGGCACATAACTTGTGTTGCCACAATGTTTGGAGAACCTGTCGGATGTGGTGGAGGTGCTCTTCCCAACTCTGGCTGAAGATCAAGATGTCATCCAAGTATACCACTACAAATGAGTTGGTGAATGGCCGCAAGATGTCATCCATTAGCCTCATGAAGGTTGTAGGAGCATTCGTTAATCTGAAAGGCATAACCAACCATTCGAAAAGGCCATTCTTGGCTTTGAAGGTAGTCTTCCAGACATCGGAGGGTTTGATTGGTACCTGGTGATATCCTGACTTCAAATCGATCTTGCTGAAATATTTTTCGTCCTTCAGTTGGTCTAGGAGGTCATCAATCCATGGGATCGGGTACCTGTTATGGACAGTGATCTTGTTCAATACCCAATAGTCAATACAGAGTCTCCAATTCCCATCCTTCTTTTGTACCAACACGATCGGGTTCCCACAGGGTGATGAACTTGGACGGATGTGACCCTTCTGTAGTAGCTCTTGAATCTGCCTCTTGATTTCATCGTTCCCTAGAACGGAGTGTTGATAGATTAGTCCATTGGGCAGTGGTGCACCTGGGGTCAGATCAATGGAGTGCTTGACCTGACAGTGCAGAGGAACCCCTGCACGGGAGGTTAAGATGTCCTCGTACTCCTCCACGACCTTATCCATCTGTATTTGTCGTGCGGAGGGGCCCTGTCTGGAGGTTGCGGCCACCGTCTTCTTCTTTCCTTAAGGGCATATCATCAGGAAAAGAAATTTCCCGGTCTTAGAAATGAGCTTACTTCATTGTTTTGCAGTAACCAAAGAGATGGTAGTAGGCAGTGCTACCTCTGGTATCATGTACAACTTATTTCCCAAAGTAACAATAATAGCACGGGGCCTTGATTCATAGATAGCATGTCACTTCCACAAGTATGGTTGTCCTAATAATACATCACAAACCTCAAGGGGAGCAATGTAACACAATACCTCATCTGTGAAGGGTTTGATGTTGTATGGAAGGCAACACTACTAGCTCATGCGAAGATCCCATCCATGGTGAAGCCACTTGATGGTGTATGGTTGTGGATGTGTTGTGGTCGGTAAGCCTAGCCACTTCACGACCTCTACCAAAATGAGGTTCTTTTGGCTCCCACTGTTGACAATGAACTGTAGCGGGGAGCCCTTTACCCACATCTAGGAGTGGAAGAGATGCTCCTCCTCCTCTGGATCTTCGGGTTCCTCCTTTTGTATCTTCGTGGTGGCAACGATGGCATTGGGCTCCACATCGATAATCTGCTTCCCTTTGTCAATCCCCTTGTTGGGTTCTAACTCAGAGTCGGAACATGCATCTGATTCCGAAACGTTTATTTTGGCCACCAGTGACTGCTTGGCCTGACACTCACTTGTGTTATGAGTGGAGCTCTTATGGAACTCACACCACTTTCCCGTGTCATTTTTTGGCTTCATGACATTGTTCTTTGTTTGTAGCTTTGGTGGGTTGTCTTGGGCTGCCTTGCCTTGGCTTTTTCCTTTGCTCTGTGGTTTGGGGGCACCTTTCCCTTGCTTCGGATTTACAGATCCAAAGTCTCGGTTCTTCTATTTAAACTTTTGCTCGACCTTGATGGCATATCGATATGCCATGTCGAGTGAGGGGATGTTTAGGAATTCTATTTCTTCCTAGATGTACTTGTGCAGGCATCTGTGGTATTTGAGTACCAAATGCTGCTACGAATCCTTGATACCCAACTTTGTGTGAAGGGTATGGAAAATATTGGTAAACTCCGGCATGTCTTGGTCCCTCCCCTGACGCACTATGGTCCACTTTATGTATTGATCCTCATAGCTTCCAATAGGGTAGTACTGCTCCTTGATGGCATCCCAGAATGAATCCCAAGTGGCTGCGGCTGAAAATAGTGAGCCTGTACTTTCATCCTTTTGTTCGCAGTAAGTTTCCCACCAGTCCTTGACGTGGGGGGCTGCTTTGAGAAGAGCGAAAATAATCTTTTCCCGACTGGAAAAGTCATGAACAGAAAAATAACCCTCTAGCAGATTTAACCATTTATCAATGGCATCTACATCTATTTGACCCTCGAATATGGGGATTTCAAAATTAACTTGTACCTTAAACAGTGTGGCATTTCCAGAGTAGCTGTTGGAAGCCGATGCGTCGCCCCTGAGTAGCCGCTGAAGGATCTGGGCAAAGCTACCCATCATCGCGTTCCTTTGTCGCTAGAGGGCTTATTTGAGCAAGATTTTGCTAGGATCTCATGCCCCCTCATCTTTCTTTTCATCTGCCATGGGAGGCTGTCGAGATTTGCGAGGTTGGTCTTGCAAAGGTTCAGCCAGTTCAAGCCCTAACTCCTTATATCCTGACCTTGTTGGGGACATGCAAAGAAAAACATAGAAAAAGCAAACTGCTCTGATACCACTGATCTGGATTTAAATAGGAGCACAACAAATTACAAAGATAACCATAAACACAGAGATGCAGAGGAAATAATACTTCATTTCATTAATGTAAAATACTGAAATATGCTTACAAACAACAATGGAAATAAACCAACTAGGGCAATGGTAGCTTATCTCTGAGAAGAGATGTGGTGGCTACATACCTCTGAACTCTATTACAATGAAGCTCAAAGGCCTATTTATTATTGAGAAACAATGGAAAACCCTAAACATCCAAAAACCTAACCCTAGAAGATGAAACACCAAACTGTGGGCCCCGTTTGGGTAAATTGGTACATCAACTTCCCGGGGTCGTAACTTTGGCATATGATCTCTGTTTGACGCGCACAATATCTCGTTAGAAAGATCTATCTGAGACTACAAATTTGGCAAGAACAACATCGGTCCACGGCATTAGAGTCGGTCTGGTCAGTCCTCCATCAGAGATCAAAACTCTTTATGCATTTCATTTTTAGGAGTCCCGCTCCATTCACTCAGCTGCATTCCACTTGGGGCATGCCATAATCTGACGAAAAGGTCATTGCTAATCATTTCCCCCCATGTCTAGCTCTTGTTGGCTTAGGTCTTTTTTCAATGATCACCAAAGTCCATGACAGTCAAGGTCTGGTCCTTTAATGGTGGCGGTCATGAAAAAATGGAGTGTAAATGTATTGCAGCGGGTGAGACACAGGTGAATTCTCTGAGCAACTTCTTTGAAACATATCGGCGAAATTGACATGATGAATTGGTAGCATTAACCCCAAATATGGGTGGCGTGACGGAACCATGGTGATTTGACCAGTGAATGGAACAACTCAACCTGACTCGGATGCGGAGTGAAAGTGTCGTGTTCAAGAGCAACTTGCTACCAACAAAGTTTCTTCAAGTTTTCTTCCCAGTTTTTCTCCAGTCATTGCTGACCAGTACCTCTTTATTTTTGTCAAGCTTGAGGAGGATAACATACGCTTGTTCTATAATTTTCCCTTTGGGAAAACCCATCGCTATGTTTTAGTGAGCCTAGCGACACACTTGTCTTGAACATGACACTTTCACTCCGCATCCAAGTCAGGTTGGGTTGTTCCGTTCACTGGTCATATCACCATTGGTCCATCACACCATCCATATTTGGGGTTAATGCTACTAATCCATCATGTCAGTGTTGCCGATATGTTCAAGAGAAGTCGCTCAGAGAATTCACCTGTGTCTCATCCACTGCAATACATTTACGCTCCATTCTTTCATGACCACCTCCCTGAACCTTATGTCATCATATCGTTTTCACCTCCATTAAAATTATTTGCTCCGTTCCATGTCATTAATGTGGGATTCACTAAGGCCATCCTTTGACTGATCACTTCTTGTCAACATCAGCTCATTATCCAGGAAGTCGATCTTGGAACGACCCTTTCAGTACTTTGATGCTTGCATGCCTCAATGGCAAGTTTCTCACTTCCGACGACAGGTTTACATCAATGGCCTTCGACCGAAAGATTTTGCGCGGTGTTCGACGCCAAGTCCCTTATTCACACCACATGAATTGCAATGTAGTACCTTGAGGGTCATCATCATTATCGGTGATTCCTCTCGCGCCTGTTAATAGCTTACATCATTGGCTGGTAATCAGGTGATGTCTTTGCATGTTCGACTCCAGGACATCTCTCACATGGATCAACTTGTACTTTGAGTGAAGATCGAACGAGATTGAGGACCCCGAATCTAGTTTCATCCATCCAGGCTGCGATATATATTCAGGAAAATAAATATATCCAATGTACATCATTGCTGCACAGATAATCATCCAATCTAAGGGATGATGGCTCCACCAGAATCATCAGTCTACACTCAGACGATTGTCTGTCCTGTGTACATGAAAATGAATTTATAAAGCTAAGTGTTATAGCTCCAAATCTCACTCTTATGGTTTGTGATGCTGTACTCATGGCCTAGGGCAACCCATCCTTCCAGACCTGGTCCTAAAATTTAAAAAACAGTGTTTTATCCCTTATACGTGACATTTCCCTGAGTTAAAAGCGTGTATACGCGGGTATGTGTATAGCCAACCCGCGTGTATGTATTAAAACACTTAAAAAAATATAACACTCCTTATTTGCCGGCAGAGATCGCGGGTTTTACCTGCTGATCACCTGTTAGTGCCCGTGGCCCAACTGTTCCCAACCAACTCCTAACTAAAAAACTACTTTGGAGATGGTATAAAAAGACCTCAAAGGGAAGGCCTAAGGGAGGAGAGAAGAGAGAGAAAGGTTATGCTGAGATTTTTCCCTTGACCAGGTCTGAAGTCCCTTGTGCCTTCTGCACTTCCCCCATTTTGTATAGGAAACCTTTGTTTCCTTGTGTGTTGATGTTCATCCACCATTTATGACATCATGGAGAGAGTCATGGAAGGAGTTTGTTAGAGGCTTGAGGCTGGAACGGATCCAGAAGGAAGCTTTGCTTGGAGCCTGCTGAAGGTGACTCAGGTGAAAATATTCCTTTTTATGTACTTTATTTGTCTATAATAAAAGAAACACATGTCTTGGTTCCCGAAATGAATCTTCTTTATGTTAATGATATTCATGCTTAGAATCCATATATAAAAGGTTGTTTGGATTTCATAACTAACTACTTTTCTTTGTAACATGAAGATGGTTTCTTTATAAGTTTTTGTCCATATAATACTGTGTTCTTTGAATTGGTTGTTTTGCAGGACAAAAGAGAAGAAGGGAACTCCATGAAGGGTTTGGACCCTAAAGGCCTTCTCAAACGTAGGACCAAAGGTACATACCCTTATCATAGAATTTGCTTATAATAGCATAATGGTTGTATGAATGCATGTTTCTTTGAATAGATAACTTTCAGTCTGCTAGGGTTCCAACCCAAAAAGCCCTAGGGGAGTAATTCCCTCTATCAGAATTGGCGACTCCACTGGGGAAAACACTCTTGTTGTTCCTAGTTTGGGTGTTTTTCAAGCCAATCAGGGCTCAGCTGCCTTGTCTACTTGCTGTTACTATCTGGTCTGTTCTTGAACTTTAAGCTTTGCCAGTTTCTTCAGTTTGTTTTTTAATTTTTCTTGAAGCTTTTCATATACACTATTTTTCTTAGATACAGAGGCGTATATACGCTTGTTTCTTTGAGTAAACCCGCGTATACGCAGGTTTCCTCAGATACAGTCACGTATACACGCAATCTGTACTTCAATACAGTCGCGTATATATTGCAATTTTCAAGATTTATAATTTTTTTTTTTAGTCTCTGAAGGTTTGTCTGGTGGTTTGAGTGAGTCTGAAACAGTCATTTTCCAGTATCAGTTATTTGTTTTACAGCGAGCACCTTGTTCTGATGTCTCTCTGAGTATAAGGAGTATTGGTCTTATTTTTTGTTGATTGCAAGCGTCATCATTTTTTGCTAAAGCACACAAGATTTTTTGCTAGGAATCTTGGCTGCTCTGGTTCATCAGAGTAGGGAGATTGATCACAATATTTTTGTTAATCTTGTTTTTGGTGACTTTTTTGTTTGCTTGACAAAATCGCTTTTTGTGACCATTCACTTCTTTCTTTCATGAAAGTTGTTGTTTGACACTTTCTTGGAATTTGTCTTTTTGATCTTTTGGTTTTCATTGCCAAAGCTTTCATTGCTGCTTTTGATTGTTAAGAGCGATTTTAAACACATTTATTTTTGTTGAGTTTTCATCCATTGAGTGATGTCAATTTGCAAAAGTGTTTGATTTCCTATTCTTCAATCACAAGTTTCAGTGTTGAGAGCATCTTTTGAAAAAACTCTTTTGTTTGTTGCTTTGAAGAAAATCTTTTGAAAATATTAGTTTTTCTTTCTTGAACTTGCTTTTCATTTGGTTTCCTTTTAGTAAAGTGAAAGTGCTTTATGTTTGTCTTAGTACTTGTTTTTAGTGTTTAGACGAAATGAATGGTAACATCTCATATTCCATCTAGGCATTTTAAGTGGCAAGATAAAGATTGATAAGCAAGCAACTTTCATTTTTTGTTTTTAGAGTAGTTTTAAATCTTGCATCCACATATAGTTGTCGCATTAGGATAGATTTGCATCCCCTTTTTTAGGCATATATAGCTTTGTTAGCTTTTGTGAGTGTGAAGTGTGAATTAACGAAAAGAAAAAATTTTGTTTTATTAGAAGTACCTCTGGACCCGATAGAAATTGCTCTTCATCGAAAAACGAAAAAGTGCATGTGCATGTAGTTAAGTTTTTATTAATTTCTTTTGCGTCAAAAAACACCACCAGTTTCACTTCCGTTACCTTGTGACTTAAAGAACAACCTAATAAAATCAAGCGCTAACTAAAATTCACTAGAACGTTTTGTTTTAGTCAGTTACACCAACAAGATTAGGATTTTAGGGCCTTGGATTAGGCGAGTGGAGAGTTAACTCTCTAAGGCCATATAAACATCAAACGTAGGAGTCTGAATAACGAGAGAAAATCCAATAGCGTTAGGAAGACCAGGAAAGCTCCGGATCTGGGACTTAAGCACGAGGATTTGTGAAGACAGGGAAGAGAGATACCCCCTCTCCTACTTGTCCGAACTTACCTCACGACTGTTCCGCCTGGCTTCTGCGACGAGTTGGTATCCATAGTTGCTGTTCCTAGGTAACTACACAGGTGGCTGCGGAGGGGAATCCCGTGGCACCTGAGGTTGACGTTGCATCACTCTCGACAGTACTACTGGAGGGCACCCTTGCGAAGCTTGGGGGCTTGCACCGGCGCAGGTTTTTGTTAGGAGGTCAGCGTAACTTCCTCTGATACCTTCGCTGATAGGACTAAGCCCTCATCATCCCAGACTATCTTCGGAAGGCCCTTTATTTCACTTTCTCGTATTGTGGTGTACGGTCTTAATCACCCAGAGCGGAAATACTTGGAAGTTGTTTGACTGGCTATATCTTTAGGGACTTTATAGTGTGTGCTTTGTGCTCCTAGTTGGCCTAGCTTTCAATTTTTTGAGTCTTTAGTTAGATCATAACAAAAAATTCAAAGTGGCTGACCAATCTCCTAGACGGTCTCGAAGACTTCGTGGTATTTCGCCACCAAGTTTAGAGCCTTCTCCTAGAAGGCGCAGAGGCAATACTACCAGTGGGTTCCGTCCCACGCCGGTTGACGCATCGGGGATTGATCCTCCTCTCGGGGGCATTAGCGACCAAGCAAGGCCTGGCACTTCTGAACAAGAGAGGGACACTCCAGTCCTTTCTCGAGTTCTTTTTCAAGCGGAGAATAACATAGAGGTAGAAGAACTTTCAGAGTCGTTAGCAGCTCCAAATTCCCCACTACCATCTAGTCATCCAGACGTACTGCAATACGTTGGGACTCCGACGCATAGACCGTCAAGTCCAAGTTATGCTACGTGCTTACCATCGATGGCCACTACTGGAAGCATGGCTTCTACAAGTGCTACGACTATGCAAACCCCAACATCGGTGCAAGGGGGAGGAACCATTTCTGTCTCCTCTGCTTCCTTGTTTGGATCTTTTGCTAGCACATCTTTAGTTGGGTCTACCTCCATTCCGTCCATGAGTGGAAATGCCCAAACCAATTCTTTTGGTACTGGATTCTTCCCATTTGGCACACACTCACAGGGTATTCCATCGGTTTCGTTTAGTGCCGCTACGTCCATGATGGGCGAATCGGCTTCATTCCAAGGTTTTCCTTTTGGAAGTGGTCATATACCACATTCCAACCCGACGGTAGGATCCATGCCTTTTTCTTCTGTAGGACAAAGCAACAATCCTTTCCAAGGTTGGAATAACCCTGGGGTTAGTAGCACGGGAACTGGGAATCCATTTATCGGCCAATAAGGGAATAGGCCGTACTCCACGGTTAGCTCATTTCAAACTATTCCTCCTCTAGCGTCAGCTTGGAATCCGTATCAGGGGTTATCAACTCCTTACAATCCTTTAGGAGGAAATTTTGCTGGTTATGGAGGTTATACGGCCAGAGTTGGTCAAACTCCGAATTTTGCTGGACCACAAGGCTTGCCTTTTGGTTCAGTTGGTTCTACTGGTTACTTCGAGCAACCTAGTGCCTCTCAAATTCCAGGACAATCTTTTCAGAGCTTTGGAAGTTCTGCCCAGTCCGGGTGGAACCCCCAAGGTCCACCTAGGCTTCCGTTTCTGGCAACGTTGAACTTGCTAGATCTCACTAAGTTAACAAATGACCCAATCAAGTACAATCCGTCCTGGCCTCCGGTCCCAACCAAACTCCCTTCGGACATTCCAAAATTCGAAGGGAAGAGTGGTGAAGACCCAGGCGACCATGTAACCACATTCCATTTGTGGTGCTCATCTAACTCCCTTACGATGACTCAATTAGGTTGAGACTCTTTCAGCGCACCTTGACTGGTAATGCGGCCAAATGGTATATAGAGTTTCCAGGGGGCAGCTTTACATCGTTCGCTGACTTAGCCAATATCTTCTTAAATCATTTTCAGTTGCCTGTCCGCTATGATGCCGGAACTGAACTTCTGGCCACCTTTTGTCAGGATAAGGCAACCCACATTTCTGACCATATCCAGGAATGGAGACAGAGAAAGAGGCTCATTAAAGCCGAAATCCCTCCGGAGTACCGTCTCGAGTGGTTTTTGAAGTCTTTACAACCCAAGATCTCCAAGGATGTCTCCATGTCTGGAGTCTATTCTGAGGAGCAAGTCATTTTTAGAGCCCAACAATTAGAATTGATCTACTCTTAGTCTGGGATCCTACATAAATACTTGCCAGATTCTCCTGGATCTACGGTTGACGTAGCTAAGTCGAAGCCAAGTCCGCACGCAGATGGTATCATTGGGTCAGTAGACACAACTACAGTGAACTTGTTGAATCAATTGCAGCAGTTGTCCTTGCAAGCTGCTTCTAACAACTAAGTCACATCGTCTAATCCCCCCGCTTCCCAAACTTCTTCAATAAATGCCGTCCAATCTGATAACCCCAAAGGAAATAAAAATTCCAATGGGAAAAAGAAAGGACGAGGTAAGAAAAAGAATCAGGATGGGAAGCCTGATGCAAATAAATCCAGCAACAATGCTGGTTGTGGTGGAAATGAGTCGAGAAAGAAAGTCAAGTTTCCATGAAAGTTGTGCAATGGAGACCATCTAACTCATCTCTGCCCCAAGATTGAAGACGCTCAGCGCTTGTTAGGACAGCAAGGGACTTCTAGTTCTCAAGCTGTGTTAACGAACCCTTTCCCCCAAGGGCAGCAACTTCTTGCTGGCGCAAATTTAAATCCTGGTACCTCCGTAGGGGGCAACCAGGAAGGGGACAAGTCATCAAATTTCTTCATGATGGGTGCTCACGCTAATGTGACCACATGGTCATGCGATTATGGTGAAGGTGAAACTTCCAAGGGTAAATCAGTTCCCGAAACTAA
This sequence comes from Pinus tabuliformis, assembly GCA_031772625.1. NCBI lineage: Eukaryota > Viridiplantae > Streptophyta > Pinopsida > Pinales > Pinaceae > Pinus > Pinus tabuliformis. The sequence continues at coordinate 442,700,236 of CM062814.1, read as the reverse complement.
CAACCCGCTTCATATTGAGTGACCTTCTATCGAGACTATACCTCGGGTATCGAAAGGTTCCGCAAAATGCGCGACTATCAACCCTAATATTAGGGTAGCCCAGAATTACTCCATTGTTGAGGATCTGGCTCAAAGTCCATGTGATATGTCCGCGTTAGAGGTTCTCCAGTCGTGTCCTGCTCAACGAAGTGCCTTGCTATCGGCAATGGGGGTAGTGGATCCAAGTAATTCCTTAGCTCTCACTTTAGATATGAATAATGTCAAAAAGAGACTTCCTCATCACATGGCTTTCCAGATAAAGTCCACCTACCAGAAAACGAATATTTTTCGGACGGTTGTAGATGAGGGAGCTTCCACGTGTGTCATGTCTATGTCATGCTGGAAGGCCATTGGATCACCGTCGGTTGTTCCTTCACCCACCCTACTGACAGCATTTGATGGTCATTCTCATAGGCCATACGGGATTATCCCGGCCTTTCCTATATGTGTTGGAGGGAAGGTCGTCAATATCGAAGTAGAGGTCATAGATGCTAACCTAGACTATAATCTCCTATTAGGAAGGAATTGGGTATACGAAATGGACGTCGTAGTTTCGACACTATTTCGTGTCATTTGCTTTCCTCATGAGGGGAAAATCGTTAAGGTTGATCAATTGGACTATTGTCCAGTCGATCCTCAAGCAAACTCTGACTCTACTATCCCTTTAGTGGGTAACCCCCATCCGCCTACTGAGAGTCTAGGAGTCGGGATGTACTCTTCATTGATGGGTACATTTAATCTTCCCCCTCCTACAGCTGGTATAGATACAATTTCATCCTCCAGGGATCCTTTACGGAGAGAGTTTGTTCAAACTCCTTATTCTTCGAATCCTGGAACCTTAGCTTCATCTGTGACTACATCAGGTGACGACAAGGTGGGAGGAATAGAATCTCTTATGTCTGCAGTAGAGCTTAGATGTGAATCTATAGATACCTCTGCAGATAACCATTCTACTTCTTCCTCTGGGAAGGAGATAGATGGTGATGTGGCTCATTTTCGGACCCTTGATTCCACCTCTGCATCGGATTGCTTGGATATTGTTTTTCCATCGGACGAAGCGATATTCGAAGCAATGACAGCTGTAGATCGACCTTTGGAAGATTTACATCGTCAGCTACACTTTCATTCCCCTGTGCATGAAGTCAAATCTCGGTCCTCCAGTTCGACTAGTGATGTTTGTACGGTCCTTTTGGCTCCAACACATTCATTTGCCGAAGGAAGTATATTGATTGGTTCGATCATCGTACCTATAAACATCCCTAAGAGTAAGTTGGCGGAGCCCCCTAACGGGCTCTACCTAAAGAAGTACTTTGCTTAGTTTCGGCCAGGCAATGGCTTCTTTGTATTTTATGTATATTTGTACATATATCATCGAGAGTTTCTGATATCAGCACTTTTTGGTCTGCTGTGGCAGGTGTTGATGGATGATTTGGTCTATTTTGGGTTCGCCGATGGTGCTAGTCGGCACACTCGGAATCTTTCTTCCGCAGCTTGGGTACTCTATTATCCAACTGGTCAATTGATGGCATCAAGAGGCGTGTGCATTGGTCCTGCTTCAAACAATATGGCCGAGTATACTACCGTTATTAATTTATTATCTGAGGCAATCTCTCATGGGATCGACTCGTTGGTAGTATATCTTGATTCTCAATTGATAGTGTCTCAATTAAATAACATTTATTGGGTACGGGATCCATCTTTATATCGCCAGTATTTAAGGGTGAGGTTGTTGCAAAGATCATTTACTTATATTAATTATTTGCATATTCCAAGATCTCATAATTGGTTAGCTGATTCTATCGCTAATCAAGCATTAGACTGGCATATCAATCATTCATCACAATAAAATCAAGCATCAAAAAGTCAAACTGTATATATATATATATATATATATCGTAAAACATCTCAAGTGTACATATGTGTGTCCAAAAAATATACAAAATTGGGACTCAAATGCCCATAACCATGTCCGGCATATCTAATTCATCGGCTCAGGATGAGCGTCTAAGTATGTCACTATAGCATTGGCCACACACCGAAAAATGCGAACCCAGTCACGTGGCATTCCAACCACATGACGCTGCATATCCTCAGGAAGGTCCTCTATGACGGCCATCGGTACTTGGCAGCTCAGTCTCGCCAAGTGTCGCTGGACGTTGTTCAAAGTCCGTTCTGTATCAGCAGCCGCCTGTTCGGCTCCTTGGCCGTGCCATCCATGCCGCGGGAATCCATCTGGTCGTACCGGCCCGATGTCTGGAACATGATCATCATATCAGTCATTTGAATCTCATCAAAAATATTTTTCAAAATTCATCATATTTGAAAAATCCAAAAAAAAAAAAAATCATAAAATCATAAAATCTTACCAATCTCGCCCCATGCTGCATTCGGTGGTAACGCTAGATCAGGATCTCCTCAGAAATCCAGCCCAGCATAGGGGTAGTCATCCACGACGATGATCTGCTGATCCCACCAGGTGAAGAAGTCATTGTCAAAGGCAGTCCTTGGGACCTCCCCACCCCCAAGACGTTTCATCAGATCAGCCCACCGGCCCATGCGTGGATCGCGTGGGGTGCTGATGGAAACTGCTACCCTGGGGCGGAGTGCAGGAACCTTCTCGAAAAAGAAAGTACACAAGATGCTCCCATATCCAAAGTTTTTAGTCTGACCCCTCCTGATAGAAGTGAGCTGGCTCTTCATGATGGCCAGAAGAGGAGTACACCAGTCGAACACAGTAGTGAGACAGTCAACTGCCACGCTCATGTTTTGCCATGATGCCTGATGCAGAGAGGATGATCCGTTCACTTGAGCCATGGTAAACAGGATTATCCTAAGTGATAAACTCGCCACACGTGTGATGGAAATCTGGCTCCCAACCTTCTTGGGATGTCCCGGGCAGTATATCTGTACATAGTCCTCTATCAAAAGGGCACTTCGTGTCCTGCCCCGGGACTGTACTACCTCTCCCCTTCGGGAAAGGCCCGTGATAAAATAGATATCCTCCACTTCTACCCTAAGCGGCATCTGATCGATCATAAAAGCTTCCTCATCGACATCCCAATAATCAATGAGCATCTCCAGCAAACGCGTGTTCGCTTTCATATTTGGCAATTTGAAAAATTTAAGCAAACCGCATCCCCAGAGTGCATCTAATGCTTCTGGACTATTCATAACTTCATTGTCTACTGCTACATGTTCTCTTTCACGCCACGTGACAGGCATCCTGAGAAAAAATCGAGTTTAAACCGTTAGTTTTTGTTTAAAATGATTCGCGGCGTATACACGGGTCCCTGTGCACACAGTCGCGTATAGGGCCCACGTGTACGCGGGTTCAATATTACCAACCCGCGTATACGCCGCGAGCAAATTTTTGACAAAAGTTCAACGGTGAAACATCAATCAAAGATCTTAAAGCCAGTCACAACCAATTGCAAGTTAAGTATAAGGGTTACTTGGAGGTATTCAACGAATTTGAACGGTTGAATCTGGCTGTGGGAAGTTTGCTCCTTTTGCTCCAAATCTTTTGCTCTCAAACTCAAATGGTAAAAATGGTGAGTCCAAAATGCTTCTTATAAGTTTTGAAAATGCAAAATTTTTTCAAAATTTTATTTTGTTTGGCCTCATGTGACTTTTAACTTGGGAGCTTGGAATGTCAGGATTGGTTTATTTTTCAGGACATTTTGGACGTTTTTCGACAGTTCGAGACGGTTCCATGACTGCTGACTCGTCATGGCAGGTATTGTGTTCTCACTGGCATATAGGTTAGGGACACCCTTTTTCCATTGCATTATGCATACTAGCCTCCATTTGACCGATACATCTGCCATAGGGTCGATCCCATTGTGTTATGGTTCGTAAGCCATCTTCACTCGCCGATTCTTTAAATCATGACACAATGCTAGAGCCATCCTTTACATGGGCATCCTAGTTAGCACCTCACTGACATTTGTTGCCCATGCTGCTCTGTTTTGAGTAGGCTCGGGAGTCCTCTGTAGTCCCGCCATGACTTATGCGTTGAAGACTCATTCCTCTTAGCTTCTCCGCTTTGTTCTGGCCATATACCCTAGAGGCTCCTTTGTGTTGAGTTGTACTACTGCATTGCATGTTGACCACTTGCACCTTTTGGCCTAGAGCCGGCTTCACTTGGACTTGTGTTTAAGCCAACTTTTGACCATGACATCTACAAAATCAACCTTGCATTTTGACTTCTGCAGCTTGACACACCTTGACCCGTGGAAGGAACATACCTTTGAGTGTCACTGACCAGTTTTCACCTCCCTGCATTGAGCATAGGAACGTTCCTTTCCCAGGAACTAGATCATCTGTTTCACCGACACTCGTTCTTTCCACTGTACCATAGCATTCTTTTATTCTTTTTCCGGCTTAACAGAAAAAGACAAAAAAATTAAATATTCTAAAAAGAGCGGGAACGGGACATTATTTCCATTTATTGTTGGCAGCTAGAGTCAGTCGAGTCGCCCTTAACACAGCACTCAAAACAAAGTCTCCTCCTTATGGGTGGGATTTAGTTTGACTTAGGTACGCCATAACCTTGTTATTGAGTCAGTTCTCCACCGATTGGTTATCTCTTCCAATCATATGTAGGGTTTGTTCGTGCCTCCTGGATGGCGAACTTATACAGAGTCATCATATGCTGCCACATAGTCACATTGATTCGTGCTGTTGTTCAAGGGAAGTTAGCCTGAGTCGGCCTCTCTGCGGTGTCTCTTGACTCATTTTTCAGTCGGCCATCCCTGTTTGTCAGTGTCATGTGTATCATCACATCAGTTATATTGGTCCTTTACTCGTGCCGGTTTGAGAAGGTCCCCATTGACTTCTTGCTGGCGGGTCTTGTCCTTATCGACGACGACATCTTGCTCTGAGGACGGGCCTAGAGCTGTACCCTGGCCCTATTTTCATTATTGATAGGTCACCTCGTGCTCAGCATCGATCAGTATCATGGGTCTTTGACTGAGTGGTTTCCCTTGTGTTCGTCATCAGCTTACATTATCACACATTGGGATTCGTGCAGTACCTTGGTTTCCATTTGACCCTATTGGTGGATACCTCGCCTCTGTGTTAGCTTTCATTATTGGTTGGTTCAGAGGGTTTCTGCCGTGCGCTAGCCACATCTTGTGTACGCCGGAAACGTACATCGGTTGGGTTACTACATCTTTTTCGTCTGATTCCTTTCACATTATTGGCCTACGGGTTACACTCGCGCTAGATTGATGAAGGATGCCTTAATGCCTTCCTTCTAGCGGATCTTTCCCTATCGACTCCGACTCATTGCTCTGGGGCGAAGATCTAGAGTCCATTTGGCAGTACCTTGGGGTTTGCAGTCATTAGTTGCAGATCCTTCACTATCGACAGTGGGAAACCATCATTGTCTCCTGATCGATGGATTCTTACAGGTGTTCGACTCCAGCTCATCTATTCACACTTGTTAGATTGTACTGGGTATCTTGACGCTCATTATCATTATCGGTGAGTAGTCTCGCGTTTGTTAACGGTATACATCAATGACCGGTAATCAAACAATTTCTCACATGGTCCACTTCAGATCATTTATTCCCATGGTGTAGAAATGTACCACGGCGGTCGGTGAAGACCTTAGGTTGTATCAGCATTCATTGGTTCACTTGACAGTTGCTCCTGTTGCTGCTAGTTGATACCACTCCACTTTATATGTTGCAGTCAGTCATGGAGACATTCTATATGCTGGCACCTGAGTTTGCAGTGTAGTACCATCCTATTCCATCATGTTCAGTTGGTACCTTTTAAGGATCAGTCTTTGATATCAGTGATTCGTTGCATCTTTCAGCATCATTGACAGTCTTATATGTGATATTCAGACATAGACTTGTTCATTATGATCAGATGATCCATTATGTATCTTTCAGTCATTTATACTTGTATACTTAGTGGATCTGCTTGTACTTGATATGCGGACATGCTTTACTTTTTCTGAGCATGGGTATGCCCGCCTCAGACAGTGTTTCTTTCTGATCTCCTTTAGTGGCTTGGCAGGCTGAATTCTGGTGAAGTCCTCGGTTTTTTGACAGACTTCCTTTCCATGTACTCGCATAATATATTTCGGCCATCATGTACCCCTTCTGACCTCATATATTAGGGGGCATCTGTTATAGCTCCAAATATCACTCTTATGGTTTGTGATGCTGTACTCATGGCCTAGGGCAACCCCTCCTTCCAGACCTGGTCCTAAAATTTAAAAAACAGTGTTTTATCCCTTATACGCGACATTGCGCTGAGTTAAACGCGTGTATACGCGGGTATGTGTATAACCAACCCGCGTGTATGTATTAAAACACTTAAAAAATATAACACTCCTTATTTTCGGGCGAAGATCGCGGGTTTTACCTACTGATCACCTGTTAGTGCCCGTCGCCCAACTGTTCCCAACCAACTCCTAACTAAAAAACTACTTTGGAGATGGTATAAAAAGAACTCAAAGGGAAGGCCTAAGGGAGGAGAGAAGAGAGAGAAAGGTTATGTTGAGATTTTTCCCTTAACCAGGTCTGAAGTCCATTGTGCCTTCTGCACTTCCCCCATTTTTTACAGGAAACCTTTGTTTCCTTGTGTGTTGATGTTCATCCACCATTTATGACATCATGGAGAGAGTCATGGAAGGAGTTTGTTAGAGGCTTGAGGCTGGAACAGATCCAGAAGGAAGCTTTGCTTGGAGCCTGCTGAAGGTGACTCAGGTGAAAATATTCCTTTTTATGTACTTTATTTGTCTATAATAAAAGAAACACATGTCTTGGTTCCCGAAATGAATCTTCTTTATGTTAATGATATTCATGCTTAGAATCCATATATAAAAGGTTGTTTGGATTTCATAACTAACTACCTTTATTTGTAACATGAAGATGGTTTCTTTATAAGTTTTTGTCCATATAATACTGTGTTCTTTGAATTGGTTGTTTTGCAGGACAAAAGAGAAGAAGGGAACTCCAAGAAGGGTTTGGACCCTAAAGGCCTTCTCAAACGTAGGACCAAAGGTACGTACCCTTATCACAGAATTTGCTTATAATAGCATAATGGCTGTATGAATGCATGTTCCTTTGAATAGATAACTTTCAGTCTGCTAGGGTTTCAACCCAAAAAGCCCTACGGGAGTAATTCCCTCTATCACTAAGCATGGGAAATGCCCGCCTTAGCTAGATCATGAAAATATTATGAATATAATGTATTGTATTGTATCTTATTACAAGTCGCCTTCCAGCTTGAAAAAATTTCGGATCCTCATGATAAAGCATTTCACCCGACATCAAAAGATCAAAGACCTCATGCTTTAGGGGGCAACTGTTATAGACATTTTTGGGCACTGCAACCCCAATCATAAATGTCCATAAACCAAGGGCTCCTAAGTCCCTAAAGGTGTTGTTCCAACCCCTAAAAGAACAAGGTCAAATGATTACAACATCTCCCAGAAGTTCTCCATGAAAAACTATTCAGAACTGGTCAAAATTGAACCATTTCACCTGCTCCATGGTTAAAGTGCGTTGCATCCCACCTGAATACACACAGTAGGTGCGATTCATGTTGAAAAACCCTTCTATTGGGTGCGATGAGTGAGAGTGGACAAATGGCAGGGTCAATCTGCAAGGTGGAGGAGCATGGAATCTTCTAGAAACTTCTCCTGTGACACTTGCCTCTCTGCATTCGACCAGGGATGAGTAAGAGATCATCAATCTCCAAGTGGAATCAAGAACTATTAGAGAGAGGACACTAATCAAATCTCAAAAGCTGGCTCAATCCCCTTGCAAACATCTATATATGGATCCCTCATCCCAAAGCTCCAGAGGCTGGAATTCTGTATCTTGTAAGGAAGTGTTGTTGGTTTCTTGGTGCAAAATCATAGTGTTGGGTGATCTAAGCTTTTCATGAGGTGAAGAAGGGATTCCTGCTGAGAGGATGATGCTGGGTCAGATCAATTGGTTGTAATCCTCTTTGCTCTTTCTTGATTATCAATAAAGCTATTCAAGTTTTCCTCCACATTCTTGTATGATTAATGTTATATGAATTTGTGTGGTCAATATATATCTGGTCCTATATTGTTTATGATAATAGATCGATGTTATTGGATAGTGTTATACTGCTTTGACTCTATAGGTTCTCTTTGAAGCTGGGTAGACGAGGAAGTGAGTGGTGAAGACCTATCAGAAAAGAGAGGAATCGAGTAAGGAACCAAGCGCAAGACAGAGGTTGGTCTCCTTATTCCCCTCTTATCTATTTCTCATAAAGGAAAACAAAAGTAGTTTTTAGTTTGTTTGTTTCTAAGGTAGCTACCAGCCTTAGTGGGACTAGCAGTTCTGCATAGACACTATTTTCCCCAATAACAATTAGTACACAAGTGGCTGTCATCATGATTTAAAACCCTCGAATCTTGATGGACTGCTGCCATTGAATAAGTTTTGTCAGTTCTTGTTTTAGTTAAGTCAATCATGAGTCATTTCCTTTTGCATTGAGTCAGTTTTTTCAGTCATGTTGGTTTCATAATTAAGTCGGTTTAAGTCAAGTTCCTGTCAATAAATGTGTCAAAGTCTTGTGTTGTTTGTCGAGAAAATGAATCCATAGCCCAATGGACGAAGGCACTGTCTAGCTCTTCCAGATATTTGCTGTTCTTGGCACCTCTAAGGAGCTACCATCCCCCATTGGAGCCAATGTTAGAGTCGGTCTGGTCAATCCTCCATCAGAGATCAAAACTCTTTATGCATTTCATTTTTAGGAGTCCCACTCCATTCACTCAGCTGCATTCTGCTAGGGGCATGCCATAATCTGACGGAAAAGGTCATTGCTAGTCATTTCCCCCCATGTCTGGCTCCTGCTGGCTCAGGTCTTTTGTCAATGATCACTAAAGTCCATGACAGTCAAGGTCTGGTCCTTTAATGGAAAAAAGTCATTTTCGATCATTAGGTCTAGGGATTAATCAATTTGGTCTTTAAATATGTCCAGTAAAGCCATGCAGGCCAGAGTGAGGCCCTTACACAGTTAAGATTTAGAGAGTTTCATCATCATGTTGGCAGATTACGACTGTTCTTCAAAACTCTGTTTTGAAGAAAAAGTCAAACAGCGTGTCATTTGTGATAAAATTTTCAAAAAAAGTCGTCAGTTGATTTCTTCAGATGCAGTCATGGTTTCTGTGGCCAAATGTCTTGTCATGCAATTCCTGCAAAGAGTGTCAAAAATTTCATCATTTGAGCTAAAATTTCAAAGGGAAAGTGAAAGTCAGTGTTGCTTTAAGTCAGTGAAAAAGTGTCAAAACATAACATTAGAAAAATGGGTTTTTGGAGAAGCAAAAATTTAACCCATGACTTCCAAGTCTTTATATACAAGTTTTCACCAAAATTAGAGGCATTGTGCAAATCAAGTGCATAGGGAGAAATTGCAAAGTGTTTGAGAGGCAAAGTGTGTGTTTGGAGAGAGCTGGAGGAAGTTTCCAGGAGTGCAGCACATATACACAGGGGCGTGGCGCACACAGAGGGCGCAATGCACACAGAGCCACCCCTCAGTTCAAGTTTTCAACAGGCGTGGCGCACACCCAGGGCGCTTTGCACTAGGTCTGGCATGCGGCGCACACCCACAAAGGGCCAAAACTGTGCCAAATCACCTCAAATTTCCTGTGAAGCCCATCAAATTGAAAGGTAGGCTCTATGACATGACTTGTTCATCAAAGTTTATAAATGATATGGTGGTTTATGGCTATGTTTGAATGCAAAAAAACTCATAAAATCGACCACAAGAAAACACCAAAGGCCGTTGTTGCTAGGGTTGCATAATTGTGGTATTGAGGCCAAGGTTCCATTTTCACCCACCATTTTTCCCTCACCTACCATTTTCCCTATCCTCCCTTTCTCATTTTTCCTATTATCCCTACCCTAAAGCACTAGCAAACCCTATTATCTTTCCCCTCCTCTTATTTGTCAACATAACACCCAAAAACCTACCCTATCAAATACCCAAACCCCCTACATATCCCTAAACAAACTTCTCCCCATAACCCCTATTCCCATCACATTACTCCCCTCCTAATACTCCCTTTTGTTTCATTGTCCCCTTGGTGGCAAATATCACAAAAGCACCCAGCTTCACACCATTATCAAAGGGCAGCCTAAATACAGTACACACAACAGTCATGGCATCTGAGCATTCATCAGAGTATGAGATGGAGACATAAAGTGATTCATCCTTGGAAGAACAGGCTCCCAGGAGACATCACAAGAGTGGCAAACATGTTAGGGATGAGCCAACCACCCTCACAGAATTGCAGGCATGACCTCTTGCTATGTCATGTTTCCAACACCTATCATGTTTTGAGTTTTGTCAAAGAGTGGCTAATGTTCGAGTTCATCATGAGTTGGCCCATCTTTTTTTGCTTCACCTACATGGAGATCACTCTATCTTCACCGGGGTCACCTTCACACTGACACCCGAAACTGTCTCATTAGCAACCGGTATACCGAATGTTGGAGAACCATGGCACAAGAAACAAAAAGTTGATCGACAGCATTATGAGCCTTATATTAAGGCCAGTTGCTTGAGGCATCTCACAAGAGTCTTTCCATTCAGATATTTGAAAGATGAATATGCTCCACTCATGAAGTTGATCATGACGTACTTCAGCTGTGAGGGGAGGTTCTCTCGTCTATATGCCTATCACATCAGGTTGCTCATGCACTTTACCAGGGTACGGATGATGAACATCCCATTTTTCATTTGTAGGAACATAGAGAGGATGAACACCTTCATGCAACACAAGACCCCTCAGCAGCAACTTAACAGTGTTTATCACTTTTCCCTTATTAAGATTTTGGTGGTTCATCAGCTGGGATTCCTGGGCATTACTTGGGATGATTTCATCTCCTGTGACCTCTTCAACACTTCAGAAGTATTATCAGAGGTTAAGCATGAGGGTGAACCTTCTCTTCGGTATGAGCGCCATGAGACTGCTAGTGTGCTTGTTTTCATCACATATCATAGGGGTGCTAGACATTTGTTTGCAGCAGCAAAGCGAGTGTTATCTCCACCTTGGGTGGAAGGGGCCTCGCTTCCGACATTAGAACTACAGGTACAGGACAGAGGTAAGGAGCCAATGCATGATGATGGGCCTTCAGGTGAGCCATCAGGTGAACGAGAGACCGAATTCGTTCTCCTTCATGATGATGATACAGATACAGAACCAACAAGTGCACAGCTCAAAGAGATCATCCAGGGGCAGCAATTAGAGATCGAAGCCTTATCCCTTGACTTGGAGAGGGCTAAGTGGAACATGAAATATCTGGAGCCAGGGAAAAAATAGCTGGAGGATCAGCAAGCGATCATGGAGCTACAAAACATTCGTGAGCATCTCCAAGCTGCACAAAGGAGAAGAGTTGAGCTCACGCTATTGGAGCAAGAGATTAATGAGGATCGGGAGGCCAACCTCGAGAGAGTTAACATGCACTTGGAGAGGCTACTGGACAAGGTCGACAAGGACCATGCATTGCTGAGACACATGGCTTTCCACTACTTGGCGCGAAACAAAGTGTGCAAGGCCCGAATCAGGAATTTGAAGGCGAAATTGAGGAAAGTAATCAAGAAGCAAAAGAGGCAAATGGAGCATGATCGAATTTAGATATTGGCCGAAGCCTCTTTGGCCCAGCATAAAACTTGATAATTAAGCTCCAACCCAAATTTCAAGAAATTTGGGGCAATTTTGGTCACATGGCAAAATTTTGGTCACAACACAGGTTTTTTCTCCTTGTGTGGCACGACGCTTAGGATTGGGAGCTCCAAATCACAAATGGTTTGAATTTTTGGATTCAACATGAAAAATCATGACTGCTTGTGCATGGACAAGAAATTTGGGCATGATTTGAGTCCCCAGGAGGTCAAAAACACTCAAAAAATGACCTCTCTGCCCCTATTTTGGCACACAAGAAGCAGTCTTGGGAGAATGAAGATTTGGAGGGGCAAATGAGCACGAAATTCAGAAATTCCACTTGGGTTGGAAAGTAGACAGGATAGTATTTCCAACAAGCACACTTGGGAACATTTTTAACTCCTACAAGTGCCTCAAAACAGGCTCCAAAGTGGCGCAATGCATATAGAAAGTGGCGTGGCACATATAGGGAAAAAGGCCAATTTCATCTTCGTTTCATGAAATTTTGATTCGCAACTTCTCCAAGTGGGCCCGCTCATCTATATTTCACTTTTTTAGCACCTAAGGTGGCATTTAAAGTATTTTCACTCCAGATTGGCTTCTATGCAAGTGGCAAAGGAAGGCAAACAGTCACCCAAGCCATTTGTCATTTTCGTAACGCTGCACCTGTAACTAATGGTTGGCTTTCCATCTCCATTTTATAATGATTCAAGTAACTCCCCAACCCTTGCGTGTTCTATCTCTTCATGGAACATTCTATATATTGTATGCAAACTATTTGCAAAGGGTTGGTTGGCTTGTAATTTCTGGGAGACTGTGGGAGAGAAACTCAGTTCTTCATTGTATATTTTGACAGAGGATTAATGAAAGGCAGCAGCTCTGTTTCATGAGATTCATGTGGTTGTGAGTGTAGCAAATGTGTCTCTTATGTTTTATATGCATTTCGTAATGTTTCACAGTTCATTTCATATTCATTTCCAGTGAGATTTTCTAAGTTAGATAAGGTAGAATTCATTTTTATTGCTCTGCCTATGGGAAAATTTCATGTTCAGTGTTCTTCTTCTGTTGAAAAGGATTCATGTACTTATTCCCTTTTCACCCTCCTAAGCAATTCCTCCATTCCGCTTTATTTCAAACTAAATTGCTAGATTTTCTTCCTGTCTTTCCTCATGAAGTAATCTGTGCCTTTGTATTAAATTCTCTGCTCATTGCTGTCCGTTGGTCCCATACCATCCCAGAAACTCAGTCATTCATAAAAAATTTCTTCTTGTATCCATATTTACTTACTAGCCTAAGATCAATATTTCATTGTTAGTCATCTTAGACCATTCCGTTTACTTATTCACTGAGCGTCACTCGGAGAGAGCCCTCTCGTGTTCTAGTAGGGCTACCTACCAGACTGAGTGTGGTTTGTGGTTACCCTGAATTTTTCCTTCCTTCAACCTAAGGCAGATTTAGGTGCTAACACATGGATCCATGTTGCTTTCAATTTTCCAAAAAAATGTCGTATAGGGCCTCAAAACGGCTCTAGAAGTTCAGGACCTGAAAAACTGCTAAAAATAGTAAACTGTGCTACAATTAAGGAAACTGAAAAGCTGAAAGGAACAATGGTGGGGTTCCAAGTGGACTTGATAGGTGGCCACCATTATCCACCTGGATCACCTTATGACCAACATTGTCACACACAAAATATCTTATGTGACCAAGGAATCGAGGAATATGTTGATATCTTCTATTGATCTTGTTTTCATTCTGTGTATGTGACCTGCCGTCAATAGCCCTATGGCCAAAATAATCGAATGATAAAAAATAACCATAAAATGGACTATTATACATGAATGATGGTGATCTTCTTTGCATGTAGGCTTGATGTAGCTTCTTCTTTGGCTGCTCCTTTTGATGAGAGATTTTGAACTCTCCATTACTGAAAATTACTACTACATGTCCACATACTCCACAGTTGTAACATTTACCAATTATATTCATCTTATTTGGCCTCCTTCTATTATTATTATACTTCTTTCATGGTTTTAGATTCTCATTTTTCTCATTGCTACACACATCTCCAACAATTTCTGATTTTCTTGTTGATGGTTGAGCACTAGATTTGAACCTCTCTAATTCTTGCCTTGCAGAAATTGCTTTAGCCTTCAATTTTTGGAACTCATCCTCCAAATCCTTATACTGCTTCCTTATTCCATTTTTTATTTTTCTTCCTTCTTCCAACTAAGTTTTTAGATCTGATATTTCTTCCTTGAAAGGACACTCCTTTTCATCAAACATTTGTAGCAACATTGGTTGATCTATATTTATATCCATGAGCCTTTGAATCTCTTCTTCTAGTTCCATTATCTTGGATTTCTCATCATATTTATTATTGATCTCTTATTGTTGTTCCTCTTGTTTGATTCTTGATCCACCATTTCTATCACTAGGGCTTTCATCTTCTTATTGTGAGGAGGATTTATTTGTCACTACAATAAGAGTAGAATCCTTTGCATGGTTCTACATTTCAAAAATTTTCAATTTTCCTCAAAGATATAAACTTTGCAACCTGTCCAACATATATTTTGTAGTCTCACAGTGTCTCACATACATGCTATTATATTTTTAAATACTATGAAAAATAATATTTTTAGTCAAACCATTAAATTCATCTTTAACTACATACTCTACTGATAGCAAAATATTTTCATCAAGAGATAGAAAATATGAATCCAATTTCATCCTCCAAGTCGAAAATCTATCTTTATGAAGTAATGGAATTCCTTGTCGATCCATTTCAAAAAAAATAGTGCAAATAATTCTACCAAAACTTCCAGGGCCACTCTCCAGTGATCAAGTTGCAATTGAGATCCCCACACTGATACCAATTGTTGGAAGCTAGATCACTACTGGGGGGGTGAATTAGTAATGAAGGCACTTATAATTTTTTCTCCAAATTATTATTCTTTAATCATGCATAAATTAAAACACAAAATAAGATATGATGTCATCAAATATAAACATGAAACAAGGAAAGAAATTAACAGAAGGGACACAAATATTTCTGGAGGAAAACCTTCTCCAGGGGAAAAAAACCACCCATTGGTGTTGCGCCACTGAAATATTTTATTATGTCAAGAAAATTATTTAGATAGAGATTACAACTGGATAGTATCAAATGGAGACTCTTTCTCATGTAGATGTATGGTCTAACATCCACTAGAAGCCATCACGACAAACGATCCTCTCCAAGTAACTCTTGAACTATCAATCGAATCTATAGACTCCAATCTTCTGGAGGCCACCACGACCAACAAGCCTTACCCGGTTTCTTCTGAACTATCCAACCACCATTGTATTGAGAAAACTTCTCACTTATATTGATTTGACTGGATTCCTCCAACTCCACTTCTATATGTGGTTCTCGTTTCATACATTTTCATATTGGAACTGAGAACTGCTCAACATGAAAAACACAACAATATATCTTCAAGGCATAGAATCAAAATTTAAAACATCACTAAAAAATGCATCATAATATCACCAATCACAACATAAAATAATATGATCAAAACATCATCTAAAAGCCTTTATGAAACAAATAAAATTGCTCACAATTGAATATTTCACTCAAATAATAAGATGGAGAATATAGTAGGAGAAAACAATCTCTAGATACACATGCAATCAAACTCTATTTCACCTCTCGCTTGCTACACAAAATAATGGTTGAAGCATACTTTAGCTAACTGTTGCAACACCTTCAAAATGCTTCAAAAGATATACATCACACAACCCTCACACAACTTGCATACTCTTCTCCATTCTCACACTAACTCAAAACATCAAGAGAATCAAACATCATTGAGATTCTTCCACTATATGGATGAACTAAGGTGCTCAACTCAATAATTACCAATAACTACTGAGCTCCACAAACTCTCTTCATATGCTTGATTTGATCCAGATTCAACTCATTGACTTGATCAAGCCACTAACTCCACTTTCCTTTTGATATTCCAACTTTTATTAGCTTCTAATGTCCCCACTACCTTTTCTTAACATACACTAAAACGTTCTTATCAAGAACATCACAAAAATACCAAAATTAACTGCGTTATGTGAGGAATGTGGCGAAATTTCCATGAAAAATCTCAGTCACAACACAACACAACACTGACTAATCTCAATTGGAGCTCCCCCGTCGCATGCGCAAGCCTACCTCCCAGTGAGTGTAAACTCTCAGCTACTCTCATGACCCATCATTTATTCCACGAGGGTAGGATGGAAGAAAACTCAATTAAATTAGTTCAAAGCTCTTCCAAACTTTAGGGACACTTTCACCAACTCCTAAACACACCTCCAAGCCTCTATGAAAAGGATACAAATGATGACATTATCTGAGAACCTCTACAGCAATCCAATGACATGTAGACCCTAGTATGTCAAATTCCTCATCATGACTAACACCTCTAGCACCTGTTACAACATTTTCAACAACTACAACAGTAGCATCAAGTCATCCAACTACCTCCAACACCTATAGAGGTACCTCTAAAACATGCAACAACATCTCAACACATGTAGAAGAAACTCCAGTGCTTCCAACACATGTAGAAGCATATGCAACACCTGTAAAATCAATCCAACCACCTTCACTAGCAACATCTTCAACATATGTAGCAACATCATCAACGTATGACATGCCATCATACCATGCCTTGCAACCATATCTACTCAGCATCCAAATTTGTGTTGACATCAATGCCAGCCAACAATACCAATAATCCAACCACTCATCACACATCATGAGAAACACTAATCATCATCAGGTATACATAAGGTATATGTTGAACAACACAAAAACCCTGCTAACATCAATTCCAATAGGATTTGGAGAATAGACAATTGTGAGTCAAGCAGTTTGACTTACCTAGTTGCAGTGACTCAACAAGGGCTCATTTCAAGATAGGGAAGCATCAGAAGAAAGGGTACACCATATATTTTGGAGCAAGATTCCAAAGGATATTTCCTTAGTATTTTATAGTGTGAGAGTGATAGGAAAAGGAGGCCAAATTCATTTGCATAGAAGGATGCATCATTTAGTATGAGTAGCACATTTTCCAAATGTAAGCTGTCGGAGGAAACCAAGTTTTAGTTACTAGAGGTTGGATCTATTTTCCAGAGGTAGAGAAAGTGGGTTTAGGAGGTAGTATGACTTTCTCCGAAGTGATCCCACTGGTTGAGTGAGTTTCAAAAGCTACTAGTGCACATTTTTGGGTAGGAGTGTGAGTGTTGGGAAGGAGTGAAAATTGGCTAAAGGAGGCTAGATCAGTTGCAAAGGGAGACAATGAGTCTCCAATATATTTTTCCAGTGGAGATCAGTAATTGCCAAAGGTTTTCCAGTGAAAAGAAATGAGTTGTATTTTCTCCTAAATTTTTGAATAATATTAAAACACTCATCTGCAACACTAGTTTTATGTTCGAGGTTTTTCCAGGGACAACTCTCAAAAAATAATAGTGTCATAATTATTGTGTGTGTGCATTATTTTATCAATTCCATATTTTATATTCCACAATGTTTTTATTTGTGAAGATTCCAATAGTGATTTAATCATTACTTGTTGAATTAAAAATTTAGAAGACAAATAATCTCTAAGAGATAAAAGATTAAATTCTAGTTTATTGTAATTGTGGAAATTTCACATGGTATCAAAGTAGATAATATCAAAGAGGCTCTAGAGAAAGGGTTGTGTAGTTCAGAGGAAGATCTAAAGAAACAAATACCATATTTGAATAGGCCAAATAGGTAGTGTGGATTGGATAAGTGATCTAGAGGAAGTGCGAGTTGTCTCATTGAGCAACATCAAGCAGTAAAGGTTACTAGAAAGGGTTTTCAGAGAGAAAATCATATTTTGCAAGAGGGTTTGTAGAAAAAGGATTTTACAATACTAGATTAGCACATGGAAAGGAAGAGAAAGCACATGAGAGTTTCTAAATAATTTATTAATTTCTCTAGTATTATCAAGATCAAAGAAGGCCAAATTTAATCTCCAATGTGAGGGCCATAAAATGTAGTACAAATAGACAATTTACCCAATTCACATTCCATTTCTACTTGTTGGGAGAATTACCAGAGGAGGTGTGAGTAACTTCAGAATACAGAGGGAGGTGGTTTATTCGCTAGAATGAATTTCTGGAAGCATCTCTTGTTTGCCACTGTGAGTTGTAAGATCTAGTGCATGTTGCAAGATTTAGTGAAAGTTCCAAGTAGAGGGTGTAAGTCTGCAAAAGGAGGCCGATTTGGTTTTTACACAGGAAACCTAGTGTTTCTAGACCAATATTTCTAGTTGGAGGAGTGAGAGTTCTATAGTTTATTGAGTTTCATATATTTTCCAATGGCCATAGTAGGATTAAGAGATCATGATAGTTTGGATGGAGCCTCCAACATTGGCATCCAGAAGGCCACGTTGTTGTTTCTATTGGACGAGCATGGTCTGAAGGAGCTTGTTACAATAATAATAGTTGTACCAACAGACCCCATCTAGTTTCATGTCTACATGAGGGATAATGCCAATGTGAAGAGGATGATTCTCAATGGTGTTTGAGATCATATCATTCCAAATATCATAGAAAAAGGATCAATGAAGAATTTGTGTGATGTCATAGTTAATTTGTACCAAGATCCTTTTAAGCACAAGAATATGATACTCAAGGAGAAGTCATGGATGGTCAAGATGAACAAGCAAGAGAATAGAACGTCTTATCTCACCAAGATTTAGTCAATAAGTGTAGAAATTCCCACAGTATATCAACAGATTATGCAATATACTAAAACACAATACAAGATCTACTTCTACAACACTTTTCGGAAGATTAATCGAATATGTGCAAGATCAATGAGAACACATATAACTGAGAATGAGAGATCAATCACGCATGAACACAAAAGAATAACCCGAGGAAAGCCTCAGCCTAAAACCCCAATCTCTGTATTATCATACAAGTGGAAAATAGTCACAGAATTATACAAAGCCTTAGCTTGGAAGCCAACCAGCTCTCAGTATAATCCCTCTGCTACTTATAGGCAGTCAAAGTCCTCTCAAAAACCTTCTTCTCTGCCCTCCAGGCCTCCTATTTCCTTGTGCAGTTTCTCTTGGGTCCTCAAGTTGCCACATGTGTGCAATAATCCCTCACACACTTCTTTGACCTTTGAAATAACTGCACAAACCTGAAGGAGATAAATCCTTCTCCATGAATGAGCTTCCTTTGTAGGAAAAATACATCCAACTAATAGTACACTGTCCCTCCTTTGATCTCAATTGGGTCTCTATCTGAACTAACATGCATGAGTTATTCATGAGAGAATATTCAATTATCTGAAGTGCAGTAGTTATATGCAAGCATGCATTAACTAACTGAACTTACATTAATTTAAACAAACTATTTAAATCAATCTAACTGGACTTGACTCAGTTAACTGAACCAACTAATTACAATTCAAATTAGAACTCATCCTTATCTCTTTAACTGATGGATAAATTCCTCAATTAATAGAGAAACTGTTGCATGTCCTCACATAGAATTCATATTTGATTTTTCACAACTAATTAACTTATGGTGAATTAATTAATTTATTTTCAAACAGCTGTTAATTTCAAATTCGAATTTTACTTCATATTTTAGTCTAGGGACTGACTAAAATTGGAATCTATCCCGAACTGCTAAAAATAGCAATTCTATTTTTAGCACTTCCATTTTTCATTCCCTGTTGCTTAATCCAGCACTGGTACCCAAACTGCTTTTTATAGCAGTGCTATTTTTAGCACTTTTATTTTTAGCATTTCTTGTTGCCATTTTCAAAACTCCCTCTCAACAAGAAAGGCATTCAACTTGAACCTGATCCCTTACCTTTGGAATGTTCTACATGCAACACTTCTACCAAGTGTGGTTGCTCCAGCAACTCTAGAAACAAAAAAACTCCCAACTGACCTCTTTGTTTGGCTAGAAACATACTCTGATGTTGAAGCTCTACCTGCTGCTGACAAGTGCACCCACTCTGAGCTCTGAGCTGTTGCAACACTCCATGCATATCGCACCATTGCACACCTCTCTATGCCATCCTACACTGGTGCAACACTCCTGTGCCTCTCACATTGTTGCAGCCTGCTAGCTCTACACTGTCTTGGGACTCCTGCACTGTAGCTCTCTCTGCCGCTCCATCCACATCTGTCTCTACCCAATCATTCAGTCCTACTACTCCTTGTCAGGGCTCTTGTAGAAAATTTGAATCAAAGAGTTTGGGTACCTCAAAGATCCTGCCCCTATTCTAGCCTTCTTGGGATGATCACTCCACATTGCCCCACCTCCTGCCTGGAGGTATGGCTGCATGTGATCTCTCTGCCCACCTAGCTTGAAATTTCCCCCTACTAGAGTTCTATGTATGAGCGGATGCCTCCACTTTGTCTCCTCTCGAATCCCTAGTTATGGCTGATCCACAACCTCTTGAAGCTGCTTCACTAATCATGGCTCCTCCACAATTGTCTGAGACTTCATCTAGTGCTACATGTTGAGAGGTAATGTACTCTCCCTCTCAACCATCAATTCTCCATCAGTTGTCTTGCTCCTCAAGGCTTTGCATCCATCTTGAACCTCAAGATCATATAGGTTCTTAACCCATGAACCGATCTGCGTCACCTGTCTAGTGATGATGTGTCTAAGGAAAACCTTTCCCTTGCTAAAGACTACATCATAGCCTCTGTCTTCCAGCATCGTGATCGACACCAAATTTCTCTTCAGTCCTGGTACATACTTGACATCGGTCAAGGTAATGCGGGCTCCATGCTCCCTTCGAAAAACAATCATGCCTGCATCTGAGACACTATACTTTTCACCATTACCATTGCTATGAGTATCTGGAGATATTTCTCCTCCAAAGTACTGAACAAAATCTTATCTTAGGTCATGTGGAAAGAAGCTCCACTATCAAGAAACCAACCACTTCCCACCATGGATGAAACCATGCATGCGAATAGTGTGAAATCCAACTCAAACTGTGAGGCCAGTGCCTCACCTTTTGATCCTTCCATGGATCCCTTCTTGGATTTCCTCAGTGGATAATTTGTAGCAAAATGGGCCACCTCATGACAACGAAAGCATCGCACTTTCGATTTGTCAAACTTCTTCCCACCTTGGGAAGAACTTGATTGGGAAAGAGAATCCTTCTCCTTCCCCTTCTTTGCCTTACTCACTAAGGCACATTTTTCTTCATCCTCCATGGATGAAGAACCATCTCTGGTGCTTTTTCTTATCTCCTCTTGCATCAGATCCGACCAAAGTCGTTCCCAATCTGGCAATATCTCTCTTTCATTAATTGAGTCCTGGTAGCTATGCCAGATCTTAGGAAGACCGAGGAGTGCAAGACTCAACATGTCATCATCAACTATTACGATCCATACACTTCCAAGCTAATCCTTGCATGTGGTGAGCTTGTTCAAATACGTAGAGATCATGTCACTCTTTTCACACTTGATCTTCTGAAGCTTGTCTTTTAGCATCAGCTTCCTCTGATTGCTACTATTCTAATATAGATCTTTCAATGTTTTCCACATTGAAAACGGTGTCTCCTTCCCATGGAGGCTCGAGAGAATGTGGTCTCGAACTCCCTCTAGGAGGATTCTCCTTGCTCTAGCCACATATTTCTTCCATTCCGTCAATTGAGTAGCATTAGTCAGCTTGGGGACTTCTTGAACTTAGCATCCATGTGATCCTTCCAGGCTATATAATTCGAGCTTCCATCAAGGGCATACTCAAGTCTTAAACCACTGAATGCCATAGGTGATATAGTGATGTGATAAGAACTCGATTTCTATATTCAGGAAGCAAACTTCGAATGTCTCCCTTATTGTATATTATTCTTTGTTGATCACGTTTGCTCTGATACCATGTAGAATTTTTCTACAAATCAGCTAGCTTCAATACCATGTAGAAATTCCCATTGTAGATCAACAAATTATGCAATATACTAAAACACAATACAAGATCTACTTATACAACACTTTTCGGAAGTTGAATCGAATATGAGCAAGATCAATGAGAACATATGTAATTGAGAATGAGAAATCAATCGCACATGAACACAGAAGAATTACCTGGGGAAAGCCTCAGCCTAAAACCCTAATATTTGTATTATCATACAAGTGGAAAATAGTCACAGAATTACACAAAGCCTTCGCTTGGAAGCCAACCAGTTCTCAGTATAATCCCTCTCCTGCTCATATATAGTCAAAGGCATATCACAAACCTTCTCTTCTGCCCTCCAAGCCTCCTATTTCCTTGTGCAGTTTCTCGTAGGTCCTCAAGTTGCCACCTGTGTGTAATAATCCTCACACACTTCTCTGACCTCTGAAATAACTGCACAAACCTAAAGGAGATAAATCCTTCTCCATGGATGAGCTTCCTTTATAGGAAAAATCCATCCAACTTATAGTACACTTTCCCTCTTTTGATCTCAACTGGGTCTCTGTTTGAATTGACATGCATGAGTTATTCATGAGAGAATATTCAGTTATCTAAAGTGCAACAGTTATATGAAAGCATGCATTAGCTAACTGACCTTACATTAATTTAAACAAATTGTTTAAATCAATCTAACTAGACTTGACTCGGTTAACTGAGCCAACTAATTACAACTCAAATTAGAACTCATCCTTGTGTCTTTAACTAATGGATAAATTCCTCAATTAATAGAGAAAATGTTGCATTTCGTCACATAGACTTCATGTTTGATTTTTGACAACTAATTACCTCATGGTGAATTAATTAATTTATTTTCAAATAGTTGTTAAGTTCAAATTCGAATTTTACTTCCTCTTTTAGTCCAGGGACTGACTAAAATTAGAATCTATCCCAAACTGCTAAAAATAGTAATTCTATTTTTAGCACTTCCATTTTTCATTCCCTATTGCTCAATCCAGCACTGGTACCCATACTGCTATTTATAGTAGTGCTATTTTTAACATTTCTTGTTGCCATTTTCAACAGTAAGAGATGATTTTGTAGCAGTTGGGGAGAGGATAGTAGATGATAAGCTTGTGTGGATAACTCTTAACGAGTTTACTAATGAATGGGATACACTCATCGAGTGTTAGAAATTAATTAATGGAACAATGAAATACACAAAATATTATGGAAACACAAATACAGAAATGCATAGAACAAGAGAGCCATAGATATACGTGGTTCACTCAATTTGAGCTATGTCCATGGAGAAACAGCCAATCCTTCCTTTTATATTATCCAACAAAATGAAGAGATACAACCTACAACAAATCTATTGTAATTTCCTCTTCTCTCTCACACAGTCTCCTCTCTCTTTCTCGCTTAGAGTAATAATCCATAGCTGCAATAAAATTCCTTCATATAAACCAAAGGGTTGAGGGCCAAAAACCATAAATTAAACATAACTTCCACCGTCATATCATCCTCATAATGATCGACCCAGATTGACTACGAAATTACAATATTTTACAAGGAATGTTTTCATCTATTATTAGCTTTGGGGTGCTGCCTTCAAACCCCCGCCAGGGGGGGGATCCAAAATGAAACCACCCCCCTTGGACCCCCTAGGAAAAAATAGTGGGGGAGGAAGGCCCCCCACACACCCCCATCAGGGATTGGGATCCAAATGCGATTGAAAGAAGACCTATGAATTAGGAAGATAATAAGGCTCCACATCCAACATCTAGGTGATGTTTGAGTGTTATGTGCTTCCATATTGGTAACAATTATGGAGTGAATTCACTCAAGAGGAGTTGAGGCTCAGCCTCATTTATGGCATTAGCAAAATTAGTGGCAAGGGACCGAACATAGAGAGGGAGGAGGAGAATGTCACTCTTGTAGGGAAGGGAAAAGCGAGGAAGGGTCCCAGCTAGGGATAAGACTCTAAAGGAGAAAATAAGAAGAAATATTTGTCGAAGGTCATTAGCTTTGGATGTGGTTAGCTTGGTCACTATGTTAGCTAGTTTCCAAATATTACTAGGATAAGAAGGGAAAGTAGACAACAACATCATAATAGATCAATGTTTTTTATTCCAGATTGGAGGATGAATTTGGATTAATAGCAGTAGTGCCTCCAAGAGGAGGAGTAGTGTGACACTCTAGTATCTCATATTAGGCAAGGTCCAAGGAAGGGGTAACAAGGAGATCATATCTAGTTGTTATGTATGAGATTCCTTAGTGGAACTAGTACCTATGCTATGGGGTGCCAAGAGTTAAAGTAGAAAGAGGATTGAAAGATTAATAAGGCATAGTCAGATACTTGAGAGACAATGCAGAGCCAACAAGGTGCAGAAAGAAACTCAAGAGACAATTGAAGAGATAGTTACATTGGGGTGAATGCATGAAGATAGGTTATACTTTGGGCCAAATGTGGCCATGAAATTTCAAAATTTTACTCCTTTATCCAATTGAATCCCTCAAAATTCATATAAGAATCGTGAATTTAGATTTGGAGTAAAAAGACAATTTGTGAAGAATTATGTTGTTGTCCCAATGATATTTTTTTCAAAAAAAATTAGTGTCATAGAATCAATCAATTTTCCATCAAATGAAATGCTTGTCCCTGCAAATTTTTGTACATATTAACAAGCATGGGTGTGTTCACATAACATAACTTAGTCTAAAATGTGTGTATCTCTCTCTCTCTCTCTCTCTCTCTCTCTCTCTCTCTCTCTATATATATATATATATATATATATATATCTATATATATATATATATATATATATATATATATATATATATATATATATATATATATCTATATATATATATATATATATATATATATATATATATATATATATATATATATATATATATATATATATATATATATATATATATATATATATATATATATATATATATAGATATATATATGATCATGATCTATAAAGAGAGAACTAAGTTATGCATATTTTCTTTTTAAATTAAATTCTTACTTTTATTTTTAGAAGTTGGCGAATTAATATTTGAATTTCATTTTTCAGACACGTGTGTTCACATAATATTTTTTCTACTATTTAAATGCATTAAAAAACCAAGAGTACACTTTTGAAGAGGACTTGTAAATGAGGATAGTGGTATTTTTTGAAATATTTTTGTTTTGTATATTTAACGTATGATTTTTCATTCAACCACTTTGAAATTGTTCAAAACAATTTAAAGCATAATGTTTAAAAGAAAATAGATGAAAAATATCATATGAATTTGAAAATTTCAAATTCATATGCCATTGGATATAAGATTCTTCACGAATCCAACATGATCAACTCTGCCACCTAAGGACAAATACTGCCTCAGTTCCTATTGATGTTGTGATCAACTCCCTCCAAAAAATTTCCTCCACATGAATTTTTGAATCTACGAAGGATCCAAAGATCTATCATTCCATATTCACTTCATGATTGATTAATTTTACACTAAGCGTCTAAGTCTTCTTCTCAGTTTCTAAGTGGTAAAGTCACTTCCTCGCACATGTTCAATTCGTAACAAGTCATGAGCACATTCCTTTACGCAAGCTTGAACATGTATAGCACAATCCATCAAGATGGTGCATATGCAATGTTCAACCAATGTTTACAGTCAGTGCGCACATTCAATCAGGATTGTCGCACTTCTGCGATTTCTCTTCTATTTCACAAATATTTTCTAACTATCACTTTTGCACATCTTCGCTTTTGCAAGTGTCACTTTCATGTTTACGAATGTGGATTTTTCTTTCCTTCAATTTAATAAGTGTCATTTTGATGTTATATTCACTTTTTCATGTGTCACTTTCAATGTCATTTTCATTTTGCAAGTGTCGCTTGCACCTTTCCCTTACTTTCACAAATGTTGTTTTTTGCCATTGGAAGTGCCGCATATTGCATAAGAAATGTTGTGGTTAATTTTTAGAGGAAAATTTGGTACCAACGGGTCCTATTTACCATGTAGACATGTACTAGACCCATCCCAAAAGTTTTATGCATTGTCATACTAGTGTCATCATTGTCGTCGCAAAGTGTATTATAAGTGTCGCGCCTACTCGAAGGGAGTTGATTGTACATTATTTAACGAATGTTCTAATGCATTATCCTATAATTTTGTTTCCTATTCATCATAAGAAAATACATTAGATATATTCCCCAAGTATTTATTGCTCTTGTAAGAGTGTTCTCATTATCATCGCAAAGTGTACCCTAAGTGTCACACTTGGAGGAGGTTGTTGCAATGCCATCGCATTGAGGGGATCATGTTGTTCTTGTGCATTTAGTCTTCGATGTTTTATCTTCAATTGTTATAATTGTGTGTGATAATTCATAAGTTCATTTTGGTATTACTTATACCTTACTGATCCCACACTTGGCGAAACCCTAAAAAATCTTTCTGCCTGACCAAATTGACCCAACTTAGCCTCTTCGCACAGTAGCAAGGCTCAAGCTCCCCCCTTGCTTCATAGAACTATACAATGTGTAGTTCCTGCCTCTAAGGACTGTGCATTGTGTAGTCACACTGATCAAGGATTTCCTCCCTGCCCTCTGAAATTGTGCAATCCTACCTCTCAACCATTCTATTACTATGCATTACACTATCTCAGTCATTAAGTTGTCTCCTTGAGTCCTTGAACTATGAAACTCTGCAATCCACTAATCAGTCTCCCTCCAAAACTACGCATTATGTACCCTTAAGGCTTAATACTTCCTCCTTTAGCTCCATAACTATGCAGATCAACCTCCCAGTCATCCTTCTTCTACACGTTGTGCAGTTTCAAGCCTCAAGCTTCTGGCCTTCCTCCTTGAACTGCGCAAATCCATAAGCCCTAGGCCTCTCTCCCTTCATAACTGTACAGTGGTAACACTCAAGCCTCAAGCCTCAAGCCTACCTCCTTGAGCCCCTCAACTATGCATTCACCATGCCATGGCCTTCCTAAACTACACATTGCGCAGTCTCAAGCCTCAACCCTTGCTCCTAACCTCTTGACTTTTTCAACTATGCAATCCCTCAGCCAGTCTCTTGGTCCAACACCTAATTCCACCTTAGTTTATGATTTTCATGAAGCATGATAAATTAGGAGTTTTTAGACTGATTTCATCCTGTTATGAGTGGATTTCAGTTGGGATTATTACATCTTGTTATGACAGGATGTTGATTAAGGAGATGGAGAAGGAGACCTTGCTAGAAGACACCTTTGCAGCTACAAATAAAATGTTGATCATTGAATAGAAGATAAAGAGACACTAGTTTCTGACAAAAGATCAAATATCATGATCACATGAAGACTCCATATGAATAATCCCCTTGGAGGATGAATATGAAGAACATGCAAGATACATCATGAAGATGCAAAGAAAGTAGCAAAAGGAGCATCTTGGTAATGTCACATCATCATGAAGTTCCATGTCTTCATTGTCAAGAGGCATCTCAAGAGTCACATGTGTCATAGTACCTTGCCACATCATTTGTGGAATGTAATTATGTAATTCTCCAAAATGAGCAAATGTAAACTATTTTGAAGACCAAGGGTTCGACATGGAATATGAAGAGTCAATATTGAGTTCTAAAGTAATATATAAGCTCAAAGGTCATGTAAGAATTTGGAAAGTCATTGTAGAAGCTTAATAGTTATGACGGAGGTCAAGAGTGACATGGGAGGTGAAGAGTCACCTCATGTTTTTAATAATACACCCTCATAACTCAAGAAAATGGACTTTTTGGGCTTGAACTTTCACCTTTTCTTCTATAGCATTGGCATAGGAGACAAGATATTTCTTTGAAGGAGAAAGTGGTGACTTAACGTTCCACTATTGGGGTTAGTGTGGCAGTATTATACTTGCATATCTTGGCACCTCCAGTTAATATATGAAGCTCGATGTGCCAACACATTTCCATGCATGTATCATGAATATCGTAGGACTATTCTTTAGATGTTTGCGGTATTTGTTTCATTCATATGTACTAAGGACATTAAACTATTTTGGTGGCTTTGTACTTATCTTGTTGAAGATGTGTTATATTTGGTTTCATGATCTTGGTTGGCTTGTGAACTACTTTGCAAACTAACTTGTGATCCCCTTATTCTCTTGTGTGTCTCTTTTAGGATGGTACTATTAATTTTCTTCTAGAGGCACACTCTCTTTCTCCCTACTGTGAAAGTAGCTTGTATACATCACAATTGTATGCCTCACAGTGTCAACTTACTTACTTATTTCAAACAATGTTTGTATAACCTCCTATGTTAATAATGACAACCAAGGAAAATCCATAAGGATAATGGAAACATATCATATTTCCAATTGGGGATGTTTCTTCATATGATGTGAGGTCTAATTGGGACTTCACATTAGGGTGACCCCCTTGGTTGATGTGTTTCCAGCACTACGAATAGTTGGAATTAGAAGAAGGGCCATATGACATGTTGTTCCTGCTTAGTCTGCTTTGAATTTCTCATCTTAAATGACTCTTTCTTAAATCATAATCCTATAATGTTTTTCTAACCTATCCCTTGGTAAAAAAATTGTATCTCTGAGGAACAATTTCATGACTTGTCTCAATTCAGGTTTGTTGGTGAGGGTGGTACATTCATAGCCAAATATATATCCAATTTTCTTGGTTTTTGTAAATTGAACAAAATCATTGATGAATATTTTGTCTGTATATTATTCACCCTCACACTTGAAGGTCAAGTTAAGAAGTGGTGTCAGACTTTAGCATCCACTTCCATTCAATCATTCTATCAATTTCTCAATGAGATTCATCAATCGTTTGACAAGTACGATTATCAAGATGTATGCAATAGGATTGATTCTCTCAAGATGAAATCTGGTGAATCTATAAAGGATTTTATTAAACTGTTTTTTCACCTTTACTATGAATTTCCTGAGGGAGTGATTGATTTTGATTTTATCAGTGAAAAGTTTCAAAGCTTCATTCTTTTCTCCTTGAAATATTTTGAATATGAACCCCTGAATGATGTTTCTCCCAAAACTTATGTTGATCATGAGACACCCCAAATATGTGAGGAGTAACCTACCTGTTCATTTGTTCCTTGTCCTCCTTTTCTAGTACCAATTTGCATGCCTCTTGGTGATGATGCTAAAGTTGGGAAATCTAAAAATCAAATTGTTGATCCATCCATTTAACCTCCACCCAGTTCTCATGTTTTATATCATGTTAAGGAGGAACTAGGTTTAGAAATTACACGGATTCTGAAGGAAAAGTTGATCCCTTACCTTTTCAAGATCGCATCAATGTACATAAGTCCAATCTTGAATCTAATCCAAATGAAAACTTACATTCCTCAAGGGATGGATTTCAACCTCTACTATCCACATTATAAGAGTCCTTGTTTAATGATCTGCTTGATAAACCTACTTTAGCTCTTAATGTTGTTCAACCTGTTGTGTCAAGCATTAATCACGAACAAGTTAGTTGCATTTCACAGGTAGAGGAGAAATTTTTTGAAGACATGTTCCATCTTTCTTCCCTCTTTTAGGATGAAAATCTCTCATTTATGGTTTATCACCAATCTTATGATCTTAATGACCTATCAACTGATTTCAAATCCTTCATTTAAGTTGTTACTTTGGAAAATCATCATCATGACATCCTTGTTTCACTTAACATATGTGTTGATGGATATCCAAGTGCATCGAACGGAATTTTTCCTATTTTTGAACACTTGGATTTGTATAACATTGATTCAGAATATGTTTCTCATAGCTTGCAATATTCATTTGTGTGATGGGAGTCTCTTTCATTTTAGAATGTTCCTAAAATTTCTTCAAGATATGCATCTTTAGATGTCAAATATGAAGAAACAAGTTGTCATGATTTTGAATCTTTGGTATACCTTGTTGAAGAAAATCAATATCAATCTGAATGTTGGATGGGTATTCTTGTCTTTCGTCATTATGATGATGAAGATAACCTCATCATACATAACATTCATGTTTATCCATTGGTTTTACAAGTTCAATCTGATTTTACAACTAGTGTTTCTCCACTTGAGTCTTTTCATATTTCCTCACCTGTAGCACACTACTCATTGTACCCAGACACATGCGACAAGCTTATTATATGAGAAGTGTCTCTAAATCCTTTAGATATTTATCTAGTTGTTCATGGTCACAATCAGGTATAGGATGGTGTGGTCTTATGATCATAGGATGAAAATATTGAATATATTATTTATAAGTTGTTCAATTGTAACTCTTTCATATGTCAGGAGGAAAATGTTACAATTCTAAACAATTAAGGGAGTTTTTTGACTCATGCATCTCAAATTTCCATCCATCAAGAATTTGATATGTTTAATCTTGAGTCTTATCAAACCATTGGCATTAATAATACTTTCATTGATACATCTCATGACAATGGTGCATATATACCTATCCATTATTCAAAGTCACCCATATTTGATGTCCCACCATAAGAAAGTTCAGAGACTTGTCAGGAATTCGAGGCACTTCAACCCCCATTGATGGTTATGTAAGGTGCTCGTAATCCTATTTATATCTATGAACTAAGTTGGATCTAGATTTTCACACATAATTTTTTCTTTAAATTCTATCAACTGGTTGTGAATTCATTTCTAAAGGAGTTTCAATATTTTCGAGTCAATCTTCACAATTTTTAGGATAACATTTTTGATCAGATGAAAGATTAATGTTTGGTTAATCTTTCTTCATCATGTGAATCCCTTGTATAGCACTTAGGATTGGTGAGCATTCCTTTTATGGATATACGTAGCTTAAATCCAATCATTCTGATTATCGAGAAGAAATTATTTTTCAGTCGGAAGGTTCCTTCCTTTTAAGCATTTCTAAGATCTGTCACCTTCCTATCACTTTTATGCATTTCATAGATCTAATCATATTTTTCACGCAATCTCTCTTCTTGAGTGATACGAAATTCTTGAGTCATTCAGGGAATCAAGACCCTTGTGTTGATATAAATACCTGGTTTGATTTGGCCCTTGCTTCCAATATTTCATGAGCTTGGCATCTGAATTGGTTTCCTAAATTTGTGATGACAATGATTCTTTAAAATACCTTAAGCTTGCATATTGGTGGCATGATTTCTAATCAAATACAAAGGGAACCAATGGATAATCAAGGATCTTATAGTCACCAATCTGATCATGGTGTTGGTTCTAACAACTATCTCTCAATCAATCATTGTCTCATTAGAAGATCTGATGATAGTTGTCTTACATTCATTGATTTTTTTGAATCTAGTTATATTCATGGTTTATGTTTTAATGATTTAGATGCTTGTTAGATAGTTGAGGCACTTCTGCATGAGTTGATGGTTATGATAGGTTATTGCCATATTGACAAGGCTTCTAGATGAGATCAGATTGAATTCCCCTAAAAATATTATCTTCGTGATGTGAATGTGTTAGTTGAAAATTAATTTTCTCATAAGCATCAAGGTTTTCAAATTGATTGTTCTAAAATATCATGATCCAATTGTTAAATCGTTAGAGAAATATTACATCACAATCTTTATCACAAATAATACTTTTAAATCTTCTATGATGTTTGCAAAAAAAGAAAACATAAATGAATGTACTTTCACAAGAAGCCTTTAGGTTCTGTATGGTCTTCATTTCAAGCAACAAGGTAAAGTTCGAAAATGGTTAAATATAGTAATTATGGTACATCCTTCTCTTGATAAGAAATGCCTTCGATTCATTGTGCAATTTTTTCAAGTTGTAGTCTTTTCTTTTGTAAAATTATTTATATTTATTTTAACTACTTATATATTTGTGAATCCAGGTCGGAATCAATTACAGTGGCTACACTAGAAATTCCATTCTGCTTAGCCCTCACCTTCTGGTCCGTTAGGTGAGGAGTAGGTTTAGGTGCATTTAGTCCCCTAGTTGCATTACATGATTCTAGATTTCAACCTGCATTAGTCCTTTCATTTAGTGTGTTTGTTTTGTTTGTCTCTCATGCTACTTAGTCAAGGTTTACTTCTACTCTATTGTTTTGTTTTTTCTTCCTGTTATGCCTTGTTTTGTCTTTCTTGCTTTTGTTTAATAAGATTCTTCATGAAGATGCTATCACTTGATCAATAGAAAATGTGGCAAAACTTTAAAAGGGATATTGTGATGATGAACAATGCTCGGATTATATGTTATCCTCTTCTCTATCTTTGGTTTACATATCTTTAAAGTCAATGATGTCTGAATAGAAAATATGATCCATTCAAATGGGAAGCCTTTGGTTGAACCATAAATCTTATATCTATTTTCGAATCTTCATTCCTTGACTCAGTGTTGTAATTAAATGGTGTTCTTCTCTCCAATCCAATCGAATAGAATAAGGGAAAAGGTAAAATCAATAATTAGAAAATTGATATCAAAGGTATATATAACCTTGTTTGAAGGAACAACATCTTCTACTCTCAATAAGTTGGGATCCGTCTTCCACCATGTGAAACAAATAAGTGCGTAAGAATAGTTATAAAAATAAATAAATAAAGGGTGAAAGAAGAGAAAGGCTTCCTACGGAGAGAGGTGAAGAAAGAAATTTTGTTGGGGTATTGTTTAAGCTTGCTAGCAATGAAGAAATGCTTGTTTTTCCGTAGTGACTCCATTGGGTTACTATCTAGGCCTACTGGCAACGAAGCAACACTAGAGATGAAAAATAAGACTCTGATTACTTTAATCACAATTTTATATTACCCTTCTCCTTAATCAAATCAATTGTGATCTAGCAAGACTTATGAATGTGTTTATTCAAGAAAAGGAATAGATCAGACTATATCCATAACTGGTCAAATGGGGAGCTAAGGTAATCCATGTGATGAATCAATACTTTATGGAATACTGAGACCTTACACTTAAGGATAAAACCTAAACATAGAAAATGAATTTCTACCAGTGTGTCACCAAGTGTTAACGCTACAATTAACACCCTCCAAAAATTTTCCTACACGTGGATTTTGGAGTCTACTAAGGATATAATGATCTACCAATCCATAGTTACTTCATGATTGATTAATGTTACACTAAGTTTTAAACTCTCCTTCTCGGTTTCTAAGTGTCAAAGTCACTTGCTCACACATGTTCAGTTTGCAACAAGTCATGAGTGAATTACTTTACAAAACATTGAACATGCATAGCATAGTCCATCAAGATGGTTCTTGTGTAATTTTCAGCCTATGTCGACAATTAATGCACACTTTTAATTGGAAGTGTCTCACTTTTGGTTGCAATTTCACTTCTATTTCGGTGAGTTTTTCCAACTATTGCTTTTACGCACCTTCGCTTTCACAAGTACCATTTGCCCAAAATTGTAAAGGAAATCTTGCATGCAATATCACACACCTTGTACACTCCATGATTGTCTTGTTCATCCTTTCTAACACACCATTTTCTTGTGGTGTTTCTGGAACTATCTTCTCTCTACGCATTCCATTCTCTGAACAATACCTATCAAACTCTTTGCTGCAATATTCACCTCCATTGTCTGATATGAGACACTTCAACCTTTTTCCTGTCTCATTTTCAACTAAAGCTTTCCATTTCTTGAAAGAATAAAATACATCAAATTTAATTCGAATACAATAAATCCAAGTTTTTCTAGTTGCATCATCAACAAAAGTAACATAATAACAAGATCTACCGAGAGATGATACCTGAGAACGTCCCCATACATCTCTATGCACAAGCTTTATTTTTTCTCTCTTATTTTCTTTCCCAACTCTGAGGAATTTGACTCTCTTCTATTTTCCATAAACACAATTCTTACAGAATTCCAAATCAACATGCTTCAAACCTAGCAACATATTTCTTGAGTGAAGAATTTGCATCCCCTTCTCACTCATGTTACCAAGCCTATGATTCCACAGTGTTGTATCTGCTCCTGTAGAGGTTAAGGTATTAACATAATTAGAAATACCATCGCATAAATACAATGTACCAACCTTTTCTCCTTTTTCTATTACTGGGGTTCCTTTAGTGACTTTCCAGGTTTTATCTGTAAATTTAGTTACACATACTTCACCTCCCAACTGCCCTATTGAAATTATATTTTTCTTTAGATCTGGAACATGCCTTACCTCTTTCAACAACCATTGATTTCCATTTTGATGTTTTATGAAAACAATACCCATTCCAATAATTTTACAGGGTTTATCATCACCCAATCAAACCTATCCAAAATCTTCTTCTTTTCCCTTCTGAGACTTGTAGCCTTTCTTCAGGTGTCCTTTCTTCCCACATTTCTATCACACCATCCCCGATCTGGACTTGGATGTTTCCTTCCTGACTTACTGCGATATCTTAGGCTCTTTCCTCTTTCCATTTTTCTTCCCCTAGTCTCTGTAGTCAAAGCATTACCTGATGTCAAACCAAAGCTTTTCTGTCGCATTTACTCGCTAAGGATTGCACCGATAACGTCATCAAACTTTAAAGCACTAGATCCAGAGACAAAGTTACTAATGGCCATAACTAAACCATTCCAACTTTCCGGCAATGGGCATAGAAATAACAAAGCCCTAACTTCATCATCAAAAGTTACCCCTATAGAACTTAACTGACTGGTAAGTATATTAAATTCATTTAAATGAGTAGCAATAGATCCACCTTCTAACATATTCATATTAAATAAACGCTTCATAAGAAATGCCTTATTTGAGGCTGAGGGTTTTTCATATAGTTTGGCCAATGCCGACATTAACCCCTCTGTCGTCATTTCCTTTGAAATATTAAAGGCTATCGACATTGCTAGGCATAGCCGTATTGTTCCAAGTGCATTTTTGTTGATAATATCCCATTCTGTGTCTTTCATACTCATCGGCTTCTTTGTCTTTAAGCTCAATGGTAAGTACAATTCTTTTTGATACAAATGATATTCCATTTGCTGGTAGTTTTTGTCATTAAATTTTTCGACCCTAAACCCGACATCTTCCACCATTTCTCCCAATTGACCCAGGAATACTTCTCTCTTGTGCTTTTATCAGTGAAATAGACCTTGGGCTCTAATATCAGTTATTAGAAAATTATATAGTACAGAGCAATGGAACACATAAAATATATTGCAAAAATATAAACACAGAAAACACATAAAACAATTGAGACACATATATACATCGTTCACCCAATTTAGGCTATGTCCACAGAGAAATAGCCAGTCCTTCCTTTTATATTATTGAGAAAAATGAAGAGATACAACCTACAATAGATCCACTGTAATTCCCTCTTTCCTCTCACACAATCTCCTCTCTCTTTCTCACTCAAAATACACATCTCCATAGCCGCAATACAATTCCCTCATATATAGCGAGGGGTTTCCTTATAGGGAAAAAACCCTAAATTAAACATAAATTCTATTGTTATATTTCTGCCTAATGAATGGCCATATTGACTACGAAATTACAACATTTTACAAGGCAATTTTACATATATTTTTAGCTTTGGGGTAGTGTTGGAGCGCAAAAACGGCGAGCCTTTCCACCCAATTATGAACTGGGGTCCAATGCGGCGATACCAATGAATAAAGAAGCTAATCAGGCTCCACACCCAACAATATCCCACTTGGAGACTGATTATAGCAATTCCACCTCTGCTTGATTTGTTGGACAATGACTCTACTTTGGACTTGGCTATTTCTCATCTTCATCATCATACTTGAAGACCAATTAAAACTGAGCAAAATCTTAGTTTCTCCCTGGTTACAACTTTTGTCAACATATCTGCAGGATCTGGCTAGTGTGTATCTTTTCCTGCTTCAACTGTCCATCTTCCAACACTGATCGTATGAAATGGTATTTGAGATGTATATGTTTAGTCTTGGAATCAACTGAAGAGTTCTTTGCAAGATGTATGGCACTCTGAATATCACTTTATAACTTACCCAACTCCTGCTTCTTACACAATTCATCTAGAAACCTTTGTAACCAGATCATTTATTTACTAGCCTTTGTAGTAGCAACATACTTTGCTTTCATCATTGAGAGTGCAAAAACACTTTGTAGTTTTGAAACCCAACTAACAGTTGTTCAACCTATAGTAAACATATACCTTGTGGTTCTTCTCCTGTTATGCCTATCAACTACCATATATGCATCAACATATCCCTGTAGAGAAATTTTTGAACCACCAAAGCATAATGCTTGACTTGTGGCACCTCTTAAATACTTGAGAATTCACTTCACCGCCATCCAATGTTCTTTTCTTGGATTGTTCATGGACTTTCCTACAACTCCCACTGCGTGTGAAATATTAGGGTTTGTGCAGATCATTGCATACATTAATCTTCCAACTGCTGATGCATATGGAACTTTAGACATATAAGCCATTTCTTCCTGAATCTTAGGAAACACATCGTTAGTTAGTTTGAAATGGCTAGCCAAAGGTATACTAACTGGTTTTGCATTCTGCATATTAAAAATTTTCAACACCTTTTGTATGTACTCACTCTCAGACAATGTTAATTTTTGATTCTTCCTGTCTCTAGTCATTCTCATACCAAGGATTTGTTTTGTAGCACCGAAATCCTTCATTGCAAATGAGTTTGCCAATTTTCTTTTGAGCACATTTATTTCATGCATGTTAGAACCTGAAACAAGCATGTCGTCTACATACAACAACAATATAATATAGCTGCCATCATTTTTCCTTTTGAGATAAACACAATGATCAGAGTGACATCTAGTATAACCTTGTTTAGACATAAACTTTTCAAATTTTAGATGCCACTACCTTGGAACCTGTTTTAAGCCATACAAGCTCTTCTTCAACCTGCACACTAGTTTCTCCTTATCATTTACGTCATATCCTTGTGGCTGCTGCATATATATTTATTCCTCCAAATCCCCATGGAGAAAGGTTGTCGTTACATCTAACTGCTCAAGATGGAAATATTCAGCTACTACTAAACTTAAAATAGTTCTTCTTGAAGAATTCTTCGGCGAAAATCACATGGAGAAATTTTTGTCGACGTGTTTCGAACCAACCAGTGTGGTTCATCGTCAGGACAAGTTGAATGAGCAAATTTGGCTATGCACTTTAAATAGATAGGGCAGAATATCCACTGACTCAGATTTCTCGATAAGGTAACAGCAAAAAGGACAACAGCTAGATTTGACCTCATAATGGTTAGTTTGACCATGACAAGGGGTATTATATTAATTTATATTATTTATTTATTTTATTTATATAAAAGAAATTTCAGTTATTAATATAGAATAAATTAATATAATAAGTAAATCATAAAATAAATTAATTACAAATCAATTAATTTTAAATATATTAATAAACCTAAATTAATTTAAAAATTGTTAGAAATGTATACTAGAATAGGTAAAATTAATAAATCATTAAATAATAATAATAAATTAAATAAATAATTTCAAATATATTAATTAACAAGAATAAGAATAAAATTAATTTTGAACTATTAAATAAAAATATTAGTTAGTTATAACGGCTAGTTTGACCATGATAAGGGGTATATATATATATATATATATATATATATATATATATATATATATATATATATATATATATATTCAGTTATTAATATAGAATAAATTAATATAATATAATAAGTAAAACATAAAATAAATTAATTTCAAATATATTAATTAATAAAATTAATTTTAAATTGTTAGATAAAAATATTAGTTAGTAATATAAATATTCGTCAAAAAATTAGAGAACTCAAGGGTTGGAAATATAAAAATTAATTCAAGGTCTATTTAATGGTAAAAAATAAAAAAAATTAAAAAATTAAAATTAAAATTAAAAAAATAAAAATAAAAATAGTATATTAAAATAGATTAATTTTAAAATTCACTTTATGTAAATTAAATAATAATAATAATAATAATAATAATAATAATTTTACCATATTAAAATTAATTAATAGTTTAAATCAATTAATTAAAATAGATTTAAATTAATTTTTGTAGATAAATTAAGTTTAAATTAATAGTCAAAACGTTTTTATATATAAATTAAAATTAAAAATAATAAATAAAATAAATAAATAATTAATAATAATAAAAAATAAATAAATTACCATATAAAAAATTAATATATCGATGAAATAAGGGTGGAAAAGAAAGAAAATGACTAGGAGGAGAGGGCTGGGATCCAGCAACTACTGATCTTCCAGCCATCCTATCTATTGAGAATGTTCGGTCCTTTTTCAGTCTCCAGGGCTTCCCTAAATTTCCGGTGATGGAATTGCGACACTCAAGCAATCACACCAGCCTCCTCAATGCAGACATGATGATTGGTTTTCTCCACATGCTCTGCTAAAGCGGAAAACTTAGTTCTCATATGCTTGAGGTCAGCTGCATGCTCACTAATCCTTTGATTAATGGAGCGACCAGTCTCACCAATATAGGGGGTCCCACAAGAACAAGGAAATATATAAACCCCTTTCATGTCCTTAGGGTCGATGGGATCCTTTACAGATCTAAGGGATTTACGAATGGTGTTGAGAGGTCTAAAAGTTGCGGGGACATTATGCTTCTTAAGAACCCTCGCAATCTTATCCATGGCCCCCTGAACATACGGAAGATGGACACTAGGAATCCACTCTTTAGGCCCTCTTTTGGTTAACGAATTCTTAGCTGCTTTGAGGAAAGCCTTTTGTCCCAAGTGTCTACTATAACCGTTTTCAACTCGTGCCTTAAGGATCTCTGATGATAAGAGCTTTGAGGAGGAGAAATCCCACCTCCTTAATGTCTTTGTTGAAAACGGTTATAGTAGACACTTGGGACAAAAGGCTTTCCTCAAAGCAGCTAAGAATTCGTTAACCAAAAGAGGGCCTAAAGAGCGGATTCCTAGTGTCCATCTTCTGTATGTTCAGGGGACCACAGATAAGATTGCGAGGGTTCTTAAGAAGCATAATGTCCCCGCAACTTTTAGACCTCTCAACACCATTCGTAAATCCCTCAGATCTGTAAAGGATCCCATCGATCCTAAGGACATGAAAGGGATTTATATTATTCCTTGTTCTTGTGGGACCCCCTATATTGGTGAGACTGGTCGCTCCATTAATCAAAGGATTAGTGAGCACGCAGCTGACCTCAAGCATATGAGAACTAAGTCTTCCGCTTTAGCAGAGCATGTGGAGAAAACCAATCATCATGTCTGCATCGAGGAGGCTGGTGTGATTGCTAGAGTGTCGTAATTCCATCACTGGAAATTTAGGGAAGCCCTGGAGATTGAAAAAAGACTGAACAATCTCAATAGAGAGGATGGTTGGAAGATCAGTAGTTGTTGGATCCCACCCCCTCCTCCTAGTCGTTTTCTTTCTTTTCCACCCTTATTTCATCGATATATTAATTTTTTATATGGTAATTTATTTATTTATTTATTATTATTATTTATTTATTTATTTATATTTTTAATTTATATGTAAAAACTTTTTGACTATTAATTTAAACTTAATTTATCTACAAAAATTAATTTAAATCTATTTTAATTAATTAATTTTAATATGGTAAAATTATTATTACTATTATTATTATTTTTTAATTTACATAAAGTGAATTTTAAAATAAATCTATTTTAATATACTATTTTAATTTTTAATTTTTTTAATTTTAATTTTAATTTTTTAATTTTTTACCATTAAATAGACCTTGAATTAATTTTTATATTTCCAACCCTTGAGTTCTCTAATTTTTTGACAGATATTTATATTACTAACTAATATTTTTATCTAACAATTTAAAATTAATTTTATTAATTAATATATTTGAAATTAATTTATTTTATGTTTTACTTATTATATTATATTAATTTATTCTATATTAATAACCGAATATATATATATATATATATATATATATATATATATATATATCTATATATATATATATATAATGGTCAAACTAGCCGTTATAAATAACTAATATTTTTATTTAACAGTTCAAAATTATTTTTATTCTTATTCTTGTTAACTAATATATTTGAAATTATTTATTTATTTATTATTATTATTTAATGATTTACTAATTTTACCTATTCTAGTATACATTTCTAACAATTTTTAAATTAATTTAGGTTTATTAATATATTTAAAATTAATTGATTTGTAATTAATTTATTTTATGATTTACTTATTATATTAATTTATTCTATATTAATAACTGAAATTTCTTTTATATAAATAAAATAAATAAATAATATAAATTAATATAATACCCCTTGTCCCCACGGGGCTTTGGATTGACGTTGAATGGGTGCGCTGTTAAGGCACTCCTTGTGATAGGTCACCGGTTCAAATCCCCCGTGGGTACTTAGGTTAGTCTTAACTAGAAGAAAAAAAATATAATACCCCTTGTCATGGTCAAACTAGCCATTATGAGGTCAAATCCAGCTGTTGTCTTTTTAGCTGTTACCTTATCGAGAAATCTGAGTCAATGGATATTCTGCCCTATCTATTTAAAGTGCATAGCTAGATCTGCTCATTCAACTTGTCCTGACGATGAACCACACTGGTTGGTTTGAAACGCGTCAACAAAAATTTCTCCATGTGATTTTCGCCGAAAAGTTCTTCAAAAATTTGATATGGATCACAGAAGTCTCAATTCAATAATTAAAATAGTTCTGTTTGAAGTCATTTTAACAACAGGAGAAAATATCTCATCAAATTCTATACCCTTTTTCTGTGCAAACCCCTTCACCACAGGTCTAGATTTATACCTTTTTCTACCTCCATATTCTTCCTTCAACCTGTAAACCCATTTATTCTGCAATGCTATTTTACCTACAGGTTACCTGACTAAGTCCCAAGTTCGGTTGTTTACTAAGGAGTCCATCTTTTCTTTCATGGCTTGCACCCACTTCTTCTTGGTTTCTACCTGCACTACTTCTTCATAACATTTTCGTTTACCAGAATCAGTCAACAATACATAATATAATGAAGGACAGTATCATTCAGGCGGCCTACTTATCCTGGTAGATCTTGTAATACCACTTTTAGGTGTTTGAAGTGTTTGGTGGTGTTGTTGTTGTCTGGCTATTGATCATTATGATTTTTAGGTACCTTCACTTTTTCTATGATCTCATCAAGCACTGTGTATTCTCTGTTTTTCTTTTCCTATTTCTTTTCCTGCATCTTATCCTTATACAAAACCTTTTCATTGAATATGACATCTCTCCTCCTAATTATTTTGTGTTTTGCATAATCATAAAGCGATAAACAAAATCATTAACACCATATCCAAGAAAGGTACATTTCTTTGATTTTACCTGAAGCTTTGTTCTATTTTCTTTATTAATGTGGACAAAGGCTTCACAACCAAAAGTCTTTAAAAATGAGTAGTTTACCTTTTTACCTGTCCATGCCTCCTTTGGAATACCACCATCCAAGGAAATTGAAGGTCCTCTGTTTATTAGACAAACAACAGTATCTACAACAATTGTCCAAAATTGCAAAGGTAGTCCTGCATGCAATCTCATGCACCTTACATGCTCCATGATTGTCCTAGTCATCCTTTCTGACATATCATTTTCTTGTGGTGTTCCTAGAACTATCTTGTCTCTGTGAATTTCATTCTCTGAACAATACCCATTCCAATGATTTTACAGGGTTTATCCTGACCTAATCGAACCTGTCCAAAATATCTTTGAACATAATCATGAAAACGTTTCCTATCAGGCGTGGCATGAAATGAGGCCCCTAAATCTACCACCTAGACATCAATAATATTTTCTAATGAAATATGCAAAGCATCTTGCAAGACATCACCTCTCACATTTGCTTCATGATTGTTTTCTTAATGCGTGTCTCCTTCTTTTCCCTTCCGAGACTTGTAGTCTTTCTTAAAGTGTCCTTTCTTCCCACATTTCTAGCACACTATCCACGATCTGGACTTAGATTTTCCTTTCCTTGACTTACTGCAATATCCTGTGTTCTTTCCTCTTTCCATTTTTCTTCCTCTTGTCTTTGTAGTCAAAGAATTACCTGATGTCTCACCAGAGCTTTTCCATCTTATTTCCTCGCTAAGGATTGCACGAAAAACATCATCAAAGTTTAAAGTACTAGATCTAAAGACAAAGTTACTAATGGACATAACTAAACCATTCCAACCTTCTATAAATGAGCATATAAAAGAAAGAACCCTAACTTCATCATCAAAAGTTACCCCTATATAAATTAACTGACTGGTAACTATATTAAATTGATTTAAATGATCAGCAACAAATCCACCTTTTTACATCTTCATATTAAATAAACGCTTCATAAGAAATACCTTATTTGAGGCTGATGGTTTTTCATATAGTTGTTATACAGGAAAATGACCTCCTCATCAACTCAGAGGATAAAGACATGACGACTGAAGGACTAACCAAGTTCACAGGCCCAGTTGTTAAGCTAACGTTGTCTAGACACTATTAACCTGAATTATAAAGCTTCTCATCAAGCTTAAGGGTGTGTTAGTGCCTAGGGTAACTCTAATTGCTACCTCAGGAACAATGTTAGTGAACCTACATCAGATTCTATGGGTCAAAGGAGCGAATTGACTGAGAAAATATCCCTAGATTCTCTCCTATGTCAGCTCATAAAAGCAGGGAAACATTAGAATTTGACTTTTTTGGGGGAATTACTAATTCCTAATGGAGTATGCAAACGGGAAAGAGCATTAAAGAATGGAAACATCACTTCTTTTTCCTAATGGAACTCATGAAGGACTTGGTAGCCCTAACCCTACATGCTATGTATGAAAGGCTTGGGCAATTGTGCAAAAGGTCAAAACATTTGAAAGGATTCCCTATTTGATTTCCAAGCAGAGTCTTAGGCTAAGGCATCAGAAGAGGTTAATAAGGGAGAGAGAGAGAGGAGATAGAGGGGTAAGGGAAGGTTGATGCAATTGATGGTTGTAATAACTCTTTCTACATTGTTGGGTTGTGTTATATTCTTTCCACGACTACCCCACATAGTAAACTGGGGGGTTAGAAGGGGGGCGGAGCCCCCACTTTGTTGCGCCGATTGCATGGCGAGGGGAGTCACGGGGGGTTTGAGTGGTGCAGGTAGCCCCATTTTATGGGGTCCGGGGCAGCGCCCTGGAAAATTTTGGTTTTGGACCCTATATTAGGTTGGGCGGACCTACCTATGGTTTTGTGCATGTTTTTCGCACATGGTTTTGGATGCAATGGTTTTCAGTCCATGGTTTTGGATGCGATGGTTTCAATCCATGGTACTGGATGCTTTGGCATTTATAAATATGTATTGTAGCATTGAAAGGAACATAATGGAAAATCAAGCTGGTAGTCCCGGTTTTGGGATCTAGGAGAAAATCTCTGTGTATATGTGTTTTATGTGTTATGCTCTCGCATTGTTTATTTTCTATTTTTAGAATTCATATGCAGGAAATTTCTATACGCGGTTAAAACCTACAGTTGGTATCATAGCTATTTTGGTTTAAAGGGGACACCTTTATTGCTGAGGGGTTTCACTTGGGCTTGTGGTAGACCCTGTTCAGTGGGAGATCTGCGAGATCAATTCTGGTGGTGAAAGAAGATGGTGAGAAATGGAAAGATAGAGATTGAGAAATTTAATGGTCAAATTTTTGAGTTGTGGAAACTCAAGATGGAGGATCTGTTGGTGGATAAAGATCAGTGGATCGCTATAGATCCGGGTACTAAACCAACGAGAGTGTTCGATGAAGAATGGAAGAAGTTAGATTGGAAGGTAAAGAGCACAATACGATTGTGTGTCTCAGATTCAATATTGCTAAATGTATCAGGGGAAGCTACGGCTAAGGCTTTGTGGAACAAGTTAGGGACTTTGTACCAATCTAAGTCTCTGGTGAATAAACTGTTCCTGCGGAAAAAGATGTATAACCTGAGGATGAAATATGGAGACTCGGTGTGAGAACATCTAAATGCATTTAATACTGTGGTAAGTCAGTTATTATCTGTTGATATTAACATTTCAGATGAAGATAAGTGCATCAGTTTGTTGTGTTCTCTACCAGATTCGTGGGATAGTCTAGTTAATGCAATAGGTAGCAATACAACTACGTTGCAGTTTGATGAAATAGTCTCATCCTTGCTGACGGAGGAGAAGAGATGGAAAAATATGGAGGGCTAGAATGGTGATTCCTTGTTTGTAAGAGGACGGTCCCAGAACAGAAACAAAAATAAGTCATCGAGTGGGAGATCTAA
The DNA here is from genome assembly GCA_031772625.1 of Pinus tabuliformis. Lineage (NCBI taxonomy): Eukaryota > Viridiplantae > Streptophyta > Pinopsida > Pinales > Pinaceae > Pinus > Pinus tabuliformis. Next base: position 442,656,356 of record CM062814.1, on the reverse strand, counting down.
ATCTAGAGGGAGATCTAAATCTCTAGGAAAACCTGTAAAGGTGGTGTGTTGGAAATGCAGAAAGGAAGGGCACTACAAAAGGGATTGTAAATCTAAAGCTCCTGATAAAGGAAAGGGATCTGATGATGCTCCTTAGAGGTGAAAACCACCTCAGATGAAGGTGGGGATGTGTACTTGGCTTCTTCAAGTACACATGTAGATCATGAGGCATGGTTGATTGACTCAAGTGCATCCTTTCACTTTACTCCCCATAGATAGTGGTTCTGTGAGTATGAGAAATATGGTGGTGGTGATGTCTTCTTGGGGGATGTGGGGAGTTTGAATTGGAACTCTATACAAGCTGCAGGGTAGCACTGTTGTTGATGGGTGCAATAATTCTGTGGCTCTTGAAAGTGGAGCAGAAAATCTAGTGGTCTCTGGAGAGAAGATCGTGTTGTGGCATCAAAGGCTAGGACATATTGGAGAGAAGGGCCTTCGAATACTTCATGGTAAAGGTATGGTAGAAGGTATGAGTAATAGCTCTCTGGATTTTGACATATGTGAAAATTGTGTATATGGGAAGAAAAATCACGTGAGTTTCCTCTTTGGTGGTAAGAGGGCAAAACAGATATTAGAGCTTGTGCACAGTGATGTGTTTGGACTTGTGAAGGTTCCATCACTGGGTAAGTTTGTGTACTATGTATCATTTATAGATGACTTCTCAAGGAATACATGGATATATTTCCTTAAGAAGAAATCTGAAGTCTTTGATAGGTTTAAAGAATTTAAGGGTTTGGTGGAAAACTAGGCAGAGAAGAAGATAAAGGTGTTGAGGACAGATAACAGTGGAGAGTTTTGCAGTAAGGAATTTGAAGAATTTTGTAAGAAGTGTGGTATAGCACAACAGAATACTACTCCATATACACCTCAGCAAAATGGAGTTGCAGAAAGAATGAACAAGATGTTGATGGAAAGGGAAAGAAGCATGCTCAGTGGTATCGGGTTAGGACAGGAATTCTGGGTAGAGGCAGTGGAGACAACATGTTACCTGGTCAATAGATCACCTTCATTAACGTTGGAGGATAAGACTCCATAAGAGGTATGGATTGGTAAGAGACCCTCTCTTTCACATCTAAGGGTATTTGAATGTGATGCATATGTACATGTTCCAAAGGAGAAACGAACCAAGTTGGATAGTAAATATGAAAAGTGCATCTTTATTTGGTATAAGAATGGTTTAAAGGGTTATAAGCTTTGGAACCCAGTAACAAGGAAGGTTGTGTACAACCGAGATGTGGTTTTTAGAGAGGTGAAATATGTTATTAAACATGAAGTCCAACCAAAGAACCTGAGAAGATAGAGTTTGAGCTAAAGGAGGAAGAATCAGACTTTACAACAGAGGAGGAATCAGAAGATGAAGAGCCACAAACTCCAGGTGTGAGAAGATCAGTTCGAGAAAGAAGGCAGCTAGAAAGGTATAGTCCATCTAATTTCTGTTCAAATTTTTCTTTATATATTACCGATGATGATCCTAGAACTGTGAAGGAAGCAGTAGATTCAAAGGATGGAAAACTCTGGAAAGAGGTCATGGTTGATGAAATGACATATTTGCACAAAAATGAGGCTTGGGATCTGGTGGAGTTGCTGGCTGGAAGGAAACCCATTGGCAGGAAATGGGTGTTCAAGAAGAAGACAAATGCGGAAGGAAAGGTGGAGAAATACAAATCTCGGTTGGTAGCAAAAGGTTATTCCCAGGTGCCGGGAATTTATTTTGGTGATATTTTTTCTCCTCTTGCCAAGGTAACTTCTATTAGATTACTTTTATCTATTGCTGCTTCTTTTGATTTTGAGTTAGAATAGATGGATGTGAAGACAACATTTCCTCACAAGGATCTGGAAGAGGAGATCTACATGAAGCAACCTGAAGGATTTGTGGTGAAGGGTAAGAAAGAATTGGTATGCAAGTTAAATAAGTCTTTGTATGGGTTGAAATAGTCACCAAGGATGTGGTATCAGAAATTTGATACATTTATACGGGGACTTGGCTTCACTAGAAGCAAAGCAGGTCACTGTGTGTATTTTAAATTAATTGCTGACCATGTTATTTATCTGGTCTTGTAAGTGGATGATATGTTTCTGGTTGGAAATGACAAAGAAATTATCCAGGATTTGAAGACCCATTTGTCCTCCAAATTCGACATGAAAGAACTTGGTGCTGCAAACTATATTTTGGGCATGGAAATTAAAATAGATTGGACAAAGAGGAATCTCTGGTTAAACCAGAGGAAGTATGTCAAGACAATATTGCAGAGGTTTAATATGTAGGATAGTAAACTGGTGAAGGTTCCTATTCCTGTAGGTGTAAAGTTATCTGCTGAATAGTCTCCCAAGACACAAGAAGAGGAAGAGGACATGTCTCTTGTTCCATATGCAAGTGTAGTCGGTAGCCTAATGTATGCGATGGTCTATACTAGACCAAACATTGCACATGAAGTGGGAGTATTGAGCAGGTTTTTGTCAAAACCAGGGAAGGAGCACTAGACAGCAGCGAAGTGGGTTTTCGGGTATTTGCGTGGCAATAGTGATTATGGTTTGTGTTACCAAGGAAGACCAGGATTGGACAAAGTGTTGGATATTCGTGGCTTTGTTGATGTAGACTGGGCTAGAGATCTGGATCAGAGAAGATCTACAAGTGGGTATGTGTTTAACTTATTTGGAGGTGCATTCAGTTGGATGAGTAAGAAACAATCTATAGTGGCACTATCAATTATAGAGGTAGAATACATGGTAGCCACTCATGCAAGCAAGGAAGTAGTTTGGTTGCAGAGATTGTGTTCAAGTATGGGGTTAGTATAGGGAGCTATAAGGATAGACTGTGACAGCCAAAGTACAATTTTCTTGGAAAAGAACCCTGCATATCATTCAAAGACAAAGCACATTGATGTTCAATATCAATTTTTGAGGGATATGATAGAAGAAAAAAAGGTGTTGCTGGTAAAGGTGGACACTTTGAAGAGTACTGCAGATGCATTGAAAAAATCTGTGAGCTCTGAGAAGTTTCTCTTGGTGTGGAGAAACAATGGGCATTGCAGGGCTGGATAAATGACTAAAATCTCTTGTGGCTCCCTATGGAAAGAAAAAAACAAGTGGGAGAATGATGGGTTGTGTTATATTCTTTCCACAACTAGCCCAAGTAGTTAACCAGGGGCTTAGAAGGGGGAAGATCCCCACTTTGTTGCATCGATTGCGTAGCCGGGGGAGTCACAGGGGGTTTTGGATGCGATGGTTTTCGGTCCATGGTATTGGATGCGATGGTTTTTGGTCCATGGTATTGGATGCTTTGGCATGTATAAATATGTATTGTAACATTGAAAGGAACATAACGAAAAATCAAGCTGGTAGTCTTGGTTTTGGGATCCAGGGGAAAATCTCTGTGTATATGTGTTTTATGTGTTATGCTCTCACATTATTTATTTTCTATGTTTTAGAATTCGTATGCAAGTAATTTCTCTACAAGGTTAAAACCTACATACATTAATATAGAACTACAATTGTGTTGTCCACTCCGTGATGTTGGTAGAATAACTTGTTTATATGATGATCTAATATCTTCTAGCATGAGTGGCTTAGTTATATGAAACTAGATATATTTTATATGTTCATGCATTTGTTTATCAAGTTTTTGTGATGTGATATTATGCTTGTCTTTGCTATGTACAAGTTTTGATCTGGAGCCAGCTCAAGGGTCTTCCACCTAGCTACATTGCACTCTCCAGCAGTGCCACACTAAGGCTCAAGGTAATAATTCCTTCTCGCTTTGATATTCGCTTGTTAAACATAGATATGCATGTATCTTTGTGACAACTGCAGCTAATCTGACTGTTTGCTGAGGATACCCGGAAGATCCTTGAGGGTTTTCTACATCACCAAACACCCGTGCATAAATCCCTATAGAAAAATTGGCAACTCCATTGGGGACTACACATAGTTCCCAGTTTTTCCCAGAAAGTTCCTAGATCTCTCTTTCTTCCAAGCCTTCCTCTACTTTTTCATTCCCTTTCCGACCACTCAAGACCATACAACACCCTTCTCTCGGTGCTCAGCCCTAGATCTGATCCCCACAACTTATTTTTTTGAGTGTTTTTCCTCACTAACACAGGTTACCAGTGAAAAAAGTGCTTTATAAAGCATTGTTCCCTCACAAACAAAGCGTTAGTGCTGAAACTAACTCTTTGTAGCCTCTAGTACAGAGCGTTAGTCAACCATTTCTTGATAAACAACTTACCCTGTGAACTCATGGGTTGGTAAATCTGCTTATAGACTAATGAGGGATCTGCAGCTGTACTTGTTTGACTAATCTGTGTCCTGAACAATTTCTTTTTAAAATAAAATAACTTTACTTCTTAAAGCTTTTGTTTTCATTAAAGAAAAAATACATTTTTTTTTTTTTTACTGTTTTCTACTTAGCTGGTTAAGTTTTGCATTATTCGGTTTCAATAGTTGTTAGTGAGCATTGAAGTTCTGTTGGTTATGCTAGTTTTGTACTGAATAGGATGCATGGAATAAACATTGATATATGAATGAATCTCCCTTTGTAGAAGCATCTTATTCATCGAAAGTGAAAATTTACAAGCATTGTTTTTGCATGATTTGAGTCAGAGTCCCATATAATTTCATACGTCAACACCCCTATCGAAGACTCTGACAAAGTACATTTAAAATATACCTAATAAAATCAATCAACAACTATTTTTATAGTAAACACACTTTAGTTTAGGCTAGTATCTTGGGATAGGCAGTGTGAGTTAATTTCCCAAGATCATACACCAAAACTAGTGTCATTAAAGAGAGAAATCCTTTTGCACTCATACTATCTAAGACCACTTTGGTAAAAGCGGAGCTAAATACGAGACAACATCGAATTGTAAGTGAAGGTAGCCCACATTTACATACATCTCCTTTGGGTACTCTGTGTATCAGGGATCCCTTCGGGGATATTGGAGCTGACTTGAGGACTCAGGTATCCTGCCCACATAGCATAATGTCTGCGACTATGTCCCCCCCAATAGTGTCTATGATATGAGGTATCCTTAGTGGCCATACTTTTAGGGACTAACACAAGGTGAATGGGGTGGGCTGCTTTCGTACTTAATACAGACGAACCTACTCTATCTTCAGTTTTTGGGAGGGTGCTTGTCTTCACGAGAGTACTTGGCCCCTTAATCTAAGGTTTGGGAAAAGCTATAGAGTAACCGTAACTGTACATTTGGCTAGCTCTCTTTGTTATTCATTGTTTCATCTCCATTATCGGTGCTTATTAGACAGGGAAATTTCCATTTTCTTGTTGCTTGATTTACTTAGTGTATTTTTTATTTTTTAGGTGCTAGAGTGTTATCACCGAGACTTTAATAAACATCATTGTAAAATTTACCGATAAAAATTATCGGCCACTGTGGCTACATTCGGCCCTCGTCATCAATATAGACGTTGTTAGGACTTCCCCCACTCACTGTGGAGGATCTCCCGAGCTCCATTAAACCAAATTCCCCATCTTTGGGAAATCAGTCTCCGAGATCTCACATAGAATCAGTTTGGACATCCCACGATTCAAGCTTACTAGAGGATTTCTTTAATGAAGGATTTCTTCCTCCATACAATCCTCTGATCAGGAATCCATTGGGCCCACTCTTGGTTCCCGTTGCATCAGTACCTCCTTTGTATTCAGTTGGAACACTTCTAGCCATCCCATCGATGACTAACGGGTCATGGGATTTTTTGGACACTTTTGGTACCCCCACCACTTCCCCAGTCGACAGTTAGTACAACACCTTTGATGGCGAACCCCGCTATCCCATTTGTCTGAGGTTCAAACCCTATTATGACACCCTCCATGAGTGGAATCCAATACATTCCAGGTTCTACCCCTTTTGTGTCAGCCCTTCGACAAGTGCTACATATAACACTCCTTATAGTGTTCAATATAGCACAGTTAGCACGGGTCCCTTCAACCAACAATATGGTCGGTATCCATTGTATAGTTCTAACCCCCAGATTTAGGTATCTGGGGGCATCATTTCCAATATGCATATATCGATAGGGAGTGTAATAGTTCCCCCTCTATTTTCAGGCATGCATGGTCAATCACTAATTGATATGAACCCTCCTTATGTTAGTCAAGGACCTATGGTTAGTTATGTGGCAAGCGGTAACCCTGAACAAGGTCCCAATCAATCCATGGGGCCACACTGCTCACAACCTCAAATGAGTCAAGGGGGCACTGCTTATCCTGGGGGCACTTCTATCCCCCAGCCTAACAATCCCTATGGAAACCCACAATACAATACCATACCCCAAGGCACTTACTATACCATGCAACCTGTGTATAATATTGGGAACAACATGATGGGAGGACCGCAAGGATCCTCAAGTCATATGTCATCACCTTGGTCCGATTCGGGGGCATCAAACACTTTGCCTTTCTTGGCAATTCTTGATATCCCCGACTTGTACAAACTTACAAATGACCCCATCTATCATAACTTACTTTGGCCACCAATCCCGCATAAAATACCGACAGACATCCTGAAGTTCGAAGGGAAACAAGGGGAGGATTCGGGTACACACATCACCACCTATCATCTATGGCATGTTTCTAACTCCATGGTGGATGATAGTATCTGGTTACATCTCTTTCCGTGCACCCTTACTGGCAACGCAACTAAGTGGTACATTGAGTTACCACGCGCATCAGTCAATACCTTTGGTGCTCTAGCGATGGAATTCTTAAAGCACTTCCAGCTACCCATCCGCTATGAAAATGGGATGGAACTCCTCACTTCATTACATCAGGATACTGCCACCCACATCTCTGATCATATACATGAATGGAGACGTAGGCGGAGGTTAGTCAAAGCTCCCCTCCCATACTATCTATTAGCAGATTTGCTCTGCAAGTCTCTACTCCGCCAAATCACTAAGGATGTCACCTTAGGTGGTGCGGTCACAGAAGAAAAGTCCATTCCTTGTGCCCAGCACTTAGATCTGATATATTCACAATCTGGCACTCTATACGACATAATTCCCAATGCCCCTTGCAACTCCAATGCTCCTGCTACCCAGAAACCCAGAGCATACACTGATGGGATTATCGACGCAACCTCTGGGGCTGCTGTAAAACAACTCAACAATCACATTGCCCAGATGTCAGTGGACCCCTCTACCAAATTGATTTCTCTTCCTACTATCGTGATAAACTGTGTGTAGTCTACACAAAAACCCGGTGGTAAGAACAAGAAGAATAAGAAAAATACCGCTCCTTCTAAAGAGTAGTCAACAAAGAAACAAAACCCAAAGCAGAAGGTTGCTACACCCTCTGATGATGGAAAGGATAAACCCGCTAGATTCTCTTGCAAAATTTGTACGAAAGACCACATGACCTATCACTGTCCGCATCTTTAGGAATGCATAGATTTCATTACTAAAAAGGACACTGGTAGGACCCCTGCTATCCTGAATAATCCTTTCCCCGCTTAATAGCAGCAACACTTTATTGCAAACCAACCCCAACACTCGCAAGGGGGTAGTGGCGGTTCTCAACATCCTTCAGCTGGTGAAGGACCATCTACCATTTACACCTTTGAAATGGTAGATCTACAAACTAGAGCCAAATCTTATGGAGCTCCAGTTGCTCATGCCGAGGAACCCTCCTCAAGTCAAAACCCACCACCGCCTAACGATATTCATATCGAAAGGTCGGTTAATAACCTTGTGATTTTCCCCCCTAAAGGTGCACTTCGACACATAACGCACAATACATCTGCACGTGCTGCCCAAAACTACAACATTGTAGAAGACTTGGCATTGGCTATGTCGGCACTCGAAGTATTACAAACCTACCTAGCACAAAGGAAAGCTCTGCTTTTGGCTATTGGTGGTATCGATCCTTAAGATTCCATGCGTGCAATTTTTTACATGGAAAAATGTAAACCTCCCCTTTCTCCCCAGCTTGCATTTTAGGTGCAAATTTTTTCCTAAGGTAAAGGAATACATAGAACTGTCATTGACAAAGGTGATTCAACCTGCATCATGTCAACCTCATGTTGGCTCACTTTGGGTTCTCCAACCCTATCCCTGCCATCGAATTCCCTTAAAGCTTTTGATGACCACACTTTCATCCCAAAAGGTTACCTAGCTAGCTACCCCATCACCTTGTATGAGAAAACGGTAACAGTGGTCATCGAAGTCATAGATATAAATCTCAACTATAATCTATTGTTGGGTCGTATTTGGACTTACGCCATGACTACCATTGTGTCTAGTGTCTTTTGCATCATCCTATTTCCATTGGATGGAAAGGTAGTCAGAGTGGACCAGCTGTCGTTTTGCACCCCTGATTATTCCCCATTACCCAACGGATCTGTACCCTTAGTGGGTGGTGTACCTGACTCTTATGTCAATATCGGTACTGGTATACTGAAGGGCTCTTGCCTGATGGGTTGTTTCCCTCTTCTACCGCCAGCAGTTCCACAGACGGTCAATATGGTTTCATCCATTCCTCACGAACTGATCGATCCTTGGATCCTACCGGCCCCTTCAGACATTGACACTTACAGAGAACAAATGCCATTGTCACCAGATGAATTTGCCTACTAAGCCATTCAATTTGCATTTGAGTCTTCGGTCACTTTGGTCACTACCAATGGTACCATTGCCCCTCCCATAACTTCTCCTTCTTTTGATCGCCTCAATCAAGTCTTACCTACGAACGAAGCTATTAGAGAGATCATGAGTTTAGAAGAGTGACCTTGGGAGGACTTGCACCGTCGTGTTTCAATATCAGATTTAGACATGATGCCTCTTCAAATCCTGTCACTTGATGCACCTGAAATCGTTTCCTCACCATATACGACTATCCAAAATTTGGACTTGGAAGGAAACATGGGAAATATTTCAAAGACATTGCTCATCGATATTTTTGTCACGACAGGCATCGTAGAAAACATCCAGGTTGGAGCAGATTGCAATCCTGAGGAAATTGCAAGCTTCACCTGCCTTTTTAAGGAATTCTATGATGTATTCGCTTGGTCTTATGAGGAAATTCCCGACATAGATCCTTCTATTGTCGAGCATGAGATCAAGATATATGACAATGCTAAACTTGTCCGCCAAAGGCTTCGACTAGTCCACCCCCGCAAAATGGCAGCCATCAAGACTGAGGTGGAAAAGTTGTTACGTGCTGGTTTCATCTATCCCATTCCCTTAATGGAATGGGTTTCCAATATGGTTCCTGTCGATAAGAAACAAGGAATCATTTGCGTATGTGTCGACTATCGAGACATGAACACCGTTTGTCCAAAGGATAATTATCTGACATCGTTCATTGACCAAATCATTGATGACTACACCAGTTGTGAATCATTCTCATTCATGGATGGTTTCTTATGTTACAACTATATTTCTATAAAACCAAAAGACCAACACAAAACCGCCTTTGTTTTCCCATGGGGAATCTTTGCCTATCGGAAATTCCCATTCAGTTTAAAGAATGTTGGAGCAAAATTTCAAAGGGCCATGGACTATGCATTTCACGATATCGGACATATCATTTAGGCTTACTTGGATCACCTTCCAGCCCATTCCAAGAAGCGAGCACAGTAGCTAGATCATTTAAGAGCTATCTTTCTTAGGTCCCGGTTTTATAACATACATCTGAATCCACATAAATGAATTTTCTTTGTTGAGTCTTGATGCTTACTTGGATTCATTGTCTCCAAGTATGACATTAGGGTTGATCTCGATAAGGTAAAGGAAATTACTCAATTGCCCGAACCACAATCCATTATGCAGCTCCAATGTTTACAAGGGAAAGCAAACTTTTTATGACAGTTCATCATAAACTATGCTGAGTTGACGAAATGATTTATGCACCTACTCAAGAAGGGAGTGTCATTCCTGTGGGGTGATCAAGCTCAATGATCATTTGATGCCTTGAAAAAGGCGCTTATATCATCCCCACTCCTTAGCACTCCCAATTATGGGTGCAACTTTCTTCTATATCTGGCAGCCTCGCCATCCTCTCTAGGAATGGTCTTGGTTCAAACTTATGATGACCGGAGTGAACATGTGATATGTTATTTGTCAAAAGGCTTGGCTGGGCCCGAACTCAGATATTCACATGTGGAAAAGCTGTCCTTGGTAGTTGTCTTTGCTGTCAACCGCTTCTGACATTACATACTACTATGATAGACTATTGTCATCGCCTTGGAGAATCCCATGAGACACATTTTGTCTTGTCAAGTAATTGAAGGGAAATATTCAAAATGGATCATGATCCTCCAACAATTTAATTTGGTTTTCACTGCTATCAAGGAAAAAAATTCCTTAGTCTTTGCCAAACTTTTTTCAGATCTTCCCATTGTCAATCCTAACGAGATAGCCCATAATCCTCTTCTAGATGAAGTTGTCTATCTTATCAACACTACTGACCCTTGGTATGGTGACATTCTTGTCTACCTCCAAGCACAATGTTTCTGCCCTGAGCTATCATTAGGTGACCATCGTCGCATCCACCATCAAGCGTGAAACTATTTAGTGCTTAACGATACGTTATATCATCGTAGTGCAGATATAGTTATTCAACTGTGCCTCAATCATGAAGAGGCAGAACACATTTTAAATGACTGCCATGCTGGGGCATGTGGCGGTCATCTTTCTGGCATATATACTACTAAGAAAATTTTGCATGTAGGCTACTATTGGCTGACCTTACTCAAAAATTATATCAAGGCTATCCAGCAATGCCATCCCTGTCAAGTTTTTACAAATAAAATGCATGCTCCTCCGGCCCTACTCCACCCAATTATCTCCATTGGCCCCTTTGCCAAATGGGGGATAGACTTCGTAACTTGCAACCTCGTTTCCTCTGCTGGACACAACTATATTATTGTAGCTGTGGACTATTTCACGAAATGGGTCGATGTCCTTCCCATCTTCTAGGCCAATGGAGAAACCGTGACACTATTCCTATTTAATCAGGTCATCTATCACTTTGGTGTGCCCCGCACAGTCATTACAGACTGTGGGTCTCATTTTCAGAATCACATGATGTCTGACTTAACATCGCTGCTAGGTTTTCGCCAGGATCAATCATCCTCCTACTATGCCCAAGCTAATGGTCAAGTAGAGGCCGTCAATGGCATCTTAAAAACCATGATCCATAGGTTAGTAGGGAATCATAAAACCCACTGGCATCAAATGCTATATCCTCTGCTATGGGCATACCGAACTTCAGTTAAAACTGCTACAGGCTTCACACCTTTTCAACTGGATTATGGCCTTGTTGAAGCCCCGAAAATCGGGTCGACAACAAGGGGGATACCCACCCGGTCCAGACCTTGGTTGGCAGCTCCTTATCCATTTGGTATAGCGGGTCCGACTGGGGATAATGGGACTAGTTCCCAATCTAAGGGTGTGTGTGTGCAGAATTGGATGTTGCTGACTTAAGGATACTTAAAGCTAATCTAATTCAAACTTTTAAACTAACTTTAAGCTATTGTAATCTAATGAAAAACATCACATCTAATCTATGCTAACCCGGGGTGTATTTCTTCTATTATGCGATCTAAAAAGATTTCAAACAATAACTGGTAATAAAGATCATTCAGCTATCATAAGAATGGAAATCAATTAAGATAAACCACTTTGCACAAAAAGTTAGGAAAAACAGTTGTGAACAACATATCACATAATAAGTTATTCATATATCAGACATAAATAAATGGCTCCACCGTACAAAAGTGCCAAATGGTAACTCAGACATTCATGCAACAACATATAAACAACTAAAAAATGTATATCACTTTAAGAATATAAGCAGAAATAGCCAAGAGATAAAAGTACCATTTATGACTGGTTCTACTCATAAGCTTCGAGCAACAATGATTTACCTCTCCTTGCTCTAACATCTACTAAGAGTACAGAAGTGCAACATCAGTAGCAGATATCAAATGCAAACATTAATAAACCTTGATCCATCCATTCATCAAAACCCCCTCCGAGGGTGCAAAAGTGCATGTTCTGAGGACAACTTTTTGACAAATTTCTGGACCCTTCTCCAAATGCAATGAGAAGGGTTAAAATACTACTTCCTAATTCTAATAATAGTTTATTTACAAAATTTAGGATGCGGTTTTCAAATGACCGTCCTTTTTCTAATCTAATTTTAAAGAAAAAACAACATTCTAAATAAGGCTACTTCTGAATCTGATCTTTAAAGCTGCAAATGTTCATCATGGGCTTGAGGAGAGTCGGCTGGCTGACTTCTGGTTTGAGTTGGGCTGTGAAAACAGAATCTATGAGAGCTGGCACTACTTTTTCGGCCGCGTTTATGATGCATTTCACAGTAATCCATTGACTATGCGGCTTGACCAATTATGCCCAGTAACACTCCCAATTTAACCTGTTTAATGCTTGGATCGCTTTTCCCTTTTCCTGCGCCTTCTGCTTCCAGTCATAGTTTATTTGGTAGATACCCCGGGGTGGTCTCTTCGATTAAATTTTCTCTGTGCAAATTATCATTTACACAGTCGATAAGAATGCTTTCTTGCATGGCTGCTATTTCCGCTGCTTGTTCCGCCTCTCTGATCTGATCGTCCCACTTGTTGAAGAGCAGCTCTTTATGATTCTCGTTTATCCTGGGTGCACTTGCTCTTTTTCCCTCGTCTTCATCCTTCCAAGCCAAGTACTCTGTCACTCGTTTGTCAATCTGATCATAGTCAGCTCGCAAGTCTACCACTTGATTGGTGATTTTATCACTTAGTTCGCAATAATGACTCCACTGTGATATCTTCCGTCCCAACTCTTCCTGTTGCTGCAGTAGTTGTTCATTTAAGCCAATAGACTCTGAAATAAATTCTGTAAGCTTAGGCTCATCTTTATGCATTTCTTGTAAAATTTGTAATTGTTTTCCTTTCTCGTCTAGACTTCTTTGATAGCCTATCTGCATCTGCTGAAAGTCTTCCTGCAACTTCTTGAGCTGTTTGTGAACCTCAATATTAGCATTGGCTTGTTGCAATTGTCGTTGTAGTAGCTGTATTTGATCTTCTTGTTCTTTCAACAGTTGCTGAACTTCCGATGCCTTGTTAATAGTTACAGAAGCATATGCTCCTGCGATCTGAGACAATTTAGTGAGATTTTCAGTTGGGTTATTGTTGGGGTCTTTCCATAAGACGTCCAATTGTTCAGCATCTTGTGACAGTGTATTTTCTAGTTTTCTTTTCTTTCTCTGTCTTCTTACAACTGCTTTATGTTGGGGACTATACAATACGTCCAGTGGGGGAATTTCTTCTACATTAAGTAGAATCTCAGAAGGTGGAGCGATAGGAATGTGCTCTGTTTCTGTGACAATGCTGACTATGGTCGAATTCACTTCTTGTACTGCCTGTGTATTGCTCATAGGCGTTCTTGGGGCTTTCCCTTCAAGATTGACCAGCTCATTGAAGGTTTCCCATTCTTTTTCTAATTCTGTCGTGACGGGTGGTGCTTCAATGACGAGAGGGGGGACATCTCTTGGCGGGGAGGCGATAACATGCTGTTGTGACATTGCACTTGACTGAGCCGTGTCCTTAGCTGTTTCTTCATTCTTTCCTTCGTCGCTTCCAGACCCTTTAGAATGTTCAGGTACTCCTTGCGCAGTGTTAGATTTAGATCTGGAAGTGCTTGAGTTCCCACTGAGGCTAACGCTTGGAGTTGGTTCTCTGGCAGGTAGTCGCAGCTTTTCTAGAGGAACACTGGCTAGTCTTTTTCCCTGTATAACATGAATCTTTGGAGGTCATCTGGAGACAATTTCGACTGAGCTTCCCACAAAATTTCCTGGAGTGAGCTTTTATTCTGAAATAAATCATCAAATAAATCTTTCTTTCCAACGAACACTTTTATTTTGATGTTCGTTGTGAAATCTTGGGCGACTTCATTTGGGTCAAATGGCCTTGCCGGGAATTTAAATAATTGCAGACACGTCATGTTCTCCACTTCGGTGAACACATGACCTACATCGAACAATGAAAAGGCCCCACAAGCTACAGGAAACTAAGGCCATATGGCCTTCTTTTTGTCTTTTAGGTCTTTAGTTAGGCCGCCTTCTGAACAGGTTTGATATGAAATTTCTTGAGCCAATAGTTTGTCAGGAATATACAAAGGTAGGACATGAGGAGGGACGGTGCTTCCAAATACTCTAATATAGGTGAACCATTCTTCCCCGAACCATCTTGCGATGGGGATGATATCTATCTGTGCCTCGGGTGAGCACCTCGGGGGGTCTTCATCATACATCATTCTATACAAGGGTAAGATAAGCCCGTGACAAATCTGGTAGAAATGTGGGATGAACTGAGAATCCCACAATATCTTATGATAAACATGGATAGGTAATGGGTCCTGGGTACCATTTCCAACCCTTAATGGGAAATTTAGACACATAACAAATAGAATCCATAACATATGCGGATAGATAAAAAGGAGGATAGATCCTTTGAGACAAGGATCTTTTAGACCGGTAATTGATAATAGCCGTGTATAGATTATCAGAAAAGATCTTGGCCAAATCCATGATATTGGCATTTGTGGCAGCATCTATTAATGGTAACCATTCAGACGAAAACTTATTGATATATGGCATCCCAAACAATCTACAAAGCATGGCCGCAGCAAAACAATACGGAGAGGTGAGGGAACCAATGCTGTACATACCGTTTTTGTCTTTCTTGAGCGATTCCTCTTTTCTGGACCAATCTTTGGTGGTCTCTGCTAGGTTTGGGTTCTTCGCCACAAATTTCTTAACGAATTATGAATTGTAAGTCGCCTGCGGTTCAGGAAGATGATACATAAGCTTTAAATCTTGTGCAGCGAATGATCCGATGATCCCATGTCCTTGAATCTTGAATTGTCTATTGTTCATCTCTGCATTGTCAAGTATCCACTTGATCATATCCATATATGGTAGAATTTTGGGCCTTGCTACTATCCGATGAAGAAATGAGCATGCTAGTTCTTCTAAGGACGCTTCGGAAGAGCGTTGTGAGCCCGCGATAGCAGTAACCTTCATTATCCTGGGATTCTCTTCTTCAAGCAGTCTGTACATGATTTCCCACGTTGATATCCCTGCGTCTCTGTTACTGGTTGTGTCTGTATATAAAGGTGCCATTTCCTTCGTCTTTTCCTTCGCCTCAGAGCCCTGAGCTTTATTTTTCTTTCCCATTTCTTCCTGCGTTTGGCTTTGAATCGTCCTTCGTTCTTCGTTCCTGTAGCTCACAAGTGAAATGGAAATGACTGATCAAGAAAGGTGATGGGAGAGTTTTAAATGCAACAGATATATCAAATATGCCACCTTATGTGAAGTAATTCTTTACAAAAGCACGCGTCTACATTTCATTTAATAGCTGACAACTAATTCCTTTACTATCATTAAAAGCGCATGATCTTGAGTCAGATTATGGTAAGTGGCTTTTCTCGACTAGCGCGCTCGAAGGATTCGCGATGGAGTGATCTTGTGATTTGGTTCGCAATCGTCGCAGATCGCGACATCGCATCCATTGCAGATCACGATATCGCATCATCGCAAATCGCAGAAGTTTTATGCTTGCCAAATCTTGTTAGCTCATTTTTTGCGATATGCGATCTTGCGATCTGTGTTATCGTAGATCGGTAAATCTTGAAGTTTTTTCCTTATGAGTATTACTTTATTGCGATGCGATGTATTGCTTAGCACGAGAATCTTGCGCATACCGATATTATAGCGAAATGGAGGCACTTCCTATCTTTTTGCGACGCGGCTTTAAAGATTTTTCCCTTATCATAGACTTAGGTTTTAAAGTATTCAAAAGATCTTCCTAAGTTTACGATGGTAACCTTATTCTGAAGAAAGGAAACTCTTGCTTTTCCTAAATTTTAACTAAGGGTCCCCATTCATTTAGTATCTTGGACAACACTTAAATGAAAAAGGGGGGGGTTGTTGCTGGCCACAACAGGCCTGGAAGTAGTTTTACCAATCGAGCGTCAAATTCCATCCTTAAAAATCACCGTTGAACTCTTGCCCGACACTACTACCAAAGAAGAGTGCCTCTTATACCTCAATCAACTGGATGAAACTTGTTGAGATGCTGAATTGGCACTCAAAGCCCACAAGTTCTAGGTCAAAGCCCAGTACGACAAAAAGGTCAAGCCTCGTTCTTACCAAGAGGGAGATCTTTTTTTACTCTATGATAAAAAACACAACCTCTTGGGGGCAGGAGCACTTCAACAATTATGGCTTGGTCAATATGTCGTCATGAAAGCCCTCTCAAAAGGGCTATATGAACTTCAGGACTAGGAAGGAGTCCCACTCGTTGAGCCCTGAAATGGGCTCTATCTAAAAAAGCATCATGCCTAATACTGCACTAGGCATGTGCTTTGTAATTTTATGTATTTATAAGTTTTGCTTCTTTTTTGATGTGACTGGATTTTTTGGTATTTATTGAAGTATTTATCTGATACATATTTCTCGTAATGCAGATGACTTCATTAACCTTATCATACGTAGGATACGCGGATGGTGCCAGTCTTCACACACAACACATTGCATCAACTGCTTAGGTCATTTACACACCCGAGTCGGAGCTGTTTTATTCTGGGGGAGTCTTACTTGGTACTGCCCTCAACAATATTGCTGAGTACATGTCTGTAATTTCACTTCTCATTGAAGCATCATTAAGGGACATCTCCAATCTAGTGGTTAGGTTAGACTCTTAGCTTGTTGTTACGTAATTGACAAATGATTATCACATTCATAATCCAATATTGTTACGTCATTATTTAAGGGTACGACTCTTGGAATGTCAATTTGAAGTTATCACATATGAACACACTCTTAGACAATTTAATATAGTTGTCGATTCATTGGAAAAATATGTGTTAGATTATCATCTATCTCATTCACTATAGATACATGTATGAAAGTAATTATTTACACAGTTAAAAATTTACAAAAACACTTGAAACAAATTTACATCATAAAATACAAAAATATCTATATATATCTATATATATATGGAATCCATTCTCTTCCAAAACTTTGGTGTTTTAAGTAAAAAATGGCTCCTAAGCCTAGCTATAAACAACTATTGGCTATCCAAAGTGCCTGCTAATAGATCTTACTTCTCATGAAATGATAACACTGCTTTATCTATCTTCCGAAGAGGAACCGAAAACCACTCAGGAACACTGACTATGTGCCACTGGATATGAGCGGGGATCTCCCTCATAGGAAGGGGGGGCACACCCATGCTCAAGCCCTCCAGATTCCTCAGAACCTTGCAAAGACTATCAGCATCACCCCCCCATCAGGTAGTTGGCCTCCCCGCCTCACTTGGTGTGGTTGGCTTGCAAGTCGTACCAGTGCCAAATCTGTGTTAAGAAAAAAGCTTCATGTCAGTACTTGTTCACCCATAAAATAAAAAAATCATAACATAAATATTCAAAAACTTAAAAATACTTTAAATACTCTCAAAATCATTCTTACCTTGAGGCTCCCAGTTAGTTCCAGGAGGCAGAATCAAGTGAAGGTTGCCAGTGAAGTTCATGCCCTCATAGGCATAGTCGTCAATCATCAAAATCTGGCCACTAAGACATTCGAAGAAATATTCTTCGAAAAAGTGTTGGATAGGTCCTCCTCCTGTGCAAGGATCAAGTGATGCCCATCGCCCCTCTCTCGACTCCCTCGGATCAAGGGGACCTAAGCTCATCCGCAAGCGCATAACAGGTACCCTCTCATGTGTGAATGAGATAATGAGAGTTTCATACCAAGAACTCTTTTGGGTTTGAGTCTTGCATGCAGTCAATTTTTCCTTCAACTGACGAAGCACTGCTTTGCACCAGTTGAACGTCTGAGGCTGGACACAGTCAATTGCAAGCAATAGTTGGGCCTTTGTTGCAATGTGGGGACTCTTTGACCCCGTGAAACACACAATCAACCATAAAATGACCCTCATAGATCTAGAACACATCCTCTCTATAGGGACTTTGTTGCTAATGAGTCCACTCTCAAGGATACAGTAAGCTTGAACCCACTCTAGGGTGGATCGAGGATTAGGCCTACCCTCAGTCAGGATTTCCCATGCTCCTCTACATGAAAAACCAGTTAAAAAGTATATATCATCTCGGTCAATGGCCAACTCATTATCTCCAATCCTGAACACCTACTCGTGTTCATCCCAACGCTAAATAATCCAGCTCAAAAGGTCCTCCTGACCTTTCATCAAGTCTAACTTAACATACTTCATCAACCCACAACGACATAATGCAAGTATGCAAACAAAATCATTTCACATCATCAATTCTTGTTGGTCATGGGCCCATTCTCTCAATAGACTAGTCATAATGGCTCAAAACCTGCACAAATCAACCCAAAGATTAGTACAAACAGGGTAAAAATGCTTATTAAATCATTACCTAGGGTTTTGGGGTGCACCCTCATGCACTAACGCCCCCCTAGTGAGATACATGGAGGATTAACCCCCTCCAGCAGGTCATAAAGGGCGTTTAACGCCCCCTACAGGCCTGCTAGGGGGTGTTAGGCACAGTTAAATAACTAGAACTCCCCAGATCTCCAAAAAATCCCCTAAAATCTGGTAAAAAAGGTTGAATAATGCAAGATTAAGGTTTTGGCACCTACCTGAAAATGAAGGTACGTCGAATGGTCTTCCAAATCTCCCACAATAGTCCATGGAAAATCTGCTCCTCTTTAGCTCCAAAACACTCTCACATCTCTCAAATAATGCAAATGGTGAAAGTGGAGGCTCAAGAACTCACTTATAGTCACTTTGGAGACATGAATTATCTTAATTGAAGTCATTAAAGTAGAAGTAGTCCATTTCCAATGATAATTATCATGAGCCATGACCCTAGATTTGAAGAAATTTCTCATGTTTTGATCAAAGAATTTTCAGGATTGAACGACAAAAATGACCATGTGCAATTCTCTATGAGCGCTTTTTTTCATGGGATGTTTTCTCTCTCTAAAACTGAAAAATCCCTGAGTTTTTCATCGTCGGTCTCATTAAACACTTACGATGACGGTCCAAGCAACTATTTTTCCCTCTTTTTCTAGCTCATTACACTGAAAAAGATCGATTGAGCATTATTTTTTGGGACTTTTTTTCTAACTCCTAAAACTGAAAAAACCCCAATTTCCTTCTTTAGGCTCATTAAAAACTTATGAAGAAGCTTTGAGCATTCTTTTTATGAAATTTTCTCGCTCATTAATTCGAAAAAACCCTGAGTTTTCGTCATTGGGCTGATTAGACATTTACGATGACGATATGAGTGCTTTCTTTTTTGGGACTATTTCTTGCTCTTAAATTGAAAAATCCCCAAGTTTTTCCCTTCTTCGAGCTCGTTAAATCTACAAAGAAGGAATGATAAACTATTTTACCTCTTTTTCCTCGCTCACTAAACTGAAAAATATAAGCTGAGTTTTCTTCATTTTACTCGTTAAAATTCAATGAAGGTATTGAGTTTGTTGTCGCGTGACTCATTAAAATTTCATGACAAAAATCAAGTTTACTCCGTCTCCTCGTACTCATAAAAAAATGAGACAAACATCTATTGAGCATAGGTTTCTCTTTATCCGGACTCAATAGATTAACTCATGGAAAATGAACCGTTTTAGGTATACTATTAAACTTTTGTCACACCTGGTTAAAATCTATGACAAAGGGACCACCATGGAGTCATTCTTTACAATCTTTTCAAACTCTCTAAATATGAAAATACCATCGAGTTATCTCATCTGGACTCATTAAATTGCACAGATGAAGGATAAAGTCGCCCTTTTTATGATCCTTTTCAGACTCTTAAAACATGAAAAGGTCGATGAGTTTGCCTGTCTAGACTCATTAAACTATTTAGATAGGGCATAGAGTCGCTCTTTTTTCCATCCTTTTAGACTATTAAAGCATGAAAATATCGATGAGTTTACCCGTCTGGACTCACTAAACTAATCAAATGGGGAAAGTGGACAATACAACTGCGTTATGTTCTGTATTTTAAAAGATTTTTTTGGCAGCAGTTGCTCCCTTGAACATGGCACTCCCTCAGATAAGAATTCCTTCCGACGGCCTCTGAATATGAATCTTACCATCCTATGGGTTTAGCCTATGTATCCTGATGTTCTTGCATCTATGTTTCCTAACACTCTTTGGTGTTCATGAGTCTAGTGCTGCATGGTTAAAACCATTGTCGTGCCTTCTATTTTTTAAGGGAAAACCTTTATCTTCTGTTTCCTCCATCAACCCATCATGCATATCCTACCATCATGCCCTCTGTCACTTTGACCCAATGCTCAAAAGATTCCTCAAAAAATAATCATTCTTCTCCCGTTTCCTGTCAGCTTATGTAGGACACCTTATTGCCTACCTTTCGACATGTCTCTTCCTATTGACTTCAACACTCTATCTAGGAAGAAGACCTAGAAACACATCAGTGCCTTGGTACTTGCAGACATCAGTGGCAGGTCACCTTGTGTTTGATCAGGGGTTTTCATTATTGGCTCTTGGTTAAATGATTCTACTAGTGTTCGAGGACAAAACCATTTTTCGCACTTACTAGATTGTACTGTGCATCTTGTAGACCATCACCATTATTGTTGGCCATCCTCGTGTCTGTTAATGAAATCCATTATTGATTGGTAATCAGACGATTTCGTGCATTTTTGACATCAACACCTATATTCACATGTAATGATCTATTCTATTCGGTGAAGCAGAAATCAAGAACTTAGGTAGAGGCTTGCATCATTCAACCTTGTTTCCTCTCCCAAGTTGCATTTATTATTTTTTGGAGACAGCTCATCAGAAGGATCCTATTATGACACAGGTTCCACACTATGCTTATCAGCAGCCAGCATCGTCATATCTCTTTTATGAGAAAATAACTCTAACATAGCTACTGAGCGTGGGAATGCTCGACTTAGGACATGATTTTAGTTGTTTTATATATATGTGTTCTATCAGGGTTCCCGTACTGTCCAAAGCTCCAATCATCTCTCTATTTTTTCCAAAGAAAAGGATAGTTAACTATAAATTATTTCAGCCATCATTGTAGCCTCCGATATCACACTTTAGGGGGCATCTGTTATACAGGAAAATGACCTCCTCATCAACTCAGAGGACAAAGACATTATGACTTAAGCACTCACCAAGTTCATAGGCCTAGTTGTCAAGCTAATACTATCTAGACACTATCAACCTACTTTATAAAGCTTCTAAGCAAGCTTAAGGGTTCATTAGTGCCTAGGGTAACTCTACTTGCTACCTTGGGAACAACGTTAGTGAACCTACATCAGCTTCTATGGGTCAAAGGAGCAAATTGACTGAGAAAATATCCCTAGATTCTCTCCTATGTCAGCTCATAAAAGAAGGGAAACATCAAAACTCGACCAGTTTGGGGGA
Source organism: Pinus tabuliformis (assembly GCA_031772625.1). Classification (NCBI taxonomy): domain Eukaryota; kingdom Viridiplantae; phylum Streptophyta; class Pinopsida; order Pinales; family Pinaceae; genus Pinus; species Pinus tabuliformis. The sequence continues at coordinate 442,634,898 of CM062814.1, read as the reverse complement.
ATTACTAATTCCTAATGGAGTATGCAAATGGGAAAGAACATTAAAGAATGGAAACATCACTGCTTTTTCCTAATGGAAATCATGAAGGACTTGGCAACCCTAACCCTACATGCTATATATGCAAGGCTTGGGCCATTGTGGAAAAGGTCGAAACATTTGAAAGGATTTCCTATTTGACTTTCAAGTAGAGTCTTAGACTAAGGCATTAAAAGAGGTTAATAAGGGAGAGAGAGAGAGGAGCTGGAGGGGTAAGGGAAGGTCGATGCAACTGATGGTTGTAATCACTCTTTCTACATTAATATAGAACTGAATTTGTGTTGTCCACTCCATGATGTTGGTAGCATAACTTGTTTATATGCTGATCTAATATCTTATAGCATGAGTGGCTTAGTTATATGAAACAAGATATCTTTTATATGTTCTTGCATTTTTTATCAAGTTTTTATGCTGTGATATTATGCTTATCTTTGCTATGTGCAGGTTTTGATTTGAAGCCGACTCAGGGGTCTTCTGCCTAGCTGCATTGCGCTCTCCAGCAACACCACACTAATACTCGAGGTAATAATTCCTTCTCTCTTTTATATTCATTTGTTAAACATAGATATGCATGTATCTTTGTGACAGTTGCAGTTAATCTGACTGTCTGCCGAGGATCTCGGGAAGATCCTTGAGGGTTTTCTACATCACCAAACACCCGTGCATTAATACCTATAGCAATAGTTTGACAAATGCTGACATTAACCCCTTTGTTGTTCTTTCCTTTGAAATATTAAAGGCTACCAATGCCACTAGGCATAACCGTATATTTCCAAGTTCCTTTCTTTCGAGAATATCTCATTCTATATTTGTCATATTGGTCAGCTTCTTTGTCTTTCCATTCAATGGTAGGTACAGATCTTTCTGATACAAAGATCTTCCATATTCATCTTCCACAACTAGTAGTTTTGGCTGTTAAATTTTTCAATCCTAAACCTACCATCTTCCACCATTACTCCCACTCGAACCAAGAACCCTTCTCACCTACGAGTTTATAAGCCAATTAGACCTTTGGCTCTGATACCAATGGTTAGAAAATTATATATTACAAAGCAATGGAACACACAAAATATATTGCAGAAATGTAAAAAAAGAAAACACATAAAAGAAGAGAGACATAGATATACGTGGTTCACCCAATTTGGGCTACGTCCATGGAGAACTAGCCAGTCCTTCCTTTTATATTATGCAGCAAAATGAAGAGATACAACCTACAGTTGATCCACTATAATTACCTCTTTTCTCTCACACAATCTCCTCTCTCTTTCTCGCTCATAATACACATCTCCATAACCGCAATACAATTCTCTCATATATAGTGAGGGGTTGTCTTCTAGGGAAAAATAAGTCTAAATTAAACATGTTGGCTTAGGGGGTCCTGACCCAGGTTCAGAGTTAATTGTGCCAAATAAAACCCTACACTACTAGCCCTTTTAGCAACAATCCGCATAGCACAGGTTGCAGTCTCACCTGAAGCAGTATGGGTGGGATGTTGGAACCAAATTTTTGCATCCAAAGATTAGTGTGACGTCCTTTAATGCCTTAGATCTACCTCCGTGCAGATCTATAAGCCCCTAGGGCTTGGTACTGCAACTCCCCTTAAACAACTCTAGACATTTGCAAAGGTCTGTGATTGGTTTTTATGGATCCTTAACAGTGAAACCATCCACTTACACGCATTAGAAAATAACCCTAGATTTGAACTTGTGCAGATCTACTAAAGTATAAAATAAACATAGCAGAATGTATCGTAATCTTCCTGAAAGTACTTAACATGCAATGCATAGAGTTATGAATACTTATTCCATAAAGTTGCGCATCATTAGATCAATATTTCATCAATACATTATTCATTCACAACATATATCACAATCATAAATAGACAAAAGTAAATAGATAAACCCAAGAATTCTTCAATAATCTTCTTTATTAATCTTCAATATGGTGTTATAGACTCAAAACTACCCCGCGCACTCGACTGCAGGGGTCTGCACACTCAACTATGGACTCTACTTTAGGCCTCTGTGCACTCAGCTGCAGAGCCTTTCTCCTTCTATCTACCTACTTCTTACTTTCCCTTTTTCCTCTCTCAGACATAGACATGCCTCAGAAACTCTAAGACACACCTATTTATAGCATTTTACATACAATTACATGGTCTGTGGACCATGGGTGGATCTCAAAACCAACTCAAATTTTACATAAGAAAGGGGCTAAAACCCCTTTGACTCCTAACCATCTACGTGCTCCACATCCACAAATTGTGGAGACTTTACATATTTTTACCAAATTACATCAAAACATGGGATTTTACCCAAAAACTGACCTAGGGTACCCTATCCCAACAGGTCCCCAACACAAAGATCGTGACTCACCCTCTAGTCACTCGGATGGCATTGCAATCTTGCCGTGAAGATACCCCATCTCCACTTTCACTACTACAACCTTGGCAGCGCTCTGCGTAGCTTCCTACTTGACTTCTTCTACTAGCTGCTTGGTAGCTGGTCCCTCCATGGCTAGCCACAATGTCTGTTGCATTTGGTGCAAGATGGTGAGCCTTTCCTAAATGTTGTTTGCGACTTGGTAAGCTTCATCTAACCAAGGCCCCAAATTGGCCTTAAGTAAGGCCTCCTTCTTCTGTGCTACCTCAACCTATGCGAGGAGCCGCTTCCCCTCTTGCAACTTGGCTAGGTGCTATGTTGGAGCAATAGAGCGTGCCATTACGCTGACTTCCTCGTACTGCTTCTGCAACTCCCTTGGCCTCTATATTCAGTTTCTACAGGGTTGGGTCTCCTAAAGAGTAGTTACTAGTTCCATTGCCTGCTCAAATAATGTTTTGCACTCTGTAATTGTGGCATCCAGAGTGGCCAATCCTTCCTTGATCGTGGCTTTGCACTGCTCCCGGACCTCCGGTGGAGTTGATGGCTGCATATTCAATTGTGGCTATGTTATCTTCATGTTGAGTTCAAATTGAACTCGACTAATGTCAACTTTTCCCTTGCGCACACCAGCAGCCAATTTTCTAACCTTCACCTCTAGTTGTGCATCCTCGGGAATATGGAGTTCAAGCACAGTTTTGCATGTATCCACAACTGCGGATTCTATTTGTGAACTGTGTGCCTCCTTTTCTTCTAAAATCTGTCTTTTTGATGAATAGCTGCCGGTTATTCAGCTTGATCTCAGTGATGGCACTGATTTCTCGCTATTCCCGAAGGTGAAGCTCGCCCGCAATCCCATGTAATAATTCATGCAATATCTCTAATTGTATCGTTGCAAGGTTTAGGCCCATATTCAGGATGCTATCAAGGAGGGTGCGTTTTCCGTCAGTCTTGATGTGTACTGAACTTGTAGGCAAGGGGAAGACTCACACATCCATTGTCGGCCACAGAACTAGCTCCACACCTGTAGTTTGTTTTGGCGCCGAAGTTCTCGCTGTGCCACTTACTTTGCTGACATGTTCTTGAAGCTTGGTTGCTTAGAGCTACAACTCTCAAAGATCCTTCTACACTCCCCCCAATTTTAGACCATTATTACTATTTTGGCGGTATATCTTCAAATATTTTGGCCTTAAATGCCACGAGCTTTCTCCTCTTAACCGTATTCTAGTTGTCAAATCATTAAGAACAGTTACTTTTCTATTGTGTTGCACGGTGCCTCTGTCCATAACATAGATTCCTATGCGCAACTTCCTATAGTGTAACTTCACTATTCCCTACGTAGCCCACATGCTTTGTAGTCCTCCAACCTTGACAGTGTAGCTTAGAGTCCCACACTCCCTTGCAATTGCCTAGAGAACTAAGGCTATCCTGCGATCATATAGTCATTCGGCAAGATCTTGTGTATATAACTTCAAGAGGCTTCCATTCATTCTTCCCAGAAAAGGTTCTACATTTAGCTTCGCAAGCTAAACTATGTCCCCATCTATAATTTCTTTGATAATATATGGCCCCAGCTAATGCATCTGAAATTTACCTGGAAAGTTAGTAAACTTGTTATCGTATAACAAGACTAGATCGTTTACCTTGAATGCGTGAAGCTTGATGTGTCGATCGTGCCATGTTTTTTCACATTCCTTCTGTACTTGTTAGTGGAATCCAACCAAGAATCGATCCTCTTCAAGCTCTATCAGTTTCCCGAGCCATTTCTCCGAGGCTTCATGATCTGCCATACCTGTGAGAGCTCTTATGTGCAGACTAGGTGTTACACATCCATTTGGGCACATCAAATCCCAACATTCAGATCAGTGATTTAGGACTCTTAAAACCATAAAATCAGTTGTTTCATGCCCTAAACAAGTCAACTTTTTGAATGCCTCCTCCCCAGACAATTTCATGACTTGAAGACATCCAAAAATGGCCTTTAGAGGGACCAGCATAGGTAAGCCCTTATGAAGGTGTGCTGTAGAGTAGCTAAGTCCACTGCCAGGGTGATCTACAAAGCACTTAAGCTTCCTTTCACCTACGCTGGGTGAGAATGAGCGAAATTCACATAGGGTTTGGGAATATTCTTATCTTGTGCATTCATCTAGAAGTTTCCCTATCTTATCAACTCCTATGAGCTTGAAAATGGATGAGGAATGAGTTAGGGATCGTCCTATCCTCTCATCCCTTCCTTCATGGAACTAATTCTAAGTATGGAAGGCCATTCAATGTCATCATTAATGACAAAACCTCCTTCATCTTCCTATAAATTGACCACTCATCTAAGTGATCAGGGGCTGGCTAGATTATGTTGAATTATAAGGAGATAATGTTGGTATGAGACTTGACTTTGGAGCAAATGATGTGATGCCACAAGCTTGTCTTGCTTTTGATGTAATGTGGATGGGATCCAAGCTAGAGGAATGACTTTGAATTAGACACTGATGGTTGTAATTCATTCTTCTATCTAATAAATTGTTTGAACCTTTTTCCATATGATGTGTTCTTTCATAATTCTTATATGTATGAATTGCTTCTGATTCCTTTCATTTATATTCAATGGATCATATGCTTTGATCGGTTTTTGTCTTTTGTTTTGTTGATAGGGTACTTTTCAAGTGGATTAAGTATGGGAAGGAGTGATAGAATCAATACAAGGGAGACGAGAGGAAAGTGGAACTACAGGTAGGCCTTCTATCCTCTATTCTAATCTATTGCTTATAGGGAAATTCTAAAACACTTTAAACTGTTGTTCTAGGCACAACTACTTGTCTAGTGAATTAATATTTATTCGTAGATGCTAAATTCTCCAAAACAAATTGGCAAATCTGCTGGGAAAAAATCCTCTTTCCTAGTAGCTTATCCACCTCTTAAGACATCCTTGTAGACTCTCTTTGTGTTCATTGACTGTATTTCAGCCCTTTTGCATTGAATTTTGGTCAAAAATTGAGGTTAGATGACTCTTTAGGGGCCTCTCAGAAATCGATACAGGCTTGGTCAGGGGACAGTGCTCTGTATAGCACCCTTGAGTGAGAGACAATGCTTTGCAGTGCAGTTAGGCCCTCTTTGACCTCCGCTGATCAGCCTTAGGTCAAATTCCCACCTTTGGAAAGCGTTTTTGCCAACTTTTCTTTGTTTGTTTGCTTGCTAATTGATCAATGAATGTCATATCTCAGGGAACAAAATTTTATCTCCTTTGCTAGACCTACTTTTATTTGATTGATTAATGTTTCTTTAATGTTTTCTTTTTCATTATCAGTCTATAGTCAAAGTTAGAATATAGTTGATTAATCTTTGTTCGAAAGAAAGTGTCGTAAAGTCTTCTCTTCCTTCGAATTAGAACTATCGTAAAAGTCTTTGTTCTTAGGAAATATTCATTGATTGTATGTGCATATTTCTTTTTTGTTCATCATAACATTAAGGGATTCGAAAAGAAAAAATTGCATCATTCATATTGTAGTTTGTGAATGCTTGAAGGAATAGCAGAGGAAATTGCATTAGATGTGCTCTTTGCTCTTTGTCAAAAATCTGATTGCTCTATCCCTACTAACTAAGGATTTTCATTGTTAAATTGAATGGAAAGAATGCTTATCATATTAGTTGGATTTTAGGAATTGCAAACATACATCACGTGGGGAACCCTGAAAGGAAAATTCTAAAGAAGATCAACTTAAAATTTATCTGAATTTACCTAATGGAGAATTTTCACTTAACGAAAAACATTTAGAGGTCTAGGCTACAGATGTGTTCCGATGTCGTAAAACAAAGCAGTTGTCACTAAATTGTCTACAATACATCCTAAGTGTGATACCGCATTCCATGTAAGTGAGTATATCATAGCTCATCCATGTACCTTCAGGTATATAGGGCAGTGTTACAATACGTAAAGTATATGGGAATGCTCTCAAGATGTGGTTTTGCATTAGACAGTGCTTATACGGATAGGGCCTCCACATACTTTTGGGTATATATTGGAGGACAACACTAGGTTTCTATCCATCCTTAGGTAACCGAGTCCACAACCTTGTACACTGTGATACACCGAGCACAACATTCGGGGAGAATGCCTACCCGTACTTCTTGGTTCGCCAGGAGGTATTCTGTAGTTCACAGTTGCTTGGTAAACCTTTTTGCCTAGATTATTCCTCTTTTGTTTTTTTATGTTACTTTGATTAAAATAAAATTAATTGACCACGGATAACATCCTCCATGCTCACTCCTTAGTTGATCTTAGGTTGAAACATATGGCGACAAATCCGGAGTCCACTGATCAAGGAATTCCTTTTGATGGGAATCCTAGTCCTTTTCCTCCTTTTGGAAATATTGGTGCTCCATATATGGCTACATTGTCCCTTCTGTGATTTACCATTTGCTTGCCAGTATGGTTGTTTTCAACCTCCTTGGTTCAAAATATCATGATTTCTCTGCAATCGAGTACACCTCCAACTAGACAAAGTCAACCTCCACTTGATCCTAAAGTTGAGCCTTTGCCTTCTTCCTTGGTTGTTTCCTCTTCCCCTTCTTCCTCTTCGCCTGGTGAAAGTATTGGTACTAGTAACCAGGTGGCGAAGAAGAAGAAGAAAAGGAAGAAGAAGAAGAAGAAGCAAATTTAGTAGAGGGGAAAATAAGCAAACATTGCTTTGAATGCAACATCTGATGAGAAACCGTCCATCAAGCCTCACAAAGTTCAATATCCATGCAAACTTTGTACGGGAAACCATCTTCTTCAAAATTGTCCTGATATTCCTCAAATATTAGAATAATGGTCTTCTTGTTCACATCATCCTGTGTCATCAACTTCTCGAGATCATGTTGGTGACACACCATCAACTAGTGGTAGTAAAGTTCATGGAAATAAGGGTAAATTTAAGTTTCCCTGTAGGTTATGTGAAGGGAATCACCTCATTCACCTTTGTCCCTATCTAGACGAAGCCAAAAAAGTGTTGGATAACCGTCCAGCTTCACTACAATGACTTCCATTTGGTTATAGGAGACTTTCCCTTAATTCTTCACTAGTTGATGAATTGACTAACCAAAATCAACTGTCGGTTAAACCCACTCTCTCTGAAAGTGAATCCTATGAGTCTATACCTGACCCAAATCAACAGGTCGAGGTAACAGTTGACTCGATTTCACCTTCAATAAATCGTACCTTTCCCAAAGAGAGTGAATATGATACCACTCAGTTTCTTTTTGTTTCTTCAGATTCAAATGAGCTTGGGGGTAATCTGCCTATTCCATCAAGACAGGAGGAAAATCCTCCTGTTCTCGTAACTCAAGGGGTTAATTCTCCCATTTCTACTAGACCCCCTCCAAGTAGTCTGGTCACTTCCTTTGATTGGAATCGACTGGCAGGATTCCATATTCCTTCTTATGTGCCTTTCCAGACCATAGTACATGTTTTTAATATGATTTTATTTGGAAATATTATAGATGAAAGTGCATTTGTGAGCATCCTTTCCTCAACTGCTTGGAAAGCACCCGGTTCACCGCTACTTGTGCTTGTTACCTAGACTCTGTTGGATTTTAACAGAGGAACCAATCAACCATTAGGGATCCACCTTTAGTTACCTATTACTTTGGGAGGAAAAATCATTTATCTGAATGTGATGGTAGTCCCAGGTCCTTTAGATTACAATTTACTTCTTAGGCATGACTATGTTTATGACATGGGAGCTATTGTTTCAACACTCTTTCAAGTGATTTGTTTTCCGCATGAAGGTAGAATAGTCACCATTGACCAGATTTCATTTCCTAGTCGAAATATGGCTCCTAGTCAACCATCTTCCCTAAATGGTCCTTTTGTACCAATGGTATCATCCCTTCCACGAGTTAATGTTGTGGCAACACGTTCCATACCTACATCAACTGATGATCAATTCAGTGATGTTGTACATTATGTACTGGGGCCATTGGAATCAAATCTCTCTTTCATGACCTCTTATAAGTTATGATCAAAGAAATATGAGGATAATTCTTTTACTATGTCAACCTCATTAAAAAATGAAACAACTCCCATGAGGGTAGTTCCTTGTCTGTTGTCAACATCGTTAAAAAAGGAAACAAAGGATACAAGGATAGTTCCTGGTCTTGTGTCAACCTTGTTAGAAAATGAAAGAAAGGGCATGAGGATGGTTCTTTTACTGTGTCAACCTCATTAAAAAATGAAACAGCTCCCATGAGGATACTTCCTAGTCTTGTGTTAACCTCCTTAAAAAATGAAACAAGGAGTATGAGCATAGTCTCTTGTCTTGTGTCAAGCTCGTTTAAAAATGAAACAAGGTCCCACATTCCAAGTCGAGACTTTGATCAGATCTTGTAAAAATCCTAGTCAAGCCTTTCACTTGATCTCGTATATGAAACTTCATTCCATCCACCTGATAGCCATAAGTAGTCTACTTAGATGAATGTAATGAAGCTTCGGGGGCATGCCCCTAGTGGTAAAGTTAAGTTTCCCTGTAGGTTATGTGAAGAGAATCACCCCATTCACCTTTGTCCCTATCTGGAAGAGGCCAAGAAGGTGTTGGATAACCGTCCTACTTCACCGTAGCGACTTCCATATGGTTACAAGAGGCTCTTCCTTTTATCATGCTGGGGGCATGTAAACTGAATCCAAGCATATTTTTTTGTTTCAAGCTTGTGTAAACATGAAACTGAATCCAAGCATAGTTCCCTATGGTTAAATCTTGTGTAAAAATGAACCCATTTCCATTTTAACCCTTGTGATTGCCATTTTATTAGCCTTTTCTATCAGATGAGCCTTGGTTGTTTCATTCCGTCACCACCATATCTTTGGTCGATCATACACTTTCACTTGGTTGTTTTACCTTTTTTGAGGAACAATTGCAATGAGTGGTCTTATTAGCTAGCCTCTTCACATAAATCAACATGTTTTGATGAGTTCCAACATCACCGGAACTAGTTGCTACCCTAGACACCACTCGTTCATCAAAATGGAGTCCTATTTAAGCTCTTTTTAGACTCTCTAAACATGAAAATATTGCTGAGCGCTTATCCTTTCTAGCTCATTAACGGATTGGAAATGATATCTCTCTTGTATTATTTTACCCTTTTCAGACATGAGAGATTAATTTACGAAAAATAACTTGTGGAGTTTTCTTTGTGTCCCTTTTCAAACTCTCTAAACATGAAAAGGACCGAGTTATATTTGTCGTTAAACTTGTTAAAAACATCAAATAGTGACAAACTTGTCCATCTAGGCAAGACCAAGTTTCACCTTCGCTAGACTCGTTAAAACATCAAATAGTGATGGATTCACCCAAAGGGTGAAATTATACAACAAGCATATGTTATCCTCCTTAAGCTTGATAAAAATAAAGAGGTATTGGTCAGCAATGACTTGGGAAAATGGAAAAAGGGGAAAATTGCTTTATGGTAGCAGGTCACTCTTGAACATGACACTTTCACTCCATCATCGTGACTATCTCGGTTGGGTTATTAGCTTGATGGTTATCACATAGTTGGTATATCATACCATCCATTTCTTTGTTTTGGGTCAATGCTACCAATTCACTTTAGTGTCGTTGACATGTTCAAGAGAAGTCATCCAGTCAAAATCCATCTTTTGCAATACCATAAACCTTCATTTTCATGACCACCATTCCTGAACTTTGTGTCATCAGTTAAATTCCATCTCTAAAGTCACTACACTCATTTCGTGTCATTGATGTGGGATACATCAAGGCCCTCCTACAATGAGTCGCTTCTTGTCGACATCAACTCATTATCCAAGAAGTTGACTTAGAAACACCCATTCAGTACCTTGAGGCTTGCATGCATCAATGGCGGGTTTCTCACTTTCGGTGATAGGCATACATCAATGGCCTTCGACCAAAAGAATTTTTATGGTGTTCAACATCAAATCATCCATTCACACCATGCAGAATGTATTGTAGTACCTTGAGGATCATTATCATTATTGGTGATTTCTCTCACATCTGTTAACAGCTTACATCATCGACTGCTAATCAGATGGTGTCTTCCATGTTCGACTTTAGATCACATATTCAGATGGATAGACTCATACTTGAGAGAACAAGTGAACGAGATTGAAGACCCTGGATCTAGTTTCATCCATTTGGGCTGCAATATCAGGAATACTAAATCATATGTACAATGACTTTACATTGATAGTCATTCTGATCATGGGTCTATATCTGTAGACGATTGTTCATGTACATGTAATGAAAGTTTATAAGCTGAGCATGGGTATGCCTTCCCTCATCTATTCATGTAAAATCAAATATCATGATATATGTAATTGATGTAGGTCACCTTCCACTTCGATACCTCCTCATCACATCGTAAAGCATTTCATTCGACATTGGCATTTTTCTGACTTCATGCTTTAGGGCGAAACTGTTATAGATCCATTTGGGCACATCAAATCCAAACATTCAGATCAGTGATTTAGGACTCATCAAACCCTAAAATCAGTTGTTTCATTCCCTAAACAAGTCAACCTTTTGAATGCCTCCTTCCCAGATAGTTTCATGACTTGAAGACATCCAGAAATTGCCTCTAGGGGGACCAGCGCAGGTAAGCCCTTATGAAGGTGTGATGCAGAGCAGCTAAGTCCACTACCAGGGAACTCTACAAAGCACTTAGCCTTCCTTTCACCTATGCTAAGTGAGAATGAGTGAAATTCACATAGGGTATGGGACTATTCTTATCTTGTGGAGTCATCTAGAAGTTTCCCTATCTTATCAACTCCTATGAGATCGAAAATGGATGAGGAATGAGTTAAGGATCATCCTATCCTCTCATCCATTCCTACATGGAACTAATTCTAAGTATGGAAGGCCATTCAATGTCACCATTAATGACAAAACCTCCTTCATCTTCCTATAAATTGACCACTCATCTAAGTGATCGGGGGCTCGCTAGATTATGTTTAATTGTAAGGAGATAATGTTGCTATGAGACTTGACTTTGGAGAAAATGATGTGATGCCACAAGCTTGTCTTACTTTTGATGTGATGTGGATGGGATCTAAGCTAGAGGAATGACTTTGAATCAGACACTGATGGTTGTAATTCCTTCTTCTATCTAATAAAGTGTTTGAACCTTTTTCCATATGACGTGTTCTTTCATAATTCTTATATGTATGAATTGCTTATGATTCCTTTCATTTATATTCAATGGATCATATGCTTTGATCGGTTTTCATCTTCTGTTGTGTTGATAGGGTACTTTTAAAGCAGATTAAGTATGGGAAGGGCAAATGGAATCAATACAAGGGAGATGAGATGAAAGAGGAACTATAGGTAGGCCTTCTATCCTCTCTTCTTATCTATTGCTTATAGGGAATGTCTAAAACACTTTAAACTATTGTTCTAGGCACAACTACTTGTCTAGTGAATTAGTATTTATCTGTAGATGCTAAATTCTCCAAAACACTAGGCATGATATACTCCATTGGCATCATAACTTCTATACCATATACCAATATAAAAGGTGTCTTCCCTGTCAGCGTTTTGCAAGTAGTCCTGTAAGCCCATAGTACTATAGGTACATGCACATCCCAATCATTCCATCACACGTTGCAAATCTTTGTCAGCGCATTTTCCAAAATCTTATTAAAGGCCTCAATTGTCCCATTAGCCTGAGGATGATACAATGTGCTCTTCTAACGGTACAACTCGAACTCCTCAGTCAATGTGCTGATTGTCTCATTTAGGAAGTGCGTACCTCGATCACTCATCAACACTTTTGGGCAGCCAAATCTAGTTAACACATATTCAAACAAGAATGTCATTACTGTAGCCCCTATGCAATCCTTAATTAGTTGTGCCTCTACCCATCTGGTTCGATACTCCGTGGCAGTGATGATATAGCGTGCACCTGTATTCTTCCTTGGGGGTTGAATTGACCCAATAAAGTTAATCGCCCATTTTTCAAATGGCTGTAATGATACTTGAGGACTTGTCCCTCTGTGATGGTCTTCTCGTTTGTTGATAGGCATTGTATGCCCTACAATATGCTTTAGAATATTTATGGAACATAGGCCACTACAAACCTGCACGCAAAATCTTCTATGTTGTCATCTTTCCTACAAAATATCCTCCCACAAGCCGTCCATGAGCTTCTACGAGAATGAAATTCCTCTCAAAATCTGGTACATACCTTCACAATATCTCATCCGCACCCATCTTATACAAATGTCTTGCAATCACTGAGAAATCCGCCACACATACTACTAGTTCCTTCTTTTGCTAACTTGTATACCCTTTCGGTGCCATCGCTATAGTAAAAAAGTGAATAATATATGCAAAGTGATTATCTGCTACACGTACCATGAAGAGCTGCGCATCGAACAACCCTTCCTCCAGATTAGTAGGTTTTTCTCCTATTTTGATTCATGATAGATGGTTAAGTTCTGCATTAAGCCTACTGGCTTCACAATAAACTCAAAGTCATACTCCTGGAATAGCAGCAACCATCGGTAGATCTTCCCCCCAAACATAGGCTTATTGACCAGGTATTTCAAGATAGAATGATCGGTGTACATTTTGAAATGTCTACCCAATAGATAGTGCCTAAATTTTTGAAGCGCGTACACCATAGCCAATCCTTCATGCTCTGTCGTGGAGTAATTATTCTCGGCCTTCGATAATTTTCTGCTCGTGAAGGCTACAGTGTGGTCCATCTCTCCTTCACTGACCTGTTTTAGCACTGCTTGTTGGGTCCCTATAATACTAGTGATTACCCCATTACTATTGTATTTATACTCCTTATTTATATTGTTGTGCCCCTATTACCCCCATGTTGTTAATTTTGTGCCCCATGGAATCCCTCTATTGTTATTTTTGTGGCTTTATATTATTATTGTTAGGTCGGCTGGATTATATTGTGACTCCTTAGACTCCTATATATAGAAAGGAGGTTTTGTCATTTGAATCATCGAAGAATTGTTCATTTATGTAATGTAAAGGAGGTTGCCCGCTTGAAGAGGCTGAATTCTAAGGTGTTGATCTATCTTTTCTATCTTTTCTTGAGCTGCTTTCATAACATTTGGTATTAGAGCTTTGGATTCTAGGGTTTCGCTGCTCCAAACAGGTCATCGTTGCATTTTCGCTATAACTTTTTTTCTGTGACATTTCAGAAGTCGCAAAAAAACCCATTTGAGAAGAAATCGCGCTGAACCTTGGGTGCAAATTTTAGAGCTTTTTGCGTTATATTTACTGAGATATGATCTGAGGAAGTTGGTCTTTTTGCAGACTCCTGAATTACATTCATAACAGGTGACCTAGGGAAAATTGTCATAACTTTCTCTCTGGGGATCGGATTGAAATTTCGTAAGAAGGTACAGAAAGAGGACGGATTGCAGTTTCTTGTATGCATGTTTCAGATCCAAAGGTCAAAATAGTGACTCGTGGCACGTCGTACAAGTTCGCTCTACTGAACTAGTCTATAAGCAAGTCACTGTGGAAGATTTCACATAACTCTTCCTTGGAGAATCCAATTTGGGCCAGACTTGTGGCATTGGAAAGAGGAGACAAAGGGCTACTACAGATCACAAATTCAGAAGTAGATGATTGGAAAGTACAGAGATACATCAGAAGCAATATCAAGCTCCTACAAAGTGAAAAAAGGTGTGTAGATTTTCTTAAATTTTTGCTTAAGCTTGGTTTGAAAATTTATTTTGAAGGAATTCAAAGGGCATAGTAGAGCATTATTATTGATAACTGATGCCCCGAGGAAAGAAAATGCAAACACCTAGTAAGGAACCTGAAAGCTCTAGCATGACTCATGAAGAAGAGGAAGAAATGCAACATGATATATCAAAATTACAAGACCAAGTGCAACAACTGTCCCTTGCACAAAAAGGAACAGAATCTAAGATGGATGGTTTAAAGAAAGATGTAGAAGCTAAGATGGATGGTTTAAAGAAAGGTGTAGAAGCTAAGATGGACTATTTAAAGAAAGGCGTAGAAGCTAAGATGATTGACGTGGAAGCTAAGGTGGATGATTTGAAGATAGATTTGAAGAAAAACATGGACGAATTGAAGATAAATATGAATAAGTTGCTACAAGAAATGGTCCCTAAGGGTGAAAGGGTACTAAAGGAAACTCATGATGAGAACAAAAGAAATGTTAATCATGATTCCATAGATGCTAATGTTGGATTGAAGACTCACCATATTCCAAAAATCGATATGAGGAAGTTTGATGGCAAGGATCCGCCACATGGATATTACAGATGGAGCAGTTCTTCGATCTCAATAATGTGCAAAACACACAAAAGGTACGTATGGCAACTGTATATTTGGAACCAAATCAGTTTGTATGGTATCAATGGCTTTGCTCTCGTAAAAAAATTATCACTTGGGCAATTTTTACGGAAGAATTGATAGCACATTATGAAGATACAAAAAGAAACACTTTTTTTAGCCAATTGATAAGTCTCAAACAAAAGGGTTCAATAATGGAGCACATTGAGGAGTTCCAAAAATTGAACATAAGGGTAAAAGATATTCCAGAGGAGCATAGGATTGATGTGTTCATAGGGTCTTTAAAGGATAATATCCAACATGATGTTCGCTTTTGGGAACCTGATTCATTAGAGAAAGCATTCAGGTTAGCAAGAAAAATGGAAAGCAAAATTATGGCAACCAGGAAGCATACCACTCACAACTATAAAGATGGAAGTGTTGTTTCCCCTAGTCTTCCACAACCTATAAGGTTGACACCACAACAATTGGAAGAAAAAAGAGCAAAAGGGCTTTGTTACAGTTGTGATAGCAAATACACTAAAGGTCATAAGTGTGCTGAGAAGAAATTATTCTACATAGATTGTGAAGAGGAAGAAGAAAAGGAGCAAGAAAGGTCAAAAGAAGAAGATATAATCCAGGAACAAAGCCTAGATGAAGAAAAAATAAATCCGACCATATCTTGTAATGCATTGGCGGGAATTACCACTCCTCAAACCATCAAGATAGAAGGACAAATCAAGAAGAAAAAGGTAATAGTGTTGATTGATTCAGGAAGCACCCACAATTTTATTCATTGTAGGTAGCAAAAGAATTGAATTGCTTCCTATATCCAGCACCAGAGTGTCAAGTGATGATTGCAAATGGAGGAACAATAAATTGCTCTGGAAAGTGCCATAATATCAAGCTATCCATGGGAGAATATGTATTGACTAGCCCAATGCTTTCCATTCCAATGGGAGGTGCTGATGTTGTACTAGGAGTCCAATGGCTACAATCCTTGGGTACAATAGCTTTTAATTTTCAAGAACTTTTCATCAAATTTTCTACGGAAGGAAAGGAAGTTGAATTAAGGGGTATTGCAGGGAAACCAGGAAAGATAATCAGCTCTAATGGTATGACAAAGCTTCTAAAAAAGGAGCAAAGAGGTGTAATTGCACAATTATGTTCGCTAGATGTTTCCACATCGGAATCATCTATTTCTCCAGATCTCCAAAAAGTCCTGGACAATCATTCCAAGGTATTTGAGACTCCCAAAGGTCTCCCACCTATGCGTGATCATGATCATGCTATTCATCTGATTCCAGGAAGTGTTCCTCCAAACATCAGGCCGTACAGATATCCCTATGTCCAAAAAAGTGAAATTGAACGTATGGTTGCAGAAATGCTAGAGGCTGGTATAATTCAACCAAGTCAAAGTTCTTTCTCTGCTCCAGTAGTATTGGTGCACAAGAAGGATGGATCATGGTGCATGTGTCCAGATTATAGGGAGCTCAACAAGCTCACTATTAAAGATAAGTTCCCCATTCCTGTCATTGATGAATTACTGGATGAATTGCATGGATCAATTTACTTCACCAAGTTGGATCTTCGTTCGGGATATCATCAAATCAGAATGAAGATTGAAGACATTCCGAAAACAGCATTTAGAACTCATGAGGGTCATTATGAATTTTTGGTCATGCCTTTTGGCCTTACCAATGCACCTTCAACATTTCAAGGTTTGATGAATTCAATTTTCAAACCATTCCTTAGAAAATTTGTGTTAGTATTTTTTGATGATATACTAATCTACAACAAGTCTTGGAAGGATCATGTTGAACATGTTGACAAGGTGCTACAACTATTGGAGGAGAAACAATTATATGCAAAAAGATCCAAATGTTTCTTTGGAGTCCAGGAGGTGGAATATTTGGGTCATATTGTATCTCATGAAGGAGTTAAGGTAGACCCTAGCAAAATTAAAGCCATTAAGGAATGGAAAATCCCCACATCCATAAAGCATCTGCGAGGATTTCTTGGGTTGACAGGGTATTATCGCAAGTTTGTTAAGAATTATGGGAGAATAGCAGCACCTCTAACAACATTATTGAAGAAAGATGCATTTTCATGGACTCTGAAAGCAACAAAGGCCTTTGAACATCTTAAAGAGGCAATGTGCCAAGCACCGGTCTTAGCTACACCGGACTTCACAAAAACCTTTATTGTGGAATGTGATGCTTCAGGAAATGGAATTGGTGTTGTTCTAATGCAAGATGAAAGACCCATTGCTTTTGAAAGTCGTCCAATCAAGGGAAAGTTTTTAAGCAAAGCTATTTATGAGAAGGAAATGTTGGCAATACTCCATGCACTTAAGAAATGGCGACCCTACCTAATGGGAAGACACTTCAAGGTAAAAACGGATCATGATAGCCTTAAATACTTTTTAGAACAAAGATTATCCTCTGAAGAGCAACAAAAGTGGGTCACAAAGATGTTGGGTTATGACTTTGAAATCATCTACAAAAAAGGGAAGCAAAATGTGGTGGCAGATGCACTCTCAAGAAAGGATGAGGATGTGGAAGCATTGTTGTGCGCCATTTCTATTATCCAACCAGATTGGATAAACGAAGCAAGGGAGGAATGAAAGAATGATGAAGAAGTGTGGGCACTTATTCGAAAGCTACAACAAGATTCCAGTATGTCTGATACATTTAGCTGGAAAAATGATTCGTTATGGTACAAAGATCGCTTATACCTCTGTAAGAATTCCCAGCTAAAACAAAAGATTCTTATGGAATTGCACACTTCTCCCTTAGGAGGGCACTCAGGATTTTTAAAAACTTACCACAGGGTTAAGAAGGAATTTTTTTGGGATGGCCTTAAATCAGATATTCAAAAGTTTGTGGCGGAATGTTTGGTTTGCCAACAAAATAAAGTTGAAACAATTAAGACACCGGGTCTATTACAACCTTTATCCATTCCAAGCCAACGTTGGGAGGAGGTTTCAATGGATTTTATCACAGGTTTACCCAAGTCTGAGGGAAAGAGTGTCATCATGGTGGTAGTTGACAGACTTACCAAGTATGCACACTTTTGTGCATTATCACATCCATTTAAAGCCAGTACAGTTTCTACTGCATTTATGGAAACAATTCAAAAGCTACATGGAAACCCAAAGATTATTGTAAGTGACAGAGATCCCATTTTCACTGGAAATTTTTGACAGAATTATTTTCTTGTCTTGGTACTCAGTTAGCTCATAGCTCATCTTATCATCCTCAATCTGATGGGCAAACTGAGATAGTAAACAAATGTT
This sequence comes from Pinus tabuliformis, assembly GCA_031772625.1. Classification (NCBI taxonomy): domain Eukaryota; kingdom Viridiplantae; phylum Streptophyta; class Pinopsida; order Pinales; family Pinaceae; genus Pinus; species Pinus tabuliformis. The sequence continues at coordinate 442,616,911 of CM062814.1, read as the reverse complement.
TGGAAGGATATCTTCGTTGCTTTGTATCTGATAAATAGACACAATGGGTCAAATGGTTGCCTCTGGCTGAATGGTGGTATAACACTTCCTTCCATACAACAACAAAAATGACCCCATTTATGGCACTTTATGGGTATCAACCACCATCCATCACATCATATTTAAGAGAAAATTCTAAGGTTCAGGCAGTGGAACATCACATCGAACATCAACAACAAGTCCTCCAACTCTTAAAGGATAACCTCGTGTTGGCACAAAATAGAATGAAACAACATGCAGATCAACATTGCAGTGAAAGAAGTTTTGATGTAGGTGATTGGGTATTCCTACGGCTACAACCATATAAGCGAATGTCCCTACAACAAGCTAAGAAGGATAATAAATTATCACCAAAGTATTATGGTTCGTACAAGGTGTTGCAAAAGATTGGTACTATGGCATACAAATTGGAGCTTCCTGCAGCTTCTCGATTGCACCCAATTTTCCATGTTTCATGTTTAAAGAATGTTATAGGCGGCAAGCTCCCAGTTCAAACAATATTGCTAGAACTTGAAGAGGAAGGGAAAATTATATTGGAACCGGAAGCAGTCACAGAAACAAGAACTCGACAGCTACGAAATCGATCAATTTCAGAGTATCTTGTAAAGTGGAAGAACTTATCTGCAGAAGATTCCACATGGGAGGATGAGAATTTTATGCAGAAGTATCCAGAACTACTCAAGCGTTGAGGAAAACACTTTTTTGAAGGAGAGGGGCATGTTGGGTCCCTATAATACTAGTGATTACCCCATTACTATTGTAGTTATACCCCTTATTTATATTGTTGTGCCCCTATTACCCCCATGTTGTTAATTCTGTGCCCCATGGAATCCCTCTATTGTTATTTTTGTGGCTTTATATTATTATTGTTAGGTTGGCTGGATTATATTGTGAATCGTTAGACTCCTATATATAGAAAGGAGGTTTTTTCATTTGAATCATCGAAGAATTGTTCATTTATGTAATGTAAAGGAGGTTTCCTCCTTGAAGAGGCTGAATTCTAAGGCGTTGATCTATCTTTTCTATCTTTTCTTGAGCTGGTTTCATAACACTGCTCCCAATGCAATGCACGAGGCATCAACATGTACATGGAATTCCTTCTTCCAATCAGGGAAGACCAAGATCAACGTGGTGACCATCTTCTCTTTCAATACATCTAAACTGTGCTGACATTCTTCATCCCAATAGAATGTAGTGTCTTTCTTTAGCAGTTTCTCCATGGATGTGGTAATCTAAGCATACACCTTGATGAAATTCTTGTAATATCTAGTATGTCCAAGCATTGTGTTCAATTGTTTGACACTTCTCGGGGCCTCCAAATTCACTATCACAGTGACCTTGGCAGGGTCCACCATTAACCCTTGCTTGCACACCACATGACCTAGCAAGATCCCAAAGGGGACACAAAATAAGAAATTCTTCAAATTCAGAATGATTTTGTATCTGCAGCACATATCCAACATTAGGCGCAGGCTTGCTACATGGTGCTTCACTAATCCAAACACCATCTAGTCATCAAAGTACACCTCGAACAACTTATGGATGAACTCTTTAAATGCCACTATAGCAACATGAGAGAGTATCACCGACGCATTCTTGAGCCCAAACGACATCATGGTATACTAAAAACAATCCCATTTTGTTGCGAAGGTTGTCTTGCTTCTATCCTCTGCTGTGATCTTGATCTGATGGTAACCCGAAAACCCATCAGTGAATGAGTAGGCCTCTTGCCCTCCAACGTTGTCCAATACTTCATCTGTAAATGGTGTCGGGAATGGGTCATGGATGTAGGCATCATTAAGTTTCCTCAGGTCTACACAAATCCTTATTTCTCCCTTCTGTTTCTTCTCCTTAACCAGCATCGGGCTCACCTAATTAGATTCTTCCATAGGTTCGATGATTCCTGCTTCTAGCATATTATCCAACTCCAAGCGAACCTTTTCATTGTATTTGGGATTAAGGCGATACAACCTCTTCTTAATAGGCTTCACGTCAATATTTAAAGTAATATTCATAACATCCAAGTCGCCTATTATGCCCTTCAGGTCTGAAATCTTGGTAGGAAGAAGATCTTGGTACTCATGGAGTAAATCATCAACTTTATCTACTGTGGCATCATCCCAGTAATCCCCAATATTAACAAATTTTGGCTCTTCTTCAATACCAACGTTCACTTCCTTTGTCTTTAATGGCGTGGTGATTTCTAGGTTCTCTCTTTGTGGACCTTCGACTACATGATGCCCTTCGGCCTCTCGAATATTAATATTTATTGTATCTTCATCCTCCCCCTTAGCGGTCACATTATAACATTCCAATGCTTGGCATAGCTAGGTGCTCCAATCTGGTTCAACCCATTCTAAGGGTTCCTATGATATTTTGAAGATCAATTCCTTAACCTCCTGCAAGGCTTCATCAATGCTCTCAAACCCATCCTCAAAACTGAAGGTCATTAATAATCCTTCCCTTAATATATCCCACTCCACGATGCCATGGCGGAGCTCTGTTTCTAGATACCAATTCATAGGGATTGCATCCAAAGTATGAAAGAATAAGTGCACCCACTCCGGCTGCAGCTCCATTCCATATCTTTAGTCCACTTCACTAAATGATCATGCAGATCACTTATCCCATCATATTTCTCAGCCAGTTGAATGTTAGGACGGTGAAATTGCAACCTCATCCTTCTGTAATCTCTTCATCCATCAAAGTTATCCTTCTGCATACCCCACCATCATGTGGGCATAGTGCGAAGTTCTAAGTCTAATGCTTGGAAGTGGTGATTCTCCAAGACGTCACGATCAAACGTATCCAAAATCTTATCTACATCAATTAAACCATCATAATAAGGTAAATTCCTTACCTTCGATGACACACATCATAGCGATTTAGTCATCATGTTGCAGTGCAGCCTAGATACTTAATGCAACCTATTCTTTGAATGCTCCAATTCTTCATCTGAATCATAGATACAAGAAATTTCGTAGTCCCATGCAATCTGTCCATCAGCTATTGTATTAATCTAGTCTTGATCTCGTGCTATTATTTTGTATATCTGATCCAAGTCATCATCACTTTCTTCATAGTCACGGACTAGTATAGTATCTCATGGTCCTTTTGTTGGGTCCAACGGTACTACAACTTGAAGTTATTTCCTCTCAAACGATATTATCCTCTTCTTCAAGTTGATGACTCCATTCATATCAATGTCCTAGTTAATTCCAAGGAGTGTGGGGTATGGATTACTATCCTCGATGATCTCTATTACTTCAAAATCAGCCAGCACGCTCACACCTCCTATATCCACTGCTGCTCCATGTAGTCATCCCATAGGGATTGTTAGCGCTCAAATCTGCCTTAGGCTGAAGAAGGCAAAACTCGAGGCAACATCATACCACGCTCAGCCTCGTAGCTAGCCCTACGAGGACAGGAGAGGGCTCTCTCCAGTCAATCTCGGCAAAAGGTAATCAAAGAGGCTCGAGATGACTGAATTGATGACTAATTTTAGGCTAGGTATGAAGTACAAGGACTATGGAATTTATTTTTTGAAGTTTTGTTGAATTCAAGGGAAAGGCAATTTTGGGTGCGGGGATGAGGCATAGCTTCTGCAGAGGTCTACTTGGGGCAAGATAGGCGATTGTTTTGATGCCTTTAAAGTGATTGAATGAATAGACCTGACAGGTGAGGAGCTAAGGAGAGCAAGGAAGTCTCAAGGATTCTCCTTAAACTGAAGAAAACATGGAAAATTAAACAAATTTAAAGGCAGAGCATAACAAATTTATGGATTCTACCTTAACACTTCATTTGTTTAACTGCAGAAGATTAAATGAGGAAAGTGGTACACATACACAACTTACAAATACTGAGAGAAACACACCATCAACACATAAGGCCACATGAATCCCAAATAGTTCTGCAAAACCCTGGTCTATCCTTTGCCAAAAATGCAGATAAAATATGTACAATAGTGTATCAAACTATTCCCAAGAGTCCAACCCTGAAAATGACTAAGAAAATACATAATATAGGCAGGCTAGCACATTCCCTTGCCTCTAGGGGTTGACCTCATCATCCTAGGAGCTGTTTCAACCAATTCTAAACAAACCACTACAATCTAGGCAATCAAAACAACTTGCCTCTATAAGCTAGGAAACCAATTCGTCCATTAATTTTTTGCTATTTTATGAATGAATCATCTAGAATAGGTAAATAAGTGTCAAGTCAACATAAAGTTCCATTAATTACATCAAGAAGGGTGAAAAATCCCATCAGAAGTCAAAACTGGTCAAACTGGCTACGTTTCCTGAGCTGAAGATGAAAATTGTGCCAAAAAACCCTGATGCGCCGCTCGCCTGAGCCCTATGCGCCGCGCGCCTTTCCACCTACATTTGTGGCACTTCCCGACATCCAAATTGAGCTCAGGTTGGCTTGTTGGAAAGCCCTGGATGTCTACTTTCCAACCCAAGTGGAAGTTTCCAATTTTATGTCCATTTGCCCCTCCAAAAGTACATTCTCCCAAGGCTGCTTCCTGTGTGTCCAAAAAGGGGCAGTGAGGTCATTTTTTGCATGTTTTTTGACCTTTTGGGGACCCAAACCTTGATGAAATGCCTTGGAAATAGCTGAGCAGGTATATTTCATCATGAAAAATCCAAAAATGCAAACCATTTGTGATTTGGACCTCTCAATCTTATGGGTCGCGCGCTGCGCGCTACGCGTTGAGCCAAAAAACCTGTTTTTAGAGCCAAAAATTCAAAATTGACAAAATTTCTTCCAAATTCCTTGAAATTTGGGCTGGGGGTCCCCAATCAAGTACTATGCTCAGCCAAAGAGGCTTCGGCCAAAATCCGAAGACGATCAAGCTCCTTTTGTCTTTTTTGCTTCTTGACCGCTTTCTTCAATTTTGCCTTAAGACTCCTAATTCGCGCCTTGCAAACTAGGTTCCGGACCTTGTAATGCATAGCCATGTGTTTCAATAATGCATTGTCTCTATTGGCCTTTTTCAGCTGTTCCTCCAAGTAGATGTTGACCCTCTCGAGATTAGCCTCTCGATCCTCATTTACCTGTTGCTCTAGAGAGGTGAACTCAATTTCTCTATGTTGGGCAGCTTGGCGATTCTCACGGATGTTCTGTAGCTCTATGATCACGTGCTGGTCCTCAAGCTGTTTATTCTGCTGCTCTAGATACCTGATATATTGGGTCTTCTCTGATTATGAAGTTGTCTCATCATCATGGATAGTAACAAAACCTGATGGATTACCTGAAGGCCTCTCCTCATGCTTGGGCTTCTTGCCCTTATCCTGTACCTGCGGTGCTGTCGTCGAAAGCGAGGCCCCTTCCACACGAGGTGGAGATAACACTCGCTATGCTGATGAAGTAAACGAGACCCCTTCCACCCCGGGTGGAGATAGTACTCCTAGTGTAGATGCAAATAAGGCCCTGTAGCCTCGCTGGTATGTCACATATGGAGGAGCACTTATATGCTCAGTCTCGGGAATATCTAGCTGGTGTGAAGGTCCTCCCTCATCATGAACTATCTCGGGAGGTGGATATAATGCTGCAAAGTAATCACGGGAGATGAAATCTTCCCAAGTAATGCCCTGTTGTGCCAACTGATGCATCACTACGATTTTAATCAATGCATAATGATAGATGCTCTTATGCTGATGTGCTGGGCTCTTCCTTTGTACTAAAGGCACCATCCTTTCTATGTTGCGACACATGAAAAATGGAATGTTCATCATACCTACCCTTGTGAAATGCATCAACAAATGAACATGGTACGCATAGAGTCGTGAGAATCTGCCCTCGCTACTGAAATATCGGATGATGAGTTTCATCAATGGTGCATACTCATCCTTTAGGAATCTGAAAGGAAAAACTGCACTCAAATGTCTTATATACCCGGGCTCGATATATGGCTCATAGTAGAATCTGTCTAACTACTAGCGTTTACTCCATTCCTCCCCTACATTTGGTATCTCAGTGGCCTGAGCAATAGTCTCGGGTGACAAGGTGAAATTCACTCCGGCAAGGTTTACATTACCATGCTGCAAATGTAGAACAAATAAACGGACTAGTTCCCGATGATGCTGGATTTGTGAGATCCGCTCACAGTATTCAAAACATGATTGATATCGAAAATAGTCCATTGCAAGTGGACAGGCTTGCAATTGAGCCAAAGAGGCAGGCTCCTCTCTAACATGCTGTCCACTTTTGCCACCTTTGTGATACCTCCGTGGCACATTAGGTACATTTACCTCCGATGTAGAGTCACTATCATAATCCTACTCATATACTGACTCGGTCTCTGACATGTTCTTTAAAAACAAGGTAGCTGGAATATATATATGCTGATATACAACTGTGTGCAAAATTGTTTGTAGACCTTTTCTTTTTCTCACAATGCTGTGACCAAGGGGACACAAATATACAAGGGAATTGTTAAGAAAGGGAAAACATTATGGAAATGGGGAAAATGGAAATAAAACAAGGAATTTAGGGAAGGGAAGGGGTATGGAAATCTTGAAGTTTTAGGGTTTGGGATGAGGTAGGGAATATATGTTTGTAGTAGAAGGGAGGGGTTAGGATTTGAGGGAGGATAGTGTAGGGTTCTATGAGGAATTATTGGGGAAAATATTGGTGAATATAGGGGATGGGAAACAAAGGAAATAGGAAAAACTTGGCAACATTTATTTTTGAAAACCCTACAGCAATATTGGCATTTATATCCTTATAGCAAATTAATGGACAAGGAGGATTTTTACACTTGGTGTTTTCATGGCAAATATAGCATAATTTCATTACATAAACCTTTCAAAACCAAGAATGAGCCGTGGATAAAAGCCTACCTGTGATTTGATGCGTGAGAAGAGGTGTTTGAGTGTGTTTTGGACAAAGTCTGGGCATAAACTTCAATGCGCCGCGCGCCTCACCCAACGCACCGCGTGCTTCTAATGCGCCGCGCACGTGTAAGATAGCACTAGAATTTGTCGCCTGATGCACAGAGCACCACTGATGCGCTGCGCGCCCAACCTGATGGGCAGCGCGCCCTAGAATCAGCCCAATTTGCTCACAAACTCACAAAATCGCCTTAGAACAATGCCCTTTGCTCTTGGAATGTGGAATGGGTTGCAAATGAGGAGAAATATCTTCATATAGACTCCTTGTTGATTTTTGCTTAACCCAAAACCCATTTTCTTATGTTTTGTTGTTGACACTTTTTCAAAATTAATAGGATCTGACCTTTTTGGTTTCCCCTTTTAAAATTGGTTGAAATAATGATTTTCTCTGATAATTTTTTGCAGGGATAGCTCTGATATTCTCTGGCAAAGGAGACCAAGGCTACACTTGAACGATTGAAGAACTCAAAATTTTGACAATTTTTACAAAAATGAGATGGCGACTTATCTTCAAAACAGAGTTTTGAAGAGAAGTCCTAATTCAGCTGTACAATGATGAAAATTATTGAAGTGATGATCTATCAAAGACATCCCTCTGGCCCACTGGTCTTCTAAGACTTTTCAAGACAAAAGACTCAACCCTAGACCTAAGACCTCAAAATTTAAAACATGATTGTAAATGACCTTTGAAGATTTATTTTAATAAACAGGCCTGAACTAGAAGTGCCAAGCACGATGGGAATGAGTGACACAACCCGCTCCATCAGAGTTATGGCATGCCTAACGAAATGCAATTGATCAAAACTGATGGGACACCTAATCATGAAATGCAAAAGAGCTTTGATCTCTGATGGAGGGATAACTAGACCGACTCTAACAGGGATGATCTTTTGCTGGTTTTAAATTCGATGCTAGATCAAAGACCACTACAGCATAGGTATCCCCATTCTCTCCCACATTTGTTTAGGTAAAACCTTTGTGTCATACCCCAGATCCAAAATAACCTTGTCAATCTCATACTCTCCTATTTGCACGGTGAGCCTCATCTCCTACCCTATTCTTACCTTATGTTTGCTGATTTTTTTAACCACGTGGTGTCCATCAGGGGCATTTTCTTTGCTGACACACTTGTTTATTAACTCCTGTAAGCCCCTCACAGCTTTGCTATCGTACAACATTTTCATGCAGGTTCCCAAGAACGTGATAAGAACAGAGGGATCAACCTCTGTAGGCTTGCTGGTTTCTTGTACTTTGTTCTGGCTTCCCAAGGTGGAGTCCTCAACAAAGATTGTCTTGGCTTCCATAAATGTTTCCTTTGAACACCCAAGATCAAAACCAACTTCCTTCCTTGGGGTCTTACAAACCCATCCGTCCTCTTAAGGCTGTTTTCCCTTGTCATCGCTAGTCTTTATTCTACTCCTCAACATTGTATTCACATTATTATCTTATTTGCGGGGCTCAACTCTCATCATTTGTACATTTTTCATAGGTTGCTGAGGCTGCACCTTTTTCTCCTGCATCTTATCTATTAAAACAGGGCATTCTTCTATGGTGTGGTCAAACTAGCTATAGTATTGACATGATAAGCGTGTCTGATTCTGACACTCCCGGGTGTAGTGCCTTGGTGTCCCACAGTTATAGCAAAAAACCTTTCCACGACCTCTACTAGGTCTTCCTCTTCCTTAGCCCCATCCCATTCCTTGATAGTCCCCACACACTCCTCCTGCACCCTGATCTGGAGGCCGAGTTTCCACTTGCATCTGGTACGTAGGCATTCTTTCCATCATTAGTTCATCACTGCAATAGTGGCGCTCATCATGGCCCACAGATTTGCAGAAGTTACAGAGAAACTGTTATGGTGTCTAAACGAAATTTTGAAGCAAATGACAATTATTCATGGTGTGTTTTCTGACCACCTGACAAATAACACACCATAGCATGACCTCCATACTCGACCTTGCTGGAGCTTTTGTCCTTAAGGGAATTGGTCCCCCTCCTATGATACAGTTTGAAAATATGTGATATTGGTCTTTATCGTGCCCCTAGCTTTTACATTTCAGGTACCAGACTTCCTCACACACATCTAGTTTATTCCCCTTCTCTTTCTTCAAGCTCTGCAATTCTAAGCAGAGGTTCTGCAACTGGGAGTGAATCTATTGTACCCCCAAGGTTGCATCTTGTATGGGCATCACATGCAACCTCATCATGATTTCTAGTGCTTCTGTCTATGTTCCTATCTTCTATTGTGACAAAGCAATCCTCAAGTGGGGCAGAAGAAAGGCTATAAACTACTTGTGGTGTTGACCATCTGTGAGTTGCATATTAGCTTCATGGATCACACATTTCAACCTTTGATCTCATTCCCACGGTGTTTCATCGACCCTCATTGTGATCTTCTTAAATCTGACTACCAATTGTGAGTCAGAATTAGGTTTACTGAACTGTTTGTTTAAAGAAACATTAGTTTATGCTAGCATTGCCATAGGATGACTAGAATAGTACTTAATATACCATGTTAGTGCGCGATCTTACAGAGTAGTAACTAACTGTTCCTTTTTTTTGTTGTCATCAGTGATCTCCTGCGCGGTCCACACAACATTTGCAACAAACCAGAACTACTATGTATCTTTGCTCCCTATACCCTTGAAAATTGGCAGCTTCAATGTGTTCGACATGTTGAATGGCAATGGTGATGGCATGCTCTACATATGTTGCAAGGATGTTTGCTTTGTGTGGAGGAGTCAACATCGTGGATGATGATGATCTTGGTGGATGGCTACCGGGATGGTATGTTGCCGAGGACGACAATGATTTCAGGTGGAGGAGGATGTAAGGCCTCTGGGCGATTGTGCGATGGGTGCCAGGTGAAGTCGCCGTGCACGAGGGCGCGGGCAGGCGCGTGGGCACACGACGGGTGCGCGACGAACGGGCGTGCGACGGTGCCGTGGAAGAAATGCGACGATACTGTGAACGAAATGTGACGAAAGGAAAAACACTTAGAAATACGACTAAGTGTGGAACGAAACTTATACGATGGTTATGAGAGCTTACAAGCTGACTTGAAGAAGAGTCTTGTGGGCGCTTGTTGGTGGCTTTGGGGGTCGGCCAAGGGGCTGCACACCCCATATAAACCCACGCTAGGATGGCTATATATGTGTGAGCCTTAGAGCTCATTCAACATCGCATTCTCTCCAACACTTTTACGCATAGCTTGAAGGAGGTAACAAAGAGTGCGCAGAAGGGGCGTGACAGGTGGTATTAGAGTAGGTTGATTCATGATTGAAGAAGCTTGACAGTTGGTATCAGAGCTCGGTACTTGCATGTGAAGGAAACCGTTTCACACAAGTGGAACAAGGGTTGGTTCAGGTTGCAGGTGACTCGGTGAACATGGAGAAGGATGAAAAGGCAGTGATGGTAGATGAACCTACGAAAGGTGAATCTAGCCATAGTGTAGTTAAAGCTCTCTGGTACGAAGTGTTGGAACATATGAGTCGATGGAGTTCTGAATGGGTTTCGATGAAGGCTGAGAACAAGAAGATTCGGGAAAGCTGTTCGGAACTAAGAAGGAAACTTGAAGAACTTAGAAGCCAATGCGGAAGTATGACAAATGTTGAACTCAAGGAACTTGATGAGGAGATCCAATGAAGTGGTCTTGATCTTCAAGAGCTCTTTGATGAAAGAGCCCGGTTGAGGAAGGAAAGTGCCAGGGTGGAAGCTGAAATCAAGAAAATTGAGGAAGAGATAAAGAAGAAGCTTCTTGGTAAGAAGGTTGTTGTGATTGAGCAGGAAGAGCTCGACTACATTGATAGGTTGGGAACTCAATTCCGAGAGCATCCAGAGGACATTTGGAAGTTTAGTTCTATGAACTTGGTTAGTGGACACTTGGTTGGTCACTTGAGCAAGATGCGGTGAAGGGCAAGCTTGAAGGGAGTCAAGCTGGACCAAGATTGAGTTGCTTAGAAGAGCCAAGCAAGGAGGTGAAGTACCTTAGGAGGAATGTCAAGGTGGAGCATGAGCCAATTGACACTTCTAAGGCCGAATTCTTGAAGAAGGTTGCTGATGTAAGGCGCAAGACAAAGCCAATAGAGGGAGGTGATTCCTTGAAGCTAAGGTTTATGCAGGTGACCGTGAAGGGCAAGAGATTTGCAGCTTTGGTGGATACAGGGGCTACTCATAGCTTCATAAGCAGGAAGGCAACAAAGTCTTTTGGGAAGAAAGTCAAGATGGAGAGGGAATGGAGTGCTTTCAAAGCAGTCAACTCTACCATTAGAGCTGTTGATAGGGTGTTGAAGGACACTCAAGTGAAAGTAGGATTGTGGTTTGGAAAGTTGGACTTGAGAGTTGTGGACATGGATGATAATTCTATGGTGTTGGGGCTGGACTTTATGGAGCTTGCACAAGCCATACCAATGGTGGACCGGGACATTCTCTTGATCACAGCTGAAGGGAAGACCATGATGGTACCGATGAATAGAAGAAGTTGCTTGGGGTATAGACCAATGATGGCTTCTATGACTTTGTATCCCAAAGATACGAATGTGAAGCATGAGGATGTGGAGCAAAGAGGACTTGGGAGTGTGACTCAAACAACGAAGGAAAGGAAGCTTTTTGACTTCATTGCAAGAGCTGGAAAGAAGAATGAAGGAAGTGAGAAGACAACCTCACGAACATGGAGACACTTGTTGGGAGCATCTTCTACTAATGATCTTCACAATGGAGTTGCAAGTGAAGGGAGCCCGAGTGCTACTTCAGAGGTAGTGGTTGATGAGGATTATGGAGGTAGAGATCCTACTGGGATAATAGAATTTTGCAGCTATTGCATGGGCATATATGACTTTCAGTTGAAAAAGGACAAGCTAGGTGAGCTTGGATGTACATGTGAGGAGATTGAAGCTGTGCATAGATACTTGAGGACACAACATCAATCTGACACATGGGTGGATGAGAGTCAGGGAGGAAACTTCCTGGCCTTCCTTTCTCTATAGATAACCTTGGAGGAAGGTTGGTGTGGAGGCCTTGGTAGGGAGGAACCACACCAACTTTACAAGGGGCCTTGGAGGAGGCTTCTTTATGACGGGTGCAGACTTGGATGCAGATGGCCAGAGGTTGAAATGGAGACTGCATGGGTTGGACATCATAGACAACTAGAGTCATGGACATCAGGTTGGTTATATGGAGCATGTTGCAGATGGGATGGAGTTTCCATGGACCTGAGCATGGGATGATTGATAGATTCTTGATGAGTCTGAGATGTAGCAGAAGTCATGGAAAGACTTGTGGTGGCATAAGGATGTGCATTCTTATGGTTTGGACATATGGTTAGACTGATCACCCGACTAGTTCGAGTCATGAGGGGTACCAATGTGTAGAGGTATGGGCATGCGATAGGTGTGCAATGGGCGTGCGATGTGCGACGGGCGTGCGTTGTGCGACGGGCGTGCGATGTACGACGGGTGTGCGAAGTGCGACGAGCGGGCCCGACACAACCAACGTGCGGAGGAAAAGCGATGAAAAATGCAACGAAAGCTGAACGATATACGACACTTAGTGAAAAATGCGTGGAAGGCAAGGAAGTTTATACCTTGGCTTGAAGAGCCTTGCACGATGGCAAGGCCGATCACATAATGTGCACACTTGGGGGTGCGTTATAGCATGTTTGGGGGTCGGTTGGAGGGCCACCACCCATAGTAGCATGCGTATATATTACCATAGTGCAGGTTCATTTGGAGCATCATTCAACTCGCACTCAAGAGCTCGCACTTCTAAGGAGGAGCAGGGGTAAAGTGCGCATTCCTCTTGTGGATGCGCATAACTCATGCGCAGTTTCTAGTGCGCAGGTTGGGTTGTGGTAAAGGCCGGTTGTAGGGTGGACGAAGTGCGCCCAAGGGCCGTTCTAAAGTTCAGATTGTGCCGGGTTTTGGTAGAGTGTCTCGGTGACTAGTGTGAGCACCCACTCTCGTGCAAGACATGCACATACACTTTGTAAAGGCTGGTTGCCTGTTTTGTAAAAGAAACTAAGTATTTGCTTGGAGTCTGCCAAGCATTACTTGTATTGTATTATTGAAGAAAGACTGGTTATAAGATATTGTCGGGCAGACTTGTTCGGGAGTTGCCCCTCCCCTTTATACTTGTTGCAATTGTTGATGTTCTTGTTGTAATTGCTATGGATAATGAATGAGTATGGGCTTCATTAAGTATAAAGGATAATTGTATGTTTACTTGGTTGCGAAACACAAGCTAAGTAATGTTGATATGAAAGTAGGCGTAGTCCACGAATGTTAGTATTGGTGAAAATAAAGCGTTCGGTGGCACCGCACCTCGCTATAAGCGGTTGAAAGACTACCGCAGGTGTAGTGGCATGACAGGGAGAAGGTGTATAATTTGGAGGTGGAGTGGATGGCTGATGTCTCTGTGGAAAACCCTGTCTTATTAGCTGAACAACACTCCGTGGTGAAGCCTGTACCACTCCCTCGTCATCACTCGAAGGAGGTCCAATAAATGGGCTATACTCAGGGCCTAATCCTTCACAATTTATAAAGATCCATCCACTTCGTGTAGATCCAGACATCAAGGAAATGTCATAACCTGTTTTTCACACAACAACATTTTAATCCAAGTATTCAAAGATCGCAAATGCTTACCTCACATCCCTTGAAGAAGCATCACTCTGCTTCATTGTAGGTGACTGAGGTATCAGAAACGAAATCTGTAACAAATCCTCCTATAATTTGATCAAGCCAGTGATCAGTAGTCCACATGATCTTATCTTCAGAAGCTTCCAACGTTTGCACTAGTTCTGAAGTCCACATTATTGGACTGTCAAGCTTCCACCTTCCTTGACCATCTTCCAACTTACCTATCCACTTGTATAGTTCGATTGGGAAGGTGTAGAAGAAAATTTTATGTACTTGCGTGTACATGTGTCTATCCAACCATTTCTCCTTTGACAGGTGTGGATTCCTGTTTTCCCGTGTCACGTATTCCTGAATCTTTCTATCTAACCACTTCTCAACTTCCTTCTAGGTCAGATTCCATTGATGCAACATCACACATCTCCTTAAGTAGATCCCGGTCTTGAAAACATAACCATTTGTTGGCTTGGGGGGTCCTGACGCAGGTTTAGAGTTAATTGTGCCAAACAAAACCCTACACTACTGGCCCTTTTGGCAACTACCCATGTAGCGCAGGTTGTAGTCTCACCTGAAGCAATATGGGGGGATGGTATAACCAAATTTCTGCATCCAGAGATCATTGTGATGTCCTTTAATGCCCTGGATCTACCTTCGTACAGATCTATAAGCCCCTAGGGCTCAGTACTACAACTCCCCTTAAACAGATCTAGACCTTCATGAAGGTCTGTGATTGGTTTTTGCGGATCGTTAATAGATGAACCATCCACTTACAAGCATTAGAAAATAACCATAGATCTGAACTCACATAGATCTACTTAAGCATTTTATAAACATACTTATACATGTCTTAGACTCTCTAAAACACACCTATTTAAATCTTTTTACATACAATCTCAAAACCGAATCAACTTTTACATAAGAAAGGGGCTAAAACCCCTTTGACTCCTAACCATCTACGTGCTCTGCATCCAAAAATAGTGGAGAATTTATATATTCTTACAAAATTTACATAAAAGCTTGGGTTTTTACCCCAAAACTGACCCAGGGGACCCTATCCCAACAAAACATGAATTCTACCATCAAATTTTCGTCTAATGAATGGCCCATATTGACTACGAAATTACAACATTTTACAAGGTAATTTTACATGTAAAAATGGGTAGTGTTTCAGCTCCATTATGAACTAGGGTCCAATGTGGTGATACCAATGAATAAAGCAGATAATCAGGCTCCACACCCAACAATCTCCCACTTGGAGATTGATTATAACAATTCCACTGTTCCTTCATTTACTGGGCAATGAATCCACTTTGGACTTGGTTGTTTCTCATCTCCACCCTCATATTTGAAGACTAATTGAAACCGAGAAGAATCTCAGTTTCTCCTTGGATACAACTTTTGTTAACATATCTGCAGGATTCTGGCTAGTGTGTATATTTTCCAGCTTTAACTTTCCATCTTCGAACACTGACCGTATGAAATGGTACTTGACTTGTACATGTTTAGTCTTAGAATGAAATGCAGAGTTCTTTGAAACATTTATGGAACTCTAGCTGTCACTGCATAACCTACCCAAGTGATGAGCCTCATCATTAGGTAATTATATGGGCCTTAATTCACCTCCTAGCTTAGTCAAACCAACTTTTCTCACAACTTATTACATGTTTTGATTATATTTTGTTTAATGAGATGAGTTAAAGTGAGATATTATGCCCAGTGGACTAATATGCATTGAATTCAGGTTTGGAAGAGAAAATCAAGGAATTTTGGCAAAGATTAAGGTTTGAAAATTGAATGGGAATAGGAGAGATTGTAGGAGGTAAATCCTCCTCATTTACTCCTTCCCCATTCAAATATTCCTTCATTAATCACACTAGCTCGGAGTGCAAGCATCCAAGTCATGAAGATTAGAAGGCATCCGAGAAAGTGATAGACATAGAGTAGTTCATCTCAAGTTTGGGAGCCGAGCCTCCGTAAATTTAAGGAAGTCATTGGAGACTTTAGTTGTATAATTAGAGAGTCATAGAGACTCATTAGGATTCGAATTATTGTTGTAAAACTGTAGCTATTTTCAGCCTCCAAACTTATGGAAGAATTTTGATGTAATTTCCTGTTTTGGAAATAAAAATGAGCTTTTTCTTGATTAAATACTGAGTTAACTCAGAGGGCTAAAGCTCTTGGGTTAGGGCCCAACCCTAGTAGCAAAGGCTCCTCTTATTATATATTTATGCTTAGATTAGTTTCATATATTCATGGTTAAACTGTCTTTAAAAGTCTTTCATTGCAAAGTAGTGTAGATTTGATTAATTGTTTATTAGTTTTCTTCCATTTGTGCCTTACCTCAGTAGTAGGTTAGAAGGGATAAAAGATGCATCACCAATCTGTCAGTGGGTGTCTTGGCCTCACTTCTTCCCTCTGGGATCATGATTTGAGGGAAAGACTCTTATGCAGCCCAAAAAGACAAATTTCCATTTCTTTCATGATATTTAGAGTTTGTTGTACTAAACTAACATTTGATCAATTTTGCAAAGTAGGATTTCATTGCCATCTCTTCTAACTTCATTCTTGTAGTAGATCTCATCCATGATTCCATCTTATTCAGGAATTTCTTCATGCATAAGATAGACAGTTAGTTCATTAAATTCTACTTTTCTAACTCATGAGAATTCTTCTTGTTTACATGACTTTTTGGAAATTTCACATGTTTGATGCAAAGTAGGTGCTTCAGAAGTAGACAAAGATCTCATAGCAATAGACCACCCTCCAACTTCATTCACCCATAGGAATTCCTCGTTTTCATCAAAACCTTCACCAATTTCATCATTTTACATAGAAATTTCCTCAAGCATTTTGATCGAATCCAACCATCTCCTAAACTTGGTTTTGGGTTCTTAGTGATCCTAGGCCTTTTCTAACTCCATTCCACCTATCAACCTCCTTCCCTAAGCCTTCCATCACCTCCAACACCCATCATTTTTCTCAAGGCTGCATCCTGTAGAAATACAGGGAATCTTGTAGGTTTCTAGTACATCCTGTAGGTTTTCCTGTAGTGGCCTATTTTGAGGCTGAATAGAGGGAAAACCTCTAGGAAAACTCCCAAGGTCACCCAAGGGTCTCCCAAACCTTCCAACGATCTCCCGAACCTTCCATCCACCCATCAACATCCCTAAATCACCCGCCACATCACCAAAAGAGATTAGTTTGCACACTTGATTTTTCATGAAAAGCATAAAAAGACAAAAAATATTTATTATAGTCCTTTACATGCATAATAGTTGTGCTTGATGTTTTCAACTCCCATGCTTAGGATAGTAGCATTTTGTTCATGTTGTTTTAGCATCATTGCACAACATAGCTCTTAGCAGTTAATTAGGAAATGGTGTGCCTTAGCATTGAATTTCATTCTTTTTCATTATTGTAGTAGATCAAATCTCTCTTAGGGTAGATTTCTATTTCTTTCATCAAGGAACCAAGATTATTCTATCCATGGAAGGCTGGATTACAAACCCTAGTGGTCTCTCACCAGTTGAACAGTGAAAAAGGGAAGAACCATCACTTTTACTTATTGTTGGCTAGAGGGGGCCTGACCCAGGTTCAGTGTTAATTAGCCAAACAAATCCCTACACTATTGGCCCTTTCGGCATCATCCTGCTGAGAGCAGAATGAAGACTCACTCGAAGCATTATGGGGGAATGTTGGAACCAAGTTTCCACACCCTAAGATGGTCGTGATGTCATTTTATCCCTTTTACTCCTACCTTTGCGCAGGTCACTTTTCTCTAGGGCTTGCCAGGTGAGCCCTCTATTCCATCCTTCAATACCTCTGCGAAAGTGTACGACTAACCTTCACACAACCCTAACCCTTGATCTAGGCACTTTCGCACTACTAAGGTAGCGTACCATGTAGATTCATAAACTAGTATAAGTGTCTTACTTATCTTATTAGATACTCACAGTTAGAACTGTGTAAACAAATATTATTATATGCGTTTAGTTATCCAACATAATCATAGACATTCGTGCATCACATAAGCATTATAAAGGAAATTCATACATAAAATGATAAGATGCATTAATCGGAACAAAGACACAGAAATTGCAGAATACTTCTCTTTATTAATATCTTCTAAGTGATTACAGACTCTATTCACCATGCGCACACAGCTGCAGGGGTCCACGCACTCAGCTACAGACATCCACCCTAGGCCTCTGCACACTCAACTGCAGAGCCTCTATGTATGCTACGACCCAAAACTTATACTTCTTACTTTAGAGCTATGACTATCTTATCTTCTGGCCATCGATTGATTGATTGCTCTAGAACCACTTAGAGCTTAGCTCTTTTTATATAATCCCATGGTCCATGGACCATGGGTAGATCTCTTACAACCGACTTTACTTTAAAAAACTAAGGGCAGAAAACCCTTTATGACTTATGACACCTACACGCTCCACAACCAAAAAATGTGGAGTCTTTACAAGTTTATTACAAAATTTGACCAAAACATGGGCTTTTAGCCCCAAAACTGTCCTTAAGGGGATCCTGTTCCCAACAGGCCCCCAACACAAACATTGTGACTCACCATCAAGTCACTCAGTAGGCATGGAGATCTTATGCGAAGCCCTTCTAGCTCAACCTGTATGATCTCAACCTCGGCCGTGGACTGAGCTGCCACCTGCTTCGCGTCTTCCACTGTCTGCTTGGTCACTACTCCTGTGCTGTCAGCCTGAAGCTTTTGTTGTGTTGCTTGTAGAGTTGCAAGATTGCCTTCTATATTTCCTGTCACTATGTAAGCCTTATCCATCCAGGGCTTTAGTCTTGCCTTGAGCAATGCTTCCTTGTGCAGCTCTGTATCAACCTGTTCCTTTAGCTGCTTGGCCTTCTGTAGCTTGGCTAGTCTCTGTGTCAATGTGAAGGTTCGCATTGTGCCCTTAACCTCATCGTAGCGCTGCTATAGCTCACCTGCTTTCGTCTCTAGCCTCTGTACATTGGGGTCATCTTGCAAGCTGGTCAGGACCTCAAATGATTATTCAACCAAATGCGTGCATTCTTCTACTGCACTATCCACCACCACTACTGCTTCTGTGACAATGGTTTCCCATTGTTCCTTCACTTCTAGCGGAGTTGAAGGTTTGGCCCTCAATTGTAACTCTATAATTTGCAGGTTCAACTCCAACTGAACACATGCCATCTTAGTCCAAGTGTCACACACCGCTATGGCCAACTTGTGGATGCGTTCCTCAATTGGCTCCTTGTTTAGAATGGCCAACTCTAGGACCATTTTGCATACATCCTGAACAACATGTAAAATTTTCTTTCTCTGAGTGGTCACCTCAGTCTTAGCGGTGATGGAAGCATTTCTCTCTAGGGCCATCTGCTTTTTTTTTATCCGTTGTTCATTGATCACCTAGACGGTACAGTGCTCTTGGGCCCTCAGCTCTGCAATTACTCCATCCTGCAAGAGGTGGAGCACTTCTTGTGGGAGCATTTCCAGGTTCAACCCTACTCCTTTTAGGATGCTAACAGTGGACCTGTCATTCTCTGTGGTCAGTGCTCCATCAGGAAGCACTATTGCATTAGAGGCCTTCGCACGTAGCATATCAATAGTCTTTGATGTGCCAATGGCCAGGCTGGTATATACCGTACCAGCCTATGACACACGGGTTTGCAACTCCTACAACCCTGTTTGGATAGCCCCCACGATGATCTGTTGTTGCTGCTGAAATTGTTGCAGGGCCTCTATGGTGACATCCCTCACTGTGTCATCGATATCATGCAAGTCTCCCTCTGTTAATGTGATGGGTTCTAGTGAGGTCTTTGTCACCTTTGATTTCTTCATGGGCCCTCCTTTCTCCAGCTCTCTTGGGGCCTTGATGCAAGTGGAAGTCTCCTGAGGGTCCGCACTGTGCTGCTCATCTGTCTCCTCCTCAGTCTTAGGTGAAGGCGACCTCGTGCCTTTATCAGAGCCTCACTCTGTCCCACCTGTCTACTTCCCTGTCTGCTGCACGGCCTCGTGCTCTACCTGGGTGTTATAAGCAACCTCCTTCTTCCTCTTTTCGGCCAGTTGTGTCATCTTAAGCTTGGCCTCCTCTTTTTTCTTCTGCGTGGTGGACTTGCTTCCGCCCACTGCCAAATCTATTGTAGAGCACCACTCTACCGGCCATTGATCAAGCACTGCATCAATGGCATAATCCATGGCCAGATATGACAAGTCATACTATTTCTGCATAGGGTCCTTCTGTGCCCTGATGGATACTCGATGGAAGTCAGTGTTGAATTCAGTGTAGCTCTGGAGGTTGGCATACACCATAGGCAACAATCACGGCTTGCGATTGATGGCAATACGAATGTTCATTTCCATCAAGATCCAAAAGATCTTGCTGTCCATGACTCGCTGCACATCCTTGGTCGCCCATAGTGAAGCATACTTTGCTGCTTCTGGGAGGTCTGGCTCGACTGAAGGGAATTGACTATTCTCTAGAAGCTCCCATGCCACCAGCACAATTGCTAGAAAGAGCCATGCGTAGTGGAACGTCTTGCTAGGCTCTTGCGCTCCATGGAAGTTCGCCAGGAACTCTCCGTGAAGTTAGTCCAACTAGTTGAATTGGACTCCTTCAGTGCACTGTGCTGCTAGTGCAACGATAGGTGCCGGAACCTCATCGACCCGACACTTCCTCATCACTTTCCCTGTGAGGATCTGCATGGCTACCTTCAAAATAGGGTCGCAGATGGTGGATATAGTGTATCCGTGCGGCTTCTTCACCAGTTTAAATTTTTCTTTCATTGATTCTGTGAGAGCCTACTTGCCACCTTTTCCATCAAAGATTATGGCTGGATTCTCTCCTATAGATGGAAATCATGTTATCCGGTGAATCAACCTATTCGTGATGGGTATCATCTCCTCCAACCACAAACACCCATCATGCACCAAGCTTAGTAGCTACTTGATGAACAAAACTATTGCCGGGGTGCAGTCATAGTGTGACACCCATAGTAGGTTGAGCATTCCTGCCTTTTCCACTCCCTTGAGCCACCTTCATAGCTCCAATGTAGTCATTCCCATACTCATAGCAATGATGTGGCACATCAGCTGCTCAGTTTCCAGGTGTGGAAACTTCTCATGATCGGCCAAGTCCTAGTCTTCAAGTTTCAGCAGTGGCACTTGTGCCAAGCGCGGACTGTCGAAAACAATTTTGTTCGGCAGTAGAGGGGTTCACAAGGGAGTCTTACTCTCATCAATCTCCTTCGACACCTTGGTCTTGCGCTTGCACGGAGGGACATACTCCGACAACCGAGTAATACAGTCCGCACCCTAAGTTTCAACCTCCTCTACTTTGACTCCCACAGTAGGCTTCGATGGGTTTCTTCTTACCAATGCGCACATCAGTATGGCAGGATTCTTGTTGTTCTTGTCCTTCACAGTTTCATTGGTTGGGGTCGGCTTTGGTCTTAGTGTCCTCGGTGATTTAGGGACCTCCGCCAATACTTCAACCACTTCCAGAGTAGCTACTTCTACCTCTATTTCCATTTCCTGTGCCGACTCCTCTACTACTTCCTTGGTATTTATAATTTCTACAGGTGCCAACATAACGCTTTCTAACAGTGATCGCTTCATCTCTAGCAAGTTTGCAAATGCGGGACTCTCTTTTAAAGTCTCGAAGAATTCTCGGTTCATGTGTGCCTTAGAGCTCAACAACTCAATTCTCAAAGTTCCAAATGTTTTTCGCTGGACAACCACTTGTAATTTATAGGGCATTTTGAATTCAAATCCGACCGGTCCCCCAAAATTCAGTTCATTAATGCCGGATTGGCAGCAAATTTTCAAGGATCTAAGCCATAAATTTCATCTTAAATGTCGGTCGTCCACTCCATTTAGCTACATTTCAACCATCAAATCATGAACAATGACTTTAAAGGTCACTTTCTGGCCGACCTGGGCGATTTCTCCCTGGGTAATGCAATTCTCTTCGCGCTACCACGAACCCTGTGACAATTCCTTGCTTCACTCAAACCTCCAATCCTGCAGCTTCCCAATCTGGGCAATGTAGTTTATAGTCCCGTGCCTCCTTTCAGCTGCCTGGAGTGCTAAGATTGTGCTACCTTCATTTAGTCACATCGTCAGATTGCTGGTGTATGGCTTCAATCGATTGGAATTCACCTTTCTGGGGAAGGGTTCTCCATTCAATTTGACCAGCTGTACCGCTCCTCCGTCGATAATTTCCTTAATGACATAGGGCCTTAACCAGTGCATTCAAAATTTCCCTAGAAATTTATAAAACTTGTTATCATATAACAAAACTAGGTCATTTACCTTAAAGGTGTGCAACTTAATATTTCGATCATGCCATGCCTTTTTGCGTTGCTTTTGGACCTGTTGGTGAAATCTAGCCAGAAATCTCTCTTCCTCAAGTTCATCTAGCTGTGTGAGCCTTTCCTCCAAGGCTCGACGAGCCGTCATACCTATGAGCACTGCTATGCATAGACTAGGCACAATATATTCCATAGGCATTATCGCTTCAACCACATCGACAAGCCTAAAGGGAGTTTTTCTAGTCAACTTCTTGCATGTCGTTCGATAAGCCCATAGTACCTTAGGTATGCGTAGTTCCCAATCACTTTGCTAAGCATTGTAAACCTTGGTTAGCACATTTTAGAGCACTTTATTGAATGCTTCCACCGTCCTGTTAGCCTGTAGGTGATAAGGTGTGCTCTTCTGGTGGTATACCTGAAATTCCTCTGTTAGCGCGTTGGTCGTCTCATTCAGAAAGTGTGTACCGCGATCACTCATCAAGATCTTTGGACAGCCAAATCGTGTTAGTACATGCTAAAAGAGTAACTTTACAGCAGTCACACCTGTGCAATCCTGAATAGGTTGTGCCTACGCCCAACAAGTCAAATACTACATCGCAGTGATAATGTACCTTGCTCTTGTCATTCCTTAGGGCTGAATGGGTCTCACAAAATCTATCACCCATTTCTCAAAGGGTTGTAATGTCATCTATGGATTCAAAGGCATCTCATCCCTCCGCGATGGCCTTCTAGTTCTTTGACACACATTGCATGCCTTGCAATACACTTTTGAGTCCTGATGGAGGGTTGGCCACCACAGCCTCACACATAGAATCTTCTGCGCAGCTGCTCTTCCTGCATAATTCCCTCCCACGGTGCCCCCATGAGCATCCACGAGGATGTTGCTTCTTTCAAACTTAGGTACATATCATCACAATATCTCATCAGACCCCATTTTGTGTAGATTCCCAGCAATGACAAAGAAATCTGCGGCGCGCACCACTAATTCCTTCTTCTGTTGGACAGTGTATCCCTCTGAGGCATCCCTGTTGTTAGGAAGTGTATTATATCCTCAAAATGACCATCCACGATGCACACTACAAATAGCTACGTGTCAGGTAATCCTTCCTCCAAATTAGTGGGTTCTTCCCCTATTTCGATGTGCAACAAATGGTCTGGTCCCACGTTCAATCATCCATGCTTCACAATAACTTCAAAATCATATTCCTGGAACAATAACATCCATCTACAGATTCTCCCCCCTAACACAGGCTTATTGACCAGGTATTTCAGCGCAGAATGATCTATGTGCATCTTAAAATGGCCTCCAAACAAATAGTGTCTAAACTTCTAAAGCTCATACACCATGGCTAACCCCTCGCGCTCGGTAGTGGAATAGTTCTTCCCTACCTTGGATAACCTTCTGCTTGTAAACACTATAGGATGGTCCAAGTCTTCTCCACTAGCCTATGTTAGTACTGCTCCCAGCGCTATACACGACGCATCGACATGTACATGGAACTCCTTCTTCCAATTAGAGAAGACTAAAATTAGCGCGGTGACCATCTTTTTTTCCAATACATCCAGGCTCTTCTTACAGTCCTCATTCCAACAAAATGTGATATCCCTCTTTAACAATTTTTCCATAGGCGTGGTGACCTGGGCGCAGCCTTTGATAAACTTTCTGTAATACCCCGTATGTACTAAGGTAGCGCGCAACTGCTTCACACTCCTTGGCACCTCCAAGTTCAGTTTCACCATGATATTCGTAGGGTCTACTGTCAGTCCCTGTCTGCAAACCCCATGACCCAACAAGGTCCCAAAGGGAACACAAAATTGACACTTCTTTAGGTTGAGCATGATCTAGTATCTTCGATAGGTATCCAACATCAGGCACAAGCTTTCTACATGGCGTTTTACCAACCAAAACACTATCCAGTCATCAAAATATTCCTCCAGGAACTTATGAATAAATTCCTTGAATGCAACAATGACTACGTGTGAAAAGATCGCAAGCACATTATTCAATCCAAACAGCATTATAGTGTACTGAAAACAACCCCACTTAGTCACGAATGTCATTTTGTTCCTATCCTCTAGCGCGATTTTGTTTTGGTGGTACCCAGAGAACCCATCAGTGAAGGAATATGCTTCTTGGCCACCTACATTGTCCAACACTTCATCAGTGAGTGGAGTCGAGAAAGGATCATGTACGCAAGTGTCATGCAACTTTTTAAGATCCACGCATATCCTTATTTCATCCTTCTTCTTTTTCTCTTGTACCAACATATGGCTTACCTAGTCAGACTCTTCCACAGGCTCAATGATGCCTCCTACGAGCATCTTATCTAGCTCTAATTGAACCTTTTTCTTATACTTTGGATTGAGACAGTAAGGTCTTTGGTTAACTTGCTTTGCATCGGGTTTCAACCTGATCTTCATAACACCCCAGTCCCCGATTATCCCCTTCAGATCCGTAAACTTGGTAGGGAATAAGTCTTAGTATTCGCGGAAATATTCAATGACCTTATCCACCATCACATTGTCCCATTAGTCTCCAATCTTTGTGAATTTGGGGTCTGCCTCCGTGGAAAATTTTAGGGGTGAATTTTCACCCTTGGGCTAAATTAAGGGGTTTTATATTTTTTATTGGGCAAATATTTTGCATCATAGTACATTGTTACAAATTGCCTCAAATTTATTTTATAAAAAAAATAGGTATGGAGGTTAGCCCACCTTATTTTAAGGGAGAGGGTAAAAAAAAGTAAATTTAGCCCTTGAAATTAGGAGTTACAATCTTCCATTCACCCTCATTTTCAAGAAAATGTATTTATGATAGTTATAAATAAAAATATAAATACAATGAAGGTATGGTAAATAAATAAAAGCTCTTTTTATACTTACTCCAAAAGTATGGTAAATAATAAAAATATAAATAAACTACAGGTATGGTAAATAAATAAAACCTAAATAAATAAAAGCTCTTTTTATACTTACTCCAAAAGTATGGTAAATAAATAAAAATACAAATAAACTACAGGTATGGTAAATAAATAAAACCACTTTTTATATTTAGTCCATAACCCTCTTTCTATTTAAGAAGGCTGAAAAACGAGGTTTCATTTAAGTGAATCCTATGGGACAAATAGGATATTTATAAAATAGGTATGGTAAATTAATAAAATATAAATAAACGAGAGGTATGGTAAATAAATAAAACATTTTTTTATATTTACTCCATGTCACCTTATATTTATGAACACGCAAAACCTCTTTTTATACTTGAAAGGTATGGTAAATAAATAAAAATATAAATAAACTATAGGTATGGCAAATAAATAAAACCTCTTTCTATATTTAGTCCATAACCATCTTTCTATTTCAGAAGGCTCAAAAAAAGGTTTTATTTAATTGAATCCTATGGGCCAAATACCACATTTATAAAATAGGTATGGTAAATTAATAAAAATACAAATAGATGAGAGGTATGGTAAATAAATAAAACATTTTTTTATATTTACTCCATAAGCCACCTTATATTTAAGGACACTCAAAAAATGTGCTATATTTAGGTGAAGCCTATGGGCCAAATACCATGGGCCAAATTATTATTAATACCATGCAAAAAAATAGTATTAACCCTAATATTAGTATTAATAAAAATAAAGATGGCACATGGTATTGACCCATGGTAACACCATGGTATTCATGTGAGCATAGACTATTTAAAGGGGAAATTCTATCATCTTAGATCCATCTTAATTCCGGGTCTACCAAGTGCTGGGAGGGATAAATAGATTTCATCCCTCTAAAAGATGTGGAGTTAAGATGGATATAGGTTGGTTTTTATGATAATGAAGATATTAAATAGACTTAGGAAATTATATTGTAAAAAAAATCTTAAGGTGAATGGTTAAAGCTACATTTAGTCACTTCACAAAATTTGGTAAAAAATATCGATATCTCCATTAATATTGGTTTTTCTGATTTAACAAAAAAAAATTCAAAGCAATGAAATCTTAACTCTTTCCACATCACCCTTGCAAAAGAGAGATAGTCGCTGCCCAGATTTCCCACCATTTTTCAAACATTCTCAATATGATATCTTCATGAAAAAGTTAAGGCACTGGTCTTGGATTAGTTGTTTGAAAAATATGCTGGTTTGTACAACCTTTCATCTTCTCTGCTATTCTTAGTTTGTCCTAATGATATGTAGGGGTTGGGTCATTGCACCATATTGTCCTAAAAGGCAAAGATTGTGCACCAAAAAGGAAATTAATCGACATGTTACAAAGCTGTTAAAAATGGTATGAAGGTAGTGAATTATGATAATAAGAAATTTAGTTGTGCACCAAAAAGGAAATTAATCGACATGTTACAAAGCTGTTAAAAGTGGTATGAAGGTAGTGAATTATGCTAATAAGAAATTTAGATTGGGAGAGATGTAATTAAATTTTATTATTTAATTGAATATTTCCAATTAAAATAATAATAAATCTACATTTATATATTTATATATTGATTGGAAGGCTTCTGACAACGGTCACTTATTTCCATTAGATCCCCCTCAGGCCTTTGGGATACCTACTACTTCATTATATTATATAGTTGGGGCTTGCAACTTGTTGGCGTGTTGGGGTAAACAAACTTGATGTGTTTTTTTTTTTATCTCGTAGTTGGAGTCTATGGAATAAGAAAGAAATTTCACAGCTTGGCAAAAGTGGTAGCTTGGAAAAAGTGGTAGAAAAAACATTAAAACATGGCCACTAAAACTTGCAACATTTTTTGTAGGAAGTGAAAATTATGTTTCTTTTTTCCAAACATGTATGTTAATATATTACAGTTTAATGAATATGTTTTATTATTATCATATATGGTTACATACTTTAACAAAAAACTTACCAAGACTTCATAATATTTCATTATTCAGTGAAATATTTTCCAATATCTTACAAGATTTTATAATTCAGTGAAAGTTTCACAGCCTTCTTAAATAGAAAGAGGGTTATGGACTAAATATAAAAAGTGGTTCTTAAAATTTTCCGTGTCTACCTCCATAGTAATGATTACTTGTTTCATTTTCAGCGGTGCGGTTATATCAGGATTTTCAACCTACGGTCCTTGAACCTCATGGTGACCTTTTGTTTCAGGGATTTTAATCTTTCGTGGATCCTCATCTTCTTCTTCAACAGTTACATTATAGCATTCTAGCGCATGACTTAGCAAAGTAGCCCACTCAGGCTGAATCAGGTCTAAAGGATCTTGCGGTATCCTAAAGATTGCTTCTTCCACCTCTTGTAGCACCTCATCAATACTGTCAAACCCATATTCAAAACTGAATATCATTATGAATCCTTCGCATAGAAAATCCCATTCACCTGTACCATGGCAGAACTCTGTTTCCACATACCAGTTCATCGAGACGATATCCAGTGTGTGATAGAATGAGTGCACCCATTCAAGTTGGGGCTTCTCTCCATAAGCATGGGCCCATTTGGCCAAGTGCGTGCGTGAAATATTTTCCAATATCTTACAAGATTTTATAATTCAGTGAAAGTTTCACCATGACTTTACAAGATAATATAATCTGGTGAGAGATTCACCAAATATATATATATATATATATATATATATATATATATATATATATATGTATATATATGTATATATATGTATATATATGTATATATATATATATATATGTATGTATATGTATGTATATATATATATATGTATATATATATATATATATATATGTATGTATGTATGTATATATATATATATATATATATATATATATATATATATATATATATCTATATATATATGTATATAGATATAAATTTAGGGTGGTTCTTAAAATTTTCCGTGTCTACCTCCATAGCAATGATTACTTGTTTCATTTTCAGCGGTGCGGTTATATCAGGATTTTCAACCTACGGTCCTTGAACCTCATGGTGACCTTCTGTTTCAGGGATTTTAATCTTTCGTGGATCCTCATCTTCTTCTTCAGCAGTTACATTATAGCATTCTAGCGCATGACTTAGCAAAGTAGCCCACTCAGGCTGAATCAGGTCTAAAGGATCTTGCGGTATCCTAAAGATTGCTTCTTCCACCTCTTGTAGCACCTCATCAATACTGTCAAACCCATATTCAAAACTAAAAGTCATTATGAATCCTTCGCATAGAAAATCCCATTCACCTGTACCATGGCAGAACTCTGTTTCCACATACCAGTTCATCGAGACGATATCCAGTGTGTGATAGAATGAGTGCACCCATTCAAGTTGGGGCTTCTCTCCATAAGCATGGGCCCATTTGGCCAAGTGCGTGCGTGGATCATCCTGCCCATCATACTTGTCTTTCATTCGCATCTTCGGCTTCCCAAAGCGAGTTCTCATCATTCTCCTACATTCGTGCTAATCATCAAAGCTTCCCTTATGCATACCCCACCACCTTGTGGGCGTAGCGTGCAGTGCCCAGTCCAATGCCTGGAAGCACTGCTTTTCTAGTACCTCCCTCTCAAATGCATCTAGAAAAATATCTACATCATTCAAGCCATCATAAGTAGGCAGATTTCTTACCTCTAATGACACACAATGCAGTGACTGGTTCATCATGTTATAGCTCAGCGTGGTTACCTCATGTAACCAATTCTGCCAGTGCTCTAGTTCTTCATCAGAGTCCAAGGTGCATGAACTCTCGCAATCCCAGGTAATTCATACATCTGTTGTTGGATTCACCCAATCTCGGTCTCGCGCTATTATTTTATAGATATAGTCCAGATCATCATCGCTCTCATAATCACATACTGGTTCCGTATAGCGCAATCCTTCAGTAGGATTTAGGGGTACTATTACGCGTAGTGATTTCTTCTCAAATTTCATCTTTCGCTTCTTTAGGTTGATTACTCCGTTCATATCAGTAGCCCAATCAATTCCCAGGAGTGCAGGATAGGGGTTGCTATCATCCACAATTTCTATTACTTCAAAATCAGCCAGCATGCTCTCACCCTCAATATCTATAGTCACCCCCTGCAGCCACCCCATGGGGATGATCTTTTGTTGGTTCGCCATCCTAAGCTGAATTGGAGACCATTGTAGCATGGGTCTCCCCATCCATTCCCAAGTCTATTTAGGTAGGACATTTGCATTTGACCCTAGGTCCAAGATAACCCAATCCATCTCATACTCTCCTATTTGCGCGGTTAGTCTCATTTCCCGTCCCATCGTTGTTTTATGCTTACCTATCTTTCGCACTATGCGCTGCTCACCCGGAGCGGTTCTAGTGCATCTATTGATGAGCTCTTATAACCCCTTCACAGCCTTACTATCATGCAGTAACTTCATGCAGGTCTCCAGGAAATTTGTAAGCATAGAAGGATCCATCTCCTAATCAGGCTTAGCCTTTCTCCCTAAGGTGCAAGCCTTAACGAACTCTTCTTCGCTTCCATGAAGGTTTCATGTGCACACTCCAAATCAAACTCAGTTTCCTTTGCTGGATCTTTGCGAACCCATGTATTGTCTTCTCGTTGTTTCCCCTTGTCATCTCCTATTGCGATTCCACTTCAGAGCACTATATTCACATTCATATCCTCTTCACGTAGCTCAGACCTCATGATCTACAGGTTCTAAGTAGGTTGTGGTGGTAACACCCCTTTGTTACATATCCTTGCTATTAGCATATGACAGTCTTCCATTTCATGATAAAACAGAGTGAAATACTTGCACGATGGATGTGTTGGGTTAGTACAATTCTGGGTATAATGTCCTGGTCCTCCACAATTGTAGCAGATCAACTGTCCTCGACCTCTGTCAGGTCCTCCTCCACTTCGGCCTCATCTGCGCCCCTGAAATCCTGTCCATGCCATCCCTGCGCTCTGGTTAGGGGCAGCATTTCGGCCTGAACCCTATAGGCGGGAGTTTTATCCATAATCAACTCATAACTTTTGCAATTGCGCTCATCATGCCCTACCGATATACAAAAATTGCAGAATAATTGTTGTGGTGTTTGTACAAACTTCTGTAACAAATGACAGCTATCCGTAGCATGTTTTCCTACTACCTGACATATAGTGCACCACAATGGAGGCCCCGCACTTGGTTCTGCTTGAGCTTCTAGCCTTAAGGGAATTGACCCTCCTCCTTCCAGGTAGTTCGCAAAGACTAGGAAATGGTCTTTGTCATGCCTCTGACCCTTGCATTTCAGACACCACACCTCTTCGCACACCTCTATTCGAACTGTTCTGTCTTGCTTCAAGCTTTGCATCTCAAGGGAAAGATTTTTCAACTGCGCATGGATTTGCTGAACCCCCAGATTTGGATCTTGCATTGGTGTTTCATGCAACCTCATTGTGATCTCCAAGGCCTCTGCTTGAGTTGTGATCTTCTGCTGCGATAGTGCAACCCTTAAGTGTGGTAGGAGTGAAGCCACAAACCACTCGTGATATTGTTCATCTGTTAGGTTTATGTTAGCTTCGCAGATTGTACACTTCAACCTTTGATTGAGTTTCCAAGGTGTCTCACCTAGTTGCATCATGATTTCTTTGAATCCTAAAATAGACTATGCTTCAGATTTAGGCCTACTGAATTCTCTATTCAGTGTTGTCTGGATGTCTGTCACTCCAGCATTCGGGTTATCATTAGCATACTTCATCAGGTTAGTGCGCGATCCTGCAGAGTGCTAACCAATGTCTCCTTATTCATGTTATCATCTGTAACTGATCCAGGTGGATATTGGTGGCCACTCGCCAATTCCACTTGGACCCGCACCATTGTTTCTTTCAGTTTTTCAGTTTCCTTAATTGTAGCACAATTTACAAATTTTAGCAGTTTTTTGGGTCCTAAACTTCCGGAGCCGTTTTGAGGCCCTAAACGACATTTTTTTGGAAATATACCGCTAATGATTTTTTAATTAATGTTGTCCTTTTTCTCGTAGTCCTTAGAGAGATCTTTCCAATGGGTTATCATGTGCGTCAAACGGAGATAATATGACCAAGTCGCGACCCCAGGAAGTTGGTTTTCCAACTCACCCTAACGGGGCCCATAAACTTTTGGCGTTACATCTCCTCGGGTTAGGGTTTTGGTTGTTTATGGTTTGCTCTTATTGTTCAATAATAAAAAGGTCCTTGAGCCTCATTGTAACACAGTTCAGAGGCATGTAGCTGCCACATCTCTTCTTAGAGATAAGCTACCATCGCCCTAGCTAGTTTATTTCATTTTCTGTTTATAAGCATATTTCAGTATTTTATAGTAATGAAATGAAGTATTATTTCTGCTACATATCTGTATGTATGGTTATCTCTATAATTTGTTGCATTCCTGTTTAAATTCAGATCAGTGGTATCGGAGTGGTTTTCTCTTTCTCTGTCTTTCTTTTCATGTCCCCAACGAGGTCAAGATATAAGGAGTTAGGGCTTGAACTGGTTGAACCTTTGCAAGACCAGCCTCGTAAATCCTGATGGCTTCCCATGGAGGATGAAAAGAAAGACGAGGGGGTAGGAGATCCTATCAAAATCTTTCTTGAAGAGGCCCTCGAGCGACAAAGGAACGTGATGATGGAAAACTTTTCCCAGATCCTTCAGCGGCTACCCAGGGGTGACACATCTACTTCCAGCAGCTACTTTGGAAGCGCCACACCCTTTAAGGTACAAGTTAACTTTGACATCCCATATTGGAGGGTCAAAAAGATTCAGATGTCATAGATAAATGGTTAAATCTACTAAAAGGGTATTTTTCTGTTCATCATTTTTCCAGACGAAAAAAGATTACTTTCGCTCTTCTGAAAGCCACCCCCCATGTCAAGGACTGGTGGGAAACCTACTGCGAGCAGAATGATGAAAGTACGGCCTCACTGTTTTCAATTGCACCCACTTGGAATTCATTCCGGGTTGCCATCAAGGAACAGTACTACCCTATCGGAAGCTATGAGGATCAATACATAAAGTGGACCACGCTGCGGCAGGGAAGGGACCAAGACGTGCCAAAGTTCGCCAATATTATCCATACCCTTGAACAAAGTTGGGTATCAAGGATTTAGAGCATCATTTGGTACTCAAATACCGTGAATACCTACACTGGTGCATCCAAGATGAAATAGAATTTCAGAACATCTCGTCACTCGGCACGCCATACTGATATGACATCAAGATTAAGCAAAAGTTTAAACAGAAGAAGCAAGACTTTGGATCTGCGAATACGAAGCAGGGGAAAGGTTATCCCAGACTGTAGAGAAAAGGACAAAGCCAAGGCGGGGTGGCCCAAGACAACCCACCAAAGCTGCAAGTAAAGAACAATGCTATGAAGCCAAAAACCGACATGAGAAAGTGGTGTGAGTTCCATAAGAGCTCCACTAACAACACAAGTGAGTGTCAAGCCAAGCAGTCATTGGTGGCCGAGCTAAAGGTTTTAGAATCAGATGCATGTTCCAACTTTGACTTAGAACCTGACAAGGGGAATGGGAAAGGGAAGCATATTATCGATGTGAAGCCCAACACCACGATTGCCACCATGAAGATCCAAAAGGAGGAACGTGAAGATCTGGAGGAGGAGGAGTTCCTCTTCCACTCCCAAATGTGGGTAAAGGGCTCCGCGCTACAGTTTATTGTTGACAACAGGAGCCAAAAGAACCTCATTTCAGCAGAGTTCATGAAGCGATTGGGCTTTCCAACCACAACACATCGACAACCGTACACAATTGGGTGGCTTCACCAAGGACAAGATCTTCATGTGAGCCAGTAGTGTCGTCTTCCGTACAACATCAAGCCCTTCATAGATGAGGTATTGTATGATGTTGCTCCCCTTGATGTTTGTGATGTATTATTAGGCCAACCATACTTGTGGAAGTGACATGCTCTGTATGAATCAAGGCCTTGTGTCGTTATTGTTACTTTGGGAAATAAGCTGTATGGGATACCAGAGGTAGCACCGCCTATTTCCATCTCTTTGGTTATTATAAAACAATGCAGTAAGCTCATTTCCAAAACTGGGAAATTTGTTTTCCTGATGATATGCCCTCAAGAAAAGAAGAAGACGATGGCCAAGACCTCCAGACAGGGCCCCTCCACACGACAACTACAGATGGACAAGGTCATGGAGGAGTACGAGGAAATCTTCACCTCCCCCATAGGGGTTCCTCTGCACTGTCAGGTCAAGCACTCCATTGATCTTACTCCAGGTGCATTTCTACCCAATGGACCAATATATTGGCACTCCGTTCTGGAGAATGGTGAAATCAAGAGGTAAATTCAGGAGCTGCTGCAGAAAGGTCACATCTGTCCAAGTTCATCACCTTGTGGGAGCCCGATCGTGTTGGTAAAGAAGAAGGATGGGACTTGGAGACTTTGTATTGAATATCGGGCATTGAACAGATTGGGTACCTCTTGGACCAACTAAAGGGGTAAAAATATTTCAGCAAGGTCGATTTGAAGTTAGGATATCACCAGGTACTAATCGAACCCTTCGATGTGTGGAAGACTGCCTTAAAAGCCAAGGAGGGCCTTTTCAAATGGTTAGTTATGCCTTTTGGGTTGACGAATGCTCTTGCAACCTTCATGAGGGTAATCGATGACATCTTGTAGCCATTCACCAACTCATTTGTAGTGGTATACTTGGATGATATCCTAATCTTCAGCTAGAGTTGGGAAGAGCACCTCCACCACATCCGACAAGTTCTTTAAACACTGCAGCAACACAAGTTATGTGCCAATTTGGAGAAATGCACTTTTGGCATGACCCAGGTTCAGTATCTGGGATACATTATTGATGAACCGGGGGTGCGTGTGGATCCAGCCAAGATCCAAGTAATTTGGGATTGGCCATCTCCAACCACTCTGACAGATCTCCGCAACTTTCTAGGTCCTGCCAACTTCTACTACAGGTTCGTGTTGGGATTTTATCATATCACTTGGCCCTTATGTCAAGTCACCAAGGGAGGAGAGAAAGCAAAATTCTTTTGGTCTTAATCTCAACAGAAGGAATTCATAGAGTTGAAACATTGCCTCTGCTCGGCACCAGTGCTCGCATTACCAGACTTGCAACAACCATTTGAGATCGAGACAGATGCCTCTTACTATTCTATTGGGGCAGTCCTTACTCAACATAGGCATCCAGTGGCATATCACAATGAGACACTTTTGTTAGGTAAACTTGACTCAAGATAGAGTCAAAGTTGACCAAGTTAAACAGTGATGGTTTTGGGGCACATGGTATTGTGCACCCATGGTATTCTGCCTGTGGTATTATATGTAATGGAGCTTATAAAAGGCTGGAAGGACTTCATTGTAATGCAAGACCTGGAGGTGAGCGGTGAAGGCTCACTTGG
This sequence comes from Pinus tabuliformis, assembly GCA_031772625.1. Lineage (NCBI taxonomy): Eukaryota > Viridiplantae > Streptophyta > Pinopsida > Pinales > Pinaceae > Pinus > Pinus tabuliformis. Next base: position 442,582,734 of record CM062814.1, on the reverse strand, counting down.
TGAGATTGGCCAGGGTTTTGGCCAATGCTAATGAGATCTTATTAGGCTAGGTTTTTCCCTGGATTTGGGGTTTTCCCAGATAAACATTTATGTTTATGTGTTTTTGGTTGTTGTTTGTTATTTTTTTATATATATTCCTCTTAGAAATTATTTATGTTATGCAGTAAATTTCTTAACAACTGGTATCAGAGCCAAATATTGGCTTCAAATGGATTCTTTGATGCCAGGGGTTTATAGTGCTTGATGAGAACAATGCAGCCTTTTTACAGATCTAGGTTTGGAAAATAATGGTGGAACAATCGTACGCAGAAGAACCTCGAGGAGAATTTGTGATATTTACCAGTTTGGAATATGTTGATGAATTGTTCAGGATTCATGCGGCTATTTAAAGAAGGTTGAGAAATACCTTTGGTAATATTAAAATTCAAGGCTGATTTTGTTCGGAGCTTTTTTCGTAGGGAATTGATAAGGGATATTTCCTATGTGTTCTATGCCATGTTGAAAGATGGAGTAGGCGTGGGCTGCATGCAGGTCAGCAAAAGAAAATTGTTCATGTGGCTTCGAAAATTGTTCGATTTTTGCTATGTGAGGCCACTAGTGTTGGAATCTACGAGGTTCTCATCGGGCTCACAGTTGGAGCGGTTTGATAGAAGTTTTTGAGCAAATCAAATTGAAAGAGGATGGATCAGATTCACAGCAACAATAAACAAAATAAAATAAAATTAATGAAGTCAAAATTATTGCATGTAAATGGGCATACTACTATAAGACCTAGTAAGACATGTGTACCCCTCCGTGATCACCGGTAAAGTCTGGGTTAGACCTAGGTGATAGGGGGGATGTCGAGTTAACAATACCCTGGGTAAAAACTCTAAGGGGGGTAAGAGCTAGAGTGAGCGGGATTGTCTCGCTTAGCAGGTTTGGCTGGAGTTAGTAACTCCAAGGAACCCCAAGTCAAGTTTAAGGGGGGAATTGTTAGGTAAACTTGACTCAGGATAGAGTCAAAGTTGACCAGGTTAAACAGTGATGGTTTTGGGGCACATGGTATTGTGCACCCATGGTATTCTGCCCATGGTATTATATGTAATGGATCTTATAAAAGGCTGGAAGGACTTCATTGTAATGCAAGACCTGGAGGTGAGCGGTGAAGGCTCACTTGGTCAGATTGGCCAGAGTTTTGGCCAATGCTTATGAGATATTATTAGGTTGGTTTTTTCCTTGGATTTGGGGTTTTCCCAGATAAACATTTGTGTTTATGTGTTTTTGGTTGTTTTTGGTTATTTTCTTATATATATTCCTCTCAATAATTATTTATGTTATGTAGTAAATTTCTTAAAAACTTTCAGACACGGTCCGGAAGTATCCCACTTATGACAAAGAGATGTATTCCATTGTACAGGCCTGCTGACAATGGAAGAATTACATTTTGGGGAAGGAAATGATCATCCACAAATACCATCGGCCCCTACAATTCATACAGACCCAAGAGAAATTGCAGAATGATCGCCATGAGAAGTGGTCCACATACCTGCAACAGTTCCATTCGAATATCAAGTATAATAAGGGTAGCACCAATAATGTTGCAGATTACGTCAATTGACCACCAATCATAGTGTTAACCACCATGCTCAACTCTTGTGGGCATGAAACTTTGGATTGGCCACTTCTCTACAAAAGCGACCTAGAATTTAGCCACACATACCAGAAACTCTTGGAGCGTCAGCATGTTCCATATTTTCACCTCCAGGATGCACTATTATGCCACCTTGGTCACCTTTGTGTTCCTTCAAGCGAGCATGCCAAGATGATTTGGGAAGCACACTACAGTCAGGCTACTGGGCATTTTGGGGTTGAGAAAACGGTGGTAGTACTGTAGAAGTATTTCTATTAGCCGAATCTTTGACAGGATTTTGGGAAGTACATCAGATCCTACACCTCATGTGCCATTGCCAAACTGGCCATTAAGAAGCAAGGAGTCTATACCCCGCTGCCAACCCCTAGTCGACCTTGGGAATCCATCTCCATGGATTACATGTCGGGCCTTCGTTCTACTAAGCTTGGAAATGACTGTGTTTTTTTGGTTGTTGATAGGTTCTCGAAGATGGCCATTATGGCAGCCTACAAGAAGAATATCATAGTAGGAGCCACTGCTAAACTCTTCTTTGAATGAGTGTGGGTACACTTTGGAATCCCAAAGTCTATCATCTCAGATTGAGACATCAGGTTCCTTAGCAAAAATGTTTCCAGTCTCTGGTCAATCCTGGACACCAAACTCATTAAGTACATGTAGCGACATGATCAACATCAGGTGCCACACAAGTTTCAGGTGGGCGATAAAGTCTGGTTTCATTTGCAAAAGGAATGCCTTACCGGAGCCTGTCTGAAACTCAGACCACTCTGATATGGTCCTTACACCATTACTAAGCCTGTGGGAGAAAATTCATTTGAGCTCAACATTCCCCCATTCCTTGGCCTGCACCCAGTGTTCAATGTGGACCGCCTTCGACCATACTTTCCACTATTACTAGACACATCCGACATTGCAGAACAAATCACACCAACAGAGTTAAATCCAGACTGCATGGAACAAGCAACAACTGATTAGATCATGGACACAATGGTCAAGCACACTCACCAACAGCAGATCCAAATATATCGAGTTGTTAAAGCAAGCCAACTCCTTCACCAGGGCAAGTGGCTCACCAGGGACCGAGTTCAGCAGAAGTTTCCTGATCTCATGGAGGAACTCAACACAATGGAGGCCATTGCTTCCTAAGGGGGGAGGAATGATCTGGGTGGATAATGGTGGCCAGCATCCAATTCCACTTGGACCCACACCATTGTTTCTTTCAATTTTTCAGTTTCCTTAATTGTAGCACAGTTTACTATTTTTAGCAGTTTTTTGGGTCCTAAACTTCCGAAGCCGTTTTGAGGCCCTAAACGACGTTTTTTTGGAAATTTACCACCAACGTTTTTTAAATCAAAATTCATATGTTTTGTTGTAGTCCTTGGAGAGATATTTCCAATGGGTTATCATGCATGTCAAATGGAGATAATATGACCAAGTCGCGACCCCAGGAAGTTGGTTGTCTAACTCACCCCAACGGGGCCCATAAACTCTTTGCATTACATCTCCTCGGATTAGGGTTTTAATTGTTTAGGGTTTGCTCTTATTTTTCAATAATAAAAAGGCCCTTGAGCCTCATTGTAATGCAATTCAGAGGCATGTAGCTGCCACACCTCTTCTCAGAGATAAGCTACCATCGCCCTAGCTAGTTTATTTCCATTTTTGTTTGTAAGCGTATTTCAGTATTTTACATTAATGAAATGAAGTATTATTTCTACTGCATCTGTATGTATCGTTATCTATGTAATTTGTTGCTTTCCTATTTAAATCCAGATCAGTAACACCTAGAGCTTTCCATATAGCTTTTACAACGAACCAGAATTGGTCTAGGTCCTCATTCCCCAAGCCTTTAAACAAAGGCAGCTTCACTGAATTTGCCATATTGAACTACGGTTGAGGTGGAGGTGGTACAAGTGAAGTCGCAGGTAATGGTGGTGAAGTTGGAGGTGTTATTCGTGGGAATCCTTGCCTTATTAACTGAATAACACTTTGCGGAGAAACCTGCGCTATTCTGTATTCATCACCTCACGGAGGTGAAATCAACAAACTATATTTATGACCCTTTTTTCCTTCATTTCTATAGTCTTTTCTTCTTCGCATAGCTCCAAACAGCAAGGTAGCTATGTAACCTATTTTTCGCACAATAGCATTTTAATCTAGGTATTCAAAGACTTCACGTACTTACCTCGTGTTCCTTTGAAAAAGCGTCACTCCGCCTCCCTATAGCTGACTGATGTGTTGACCAAAAATTCAGTTACAAATCCTCCTATGACGTGATCGAGCCAATGATTGATAATGTGGGCAACCTTATCCTTTGATGCCTCCAATCTTTGTACTAGCTCTGGGGTCTGCACAATAGGACTATCAAGTTTCCACCTTCCTTGGCTATCTACTAGCTTTCTCGATCCACTCGTATAGCTCAATCGGAAAGGAGCAGAAAAAAGATCTCATGGATCTCTGTATACAGGTACCTGTCCAGCCACTGTTCCTTTTTTAGTCACAGGTTTCTATTCTCCTGCACTGCAAATTCATGGATCTTCCTATCCAACCAGTCTCCAATCTCTTTCTTAGTTGGATTCTAGTGATAGGACATCACACATCTTTTATGCAGATTCCGGTCACGAAAACTGAACCATTTTTTGGCTTGAGGGGGCTTGACCTAGGTTCAACGTTAATTAGCCAAACAAATCCCTACACTACTGGCCCTTTCAGCATCAACCCATAGAGAGCGGACTGAAGTCTCACTCGAGGCAATATGTGGGGATTCTGGAACCAAGTTTTCACACCCTGAGATGGCTGTGGTGTCGTTTTATCTCCTTTATTCATTCCTTCACGCAATTCACTTCAGTCTAGGGCTCGCCATATGAGCCCTCTATTCCGTCCTTCAATACCTCAACAAAAGTGTACAACTAACCTTCGCGTAGCCCTAACCCTTGATCTAGACACTTTCATGCTGCTAAGGCAGCATACCGTGCATATTCCTAAACTAGTCTAAGTGTCTTACTTATCTTATTAGATACTCACTGTTAGCACCATGTAAATAGATATTCTTATATGCGTTCAGTTATCCAACATAATCGTACACATTCACACATCACATAAGAATTATAAAGGAAATTCATACATAAAATGATAAGATGCATTAATAAGAAAAAAGACACAGAAATTGCAGAATAATTCTCTTTATTGGTATCTTCCAAGTGATTACAGACTCTATTCCCCCTGTGCACACAGCTGCAGGGGTCTGCACACTCAGCTGTGGACTTCAACCCTAGGCCTTTGCGCACTCAGCTGCAGAGCCTTTACCTATGCTACGACCCAAGACTTAGACTTCTTACATCAGAGCTATGACTCTCTTATCTTCTGTCCATCAATTGATTGATTTCTCTAAAACTACTTAGAGCTTAGCTTTTTTTATACAATCCCATGGTTCGCAGACCATGGGTAGATCTCTTATAGCCAACTTTACTTTACAAAAATAAGGGCGGACAACCCTTTATGACTTATGACACCTACGCACTCCGCGACCACAAAAGGAAAAGTCTTTACAAGTTTATTACAAATTTGCCCAAAACATGGGTTTTTAGCCCCAAAACTGTCCTTTGGGGATCCTATTCCCAATACTTGTGTATACAACACTGTCACCTCCAAGTTTGCATGAAAACCAGGTTGTTAAAGTAAATATGGTAGCCCAAGAGTTGCAACATTCTTGTTTCAATATTGGTGCTCATCACTTTTTGGCGCTGTTGCTGGGGAGGTGTCTGAGTAATATGTGATTACTGCTTTCTTTATTCTATTTTTGTTTCTAATATTCTGCCATTAGTTTCATTTTTGCAGAAGTAATTTAGGTTGCTTCCTTTTCATTTTGCATTCTTTTCTTTCCTTTCCATCCTCCAAGTTAGATTTCAAGCAAGTAGTTAATCTTTTCATTCAGTTAGTAGTTCTCATTCAGTCTGCAATTTCAATTCTACAAGTTAGATTTCAATTCAGCAATTAGTTTTTCATTGAGCCAGTAGTTCTCATTCAGTCTGCAATTTCAATTCTGCAGGTTAGCTTTTCATTCAATAAGTAGTTTTCATTCAATTGGCAATTTCAGTTCTGCAAATCACTTTCAAAGTTTGAAAAAATCACAAAACCAAACCAAAAACAATTTATTTCATGCCTCATAGGAATAGGGATAACATAGGGAAAGTTTTTCCAAATACACCCACTGCATCCAACATCCAAACTTCTCTCTTCTTCGGTGGCTGTGAACTGGAGGAACCTTTAGGTGAGCAACCATACATATTTGAAGAACCTACAGGGGAAGAAGAAGAACCCATTCCTATTGAGCCAATGGCTGAAAACATAAATGACAGAGGGAATAGAGAGAGAGTTGAGGGTGCCTTCCCCATCAAGGAAACCAATGGGGACACTAAGATGAAAAATATAAGCCCCTCTTCCCTTCCTCATTTCCATGGCCTGACCACAGAAGATCCTGACACTTTCCTATTTGAGTTTGTTGTTATATGTTGAACCTATGACTATAAAGATGATGAGAAGAAGTTGAAACTATTTCCATCTACCCTCAAGGATGTAGCTTTGCACTCATTCATGGGTTTACCTGGGGATAACATCACAGCTTGGGCTCAGATGCAACAAGCCTTCAACAAAAAGTATTGAGACTAATGTAGGTCTAAGGATACTAAAGAAGAAATTTTTAGGATGACATCAGGTAATGATGAATCCCTATAGGATTATGAAGAAGGATTCTAGCTTAGTTATAAAAGGGCCAGGTGCACACTTGACCCTGAGTCGCTGAAGCTGGTCCTGCTTAGAGGAGTAAGGGAAGACCTTCTGGATACCCTATACTTGTTTGCAAGAGGAGATATATACCAGTTACCTTATGAGGATATCAAGACTATCTTCAAAAACCAATCTAGGGCAACTAGGAAAAAGGGTAGGGGAAGTCAACCTATGGTTAGTACATCCTCTTCCAATTCATCCTATTGTAGCATTTTTTGTTTTTGGTAAGTTAGTATCAATTAGTTAAAAAAATAAAAATATATTTAAGAAATGGTTAAGTTAGGATATGGACAAAAAGAATATTAAATAAAAAATGTTAGGGATATTTAATGAATAAGTCCATATCAAATAAAATGTTAGAATAGATGCCCTAAAAAATGAAGGCAAAAATAAAATGTTAGGTTAGAAATAAAAGAAAAAATAATAAACTCTGAAAGTGTTGCAAATCCAAGTCCCACTACTCTTAGTCCAGTTTAGTTCTGCAAATAAAAGTTGTGAGCAGATTGTTTAAATGCCACAGTTTATACAATCCAATTGTATAGATTAATCATAATTGGATTTTATTTAAATTATTTGTCAATAGGTAGCGAATAAAATTAGCTCAATAGTTTAATCTGAGCCAATGGGGGAAATAAGGGATAGAAGTAGATTAGTCACTAAAAGGAAATATTGAGTTGATAGTCTAAATGCACTCGGAGAAATAAATGAAATTGTTAGGAGAGTAAAGGGTAGGAAGACATATGAGATATAATTGGAGCATGAAAGGATTTTATCCTAAGTTGTAACATTGGAAATATGTGCATGCGGTGATGGGTTTTCATTAACCTTAAATTCTAAGCACCAATTCTATTTTGTAAATATCCTAACTTCATTCATCCATTTATCTACCCATAACCAACAATTGTCACATTCGTCATAAATCCTGACCCCACCATCACTTTTCGCCTCACATTGTTAAATCCCTTTCATCTTACCTTACATCTCGAACACTCCCTCGAGATCCAATGGCCCCGAGATCTGAAGTGAGTAGTTTTGGAAACCACCCTCTTAAACTACTTTTCCCTCACTCTAGTCTTTCTAGACTTAAAATCCCGAAACAACGTACCACCTAAAGATGCTCCCGAACACAGTTTACATTTGACTATTTACCGCCGCTCTAACATCACTGTCCACGTCCACTCCATGTCACTTCCTCCATCCAATCAACTTCCACCCATCCGTTATTCATTTGATTCACAACTCCCGCGAATTTATGCCCCATAGACCCGTTTATCAATCCCATTAGATAATTAATGAGGATTTAGCCGTTCATTAAACAACCCCACTCCATTTTTTTCATTATAAGCCCTGTTCCTTCATGAAAATCGTTACACAGTATAATTCTGAAACTCCATTCATCAGTGGAGATGTCGTGCTTATAGCCTAAACAACAAACTCATTAATCAACCGAATTCGTCATTCTATTTAGACCAAGCCAACATCCAGGTCCACCTATCTACTTTCATTTATACTGTTTTTCTATTATCATTGTGTTTTAGACTGATTTCTTCCATTTCTGTCACTTTCAACTTGTAATTCCCTTAACAAGATGCCTCCTAAGGGAAAAGAAATTGTAGAAATCAAAAATCCTCTTATTCATCCACAAGTTGACTTCCATCATACTCCCCTAGTCGACAGAGATTATAAAATCATTGAGTCTTCCTCTCAATTTGATTTATATGAAATTTACTGCTGGATGGAGGATCAATTAATTGATCAAACATATGAAATAGGACTTGGGACTCCCACCTTCCCCACTAGATTTTCCCTCAGATACACAGAGCACCTAAATTTGTTAGGAAATGCCATGAATCTTTTGATCCCACTCAAAGAACAATAATTTCACCCATAAGAGAAATCCTCTGTTTCATCAATGCTGAGTCCATTGAAAAGATGTTGCAAGCCCCAACTATTGCACCAACCCATCCTTTTTCTCATGAAATCCTGATAGAAGATTATCAAAAGCTAGATTTTACAAAAAGATCACAGACTCTTGAACTTTTCCTAGCTATAGACAGTCCTCTGCCTAAAAGAAACCCTCCCTATAATGCATCCATGTTTCTTGATAAAACCAAGCAAATCACCACTATTTTGTCCTATCTGCTTGGTTACAATACTAATCAATATGTTAATGAAGCCATCCTAGGTTTCTTGTCAATATTTTTTGCTAATTCCAAACCCACTGTTATCCATACCTTTATCTAATTCCTAGCTGAAACCATACATGAGAAATTTGTCCAGTTTAACACTGAATAAGTATTCAAGTATGCTTTAGTACTTGTATACCTTTTTATATATTTTTAGGGAGAGAAGTTTCAATTCACCTTATAGAAGATAGATGAGGCAGGCAACCAACAATCTGTGATCTTTTGGACTTCAATGGGACTGAAGGAGAAGGAAGAATTTACATATAAATAGTTCATAGAATTATTTATTCATCCAGCTATTGGTCTTACGAGCAACACTCCAGTACCAAGAATCAGTGATGAAATTGTGAAAGCGTTGTAACTAGTTAATCAAGCCACAACAATAGATTGGTATCTTTACCAAAACTATACAGAAATCAGGGTTTATGGTTGTGAGCTTCCACCCTACAAACTTCCCAAGTACCTCCCCATCAGTATATTTGCATTGGAATATATTAGGCAAAGGTTGAATGCGGATGGAGTACACTTTGTGGCTGTGTTGGCTTGTAGGGGACTGACCCAAGTTCAGAAGTGATTTAGCCAAACAAATCCTGAAACTATCGACCCTTTCAGGAACAACCCACGGTGGGCGAACTGAGGTCTCACCCAAGGTATTATGGGAGGGTGCTGGAACCAGGTTTCCACACCCTAGGGATGTCTTGATGAAGTCTAAGAAGTTCACAAACCGAACCTGCGTGCTTGTGCTGCTTTGCGTAGTCGTTTGTCCTTCGCAACTTGTGCAACTGCTTCCACGCAGCTCTGTAAAGAGTGCAAAGAGGTGTTATCTAGATCCTTTATCCCTATGGTGCTATTATTATAGATCTTACTTAATTGTGTGGGCCCAATATTCTTATTAATAATTAAACATTCATAACAAGTGCACACAATCATACAACTATAAAGAGATGCATAAATATAACAGAAGCATAGACATACAATATTTTAGAATCAACTTATCTTTTATTAATTCCTTGTCCAAGTACAATCCCAACTCCACCCTGCGCAGCTTCAGGGGTCCATGCACATAGCTGCGGACTCTACCAGGCCTCTGTGCACTCAACTGCAGAGCCTCTTCCTACTACTACAACCCAAGACTCGGACTTATAGACTCAGAGCTAATTCATCATCCAAAACTAAGACTTCCTATACATTTAGAGCCTCACTCTATTTATACAATCCCATGGTCCGTGAACCATGGGTAGGCCGACACACTTTACATTAAATTACATTATCTTAGGGAGGACAACCCTAGACTCTTACACTTCGTGCCCACATTTCGTGGGGTCTTTACATTAAACTTGACCAAAATTTAGGCTTCAATCCCCAAAAACCCGTTATGGTGGGATCCACTACCCAATAGGCCCCCAACACAATCATCGTGACTCATCTCGAGTCACTCTGCTGGTGCGGCGATCTTTACATGAAGTGCATGCAGCAGGTCTCACACAACTTGGGTGTCTGCAACACACTATTCCACTGCCTATTGTACTTGTTGCACACTTATCTCCGAACTTTCGTGTGCCGGGTCACATTCCTGTCCAGCCGTGTATAGTTCCTACATATGTGCCAGCTTCCCTTCAATGGTAGTTGTGATTGTGAATGCTTCATCGATCCATGGTTGGATGCATGCTTTAAATAGGGCTTCCTTTTGGTGCATGGTGTCTAATTGGTCCTTTAGTTCCCTTGACTGTTGTAGTCTGGCGAGTCGTTGAGTAAGGGAAACCATCTGCATGGTTCCCCGGACATTGTCATACTCCTACTACAACTTGTGTGCCTCTGTCTCTAGGCATTGTAGGTTCGAGTCTTCCTGCAGATGTATAAGTATGGTGAGTGCTTTCTCCAACATCCCAGTGCACCCCTTTGTCGCTTGGCCAATTTGTTCCAACTCCATTTGGATAGCGCGGGCGCATTTCTCTCTGACTTCTTGGGGTGTGGAGGGCTGCATCTTCAATCACAACTCGACAATTTGCAGGTTTAGCTCCAACTAAACCTTTGTCGTTTCCTCTCGGGCCTCATGGACTCCAGCCGCTAATCTATGGACCCACTTTACTGCTAGTAGTTCTGCCAACACATCCAACTCTGGAACGCTCCTACATGCATCCTCTATCACCTACTCTAATCTACTAGCTTGCACAACCAATGCATCCCTATGGATGTTGAGCTGGTCCATGTTGATTTTATGCTCATTTAGGACCTAGATCACTCGGCCTTCTCGGGCGCGGAGTTCGTCAATGACCCCATTCGGTAGCTGGTACAGTATTTCATGTGGCAGAGCAACCAAGTTCAGGACGATGCCCTTCATGCTACTAATCACAGCTCGGTCATCCTCACTTGCTGCGCAAAGTGGTTGTTCAGCCTCAGTGGTTCTTGCTGCAACATACTAGGCCATTGTCCTTGTTTGGGGGTACTGTACCTGTAAACCTTGTAGTTGTGCACTGAGTGCCCCCAACATAGTGTTCTACTCCATTCACAATCCCCGGGGTGCACCCTCCGCGACTTCCCATATCGTTTTGCTGATATCCAATAGATCACTTTTAGTGAGAGTGATCGGGTTGTTGGATGTCTTTGTGGCTTTCCCTTTCTCCCTGGGGACGGTTTTCTCTAGGTTGCGTGGCTGCTTGAGTTGTGTTGATGTTGTACTGGGGTCTGCGCGGTCCTCCTCCCTGTCCACTTCCCAAGTCTGCTACCCCAAGGACATCTCCCAGCCTTCCTCGGATTCGCTAATTGGCATAGTTGTGGTCTCTTCCATTTGTGCTACTGCTGCTACATTGGTCGCCTTCTGTCGTGTGGCTGCTTCTTGTTCTTGGCGCTTCCTGTCAGCCAGCTGTGCGAGGTGCAGCTTGGTTTCCTTTTTCCGTTGCCAAGCTACAACCTTCTCCATTTCTACCAAATCCAGGGTGCGCCACTCCGGAGGCCATGACTCCATTAGTGTGAAGATTGCATCGTCCATTGCAATGAATGGAAGCTTCACCCATTTTCATGCTAGATCCTTGTGCGCCTGGATATACAAGTTATGCATATCCACCTTGAATTCTGCCGCACTTTGCAAGCTGTTATGAAATGTAGGGGATAAGTGTGGCCTGCGGTTGATCCTTGTTCAGATGCTTGCCTCTATGAACACCTAGAACACATTAATCTGGCGAATCCTATTCGCGTCTCTTGTAGCCCATAGTGAGGTGTACCTCACGGCTTCGGGCAAGTCACCCTCAGTAGTGGGAAACTAGCTGTCTGTTGGCAGCTCCCCTGCAACCAATAGAATGGATAAGAGAAACCATGCATAGTGGAAGGTCTTACCTTGCTCTTGGGCCTCCCTGCAATTTTGTCAAGAACTCATCATAGAGGAACTGCGCCCAGTTGAACTAGACCCCCTCTACACATTTCTCTGCCAACGTAATCACAGGCGTTGGTACTTCGTCAGCGCGGAATTTCCTACTTAGCTTGCCGGCTAGTAGCTGGGTGGCTGCGCACACCCCTTGGTCTTTAATACTTGCTATGCATACCCCTGCTTTCTCTTTTCTAGTTTATACTTGGCCTTCATAGCTTTTGCGAGGGCCAAGTCGCTGCTTTTTCTTGATATGGCCGCGGGGTCATTTCCTTTGACTGGCAGTCGAGAAATTCGGTGAATCAGATCAGCCATGATGAGAATCGGCTCCTCCAGCCAGAGATACCCATCATGCACCAGTCACAACAACTATCTGATGACAAAAATGGTGATGGGCGTGTGGTGGTAGTGGGGTATCCATCGCAGATGGAGTAACCCAACCTTCTCCACACTGCAGAACCATTTATACTTTATTAACTTCTTTGTGGCCAACTGTGGGAACTTCTCACTATCCACGAGGTTCCAATCTTTGAACTACATAGTAGGTATATGTCCCAACGGTGGACCTTCAAACCTTATATCATCAGGGAGGAGCGGGGTCTAGAGCACACTCTTCATGGCCTCCAAGTCCTTCAGTACCTTGGCTTTCCCCCTCCACAGGGGGATGTAAGGAGGTAACTTTGTCACAGAATTATTTTGGGAGACATCCTCTGCCTCATCATCTTGCACCTCAATTTGGGTGATCAAGGCCTGTAATTCTTCCTCCTCTTCCTCTGTTTCAATGGTGATGATTTTTCCCTTCTTTGCCATTAACATTTTGCCAAACCGTGGGTTCCTTGGGGATACACAGACTGGCCCCATGGTTTGCTTATCTTTCTATGGCCACAGTGTGTGCGGTGAGTTTGGAACCTCTAGCGTAGTTGTCGCCTCTGTAGGCTCCTCATGGGCCACACAGGGCTTCGCAGTAACTTCGGCGAATCACACTCTTGTTCTAGCAAACATCATTGTGTCTACACTTGAGGATATTAAGAGCATGCGGTGCTCAATGCTCTTTACTTGATCAATTCTCAAACATCCAAGTGTTGCTTTAGAGCTGGCCCTGGGGGTTTTATAACGTCTTTTGAATTTGAATTTGACCTTTCCCCCACTTCTGCATCATTAATGCCTTCTTGGTGGCAGATCGTCCCAAATCTATCTCTTAATTCGTGTCTTAATTGCCCTCCGCTTGCTCCCTTTTGCCTTAAAGTGGACCTCTTGTCATGAACAGTGACACCAATGGTCACCTCCTAGCGTACTCGCTTAGTAGCACAGCCCTCTATGCGCGGCTCAACCCCTGTGACATATCGATCTTGCGCGCAACCTCCTCGTCACGTAGCTCCCATACAGACTCTTTTAAAGTCATGTGCTCTCTTTCAACTGCTTGGAGCACTAAGACTTTGTTTCCTATAGATAGTTAGGTGGTTGCACCACCAGTGTGAGGCTTCAAGTCATCTTCCAACCCGGTCCGTGAGCCCTCCTTAATTACCCTCACGCTAGTCAGCACCTTGCGTTCTTCCTTAGACAGTGCGCTCCCCTAGTTACTTTGTCTGATAAGGTGCGATCGTAGCCATGGTAGAAGAGCCAGAAATTCTCGGTGACAATCTTCTAATGTGGTGGTATGGTTGCCCCTATCTTGTCCTGTCCTTCTATCGACGTGACATGTTTGCATGATTTCGGTTTCCAGTTTTCTAATTTCCACATCCATTAACATGCTTTTCTGCTTCAGTCGTACCCAAGTTTCTTTGAGTTTGTGAATTTTCAAGTTCCTCGCCAAATGGCTTCCTGTAACTTCATAATTCCTTTACCCGGGTCCTCGCGTACTATTCCAACTATGGGAGCCATTTTAAGGGGATTCTTCTCTGCTCTTATGGTTTTGTCTCTTCTCGTTATTGTTGGGATCACTTCTGCACTCCGGTTTTTTCTTATGGCCCTATAGTCGCATCGAACTACTGGTACGCGCAAGTCCCAGTCAGTTTGTCTCACCTGGTGAAATTTATTCATGATTCCACATAGCTCTTTGAATACTCTAACATGAAATATTTTTCACTTTTCCTGCTCCCACGTCTAGTTTGGATTTTTGATCCTTAGTCTGTGATGTGCTTGCACAGCACACGTCTGCACCCATTGACACAGGTGGGTACACAAGTTGCTTCGTCCTGGCTACCCAGCTCACGTTCGACACTGGGGGCTTCCAAATTGTACGCGCAATTGTCTTCTACATTCATGCTAGTTGACAATGGTCTTCTGATCTGTACTCCACCATCGTGAGGGTGTTGCGTGTAGTGCCCATTCCAACGCACTGTATCGCTGTTGTTTCGGTACTGCACTTTCAAATTTGTCTAGGAATTCATTCACTGATGTCACTCCATCATATGTTGGAAGTTCCCTTGCCTCTGTCGTCATGCAGTGCAATGATCTAATCATCATGTTGCAATTCAGCGTTGTCACTTTGTGCAACCAATTTTGCCAGCATTCTACTTCTTCGTCTAAATCCGAAGTACAGGAGCTTTTGCCCTGCAACGAGATTCTCCCATCTACGGTCGAGTTCACCCGATCTTGGTCTCACTCTGTTATCTGGTAAATACAATCCAGCTCATCGCCGCACACTGGTTCAGTGTAGTGCGCTCCTTCGGCTGGGTCTAGCGGGACTACTACACATAGGGACTTTTTCTCGAATATCATCTTCCGCTTCTTCAGGTTAATGACTCCATTCATATCAGTGGCCTAGTATATTCCTAGCAACACGAGATAAGGACTGTTGTCATCAACAATATCTATTACTTAAAAGTCCATCTGTGTGCTCGCGCCTTTGATATCAACTGTTACCCCTTGCAACCTCCCCATGGGAAAAATATTTTGTTGGTTTGCCATTCATAATTGAATAGGGGACCACTACAACGCGAGCTTGCCCATACGTTCCCATGTTTGCTTCGGTAATACATTCGCGTCTGAACCCTGTTCTAGGATTACCTGATCCATTTCATATTTGCCAATATGTGCCATCAATCTCATTACCCTCCCCGTGTGTAATGAACGCTTCCCCAATTTCCAGACTACGTGTGGTTCCCCTGATCCCATGCACATGGTGATCAACTCCTGTAGTCCCTTAACTGCCTTATTGTCATGTAGCAGTTTCATGCATGTCTCTAAAAAGGTAGTGAGCATAGAAGGATCCATCCCTGGCTTTAGTTGATCCTTACTACCTGAAGTAGATGTCTCCACGAAGCTCTTCTGAGCTTCCATGAATGTCTCCTTTGCACGTTCTAAGTCAAACACAAGTTCCTTTGTAGAAGCCTTGTGAACCCATGTATCTTCCTCGGGCTACTTCCCCTTATCCTCCCCTATGGTCGCACCGCTTCTGAGCATCATGTTCACATTTGGGTCTTCTTTGCGTGGTTTAGACTTGATCATTTGGATATTCTAAGTCGGGGGGGGGCTGGAGTACCCCTTTCTCATGCATCTGTGCAATCAACATAGGACAATCTATCATTTCATGATCAAACTAAGCACAATATGAACATGATATTCTTGTCAGGTTGGTACAATCGCGAGCGCAGTGCCCTGGTCCTCCGCAATTGTAACAAATTAACTTCCCGTGGCCCCCCTTCCTAGTTCCATTCCTCCTCGTCCTCGACCTCATCCTTGAAATCCAGCATGTGCCATCCCCATGGCTAGGTCGAGAGCTCGCGTTTCTGTCTGCATCTGATAGGCTGGGGTCTAATCCTTCATTAACTCGTAGCTACGACAAGTACACTCGTCATGGCCTACTGACCTACAGAAATTACAAAAAAACTATTGAGGAGTCTGTGTATACTTCTGCAATAAATGATACTTATCTGTCATGCGTTTTCCTCCTATCTAACAGAACGTGCACCATAGCGCGGGTGTCGCACTCAACCCTACCTGTGCATCTGGTCTCATTAGCATTGGTCCCCTTCCTACCAAGTAGTTTGTGAATACTGGACAATGATCCTTGTCATGGCCCTGGCCATTGCATTTTATGTACCACACTTCCTCGAGCGCCTCTGGCTGCAGTGCCCTATTCTGCTTCAAGCTCTGCATTTCCAAGCATAGATTCTATAGTTGCACGTGGATTTGTTGAACTCCCAGCCTCGGATCATGTATGGTGTCTCATGCAACCTCATCACCATTTCCAGTGCTTTGGCTTGGGTAGAAAGTTTCTGTTGCGACAGCGCCGTCCTCTGGTGCGATGTTAGAGATGCCAGAAACCATGCACAATGTTGTGCATCTGTGAGCGTCATATTAGCCTCGCGGATCATACTCTTTAGTTGCTGATCCAAATCCCAGGGGGTCTCACCTGGAAGCATCATGATCTCTTTGAACCCAATGATTGACTGTTTCTCTGATTTCGGCTAGCTAAATTCTCTGTTCAATGCATTCTAGATATTTGCAATCCCTGCATTTGGGTGGTTATTAGAGTGCTTGATATACCATGTCAACGCACGATCCTGTAGTGCGCTCACCAATGTAGCCTTCTTAATGTTCTCTTCCATGACCCCTTGCACTTCCCACACTGTTCTTACCATGAACAAAAACTAGTCTGGATCCTCATTCCCTACTCCTTTGAATACAGGTAGCTTGATTGCGTTCGCCATGCTAAACTGTGGGGTCGGTGGGGGTGGAGTGGGTGGAGATGGAGGTGAAGGGGGTGAAATGGGTGGTGGCATGGATGGAGGTGGTAGTTACGGAATGCGTTGTCTTATCAAGCTAACCGCACTTCTTGGAGAGACCCGAGCGAGCTCTTCCTCGCTTTCTTGTGAAGGTGAAATTAAGGGACTGTTTCCTACTTCCCCGCTACCTTTGTAAAACTTTCCACTCCGTGTTGTTCCAAACATTAATGTATTCACATAACCCGCTTTTCACATAAAAGCACATTAATCTAGGTATTCAAAGATTTAATGTACTTACCTTGCGGTCCCTTGAGAAAATGTCATTCTAATTCGTTGTAGCTCATGGTTGTGTCTATCACAAACTCAGTGATAAATCCCCCTATTATCCAGTCGAGCCAATGTTCCACAGCTCGCGTGATCTTATCTTCTGATGCCTCTAGTTTGTGCACTAATTCTAGAGTCCACACTATCGGTTGGTCGAGCTTATACCTTCCCTGGCTATTAGCTAACCTCACGATCCACTCATATAGTTCAGAAGGGAAGGATGCGAAGAAGCTATCATGAATTTCCATGTACACGTAGAGATCCATCGACCTTTTCTCATATACTCGTGGAGTTATGTTTTCCTGTGTCACGAACTCGTGAATAATCTTGTCCAACCACTCTTCAATTTCCTTCTTTGTTTGGTTCTAGTGGCATGACATCAGACATCCCTTAAGTAGATCTTGATGCTGACAATAGAACCATTTGTTGGCTTGTAGGGGCCTGACCCAGGTTCAGAAGTGATTTAGCCAAACAAATCCCAAAATTACCGGCCCTTTCGGCAACAGTCCATGGTGCACGAACTAAGGTCTCACCTGAGGTAGTATGGGAGGGTGCTGGAACCAGGTTTCCACACCTTATGGATGTCTTGATGAAGTCTAGGAAGTTTGTGAACCGAACCTGCGGTCTTGCGCTGCTCCATGTAGCCGTCTGTCCTTCACAACTTGTGCATTTGCTTCCATGCAGCTCTGTAAAGAGCACAAAGAGGTGTTGTCTAGATCCTTTATCCCTACAGTGCTATTATTATAGATCTTACTTAATTGTGTGGGCCCAATATTCTCATTAATCATTCAACATTGATAACAAGTGTACACAATCATACAACTATAAAGAAATGCATAAATATAACAGAAGCATAGACACACAGTATTTCAAAATTAACTTATCTTTTATTAATTCTCTATCCAAGTATAGTCCCAACTCTGCCCTGCGCACTCAACTGTAGGGGTCCGTGCACATAGCTTTGGACTCTACCAAGCCTCTACACACTCAACTATAGAGCCTCTTCCTACTACTAAAACCAAAGACTCAGACTTCCAGACTCAGAGCTAATTCATCATCCAAAACTAAGACTTCTTTACACTTAGAGCCTCACTCTATTTATACAATCCCATGGTCCACGGACCATGGGTAGGCCGACACACTTTACATTACATTACATTATCTTAGGGTGGACAACCCTGGACTCTTGCTCTCTGCGGCCGCATTTCACGGGGTCTTTACATTACACTTGACCAAAATTTGGGCTTCAAGCCCCAAAAACTCGCTATGGGGGGATTCGCTGCCAAACAGGCTGCAAGGAAGAAATCAAAATCCAAGCTAAAAGCTCAGGTCGGTCCATTCATCTACAAGACTAGAGCAGCAGGAGAAGAAGAAGACAGTTATTAAAGGAAATGAAGTTTTGTCTCAGTTTCACTTGGTCTTATGACCCAATGGGAGTGATTTCTAAACTCAGGGTTGAAAATAAGTTTACCGCATATCACCACACAGGCAGACCTAAAAAAGAGCAATACAAAAATTAGTTGGAATGGAAATAGAACACACTTCAAGAAGCTAAAGAGCAGGAAGTTTCTACTTCAAATGTAAAAACTCCACTTCCATAGGAAAAGACAACTAAATGAGGAAGGGAAGAACAATCATCCCCTACAACTAAAGCATCAAGCCAGGGCTTTAGGATTGTGCATAGAGGGAAGAGACCTAGGATATCTGTGATTGTTGGTGCAACAAATGAGTCTTAGAAAACAACATTTGATGGACTTGGAGATACTTTTCTCTATACACCTATTGTTGGACAGTCTACCCCGTCCCCAACTCATTCCACTACTTCTCAGGAACAACAGATGATTCAGACTAGTGGAATCATTCATAAGGATAAGGAGGAGGACATATTTCATGTTTTCAATGAGATTAAAAAGAAGAATGAAGAATTGAAATTGAACACCTATACCCAATTCTGGAAACATTCCTCCAGCTCTCAAGCTAGACTTCTTTCAGTATCTGACTTTGAGAAGGGAAAGATGCAGATGGCTTTCTTGCAAGCTCAAATTCCACAGCCCAGGACTCATGAAAATTATCAAAACCAATCCTCATTTGATTTCAATGTAAAATATGTACATCTAATTGATCAAATTGAGATGGACAAATAGACTAGCCATATGATTTCTTCTAGTTTAACTCATACTGCCATGGGTTTGTCAAAGTTGCAGGTTACCTTGGCCAATACATAGTCACAACTCAAGTTGGAAAACGTTTCCTCACTTGCAAAGGACACCAAGATCAAATCCTTAGAAGATTTGGTGCTAAAGATGGGATATGATCCCTCAAATATAATTGTTACAGAAGAACTTATCAAGAAGAAAAATGTTGAGCTTTTAGCATTAAGGAAGCAGCTCAAACTGCTAGCTTCTGAGGACCCAATGACCAAGGAGATTGAAGAAACAGAGACTCAAAAATCAGACATGATGAAACTCATCATGGAACAAAATCTGCAAATAAAATAGATGGAGGAGAAAATGGAAAAATTGGTCAAAGAGAAAGAGGAATCTGTGAAAAGGGCTCAAATTCCAATGGATGTAGTTCCTCTTTTAGCAGTATCTATAACCAATGTTTCTAACTCAGGCACAACACCAACTACAGGTACAACAGAAGGAGTTGAACAACTTGCAGAAGTTGTTCAGAATCTGTCCATTCAGACAGTTGAAATTAAGAAGTTGTACGATGAACTAAAGGAATTAAAACATATTAAGGCAGTTGCAGATAGTTCACATGCAGCCGAGTTGCAGAGGAAAAAAAGTCAAATTGAAGTTTTTTAGAAGGAAATCAAAGTGTCTTACCTCGAAAACAAACTAGGTTTGGAAAAGGAGATTCTATGGGAAGAAATTACTGAATCATTCAAGGATATCTGGCCCTATATCAAGATAATATTTCATCAAAAAGACTTGTTGGAGAGAGCTCAGGAAGCTATTGAAACTATTTCTAAAGAGCTTGAGGACATGCCAGAAATTGCTTCTGAAATAATCAAATTCCTAAATTCTAAAGACAGCTATGAGCTTGAATAATTAGGTATGAATGATAGGACAACAACTATACTGGAAGTAAAGAAGATCATTACCAAGAAAAACCTCATTCTTCATTTGGAGGAAAAGTGTAGCAGTGTGAATACCATAGTTCAACGATTTTTTAGCAGGTTAGAACCCTTGACCAGTACGGGTTTGCCCTCTATGCTTGTGATAAATGACAAATTAATGCCTATTGAAGATTATGTTTGAAATATTATAGAGGTAGGCACCAATGCAGCTTCAGTTTCAAACATAAGATGTACACCAAGGGTTGTGTTGAATGCACTCAGAGATTCCTTTTCATTTTGAATGAAATTAGACATATAGTTCCAGTAAAACCCACTTTTACTAACTATATAGATATGACTAAAGTTTATAGAAGGTAACTAAGTTATCGATCCTAGATAAGAAATGCTGGGAAGAATTAACTAATTTGCTTGACTAAAAGGGTGACCAAAAAACATTCAGTATTTCCAGGAATAGTCATCACTAGCTCAACAATTCTTAGTTTTTCTAGCAACAGTCATCAACAGCTCAGCACCAAAATAGTGACAGATTGACTATCAATTTATATTCATGATTTTGTATTTATATATTTTTGTAAAATAGTTTAAGATATTTTCTCAATTCTAAGATTTTATAAATAACTTTCTTTCACGAGTTATTAAGGGTTTCACCCTTGAAGAAGCATTTCTAAACATTAAATGTACTTGACTTTTCTAAATCATTAATACAAAAGCAAAGGATTCTGAATTCTGATTCATACAATTTCGTTTTTACTGTAAGCTTTTCCAGTTTTATTTCACAATGTTTTCTTCATATTCTCGTGTTTTACAAAGATAATCAGGTAGGAGTAATTGTGTTTCAATTTATTCCTATAAGATTCTGAAGTGATCATCTATAAAGAGAATGAATTATATAAACTGTTTGTTTAATTAATTCCCTCTAAATCATAAAATCATCAGTATCTTTTGTAAGCTTAAGCATATTTTGTTAAACCTTCTGAACATAGTTTAAAGGTTTTCTTACTTATGATTATTTAATTTTCAATTTGAAGACTGTGATAGTCATATCATCTCTCTATTTCTGCTCACCACCATACAAGCTATATCACTGTGTGAATTTTAATAGTAGCCCTCTGTTTAAATATTAATACTATTCAAAAGGTTAGGCATCATTGTTTTAAATCTGTTTCATACATTGGTCCTCCAAATTAAAACAAAACCCCCAAAACAAACATCTTAGATGCCCTGGCATGATAGCTAACCATTATCATCTCAGAGATACAACATCAATCTGGCGCCGTTGCTGGGGACTCGAATTTCATTAAGTTTTCCTGGGTCAACGATATTATTCCTATTCCTTTAAGGTGATTAAAGGTCTAGATAGGTAAAAATCCTTCACCTGGAAACTCCACTGTACCAAACTAGCACCTTTTAAGCACACTAGATCCCATTCTGAATCTGACACAGTTAGTCCTCTGTCAGATCCAGAAAGACTTGTGAGAAAGGCCAGTTCTAGAAGAAGACATCAACCATCTTCTTCTACTTCAGCCTTATAGTCTGAAGATATATTACAATTTTATCCCTATAGTAACATTCCATCCAATCCAGAGTACACTCACTTATCACCAAGGGTTGTTGAACTCTTAGATAGGGGAGTTGATTTCAAATCAGCTTTCCTTATTCATTCACTTGAATCTCATCCAGAACCCCCACTTCCACCAGGATCACCTAAATATGAGTCTGACCTGGTTGTTCATTTACCTAAATACAAACCTATAGACTTTATATCCCCCACAACTTATTCATTTCATTCCACCTTTGAACAACCAGAATATTCTACCTCTAAAAAACCTGAAGGGAACTTTGCTATATATTCAAATCCACTCTTTGAAACTCAAGATGGTATTCATTCTGAGGTCCACAAGTTGGTTATTAAAACTCCTTTAAAATCATTTAGGAAGTCTCCACCTTCTTTATCTCCTCCTTCTTCACCCCACATAGTAGTTCACCCCTTCTATCACCATCTTCCTCTTCCCTATCATCATCTTCACAAACATCTCATACATCATCTTCTACTATGGCATTCCAACCCATTGTACAGGCAAGATATGCAGATTTAGTTTCACCTCTAGTCCTTGATTCTTTCCCTAATGGATATTTAAAGCATCTTCCTAGATATAATGGAGAAATTGGTCCCTCAACTGAGGATCATCTTCAAGCATTTCTAGACTTTGCAGATAACATGAACATAGAACAAGAAAATTTTTACATGAGGTTTTTTGTTTAGTCTCTTGAGGGAAATGTGAGGACTTTGTTTAGGCAGTTACCTGCGAATTCCATTAGAAACTAGGAAGAATTAACAAATATATTAAAAAATCAATGGGGGGTGAAAAAAGATGCTCTTTAATTTTTGACTGAGTTTGAAGAACTTAAAAGAAACTTTGGTGAACCTGTCTCTAATTTTATCAAAAGGTTCAACAAACGTTATCATAAGATACCCCTTGATTGCAAACCATCTATAGCAGTAGCTAAATCTAGGTTTTCAAAAGCTTTTGAAGATGGTTTTTATGTGATCTTAAGAGAAAGAACTTCAAGGACCCTTGAATATATGAAAACTAATGCTATAGAGGTGGAAGACAATAGGTCTATCTCAGCCAATTTAAAAGCTAAAAAGGAAAAGGCCCAAAGAAAACTTAAATCAAGTCAAGAGGCCTCTACTTCCTCTAATACTAAAACTGAAGATTCTAAAATAGATGAGATAACTTCACTTCTTAGAAATCTATCTAATAGAATTTCCAAGATTGAGAATCAACCTAGAACAGTTCAACAAACAGTCACTCGACCCAAAAATCAAAATCAAGGTTAATAAAAAATAAATCCACCATTACAAATTCTTCAAAGGCCTAGTAATGATCAACAGGTTCCAACTCCTTTACTGCTAGATGATCAACATCCTGATGACAATACTATGACTATCACTGAAGATATTAATAATATGGATACCTCTTTTGGTCATACTGATATTATTCCTCTCCCACAACAAAAAACGGTTCAACAAGGTCAAGACTACTCACAGGCTTCCAAATACCATGCCTTCTCTGAATTCCAAATTGTAAAACTAAACAAAAGATATGATCTTAGGTGTAGACCTAGTCCTGGAAGACCCCTTAAGGAACCTCCAACAATTGAACCTTGTACCAAAGCTGTTTAAACTCAAACAACTATTATTCGACCATTAAATTACTCAACTGATACTACTCAAATTGAAAAAACTTTTTTAACTGCATTTAATGTTGAAAAGGAGTTAGAAAGAGTTAAAATCCCTATATCACTTTCAAAACTTTCCAAAATCCCTGGATATAAAAATCAAGTCTCCAAATGGATACAAAACACCTCGGTTGATGCTAAAAGTGATATCATTAGTCTTCAAGATGAAAAACTAGCAGTTTTCTTTGGTCCTAGCTCAGATATGGTAGATGAAATAGTACCCCCTTTCTATGTGACTCTTAAAACAAACGATTCTATGCTATACAATTGCATGCTTGATTATAGAGCATCACATAATCTTATGCTAAAAACTATCATGGATCATTTAAATCTCGACATAACCAGATCTTATCATGATTTCTACACCTTTGATTCCAAAAGGGTTCCTTGTCTAGGATTGATTAAGGATTTAGTAGTTGTTAGCCTCCTGTCGCAACAGGTTTCATCTTTCATGATTGACATTTTTACATGCCAAATATGTCATACTTGGCAAGCTGCAGTGTTCCATATTTCCTGAAGATACCATGAGAGTGTGCTAATCCAAATGCCACTGTTGAGATTCCATATTGATGAGTTGTTCCAGTTTTGAAGAATTTTCATTTAAGGGAGGTCCAAACAGTCTAATCTTGGTCTCCCTAGGTTTCAATTTCCTGTTGTAGAATATAGAGAATGCATCTGTCCAAACAATTTAACCTTGGCAGATTTGTAGATAGGTAGAGAATCAAAGGGATCCAATTGTTTAATCTGGGTCCTGGTAGAAATAAGTGCAGATTTAGATAGGAAACATTCAAAAAAAAAAATGTGTAAATCTGGGTCTGCAAGTCTAAGTGCACCCTAATCAAAAAAGAAAAAAAAATGTTAGGAAATTAGGCTGGGTAGGTAGCTATGGTTGCAGAAAGCTGATTCATGATCAAGTTTGTGTTTCAAACTGTTTTATCTTTTCAGATCAGTGCAGGCAGTTCGATTCAGGAGAGCTCAGAACTGGACATTACTAACTTCCCCTTCTTCTAATTCCCCAAGTCACTTACTAACTCCCCAAAGAGGTCAAGATCTGCTTGATTCCTCTTAGCTTCATCATCATCCATATCAGTTGCCTTGGTGAGGATTTTCTTCACTCAAGGACTTCATCTCTTTGCAAATTCGTTTCCCCAAAATTTAGCCTAAGGTCCCTGACCTTAGCGCCTGCTGATCACCTTCATATTAACTATTAACAGTAGTATATAACTCCCTATCAGTTTTTCCCCTTTCCCGTACTAAAACTTTGTATATAAAATTCCCCTATGTAAATATCCCCACCTTGGCAATATAGCCATATATTTTTTTTAAAGTCTGGGGAAAAATAGTCCATCTGGGGCTGTTTTTAGCCCATCCGAGTCATAACAGGGATTAATCTAACACCTGGCCAGATTAATAACCTCCCCCCTAGCCCATAAACCCCCTATTTTGCCCCCAAACCAAAGTTCTGTACATGAAATCTTAAACCCGTGCTCAAAACCCATATTTTACCCCTTACCCTAAAGTCCCGAGCTCAAAAAACATACTCCGCCTGTTTATAACCCCCATAACCCATATAAACCATAGTTTAAAACCCCCGCGCGCTTTATTAAAAAGAGAATATTCCTTGAATATCCCCGCCCACTAACCCGCCGACGCCTCGCCATCGCCACCAGTCGTCCGTTTCCCCGCCCCGCAGATCAACGGCTGGCGGGCCGCCCCATCTCCGAAACCGCCTGAGCTTTAGCGTCCGGGAGATGGGCGGTATTGCCACCGTACTCCTGCCACGCGTCAAGCGTTGGGCTGTGGCGGAGGTCCCCCTCACGAAACCACCATCCCCAAAAAGTGGTGCGCCACAATACCGCTTACCGCCCTCCCCTGTGACGTAAACCCCACGTCACATGCACAGTCACCGCTCACGTCACCCCCCTACCCAGTCACATGTCGAGTCACCTGCCTGCGTGGCCCCTGCCACATGTCATGCCACGTCACCGTCCGTACATGATGATGTCACGCTGACGTCATCCCTCCACGTCATCATGCTGACGTCACCCGTCGTACAACGTCACATCATGCTGACGTCATGCTGACGTCATCAACACATTTTGGCGCGAAGGAGCAAAAGTCGCACTTCGAAGCCCCAGAATCCAATTCTGAGGCAGTTCTCATCGCAGGATTTTTTAGGCTGAAATGGAGAATCTTCGGGGAATCTTTTCATCATACGACCCCAGGAAGCCCGAAAAGGCGCTAAAATGACCCATTTTCCTCGCAGAGCATACCTAAAGAAGCAGAAGACAGTTCCAGAGGATATAGAGGCCGAGCAGCCACCACTAATTTGTGAATAAGACCCATAGCACGTCATAACAGCATCAATTTATTGCCAAAGAGTATCAGAGGAAAAAAGGACGCCAAAGAGTATCAGCAAAGATTTTGTTCAGTGGCTCAAAGCACCTGTACATTAATGAAGCCCCCAGAAAGTCAAATCTGGCATCATCAGCCCATCCTTACCTTCAAATCACAATTAAGGCATTCAAATCCACAGGACAGCAAAGAAGCAAAAACCCATGCACATTTATTTCGGAAGCAACTGCACCAAGCCACCAAGGACTACATAAGTTATTCAGTTTTGATACGGCCGCCCCCAACGCAGCCTGAGATATTTTCATACATTTATTTCAGATAGGAGTAGGTAGATTAATTATTCTTTATGACCTGATTACGTCAAGATGTAATAAAGGAACTCTGTAGATAGTTTTGCCCTATATATACCACCCTCTGTATAGTTTTAAGGGTTGGTCAATTGAGAATTTTCACTAGAGACTCGCACTGTATACCTGACTTTTTCTGTAATCAAAGATTGCTGAAAGCTTGGAGAGCGAACTGTCTATTGTTAATGAATGTTTTGGAGACTGAAGATGGAATTCTTGCGCTGCAGCCTGAAGCAATAAGTGCATCTTATCTCTATTTATGTGTTTGCCATTATATAAATAGCAGAAAGAAAGAATAGCCTAGAATTCGTATAAACACGCTCTATGCTCAATTTCTGTTATTTCCTTATGTTTTCTTCTAAATGAATTGGTTATGAATATGAATTCTTGCTGGCTCATGTTTACCCCAATTCACCTGTTTTGGCCAATTATCTAGGGATTCTTAACTGCCCCTAGGTAGCGCCCTCTTACCTTCTCTGCTAATCTGTTGGAGAGATTCTTAATTGCCTCTCTTTCTTTAGCGTTCATTCCATCACTTAGACCTGAAACATTGTTTCCTACGCAGCTGTCTTGCTCCATTTTCCCTCTGTTGTGACCAAGTGAAAGCACCAGTAGTCACACTCCTTGACTCCATTCCCAATGGTTTGAAACTTCCAGACTATGCCTTGCCTCTCTGTTTGAAAACATCAATTTTCCCACCAAAAACAAAACAAAAACCCTCTGAACTCGAGACCTAGCCTAAAATCCCTTTCAAAAAATCTAAATCTTAAAGAGAGAGCCCTCTCTGATTGCAGGTTGGCTAGAACCTGCAGTCCAAAGTTGGTCTGTGGTTACCTCGGCCGTATCCTTTTCCAGAGCTTAAGGACAACCTAAGTGATAACATAATGGCGACTCCACTGGGGACCTTCCTCAGATAGTTTCACAAAGAAGGTAAGAAAGCTCTACCAAGACCATAAATCAAACTTTCCAAGTGTTGTTTATCTCTTAAAACTACATATGAAGCCTGAATGTCAGCCAGGAAGCCTTTGAAACTATTCTTGCTTTGCATTAACAGGAGTAGATAAATGCTGCTTCAGTCAATCTTCATGCTAGTTTTAAGTTACAAACGAGCCGTCCCATATTTTAATTAGTCCCTTGTCGATTACAAAAACATTCCCAGGAAAAATACCCAAAAAACAATTCAGAAGCTGGCTCCCAAGAAAAATCCATGATATACAAGGTCAAATCCAGATCCCAACCCTCCAGCTATTTTTGAAAACCCTAACATAATCCCCAAAATCATTAGGAAGCAAGAAAGACAGGAAAATTTTGCTGATTTGAGCCCTGAAACAACTTACCCTAGCTGTTTTCCGACTCCTGTCAAGGTTTTGTTTCGTACAACCCCTATTTCCATCAGTTCATCATTTACATCCCGTAGTACTCCTTCCACACCTTCATTCACTGCACATACTAACACCACTGTTGTTTCCAGCGTTCCAGTTACTCCTGTTATCCCTGTTACTCCAGTTGTTCCACTTATCCCCGTTGTTCCACTTATACCTGCCAATATGGCTAATAGATATGCACCCCTGCAATTACCTGCCAATGTTGGGGCTTTACCTCAAGAGTACCAATCTAAAATCACATATTTTGACAGCACCGGTCCTTTCACAGCCATTCAGCATACCAAAAAGATGCAAGATTATTTTGAAAACTATGAGATAGACGATGATAGCGTAAGAATGAGAATTTTTGTTCAGAGTTTGACAGGTGATGTAAGAACTTGGTTCAGATCACTTGCTGCAAATTCCATAACCACCCCAGATGAGCTTTATCAATCCTTCACCAACAGATGGGAGAAAAAGAAAGACCCCTTGCACATACTAGCTGAATATGATACGATCAAACGAGGCCCTCAAGAGACTGTTTTGGAGTACTGTGCAAGATTCAATAACGTATATAATGCAATACCACAGAACTTAAGACCTCCACCTGACCTTGCTTTGTATAAATTTCCGGATGGTTTTGACCCTGATATGGCATATCAGTTGAAAGAAAGAGCCCCTGCAACTCTTGCAGATGCACAAAATGTTGCTGTCACCGTAGAAGCCAATTTAATTGCTAAGAGAAACAGAGCTAGAGCCGAAAGAAGAACTACCTTTAAGGAAGAACCCTCAGCCTTTGACCAGAAGCTTGATGCTATCATCAATGGCCTGCAAAGGCTGGGAGAAAGAGTAGAAAATGTTGAGAGAAAAGCATCATGGGAAGGACAACAGTCTAATACCATAAAAAACCCAAATTTTAGGAGAACGCAGAACACAAATGCTGGTAGGCCTAACCAAGACCATGATATAAGACCCCCTTTCCAAGACAACTATGTAGAAGGATCCACCTCTGGTAATCAAACAGAAGACGATCACATGAACTTAATGGATCTAAAGGGTGAGCATCAAACTTTTCTGACACAAGAAGACCAGAATGAACATGACTATAATCAATTTCAAACTAAAACTGGTGAGTCTTTTGATTTTAAACAAGGTTATGATACTGCTGTGTACGAAGTACACAAACAATATAAACTGAGAACTAGGACCATTGACATCTCTGAGCCTAGTAAATCAAAAGAAAGCAAACAACCCAACAAGATTAAAAACAAAGCTGTTGTAACAGAACCAGCTGATATACCTGTTCCAAACCCAGATCAAGTGACTGTAGAAGACATAACAGACACGCAGCCCGCTGTTGAGCAGCCTCAGCCACCTCCTTTCTCAAAACAAAATTCAAACAGGGTTCCAAAAAACTTTCCTGAAGTTGAAAAACCGCAAGCAAAAACTTCCCATAGCAGTGATAAACAAGAGCAAAACGCAGATAATTCAAATGAAACAGAAAAAACTGTTGTTATCAACACCAAGACTCCACTAGAAAAGTCGTTTAACTTAGAAACAGAAATAGCTAAGTTAAAAATATCCATTCCCCTCTCAGAATTGGCCAAACACAATATATATAGGCAGCAAATTCAAAGGTCACTTCAAATGCTAGAAGTTAAGGATGATGTAGATGTTTTAGACGACACCCCAGAGCTGCTATTTGGCCCAGAAGTTAACGGAAAATCAACACATGGACCTGTCCCACCCTTTTATGTCAGTTTGCATATACATGACAAAGTTTTGCACAATGCTATGTTTGACTCAGGGCCATCGCATAATCTTATGCCCAAAGCAGTTATGCAAAAACTGAATCTTGATGTTACAAGACCTTACAAAGATCTGTACTCAT
The DNA here is from genome assembly GCA_031772625.1 of Pinus tabuliformis. Classification (NCBI taxonomy): domain Eukaryota; kingdom Viridiplantae; phylum Streptophyta; class Pinopsida; order Pinales; family Pinaceae; genus Pinus; species Pinus tabuliformis. The sequence continues at coordinate 442,553,496 of CM062814.1, read as the reverse complement.
TTGACTCAAGTCAAGTGAAATGTTTAGGCCTCATCAAAGACTTGTGTGTCTCCTTAGTCCAATATCGCAACAAGACCATCCTCATGGATGTAGTGGTCGCTGACATTCCTGTTGTTGGGAAAAGTATCTATTCAGAATGGCCCTATCCCACTCTAAGGTGTGATAGTGCCTTAGCAACAAACAAGGAAAACTACTTGAGTATTCTTCTTTATGAAATGTAAATGAAGAGGAAGGATGTAACTAACTTGTGTCTTGCGCTAGTTTGTTGATCCAATCGCTCCTCTCTTCAATAGCTCCCAGCTCCCTGCTCCCTTACCGCCCCAGCTTCACTAAGTTCCTGCAAGATCACAGAAGAGAGAAACTACACAAAGATATAGATATACATTCATAAAAATCTCAGGATCAGATTAAGCTAAACATGCAAATATAACAAAGCATCATTGATACACAGCATGTAGGAGAAACTCAAATAATTTTATTGATATGATAAGAAAGTCCAATAGGAGATACAACCAAGTGAGTCCCGATCCAGCATCTACCTCCCAGCAAAGGACTCCCTTCCTCTCCTCCAAAAAAGCATAAATCACCCAATGTACTAATCTTAATCTCAAACCAACAGCAATTCTCTGCAAAGTACAAAATTCCAGCCTTTGGATCTCTGGGATGAGGGATCCATATATAGATGTAAGCAGAGAGGATGAGTCAGCTTATGTTTTGACTTGTGGCTTCTCTCTGTCAGTTCTTGCTTCCACTTGGAGACTGAGAGCCTCTTACTCATCACTAGTCAAATTTAGTGAGGCAAGTGTCATTGGAGAAGATTCTGGAAGCTTCCATTGTCTCTCCACCTCGTTGAATGACTCTGCCACTTGTCCTTTCCCGCTCAACGCACCTGGGTAGTGCATTCAAGTGCGTTGCAATGCACCTAGCCAGTGTATTTGGGTGCTTTGCAATGCAGGCAGCTAGTGGAGCTTCTGAATTGATCCTGATTTGACTAGTTTTGAGTAGTTTTTGGTGGAGAAATTCTTGGAGAAGCTGTCATTGGTTGACCTTGTTCCTTTAGGAGCTGTAACAACATCTTTAGGGACTTTGGATCCCTTGGATTATGGACATTTCATGCTCAAAGCTGTAAGGCAAAAAAATGTCTATAACAGTTGCCCCCTAAAGTATGAGGCCGTTTATTGGGTGAAATGCTTTATTAGGAGGATCCGAAGTTCTTTCAATGCTGGGAGGAGACCTGTAATAAGATACAATAGAATACATTATTTTTCATACTGTTTTCATGATCTAGCTGAGGTGGGCATTCCCATGCTCAGCTTTATAAATTCATTTTTATGTACATAGGACAGACAATCGTCTGATGGTAGACTGATGATTCTGATGAAATCATCATCCTTTTGGTAGGATGATTATCTGCTCTGCAGTGCTGTACATTTCAATGTCTTTATTTTTCCTGAATATATATCGCAGCCCGGATGGATGAAACTAGATCTGGGGTCTTCAATCTCATCCGATCTTCACTCGAAGTACAAGTTGATCCATGTGAGAAATGTTTTGAAGTCGAACATGGAAAGACATCGCTTGATTACCAGTCAATGATGTAAACTGTTAACAAGCGCAAGAGGAATCACCGATAAGGATGATGACCCTCAAGGTACTGCAGTACAATTCACGTGGTGTGAATAAAGGACTTGGCGTCGAACACCACGCAAAATCTTTCGGTCGAAGGTCATTGATGTATACCTGTTGCCGGAAGTGAGAAACTTTCCATTGAGGCATGCAAGCTTCAAAGTACTGAAGGGGGTGTTCCTAGATCAACTTCTTGGATAATGAGCTGATGTCGACAAGAAGCGATCCATCAAAGGAGGGCCTTGATGTATCCCACATCAATGACACGGAACGGAGCGAATGATTTTGATGGAGGTGAAAGCGATCTGATGATATATGGTTTCGGGTGGCGGTCATGAAAGAATGAAGTATAATGTATGGCAGTGGATGGAAATGGGTGACTTCTCTGGATGACTTCTCTTGAACATATCGGCGACACTTATATGATGGATTGGTAGCATTTACCCCAAAGGTGGATGGTATGGCGAGACCATGGTGATGTGACCGGTGAATGAAACGACCCAACCCGACTCAGGCACGGAGTGGAAGTGTCATGTTCAAGAGCGACTTGCTACCAATAAAGGTTCTTTGAGTTTCTTCCCAATTTTTCCCCAGTCATTGCTGACTAGTACCTCTTTATTTTTGTCAAGCTTGAGGAGGATAACATATGCTTGTTCTATAATTTTCCCTTCGGGCAAACCCATCGCTATGTTTTAACGAACCTAGCGATAGTGAAACTCGTTCTCGTCTAAATACAAGTTTGTCGCTATTAATCTTTTTAACGAGTCTAACGACAAAGATAACTCGGTCCTTTTCATTTTTAGAGAGTCTGAAAAGGTATGTAAAGTTAACTCCGGAGTTCCTTTTTCGTCATCTAATCCCTTAAGTCCGAAAAAGTATAAAACAATACAGAAGGGATGCATTTTCGATAGTTTTAACGAGCCGAACAAAACAAGCGCTCGATCTTTTTGTGCAATAATCCCTCAGGTCCAAAAAGATTAAAATCTAGAGGAGGGATAGCACTTCCTATCGCTTTAACGAGCTGGAAGGCCAAAACTCGGCAATCTTTTCATATTTTACGAGTCAGATGAAAAGAGCTTAAAGAAGACTCGTCTTTTGAGGAACGAGTGATAAAATGGGTAGTAGCTGATTCCAGGTAAGGTTTGGAATTTTCCAATCACGGCAGTGTCACAAGGATGGCTAGTGAAATCACTCTTCGCAGCTGTTCCTCAAAATGGGTAAACAATCAAATGGAGGTGAATGATCGGCCAATGGAAAAGTGGAGGTGACGGTGCAAACACGACCAAGGCTTTAATGGCTGATAATGTTACATTCACGGTGGTTATTTACCGGAGGATAGTTCATTTTTTAACGAGCTTAAACGCGGGTTGAAACACTTGCTCGATCTTATGCTTATTTTTTAACGAGCATGAACTATGCGCTAAAACTGCTCGATTAATCCAGTCATATGATAATAATGTCTCATGTAAGATGCTATTTTTTATGGAGCTTGTGCCTTACAAAGCTATGCCCCGCATCCTTTCATTATGCAAGTTCGGAAACGACTAATCCTACGAGTTTAAAGGGTTAGAGGTCCTAAAAATTTAAAAAATAAATAGCGCCCCTTGCTTGCACTCCAAAAGGTTTGCATGCCCCCAGGTATAAAACAGAGTTTCAAGGTTACCTCTACTTCACTTCCGCCAAAACAATTGTTTTAGCGAGAGAGGCCTACCTCTTACAGGTCACCCAAAGATTGTTCCATTAATCTTTCAAACAAAACACTTCTTTGGCGATGTCTACCGAGATAAACAAAGGCGAGCGACGATGCCCGCCAACTCACATAACTTTGACGAAAGAATATTATTCTAGAATAACCCCTATCTCAATCACGGACGGGGTATAGACTAGTCATATTATCCCGCGGAAACCTACCCTATACCCGAATTTTTCCTGCCGAAGCAGACCAGGACGCATGCCCCCTAGGTTCCAGTCATATCCCTTCGAATTACTCGCGCTCATCGGGAGGACGGACCGTGGGTTGAGACATTTCTTGCGCGAAGAGACCATTTAGGGATGGTATATGACTATTTGCGATGTGTGATCCGGGAAATGAAAGTTGGTCCACGAGCTTGACCACTCTTCCTTCGTGCGGAAAACACATTACTCTAAAGAGTGAGGAGACGATGGCTCCCATGCAATAAATATAGTCTCGTCCAAGGAGTAGGTTATAATCCAAGGGTCCTTGAATGATCATCACGTTCATTTGAACGGTCTTCCCTTTCAATGTTATGGGCACATTGGGGAGGATCCCTAAAGGTCGACTGGTTCCTTTATCAAAGCCTGTCATATTTCTCATTTCAGGCAAAAGCGATGGCGAACCAAGCGCTTTCCAAGCAATAGAGGAAAGGATACTCACAGATGCCCCCTCATCAATGATGGTGCCAACCATGACCATTCTGTATATTTGGACGATAATTCTGAATGGTATGCTTGCTGGTAAACGGGGTCTGCCTAGTTGATTCCAGTCGAAGGAGACAACTAGGTTGCTTGGAGGTGGGACCGAGTAGACGGCCGGGTACGGCTCTGATGAACTTCCTTCCTGTGATAAAGGAATGGGTAGGTTGCCCCCGTGTTTGTCGGAGTCTGTGTTGATGAAGAGAATTTGGACGGTGTCATCCTTGTTCTCTTCTATGACTGTATCATTCGAAGATAAAACCTCTGAAGGCAAGACCGGGTCAACTGCCGCCTCGACCTTTTGACTTTCGTCGGGTATGGATTCAGCGGGTTCATCTTCAATGACCGGCGCTTCAGCTGACCACTTAAGCGGGCCAGCTGGATTTTCAACTAACGAACGACTCGGCAAGAGTTTTTTATATCTAGGAGGAAGTCGTAACGATGAAACCGGACGATCATCCAAAACTCTTTTAGCTTCGTCTAAGAAGGGACAACGGTGGATGGCGTGATTGCCTTCGCACAGTTTACAAGGAGATCTAGCTCTCCCTTTTCATCCTGGGACTTCACTTTCGCTAGTTGACGGTGTGCTTTCAACATGGCAATCAGAGGTTGACGCCACCATATTGTGCAAACGGGGAGACCAGTCCCTTAGTATCCGAGGGATGCAGGGACAATCTCTGTGAAAGTGGTCTCCCTTGCAAATGACACATGGCGATTTAGGCCTAGTCAGTGCGGTGTGTGGATTTTCGTTAGACGACACTCGTTTGCCCCCAGTCGCTTTTGGCTCCTTCTTCTTCTTCTCTTTCTTCTTCTTTTCCCTCTTCTCCTTAGGAACTTGACTTTTGGCTTTGCCAGCCCCATCAAACGAAGAGGAAGGAGGAGAGGAAGAATTAGAGGAAGTAGAAGGTTGGTGGGAAACTCTGGACTCATCTAATTGCTGATTCGATTGTTTAGGAATAGTGGTGTTCTGAACGACATTGGTTGAGAAGAGCCAGACCGGCAAGCCAATTGTCAGTCCTGGAAGCGACAATGTGGCCATATGGGGCGCACCAACATCTCCCCAAGAGGAGAAAGGACTAGGATTTCCACCAAGGGGAATTCCTTGGTTGGTAGGCTCCATTTTCTCAACCTAAAGATCAACGCAGGAAAAAGGGTATGAATATTCCGTTTAAAATAAATTTTAACGACGCTTGGACACAACTTGCTTTTTCAATTTTAAAGAGTCGAGAAAAAGAAAAAGATGACTCTAGTCAGCTTCGATTTTTAATGAGCCTGAAGTGACAAGTGCTCAGATGGACCTTTTCCGTTAAGGAGTCTGAAAAGGAACGAAAGGGACTGCTCTGGAGTTCTAGGTAGAGGGTGTGCCAGACCAATTGCAAAACCGCAGAATACTTTTTAGGGTACAGGCGGTCAATCTTCCCGAATGCTGTGTTCAGTGCATTGCGATCAGTAGGGCGGCCGACACGGCTTCCTATGGATAAAGGTTTTATGCCTATAGGGGTCTCCCAATATATACTCGACGGTACGTGGGAGCACAATCCGTACTGGCACTTATCGTCTCTCAGGAGGAATCACCCAACCATCAGTGAGGCCGATAGTCACCAGGTTTTACGATGCCAGAACACGTCTCTAGCCTAGACCTCTATGTTGTGCGTTAAGTTCCAATGCGTTGTTAAGTTCATTCAATTTATTTTAGGTTGATCTTTCTTAGAAGTTTGCCTTTTTGGATCACCACGAGATGTAGATACAATTCCTAAATGCAGTCTAAAGATGATAAGAAAGCTTTTATCTCTTTTCAACAATGAAAATCCTAGCTACAAGGGGAAAAGAAAGACACAATCTTTTCTCAAAGAGCATAGAGCACACTGTAAATGCACTTTTCCTAAATCAAACCATACAAACTATCAATATGCAAATGCACAAATGCATGTATTTGTTTTCACTTTCTTAATATTGATGCCTAAAAAGAAAGTTGTTGTACAAATTTGAATTCGATTTCAAGTGAAAAACACAAACAAGTTTCTTTTTGAAATCAAAAAGACGATTATGACACTTTTGAAGTAAACACTTGTTTCGACACTAGAAATTCACAAATTCAAACCAAAATACAAAAGTAAAAGCGCAATCAACTGTCAACAGCAAACAAACTTTCTCCTAAGATCAAAACGACACTTACGACAGGTCTAGATCTAAAGGGCGACAATATGACTAGTTTACTTTTGTAATGGGAAACTGCAAATGATGTAACAAATACACAAAAGCAAATACAGTTTCTTTTATACAACTGAGGCGGAATTAAGGCAAAGAAAAGGGGTTTTTAGATAGGTACACACACTGATAACAGGCTGCAAAAATAAGAGATAAAACTGAACAAAATGAAGCAAAGAACCACAGCTGCACAGGGAAAAGGCTGATCAGCGCACCTGTTGCATAGAGAAACTGAATTGCAGCGCAGGTATCCCTCTTGGGACCTACGTTGAAATGCAGAACCACTTCACAGAGCCTGCGCTAAAGCAGAAACGAGAATTTTCTCTGGGTTCTAGGTCACGGTTTGCAGTTTAATCTATGGTTTTTGGCCGGATAGAAGCTATCAATAAGGTACAATTAGAAGGATGATTTAAAGGAGGACTAAGAGCTATCACAAAGGGCAGTTAGAGCATTTGTGGACCAGCTTGTTCAGATCATAAACAGGCCCAGTGAATGGACTAGAGTAGCAGATCTCTACTTTGCATTTGTAAATAGCAAATGCAGTTCGATTCGCCACTCCTAAGTTTATGAGAAGAACAACAATAGAAACACAAATAAACTAACTAGATACGATCCCCAGCGGAGTCGCCAATTTGTTGTTGGGAAAAGTATCTATTCAGAATGCCCCTATCCCACTCTAAGGTGTGATAGTGCCTTAGGAACAAACAAGGAAAACTACTTGAGTATTCTTCTTTATGAAATGTAAATGAAGAGGAAGGATGTAACTAACCTGTGTCTTGCGCTAGTTTGTTGATCCAATCGCTCCTCTCTTCAATAGCTCCCAGCTCCCTGCTCCCTTACCGGCCCAGCTTCACTAAGTTCCTGCAAGATCACAGAAGAGAGAAACTACACGAAGATATAGATATACATTCATAAAAAGCTCAGGATCAGATTAAGCTAAACATGCAAATATAACAAAGCATCATTGATACACAGCATGTAGGAGAAACTCAAATAATTTTATTGATATGATAAGAAAGTCCAAGAGGAGATACAACCAAGTGAGTCCCGATCCAGCATCTACCTCCCAACAAAGGAATCCCTTCCTCTCCTCCAACAAAGCATAAATCACCCAATGTACTAATCTCAATCTCAAACCAACAGCAATTCTCTGCAAAGTACAAAATTCCAGCCTTTGGATCTTTGGGATGAGGGATCCATATATAGATGTAAGCAGAGAGGATGAGTCAGCTTATGTTTTGACTTGTGGCTTCTCTCTGTCAGTTCTTGATTCCACTTGGAGACTGAGAGCCTCTTACTAATCACTGGTCGAATTCAGTGAGGCAAGTGTCATTGGAGAAGATTCTGGAAGCTTCCATTGTCTCTCCACCTCGTTGAATGACTCTGCCACTTGTCCTTTCCCGCTCAACGCACCTGGGTAGTGCATTCAAGTGCGTTGCAATGAACCTAGCCAGTGTATTTGGGTGCTTTGCAACGCAGGCAGCTAGTGGAGCTTCTGAATTGATCTTGATTTGACTAGTTTTGAGTAGTTTTTGGTGGAGAACTTCTGGGAGAAGCTGTCATTGGTTGACCTTGTTCCTTTAGGAGTTGTAACAACATCTTTAGGGACTTTGGATCCCTTGGATTATGGACATTTCATGCTCAAATTTCTAAGGCACAAAAATGTCTATAACAATTCCACCAAAGTACGGTATGCTCCTGTCAAGATCATGGGGAGCAAAGCTCCAAGGATCCCTTCAATTAGACCTTTCCTACGCTACTATTTCAGTCTTTGGGCAACCAAAGAGACTGTACAGAGAAACGCTCATGAAGTATGTAGTGAGTAGTGAAAGTAAGCCTGAAAATTTTCCCATTTATTCAATCCATTCCGATATGGATTCTTTCATTTTATTTAATGATGAAATAAATCTGCCCACTGATGATAAACCGCTGGTTTTAGAAACAGACACACGTATCAATGAAGAATCGGTTACCCACATGGAAGAAATTGTCAAAACAGCAAATGCAGCCATCATGTTACAAGAACCTCCCCAAACAGAAATTTTAGATCTGCCCAATCCTGAAACAGCTCAAACCCTTAGTACTGACCATAAGCAAGAAATCACATGGTACCTAGAGTTTGATGGCTCTGTCAACAAGTTAGGAGCAGGGGCAGGTGTTTGGATTCACAATACACACAATAACCATGCAGAAGGACATGCCTACAGACTGAATTTCAAATGCACAAATAACATGGCAGAGTATGAGGCTCTGCTTTTAGGCCTTAAACTGCTAAAAACTCTAGGAGCTGTAAAAGTGTCTATCTTGGGTGACTCTGACCTAGTTATACAACAGATGAAAGGTAATTTTGTTACCAATGACAATAGAATGAGAGCCTATAGGACTGCTGCTACTAACATACTCCAGACATTCACTGAATTCAAGCTTGACAAGATTTCCAGAAATCACAACATTCATGCACACAGCCTAGCCACCTTTGCTAGTACATGCAAGCTTCCTTTTGACCCAAACCATCACTTCACAGCTGAAATAAAACATAGGCCCACAGTCCCAAATAACGTTAAAGACTGGCAAGTATTCGAAAATGATGCCCAGATTAATAATTTCCTCACCCTCGAGCATGAGTTTTCAAGTATCAACATTGACATGGATGCTATGACAGATCTAGAACACCTAACAACTGAAAATCAGCAAGATATAACAGCTGCAACAGTCAAGCAAATCATGAGACCGACTGTTTTTGACAAAGAAAACATAGAACAGCTAAAACAAACACAAGTAGAAGAGATAGACAAAACAGAGGCAGAGGTCATTGACTTGAAAGACAATTTTTTGCCTGCTGGTCTAACCCCGCTAGAAGACATGTTTGACTCTAATGACGTTCCCAGAAAACCAAAATTGCAACCCATAAACACTGAGATAGAGGAACATAACATTGGGACAGCAGAAAATCCAAAAATGATCAAACTGTCCAAAAATTTGCCACCTGATCAAAAGCCCAAGTACATTGACCTATTCAAAGAATTCCAAGATGTATTTGCTTGGAGCTATGAGGATCTGAAATCCTATGACACTTCGGTGATCCAACACACCATTCCTTTAAAACCAAACCAGAAACCCTTCAAGCAGAAACTTAGAAGAATTAACCCCATGCTTCTTCCCCTGATTGAGAAGGAAGTAAAGAGGATGTTTGAAGCAGGCATTATAGCACCCATCAGATTCTCCGAATGGGTATCCAATCTTGTCCCTACGAGAAAAAAGACAGGCGAGATTAGACTTTGTGTAGATCTCAGAAATTTAAATCAAGTCTCCCTAAAAGACCACTATCCTCTGCCCAAAATGGACCACATATTGCAGAGAGTAGTGGGTTCATCTAGAATCTCTTTACTAGATGGTTTTTCAGGTTTCAACCAAATACTTGTTCACCCAGACGATCAAGACAAAACTGCATTTACTACACCCTGGGGAACATTCAAATATGTAAAGATGCCATTTGGACTTAAAAACGCTGGTGCAACCTTTCAACGAGCAATGGACATTGCTTTCGCCAAAGAAATACATGACTTCCTAGTTGTCTACCTTGATGACTTAACCCCATTTTCCAAATCTGATGAAGAACACCTCAAGCATCTCAGGAAAATTTTCATAACATGCAGGAAATATGGCATTTCCTTGAACCCCAAGAAGTCTCTATTTGGCCTTGAAGAAGGCAAATTACTTGGCCACATCATATCAAAGGATGGGATCATAATTGATCCTGAAAGAATACAAGCCATCCTCCAAATCCCATTCCGCAAAAACATAAAAGAGCCTACAAGCATTCCTTGGGAAAATCAACTTCTTGAGATGGTTTATTCCGAATCTGGCTGAATTAATAAGACTATTAAGCAACATGTTAAAGAAGGATGCCAAGGTAAAATGGTCTCTGGAAACCAAGCAAGCATTTGAGAGTATTAAAACAACCTTGACACAAACCCCTGTCCTAACCAACCCACAGTTTGACAAAGATTTTATCATATTTTCATTTGCATCTGATCACACCATAGCCGTTGTCCTTTTGCAAAAGGATGAACAGGGAGCTGAAAAACCAATTTCTTTTTTCAGCTGAGCCTTAAGGGACGCCCCTTTGAAGTACCCAATAATGGAAAAACAGGCCTACGCACTTGTTAAGGCCATCAAGGATTTCAGGGTGTATATTTTATATTCACACGTGATTGCCTATGTCCCACACGCTGCTGTTAAAGACATATTGACCCAAGAAGGATTAGAAGGCAAAAGAGGTAAGTGGATTGCAAACATCCTTGAATATGACATAGAAATAAAACCAACCAAGCTGATAAAGGGACAAGGTTTAGCTAAACTGATGTCCGAAACAAACTTTCAGGCCTTAGACATAAACCAGCTGGACAATGAACCGGAGCTGCTGACTCCACAGATCAGTGAAATCTTTTTACAATCCCCATGGTACGTTGATATATGCTTTGCATTGTTAAACTTGTGTGCTCCCCCAGGATTGTCCAGAACCAAGAAAAGATTTTTGAAAATGAAGGCTTTAAAGTTTTGTGTTATAGATGGTGCTTTATTTTGGAGAAATCATGAAGGTATATTGCTTAATTGTTTAACCATGAATGAAACTAACAATGTCATGAAAGAATTCCATGCAAGAGACTGTGGAGGACATCTATATTGGAAGTCCACTGCTGATAAAATTCTAAGGGCTGGTTTTTATTGGCCCTCTCTTTTTGCAGATGTAAAAAAGTTTTCCATATCATGTCACAAATGCCAATTTTTGGAGGGCAAAAGAAAATTGTTGCCCCTGCCCCTTAAACCCATCTCCACCGAAAAACCTTTTCAACAATGGGGTCTTGACTTCATTGGAGAAATTCATCCCTCTTCCTCAGGCCAGCACAAATGGATCCTAACAGCCACCGACTATTTCACTAAGTGGGTTGAAGCCATTCCATGTAGACAAGCCAATGATACCATCATTATCCAATTCCTCGAGTGCAATATCCTTTCCAGATTTGGCTGCCTTGAGAAAATTATCACTGACAATGCCACTGCCTTTAAGTCCAAAAAGATGATCAATTTCTTCCATAAGTTTCATATTACCTTGGGCCACTCCACAGCTTATTACCCTCAAGGTAATGGCTTGGCTGAGTCATCTAACAAAAGCCTTATCAACATCATAAAGAAAGTGCTGGAAGAAAACAAGAAGAACTGGCACAAAAAACTGGTAAATGCCCTATGGGCAGACAGACTTTCAAGCAAAAGATCCATTGGAATGAGCCCTTATGAGCTAGTATATGGCATGGAGGCTAGATTTCCTTCATCCCTGGGCATTCCTACTATCAAGTTGTTACAAGAGATTCAAGCTGAACCAAATGACATTCAAAGAAGAATCAATCAGACCATCCATCTACAGCAAACCAGAGAACAAGTTTATGACAGAGCTCAAATTTTGCAAGAAAAGCTCAAAAAGATGTTTGATAAGAGAGAAAAAGCTGAAGATTTCAATGTTGGTGACAAAGTTCTAAAGTGGGACTCAAGAAGGGAAGACAAGGGCAAACATGCCAAGTTTGATTTTTTATGGAAAGGTCCCTTTGAAATTGCTGTTGTTTAGGGAAACAACACTTATTTTCTCAGATCTATGGAGGACAGCACTGTCGAAGAAGGCCCTGTAAATGGCAGGATGTTGAAACATTATCATGATCCTTGTTGTTGAAACAATGCAAATTCTGTAAATATCTTTGTACAATATTATTTGTAAATACCAGCACTCAGTTTTTATTTCTATAAACAGGCCGATTGTCTGAGGAATAGCAGCAAATTTGGTGAGGACGCAGCCGATGCAAATTTTCCAGTCTCAAAAGCATCAAAACAGAGCAAAATTTTCAGTTCATATCAGCACCGTGCTCTGAGCAAAAGCAAGGCAAACACAGCAGTTTGATCCATGTCCCTAAACTGTTTTAAAAGGCATGTTCCAGCAGCATTATACATAAGAGATCAAGCACGCAGAAGAAAGCAGGCGATGTTGTACAATTCACAGTAACTCAGTTGAGGAGGAGGTTGTTCATAGTTCAAAGTTTCATATCTTTAACAGCCAGAACAAAGAAGAATTTCCTGGTACGCAGCAACAAATAGAAGATCAAGGCAGTCTGACCTGTTGTTCTTGACTTTTCACAAGGAAAAGCCATCCCCAAGTGGAGCCACTGTTAGCCTCCTGTTGCAACAGGTTTCATCTTTCATGATTGACATTTTTACATGCCAAATATGTCATACTTGGCAAGCTGCAGTGTTCCATATTTCCAGAAGATACCATGAGAGTGTGCTAATCCAAATGCCACTACTGAGATTCCATATTGATGAGTTGTTCCAGTTTTGAAGAATTTTCATTTAAGGGAGGTCGAAACAGTCTAATCTTGGTCTCCCTAGGTTTCAATTTCCTGTTGTAGAATATAGAGAATGCATCTGTCCAAACAATTTAACCTTGGCAGATTTGTAGATAGGTAGAGAATCAAAGGGACCCAACTGTTTAATCTGGGCCCTGGCAAAAATAAGTGCAGATTTAGATAGGAAACATTCAAAAAAAAAGGAAATGTGTAAATCTGGGTCTGCAAGTCTAAGTGCACCCTAATCAGAAAAGAAGAAAAAATGTTAGGAAAGTAGGCTGGGTAGGTAGCTATGGTTGCAGAAAGCTGATTCATGATCAAGTTTGTGTTTCAAACTGTTTTATCTTTTCAGATCAGTTCAGGCAGTTCGATTCAGGAGAGCTCAAAACTGGACATTACTAACTTCCCCTTCTTCTAATTCCCCAAGTCACTTACTAACTCCCCAAAGAGGTCAAGATCTGCTTGATTCCTCTTAGCTTCATCATCATCCATATCAGTTGCCTTGGTGAAGATTTGCTTCACTCAAGGACTTCATCTCTTTGCAAATTCTTTTCCCCAAAATTTAGCCTAAGGTCCCTGACCTTAGCGCCTGCTGATCACCTTCATATTAACTATTAACAGTAGTATATAACTCCCTATCAGTTTTTCCCCTTTCCCCTACTAAAACTTTGTATATAAAATTCCCCTATGTAAATATCCCCACCCTGGCAATATAGCCTATATTTTTTTTAAAGTCTGGGGAAAAATAGTCCATCTGGGGCTGTTTTTAGCCCATCCGAGTCATAACAGGGATTAATCTGACACCTGGCCAGATTAATAACCTCCCCCCTAGCCCAAAAACCCCCTATTTTGCCCCCAAACCAAAGTTCTGTACATGAAATCTTAAACCCGCGCTCAAAACCCATATTTTACCCCTTACCCTAAAGTCTCGAGCGCAAAAAACATACTCCGCCTGTTTATAACCCCCATAACCCATATAAACCATAGTTTAAAAGCCCCGCGCGGTTTATTAAAAAGAGAATATTCCCTGAATATCCCCGCCCACTAACGCGCCGACGCCTCGCCATCGCCGCCAGCCGTCCGTTTCCCCACCCCGCAGATCAATGGCTGGCGGGCCGCCCCATCCTCGAAACTTCCCTAGCTTTAGCGTCCAGGAGATGGGCAGTATTGCTGCCGTACTCCTGCCACGTGTCAAGCGTTGGGATGTGGCGGAGGTCCCCCTCACGAAACCATCATCCCCAAAAAGCGGCGCCCACAATACCGCTTACCGCCCTCCCCTGTGACGTAAACCCCTACCGCTTACCGCTTACCCGCTTAGCGCCCTGTTACCTTCTCTGCTAATCTGTTGGAGAGATTCTTAATTGCCTCTCTTTCTTTAGCGTTCATTCCATCACTTAGACCTGAAACATTGTTTCCTGCGCAGCTGTCTTGCTCCATTTTCCCTCTATTGTGACCAAGTGAAAGCACCAGCAGTCACACTCCTCGACTCCACGCCCAATGGTTTGAAACTTCCAGACTATGCCTTGCCTCTCTGTCTGAAAACATCAATTTTCCCACCAAAAACAAAACAAAAACCCTCTGAACTCGAGACCTAGCCTAAAATCCCTTTCAACAAAGCTAAATCTTAAAGAGAGAGCCCTCTCTGATTGCAGGTTGGCTAGAACCTGCAGTCCAAAGTTGGTCTGTGGTTACCTCGGTCGTATCCTTTTCCAGAGCTTAAGGACAACTTGAGTGATAACAGTAGTCACTCTCGCCCAAATCCCAAAAGTGTAGTATTAGATATAGTTGTCACATATATCCCTCCCAAATTTGGAATGCTCCTTTTAAGGTCTTTCTGTGCCAAATTAGGGGGAACTCTTTAGATGGACATGTTTTATGCCACTATTCTAGTTTATGGGGGAGAGCAACTAAGGTTGTATAGAGAGGTGATATTTGTGCACACTGTTTGCAAAACAGATCAACAAAGGAACCATCCTGTTTATGCAATTGATCAATATTTTGGTTGTTTCCAACTTTCTTCAAACCAAACACATGAAACTCAAGAAAAAATTGAATATGTAATTGAAAGACCTGTACCAAATCAGACTGATGTTTGGAAGTTATTCTTTGATGGTTCATGTACAAAGGATGGAGCAGGAGCTGTGGTAGTATTAATCTCACCAGAAAAAGAAAACATTACACAATCATGTAAACTTGATTTTGAAGTTACAAATAATGTAGCTGAATATGAGGCTTTCCTTTTAGGACTACAGTTAGCCAAGAGCTTAAAAGTACAAAACCTGAGTGTTTTTATTGAATTAGATCTCATCGTTAAATAAGTTAGAAATCTTTTCCAAAAAAAACATCCTAGGCTTAGATATTATCGAAATGAGGTTTGGGATTCAGTTGAAAATTTCTTCAATGCTTTTAATTTGACTTATATCCCAAGGGATTAGAATATTCATGCAAATTCCCTAGCTGTTTTTGCTAGTTCATTTAAAATCCCTGATCAAACTAATGTGCTCTATCAAATACAAGTCAAATACAGGCCATCCATCCCAGATAACCTAAAATACTGTCAGATATTCGAAGATGATGAATAGTTAAAATATTTTCTGCAGGTTATAAATGAATTTTCAGTTCTACGAATTGATGAAAATAGAAAAGAAACAATTGAGAATTCAAATGAAAATGATAATTCAGATTTAAAATAAAAAATTGTTAATCATGATATCATTCAGTTGTCTAACAATTTTATTCCAAAAGGTCTCATTCCTTTAGAGAAATTGTTTGATCAAAGTGATGTCCTTAGAAACCCACAATCAATCTCTCCACAAGATGACATAAAGGAGGTAAACATTGGAACAAATGATGATATTAGGAGCCTCAAAATATGTGCATCCTTAGATCCTAGAATTAAATCTCAATATCTTAAGTTATTTGAAAAATACAAGGATGTTTTGCATGGACCTATGTTGATCTAAAAACTTATGATACATCATTGATACAACATAAGATTCCTTTAAAACTGGAAGAAAAACCTTGTCAACAAAAACTTAGGAGGATTAATCCAACACTTCTACCAACTGCAGAAAATGAAATTAAGAAAATGCTAGATGCCCAAATTATTCTCCCTCTTAGATACTCTAATTGGGCTACTAATTTAGTTACTATCAGAAAGAATAATGGGAAATCACACTTTATGTGGACTTTAGGAAATTGAATAAAGCATCATTAAAGGATAATTACCCTTTACCCAAAATGGATTAGTTACTTTAGATGGTTTCAGGAGCACAAAGACTTTCCATGCTTGATGTTTTTTCAGGTTACAATCAGATAAATGTTGACCCAGCAGATAGAGAGAAGACAACTTTTACTACACCCTGGGGTACATTTATGTACTCTAGAATACCCTTTGGATTTTCTAATGCTGGAGAAACTTTTCAAAGAGATATGGGCATATCTTTTGTGGGACAGTTAAACAAATTCGTAGTCATTTATCTTGATGACATAATTGTTTTTTCTAATTCTAATCAGAAACATCTAAAGCACTTGATGAAGGTTTTTGACAAGTGTAGGAAATTTGGAATATCTCTCAATCCTAAAAAGTCTCTTTTTGCTATCAAAAAAGGAAATATGATAGGTCACATAATCTCAAAAAAAGGAGTGGTGATTGATCCCAAATGTGTACTTGCAATAAAAACATTGTCATTACGTAGAAATAAGAAGGAGATCCATGATTTTCTAGGCAAGATTAATTTTTTAAGGAGGTTCATCCCAAATTATGATGAGGTTTTAAAAGACATAACTGATATGCTCCGAAAGGATCATGAAGTTAAATGGATTGTCTCTTCTAGGTATGCATTTGACCAAATCAAGAAGGCTATTTTTGAAGCCCCAACCTTGGCTAGTCCTGATTATACCAAGCCATTTAGTATATTTTCCTCTTCCTCTGAAATAACCCTTGTTGCTGTTTTATTACAAAATAATGAAGATTCCCACGACCAACCTATAGCCTTTTCATTAAGGTTATGAGAGATTCCAAGCTTAAGTATGACATAATTGAGAAGCAAGCTTATGCCCTTATATAAGCCACGAAATCATTCAGGATGTATGTCCTACATTCACCTATTACTGCTTATGTTCTTAACAATGTTGTAAAAATTGTTTTAAGACAACTAGACACAGATGGGAAGAGAGGTAGATGGATCACTCAAATACTAGAGTTTGATCTAACTATCAAAACCACAAAGCTAGTTAAGGGTCAAGGATTAGCTAAGCTTCTAGCTGAATCCAACTGTAAAGTGTTGGGCATCAACTTTGTTTTGGAAATACAAGGGGAAAATCCACAAGAACTTCCTGAAAGTTCAATACAAGGGGACAATCCACAAGAACCTCTTGAAAGTTCAATACAAGGGGAGAACCCACAAGAATGTTTTGTTCATGCAGAAGGGGATAATCCAGAAGAACCTCCTCACCATCCTGAAGAAAAGAATCCACAAGAACCTTTACCTTCAGATTAGACCATCTCTCTACACATTGATGAGAAATTTCTTTCTTCAAATTGGTATCAAGATATTGTAAATTTCTTGATCCATTTTGAATGTCCAGCACCATTTTCCAAAAGTCAATGTAAAGCTCTCAAATTGAAAGCAGTCAAATATTGTATCATAAATGAAAATATATACTAGAAGGACCCACTAAATATCTTGTTATTATGTTTAACATAATCAGAAACTAAAGGAATCATTGATCAATTTCATACAGGATTTTGTGGAGGACAATATGCTTGGAGAGCAACATATAAGATATTAATGGTAGGATTTTATTGGCCCACATTGTTCTTATAAGTAGGAGAAAAGGTTAGAATTTGTGTCCCTTGTTAGATGTTTGTTGGTAAGAAAAAACTAGCAACTCTTCCACTAATCCCAACAATAGTCTTAGCACCTTTTCTCTAGTGGGGACTAGATTTTATTGGAGAAATTCATCCCACTTCAAGCAATCAGCATAGATGGATTCTCATTGCAATAGACTACTTTACCAAATGGGTGGAAGCAATTCCAGTAAGAAATGCTACTGATTCAGTATTAATCAAATTGATTGAAGAAAATATTTTGTCTAGATTTGGTTGCCCAACCCAGATTGTTACTCATAATGCCACAACACTTTCCAGTGTTAAAATGATTGATTTTTTCTAGAAATATTAGATTTTGTTACATCATTCAACTCCATATTATCCTCAAGGTAATGGTCTTGCAGAATCATCAAATAAAAGTCTAATAAAGGTAATAAAAAAGACTTTAGCAGATCATAAAAAGAGTTGGGACTCTCATCTAATTTATGCAGTATGGGAAAATAGAATTACTCCAAAGAGATCTACTAGAAAATCTCCTTTTCAGTTAGTCTATGGGAAATATGCAATCTTCCCTACCAAATTGGCCTTCCATATTTTAAAATTCCTATAGGATTCAAATGGTGTTCCTGATAATTTTTCAACGAGAACAAATCAACTTTTGAACTAAAAATAGAGATGAAGTTCAATACAAATTGAAAAAATATCATAATAAAATGAAGAGCCTCTTTGACAGAAGAGCAAGGGAAAGGGACTTCAACGAGGGTGATCTAGTTCTAAGATGGGATTCCAGAAGAGAAGATAAGGGAAAACATGGCAAGTTTGATAACCCGTGGTTTGTACCTTTGGCTATTGCTGAAGTAAAGGGAAACAATACTTTTGTGCTACAAAATCTTGAGGGACTATATTCCACTTATCCTGTTAATGGAAGGTTTCTCAAACATTATATTCAATACTAAGAAGTTGAAGTAGATTTTATTACTACCATTGTAAAAACTCTGGTTTATTTTACTTTCCAAACTATTAGTGTGATTTTTCACAGCAAAGACTCCATAGCCCGAGGACAAGGCACGTGGATCTGCAGGTTCTCTGCATTCTACAAGAGAAATCAAACCCAGTTGGAGTCGATGTTGTAGCATTTTTTGGTTTTGGTAAGTTAGTATCAATTAGTAAAAAAAATTAAAAATATATTTAAGAAAATGTTAAGTTAGGATATGGACAAAAAGAATATTAAATAAAAAATGTTAGGGATATTTAATGAATAAGTCCATATCAAATAAAATGTTAGAATAGATGCCCTAAAAAATGAAGGCAAAAAAAAAATGTTAGGTTAGAAATAAAAGAAAAAATAATAAACTCTGAAAGTGTTGCAAATCCAAATGCCACTACTCTTAGTCCTATTTAGTTTTGCAAATAAAAGTTGTGAGAAAATTGTTTAAATGCAACATAGTTTATATAATCCAATTGTACAGTTTAATCATAATTGGATTTTATTTAAACTATTTTTCAATAGGTAGCAAATAAAATTGGCTCAATAGTTTAATCTGAGCCAATGGAGAAAATAAGGGATAGAAGTAGATTAGTCATTAAAAGGAAATATTGAGTTGCTAGTCTAAATGCACTCGGAGAAATAAATGAAAATGCTAGGAGAGTAAAGGGTAGGTAGACATATGAGGTATAATCTGAGCATGAAAGGATTTTATCCTAAGTTGTAACATTGGAAATGTGTGCATACGGTGATGGGTTTTAATTAACCATAAATTCTAAGCACTACTGTTATTTTGTAAATATCCTAACTTCATTCATCCATTTATCCACCCATAACCCACAATTGTCACATCCACCATAAATCTTGACCACACCATCACTTTCCACCTCACATTGGTAAATCCCTTTCATCTTACCTTACATCCCGCACACTCCCCCGAGATCCGATGGTCCACATTGCTCCTCGGCCCTCATTTTCCATTCGAACTTTATCGGTGGAGGGGGTGGGGGGTTCTGAAGTGGCTCGTTTTGGAAACTGCCTTCTTAAACTACTTTTCTCTCATTCTAGTCTTTCGGGACTTAAAATCCTGAAAAAACTTACCACTTGAAGTTGCTCTCGAATAAGGTTTACATTTGACCGTTTACTGCTGCTCCAACGTCATTGTCCACATTCACTCCATGTCACTTCCTCCATCCAATCAGCTGCGGCCTATCTGTTATTCATTTAATTCACAAATCCCACGAATTTATGCCCCATATACTCATTTATCAGTCCCGTTGGATAATTAATGAGGATTTAGCCGTTCATTAAACAACCCCGGTCCATTTTTGTTCATTATAAGCCCTGTTCCTTCATGAAAATTATTACACAGTATAATTTTAAAACTCAATTCATCACTGGAGATTTCATGCTTACAGCCTAAATGACAGACTCATCATTCAACTGAATTCGTCATTCTTTTTAGAGCCAAGCCAATATCCAGGTCCACCTATCCACTTTCAGTTATACTATTTTTTTGTTATCACTATGTTTCAGACTGATTTCTTCCATTTTTGTCAATTTCAACCTATAATTACCTTAACATGATGCCTCCTAAGGGAAAAGAAATTGCAGAAATCCAAAATCCTCTTATTCATCCACAAGTTGACTTCCATCATATTCCCCTAGTTGACAGAGATTGTAAAATCATTGAGTCTTCCTCTCAATTTGATTTATATGAAATTTACTGCTGGATGGAGGATCAATTAATTGATCAGACAGATGAAATAGGACTTTGGGACTCCCACCTTCCACACTACATTTTCCCTCAGAGACATAGAGCACCTAAATTTGGCAGGAAATGCCATGAATCTTATGATCCCACTTAAAGAGCAATCATTTCACCCACAAGAGAAATCCTTTGTTTCTTCAATGCTGAGTCCATTGAAAAGATGTTCCAAGCCACAACTATTGCACCAACCCATCCTTTTTCTCATGAAAGCCTGATAGAAGCTTATCAAAAGGTAGATTTTACTAAAAGATCCTAGACTCTTGAACTTTTCCTAGCTATAGATAGTCCTCTGCCTAAAATAAACCCTCCCTATGATCCATCCATGTTCCCTGACAGAACCAAGCAAATCACCACTATTTTGTCCTATCTTCTTGGTTACAATTCTAATCAATATGTTAATGAATCCATCCTAGGTTTCTTGTCAATATTTTCTGCTGATTCCAAACCCACTATTCTCTATAACTTTAGCCAATTCCTAGCTAAAACCATACATGAGAAATTTGTCTAGTTTAACACTGAAGAAGTATTCAAGTATGCTTCAGTACTTGTATACCTTTTTATATATTTTCAGGGAGACAAGTTTCCATTCACCTTACAGAAGCTAGATGAGGAAGGCAACCAGCAATTAGTGATGTTTTCGACTTCAATGGGAATGAAGGAGAAGTTATAATTTACATATAAACAGTTCATATAATTGTTTATTCATCCAGCTATTGGTCTTATGAGCAGCACTCCAGTACCAAGAATCAGTGATGAAATTGTGAAGGTGTTGCATCTAGTTGATCAAGCCGCAACATGAGATTGGTATCTTTACCAAAACTATACAGAAATAAGGGTTTATGGTTGTGAGCTTCCACCCTACAAACTTCCCAAGTACCTCCTCATTAGAATCTTTGCATTGGAATATATTAGGCAAAGGTTAAATGCAAATGAAGTAAATTTTGTCACTCCAAAGAAGAAATCACAATTCAAGCTAAAATCCCAGGTTGGTCCATTCATATGCAACACTAGAGTAGTAGGAGAAGAAGCAGACAGGTTATTAAAGGAAATGAATTATGGTCTCATTTTCACTTGGTCTTATAATCCAATGGGAGTGATTTCTAAACTCAAGGTTGAAATAAGTTTACTGCATATCACCACACAGTTAAACCTGAAATAAACTAGTACAAAAATCAGTTGGAATGGAAAGAGAACACCCTTCAAGAAGTTGAAGAGCAGGAAGTTTCTACTTCAAATGTACAAACTCCACTTGCATAGGAAAATACAACTAAATGAGGAAAGGAAGAACAATCATCCCCTACAAATGAAACATCAAGCTAGGGCTTTAGGATTGTGCATATAGGGAAGAGACCTAGGATCTCTGTGATTGTTGGTGTAACAAATGAGTCTTAGAAAACAACATTTGATGCACTTGGAGATACTTTGCTCTATACATAGTCTGGTGGACAGTCTACTCAGTCCCCAACTCATTCCACTGCTTCTCAGGAACAATAGATGATTTAGACTAGTGGAAGCATTCAGAAGGAAAAGGTGGAGGACATCTTTCATGTTTTCAGTGAGATTAAAAATAAGAATGAAGAATTGAAATTGAACACCTATACCCAATTCTGGAAACATTCCTCCAACTCTCAAGCTAGACTTATTTCAGTCTTTGACTCTGAGAAGGGAAAGATGCAAATGGCTTTCCTGCAAGCTCAAATTCCACAGCCCAGGACTCATGCACATTATCAAAAGAAATCCTCATTTGAGTTTAATGTTAAAGATGTACATCCAATTGACCAAATTGAGATGCACAAATAGACTGGCCAGATAATTTCTTCCACTTTAACTCATACTACCATGAGTTTTTGAAAGTTTCATGTTACCCTAGCCAATACAAAATCACAGCTCAAGTTGGAAAAAGTTTCCTCAATGGCAAAGGACACCAAGATCAAATCCTTGGAAGATCTAATGCTGAAGATGCGATATGATCCCTCAAATATAAATTTTGCAGAATAACTTATCAAGAAGAAAAATGTTGAGCTTTTAGCATTAAGGAAGCAGCTCAAACTGCTAGCTTCTGAAGACCCAATGACCAAGGATATTGAAGAAACAGAGACTCAGAAATCAAACATGATGAAGCTCATCATGGAACAAAATCTACAAATAAAACAGAGGGAGGAGAAAATGGAAAAATTGGTCAAAGAGAAAGAGGAAGCTGTGAAAAGGACTCAAATTCCAGTGGATGTAGTTCCTCTTTCAACAGTCTCTATAACCAGAGTTTCTACCTCAGGCACAACACCAACTACAGGTACAACAGAAGGAGTTGAACAACTTGCAAAAGCTGTTCAGAATATATCCATTCATACAATTGAAATTAAGAAGTTACAGGATGAACTAAAGGAATTAAAACATATGAAGGCAGTTGCAGACATTTCACATGCTGTCGAGTTGTAGAGGACAAAAAATCAAATTGAAGTTTTGCAGAAGGAAATCAAAGAGTCTTACCTTGGAAACAAACTAGGTTTTGAAAATGAGATTCTATGGGACTAAATTACTGAATCAGTCAAGGATATCTGGCCCTATATCAAGATAATCTTTGATCAAAAAGACTTGTTGGAGAGAGCTCAGAAAGCTATTGAAACTATTTCTAAAGATCTTGAGGACATGCTAGAAATTAGTTCTGAAATAATCAAGTTCCTAAATTCTAAAGATAGCTATGAGCTTGAAGAATTAGGTATAAATGACAGGACAACAACTATACTGGAAGTGAATAATATCATTACCAAGATAAACCTCATTCTTCAGTTAGAGGAAAAGTGCAGCAGTGAGAATACCATAGTTTAATGATTTTTCAGCAGGTTAGAACCCTTAACCAGTGAGGATTTTCCCTCTGTGCTTGTGATAAATGACAAATCAATGCCTATTGAAGATTATGTTTGAAAGCTTATAGAGGTAGGCACCAATGCAGCTTCAGTTTCAAACATAGGAGGTGTAACAACACCAAGGGTTTTGTTGAATGCACTCAGGGATTCCTTTTTCATTCCGAATAAAATCAGACATATATTTCCGGTAAAACCCACTTTTACTAAATATACAGAGATGGATGAAGTTTATAGAAGGGTAACTAAGTTATCTATCCCAGATAAGAAACGTTGGGAAGAATTAATTGATATACTTGACTAAAATGGTGACCAAAGAACATTCAATATTTTCAGGAACAATCATCACTCGCTCAATGGTTCTTAGTTTTTCCAGCAATAGTCATCAACAGCTCAGCACTAAAATAGTGACAGATCGACTATCAATTTATATTCCTGATTTTGTATTGATCTATTTTTGTAAAATAGTTTAAGATATTTTTTGAGTTCTAAGATTGTATAAATACCTCTCTTTCACAAGTTATTAAGGGTTACACCCTTGAATAAGCATTTCTAAACATTAAATGTACTTGACGTTTCTAAATCATTAATACAAAAGCAAAGGGTTTTGAATTCTGATTCATACAACTTCGTTTTTACTGTAAGTTTTTCCAGTTTTATTTCACAGTGTTTTCTTCATATTCTCATGTTTTACAAAGATAATCAGGTAGGAGTAATTGTGTGTCAATTTATTCCTATAAGCTTCTGAAGTGATCATCTGTAATGAAAATGAATTATATAAACTGTTTGTTTAATCAATTCCCTCTAAATCATAAAATCATCAGTGTCTTTTGCAAGCTTAAGCATATTTTGTTAAACCTTCTAAACATAGTTTAAAGGTTTTCTTACTTATGATTATTTAATTTTCAATTTGAAGACTGTGATAGTCATATCATCTCTCTATTTTTCTCACCACCATACAAGCTATATCACTGTGTGAATTTTAATAGCATCCCTCTGTTTAAATATTAATACTATTCAAAAGGTTAGGCATCACTGTTCTAAATCTGTTTCATACATTGGTCCTCCAAATTAAAACAAAACCCCCAAAACAAACACCTTAGATGTCGTGGCATGATAGCTAACCATTATCATCTCAGAGATACAACACATCCATCAAGGATGGAATTGGAAACATGCTGGAAGATTTCAAGAGTGAGATGTTTCAAACCATTGCCTTATAGATGGACACTATGCACATTAGGAGAAAGCGGGAGGAAGCAGAGAGACCCTTGGCATTTTCTGTCCTAGATGAACTAGGAAGCACCCTAGGAATGAATGTCCATTGAATTCTATTGAGATTTACTCAGCCTGTGAAGAAAACCACTCCATAGACAAGTTCCCTTCTTTTCCTAGACTCAAAGCTATATATCAAGGAGCTAAAGGGGTCATTGAGAAGCTCTGTTACATAAACCAAACGAGACCTCATGGGCCTAGGCCATTCCAGCAGGGCATGCAAGGGTCATCCCATGCATATTACAACCCCAACTAGACCACATCCATACCTTCTTGGGGACCCCCTAGTCATCCTTCCTGGTACACATCTCCTCCTTGGTCCTTTCCATCTCAGTATCATTCCCGGCCAGCCAGCCCATCATTTCAACCATATGATCCACCGCAACCTCAGTGGAATGCACCGCCCCAGGGGTGGAGGCCCCAGTACAACAATGTTCTTGTTTTCTTGCCTTCACCACCTGCCCAACCACAACTGTTACACTCTGCTCCATCTAAACAACCCCAAATGCCTGCCTAGCCAAATCTAAACCTAAACAAAAGACATGCACAACACGTATACAATGGAGAAACATCATATCCTATTTATGCCGTGGAGATTCAAGAAACCAACTTAAGATTTGGGAGAGTACTCCCGAAAAACCAACCTCTACCTCCACCTAAGGAGGTTGAGGAAGAGAGAGAGGAAAGTGTGCTTAAAGTAAATCCACCACCCTTTCCCGAGATATTAACCTAACCACTCTAGCCTACCCCAGAAAAGACTGAACTTTTGGGAGAATTGAAAAACCTATGTGTTAATATTCCACTTCTCCAAGCCATCAAGGATGTACCTATTTACAACAAGTTGATTAAGGAGAAGTGTTTCAAGCATCATGGGAGGTGAAAAATAGATGCCCCTACCATTAATGTCATTAGACAATTATCTGACTTAATGTTGGGGTAGGTAATTTGTCCAAAGTATTTGGACCCTGGAAGCCCTGTAGTAGATGTGCACATCAGTGGCACCATTTTCCCACACACTTTGATAGATCTTGGGGCTTCCATTAATGTGATGACCAAAGACACCATGCTAAAGCTCAACCTCCAAGGTTCATTGAGAAAGACCACAACAATCCTCCAACTTGAAAACTGCTCCACAGTGACCCCTGAGGGGATTGTGGAGGATGTGATGGTCTCCATTGACTCTTGGGAGTACCTTGTAGATTTCCTAGTTCTGCAGCCTAAGTTTAAGCTTACTGGTTACCCTCTCATCCTTGGGAGGCCCTGGTTGGCCATTGCCGATGCTTACATCAGCTGCAGAGTTGGGAATATGACCATCAAGAATGGGCATATGTCTAAGTAGTTAGTCCTATACCCTCCTGCTCAGCCATCTCTAGAACATGATTTACCTTTATGGCTGGAAGAGGAGGAAGAAGATGAAGTTTATACTACCCAACTATATACCTTAGAAACAACCATGGGAGGAGGAAAACAGGATGAAGATGATTTGATTGAACACCTACTCCAAAGTCCAACTCCTAGTACATTGCCCCTAGAAGAAGTAGTAAAGGAAACCCAGAACAACCATCAAATTGATCTGTCCATGGCTGATTCTAGCACTCTCCGTGTCAAAACAATAGAACTTGGCCCTGAGAGAACTTCGAAAATCAATCAATCTCTTTCTGTTCTCCAAGAGTAGAAGTTGTGCAACATGCTAAAGGAACATCTGGATTCCTTCTCTTGTAGTTACAAAGAATGAAGAGAGTACACCCCTCAGTGTGTACTTACCATATTTATATCAAGGAAGGTTGCAAGCCAGTCCGACAACCCCAAAGGAGGATGAATCTAGCTCTTAAAGATATAGTCAAAGAAGAACTGTAAAAATTTCTAGATGCAAGATTCATTTATCCTATCTCTGACAGTGAGCGGGTCTCTCCTTTGGTGTTAGTTCCTAAGAAAAATGGTAAATGGAGAATTTGTGTCGATTACAGGGAGTTGAAAAAAGCCACAAAGAAGGACCATTTCCCTCTACCTTTCATCGACCAAGTGCTAGATGGCCTGGCAGGGAAAAAGCTTTTCTCTTTCCTTGATGGATTCAATGGGTACAATCAAATCTAGATTAGCCTGGAAGACCAGGATAAAACCACATTCACTTGTCCTTGGGCTAATTTTTCCTATAGGGTCTTTCCTTTTGGCCTATGCAATGCTCTTGCCACTTTCTAGAGAGCAGTCCTAAGTATCTTTGCTGAGTTGGTCCATGATGCAGTAGAAATCTATATGTATGATTTCAGACCTTATGGGGGTGATTTCAAGGAGGTTTTGTCCAACTTAGGTAAGGTACTACACAAATGCATTGAAATGAACATATCTCTCAGTCCCAAAAAATGTGAATTCCTTATGACTGCAGGGATCGTGCTGGGTCATTCAATATCTTAGCAAGGACTGTAGGTGGACCCCAACAAAATAGCTATCATCAAAAGGGTCCCATCTCCTAAAAAATAGAGAGATGTTAGAAGTTTCCTAGGATTAGCTGGATACTAACAAAGGTTCATAAAGGACTTCAGCAAGTTGGTCTCTCCTTTATTTGGGTTGTTGGCCAAGGACTCTGAGTTTATATGGTCAAGAAGCTATAAAGAGGCCTTAGACATCCTAAAGAACAAGTTAACCACTACCCTGATTCTCCGAGGCCCAAATTGGGCCCTTCCTTTTCACATTCATGCTGATGCCTCACATAAAACCATAGGAGCAACCCTAGGTTAGATAGATGAAAAATTTCCATATGTCATCTACTTTATCAGTAAGAATCTAACAAAGGTTGAATTGAACTACACAGTGACCGAAAAGGAGCTCCTCGTCATTGTGCATTCATTGAAAAAATTTAGGCATTATATTATAGGTTATTAAGCATTTGTCCATACTAACCATGTTTCAATCAAATATTTAATGAATAAACCCGATGTGAATGCTCATATTATAATATGGTTGCTTTTATTACAACAATTTGATCTAACTATTGTTGATAAGCCTGGTAAAGAAAATGTTGTTGCATACTTTTTGTCTAGATTAAATTTGCTTGTAGGTGAGGAGGCAATGGTTGATGACCAGATACCAAATGAGCACCTTTTCGCCATTTCAATTCTATCTCCATGGTTTTCTGACATAGAAAAATATTTGGTATATGCACAGTTCCCATCGAACTTGTCCTCGAAAGAGAAAAGAAAGATAATAAGGAAGAGCACCCACTTCACTTGGATTGGGGGCAATGTCTTAAAACTTGGCCCAGATCAAATCTTGAGAACGTGTTTCAGGGAGGAGGAAGTATTTGACATCCTTCTGACTTGTCATGATGGGCCTTGTGGAGGTCACTTTGCAGCAAAGAGGAAAACATTCAAAGTGTTACAAGCAGGCTATTATTGGCCCACTCTTCATTAGGATGTGAAAATATATACTAGTCAGTGTGATTAGTGCCAAAGGATGGGAAAGCCTACTCCAAGGGATGAAATGCCTCTGCAACCTCAAGTGACTTTTAAGCCATTTGACAAGTGAGGCATGGACTTCATTGGACCTATTGACCCTCTTTCTGAGAAAAAACAATACATCATTGTGTGCACTGACTATCTGACTAAGTGGGCTAAAAGCAAGTCAATTAAGGCAACAACAGAGGAGAAGGTGGCTGAGTTCTTAAGGAAGAAAGTATTGCACAAATTTGGGTACCCTAGAGAAATGGTCACTGATCAAGGCAGCCAGTTTACCTCCAACATGATTGAATACTTTCTCAGCTAGCACAAGATCAAGCATAGGACCTCCACTCCCTATCACCCACAAGTTAATGTGAAAGTGGAGGTGACCAACAGAGCATTGGAGGGCATCTTGACCAAAGTGGTTAACAACAGTAGGAAAGATTGGGTAGATAGACTAGTTGAGGCCACCTGGGCCTATAATACCACCTAGAAGACCACGACTGAATTCAAACCCTATGAGTTGGTCTATGGGAAAAAGACCTTGTTGTCCATCAAGTTTGAGTATAACACATTAAGGATGGTAGCCTAACTAGATCTAGATCTTAGCAATGCACAAAAAGAGATATTGCTGCAGTTAAATGGTTTAGATGAGTTCAGAGTGCAAGCCCTCCTACCACAGAGGTAACCCAACTTCAAACGAAGATATGGCATGATAAGAACATCAAGGATAAGAAATTTAAAGAAGAAATGAAAACCTATTCAAAGAAAGATAGGTCAACAATCAACAAAGTCAATAATGAAAATTGGAAAACTTGGATGGAACAAAATAACCAATGGATTTCCTTTTATGAATTTTATTATCCAAGTACAAATGAAGTAGAAATGGCTTTGGTTAAAAAGTTCAAGAGTATATCTTGTGAGGATATAAAAACAAAGATTAAGGAAAATCCAGTTGAAATTTGTGGACCTCTTATCATCCCTCACATAGATGATAAATATAAAAATATGTTGCAAAAACCAAATGTTCTGAAACATCTACAGTCTGTCAAGATGAA
This sequence comes from Pinus tabuliformis, assembly GCA_031772625.1. Classification (NCBI taxonomy): domain Eukaryota; kingdom Viridiplantae; phylum Streptophyta; class Pinopsida; order Pinales; family Pinaceae; genus Pinus; species Pinus tabuliformis. Next base: position 442,524,619 of record CM062814.1, on the reverse strand, counting down.
AGGGCAGCTTTTGTTAGAACACATCTGTCAAACCCTTAGAGTGAATATGATGCAAGGGTCAGCCTTACAGATAGAAGTGCCACAACAAAAATGGGAATTAATAGATGGCACCATTCTTAGCAGTGAGTCAGCGATTCCTCCTTGGAAAAATCTTTTTATCAAACAAGATGATAAGATTTTAAAGTTACTTCCACTTTAGTCTGACCAGTCTCATCTTTCAGACAAGGAATTTGTTGCAACAACAAACTAGACAAATATTTCTCTATATAATTTGATTAAACATCTAGAAAGAAATCATCAATATGCAGCTAGAGAAAATAAAATTCTCCAAGAAATAGTTGATAAAATTCTTCAAAAGGTAGATTTTACCAGAGATCAATTATTAGATGGAATAAAAACTCTTGGATCAAATGATTTGCATATTGCTAAAACTATTGATTTTTTAGAAAAAGGGATTAATTATAATTCCAAATGGATTGGAAAAGTACATTTAGTAGCAGATAAGATTTAGGATATGATTACAATCTTAAAAACATCACTTGACATAGTAAAGAAACAAGTTTGGGTTGTCTCTACTTTTGTTGAACGTCTGAAAAAAGAAAAGCACTCTTGATCCTACTTTTAAATCTACTACTTATTTCTCAGATCCTCAAGATCAATTGCCTTTCCATGTTGTTCTTACTACTCTTCAATAAAAAATGAAGAATCCTGGGGATATTGTATTTCCTAAACCAGAAACTACCTTTGTTTATGCTGCTATGGCTAATCCTAGCATGTTTTCTAGTCTAAACTCTTCAAGACCTAGACATAAAATGGTAGTTTCTAAGTGGTTGAAATCAAGAGATGATCCTGATAAACCTTCCAGTTCTAATACAGTACTCAACAAATTTGAAGCAGCTCCCTAAGCTCCTCATACTCTAGAAGATTTACAGTTTCTTGTGAATAATTCTTCTCCTCTTGATAGAGAAAGTTTTCAGATAACAAAAGACATTCTTGATCTAATTTCATTTTTTGATGAAGAAGAACCCAGAGATACAACTGTACATAAAGTTAATGATTGAAGTTCTTGGAATTCTTCTTGGTCACCTACTCCTGATAAAAGGGATGTCATGAAATCATAATATCATAAAGATTGGTCTGCTTCTTCCACATATTCATGGAATATTGACAATTGTTCTGAAGTAGAAATACTATCTACATTGAGTTCCATGTTGGTCTGCTACTGCACATATTTAGCATATGACATTTCTCCAATAAATGCAACCAAGAAAATCATCAGTGGATTCAAATGACTCCCTAATTCTTGGCTTAAAGCAGAAATTCATTATGATCCTGTCCTCATTCCTTCTTGGGAAACATCTGTGGTAATGAACCTAGATAATACTACATATATGGACCCATAGACTTCATTACCTGTGAATAACATGATTGGTTGCCTAATGCATGGCATTCTTGTCAATTTTTTTGGTTATCCTTAGATCAATAATGAACTTGCTGCAATCACACTTACATAAATGAAGCTTACTAATATGCAACATTTTGATGAATATTTTATGGAATATCTCCATCGTCTACATACTCTTTCTTCTAACATGATTCTAGATCCCAAATGGAAAGAAATCTTCATTGCTTCTTTACCAAATTGGGTAACTACTTCCATTTTGAATAAGCTTCCTGGAAATATTGGTGTCTATAAGTTTGGTGTTATAAGACAAGCTATTAAAGTTGTCATTGTTGAACTCTGCTCTCAGATGAAAGTTGCTTGAGCTACCACCGGCTCCACTAAACCACATGGCTATCAACAACTATGTAAACAATGGAATTTACATGGCTCTAAAAGTTTAGGGGGATATGATCATCGTCACTCTAAAAAGAAAGCTTACTCTAAGAAAAATCTTAGATCCCCAGAAAAAAAAATAGTCATTCATAGAAGGCCTCCCAGAGAATACAAAAAAAAACATGCCAGTTTCATCAAAGGCCAAAATAGAAGCATATATTTTACTTCCATTGCAATGAAAAAGGACATATTGCTCCAAATTGTCTAAAATTGAAAAAAGACAAACAATAATCTGGTAAGAAGAAACAATTTAGCTATAAGAATAAATCTGGCAAGGTAAATATTAGTGATCCCCCTTCTAGCTGTAAAGAATTAACAGATTCAGAAAATTATTATGATCTAAATGACCAGATACATGATGTTTATGAAGAAGAAGATTCTGAAGTTGAATATTTCAAAGATCCACACTGTAATGAATGTTTTCAAGAACTCTATTTATGAAGTGATCTTGACATTTACAAATGTAATGCAATTAGAATGTTCAGACCACTATCAAGTGAAAGCTTAGATCATGATGAGCTTTCTAGAAATTATTTTACACAAATGGTTAATGTTGCTAATCCAAAACTCAAAGAAATGTATAAAGGATTGTTGATGACCCATCTTCAACAGTCCAAGTCATAGCAATATCAAGAACAACAAAAGACACAGATAAATCATCAACATAGCTGTATTCCTTCTGCAACTTTATTTTGAGTTGATGGTCTAACAAGACAATTCAGATAGCAAACAATTGAAGATGATCTTCCTCAAACACTTCCTGCAGTTAGTCAAGCTATCAAAGATCTCAGAAACGAAGTCAGAGAGAATAGGAGGCTATGTATTGAAGCACATCAAGGGCACAATATACGTTATTTACATGCACAACCCACAAAACGAGAATCTTCACAGATAGAATAGAAAGAACGAGAAAGTCAGCCTGATCCATATCATGATCCAATGAAAGGGTTTTCAAATCTGAATACTTTGAAATTATAGATGAAGAATTTGAAGATCCTAGATCTGGATTAGGAATGAATGCAATGAACGCAGATGTAATGTACTATGTAAAAATGAAAATCAGAATTGGTTCTTCCGTAGAATGGTGGAAGGTTCTAATTGATACAGGTTCAAGATTGAACATAGTAAGTGGCACTGTAATTCCTTATCCTCAAAGACAAAAGACAAAGTGTCTAGGAGTTGTTAGTGCAAGTGGAGAAATCAAGTCAATGGAAGAAGCTATAATAGATGTCTTTGTTTCTCAATCTGAAGGAATTCAAGTTCATGCTCCATTAGTCACAGGGCTTGATTGTGCTATCTAGTTAGGAATTCCTTTCCTAAGCAATTTCAGAAGACATGGAAGCACTTATGATGAAAAATAGCAAAAATGGGGATATTTTCTTCTCTTCAGAGGTATAGATTATTTCTATCCTTTTATTCATTCCAATTCTCCTAATGGATTGAGAAGAATTGACAGGTTACAGAATACCTTGGCAAAAATGGAGAAGAAGAAAGAATGATCAAGATTGATGAAAATCTTCTGAAAGGTAAATTTTAAAAAGAAATAAGTGAGATATCTCAGAAACTAAAATCTTGTTGTTCTAAAGATCCAAATGCCTTTTGGCATATTCATAAACATGAAGTAGAATTGTCTTTGAAAAAGGAATTTCATGGAAAACTCAGAAGATCAAAAGCAATACCGATGAATTCTGAACAACTTACGTATTGTAAAGAAGAAATAAAATCCTTACTGTAAAAAGGTTTGATCAGAAAATCTCATAGCCCTATTGCCCGTTTTGGATTTTATATCAACAAAAACTCAGAGATTATCAGAGGAAAACCAAGATTGGTAGTAAACTACAAGCCTCTAAATAATATTCTTGATTATGATGTTTATCCCTTGCCAAATCCCTCAGTGATTTTGTCTTAGATATCACAGTCAAAAATCTTTTCCAAGTTTGATTTGAAGTCTGGTTTTTGGCAAGTAGGGATAAAGAAGAAGATAAGTGGAAAATAGATTTTTCAGTACTAGAAGGACATTTTGAATGGAATATTATTCCCTGTGGACTAGTAAATGCTCCATCCGCCTTCTAGAGGATTATGGATGAAACATTTGAAGGTATAGATGATTTCTTGAAGAAATATATTGATGATGTTCTAATTCATTCTGCAGATATTCCCTCTCATATAAAGCATCTCAATATATTCTACAAGAGAGTAAAAGATAAAGGTATAGTTTTATTAGATTCAAAGATGAAGTTATTTCAGACTATGATAGATTTCTTGGGATATGTGATTCAATATGGATCATATTACATTATGCAACATAGTCTTGATTTCATAGATAAATTTCCAGACAGAATCACTGATAAAGCTCAACTATAAAGATTCTTGGGTAGTTTGAATTGCATCTCCAAATTTGTGAGACATTGTGCCCATGGCAGAGTCTTATTGAATAAAAGATTGCAAAAAGATCTAATTCCTTGGACAAAGGATTTAACAGAGGAAATCAAAAGAATTAAAGGAAAAATTAGGAATATTTATCCTTTAAGCACAATCAATGAAGAATGGCCTAAAACCATTATTACAAATGCCAGTGATATCGGATGGGGTGCAATCTTCTGCCAACATGATCCTAATAAAAAGAAATCCATTGGTTATTCTGTTCCATCCAAGTTTTTCAATTTTCATTATTGACTTTGTTGATTGTTGGTCTATCTTTATTTGAATAGGTTTTCATTTCTTCACAGTATCTATAATCTTGATGATGAGTATATAGATCCCAGTTAAACATTTTCTTATACCATTCATTTGAGGGATCATAAGGACTTATTCCTTTGTATATCTTAAGAAATTGAATGATTTCTTCATCAGAAGGAAGTTGTATTTTACTAGGAATCTTATTCCTAGGATCTAATCTGTAGCTGGGGATTTCTTCTAGATATCCTAAGCCTTTTGTAGTAGATTTTCCTATTGATTGAAGCAAAATTTCTTCATCAGCTAAAAAAGGAGTACACTTTGTATATTCCTGTGTTTGATTTCCGGAACTTGTAACAAAATGAATCATTTGTATTCTTCTTTTGTCTTTATCCTGTTCTTGTTTTTCATGGGGTTTTGGAAGACTAGGAGTTTGCTGACAAAAGTTAGAAGAACAATGAGGATGACTACATACAAATGGTTGTGGAAACTATGGAATTTGGAATGCTGATTGCATATTGATTGTTCTAGGAGGAAAAATATTTGAATGTTGAGACTAAAGAGTTTGTGCAATCATATTTGATAACATATGCATGAAGTTTGGATCAGAAGTAAGATCATCTGAAGGACTTGATGATCCTTCAGGACTAGATGTAATAGAGGACATTTGTGGTCTTACTAAGATTTCAGATTTTACAGGGTTTTGTATAATAGGAGGAGGAGGAGGTCCACCATGATCAGACTGTGCACACTCTGATTTGGGAAAGAAACGAGTTCAAACAAGGCCATTATCTTCTCGAATAGCAGTTTGAGTGGTGATAGGTTGTGGACAGGGAGAAGTACGAATAGAAGCCCAATTTGTGACGCATTCTTTTGGTGGTTTAAGATCTCAACGAGATATCATTTCAGGAACAACAATATTTAAGCCATAGTCATGAGTGATTAGAGTAGTGAACTTGAAGGTTTCAGAAACTTGTTGGACAACAGAAGGAATGGTCTCCTTATAAAATTTGATGACACTTTTCCAATGAATAGCAACATTATTGCTATTATATCCAAAATCATCATATCCATGTGTTTCGATGCTGCGCATTAGACCATTGATGGAATTAGGATCATCTAAGGAAATAGAAAAATTAGGAACATAGGACCAAGAAATTGGACCATAGGCTAATGTTCCTTGACATCCTCCAATTAAAGCTTTATGAAAATTTTTCCATCGGCGATAGAAAACACAAGAGAAGACAACAACATCTTGACTTTTTCTATGTAGTGGCTGAATTCCAATTTGGACATGTCCAAAATGAACAAAATTAAGACCAACTTTTAGTGCAGTTGTAAACTCAGATTGCTTCAAGATATTCATTGTTTGAAGCAGACGATTATTACTGAGGTTTGTATAATTTATTCTTTAACCTTATATCTCCAATATTGTATAGTGTCTAATAATCCCAGATTTGTGTAGACATCTTTGGGGTCTATTTTTGGTAAAGACCAAGAACCAGACTTACTTTGTTCATTTAATAATGTAATAGTTTTATCATGGACGATAGTGTGAAAACTAGATTGTATTCTTTCATTACATTCCTTTTCTTCTTCTTCTCTAAGAATTTCATCAAAACGTTTATCACTAAATTCATGAAGAGAACTTTGGGCTGGAGAAAAAGTATCCATAACCAATACTTTCTAACAACAGGGAGAAAGCGGAAATAAACAAGATCCATGACTGATGCTTTAATCACAGAGAGGGAAGAGATTCCTCTACTGTGCAATCTAGCATCATGAATCTGTTGTTGAATATATTTAAATACGAATGCCAACAAGAGTATTAGTTCATAATAAATACCAGGTCTTCTTAATTGTTCCAATATCTGACAATTATTCTAAACAATATCCTCATGCCGAAACACGAACTCTGGCCCAATGGTCTACTTCTGTGACTTTGCGACTACTTCAACCTCAACAAGGCTCATACAAGTTCGAGAATAGAATCCAAACCAATCTACAAAGGAGACATAGATTTACAGAAATTGAGGATTCTTTATTGATGAAATTCAAAACTCAAGTATTACAAAGTTGCTTCTCAAGCAAAAGGCTCTCTAAATCTCTCCAAACCCGAATGCCTCCCTTCCATAGTCTTGATCTATTTATAGATCCCCCGAGTACTGGGTTAGGTGATACCTCCATATTGGATATGAGAGAATCTTAATTTACATCAAAATCAAATCCTTACATCAAATGTAACATAATCCTGCTTTCAGGTAACCCGGAGGACATCCACACAATGATTCAATCATAAAATATTTTATATTTAACCTTATCCCTTTATTTAATTATATATGTGGGATTGATTACACTGTAAGAGATTCTTTTTCAGGGTACCTTACGAAAAACATGTCTGCCACCAAAGTCAGACAGAAAGACATTACAAAATGACAAAATGTTCTAGTTGTTCATGAGATTAATGATGTTCTTTGAACCTAGTCAAGGAGTCATTGTTAAAATACTGTGAGTAAATTTCTTCCTCACATTCCCAAATTGGTATTTCAGCATATTCTGGTACTTCTTCCTGAAAAAGTAGTGGGCCAAAAGGATTTAAATCTGGATCTATCATGGCATGAAATGACTCATAGTCATGTGAAGAGCCACTCATATTTCCCCCGAATCTTCTGAAGAAAATATTTCGTGTAATAATCTAATGAAAAGATCCATTGGCGCAGAGTGCTACAAGCATGTGATAATTGGTGATATTGCTCATATCCAAAATCCTTTTGTATATAATTCCTGATTGATGTGCTCATGGTTTTGTATTCCAGGCTTTCTCTTGGCGTTCATGATCTTCAGAGTTCTAAAGGTTGGGTGGCAATAAGAGGCGATCAATGTAGATTTCACAGTAGATTAAATTTTCATCTGTATCTTTGTGTAATGTGAAATAAAGATTTCTCAAATATTGAAGAAAACTTAAAGCTTCAAAATATTCATGATTTCTTTGAATTTGATCATCCCATGAGAAATAATGTTATCCAGCGATATTTGATTTCTTTCATTGGGAACCAATCTGCTTGATAATCGAGTAGAGGTTTCTGCAGATTCAAAGTGTGAGAACTGTCAACACATTCAATGTGAATCTCATTTTCTAATCTTCTTATGACATTAGATCTAAGATTATTTACATCATTTCTCTGTAAAAATTCCCGACTGAGAAGATCTGCAAAGGAATGCTTAACTCCAAAAATGAACTCTACATCAAAACGATACTGGGCCAATGTCATGATCCATCTAACCATTGCTGCATCTTCAAAGTCACATTTATGGATAGCAAAATTAAGGGCTTGGCAATCTGTTTTGACTGTAAAATGTTTATAGATCACGAAATCTTTGAATTTGGCAATTCCAAGGCAGAAAGCTCTAAGTTATTTATGTAGGCTAGACCAATTTTTTGTGTAGTTGACCAGATTACAGAGCCATACTGGAAAATTTCATATTCCATTTTCTTTTTATTAGGATCATGTTGGCAGAAGATTGTGCAGACGATTATTACTAGAGGTTTGTAAAATTTATTCTTTAACCTTATATCTCCAGTATTTTATAGTGTCTAATAATCCCAGATTTGTATAGACATCTTTGGGGTCTATTTTTGGTAAAGAGCAAGAACCAGACTTACTTTGTTCATTTAATAATGTAATAGCTTTATCATGGACGACAGTGTGAAAACCAGATTGTATTCTTTCATTACATTCCTTCTCTTCCTCTTCTCTAAGAATTTCATCAAAACTTTTATCACTAAATTCATGAAAAGAACTTCGGGCTGGAGAAAAAGTATCCATAACCAATAATTTCTAACAACAGGAAGAAAGCGGAAATACTTTCAACTTCCCTCTGATACAAACTACAAAGCTGCTCTCAATTTTGCTCATTTTGGTCATGCCCAAATTGGAATTCAACCACTACATAGAAGGTCAAGACGTTGTTGTATTCTCTTGTGTTTTTGATCGTCGATGGAAAACTTTTCATAAAGCTTTAATTGGAGGATGTCAAGGAACATTAGCCTACGGTCCAATTTCTTGGTCCTGTGTTCCTGATTTTTCTATTTCCTTAGATGATCTTGATGCCATCAATGCTCTAATTCTCGGAATCCAAACACTTGGATATGACGATTTTGAAGATAATAGCAATAATGTTGATATTCATTGGCAATGTGTCATCAAATTTTATAAGAAGACCACTCCTTCTGTTGTCCAACAAGTTTTTGAAACCTTTGAGTTCACTACTCTAATCACTCATGACTATGGCTTAAATCTTGTTGCTCCTCAAATGATATCTCATCAAGATCTTAAACCGCCAATAGAATGGGTCACAAATTGGGCTTCTATTCATACTTCTCCCTGTCCACGGCCTATCACTACTCAAACTTCTATTCAAGAAGATAATGGCCTTGTTCAAACTCATTCCTTTCCCTAATCAGAGTTTGCACAGTCTAAGCATGGTGGACCTCCTCCTCCTCCTATTATACAAAACCCTATAAAATCTGAAATCTTAGTAAGACCACAAATGTTCTCTATTGCATCTAGTCCTGAAGGATCACCAAGTCCTTCATATGATCTTACTTCTAATCCAAACTTCATGCATATGTTATCAAATATGATTGCACAAACTCTTCAGTATCAGCATTCAAATATTATTCCTCCTAGAACAATCAATATGCAATCAGCATTCTAAATTCACAGTTTCCACAACCATCTGTATGTAGTCATCCTCATTGTTTTCCTAACTTTTGTCAGCAAACTCCTAGTCTTCCAAAACCCCATGAAAAAGAAGAATAGGATAAAGAAAGAAGAAGAATAAACATGATTCGTTTTGTTCCAAGTTTTGGAAATCAAACACAGGAATATACAAAGTGTACTCCTTTTTTAGCTCATGAAGAAATTTGCTTCAATCAGTAGGAAAATTTGCTACAAAAGGCTTAGGATATCCAGAAGAAATCCCCAGCTACAGATTGGATCCTGGGAATAAGATTCCTAATAAAATAAAACTTCCTTCTGATGAAGAAATCATTCAATTTCTTAAGATATACAAAGGAATAATTCCTTATGATCCCTCAAATGAATGGTATAAGAAAATGTTTAACTGGGATCTATATACTCATCAGCAAGAGTATAAATACTGTGAAGAAATGAAGACTTATTCAAAGAAAGATAGATAAACAATCAACAAAGTCAATAATGAAAATTGGAAAACTTGGATGGAACAGAATAATCGATGGATTTCTTTTTATGAATTTTATTATCCAAGCACAAATGATTGGTTAAAAAGTTCAAGAATCTATATTGTGAGGATATAAAAAAAAATATTAAGGAAAATCCAGTTGAAATTCTTGGACATCTTATTATCCCTCACATGGATGATAAATATAAAAATATGTTGCAAAAACCAAATGTTCCAAAACATTTACAGTCTGTCAAGATGAAAGGGCAACTTTTGTTAGAACACATTTGTCAAACCCTTAGAGTGAATATCATGCAAGGGTCAGCCTTACAGACAGAAGTGCCACAACACAAATGGGAATTAATAGATGGCACTATTCTTAGCACTGAGTCAGCAATTCATCCTTGGAAAAATCTTGTTAGCAGACCAGATGATAAGATTTTTAAGTTACTTCCACTTCAGTCTGACTAGTCTCATCTTTCAGACAGGGAATTTGTTGCAGCAACAAACTGAACAAATCTTGCTCTAGATAGTTTGATTAAACATCTAGAAAGAAATCATCAATACGCAGCCAGAGAAAATAAAATGCTCCAAGAAATAATTGATAAAATTCTTCAAAAGGTAGATTTTACCAGAGATCAATTATTAGATGGAATAAAAACTCTTGGATCAAATGATTTGCATATTGCTAAAACTATTTATGTTTTAGAAAAAGGGATTAATGATAATTCCAAATGGATTGGCAAAGTACATCTAGTAGCAAATAAGACTCAAGATATGATGACAAGCTTAAAAACGTCACTTGAAGTAGTAAAGAAACAAGTTTGGGTTGTCTCTACTTCTGTTGAAAGTCTGAAAAAGAAAAACACTCCTGATCCTACTTTTAAAGCTGTTGCTTATTTCTCAGATCCTAAAGATTAATTTCCTTTCTATGTTGTTCCTACTACTCTTCAATCAAAAATGAAGAATCTTGTTAATATCATTTTTCCTAAACCAGAAACTACCTTTGTTTATTCTCCTATGGCTAATCCTCGCATGTTTTCAAGTCTAAAAGCTTCAATCCTTGGACATAAAATGGCAGTTTCTGAGTGGTTGAAATCAGGAGATGATCCTGATAAGCCTTCCAGTTTTGATACAGTACTCAACAAATTTGAAGTAGCTCCCTCTGCTCCTCCTACTCTAGAAGATTTAGAGTTTAATGTGAATAATTTTTCTCCTCCTGATAGAGAAAGTTTTCAGATAGTAAAAGACATTCCTGATCTGATTGCATTTTTTGATGAAGAAGAACCTGAAGATACAATTGTACATAAATTTACTGATAGAAGTTCTTGGAATTCTTCTTGGTCACCTGCTCCTGATAAAAGGGATTTCATGAAATCAAAATATCATAAAGATTGGTCTGCCTCTTCCACATATTCATGGAATATTGACAATTGTTCTAAAGCAGAAATACTATCTACATTGAGTTCCATGTTGGCTTGCCACCTCACATATTTAGTAGATGACATTTCTCCATTAAATGCAACCAATAAAATCATCAGTGGATTCGAATGGTGATTGGGCCTTGTTATATGATTCTAGATATAAAAAATTTAAGGGAAAATTAGGGACAATATGGCTAGGAACTTATGTTATAGAAAGATTTCATGATAATGGTTCAGTGCAGATCAGAACCATAGATGAAGAGCCCATTCTTTTAATTGTTAATGGACACCGATTGAAAGTTTACAAAAGAATAGTGTCAAAGCAAGAGTTCATTGATGGTATCAATAAAATAATGATGGTGGTGGAGCAAGTTTCAGCTCTCACCTCATCAAATCACTAAGAGAAAAAAATAAAAAATAAGGACTTAGGTGAAAACCTCCATGAGGAGCCTGAGTCCCACTATTGGGTTGAAAACCTCTTGGGGCGACCCAATGGTGTAAAAAAAAAAGAGAAATAAGAGAAAAGAAAAGGAAATAAAAAAATCCCTGGGTGAAAACCTCTCTTGAGGCACCCAGGGCAAATAGCTATGATGAAAACCTCCCATAAGCAACCTAGCTGTTTTCAAAAAAAAAAAATCATGAAACTTTCTATTGGCAGGTCAGCAAGGAGGATGATCAGAGAACAAAGGAGGATAAAAAAGGGACATGTTTCACTCACTTTTTTATTTTTCCACTCATTGTCATTCATCACTCCACTATTTCTTTCATTTTTTTCACTCCTTTGATTCAGTTTACAAGGGGACTATGATTTCTACAGGATCCCCTGTAAACCTACAGAATCCCCTGAAAACCTACAGGATGGTCCTGTAGGAATTATAGTGGCTCAGGAATCCTATAGGAAGTGACCCTAAGGCAAGAAAATGAATTTCCATGTCAAAATAATGACATCCCTACATCACAAATTCATTACCATACTTATCTTCACTTCCAACACCCCTGCATACACCATAAAAAAACAAGTTTTCATTTTTTTTCATAGTCTTCAAGAGAAAACACAAAAAGAAAAAAAAATGAAACAAAGAGCAGAAGGGAGCAACACCTAAGTATTTCTCATTCTCCACACTCCTAGTATTCTTCTCAATCGATGTCAACATCCTCAAAGTCCCAGCAGAGTGTATGATTAAAAGTTCTGAGGGAGAAGAAACTACAAGACATCTTGTAGTAGCCTATCCCACAGAATACAAATCATGATTACAGCAAGCTTCCAACATGAAGATCCAATGGTAGAAGGAGCTCGAGAGCAGCAAAAACACCATCATCTTCAACACTAGGTACCTGCACATCAAAGGAATCGTCAGAAATTAATAAAAAAGGAAGAAAAATTAGCATGCAACCAACACACAACAAGCACCTCTAGTCTTCAACAACTGCAGCAAGGTATTAGCACCACAGGTAAGTATGTAACCCACTCTCTCATTTGCATAATGTAGTCAAAATATGTAAAGGTTACGAGTAAGTTGGTTTATAAGAGAAAGGTGGCACATTAACTTGGCCACCTTCGTTCAGTCGATGAAGACAAAACAGTTGGTCCTCCCACACGTTGCAACAGTGAAGTCAAAAAGGAGAAGAGAAGGAAAAAACCAATTAAGTCTACAGAGGCATGAACTGAGAGTTGATTATGAGGAGAGGGAAATGATGAGGTGGTAGTGGGGAGAAATAGTCCAAAAATAAAAAATGTACCTCCACTACCAGCACACAACATCACATAACTCGACCATAAGAATAAATACTCATTGATCCCCATGCACTCATGTGTTCATTTCCTCGAGGCTCACTCTAGCAAAAGTCACTCTCATACCCAAGAAATTTAAATAAGAGGAAAATTCCATCTATCTCCTGCACAGGACTTCCTATAGGATTGCGCAGGAAATCCTACAGAATCACATAGGAAATGTACAGTATATAGATAGACAATCTATAGGATTGGCCAAGAGGAGTTTGAGAGGGGAAAACATGGAGGTTGGATACAACAAACACTATGAAGAGGTAGGCTCTATAATTACTTCCATTTTTCAAAGAGAATTGAACAAAAAATCCCCTAGTAGTAAGTGAATTTGGCAACTGTGTAAGGGAATTGTCTCTACAGTCTTTCAGTTATTTACTTCTGCATTCAAAAAAATTGTGTCAACCATCTTAGCTCCTCCAAATTCATCAACAAAATGACAGGGGGGTTTAATAGAAGGGAGCCCATTAATATTGTGAGAATCCACCAACACCCTCAGGTGTTATAAATCTTCACAAGACCTAATTGGATGGGGTATTTTGAAAAATTAAGAGGGTATACTGATGAAGTGGCCCGAGATTTTTCTCTCTCCCTCATTCCACTGACTAGAATTCATGTCACTATTTTGGTGAGAGGCCTCTCCATAGAGCTCACCCCTTAAATCATAAGCAGAATTACCACACTTCCCCTAGGAGTGCCTTGGAGAAAGGAAGACAAGGGAGATAGCCAGATTGCCAAGAAGAAGTTCTTTTTAGAGGGAGAAGATCCCATTGATGACAAAAATGGAGTAAGGAGAGGAAGCCTACCATACCACTGGAATGAGGTGAGCTACCACCTTATCAAATACATATCATGTGAGGGTAGGTATAGTGTGGTTTATGGGCATCATTTTAGGCTTCTTAAAGAATTGAGGTTTGGAGCAGAAACACCTCCTCACCACAAGATCAACATACAATACTTCCTTTTTCAATTACTGATAGACACAAGCATAAAAGTGCAGGAGGGAAACCACCAACAGTTAGCCCACCATGGGTTAATTAGAATCATGATAGAAGATGCTCTCCACAACCTTAGAATTCCTATCCAATGAGAAATTTTCAGAGACATGTAGATAGAGGAGGATATCAAATCCCTCACATATGACATTAGTCCTATTGTCAGTGAAAAGGATGAGGAAGAAACTGAAACTGAGGAAGAATAAGGACAGAGGGATGAAGATGAGACATATGAGGAGGAAGAAGAGGAGCAAGAGAAGGAAGGTGATGAGGAAACAGAGGAAGATGTCAAGGAGGAGTCTGATAAATAAGATGAGGATCTAGAAGGAGAAGAAGAGGGGAAAAACATAGAAGAAAAAGGAAATGGAAAAGAGGAGGCAAAAGACAAGGAGGAGTCACCTAGGGTGTCTCCAAAACTCACTGAGGGAGAAGCAGTAGCTTCCCTCACTACTCTTAGCACCCCTATCAAACAGAAAGGCAAAATACAAAGGCATACCCCCTTATATTTCAGGGCAAGGAAAAGCACAAGGATAAGACAGGGGAAACCCCAAACACCAACCAAAATTCCCAATGTGATTGAGGACTCACCTAAACAGTAGGAGAAAATTCCTCCCCCTAAGTCTCCTATCACCTATGTGAGAAGGCCTATAACTAGATCCACCTCATCCAAAGGAAAAGAAATCCTACAGGATACACAACAGGACCTACAGGAAGCTGAAGCAGTCCTACAGGATACTCTGTTAAACCTACAAGAGACTCAAAAATTGGATAAGGAGGGAAGCCTACAACAAGAAACTAAATAAGAGGACTCAGAGTTAAAGGAACCTAGCCCCCAACCTAACCTTGACTCCTACTATAGATTTATTGAAGGGGGCAAGGTCATTCCACAAAAATTTGCTATTCCACTATTATTTGATCTTGAGAAGGAGAGAGCTAGAACTCATCGATGGATGTAGATTGCCAAATCCAAGGGGGTGTAAGACATTGGTCAGATAGAGGTGAAGCTCAAGGAGATGGGAAAAGAACTAAGTAGCTTGAGAGACAAAGAGGCCATAATGAGAAATCAGTTAGAGACAGAAAATGCATGGTTTAAAGGAAAACTGCAAGAAAGAGAGAACCAATTGGCATGTACGACCAGTCTCTCTTTGGAAGAAATCCAGTGCAGGATTCCATCTAAATCCTATGCCCTATACCTTAAGGAACAGTGGCTATAGTTCCATATCAAGACCCTAACATAGAGAGGCACTATGCCATTTCAGGACTATAGATAGTTCATTGATCTTTGTGATCAAAGTACATTAGAAGACAGGGCCAAGATGTTTGAGTTTTATTTGCATAACATGGCCTTAACAGATATGAATGTATGGGACCCTAATGCCAAGCTAGGAGATTTATAGTTGATGGCTTTGGCATCATGGATGAACCGTGAGGAAGCAAGGGTTGCAGAAATGAAGAATATATTGGCAAAAGAACAAACAGAGCCTCTTATGATCAGTGCCGAGCAGTCTAATCCAATGGCCCTCATCAATACACATAATTTAATTGCAAATAATCCTCAGCTTGCACCCAGGTATCTTTCTGCCCAAGAGCAAGAAATTTCACATTTTTAGGACATGTTTAGGTTTTTAGGGGATGATAGCATACATGCTTGTGTGAGGAGATGGAACACATTGCCATATAGTTTAAAGATAAGATAGTACCACTCTCCTCAAAGAATTAGAGAAGCACTGAACAAGACACCCATGTACAAGCAATATATGCGAAGGCTCAAAGTCAATTGGATTGGCTTGAAAATCAGTCCACCACTGCTCTTAGGAATGATAGAAGGCAAGAAGGAAGAAGAAGAAAAGAGGCAGTGGGAGGAGGTAGAAAAGAAAGAAGGTTTCTATGAACAAGAAGAGGAAACCACAACAAAGGCATGGGATGTCACGGAGGCCACTAGAGCTATGAAAGACGTGGATATTGATTGAGTTGCTTAGAGGATGAGAAAAACTTTTAGTAGGGGGTGATGATGAGCCTCAGCATTGGGTAATTATATGGGCATTAATTCACGTCCTAGCTTAGTCAAACCAACTTTTCTCACAACTTATTACATGTTTTGATTATATTTTGTTTAATGAGATGAGTTAAACTGAGATATTATGCCTACTGGACTAATATGCATAGAATGCAGGTTTGGAAGAGAAAATCAAGGAATTTTGGCAAAGACTAAGGTTTGAAACTCGAATGGGACAAGGGAGAGAGATTGTAGGAGGTAAATCCTCATCATTTACTCCTTCCCCATTCGAATATTCCTTCATTAATCCCACCAGCTCGAAGTGCAAGAAGCCAAGTCATGAAGATTGGAAGGCAGCCAAGCAAGTGATAGATAAAGAGTAGTTCATATCGATTTTGTGAGTCGAGCCTCCCTAAATTTAAGGAATTCGTTGGAGACTTTAGTTGTATAAGTAGAGAGGCCTAGAGCCTCATTAGTATTCAAATTTTTGTTGTAAAACTCTAGCTATTTTCGAGCTCCGGACTTGTGGAAGACTTTTGATGTAATTTCCTATTTTGGTTTAAGAATGAGCTTTTTCTTGATTCAGTATTGAGTTAACTCAGAGGGCCAAAGCTCTTGGGTTAGGGCCCAACCCTAGTAGCAAAGGCTCCTCTTTATTCTTAGCTTAGTTTCATAGATTCATGGTTAAACTGTCTATAGAAGTCTTTCATTGCAAAGTAGTGTAGATTTGATTAATTGTTTATTAGTTTTCTTCCATTTGTGCCTTGCTTCAGTAGTAGCTTAGAAGGGATAAAAGAATTATCACAAAGTTGTCAGTGGGTGTCTTGGCCTCACTTCTTCCCTCTGGGATCATGATTTGAGAAAAATACCCTTATGCAGCCCAAAAGGATAGATTTCCATTTCTTTCGTGATGTTTAGAGTTTGTTGTACTTAAAATAGCATTTGATATGTTTTGCAAAATATGAATTCATTTCCATCCCTTCTATTTTCATTCTTGCAGTAGATCTCATCCATGATTCCATGTTATTCAACAATTTCTTCATGCATAAGGTAGACAGTTAGTTCATTAAATTTTGCTTTTCTAGCTCATGAGAATTCTTCTTGTTTACATGACTTCTTGGAAATTTCACATGATTGATGAAGAGAAGGTGCTTTAGAAGTAGACAGAGATATGAAAGCAAGCAACCACCCTCCAACTTCATTCACCCATAGGCATTCCTCATTTTCATCAAAACCTTCACCAATTTCATCATTTTACATAGAAATTTCCTCACGCATTTTGAGCGTATCCAACCTCTCCTAAACTTGGCTTTGGGTTATGAGTGATCCTAGGCCTTTTCTCACTCCATTCCACCCATCAACCACCTTCCCTAAGCCTTCCATCACCTCCAACACCCATCGTTTTTCTCACGGCTGCATCCTGTAGGTTTCTAGTACATCCTGTAGGTTTTCCTGTAGTGGCCTGTTTTGAGGTTGAATTGAGGGAAAACCTATAGGAAGCCTCCCAAGGTCACCCAAGGGTCTCCCAAACCTTCCAACCATCTCCTGAACCTTCTAGCCACCCATCAGCATCCCTAAACCACCTGCCACATCACCAAAAGAGATTAATTTGCACACTTGATTTTTCATAAAAAGACAAAATAGATTTATTATAGTCCTTTACATGCATAAGAGTTGTATTTGGTCTTTTTAACTCCCATCCTTAGGATAGTAGAAATTTGTTCATGTTGATTTAGCATCATTGCAAAGCATAGCTCTTAGCAACGAATTAGGAAATGGTGTTCCTTAGCATTGAATTTCATTCTTTTTCATTATTGTAGCAGATCAACTCTCCCTTTGGGTGGATTTCTATTTCTTTCATCAAGGAACCAAGATTCTTATGAATCCATAGAAGTCTGGCTTGCAAACCCTAGTTGTCTCTCTCCAGCTTAATTGTGACAAAAGGTAGAACCATCACTTTTACTTGTGTACACAACATTGTCACTTCCAAGTTTGTACAAACCCCAGGTTGATAAAGTAAGACTGGTAGCCCAAGAGTTGCAGCATTCTTGCTGCAATATTGGTGCTCATCACCAACTCCTGCTTCTTACCCAATTCATACAGAAACCTTTGTAACCAAATCATTTCTTTCCTAGGCCTTATATCATCAACATACTCTGCTTCCATTGTTGAGAGTACAATAACACATTGTAGTTTTGAAACCCAAATGACAGTTGTTCCATGTATAGTAAACACATACTCTATGGTGCTCCTCCTGTTATCTCTATCACTTGCCATATCTACATAAACATATTCCAGAATAGCAATGTTTGAACCATCAAAGCATAATGCTTGATTTGTGGTGCCTCTCAAATACCTGAGAATCCACTTCACCACCATCCAATGTTATTTTCCTGGATTGTTCATGTACCTTGTTACAACTCCCGCTGCATGTACAATATCAGGCCTTGTGCAGACCATTGAATACATTAAGCTTCCAAATTCTAATGCATATGGAAGTTTAGACATATAAGCCATTTCTTACTGAGTCTTAGGACACACATCCTTACTTATTTTGAAATGGCTAGCCATAGATATACTAACTGGTTTTGCATTTTGCATATTAAATATTTTCAACACCTTTTGTATGTACTCACCCTAAGACATTGTTAATTTTTTATTCTTCCTGTCTCTAGTTATCATCATACCAAGGATTTGTTTTGCAACACCAAAATCCTTCATTGCAAATGAGTTTGCCAATTTTCTTTCGAGAACATTTATTTCCTGCATGTTAGAACCTGCAACAAGCATGTTGTCTACATACAATAATGATATAATATGGCTGCCATAATTTTTCCCTTTGAGATAAACACAATGATCAAAGTGACATCTAGTATAACCTTGTTCAGACATAAACCTGTCTAATTTTAGATACCACTGCCTTGGATCCTATTTTATGTCATAAAATCTCTTCTTCAACATGTGCACTAGTTTCTCCTTTCCTTTTACCTCGTATCCTTATGGATGCTGCATATATATTTCTTCCTCCAAATCCCCATGGAGAAAGATTGTCTTTACATCTAACTACTCAAGATGCAAATATTCAACTGCTACTAGACTTAAAATAGTTCTGATTGAAGTCATTTTAGCAACAAGCGAAAATATCTCATCAAATTCTATACCCTTTTTCTATGCAAACCCCTTCACCACAAG
The DNA here is from genome assembly GCA_031772625.1 of Pinus tabuliformis. Taxonomy (NCBI): domain Eukaryota; kingdom Viridiplantae; phylum Streptophyta; class Pinopsida; order Pinales; family Pinaceae; genus Pinus; species Pinus tabuliformis. The sequence continues at coordinate 442,505,511 of CM062814.1, read as the reverse complement.
TCTAGCTTTATAACTTTTTCTATCTCCATCTTCTTCCTTCAACCTGTAAACCCATTTATTCTCCAATGTTGTTTCACTTGCAGGAAACCTGACTAAGTCCCAAGTCTGGTTGTGTACTAAGCAGTCCATCTCTTCTTTCATGGCTTGCTCCCACTTCTTCCTGGGTTCTACCTGCACTGCTTCTTCATAACATTCTGGTTCACCATAATCAATCAACAATACATAATATAATGAAGGAGAGTATCGTTCAGGGTGTTTACTTATCCTGGTAGATCCTCTAATACCATTTTCAGGGGTTTGAGGTGCTTGATTCTATTGTTGTTCTAGTTTTTGATCATTATGATTTTCAGGCACCTTCACTTTTTCTATGATCTCATCAAGCACTTTGTATTCTTTGTTTTATTTTTCCTGTTTCTTTTCCTGCATCTGATCCTTATACAAAACCTTTTCATTGAATATAACATCTCTTCTCCTAATGATTTTTTGTTTTTCATAATCATAAAAGCGATAACAAAAATCATTAACACCATAACAAATAAAGGTACATTTATTTGATTTTTCCTCAATCTTTGGTCTATTTTCTTTATTAATGTGGTGTTGTAGCAGCTACAATGACCCTCCAAAATTTTTCCTTAGCTTCTTTTTGGAGCCTCCCTACCAACCATCCTCAGCAGCATGTCTTGCACTATCAAGTACACAAGCTTCAGTGGATTTTTAGCAGATTTCCAGTCTGTGCATGATAGCTTGTTGCATCCGCCTCACAATTTGTTTCTCTGGACTTGCTCCAGCTACAGGCTATGTACCTCCATCAATAAATTACACAATTCTAGAGGGAAACCATCCTTCCCTCTAGAAATTGCACAATTCTGATTGGCAACTTGTTGGGTTCTAGAATTGTGCAATTTTGCCTGTGAAGCTTCACTCGAAAAACTATGCAATCTTTCCTAGCAGGACTGCTCTGCCCAGAAATTTCACAATTCTAGGAAGTAGTTAGCTGGTCTTCCCAGAAATTTCGCAATCCCTTTGGGCAGCCAGCCTAGCTCCCTCCCAGAAATGTGCAAATTTTCCCATCAGTCAAGCAAATTGTTGCATGTGCTTTCAGGTTGAACGGTTCCCTCTTAGACCGAAAAAAATTAATTCGCATGCATGGACTGCTTCTCCCAAGGCATCATGAAAAGACATCCCTTGATTCATGGATCTATTTTTAGTAGCTGGAGGTTACATGCAAGGATCATTTCAGAAACCTCCCGCCAAATGTCGCTTTTCCTAAATTTGTGGCATGCACGTCCCAACCTCGATTTAAAAAAAAATCATCAACCAAATGCTGCAGAGCACATGCCTCACATTGACCTTGTAGATCTAACATCCCACATTGCATATAGGAATCACCAGCACATTCATCTCATCTGTTTTGGGGATAAGTTCACTTTTCATGTCTTGCATTGCGTTTATGTCAAAAAAAAATTGTTTCGCTTTGTGTGAGTGTTGTCTGCTTGATTTCAGTGAGCGCTTGCTATCATTTTGATGTATGTTAGCTTGTAGAGGCATCGTTTCAGTTTTCGTTCGCATATCACTACTATCGCATGCATCACACTCTTTTGCATGGATGGTCATCGTTGCAACGACTTGCTTCACACACATGCATTCTTTCCCGTTTTCTGAATCCCGCACTTGTCGTTTGCATGAATGATCATTCACTCTTGTTTGCACTCATCTCATCATGCATTCAGACTTCTCATGTTTTCAGTCACCCATCGGTCGGTCTAGGTTTCCTTGGCCCGGGCTGTGCCTTGCCTGGCTAGCCCTGCACATTTCCAAAAGCAAAGTCTCTTCCTTCCCTCCAGAAATTGCACAAGTCTGGCCCAACACTGACTCCTAGGCTTGCATTGCGCAATTCTTGGAGGTAGTGTCCTACTGGCCCCAGAAACTGCACAATGCAGATTGCTGGTTGCATGTCACTAACGATTGAAATTATGCATTGCATAGTTTCAGTCGTCAAGAGGCCATGCTAGACTGTGCATTGCGCAGGTCCAGTAGTCAATTAGCCTTCTGATAGCCTAGAATGTGCCTTGCATAGTTTTGGTAGTCAGTCTCCCGACCTCACGGTGAAAATTGTGCAACCTTCACAATCAATGACACATGTATGTTGCAAGTCAGTTCTTAAGTTTTTTTTGTTTTCGACTAATAGATTTCTTGCCATGGGTGTTGATGTGTCTCCAAGTATCATAGGTGTTTTTCACCTCCTAGCATCACAGGTACAATGGTTTCCAGGAAAGCAGAGTCAAAGACATCGTTAAGAGCGCAATGGGGGTTGCAGCCAAGCAAGTGTCTATGAGCTCGCCTACCTATGGAGACATCAAGTTGTTCATAGACAAGGACTTCAAGGTAATATGGTAGCATCATTACAACAACACAACCATCAATAGCAGCATAAGGCATCACACCTGCATGCAATGAATGCAATAGGAAGGTTTTTGAAAACATAGAGGCAGAACAAAGTTGCAAGCTCAAGCAGATCCACTTGTGATGAAAGCAACTTTAGAGACTAAGGCTATGAGGTGATGACGTGACATGAAGATCACATGAAGGAAGAGAATAGAACAGAGAAGGAGTTGCATGTGCTGAAGTAGCAAGTCAAGGAAGAACAAGAGCTACATAGACGAGAGAATGAGTTACAGCAGGAACAGGTACAACAGGGGGCACAACATGCACACACGGATGAAACGGTGCTCGTACAAGTTATAGATCCATCCCAACAGCTATCACAAAGCAAACAAGATGAGCACTTTTGTTGATCGCATGCAAGGGAATTTAGCAACATGCATGTCATTGTGTGCACGCATGCGATCCCACCCATTTAGCACACTCACTAAGGCAAATACAAGAAGCAAGTCCACCTGGAGTTGAACATGTATTTTGACAAGTTGATGCACACAGCCACCAACTCATGCTTGGAGAGAATTGTAGACACTATGAATCAACATGTTGTCGAACTAGTTGCACCCAGGAACACCATGGGCATGCTATCAGACGAGTTGGACATAGGGGCCATATTAGTGCAATCAGATGCGATGAAGGCAAGAGTTAGCTTCAGAAAGATGTCGCCATTGAGTGCCTGGACACCATCACGGATGACCAAGCTTGGCATCATCTCACCACCTTCAACCATCAGAAGGATGTTAAAGAGTTGGTTTCACCACAACGGTCCGAGTGTCAGATATGTTTTGCATGGCTTGATTAAGCCATTTTGTCTCACATGGGCACATGTGCATTGTAATTTAACATCTTGTAAAGTGGAAGTTCAAGTGTCGATAGTTAAATGTAATAATCATAGAGTAGTTGAAGAGTCATGAGGATAGATGAATGGTCTCAAAGGGGAATGTCAAGGGTCACCCCACCCTTTTCTATAAATATTCCCTCATAACTCATTGTATAGGCTTTTGGTTAGCCAAGATTCCAATAAGAATATCTTAGAGAAAGCTTGGATAGTATTATAACGAGCCTTGGCTTCTCCACTGTGCAGAGCTAGTATATCTCTTTGGAGGAGTAGGTGGTTGTGGCTATAACATTCCACTATCGGAACTAGTGGTTGGACATGGATGTATCGTATGACTGAAACTTACACTTCTTAATATAACAGAGCCAACATGTTTCATGAATATGCCGTATTGTATTTGAGCTATCTGTTTACTCTAAATGATATATGTATCTATTTTCTTATGCATGCATGTGTAGTTATTTTTTTTATATGTATGTATTAATATTACTAAAATGTGTTGTCAGTTTAACCATAACTTTGGATTGCTAGGTAAATTTCCTTCCATATTGTGGTGCATCTTTGCTCATTTGTTCCCTTCTTAACTCTGTGCTATCACAAGTTTCAAAGGGGCACACTCACCTCACTTTCCATGTGTTAGGACCGTTCATGCACCTCACTTGACTTAATGCATATGTCACACCCCTTGCTACCAATAGGGATATCTTACTTGCCTCTGTGAGAAACCGCGGTCAAGGAATTACCGTACGACCCACTATTGGGACTCCTACACCAAATGGTCTGAGGTCTAATTGGGAATTCTTACCAGAGAGATCCCGGGACATGTTGGCATGTCTAGCACCATCAACATTTTAGTGCTAGAAGGAGGGCTAGATGACAAGCTGAGTCCTCACATCTGTTTTGAATCACTACTTATTTGTCATGAATAACTTCAAAGTTTCTCTTCCAGAATATATGTCTTATGGAAATGATTTCATTATCTCGGAAATTCTCTCGGATAATTTGTCACATAAAACATATGATGGTGGAGGTCATGTAGCCTTGGCTAGGTACGCAGTCAGTGCTGTAGCTTCATGTGAAAGACATGGAATCTTTGAAGAATACATGACCTGCACGTTGTTCATCTACATGCTTTGAGGGAACCCAATGCACTGGTGTGCCACATTGCTCGAAAAATATATTCATTCTCTTGCTCATGTAGTCATAGAGATAGACCGTGCTTTCAATCACTTTAACTGGAAAGCACTCGATCAAGAAATTTTGAAATTACAAAATGAACTCAATGAATCCATTGAATAGTTTTACACACGTTTTTGTAATCTCACATACCGATTTCCCGAAGATGAAATTGGTTGGGAAATTCTCGATGGAATATTTGAGTATCTTCTTTACATATTTGAAAACCTACAATTCTTGAAATCATTCAGATCCCGCTCAATGCACTTCAGTGATGGAGCTACACAATCACAGGCAGGAACAGTTGCTGTCACAAGTGACAACTCGACCATCGTAGAGTGATGTGGGATATTATGCACACACATCTATTGAACTGTCACATCCTCCCACCCCACACGCTCTTGATATCTACACATATTTGGCTCACAAGCCTATTGGTTGTCATGTGGATTCGTTCCCTCAACTTCTGTCCCCACATTTTGTTGATCGTTCAGATTGTAATGTCTTGTGTTCTTCCATTTCAGACTCCTCATCTACTATGAACGAGGATCAAGTTTTTGATGGAGTTGGTATTATGCATCCAACCTGCAATATCATTCATGATGAGTGTGTGGGGGAATCTAAAGAAGAACCCACAATGAAGGATGACTCCCTTCTAGCCTCACCTCATCCACTTTATCTTTACATCCCTTGTGATTCTGCCACTGTTGATTTCCCCTGTGAAAACTCATTTCTGGATGTTTCTACTTCTGATCATTCACAAGACACGTCGGATGTCAGTCTGTCATTACATTATGGATAGGACACATCTTCCTCTAAAAATCCATCTAATCTGTCATCTGTCATTTCTAAAAACACAGAGGGTGAACATCCTTACTTATCATCTACCCCTCTACATGATTCATCAAAAAATGAGGATGTCGACAAACATCCTGAACTTTCTGATCTTGGTTGTCATGATCTCTTTACTTCTTCATTTGATCACGTTGTTAATTCAATCATTGTTAATCTCTATAAGAAACTGGTCTACGATGATCTATCTGTTGACGAAATCAAAACCTTACAGATTGTCGAGGCACTTCAGCCTGAGCTGATGGTTATGTCAGGCCCTCACTGTCCTAAGGTTGGTTTCACTTACGATCATGAAATTGTTGAAACATGCAAGGCTCCTCATCATTCTTCGCTTCACATTGATGATCAATATGACACTCATATTTCACTTCCTCCACTCGAACTACATGATCCCATCGCTCATGCATTGTAGAAATCTTACATAGCAAGCACACTTGCATAACGTAAGTGGTATACCTTTCTCAAATTTACTTGCATGTCATAGTCAAGAGAATGCATACATTCAACATCTGCACGTAGTGTAGCACAACACCATGGAAATTTCACAGAGTGCATGTCATGCGCTTTCGCTTGCTTCTTTTCTGTGGATGCACTTAATCTCGGAGTGTGTTTGTATTCATAATTATATCTTTCATTCTTGATGTTTTTCGCAACTGCAAGGTTCATGAACCATGCCTTCACCAACATGGGTCCACCAATGCACCGGTGGCTACATTGGAAATATCACTTCATGTGATCAGGCCCATGCACTGTTAGCTTAGGAGTAGGAGTAGTGTTTGCTTTTGAGTTGCTTGCTTGCATGCATGTCTTCTTCTTTCTTTGTGTGTTTTAGTTCTTGCTTGTTCATTTTCTTAGTCGCTCTTCATACAAATTTGCTTGTGCTTCTTGTTTTTCTTTTTGGTTTGTTTGCTTGTTTATGTCTATAGGTTAGTTTTGCATGAATGTGTGCAACCCTTGAAACAAGCTGGGTAAAGTACAAGAGGAATTGTACAACTATTAGCATTTGGTTATCTATTGTCCGCTCTCTTATGTAAGAACTTGTTGTCTTCACTCCATGATAAATCAATGAAAATTACGTACACTTTGAAGTGAAGCTTGGTGAAAACACAATGCTTGCACTCAAACTAGTATCACCTACTCTAGTCGTTTGTTTTTGGGTTAATCCTTGTCATCTCAGTCAAGTAGAGTAAGGTGAGGGGGAAAACCTTAACAAGCACATCAGAGGTATATATAAACCACTTCTCTGAAGGAATAACCTCTTCTACTCTCAATAAGTTGGTATCCCTCTTCCGCCTCTGAAATGAATAAGTGCTATGCATAGTTATGAAAAGGAAAAATGGAAAAAATGAAAGGTGAAAATTTTCCAAAAAATGAAAAATGAATAAGGCAAAAGAAGAGAAAGGCTTCCTATGCATAGAGTTGATGCAAGTAACTCCACCGAGGTACTGACCAGGCTCGCTGGCAGTGGAGTGATTCTTGTGTTCTTGCGTGACTCTGCTGGGGTGTTGTCCAGGCCTGCTGGCAGTGGAGCAACACTAAAGATGAAATAAAACTCTAACGACTAAACCCCTCATCCCCAATCGAAACAACTATGTTTTCTTGGCTTGGAATGTGTGTCGACTGACGAAGGGCTTGGAAAATGCTACATCTTACAATTAAGCAAGTGTGGAAACCAAGATGAACAAAGAACTAGACAATACTTCTAGAGCTATTAAACTTACTTTTCACGAACAAGGTCCATTTAGAGAGGTGGAGTTCTACCAATGTGTCACCAAGTTTTATAGCAGCTACAACCACCCTCCAAAATTTTTTGTTAGCTTTATTTGACAGCCTCCCTACCAACCATATTCAGAAGCATGTCTTGCACTCTAAAGTACACGAGCCTCAATGGTTTTCTAGCAGATTTCCAACCTGTGCATGATAGCTTGTTGCATCCCCCTCATAGGCTGTTTCTCTAGACTTGGTCCAGCTGCAGGCTGAGCATCTCCCTTAAGAAATTGTGCAATTTTGGAGGGGAACCAACCTTCCCTCCAGAAATTGTGTGATCCTAACTAGCAGCCTACCGGGTTCCAGAATTGTGCAATTCTTCCTGTCAAGATTCAATGGAAAAACTATGCAATCTGTCCGAGTAGGAATGCTCGGCCTAGAAATTGCACAATTCTCGGTAGTAGTCAGCTGCTCAGCCAAAAAATTGTGCAATCCCTCTGGGCAACCAACCCAGCTCCCTCCCAATAATGTGAAAATTTTCCCATTAGTCAAGCAGGCTATTGCATGTGCCTTCATGTTAACTGATTTCCTTCAGGAATGAGCAAAAATGATTTTCATGCATGCATTGCTTCTCCCAAGGTAGCATGCAAAGGCATCCCTTGATTCAAGGATCTATTTTTAGGAGCGAGAGGTTACATGCAAGGATCATTTCAGAAAGCTCCCGCTAAGTGTCTCTTTTCCTAGATTTGTGGCATGTGTGTCACAACCTTGATTTCATAAAAAATCATCAACTGAACACTACAGAGGTCATGCCTCACATCAAACTTGTATCTTTGACATCCCACATGGCATCTACGAGTCATCGACACATTTAGCTCAACTGTTTTGGGGGTAATATTGCTTTTCATGTCTTGGGTTGTGTTTTTGTCGCTTTTTGTGTTTTTCTTTGTGTGAGTATTGTCTTCTTGATTTCAGTGAGCACTTGCTATCATTTTGATGTATGTTAGCTTTTAGAAGCACCATTTCATTTTTCGTTTGCATCACTAATATCGCATGCATGACACTGTTTTGCACGGATGATCGTCGTTGCGGCGACTCGCTTCACACACATCCATGCTTTCCCATTTTCTGAATCTTGCACATGTTATTTGCATGAATGATCATTCACACTTGTTTGCACTCATATCATCATGCATTCAAACTTCTCATGTTTTCAGTGACCCATCGATCGGTTTGAGCTACCTTAGCTCAAACCGTGCCTTGCTCGGTGAGCACTGTGAATTTCCAAAAGTGAAGGCTCTGCCTTCTTTCTAGAAATTACGCAAGTTTGGCCCAACACTAACCTCTAGGATTGCATTGCGTAATTCTTGGAGGGAGTGTCCTGCTAGCCCCAGAAACTACGCAATGCAGTTTGCTGGTTACATGTCACTGCCGACTGAAATTTCTCATTACGCAGTTTCAGTCCTTAGCAGGCCAGGATGGACAGTGCATTACATAGCTCAGCAGTTAGTCAGCCTCCTAACAGCCTAGATTATGCCTTGCGCAGTTTTGGCAGTCAGTCTCCTGACCTCCCGAAGAAAATTGTGCAACCTTCACGATCAATCACACATGTATGTTTCAATTCAGTCCCCAAGTTGTTTTTGGTTTTTGACTCACAGATTGCTTGCCATGAGTGTTTCTATGTCTCTAGGTATCACATGTGTCATCCACCTCCTAGTAACACACGTATAATGGTTTCCAGGAGAGCACAATCAAAGACACCGTTAAGGGCACAATGGGGGTTGCATCCAAGCAAGTGTCTATGAACTTCCCTACCTATGAAGACATCAAGTTTTTCGTAGACAAGGACATCAAGATAATATGGTAGCAACATTACAACAAGCAGCAGACGGTAACACACCTACACATAATGAATGCAAGAGGAAGGTTGTTGACAAAACAGAGGCGGAAAAAAGTTTCAAGCTCAAGTAGATCCACTTGTGATGAAATCAACTTTCAAGACTGAGACTATGAGGTGACGGTGTGACATGAAGATCTCAAAAAGGCAGAGAATAGAACAGAGAAGGAGATGCATGTGTTGAAGCAACAACTCAAGGAAGAATAGGAGCTGCATAGATGAGAGAATGAGTTGCAGCAGGAACAGGTACAACAGGGGCCGTAAGATGCATAAACGGATGAAACTATGCCCATACAAGTTGTAGATTTATCCCAGCAGTTGGCACAGAGCAGACAATGTGGGTAGTGCTATTGATCGCATGCAAGGGAATTCAACAGCATTCATGTCACTGTGCACACACATGTGATCCCACCCATTTATTCCACTCACCAAGGCAAAGACAAGAAGCAAGTCCATCTATAGTTCAACATGTATTTTGACAAGTTGATGCGCATGACCACCAACACATGCCTGGAGAGCAGTGTAGACACTATGCATCACATGTTGCTGGTTCATCGCCCCCAGGATGACCATGCGCATGCTATCAGACAAGTTGGACAGAGGAGCCATACTAGTGCACCCAGATGCAATGAAGGCAAGAGTTCGCTTCAGCGAGATGTCACCATTGAGCACACGGACACCATCACAAATGACCAAGCTTGGCATCAGCTCACCACCTTCAACCATCACAAGGATTTCAAATACTTGGTCTCATCATAATGGTTCGACTGTTAGTGATGTCTTGCATGGCTTGCTCAAGCCATTTTGTCTCACATGGGCATATGTGCATTATAATGTAACGTCTTGTCAAGTGGAAGTTCAAGTGTTGATAGTTGACTGTAACAGTCATAAAGTAGTTGAAGAGTCATGAGGATAGATGAAAAGTCTCAAAAGGGAATGTCAAGGGTCACCCCACCCTTTGCTATAAATAGTCCCTCATAACTCATTCTATAGGATTTTTGTTAGCCAAGTTTCCAATAGGAATATATTAGAGAAAACTTGGACAATATTATAATGAGCCTTGGCTTCTCCACTGTGCAGAGCTAGTATATCTCTTTGGAGGAGCAAGCGGTTGTGGTTGTAACGTTCCGCTATTGAAACTAGTGGTTGGACATGGATGTATTATATGAATAGAACTTACACCTCTTAATATAACAGAGCCATCACATTTCATGCATATGTCGTATTGTATTTCAGCTATCTATTTACTCTAAATGATATCTGTATCTATTTGCTTATGCATGCACGTGTAGCTATTTTCTGTATACGTATGTATGAATCTCATTGAAATGTGATGTTGTTTTAACCATCATTTTGGATTGCTAGCTAACTTGCCTTCCATGTTATGTGTTCCCTTCTTAACTATGTGCTATCACAGGTTTCCAAAGGCAACACTCACCTCACTTTCCATGTGCTAGGACCATTCATGCACCTCCATTGACTTACTGCATATGTCACACCCTTGTTACCAACAGGGACATCTTACTTGCCTCTATGAGAAATTGCAGCTAAGGCATTATCGTACGACCCACTGTTGGGACTCCTACACCAAATGGTCTGAGGTCTAATTGGGAGTTCTTACCGGGGGGATCCCCTGACATGTTGGCGGGTCCAGCACTGTTAACATGTGGATAAAGGATTCACAACCAAAAGTATTTAAAAATGAGTAGTTTACCTTTTTACCTATCCATGCCTCCTCTAGAATACCACCATCCAAGGAACTTCAAGGTCCTCTGTTTATTAGATAAACAACAATATCTACAACATCTACCCAAAATTGTAAAGGAAATCCCGCATGCAATCTCATGCACCTTGCACACTCCATGATTGTCCTGCTCATCCTTTCTTACAAACCATTTTCTTGTGGTGTTCCCAGAACTGTCCTCTCTCTACAAATTCCATTATCTAAACAGTACCTATCAAACTCTTTCTTGCAATATTCACCTTCATTTTCTGATATGAGACACTTCAACCTTTTTCCTGTCTCATTTTCAACCAAATCTTTCCATTTCTTGAAAGTATCAAATACATCATATTTATTCTGAATACAATAAATCCAAGTTTTGTAGTTGCATCATTAACAAAAGTAACATAATAAAGAGAGCCATTAAGAGACGATACCTGAGAAGGTCCCCATACATCTGTATGCACAAGCTCTAATTTTTCGCTCTTCTTTTCTTTCCCAACTCTGAGGAATTTGACTCTCTTCTGTTTTCCATAAACACAATTCTCACAGAATTCCAAATCAACATGCTTCAAACATGGCAACAAATTTCTTGAGTGAAGAACCTGCATCCCCTTCTCACTCAAGTGCCCAAGCCTATGATGCCATAATGTCGTATCTAGTCCTGTATAGGTTAAAGAATTAACATAATTAGAAATACCATTGCATAAATATAATGTACCAACCTTTTCTCCTTTTTCTATTATGAGGGCTCCTTTAGTGACCTTCCAGGTTTTATCTATAAAAATAGTTACATAACCTTCACCTCCCAACTGCCCTACTGAAATTAGATCTTTCTTCAGATCTGGAACATGCCTTACCTCCTTCAACACCTATTGATTTCCATTTTGATGTTTTATGAAAACTGTACCCATTCCAATGATTTTACAGGGTTTATCATCAACTAACTGAACCTGTCCAAAATCTCCTTCGACATAATTATGACAAACTTCCCTATAATGTGTGGCATGGAATGGGGCCCCTGAATCTACCACCCAAGCATCAATAATATTTTCTAATGAAAGAATCAAAGAATATTGCAACACATCACCTATCACATTCGCTTCATGCTTCTTTTCTTGTTGCATGTCTCCTTTTCCCTTCCAAGGCTTCCAGTCATTCTTCAGGTGTCATTTCTTCCCACATTTCTAGCACACTATCCCTGATCTGGACTTGGATCTACCTTTCCTTGACTTACTGCGACATCTGGGGCTCTTCCCTCTTTCCTTTTTCTTCCCCTAGTCTTCGCAGTCCAAGCATTACTTGATGTCTCAACGGATATTTTTTGTTTCATTTCCTCGCTAACGTTTGGATTGACAACATCATCAAACTTTAAAGTACTAGGTCCAGAGACAAAGTTACTAATGGCCATAACTAAACCATTCCAACATTCTAGCAATTAGCATAGAAATGACATAGCCTTAACTTCATTATCAAAAGCTACCCCTACAAAACTTAACTAAATGGTAACTGTATTAAATTCATTTAAATGATTAGCAACAAATCCACCTTCTGACATCTTCATATTAAATAAATGATTCATAAAAAATAGCTTATTTGAGGCTAAGGGTTTTGCATATAGTTTGGCGAATGTCGGCATTAACCACTCTATTGTCATTTCCTTTGAAATATTAAAGGCTACCAATGCTTCTAGGCACAGCCGTATTGTTCCAAGTGCCTTTTTGTCGAGAATATCCCATTCTATGTCTGTCATACTCGTCGGCTTCTTTGTCTTTCCGCTATATGGTAGGTATGCATCTTTTTTATACAAATGATCTTCCATCTGCATCTTCCACAACTAATGGTTTTGGCCACTAATTTTTTTGACCCTAAACGTACCGTCTTCCGCCATTTCTCCCACTCAAACTTGTCATTGCTGCATGCTTGGATTTCAGTGTTGCATGCATGTATCCCTTCTTCTATATGCTCTTTGCTTCTTGATATGTGGCTTGTTTGTTTTGTACCGATGCCCTTTAGTTGAATCTTGCTTCGGACATCCCCTGCATTCTTGTGGCTGCATCTATTTTGCTTCTGGAGCTTGATTTTGAGGGGATCAGCTGCTACAGGAAATCCTACAGGGGCTCCTATAGTTGGTTCTCCCTCTAAAATTTTAGTTGATGCTTGTGCTAGGAGCTGTGAGGATGCTACTATAGATTCTGATGGCAATGGATAGGGATTTGGTAAGCTGCAAGTGAGTTGTGGAGGTGCTATTTTTTTTATTTCCTTATTTGTTTAAAACGGGTATCTATGTTTTTTTTTTTGTTGGAAGGAAAGAAATCAATTGAAATGAGGTGTTGCAGGTGTGGGATGGAGGGTTAGGATGGTGGATAGTTGTAGGATGGCCTACATTCTCTCTAGGACAGTCCCCAGTTCCTCAAACTGTTGTTAAACTCCATTTCGAGCTCTCTGTGATTTCTATAGGAGCCTCCTGTAGAGCACACAGGGCCTCCTATAGGATACACAGTCTTTAGAAAAAAAATAGAGAGGTGGAAAAAAAGGTTAGAAATGATGGGGAGGAGTATAGAGGATGTCTAATAGGCTCTGTGGCATGTCCCCTTGCTTCCTGTGGTCCATCTGTAACCTGCAATGCATTTTAAAAGTCAATTTCCTCTTCCTTTTTTCTTTGTTTCTTCTCTTTCTTTCTTTTTTTTTTTTTTTTGAAAAGACAACTAGGGCACCTCCAGGAGGTTTTCACCCTACCTACTTGCAAAATTTGAAGGTAGTTCTCTTTGCTGAAAAATGGCCTCCACAAGGCCTATCATGACAAGTTAGGAGAATGTCAAAAACTTCCTCCTCCCTGACACATCTTCTCAAAATATGATCTGGGCCAAGTTTGAAGAGATTGCCCCCAATCCGATGAAAGGGGTGCTTTTCCTTATGATCTTGCTCTTCTCTTTTGAGGACAAGTATGGTGGGAACTGTGCTGAAACTAAGTAATTCGTTATATTAGAAAACCATGGAGAGAGTACTGAGATAGCAAATAGGTTTTCATCGAGCATTTGATCATCCACCATTCCTTTCTCATCTACTGGCAAATTTACTCTCGACAAAAAGTTAGCAACAACATTCTCTTTACCAGGCTTATCAACAATGGTTAAATCAAACTGCTGTAATAAAATAAACCACCTAATAATGCGAGCATTTACATTTGGTTTGTTCATTAAATACCTAATTGCAGCATGATTGATGTGTAAAAAGGTTTGATAGCCTGTGATGTAATGTCTAAATTTATTTAAGGAATGTACTACAGCTAGGAGTTCTTTCTCGGTTACTGTGTAGTTTAACTCTGACTTTGACAAATTTTTACTTATAAAGTATATGGCATATGGTAAATTTTCATCAATTTGTCCCAAGGCTGCTCCTATTGCTTTTTTCAAGGCATCTGTGTGAATGTGGAAAGGTAGGGCCCAGTTTGGGCCTCTCAAAATTGGGGCAATCACAAGTTTTCTTTTCAAGGTATTTAGGGCTTCTTGACAGTTTTCAGTCCATATGAACTCGACACCTTTTCCCAAAATACTAAACAACGGAGAGGCTAACTTACTGAAATCTTTAACGAATCTTCTGTAATATCCTACTAAGCCTAGGGAACTTTGGACATCTCTCACATTTTGAGGAGGCGGGACCCTTTGGATGACGGCAATTTTGTTGGGGTCAACTTGCAATCCTTGTTGAGATATTGCATGACCTAACACGATACCTTCAGCCATCAAGAATTCACATTTTTCTTGACTGAGGGACAGGTTCATTTCAATACACTTGTCGAAAAATTTTCTTAGGTTAGATAAAGCTTCTTGAAAGTTAGAACCATAAGGAGTAAAATCATCCATATATATTTCCACTGTATGATGAACCAGTTCAGAAAATATACTCAATACTGCTCTCTGGAAAGTGGCGGGAGCATTGCATAAACCAAAACGAAGGACCCGATATGCAAAGGTACCCCAAGGACAAGTGAAAGTGGTCTTATCTTGGTCTTCTGGGCTGATTTGGATTTGATTGTACCCACTGAACCCATCTAGGAAGGAAAAAAACTTTTTTTCCACTAGACCATCTAACACTTGATCTATGAAAGGAAAAAGAAAATCGTCCTTTTTGGTGGCCTTGTTTAGTTCCCGATAATCAACATAGATTCTCCACTTACCATTTTTCTTTGGCACTAGCACCAAAGGAGAGCCCCATTCACTATCGGAGATGGGGTAGATGAATCCTGCATCTAGTAACTTTTGCAATTCTTCATTGACAATGTCTTTAAGGGCTAGATTCATCCTCCTTTGAGGCTGCTTGATTGGTTTGCAATCTTCCTTAATGTAAATGTGATGAGTACAGACTGAAGGGTGCACTCCTTTCATCTCCTTATAGCTCCAGGCGAAGGCACCTAAATTTTTTCTCAATAAGCTACACAGTTCCTTCTCCTGGGAGGTGGATAGGGATGAGTTGATTTTCAAGGTTCTTTCAGGGCTGAACTCTATATTCTTAACATGGAGAGAGGTCGGGTCGGTCACACAGAAATTAGCTAAGGGATTGTCTTGGGTTTCTTTCACTAGATCTTCTAATGTCAAACTACTGGGGGGTGGATTCTGAATTAAATTTTCAATGATATCATCCTCATCCTACGATTCCCCCCCATGGTAGTTTCTACTGCACACAGTGGTGCAGCATAGACTTCATCCTCATCCTCCTCCTCCAACCAGAGATGTAGACCATGTTCTAGTGAAGGTTGGGCGGGAGGGTATAAGATTAGCTGCTTGGACATATGCCCATTCTTGATTGTCATGTTCCCAGCTCGACAGCTGATGTAGGCATCTGCAATAGCTAACCAAGGTCTTCCTGGGATGAGAGGATACCTAGTGAGCTTTTCCTTCAACTGGAGAACTAAGAAATCAGCAGGGTACTCCCAAGAATCAATGGAGACCATCACATCCTCCACAATCCCTTCCGAGGTCATGGTGGAGTGGTCTGCTATCTGCAGTACTATCGTGGTATCCCTCAAGGAGCCCTGGAGGTTGAGTTTGAGCATGGTGTCCTTTGTCATCACATTAATGGTAGCCCCTAGATCAATCAAGGTATGGGGGATCATGGTTCACTTTCCTCTTTATCTTCCTCATCCTCCTTTGGGGGATGCTGACTATCTGGGAGAATCTTCCAAGATCATAGGTTAATCTCCTAAATCTCCACAACATAGGTTTGGCATCATGGTTCCCCACTATATACTTGCTGAGCCTATCCATTGTTTGGGTTTGGGTTTGGTTAAGCAGGAATTTGGGGTTGCCTTGGTGGAGTAGAAGGAAATGGTTGTGGTTGAGAAGGTGGTGGAGGAAAAATAGTGTGAGAAGAGTTGTACTAGGGCCTCCACCCCTGATGAGATGCATTCCACTGAGGTTGTGGCTGAGCATAGGAGCGAAATGAATGAGCGGCTAGTTGGGCATGATATTGAGGTGGATATGACCAAGGAGGAGGTGTGGACCAGGAAGGGTGAGTAGGGGGACCCCAAGAAGGTATGGAAGTGGCTTGATTGGGTTGTAGTATGCCTAAGAAGTCCCTTGCATTCCCTGCTAGTATGGTCTAGGTCCATGTGGTCTCCTTTGGTCCATGAAGTAGAGTGGTTCAGTGGCTCCTTCGGCCCCTTGGTATACTGCTTTAAGTCCGGGCAAGGAAGTGCACTTATCTATAGAATGGTCTTCTTCACAGACTGAACAAACCTCTATAGAGTTCAATGGCCATTCATTCCTAGGATGCCTTCTGGTGCACCTAGGACAAAAAATGGCCAAAGCTCTCTCTGCTTCCTCTTGTTTCCTTTTAATATGTAAGGTATCCATTTGCATGGCAAGAGTCTGCAGCATCTCACTCTTGAAGTCTTCCAGCATGTTTCCAAGTTCACCTTTGAGGGATGAATT
This sequence comes from Pinus tabuliformis, assembly GCA_031772625.1. Lineage (NCBI taxonomy): Eukaryota > Viridiplantae > Streptophyta > Pinopsida > Pinales > Pinaceae > Pinus > Pinus tabuliformis. The sequence continues at coordinate 442,488,946 of CM062814.1, read as the reverse complement.
GAATGAGGAGGTAATGGTTGTGGGTTGACTCCCCCTACCTCTCTTTCTGGCTGCCCTAGAATGGTTTCTAAAAATAGACTTTATGTCTTCATAAGGTAGTTTGTAGATGTCTCCCCCAACCAGCAAATGGAGGGTGTCTAGAAGGTCTTCCGGAATTCCCCTGAGTAGGACCAACTTCAGAGATTCAGGGTCAAGTGTGCACCTAGCCCTTTTATAACTGAGCTGGAACCTCTCTTCATAATCTTCCAAAGATTCATCACTTCCCATGGTCATTCAGAATATTTCTTCCTTGGTATCTTTTGACTTATAATAGTCTTGATATTTGTCATTAAAGGCTTGCTGCATCTGAGCCCAAGTTGTGATGCTATTTCCAGGTAACCCCATGAACCAGTGCAATGGTGCATGCTTGAGGGTAGAAGGAAATAGTTTCAATTTCTACTCATCTTCTGCATAGTCATAGGTTCGACAGATAATAGCATACTCAAACAAAAAGGTGTCAGGATCTTTTGTAGTCAACCCATGGAAGTGAGGTAGGGCTGAAGGGATCATGTTCTTCATTTTAGAGTCCCCATTGGTTTCTCGGATGGGGAAGGTACCCTCTACTCTTTCTCCATTCCCCCTAGCATTTATATTTCCAGCCATTGTCTCAGGAGGGATGTTTTCTTCTCTTCTTCTCCTAGAGGTTCTTCAAATATCTTTCGTTATTCACCTAAAGGTTCTTCTAGATCACTGCCACCGAAGAAGAGATAAGGGTGGCTTTGTGATGTGGTGGGGGTGTTGGGTAGGAATTTTCCTGAATTATCTCTGTTCCTATGAGGCATGAAATGGAATCTCTTTTTGGGTGATTTGTGCTTTTTTGCTTGTACCTGAAAAACTGAAATTGACTAAACAAACAAATTGCAACTACTGAAATGAACTTGCTGAAGGGAAATTTTAGAATTGAAATGAAAGAAAGGAAATGACTAATCTACTTTTGATAGAAATGAAATTGCAGAATTGAAATGAAAGAAAGGAAATGCAGAATTTGAAAGAAACAACTACTCTACTTTTGCTAAAATAAACTACTTAACAGAATGTTGCAATAGGAAATAAAAGAAAAGAAGTAGTCACAAAATACTATGACACTTCCCCATCAATGGCACCAAAAATTGGTGAGCACCAGTATTGTATCAATAATGTTGCAACTCCTGGGGCTTCCTACTTTACTTTTATCAACCCGGTAATCCGTAACAAACTTGGAAGCGACGGTGCTGTATGCACAAGTACTAGTTCTTACTGCAGGCTGTCACTTGGTCAGCTGGCGCAAGATTACTAAGAGCTCAAACCAAATTCCATGGATTCTAGAAGAAGATTTAAATTTGATGAAAGAAGGGAAAGCTTACTCTACAGAGGCTATTCTACTTGCAGAAAGAGAAAAAACACCAGAATGTAAAGCAAAACCTAGCAAACCCTAATTTACCAACTAACCCTATTTTTGCAGAAAGAAAGATGAAAACCTATGAAATGAATGTCATTACCTACTGATGAAGAAACCTACATCAATTCAAGCTATTTCTAGAAGGAAATGAGAAAAAAACGTCTTTTTGGATTTTTATGGATTTTATGTGAAATTGTCATGCATGTAATTTATATGTTTGTGGATGTGGCAGCGATTAGGTGGTGATGGAGGCTGACTTTGGAATTTTCAGAGGTGTAGGAAGGTGTGGAGGGGTCCTAGGAGGCCTCTAGCAACCTTTTGGAGGCTTTCCCTGCAATCGGACTTCAAAAAGACAACTACAGGAAATTCTACAGGAGGCTGCAGGGGATCTACAGGAGGATCTATAAGAGGATGCCGAGGGCTATTTTAGAGGTTTTAAAGGTGGAAAAATGGCGGGAAAGGGTAGATGAAGACTAGAGGGATGTGTTAAGGTGTCTAAAGTTCATCAAGGACAATTAGGAAAGAAAATGATGGTTGGATTCGTTCAAAAGACGAGAGAAAAGCTTATCAGAAAAGTGCAGAAATTAGGGCAAATTTGTGAAGAGCTGTGAATGACCTGTGAAACATGTAGCAAAAAGAGATGGTGATGGCTACTTTGTTGGATTATTATGAGAAGATATGTATTGTAAGAGAGCTGCAAATCAAACACTGAAACGGAGCAAGAAAAGAACTAGCTGCACCAAAAAAACAGAACTATATCTCATTTCAACCTAAATTCTGATCTAGGAAAATAAAATGCTGAACAATGCTATATGGAAAGGAAAACATGGAAAGAGATTTATTGCAGAAACAAAAATGAATATGGAAAAATGGAATAGAAGCAAAACATTAACCTCTAAATCAAACTGTAACACTAGAAATTGCATAGAGGAAGAAAAACTGTATTTTTGTGGCAGCAAGAGTGTCTTGACCTCAGCTCATGGTCCCAAAGGGAGGAAATGAGGTCAAGTCTCTGTTGATGGCATTTTTTTATCTTTTCCTATCACTATTTAACCTACTTTAGCAAACTGAAATGGAAACAACCATGTAAATCACCAAAAGAAACTTGTTCTAACCAAGGGAAAAGAAAATCTATCTAACAACAACTAATTCATGAACTGAAACAAAAAAATGAATACAAAACAAGAGGTGTTGGGCAGCTTGGGTTGGGCCCCAACCCAAGAGCTTTAACCCTTTGGAATAACTCAGGGTTGGCTCAAAAAATATTTCATCTTCATTATCAAAATAATAGTCACATTACATAAAATTGTTCACAAAAGTAAGCTCGAAATGAGCCGAGAAAGAGCTGCAACAAAAGTGAAAAAATTTGACTAACATACAACAACCTACTAAGGCCGTAAGCCTCTCTATTTATACAACCGGAGCCCCCAACATCTCTCCTAAAATCAAGGAGGCTTGGCTCCCAAGACTTGAGATAGACAGCAATTATTCTTCACTTGCTCAGCTGCCTCTTTGATGCATTGATGTGGCTGCTTGTGCTCCGAGCTTTCTGAAGGAGGAATTGAAGTAAGGAGTCAATAATGAGGGGAAAACCTTCCCATAAATCCTCTTCCTTATTTTCCTCAAACATTGGCTACCAAATGCTCATTAAACCTTTGACTTTGTCTCAAAATTGACCAAAAATCTGCATAAAGCACACATTAGACTTCATGTCATAATGACTAGCCCAACTCACTCTATTAGCATAAATATAATAAAAAACATGCAATAAACTAATGAGAATGGTGGATTAAGCTAAGTTAGGAGGTAAAATGAGCCCATATAATTACTCATTTATGGGGCTCATCAACTACTTGCAAAAAGCTAACAAATCAGACACCTTTCTGATTAGTTCATGGTGTAGAGGCTGTAATGCCGATGAAATATATCGTGCCTAGTCTATGCATAATGGCTTTCATAGGAATGGTAGACCATGGAGACTTAGAATAAATGGAGCTTGAAGAAGATAGGTTTCTAGCTAGATTCCATCTGCAGGTTCAGAAGGAATGAAATAGTCTTGGCATGATCAGCACATCAAAATACACACCTTCAAGGTAAATGACTTGGTTTTATTATATCATAGAAAGTTTGCTAAGTTTCTAGGAAAGTTTCAAATGCACTCTCTGAGGCCATATGTCATCAAAGACATTACAGATAGTGGCACAGTTCAACTCAGAAAGTTGAATGGAGAACCATTTCCATGAAGGGTAATGGAAGCTGATTGAAGCCATACACAAGGATTCTAGCTCAATGACTACATGACGGAAAGACAGTGTTAGCACTCTAGGTAGCTGCAAGGAAGCACGGGATTATAAACTACACTGCTCGATTAGTGGAACCACACGACAGAGGGGCTGCGTGAAAAAGGGTGATGTCGCAGTACCAAAAGGTGCGCGAAGGGAGCTGCGCTATGAGGGAAGTGACGAGCACCAGTATTGTAGCAAGGATGCTGCAACTCATGGGATACCATCTTTACTTTATCAACTTAGGGTTCGTACAAACTTGGAGGTGACACTATTGTATGCACAAGTAAAAGTGATGGTTCTGCCTGTCGTCACTGTTCAGGTGGCGAGAGACCACTGGGGTTTCAAGCCAGACTTCTATAGAGTCAGAAGAATCTTTATTCTTTGATGGAAGAAAGGTAAATCTACTCTAAGAGAGAGTTACTCTACTGCAATAATGGAGAAGGTCGACATGTAATGCTAAATCACACCATTTCCTAATTAACCACTAAGGAACTATGCTTGGAAGAAATGCTAAATCAACATGAAACAAATGCTACTATCTAATTTATAGAAGTAAGAAGCATCAAACATCACTAATATGCAAGTAAAGAGACTGAACTAAATCTATTTTTGCTTTTTTGTCTTTTTATGCAAAATCAAGTATGCAAACTAATTGCTTTTGTGGATGTGGCAGGTGAATTAAGGATGTTTGAGGATGGATAGAAGGGCTATGAGATGGTTGGATGGTGTGGAGGACCCCTGGGAGGATTTTGGTGACTTCCTAGAGGTTTTCCATCATTTCGGTCTCAAAACAGGCCGTTTTAGGAAAACCTATAGGATGTACTAGAAACCTATAGGATGGTCCTGTAAGAGTTATATTGAACCTACAAGATACGACCGAGAGCAAAATGTGAGGTGTTGGAGATGATGTGAGGCCTAGCAAAGGTGTGTTATGGGTGGAATGGAGTGGGAGAAGGTCAAGGATCACTCAAAAGTCAATATCCAAGATAGTAGATGGTTGAATTCGCTCAATGTGCTTGGAAGGAGTTTTATGAAAAATGATGAAAAACTAGTGAAGTTGATGGTGAAAACAAGGGATGGCTGAGGTGGATGAAGTGGAAGGTCATTGTTGGCTATGAAGTCTTAGTCTCCTCTTGAAGCACCTACTTTGCATAAAACATGTATCTCCTCCAAAAAGTTATGCAAACAAGAAACATTTTCATCAACTAGAAAAGCGGAATTAATGAATTAATTGCCTACACTTATGCATGAGGAAGGTTGCTGAAAGGAATGAAAGTATTGATGATATCTACTGCAGAAATGGAGATGAAAAAGATGACAATGGAAAACTACCTTGCAAAACTAACCAAATACTAATTTAAGGACAACAAACTCCAAAGCTCATAAAAGAACTAGAAATCTATGTTTTTAGGGCTGCTAAGGGTCCCTTCCTCAAGTCAAGATCTCAGAGGGAGGAAGTGAGGCTGAGAAACCTTTCTAACAACCTTGTGGTGATCCTTTTTATCCTTGCTATCCTACTTCTTGAAATAAGGAACAAATGGAAGCAAACTAATAAACAACCAATCTAATCACTACTTGTAATAGAAATGCATCTAAAAAGAAAATTAACAATGAAATTTTGAAACTACACTAAACATACATGTACAATAAAGAGGATCCTTGGCTGATAGGGTTGGGACCTAACCTATGAGCTTCAACTCTCTGAGTTAACTTAGTGTTGGCTCAAAACAAAACTCATTCTTATTACCAAAACAACAAATTACATCAATGGAACTTTCACAAGTATTTCAACTCAAAAATGGCTTAGATTTTTACAATAAAAATCCAAATCCTACTAAGGTCCTAGGCGTTTCTACTTATACAACCAAAGTCCCCAATGACTTCCTTAAAATTAGGGAGGCTTGGCTCCCAAAATCGAGATAAAATGGTGCTTTGTCTCTCACTTGCTTGACTGCCTTCTAATCCTCATGATTTGGCTATTTGCACTCCGAGCTAATGTGATGAATGGAGGAATATTCTAATGGAGGAGTAGTAGAGGAGGAGAATTTACCTCCTACAATCCCTCTCCCTTGTCCCATTCAATTTTTTACCTTAGTCTTTGCCAAAATTCCTTGATTTTCTCCTTTAATCCTGCATTCAATGCATATTAGTCCACTAACCATAATATCCAACTCTAACTCACCTCATAAACAAATATAATAAAAAACATGTAATAAGTTATGAGAAAATTTGGTTTGACTAAGCTAAGAGATGAATTAAGGCCCATATAATTACCCAAAGATGAGGCTCATCATCACCCCCCTACTGAAATTGTTGCTCATCCTCTGAGAAACGTAATCAACATCCATATCCTTCATAGCCCTAGTGGCCTCTCTGACATCCCATGCCTTTGTTGTGGTATCCTCCTCTTGTTCATAGAAGCTTGCTTTATTTTCTACCTCCTCCCACTGCCTCTTTTCTTCTTCTTCCTTTCTTCCTTCTAGCATCCATAAGAGTAGTGGTGGACTGAGTTTTAGGCCAAACCAATTGACTTTCAACCTTTACATGGACTACTTATACATAGGTGTCCTATTTAGTGCCTCTCTCAACCTTTGAGGAGAGTGATACTCTCTTATCTTTAAGTTGTATGGCAATGTGTTCCGTCTCCTCAGGCAAGCATGTATGTTATCATCTCCTAGCAACCTAAGCATGTCATGAAAATGTGAAATTGCTCTCTTCGGCAGAAAGATATCTAGGTGTTAGCTGAGGATCATTTGCAATCAAATTATGGGTACTGATGTGGGCCATGGATTTGATTGTTCAGCTCTGATGAAAATAGGTTCATTTTTCTCTCTTTCCAATATCATTTTCATCTTTACAACCCTTGACTCCTTATGGTTCATCCATGATGCCAAAGCCATTAATTGTAAATCTCCTAGCTTGGCATTAGGGTCCCATACATTCATGTATGTTAGGGATAACTTATTCAAATAAAACTCATCCATTTTGGCCCTATCTTCTAGTGTAATTTGATCACAAAGATCAATGAACTTCATGTAGTTCTGAAATGGCATGGTGCCTCCTTGTTCTAGGGTCTTAATCTAGAACTGCAACCACTATTCTTTGAGGTAGAGGTCATAGGATTTAGCTGGCATCCTACACTAGATTGCTTCCAAAGAGAGATTGGCCATACATGACAATTGATTCTCTCTTTCTTGCAGTTGTCCCCTCAACCATGCATTTTCTGTCTCTAGTTGATTTCTCATTATGGCCTCTCTATCTCTCAAGCCACTTAGCTCTCTACCCATCTCCTTGAGTCACTCTTCCATGTTCCCGATGTCTTCCACCCCCTTTGATTTGGTGATCTGCATCCATTAATGAGTCCTAGCCCTCTCCTTCTCAAGCTCAAGGAACAGTGGGATAGAAAAATTTTGAGGTATGACCCTGCCTCCATCAATAAACCGGTAGTAGGAGTCCAGGTTAGGTTGGGGGCTGGATTCTTTTGTCTCTGGGTCCTCTTCTTTAGTTTCTTACTACTCCCCTACCTCCGTTTCCAATTTCTATGCTTCCTTTAGGTTTGACAGAGTATCTTGTAGGACTGCTTCTACTTTTTGTAGATTCTCCTATGTATCCTATAGGACTGTCTTTCCCTTAGCAGAGGTTGATCTAGTAATAGGCCTTCTCACATAGGTGATAGGGGCCTTAGGAGAAGGCATTTTCTCCTTTTGTGTAGGGGAGTCTTCAATCACAATAGTAATTTTGGTTGATGTTTGGGGTTTCCCCTGTCTTATTCTTGTGCTTTTTCTTGTCCTGAAATATAATGGTGTCTACATCTGTCTTTTTCATTTTTTCTTGATGGGGGTGCTAAGAGTAATGAGGGTAGCTTCTACCTCTCTCTCAGTGGCTTTTGGAGACACCCTAGGTGACTCCTCCTTGTCTTTTGTCCCTTATTTTCCATTTCCTTCTTCACCTATGCCTTTCCTGTCTTATTCCTCTTGTAGATCTTCAACATCTTTATCAGTTTCCTCCTTAACATCCTTCTCTGTTTCTTCATCATACCCCTTCTCTTTCTCCTCTCTTCTTCATCTTCCTCATTTTCTTCTATGTCATCTCCTTATTCATCCATCTCATCCTCATCTACTTATGTTTCTTCCTCTTCTTGCTTTACTTCTTCTTCCTCTGCTTCAGTATTTATCTCTTCCTCTTCACTGACAGTAGGACTAACATCATATGTGAGAGATTTGATGTCATCCTCTGCTGGCATGTCTCTGAAACCATGTTATACAATTTCTGAGGTTTTGTAGGGCATCTTCTATAAGGATCATAATTAACCCATGGTGAGCTAACTGTTGGGAATTCCCCTCATGCACTTTGATGCTTGAGTCTATTAGTGATTTTAGCAGGAAGTATGGTATGTTGAGCCTTTGGTGAGGGGGTGTTTCTGCTCCAAATCTCAATTCCTCAAGAATCCTAAAATGATAGCCATAGACCACACTATACCTACCCCCACATGAGATGTATTTGATCAGTTGGTATCTTACCTCATTCCATGGATATGGTATACTTTCCCTCCTTCCTCCATTTTTGTCCTCAGTGGGTTCCTTACCTTCTAAAAAGGATTTCCTTTTGGCAACCTAGCTATCTCCTTTGTCTTCTTTCCTCCATGGTATTCCTAGGGGATGTTTGGTGACTCTGCTGATGAGCTCATGGGTGAATTCTATAGAGAGGCCCCTTATCACAACAGTGGCATGGATTCTGGTGAGTGGAATGAGGGAGAGAGAAAATTATCGAGCCACCTCATCATCATACCCTCTGAATTCTTCAAAAAACCCCATCCAATTATTTATTGTGAAGATTTCAAGCACTTGGGGGTGTTGTTGGATTCTCACAGTGTTGATGGACTCCCTCCTATTAAACCCTCCTATTATCTTGGTTGGTGAAGTTTGAGGAGATGAGAGGCTTGAGAAAATTTTCAAATGCATAACCAAAATAGAAATGACTGTGTATGTAATTCCCTTACACAGTTGCTAAATTCACTCAAACTTAGAGGATTTATGGTTCAATTACTTTGTAAAGAGGGATGTAATTACAGAGCCTACTGTTATAGGGAAAAGTATCTACTCAGAACTGCTTATCCCACTAAGGTGTGATAGCTGCCTTAGAAACAAACAAAGTAAAGCTACTTTCATTTTTTCTTTATGAAGTATAGATAGAGAAGAACAAAGAAGACCAACCTCTGTCTTGCGCTAATCTCCTGGTTCGTTTCCTCTCTTTCTTGATAGTCCTTTGCTACTTGTTCCCTTGCACACCCAGCTTCACAAAGTACCTGTAAGATCATAGTAGCATAGCACTATACAAGAACATGGATCTATAATCATAAACAATCTAGGATCATATGTAAATTGACCATACAAATGCAACAAACATAAATTACACAAGAGTATGGAGGAAAACTTGAATAGCTTTTATTGATAAACAAGAAAGAGCCAAGGGGAGTTACAACCAGTTGTTCTGACCTAGCATCATCCTCTCAACAAGGAAGCCCCTCTTCACCTCATACAAATCTTAGATCACCCAACAATCTGATGTTTGTCTCAAGAAAACAACAACAATTCCTTACAATATGCAAAATTCTAGCCTCTGGATCTCTGGGATGAGGGATCCATATATAGATATTTGTAAGGGAGATGAGTCAGCATGTGACTTGATTAGTGTCTTCCCTTTGATAGTCCTTGCTTCCACTTGGAGATTGATGATCTCTTACTCATCCTTGGTTGAATTCAGAGAGGCAAGTGTCACAGGAGAAGTTTCTGGAAGCTTCCATTGCCTCTCCACCTCGCGGAATGACACTGCCATTTGCCATTTCTCGCCCATCGCACCCCATAGAAGGGATTTTTGAAATGCAACGCACCCACATGGTGTGTTTAGGTGAGATGCAACGCACTTTGCCTATGGAGCAGTTGAAATGATCCCATTTTGACTAATTCTGAGCAGTTTTTCATGGAGAACTTCTGGGAGAAGCTGTAATCAGTTGACCTTGTTCCTTTAGGGGTTAGAACAACACTTTTAGGGACTTAGGAGCCCTTGGTTTATGGACATTTCATGCTTGGGGTTGTAGTGCGCAAAAATGTCTATAACAGTTGCGCCCTAAAGCATGAGGTCATTAATATTTTGATGTCGGGTGAAATGCTTTATTATGAGGATCCGAAGTTCTTTCAAGCTGGGAGGAGACCTGTAATAAGATACAATACAATACATTATCTTCATAATATTTTCATGATCTAGCTGAGGTGGGCATTCCCATGCTCAGCTTTATAAATTCATTTTCATGTACATAGGACAGACAATCGTCTAAGTGTAGACTGATGATTCTGGTAGAGCCATCATCCCTTTGATTGGATGATTATCTGTGCAGCAATGATGTACATTTAATGTCTTTATTTCCCTGAATATATATCGCAACCCGGATGGATGAAACTAGATCCGGGGTCTTCAATCTCGTTCGATCTTCACTTGAAGTACAAGTAGATCCATGTGAGAGATGTTCTGGAGTTGAACATGGAAAGACATCGCCTGATTACCAGCCAATGATGTAAGCTATTAACAGGCGTGAGACGAATCCCCGATAATGATAATGACCCTCAAGGTACTGCAGTAAAATTCACGTGGTGTGAATAAAGGACTTGGCGTCGAACACCATGCAAAGTCTTTCGGTCGAAGGCCATTGATGTAAACCTGTCGCCGGAAGTGAGAAACTTGCCATTGAGGCATGCAAGCTTCAAAGTACTGAATGGGGTGTTCCTAGATCGACTTCTTGGATAATGAGCTGATGTCGACAAGAAGCGATCTGTCACAGGAGGGCCTTAATGAATCCCACATCAATGACACGGAATAGAGAAAATGATTTTAATGGAGGTGAAAACGATCTGGTGATATAAGGTTCATGGTGGCGGTCATGAAAGAATGGAGTGTAAATGTATTGTAGCAGGTGAGACACAGGTGAATTCTCTGAATGACTTCTCTTGAACATATGGGCGACACTGACGTGATGGATTGGTAGCATTAACCCCAAATGTGGATGGTATGATGGGACCATAGTGATGTGACCGGTGAATGAAACAACCCAACCCGACTTGGATGCGGAGTGAAAGTGTCATGTTCAAGAGCGACTTGCTACCAACAAAGTTTCTTCAAGTTTTCTTCCCAATTTTTCCCCAGTCATTGCTGACCAATACCTCTTTATTTTTTTCAAGCTTGAGGAGGATAACATATGCTTGTTCTATAATTTTCCCTTCAGGAAAACCCATCGCTATGTTTTAACGAGCCTAGCGATAGTGAAACTCGTTCTTGTCTATAGACAAGTTTGTCGCTATTAAAATTTTAACGAGTTTAACAACAAAGATAACTCGGTCCTTTCCAATTTTAGAGAGTCTGAAAAGGAACGTAAAGGAAACTCCAAAATTCCTTTTTCGTCATATAATCCCTTAAGTCCAAAAAAGTATAAAACAATACAGAAGGGATGAATTTTCAATACTTTTAACGAGCCGAACAAAACAAGCACTTGATCTTTTTGTGTAATAATCCCTCAGGTCCAAAAAGATTAAAATTTAGAGGAGGGATAGCACTTCCGGTCCCTTTAACGAGCTAGAGAGGCCAATGGCTCGGCAATCTTTTCATATTTTACAAGCCATTTGAAAAGAGCTTAAAGGAGACTCGTCTTTTGAGGAACAAGTGATAAAATTGGGTAGCAACTGATTCTAGGTAAGGTTTGGAATTTTCCAATCATGGCAGTGTTACAAGGATGGCTAGTGAGATCACTCTTCGCAGTTGTTCCTCAAAATGGGTAAACAATCAAATGGAGGTGAATGATTGGGCAATGTAAAAGTGGAGGTGACGGTGCAAACACGACCAAGGCTTTAAAGGCTGAAGTGTTACATTCACGATGGTTATTTACCGCAAATTGGTTCATTTTTTAATGAGCTTAAACTCTGGAGGAACATGTGCTCATTGCTTATGTTTATTTTTTAACGAGCATGAAGTTCGCGCTAAAACTACTCGATGTAACGGTCATTTCTTGATTTTACCGTAAATAGCTTTGTTCTTTCAAAGATTGTACTGCATTTTCAATTGCTTCATCAAAATAGTTAGAAATGAACAATATATGTCTGAAAAATGAGTTAGAACACTAATATTTTACTTCGAACTACGTAAAAATTAAAGTAAAAGTGCTTTTACCTCTCATTTTACCATTTCATTTGAACTTTGGTTTGTTGGAGCTTTGGAGGTGCTTTCCCCCTTTGATTTTCATCAGCTGATTTTGGGAGATTCTGTGGACGATTCTCGGTGCCGTCTGGACCAGGTAGGAGCTAAATTTGAGCTCTTTCATTTCATGCTTTCCATTTTGCATTTTGATCTTGATTCCTAGTTTTTCTGAGCCTCTAGGGTTTGAAAAACTCGTTGTGCCTTCAGCGCACCTTCTGTGTATCGAAAGGTGCGTTGGATGTTGGCCTGTCTACTGGAAATCTGACATGCAACGCACCCAGAGCACTACTGTAGGTGCGATGGGCGCAAAGAAGGAATTTTATGCACAGTTTTTTATGGAAATTTTTCCTGTTTCTTACCAAAATCAGGATCTAACTCTTCTCTTGTTTGTTTTTCAGAGATCTTTGGAGTAAGATGACTATTACATGGTAAGAATGTGAGCATGAAGAAGAGGACATGCTTTCCCTATATGATCTGGTTACAGTAAACACACTGCGGAACTGTGGCTTGTTGAAGTTTTTCCGCATTTCTAGCATGAGACAACAGATCAACTTACTGCAGTATTTGCTCGATGCTTGGGATCCTACCAACCAGGTGTTCCAGATCAGGGGCAAATCCATCCCCTTGACTGTAGTGGACATCTATTTCTTGACTAGCTTGTCGAGACGTGGTGCCCCCATCTCTTTATCAGGTTCGGCCCGAGGAGGTGAATTTGTGAGAGATTATGTTCACCGGTATTGTAGAGAGGAATCTCAGCTGAGTAAAGACAGCAAGATCATCATCCGTGATGTCACTGACAGGTCCCTCAAGACTATTCTGTTTAATTTTGGTAGGATGGCTGGTGGTGTGGCTCTTCATGTAGCCAACCGATCTTATATGCAGTATGCCTTGGAATGCCTCCAACCGAAGGTGTTCAAATGGTGTGACGCAGTACTTCTTGTGATGAAAGAACAATTGACCAAGGTAAAGAGCGGGAGGTTGAAGAACTTTGGGTATGGTTCTATTTTGACCGCCTTTGCCTTGGAAAATATACCACTGATGCAGCCGCAATATATTGCACTCGATTTACCTTCACCGACTGAACCACGTATGCAAAGATGGGTCGACCATATATCTAGGCATGTTGGTCAGTCTCAGATTTCATTTTCTGATACATTCTTCAGGTGGTTTGATTGTCAGGAGATGGTTTATTCCGAGTATCCATATGCTGGCATGGACTTCCGGGGTGATCCAGATTTAGTCCTGCCGGATGGCGAACACTGGGGTGCCATTGGTAAATTCTTTGACCATATTCCTGTTTATCGTTTTTCATTTATAATGTCCTTGTGCTTTATTCTGTCAAGACTTAACCAAACTCATGTGTTCATGCAGATGTTGGTCCCGTTCAGCCAGTAGTATGCCTGAGAGTGCCAGCTGCTGCCCCAGCAGGAGAGGCTGTTGGAAGGGCTATCCTTCGCGACCTCGATGTGGCTGAGACTCTTGCGACATTACAGGAACAGGTTGAGGGTCTCACTCTTGGTATTCCAGATGTGAGGACTAATGAGCTGCCCTTGAGGTTGCAGCGACATACTATTGGTGTGCCAAGACGATGGACTCGGCTCTTACACATGATCGCACAGGCTGTGACTTGCTATCACGAGCATCATTAGACTAGGGTGCCCCGTAGTGTTTTGAGTTTTCGGTCATTTGACCAATTTTGTCTTGGTTACAGAACATTATGTGTAAACCATAAATAGTTATATATATATTTTTGATTTTCGAAGTTTTATTTCGGTTAAGTTACATAATCCAAATGCAATATTGATGGTATGATTCTTTTTATAAATGTTGCAAATGTTTATCTAACACATAATCTGCCAATGAGTCAGTTAATGTGTTTAAGTTTATGGAAATATGCTGATATTGAATAAAATCAAATTGCCTTTCCAAAATCTTAACCCTTAGGAACATGCAATAAATAGCTGGATTTCAGACAGAGTAGATACCAGTGAGTTGTAGTATGACGAGTTGTGAGTCTAGCCTGACAATCAGTCGGCGTATACCATGTGTGATGGCATCAGAGAGAAGCTCTATCAACGTGCTATATTCGGCGATGTTATTCGTTGATCGACCAATACATACCCCTATGAAACTTACTAACTCGCCGCTTGGATCAAAAATGGCCCAGGCCGCGGAAGATAGGTTTTGCGAACTACGACTCGCTCTGTCGGCATATCCAACACATGACTCCAATAGGTTTGACATCTGCAATAAATGTAAAAATTGGATTACATGACCAAAATAAACACTTTAGTGAAAACAAAAACATAACAAAAGCATACAGGTTACTATACTGAATCATGCATAGTAACGCTTGAGGTACAACCCGTTACGAGGTTGCACCAGTGGAATTCTGTCATAATCCATTATCTCGTAGGCTCCTTCCGCTAACACTCACTTAACAATATAAGGGCCCATCCACAAAGACTTGAATTTTCCTGCTCCCAATTTATCCGATTCTTGGTCATAAAGCAAGACCAAGTTACCTTCTGAGAAGACACAGGGTTTGACATTTTTGTCAAACTGCGCTTTGACTCGTTTCTTATAGGCTTCATCAGCCAAAGCGGCATCACAATGGGTTTCATCCAATTGGATTAGTTCCAAGAAATGAGCCTCTTCTTCTGGAGTTCCAGGGAGGAGGTCAATTGCGAGTTTGAGGGACGATATTTCACACTGGATTGGAAAGACTTCTTCCAGGCCATATACCAGTTGGAAAGGTGTAAACCCGGTAGCATTCCTTACCGATGTTCGGTAAGCCCACAAGGCTGAGTACAGGATTAGGTGCCACCTTCTTTTGTGAACTCTAATCATCCTTTGCAGCATGCGCTTTAGGACCTTGTTGATTGCTTCAACTTGTCCGTTGGCTTGTGGGTAATATGGAGTAGAGCTGTTGTGAGACAACCCTAGTTTGGCAGCTAATTCCACCATCATGTGATTGCGAAAATGCGAGCCATGATCTGTGACTATAGCTTGTGGGATGCCGAATCTGGTGACTACATGATTGAGAAAGAAGAGGGCAGCTGTTTTACCAGTATTATCTAATGTAGGCATCGCCTCGACCCATTTGGTAAAATATTCAACTGCGACTATGATATACCCATGCCCCCCAGTTGAGGTGGGGTTACATGTCATGAAATTGATGCCCCATTTGGCGAATTGCCCGACAACAACTATTGGCTGCAGAGGTGCAGGTGGTCTTTTGGTTTTGCTATCGAAAATTTGACAAGCATGGCAACTTCTGACTGCGCTTATGCAATCTTTAAACATTGTTGGCCAGAAGTATCCTGCTCGTAATATTTTTTGCGTTGTAGCATAACCAGATTGATGCCCCCCACACGCGCCTGAATGGCAATCATTCGGGACTTTTTCGACCTCCTCATGCGTGAGGCACCTTCTCAGAACTATATTGATACCGCAACGGTAAAGTGTATCACCGACGATCATGTAGTCTTTTGCTTGGTATCGAATACGTTTTTGTTCGGTAAGCCCACAAGGTTTACAGGATTAGGTGCCACCTTCTTTTGTGAACTCCAATCATCCTTTGTAGCATGCGCTTTAGGACCTTGTTGATCGCTTCAACTTGTCCGTTGGCTTGTGGGTAATATGGAGTAGAGCTGTCGCGAGACAACCCTAGTTTGGCAGCTAATTCGACCATCATGTGATTGCGAAAATGCGATCTGTGATCTGTGACTATAGCTTGTGGGGCGCCGAATCTGGCGACTACATGACTGAAAAAGAAGAGGGCAGCTGTTTCACCAGTATTATCTAATATAGGCATCGCCTCGGCCCATTTCGTAAAATAGTCAACTGCGACTATGATATACCCATGCCCCCCAGTCGAGGAGGGGTTACATGTCATGAAATTGATGCCCCATATGGCGAATGGCCCGACAGCAACTATTGGCTGCAGAGGTGTGGGTGGTCTTTTGGTTTTTTTATCGAAAATTTGACAAGCATGGCAACTTCTGACTACACTTATGCAATCTTTAAACATTGTTGGCCAGAAGTATCCTGCTCGTAAGGTTTTTTGCACTGTAGCATAACCAGATTGATGCCCCCCACACGCGCCTGAATGGCAATCATTCGGGACTTTTTCGGCCTCCTCATGCGTGAGGCACCTTCTCAGAACTGTATTGATACTGCAACGGTAAAGTGTATCACCGATGATCATGTAGTCTTTTGCTTGGTATCGAATACGTTTTTGTTCGGAGCGAGAGGTATTTGGCCTATATTTTTGGGTTTGGAGATAAATGATTATATCCCCATACCACTGATTGCTTGAAGATATCAGAAACAAACTTTCATCCACGATCGTTTCTTCGGATGTTTCATCGTTGGACGACGATGGGAGATCGCATAATAATTCTGCAAAAACCAGAGCTTTCTTTGACTTGGATTTTACAAATTCCAGATCAAACTCTTGTAGGATTGCTATCCATTTTGAATATTTTCCCCCCAGCAACTGTCGCAACAATATATAAGTCATGGGGTTGCAATCTGACAGAATGGTAGTTTTTTGAAAGAGGACATAGTGTCGAAATATCTGTATCGGTTGAACAGCTGCGAGCGCTAGCTTTTCAACATAAGAATATTTGCTTTCTGTATCATTTAAGTTCTTACTTAAATAATATATAGGATGTTCGATTCCGCCGTCTTATTAAACTAAAACCATTGCGATGGTCGCATCTGCTGCAGCTAGATACAGGTTAAAATCTTTTTGATAATCAGGAGCGTACATTAATGATGCTTTCATTAGGGATTCTTTTAAAGCATCAAAGGAAGCTTGCGCAACCTGATCCTAGACAAAGGGTACTTCCTTTTTCAAAAGACACGTATAACCTTTAGCAAGTTCGGCGTAATTTGGAATGAACCTCCTCAGAAAGTTTGCTTTCCCTTGGAGTTTCTGAATCGAAAGAAAATTTGAAGGTGGAGGCAAATTTATGATTGCCTGAACCTTACATGGGTTGAGACGAATCCCATCCTTTGAGACTACAAAGCCAAGTAAACTACCATAACTGACGCAAAATACACATTTGTGTGGATTGAGTCGTATCTTGTAGTGTCGGCAACATAGAAATATCGCTCTTAAATACTGCGGATGATCAGTCCGCTTTTGCGAATGAGCCGGAAGGTCGTCAAGGTATGGTTGAACGATGTTTTTGATGTCATGGAAGGCATAATTCATTGCCCTCTGAAATGTTGCCCCTGCGTTCTTTAAACCAAAGGGTAATTTTCGATATGCGAATGTGCCCCACGGACAAATAAATGCAGTCTTTGACTGGTCTTGTGGGCGGATATTTATTTGAATATACCTGGAGAATCCATCCATAAATGAAAAGATTTCACATCTGGCGCATTCATCAATTATCTGGTTGATGAAGGGTGTAGGGTAGTTGTCTTTTGGACAAGCTTAATTTACATCCCTATAATCGACGCACACTCTAATTGTTCCTTGTTTTTTCATAACAGGGACAATATTCGATACCCAATCGGTTAGAGGAACCGGGTAAATGAAACCAGCATGGAGAGGTTTTTCAACTTCTGCCTTAATGGCAATGACTTTCTTGGGGTGCACCTGCCGTAGCCGTTGTCATACTAGTTTGACATCTAGATACATCTTGATTTCGTGTTCAACAATACTCGAGTCAATGCCTGGCATTTCATTATATGACCAAGCAAAGACATCTCTGAATTCGCGAAAGAGAGCGTTATATATTTCCAGTTCTGAAGGAGAACAACATTTGCCAACATAAATATTCTCTACAACATCTATTTTGGTCGAGATATTTATGGCGATAGTCTCTTCAATTTTGGACAAGTTTCGCTCGAAATCCACCATGTTTACAGTATTTGATAGAAAATAAAAAACTGAAGGATGATAAAGGTCATCAAGAGTATTTACTTCACAATCCGGAAGAAGGGAACAATGGTGGTAATCATCCCATGGTGCCCCTTCAATTACCATTGATTGAACAATTCCTTTGTCGTTGTCATGCACTCTCGACCAAGGATCTGAAGGGGTGCCATATTCCTTAGACCTATCTATCCAAACGCTCGATGAGTGTTGATTTGGGTTTGCCTTCCAGGCTAGGAACATTGATTGCTACAATATTTCTGTTGGGCTTGGAGGCAAAACCATCTCATGATCCATGTCGATATCATTTTCTGAGATCTTTTTAGAAGATATCATGTTGCAGGTTCCTAGTGATGCTACTTCTGCCAAATTAATTGGAGGTGGAAGGTATGTTGGCATTATGATTCAAGTGTTGTCCTTGATGGAAACTCACTCAGAGGTTGTTACAGGTGCTCAGAGGTTGGTACAGGTGATGGCAACTTAATCAGAGGATAGATCTTAGTACAGCAGGCCAAGAAAGATCATGCACGCAGGTTCATTAAGCCCAAGTCGCGTATACACGCAGGTTCACTATATACCAAGTCGCGTGTATGCAGGTTCGCTATATACCAAGAAGGGTATACACGCAGTTTCATGAACGGAAAAGAGCGTACATGTCGGAAAGCTTACTTTTGGTCCGTGGTAGTTAGTCCTTGGAATTTGTGCCTATGGTTTTGGACCATGGAGTCTCGACAGACGTGTTGATCCCTAGTATTGAGTTGATGGTATTGGGTTACTATGGTTTTGGACCGTGGTATTGTGAAGGGCCTAAAGCTATATAAGGAGAAAGATCATTAGGCCAAAGTGTGAGTGTGTGAGTGATGAAGATCTGAGGAAGTGTGAGATCCAAATGCTGGTTATGGGTTGGTGATCTGAACCAAGGTTTCACTCATGTGGAGGATGATGAATGATGGAACGAGATCTCAAGGCTTGGAATGATTATATTCATATGGTTTGACTGTGGATAGACTAGATCTACTGACGCATGTTTATTATTATGATCTGGGTATGTTTTGATGTCTGATATAGCTGCGGAGTTTTAAGCTTGAATTTGCAGATCTGTACGCAGGTTGGTTTTGGTAAAAGAGCATATACACGCAGGTTGGGTTCATCCAAGTCGCGTATACAATGTGAAGTAAGATATTTGAAGATGGAGTTGGATCTGGTTGTTGTTGACAGGGTTTCGGTGATTCAGTATTGGGTGATTCAGAGATTGATAATGCAGGTTGTACTACAATGGTGATAGTTTCATGGATCCAGTATGAAAATGTATGAAACGTGGTCCCGGGAAGATCGTAGGTCGGCACCTACGTACTGGTAAACATATCAGCCAGTACAAGAGCCAGGGGGTTGTAGCTCCCTTCCAGGAGCCGCTGGAAAACGAGTGAAGGTTGTAGCCTTCTGTAGGGTTGGCACCTACGTACTAGTAAATGGATCGGCTAGTACAAGAGCTAAGAGGGTTGTAGCCCTCTACAGGTTGTAGCCTGCGTGCTGGTAAAGGACTGCACCAGTACATTGTAAAAGAAGTTTCTTATTAAAGAAGAAAGAGACAAATTGCAGCAGGTGGTTTTCACCCACATTGGGTTTCCACCTTATATCATGGTGTTCATGTGTGTGGCTTTTGTGTGATGATCTGTTCTGTTATACTGCACCTGTTTCCTGTTAATATGGTTAACAATGTTCTGATGCATTTACTGAAGATAAGCTAACTGAATCATAATATTTCTGGATATACGCTAGTTGCTTTAGACACAGTAGCGTGTACACGCGGGTTCTCTTAACTGAAGTAGCGCATATGTTTCTGAGCATGAAATTTGAAAAGTTTTATTGATCTGATAATACTGATTCACCCCCCCTCTCAGTATTATTTCCAACAATTGGTATCAGAGCAGGTCCTTCAGAGAAGCTTGATCGCTTGAAGGAGATTCGTAGAACAATGGGAAAGAAAGCACGTTAGAAGAAGAAGACAGCTCAAAGGAACAATGACAACCTGCCGTTGAGTGGAAGCAAGAATTCAGATCCTGAATCACCTCAGAATGAAGATGGACAAACAAATGAAGCATCAGATCAAACCATAGATCAGCAAGATCTACCTAGTAAAAAGGAGAATGCCCTCAAAGAAGAAATCATCAGATTAGAAGATCAGTTGGAATGTGCCTCCAGAATTCGTCAAATGCTGCTAGCGCTGAATAAAGAGCAAGAAAACGAGATCCTCAAACTAAGGCATCAGCTGGATGAAGGAAGGAAAGCTGAAGAGACCTTGAAGAAGCAATGTCTGGAAAAAGAAGAACAACATCAAGTTGAGGTAAAAATCTTGAAAAGTAAATTAGAAGAAAAAGATAAACTATTACGATTTCAAGATAGTACTAAGATCTTGGATGATATTCTTAGTAGTCAAAGGTCCCCTGCTATCAAAACTGGTCTTGGTTTTCATGAGTCTATTGAAGATGAATCTGGTTCACAAAGTAAGACAAGAATCTCTAATGCAAAATCTGAAAGGCTCAACAAGGAGATGAAAGGACTACTCCATCAACAATCAGGGAAAGAGACTCCTCAAAGAAAATCTTTTACTCCTCCCATGAATAATGTTGAATGCCACGTATATCATAATCTTGGACATGTTGCAGCCATATGTAGAAGAAGAAGGTTTCAAAACCATCATGCATAAAGATCATCACATTCAAGGTACTTTAATGGATATTGCTTTTCTTGCAATATGTTTGGCCACAAAGCTGTTGATTGCTATAGGAGGAATATGAAACATGTAAGATGTTATGCATGTAACAAATTTGGACATAAAGCAAAAGATTGCAGGAACAAAGCTCATGATAAGAAGAAATCATCAACATGCTTGAAGATATGGAAGAAGAAGGAAGCTCAGTCAGAAAGATGTGGCACAACACAGTGTACTCAGCACAGCACAGACATAACAGACTCAGGGGGAGCTGAAGGTGTAAAACTTCAGTGTTCTAATTCTCGTACGCAAGTTTAATGAAGGGAAGTCACGTATACACGCGAGTTTCACACTGCAAAAGAGGGTATAGGTCAGTCTGAAGAAAAGCAATGGGGATAGGCTCAGAAAAGGGGTCTGATATGATTCAGTCCAGTGGTTAACAATTACAGTCTGCTGAGGATGTCAGGAAATGTCTTGATACTTGAAAGATGTTAGAAATGTTTTAATCCTAACTTAATGATGATGATGTCTTGATGCTTATTACTGATGTATGCATGATCAGATCTAACTACAGATGGCACAGGCTCAGGGGGAGCACATGCCTTTTACATTGTTGGCATTATGGTTAGAAGTTGTTGATAAAGTCTATGAAGCTAAATGATACATCTTGCTGTTTGATCAAAGGAATGATATTGCAGGCTGATGCTTATGGTACAGATCACATATGATGAATGATAGTCATGGTCTTGAATGAATTGCTGGTCTTAGAACCTGCATCTGCTCAGGGGGAGCATGGATGGATTGATACAACTTGGCATATACAAAGGGGAGCCCAATCAGGAACTTCAGCATGAACTCAGGGGGAGTATGGACAACAAAAGGTATACCAAAGAACAGAATATCTTGGTCCGCCCTTTGCCCTTGATGTCAAAGGGGGAGAGTGACTTGGTGTGGTGGTTGCCATCAAGTCCAAAGGGGGAGATTGTTGGCATTATGATTCAAGTGTTGTCCTTGATGGCAACTCACTAAGAGGTTGGTACAGGTGCTCAGAGGTTGGTACAGGTGATGGCAACTTAATCAGAGGACAGATCTTAGTACAGCAGGCTAAGAAAGTTCATACACGCAGGTTCATTAAGCCCAAGTCGCGTATACACGCTGGTTCACTATATACCAAGTCGCGTGTACGCAGGTTCGCTATATACCAAGAAGGGTATACATGCAGTTTCATGAACGAAAAAGAGCGTACATGTCGGAAAGCTTACTTTTGGTCCGTGGTAGTTAGTCCTTGGAATTTGTGCCTATGGTTTTGGACCATGGAGTCTCGACAGACTTGTTGATCCCTAGTATTGAGTTGATGGTATTGGGTTACTATAGTTTTGGATCGTGGTATTGTGAAGGGCCTAAAGCTATATAAGGAGAAAGATCATTAGGCCAAAGTGTGAGTGTGTGAGTGATGAATATCTGAGGAAGTGTGAGATCCAAATGCTGGTTATGGGTTGGTGATCTGAACCAAGGTTTCACTCATGTGGAGGATGATGAATGATGGAACGAGATCTCAAGGCTTGGAATGATTATCTTCATATGGTTTGACTGTGGATAGACTAGATCTACTGACGCATGTTTATTATTATGATCTGGGTATGTTTTGATGTCTCATATAGCTGCGGAGTTTTAAGCTTGAATTTGCAGATCTGTACGCAGGTTGGTTTTGGTAAAAGAGCATATACACGCAGGTTGGGTTCATCCAAGTCGCGTATACAATGTGATGTAAGATATTTGAAGATGGAGTTGGATCTGGTTGTTGTTGACAGGGTTTCAGTGATTCAGTATTGGGTGATTCAGAGATTGATGATGCAGGTTGTACTACAATGGTGATAGTTTCATGGATCCAGTATGAAAATGTATGAAACGTGGTCCCGGGAAGATCGTAGGCCGGCACCTATGTACTGGTAAACATATCAGCCAGTACAAAAGCCAGGGGGTTGTAGCTCCCTTCCAGGAACAGCTGGAAAACAAGTGAAGGTTGTAGCCTTCTGTAGGGTTGGCACCTACGTACTAGTAAATGGATCGGCTAGTACAAGAGGTAAGAGGGTTGTAGCCCTCTGCAAGTTGTAGCCTGTGTGCTGGTAAAGGACTGCACCAGTACATTGTAAAAGAAGTTTCTTATTAAAGAAGAAAGAGACAAATTGCAGTAGGTGGTTTTCACCCACATTGGGTTTCCACCTTATATCACGGTGTTCATGTGTGTGGCTTTTGTGTGATGATCTGTTCTGTTATACTGCACCTGTTTCCTGTTAATATGGTTAACAATGTTCTGATGCATTTACTGAAGATAAGCTAACTGAATCATAATATTTCTGGATATACGCTAGTTGCTTTAGACACAGTAGCGTGTACACGCGGGTTCTCTTAACTGAAGTAGCGTATATGTTTCTGAGCATGAAATTTGAAAAGTTTTATTGATCTGATAATACTGATTCACCCCCCCCTCTCAGTAATATTTCCAACAAGGTAAAAAGTTCCCATTAATACAGGGTCTTTTAGTAGGCCTACTCCGATATTTTGAAGCGAGTGGGGGCTTCCATGGATCATAGGAATGCTTCCCGTAACTTGAGAACCATTGGGGAGGAAGTTTTGTTGATCAACGATTGTAATCCCTCCTTGAAAGGCAAATGCAATCTTCCTAAAATAGGTCGACACAATAGCAGCCATAGCATATATCCATGGTCTTCCTAGTAGGATGTTGTAATCGAGATTTCTGTCGATTACCTCAACATCTATTTCTACTGTTTTCCCTCCTAGTTCAACCTTCAAGTTACTTAGAATACCATATGGGGTATATGTTTGTCCGTCAAATGCTTTTAATGTCGTCGAAGATCGCGACAAGGTTGGAGATCCTAAAGTTTTCCAGCAACTCAACGACATAATACATGTAGATGCCCCCTCATCAATAATTGCTCGATGAAGAGTTTTGTTGAGGGATTTCACTTGAACGAGGAAAGCTAGTTGAGCTGGTAATTGAGGATCGTACCCCTTATGATCGAAGGATACAAGATTGGAATCCTTTGGGTCTATCCCACCAATGGTTGATAATAAAGCCTGCTTTTGGGATGGACAATTTTGTAGTACTTCAAGCGTTGACATAGTGGATGGCGATTGGGCCAAATCTTCCACTATATTATAATGTTGTGCTGCTCTAGCACAAGGATTACATGTCGATTTGTGTACTACTCCCTTTGGCGGTTTTATTGTCAGTTCAGGAATGATGGCTGGCGCAACTTCTGTGGAAGTTGTTGTCGAACTACTAGGTTGATCTTTATCCTTGTTGTTCGACAGCTATGGATTCCCATAATCTTTGTTCCTTGTCAATATCAAAGCATCATTTTTCTGTTTTGAAACCAACAACATTAGCACTTGAGACGGGGAAGCATTTCCAGTGTCAATTAGATTTGTTCCTGGATTCGGAAAGGGATCAGTTAATACTGTTGAGGTCTTTGTATTCTTGAAGAATTTTTTAAGCTCAGCTCTATGTGGAAAATCTGGTGTCCGATGATCCTCATCGCATATCATGCATGGATATTTTAGTTTCCTATTTCTAGGAGGGTTTGCTGAAGATTTTTCAGGATATGATTCCTCCTGTTTCTTCTTCTTCCCTTTGCCTTTCTTCTTTCCCCTTGGTTGCTTGGTTTCTTTGCCTTTATCTGTCGATACAACATTTACTTCCAAGGCAAGAAGTTCATCTTTTGCATTTTGACCTGAAATCTTATGGGCCTTTTTGGATGTAGCCTTTGTCGATTTCGTGTCTGTTGCACCAATCACGCCATTGCCGGCATGAGAGTCATTGTTTGATTTAGGAGGAGGAGGAACTGAGAATTCCGGTCTACGGGCGTCAGGTATTTTATCGTAGAGCGTGCCAGACTGAGTGTAAATCAAGTCCAAATATTGCGCACGAGCGATAACTTGCTCTTCTATGACGACTCCCCCTTTTGCCACATCTTCCGTGATGGAAGGTAGTAATGACTTGATAAACCATTCATCTAAGAGCTGATCAGGAACATACGTTTTTACCATTCTACGACGACATCACCACTCATGTATATGATCAGATATGTGAGTGGCCGTCGTTTGTTTGAAGTTGGTAAGGAGTTCTGTTCCCGTTTCGTACCTTATCGGTAATTGAAAATGGGTTAAAAAGGTTGTGGCTAGGGTATTGAAGTTGTCGAATGAAGCTCTAGGCAATTCGATGTACCATTTTGCTGCCGTAGGGGTTAACGTTCTTTGAAAAAGGTGAAGCCTAATTGAATCATCGTTTAGGGTGTTTGATGAACACCACAAATGAAAGGTCATCACATGATTCGACGGATCTTCACCCGGATTTCCATTAAATTTAGGAAGATCTGATGGAAGTTTATGTGGAATCGCTGGCCACCAAGGGGCATAAGCAATTGGATCATTTGTTAACTGATTTAAATCAGGTAACTCTAAAGTTGCCACGAAGGGTAACTGTTGATTCAGGTTAGGTGAAGCATACCCAAGATAAGACGGGATTGCCTGAGCAGTTGGTCTTTGCATACCAGCATAATGCATTTGATGCTGGTAACTTTGGTAATGGTTGGTGGGCGATGACTCAAAGATCTGTAGAAATACTTGTTGGAACTTTGATTTTAACCATGCTTTGAATGATACGACTGTCCACTATTTTCAAAGATCTGTTGCTCAGAACCTTGAACTATACTTGTTGGTAACATGCGGTTGTTGGTATTGCACTAGCCATGGTTGTGAAGCCATGTGCTGTCCTCCCGGAGGGGATAATGAAAGGGCATACTGCCCCCCATATGGTGGAAATCCGGTACTTAAGGGAATGGTTTGCCCTTGGGGGCCGGACTGCCCAAATTGACCTCCAAATGGATCAATTTTTTGAGACTCAACATAAGAGTTTCCGGATATTATTCCGGATGAACAAACAGGAACAAATCATACTGTCGAAATGGCCCTTGAGTGGGCTCCTTCTAGCGATTGAGAGCTAGTTGGGATAGAAGGTATACTGACAAACATTGTTGGAGTGATAGCAGGGAGTTCTGCCGTCGTTGTGTCAGACGACACGGTCCTAGATGTTGATGGTTGTTCAGACATTTCTAGTCTATCCAAAAGATTACCTAGTGATTCTACAGGAGCTTCCGCTGGCGGTAGACTAACTTCTGATGAAGAAGGATACAGAGTGATCCCGACTCCAAATTGCAATGGAGTACTAGATGGAGGATCTTCCATAATCTCTTCTATAGCAATCAGACCAGGTGGAAGGGGTAGACCGTCAGGTCCGTAAAATATTTCTGGTGCCGAAGAAGGTATGGAATTGGTAGCGACAGATGTTTGAGGAGCAACACTCTCCGAACCAGTTGTAGATGGAACTGGTTCAGTGATACAAGTGTTTACCCTCAGACTAGGATCAGTACTACTGTCTTTCTATGGCTGCTGAACTTCTTTTGCAAAGGCAGGGATACCAGAAATGTTTGGAGTAACCGAAGTCTCTAATGTTGTTGGAACACTTGTTCTAACTTTAACAGGAGATTTGGAACCGGTTAAATGAGTTTGCTTTGTCCGTACTAGCTTCGATTCCGGAGACAAAGACAGTTGGCTCGTAAGCCTCCACGAACGACGGGGTTTCAATTGACTTTCTTGCACGATTGTAGTTTATTCAATCAACTAAAAATAAAGGAGAAGTATGTTTCCGTATTAGATGAATTTTAGACGCTTTGACACAACTTGTTTTTTCAATTTTTAAGAGTTGAGAAAAAACAAAAGATGACTCTAGTCGCCTTCGATTTTTAATGAGCCTGAAGTGACAAGTGCTCAGATGGACCTTTTCCGTTAAGGAGTCTGAAAAGGAA
This sequence comes from Pinus tabuliformis, assembly GCA_031772625.1. Taxonomy (NCBI): domain Eukaryota; kingdom Viridiplantae; phylum Streptophyta; class Pinopsida; order Pinales; family Pinaceae; genus Pinus; species Pinus tabuliformis. Next base: position 442,462,509 of record CM062814.1, on the reverse strand, counting down.
CGAAAGGGACTGCTCTGGAAATCTAGGTAGAGGGATTACCAAACCAATCGCAAAACTACAGAATACTTTTTACGGTATGGCAGCCAATCTTCCCGAATGGTGTGTTCAGTGCATTGCGATCGATAGGGCAGCATACACGGCTTCCTATGGATAAAGGATTAAGCCTATTGGGGTCTCCCAAAATATACTCGACGGTACGTGGGAGCACAAGTCCGTACTGGCACTTATCGTCTCAAAGTGGAGGAATCACCCAACCATCAGTGAGAACAACAGTTACCAGGCTTTACGACGCCGGAATACGTCTCTAGCCTAGACTTCTAAATGTTGTGCGTTAGGTTCCAAAGCGTTGTTAGATTCATTGAATTTATTTTATAGTTGATCTTGTTTATGAAGTTTTCCTTTCAGGTTCATCACGAGATGTAGTATAATTCCTAAAATGTAATCTAAGATGATAAACAATCTTTTTATCTTCTTTGTGCAATAAAAATCCTAGCTACTAAGGAAAGAAAGACAGAATTCTTTCACAAAGAGCAAAGAGCACACTCTAAATGCACTTTCCTAAATCGAACCAATCAGACTGTCTAAATGCAAATGCACATGCATGTATTTTTTTTCGACTTTCTTAATATATGAATGATAAAAAGAAAGTTGATGCACAAATCTGAATTTCTTTTCAAGCGACAATTATCAACAAGTTTCTTTTCGAAATCGAAAATAGATGCAATCATAACACCTTACGATTTTGAAATGAATACTTGTTTTCGACACTAGAAAACTTACAAATTCAGACCAAAAACAATAGTAACAGGATAACCGGCTATCAACAGCAATCAAACTCTTTTCTATGATTGAAAACGACACTTGCGACACTTTCAAATCAAAGAACGACAGTACGATTACGCTACTTTTGCAAAGGAGAACTGAAAATGACTCAACAAACACACAAAAACATTTACAGTTCTTTTGTACAAAGGAGGCAGAATAATAGCAAGGAAAAGGGGTTTCAAACAGAGATATACCGATCACATGCATCAAAATTCATGAATAGAACTGGAAAGAATGAATCACAGAAACCAAAACTGCACAATGCCTAGTCTGATCAGCGCACCTGCAACACAGGGAATTTGAAATGCAACACACCTACTACACTCGAGAAGTGCACTGAATTTCAGATTCTCATAATAGTACCTGCGCTGGACCAGAGACGAGACTTTGCTTGGGTTCTGGGTCACAGTTTGCAGTTCAGTTCATGGGTTTTGGCCGAGCAAATGGTAATCAGTAATGCAACAATCAGGGGTAGATCTAAGGAGGATCTAAGAGCTATCACAAGGGGCAATCAGAGAGTTTGTGAATCAGTTGTTTAAATCATAAACAGATCTCGGAGATTGACTGAAGCGACATTTATCTACTTTGCATTTGCATAGAAAATGCAGTTCGAAAGCTACCTGGCACGACTTCATACTCCGTCTGTAATTTTATGAAATAGACAAAAAGGAAGATAAACAAACAAACTAATTCGTCCCCAGTGGAGTCGCCATTTTGTTACAGGGAAAAGCGTCTACTCAGAACTGCTTATCCCACTAAGGTGTGATAGCTGCCTTAGAAACAAACAAAGTAAAGCTACTTCCATTTTTCCTTTATGAAGTATAGATAGAGAAGAACAAAGAAGACCAACCTCTGTCTTGCGCTAATCTCTTGGTTCGTTTCCTCTCTTTCTTGATAGTCCTTCGCTACTTGGTCCCTTGTACGCCCAGCTTCACAAAGTACCTGTAAGATCACAGTAGCATAGCACTATACAAGAACATGGATCTATAATCATAAACAATCTAGGATCATATGTAAATTGACCATACAAATGCAGCAAACATAAATTATAAAAGAGTATGGAGGAAAACTTGAATAGCTTTTATTGATAAACAAGAAAGAGCCAAGGGGAGTTACAACCAGTTGTTCTGACCCAGCATCATCCTCTCAGCAAGGAAGCCCCTCTTCACCTCATGCAAAGCTTAGATCACCCAACAATCTGATGTTTGTCTTAAGAAACCAACAACAATTCCTTACAATATGAAAAATTCCAGCCTCTGGATCTCTGGGATGAGGGATCCATATATAGATATATGTAAGGGAGATGAGTCAGCTTGTGAGTTGATTAGTGTCTTCCCTCTGATAGTCCTTGCTTCCACTTGGAGATTGATGATCTCTTACTCATCCTTGGTCGAATTCAGAGAGGCAAGTGTCACAGGAGAAGTTTCTGGAAGCTTCCATTTCCTCTCCACCTCGCGAAATGACACTGCCATTTGTCATTTCTCGCCCATCGCACCCCATAGAAGGGATTTTTGAAATGAAATGCACCCACACAGTGTGTTTAGGTGAGATGCAACGCACTTTGCCTATGGAGCAGCTGAAATGATCCTGTTTTGACTAATTCTGAGCAGTTTTTCATGGAGAACTTCTGGGAGAAGCTGTAATCAGTTGACCTTGTTCCTTTAGGGGTTAGAACAACACTTTTAGGGAATGAGGAACCCTTGGTTTATGGAAATTTCATGCTTGGGGTTGTAGTGCCCAAAAATGTCTATAACACCTACCTCTTTACATTTTTTTCAGTGGCCAACTCCCATGTCATCCCTTCTGAAACTCTTCTCAGCTAATCCTGTAGACAGTCTATGTGTATCCAGTAGGAGTTCTTATGCATGACCCTATAGGAATTCTTGTGCAATCCTGTAGGAATTCCTGTGCAGTAAAATGATGGAGTTTTGCTTCTGGTGGGTTGCCTAGGTATGAGAGCGACTTGTGAGAGTGAGCTTCGAGGAAGTGAACGCATGAATGCATAGGAACGATGATTATTTCCTCTTATGTTTATTCGGGGTGAGGTGGTGTGCTAGCAACAAAGGTACGTTTCCATTTTTGGACCATTGGTCCCCACTACCACCTCATCATTCCCCACTCCTCGTAATCAGCTCCCACCTTATACATTCGTAGTTTTAACCACTTTTGTCTCCCTCTCTATCTTTGAGTTGAATGCTGCCACGTGTGAGAGAACACTCTGTTGTGTATATGTTTAATGAACAAAGGTGTCCAAGTTAATTGGCCACCTTTTCCGTTTTAAACCAACTCACTCATAACCCTTACATTTTTTTGACTACATGATGCATATGAGAGAGTGAGCGAGATACTTTCTTGTGGTGCCTATGCTTTGTTGCAGTTGTCGAAGACCAGAGGTGGTATTGTGTGTATTGGTTGCATGCTATTCTTTTTCCTCCTCTTGCTATTTGCTAATGACTCCTTTGTTTGTACAGGTACCTATAGTTGAAGATGGTAGTGCTGCTTCTTTATAGCTCCTTGATCATCATGTTGGAGGCTTGTGCCGTTATGATTGGTATTCTGTGGGATAGGCTGCTACAGGATTTCCTACAAGATGTCCTGTAGCTGCTTCTCCCTCAGAACTCTTAATCATTCGTTTTTGCTAGGGTTTTGAGGATGGTGACATGTATTGAGAGAAAGAATAGGAGTGTGGAGAGAAAGAAATACTCAGGTGATGCTCTTTATTCCTTATTCCCCTTCTTTCGGAAGACTGGAAAAAACTACTCTTGAAACTCATTTTTTTTTTAATGGTGAGTGTAGGGGTGATGATGGTGGACAAGGTATGGTGATTGAATGATGAAGAGGGTGAATTTTATTGGCCTAGAAAGTCATTCATTTTCCTTAGGATTTCTTCCTGTAGGATTTTTGGGTCAGTGTAATTCCTACAGGATCATCCTATATGTTTTCAGGGGATCTTGTAGGTTTATAGGGGATCTTGTCCCTTTATAAACTGAAGCAATGGAGTGGAAAAAATGAAATGGTGGAGGAATGAATGGTAATGAGTGGAAAAATTAATATGTGAGTGACAAAGGTCTCTTTGTGATCCTCCTTTGCTCCTTGAATGTCCTTCTTGCTAACTTGCAAATGGAAATTTCATGATTTAATTTTTTTTTTTGAAAAACAACTAGGCTTCCTATGAGAGGTTTTCACCCTAGTTGTTTTCCTTGGGTGCCTCAAGAGGGGTTTTCACCCATGGATATTTGTTATTCTCTTTTTTCTCTCTTTTTTATTATTTTTTCTTGACACCATTGAGCTGCCTCAAGAGGTTTTCAACCCAATGATGGGACTCAGGTGCCTCATGGAGGTTTTCACCTGAGTCCTTATTCTTTTTTCTTTTCCTTAGTGATTTGATGAGGGAGGAGTTGGAACTTGCTCCATTGTCATCACTATTTTATTGATATCATCAATGAATTCTTGTTTTGATAAAGGTATTTTGTAAATTTTCAATTGGTGTCCATTAACAAGAAAAGGAATGGCCTCTTCATCTATGGTTCTAATTTGCACAGAACCATTATCATGGAATATTTCCACAACATAAGGTCCTAGCCATCTTGTCCTTAACTTGCCCTTGAAGTCTTGATACGTAGAATCGTATAGCAACGCCCAATCGCCTTCCTAAAATTGCTTCTTCTTGATGTTTTTATCATGGCAAATCTTCCTTTGAAGTTGAAATACCTTTGTATGTAGGAGGGCATGCGTTCTAAATTTATCCAAACTATTCAACTGGAACAATATCTCTTTCTATGCACTGCTGAGATCTAGATCTATTTGGGCTACCATCCTTAATGTGTTATATTCAAATTCAATGGACAACAAGGCCCTTTTCCCATAGACCAGCTCATAGGGTGTGAATCCAATGGTGGTCTTCCATGTGGTATTATAGGTCTAAGTGGCCTCAACTAGTCTATCTGTCCAATCCTTCCTGTTGTTGCTTACCACTTTGGTCAAGATGCCCTCCAGTGCTCTATTGGTCACCTCCACTTGCCCATTAGCTTATATGCTTGATCTGGTGATGGCTAAGAAAGTATTCAATCATGTTGGAGGTAAAATGGCTGCCTTGGTTTATGACCAACTCTCTAGGGTACCCAAATTTGTAGAATACATTCTCCCTTAGGAACTCAGCTCCCTTCTCCTCTGTTGTTGCCTTAATTGCCTTGGTTTCAGCCCACTTAGTCAAATAATCAGTGCACACAATAATGTATTGTTTTTTCTTGGAAGGAGGGTCAATAGGCCCAATGAAGTCCATGCCCCACTTGTCAAATTGCTCGAAAGTCACTTGAGGCTACAGAGGAATTTCATCTCTTGGAGTCTACCTTCCCATCCTTTAGCACTGATCACACTAACTAGTATATTTTTTTACATCCTGATGAAGAGTGGGCTAATAATAGCTTGATTGTAACACTTTGAATGTTGTCCTATTTGTTGCAAAGTGACCTCCACAAGGCCCATCATGAAATGTTAGAAGGATGTCAAAGACTTCCTCCTCCCTGACACACCTTCTCAAGATTTGATCTTGGCCAAGTTTGAAGAGATTACCCTCAATCCAAGTGAAGGGGGTGCTCTTCCTTACTATCTTGCTCTTTTCTTTGGAGAAAACGTTTGGTGGGAACTGTGCTGATACCAAATAGTTTGCTATATCAAAAAACCATGGAGAGAGAACTAAAATAGAAAATAAGTGCTCATCAAGTAACTGGTCATCAACCATTCCTTCTTCACCTGCAGGAAAATTTACTCTAGAAAAAATGTATGCAACAACATTTTCCTTACTAGGCTTATCAACAATGGTTAGTTCAAACTGCTGTAATAAAAGTAACCATCTTATAATTCAAGCATTCACATCCAGTTAGTTCATTAAATATTTGATTGCAGCATGGTCAGTATGCACAAATGTTTGATAGCCTGTAATATAATGCCTGAATTTGTTCAATGAATGCACAACAACCAGGAGTTCCTTTCCAGTCACTGTGTAATTTAGTTCAACCTTTGTCAAATTCTTACTGATAAAATACATAGCATAAGGCAGTTTTTCATCTATCTAACCTAGGGCTGCTCCTATGGCTTTGTGTGAGGCATCAACATGGATATGAAAGGGGAGGGCCCAATTTGGGCCTCAGAGAATTAGTGCAATGGTTAACTTGTCCTTTAGGATTTCTAAGGCCTCTTGACAACTTTTTGGCCACATAAACTCAGAGTCCTTGGCCAACAAACCAAATAAAGGAGAGGCCAACTTGCTGAAGTCCTTTATGAACCTTCGGTAGTATCCGGTTAACCCTAGGAAGCTTCTGACATCTCTCTACTTTTGAGGAGGTGGGACCCTTTGGATGATAGCTATTTTGTTTGGGTCCACCTGCAATCCTTGCTGAGATATTGAATGACCTAGCATAGTCCCTGCAGTCATCAAGAATTCACATTTTTTGGGACTAAGAGACAGGTTCATTTTAAGGCATTTGTGCAGTACTTTTCCTAGGTTAGACAGAGCTTCTTGAAAATCATAGCCATAAGGTGTAACATCATCCATATAAATTTCCACCGCATCATGGACTAATTCGGCGAAAATACTTAGGAATACTCTCTGGAAAGTGGCAAGAACATTGCATAGGCCAAAAGGAAGGAGCCTATAGGAAAAAGTACCCCAAGGAGAAGTGAATGTGGTTTTATCTTGGTCTTCTGGGTAGATCTGGATTTGGTTGTACCCACTGAATCTATCTAGGAAGGAGAAAAACATTTTCCCTGCCAGGCCATCTAGCACTTGGTCAATGAAGGGTAGAGGGAAATGGTCCTTCTTTGTGGCTTTTTTCAACTCCCTGTAATCAACACAAATTCTCCACTTACCATTCTTCTTTGGAACTAACACCAAAGGAGAGACCCACTCACTGTCGGAGATAGGGTAAATGAATCCTACATCTAGGAGTTTTTGCAGTTCTTCTTTGACTATATCTATAAGAGCTAGATTCATCCTCCTTTGAAGTTTCCAGACCGGCTTGCATCCCTATTTTATGTATATGTGGTGAGTACACACCGAGGGGTTTACTCCCTTCATTTCTTTGTAACTCCAAGCGAAGGCTTCTAGATTTTCCTTTAGCATGTTGCATAACTTCTCTTCTTGGAGAGCAGAAAGAGATGGATTGATTTTCAAGGTTATCTCTGGGTCGAATTCTATGGTTTTGACACAGAGTGGGTTGGAATCAGCCAAGAATAAGTCAATTGGATGATTGTTCTAGGTTTCCTTTACTACTTCTTCTAAGGGAAATGAACTGGGAATTTGACTTTGGAGTAGGTGTTCAATCAAGTCATCCTCGCCTTGTTGTCCTCCTCCCATGGTTGCTTCTAAAGTATAAAGTTGGTTAGAATAAACTTCATCTTGTTCCTCCTCTTCCAACCATAAAGGTAAGTCATGCTCTAAATAAGGTTGAGTAGGAGAGTATAGGACTAAGTGTTTGGACATATTCCCATTCTTGATGGTCATATTCCCAGCTCTGCAGCTAATGTAAGCATCATCAATGGCCAACCATGGCCTCCCAAGGATGACAGGGTAACCAATAAGCTTAGCCTTTGGCTGGAGAACTAGGAAATTTGTAGGATACTTCCAAGAGTCAATGGAGACCATCACATCCCCCACAATCCCCTCAGGGGTTACTGTGGAACGGTTTGCAAGTTGCATAACTATTGTGGTCTTTTTCAATGAACCTTGGAGGTTGAGTTTGAGCATGGTATCCTTGGTCATCACATTAATGGCAGCCCCAAGATCAATCAAAGTGTGTGGGACAATGGTGCCATTGATGTGCACATCTATTATAGGGCTTCTAGGGTCCAAGTATTTTGGATAGATTACCTGCCCCAGCATTAACTCAGACAGCTACCCAATGACATTAATGGTAGGTGCATCCCTTCTTCGCCTCCTTGGATGCCTGAATCACTTCTCCTTAATCAACTTATTGTAAATAGGAACATCTTTTATTGCCTGGAGAAGTGGGCTCTATACACATTGATTTTTCAATTCTCCTAGAAGTTTAGTCTCTTCTAGGGTAGGCTGGAGTGGTTGGGCTAATCTCTCAAGAAAAGGTGGATTTAATTTAATATGTATTTCCTCTCTCTCTCTCTTCCTCAACCTCCCTAGGTGGACGTGGAGGTTGGTTATCCGGGATAATTCTCCCAGATCTTAGGTTAATCTCCTGGATTTCCACAGCATAAGCTGGATAAACTGTCTCTCCACTATATACTTGCTAAGCCTGCCTGTTGTTCGGGTTCGGATTTGGATAGGAAGGCATATAGGGTTTCTTGGGTGAAGCAGAGTGTAGTAGCTATGGTTGGGCAGGTGGTGGAGGCAATAGAGTTGGAGAATTGTTGTATTAGGGCCTCCACCCCTGGGGTAGTGCATTCCACTAAGGTTGTGGCAGAGCATAAGGTTGAAATGACTGGTTGGCTGGCTGGGAGTAATACTAAGATGCAAAGGACCAAGGAGGGGGTGTAAACTAGGAAGGATGAGTAGGTGGTCCCCAAGAAGGTATGGTTGTGGTTTAGTTGGGGTTGTAATATGCATGGGACGACCCTTGCATGCCTTGCTGGTATGGTCTAGGCCCATGAGGTCTCCTTTGGTTAATGTAGTAGAACTACTCAGTGACCCATTCAGTTCCTTGGTATATAGCTTTGAGTCCACACAAATAAGGGCACTTGCCTATGGAGTGGTTTTCTTCACAGACCAAGAAAATTTTAATAGAGTTCAATGGACATCCATTCCTAGGATGCCTCCTGGTGCATCTAGGACAAAAAATGGCCAAGGCTCTCTCTGCTTCCTCTTGCTTCCTCTTAATGTGCATGGTGTCTGCAAGGCAAGGGTTTGCAACATCTCACTTTTCAAATCTTCCAGCATGTTTCCAATTTCAACCTTGATGGATGAGTTGGAAGATGATGTACTGACCATAGGTTGCATACCCCTACCCTTTTTCCTAGCTTCCCTAGAATGGTTTCTAAAGACGGTCTTGATATCCTCATAGGGTAATTGGTAGATATCTCCTCCTGCTAGCAAATGTAAGGTATCCAAAAGATCTTCCCTTACTCCCCTAAGAAGGACTAACTTTAGTGACTTAGTGTTAAGTGTGCACCAGGCCCTTTTGTAACTAAGCTGGAATATTTATTTTTAATTCTCTAGGGATTCATCATTGCCTATAGTCATCCTGAAAATTTCTTCTTTAGTATCCCTTAACTGATAGTAGCCTCGATATTTGTTGTTAAAGGTATGCTGCATTTGAGCCTAAGTTGTGATGTTATGTCTAGGTAAACCCATGAACTAGTGCAATGTTGCATCCTTGAGGGTAGATGGAAATAGTTTTAACTTTTTCTCATCATCTCTATAGTCATAGGTTTGGCATATAACAACAAACTCAAATAGGAAAGTGTCAGGGTCCTCTGTGGTCAGACCATGGAAATGAGGTAGGGTAGAGGGGCTTATATTCTTCATCTTAGTGTCCCCATTGGTTTCCCTGATGGGGAAGGCACCCTCAACTCTCTCTCTATTCCCTATGTCATTTCTGTTTTTAGCCATTGGTTTAGTAGGAATGGATTCTTCTTCTTCTTCTTCTCTTGTAGGTTCTTCAAATATGTCAGGTTGTTCACCTAAGGTTTCCTCTAGTTCACAACCATCGAAGAAGAGGGATGGTTGGCTATTTGATGCAGTGGTGGTATTTGGCAAAAATTTCCCTAAGTTGTCCCTATTCGTACGAGGCATGAAAGGAAATATTTTTGGTTTGGTTTTGTATTTTTTTCAAACTTGGAAAGTACTTAAAGAATTTAAATTGTTGATTGAATGAAAATTACTGACAAAATGAAAAAGCTACTTGGTGAATTGAAATCTTGCTTGTGAAATGGAAATGAAATCAGAAAAAGAAAAATGGAAGAAAGGAAACAACTAGATTACTTTTGCAGAAATAAACTAATGGTAGATTATTGAAGACAAGAAATAGAAGAAAAGAAAGCAGTAATCAAATTTTACTTAGACACCTCTCCGGCAATGGTGCAAAAAAGTGATGAGCACCAATATTGTAGCAAGGATGTTGCAACTCCTGGGCTACCAACTTTACTTTATCAACTTGGGGTTTGTACAAACTTGGAGGTGACAGTGCTGTATGCAAAAGTAAAAGTGATGGTTCTTCCTATTGTCATTGTTCAGCTGGCGAGAGGCCATTGGGGTTCCAAGCCAGACTTCTATGGAGTCAAAAGAATCTTGATTCTTTGATGGAAGAAAGGTAAATCTACACTAAGAGAGAGTTACTCTACTACAATAATGGAGAAGGTCAACATGTAATGCTAAATCACACCATTTCCTAATTAACCACTACAAAACTATGCTTGGTAGAAATGCTAAATCAACATTAAAAAATTGCTGCTATCTTAGTTATAGAAGTAAGAAGCATCAAATATCACTACTGTGCAAGTAAAGATATTGAACTAAATCTGTTTTTTCTTTTTTGTCTTCTTATGCAAAATCAAGTATGCAACCCAATTGCTTTTGTGGATGTGGCAGGTGAATTAAGGATGTTTGAGGATGGTTGGAAGGGATATGAGATGGTTGGATGGTTTGGAGGACCCCTGGGAGGCTTTTGGTGACTTCCTATAGGTTTTCCATCAATTTGGCCTCAAAATAGGTTGTTTTAGGAAAACCTACAAGATGTACTAGAAACCTACAGGATGATCCTGTAGGAATTACAATGAACCTACAGGATATAGGTGAGAGAAAAATGTGAGGTGTTGGAGGTCATGGGAGGCCTAGGAAATGTGTTTGATGGGTGGAATGAAGTGGGAGAAGGTCTAGGATCACTCATAAGTCAATATCCGAGATAATAGATGGTTGGATTCGCTCAATGTGCTTGGAAGGATTTTTATTAAGAATGATGAAAAAATAGTGAAGGTGATGGTGAAAAAAATGGATGGTTAAGGTGGATGGAGTGGAAGGTGGCTGCTAGCTATGAAGTCTTAGTCTCCTCCTAAAGAACCTTCTCTGCATAAAACATGTATCTCTTCCAAAAAGTTATGCAAACAAGAAACATTTTCATAAACTAGAAAAGAAGAATTAATGAATTAACTTCCTACACTTATGCATGAGTAATGTTGCTGAAAGGAATGAAAGTATGGATGAGATCTACTGCAGAAATGGAGATGAAAAATATGACAATGGAAATCTACCTTGAAAAACTAACCAAATACTAATTTAAAGACAACAAACTCCAAAGCTCATAAAAGAACTGGAAATCTGTGTTTTGGGGCATACTTAAGGGTCCCTTCCTCAAGTCAAGATCCCAGGCGGAGGAAGTGAGGCCGAGACACCTATTTATAGCTTTGTGGTGATCCTTTTTATTTATGCTAACATGCTACTTCAAATAAGGCACAAATGGAAGAAAACTAATAAACAACCAATCTAATCTACACTACTTGTAATGAAAATGCATATAAAAAGAAAATTAACAATGAAATTATGAAACTACACTAAACATACATGTACAATAAAGAGGAGCCTTCACTAATAGGGTTGGTCCCTAACCCAAGAGCTTAAGCCATTTGAGTTAACTCAGTGCTGGATCAAAACAAAACTCATTCTTATTACTAAAACAACAAATTACATCAATGGAACTTTCACAAGTATTGCAGCTTGAAAATGACTTAGAGTTTTACAATAAAAATTTGAATCCTACTAAGGTCCTAGGCCTCTCTACTTATACAACCAAAATCCCTAACGGCTTCCTTAAAATTAGGAAGGCTTGGCTCCCAAACTCGAGATAAACTGGTGCTTTGTCTCTCACGTGCTCGGCTGCCTTCTAATCCTCATGATTTGGTTGTTTGCACTCCAAGCTGATGTGATGAATGGAGGAATATTCCAATGGAGGAGTAGTAAATGAGGAGGATTTACCTCCTACAATCCCTCTTCCTTTTCCCATTCAAGTTTTTACCTTAGTCTTTGCCAAAATTCCTTGATTTTCTCCTTTAATCCTACATTCAATGCATATTAGTCCACTAAGCATAATATCCAACTCTAACTCACCTCATATACAAAATATAATCAAAAACATGTTATAAGTTATGAGAAAATTTGGTTTGACTAAGCTAAGAGGTGAATTAAGGCCCATATAATTACCCAATGATGAGGCTCATCAGGAAAATACCATGCAGCATAGCCAGAAAATGACTGTTATAGTCACTATTCATGATTTGACAACCAGGAGATAGTTAAGAGGAATGGGGCAGTGACATTTAAGTTTTAAATATTTGAAGATATGCCAAAAAATCAACATTTATGGACAGATTTTGGGGGGAATGGTTGGATTTGAATTCAAATTCACCTAGAAATTACGCGCTGCCATCTAGCAGAGAACACTTTACATCCTTAGAATTTTTGAGTTGTGATGTCTGTCGTTTATGGACAGATTTGGTCGCAAGCTTTGTGTTTGATAGTTTACTTAAGGATACCCAACAATTTATTCTTAGAACTATGTCCAGACCAGGTGAGACTGCAAGCACCAGAGGAACTATTTCCTCCGAAGGAGTGGCTCCAGAGGTTATAAGCATGGAGGCTTCGACTCCTGTGCCTACAGCGTTGAGGTCCCCTAGGCCGAAACCTACAATAGTGCGTGAAAACCCCAAGCTGAAGAAAGACAAGCAGAAATGGCTGATTCTAGTGTGAAAGTCACCGAGAAAGCACTCTACTACTCAGGCCCAAAAGAAAGATAAGTCTCTAGAGAAGGATAGTGAGAGGGTCATAGATTTAGAGGCCAAAGAGGGTGCAGAGGATATAGATGCTAAGGGCGTAGAGCCCATCTCCAAGTTGTCGGATTATATCCCTCTGCACAAGGGAAAGGTGAAGGTCACTAGGGACCTAGACTCGATGAAATTCCTCATTAATACACCCGTACTACTGGAAAGCATCACCTTAATGGAAGACTGGGATTTGGCAGACCTTGAGAGGTTCCCCCACCTCACGATGGAGAAAAAGATGAAACGGGTATATTATAAAGAATCTAGTGTCACTTCTTTGGAACCAGTGGAGTGGAGTCACGGAGTATATCAATCAGGGTTGCTGAACCTAATGTGGGTGCCCCACTATCACTGCTCCAACATCAATATCACCTGCATCAAGAAACTGCTGACTCTGGTACATGATGGGTGTTTATGGCTAAGTGCGCCTATCCCCATCACAGACATGCTAATCCATCGGATCATGCTCCTGCCACATTTAGGCTTGAATCTAGCCAAGGAGTTTGGCGGAAAGACCAGTGAGCATGACTTGGCAAAAAAAAAGAAGAAGAAATTTTTCCTAGCCAAGGAGCCCCTCAGGTACTCCATCATGTCCATCAACGACCCCACAGTACAAATAACCATGCACATATTAGCCAGTAATGTCATGAGGAAATGTTGCATGGACAACATTCTAGCACCCACAATCTCATTAGCTACACAATGCATAGAGGCGTGCAATTTAATTAGTCACGCTACCTCTGCAGCGAGTTCCTTGTGAATTTTCGTGAGGCTCAGGAAGAGAGCAAGACCTTCCACTATGCGTAATTGTTCCTCTCTATTGTGATAGTCACTTAGGGGCTGCCAGAGGATACTCAGTTTCCTCCCTTGGAGAAAGGATTACTAGAGGCTACCCAATTTGCCTCCCCCTGGGCCATGAAGGACTCCACAAAGGTTATGGAGACCAAACGTTTCGGGGTTCTATTGGAGGAGAGCATTCACATGGCCATCAACCAATGGCCACGGTTGTCCCCAACTATGTATGATCAATTTTCAGAGTACGTGGAGTTCAAGGCATATTTTCACCGCATGTATATCAGGGCATGGAAGGATCTGCATTAGAAGGGCTTTTATTTGCCTTATCTTGCCATGGATGATGTCATCCAGGAAGTCGTCAAGCACTGACCAGCAAATTAGTACTCTCCATCTAATTTAGCTGCGGGTACCAGCAAAGAAGCGGGGAGTTCTGCAGAGAAGAAGAAGAAGGAGGCAACAAAGTAAGTGGTACAATAGTTGGCCAAGAAGCAAAGGAAGGAGGCCAATGAGAAGGCCCAACTAGGAAAGGAGTGCATTGTAAAGCAGCAGGCTGAACAAGAACAATGTGACTCTGAGCAAAGGGGTAAATCCCCTTCACCCCAGATTGAGGAAAAAGAATAGTCAGAGCAGGTCAGTGGCAGTGATGAAGGATAAAGCACCCCATTTCGAGTGAAGAGGTATAGGGAACAGTAGAAGGAGGGGCCCCAGAAGAAGTTGAAAGTGACAAAGCCACCACTTGATCCTTTTATGCTCACAGAAGGTGATCTCAGCAAGATTGGAGATAAAGTGCACAACACCACAACAGAACTATTACAGTAGTTCAAAAAAAAGCACCTGCAGTCGCTAGGCACTCTTCAGAAGGGTCTACGTGAACTGCAAATCTAGGCCAGCAGGATCCAGGTGGGTGCAAGGCAGGTGAGCACCGCATAGGCAAGTCTGGAACTAGGGACTAATTAGGCTGCTGAGATGGTCAGTTTAGTGGATCTTCGGGCAATTGCACTACCAAAAGGGTACTTCAGTGCAAAATCAGTCGATGATAAGGTCATCGTGATCACTCTGAAAAACATTGGCCTCAACTCACAGCACTCCCTAATGAGTATTGATCCAAAATGGATTTTGGATAGACTCCTAAGTCTAAGTGTTCCTCACAGAGGAAAATGAAAGTCCAAGGAAGTTTCTAAACATAGCCCCATTCTAGAGATCTTTTCATTCTGAATCTACTGCAACTTGAATGGGTAAAAATGGACTTAGGATGCAGAAGTTATCACCAAAAGAAGATGCCCTATGTTCCTTAGAAAAAGAGGAAAAATCCTCTAAAATGAGTAAAAACCCTTATAAAGGGAAATCACATCGGAGGAGGGCCAAAGGTAGAATTAAGCGGGGAGCGAAGCCACCCCTTATTTCCGATCCCCTACATATCGGGTCAGAGGCAGGCTTGTGCATATAACATAAGGTAAGGACCCCCCCCCACCCCGAGGCCAATGCGATATGCCGATCACCGAAATCGACAGATTGACGTCAGCAATGGCATGGGACTTAAGGCAGGACCCTGGGCCGAGCGACATTGCGATCATTGAAATCGGCAAATCGGGAGATCAGCCATCCCCGATACACAGGGCCGATGCGATGAGCGATACTGATAAAAAGGTTAGACCCGATAAGTTTTCAGAGCTCGATTGTATAAAATTTCAGTCCGGGAATTTGGATTTTCACGTATTTCTTGTGTATTTGGGATTTTAGCCAAAACACACATGCGATACGATAAGCGATGAAATCGGACCTGAAAGGGTTTGTAAATGCAGTTGCATAACATTTCAAGTCCACCATAAAGCCATTTTGCGATATTTCCAGTGTTTTAATGTATTTTTCAAATACAAAGGGAAATGATGAAACAAGTGGGATTTTGGGCGGGCTGTAGGCGGTAAGTGGTTTTGGTCGGGCTCTACCTGAGTCCATACAATGATAGCCACGTCGCTAGGTGCCAGAGAGAGAAAGCCACACTTTCCGAGCAGGTAATCTTCGTGCGTGTTAGCCACCCGAAATCAATAATAGCCGTTGATCAACGATTACTTGTGATGGTGCCCGAAGACAGATCCGAAAGGATATAAGGCAAAATTAATGATTTTTGAAGTCCGATAGACTGCATTTGGGTGGATTTTTACAGGTTTTCTCTGTATTCTCTGTGTAAACAGAGAACGACCATTTTTGAGTTTTTTCCTATGAAATGGCTCTGATTCCTTCTGTAACAGCTCCTAATCATTATTCCATGCTACAAGCAATTGTTTTGGCAGACGATGAGGCACAGAGAACCCATAGAGCCATAGGGGAATGACTGAACGTGGGGAAATGGATGGGGAAGATGAAAAGATGGGAAAATGGCTTAAAGGAGCTTAGAGAGCTCAATTGAGGAGGAGATGAATACTAAAAGCAGTTACAGAGCCGAGAGAGCAGAGAGAGCGGAAAGCTATTGCGCAAAGAAGCTAAGGGAGCCTTTGGGGTCACTTGAAGTTCAAGTGAAAAGCTAGAGAGTTGAAGGTTGTAGAGAGCCAAAGAAGCCAGAGCCGAAGAGCCAGATCTAGAGCCATAGCCAAAGAGCCAGAGCCAGAGCTAGGAGCCAAAGCCAAGAGCCAGAGCTAGAGCCAGAGCTGAGAGCCAAAAGAGCCGAGGGATTCAAGAGCCAGGGATAAAACGGTGTCTAAACCCATTATTTCTGTGTAAAACAGTGGAGTTGAGCCAAGAGGTTGTAAAAGGACTTTGCCATAATCCCAGAGAGCCTAGTTGAGTTGACTAGAGCTCATGGAGACGTAGCCCAAGAGTTTTGGGTGAACTCCTAATTAAATTGTTGTCTTATGTGTGTTGTTTTATTGCTGCATTATATCTGCTGCTTTAGTTGTTGTTATATCAGTTCAAGCAAATAGACTTAAAAACACATAAACAATCAACAATAAACATAAGCATACACCTTATTTCAAGCACACATTTAACTTTGCATTGGTTAATCATGAAGACTTGGGAATATTTGAAGCTTTGGAAGTGGGAGAGGTTCTTGAAAATTAGACAAGAAGACTAAGTGCCCCATTTTTAGATTAGGTGATATTAGAGCTCGAGATTAATTAACCACACCTTAAAAGGAGGTTATATCAAAATGCTTGATTGACAGAGCAAAGATTGCTTGTCCAAAAGGTGTTTAAACAGTCAAAGGTTGATTGTATGGTTGTTGCAGACTGACTATTGTTTGAGTTTGTAGAGGTGAAGGGAAAGTTGTTGATAGCTCAGTCCAGGAAGGACAAGAACGAAGAAGGGCTGAAGGAATTCTTCTAACCCAAAGGACCTCGAGGAAATCCTTGAAACACAAGAGGTTTGTTGCAAAAGTTTGCTTGAATAATCTCTTTGTTAATCTTGTTTGAAGTTCTTTTGTTCATTGGCATAATGACTACTTCTACAAGTGAGTCCTCAAATTATTCTTTCTTCATTACAAGACTCTTTGATGAAGACATGAAGCAAGACTTGTCCACCATGATGGATATGGTGAGAGAAATGTATGAGGATGGAAGGAAGAGAAGTAGACTTAGAGAGCAGTTGAATTCCATGAAGGAAGAGAAGTAGTTGCTTTTTGGCAAATTGTGGGAAATGGAAAGGAAACTTCATATTGCAAATATGAACCTGAAAAGGATGCATGAGTTGGAGACACAACTCTTTGTTGCCCAAGAAGCCTTAGTCAAGTATTAGCTTGAAGAAGAGGTAAACCATTCTAGTTTGTCTTCAAATTCCTCTAAGGATTCCTATATTGGTTCTTTTGAAAAACATACTAGAGGCATAGGTTCCAAGCTAAAGTCCAAGATGGGCTATGAAGGAAAAGGCTTGGGTAGTCATGCACAAGGTATTGTTGAGCCAATAATGATTGAGGAAAGGACTAAGTATTTGGGTCTTGGCTATGGAAAAGCTTATGGAGAAAGTTCCAAAGCTACCATGAAGGCCATTGAAACAGTTCCAAGAAGGAGTTGCATTACAGAGTGTGAAGATTGTATTCAGGAGGAATGAAATAGCTTGAAACATCATTTGTAGGAAGCAGGTATTCAGAAGCACACACTTGAACTAGAGAGTTGGGGAGACTCCAAAAACCTTGAAGAGATTGATGGTGTTCCAAATGGAGCCACTTCTTCACTTGATTCACCTCCTCATGAAGGCAATAAAGGTGAAAGAGAAAGGTATAAATATGGTTCTAAACATTTTCCTTTTGATTGTGCAAAGCATGATACATTTCCACATATGTATGGGAAAATAATTGCATGTTCCTTTTGTGGGTTGGATAACCATAATTTTTCTAGATGTTGGAAGAGAATGACCACATACAACAAAATTTTGAAGGAAAAGAAGCAAGAAGCCACAGGTCCATTGGACAAGGAAAATCATGCTGTCAAGAGGATGCACATGCAGTGCACTTACTACCATAAGCAAGGACATCTTGCTGCAAAATGTTGGACTCTGAATCCAACAATGCTTCCACAAAAGCTGAAGAAAGTGGAAAGAGAAGATGGCAGAAATGGAAAGGAATATTCCATGAATGATGTGTCTCAGGATGATTCACATGATGATGCTGATGTGCAAACAAAGGTAGTACCTTTGAAGAGGATTGGTAAGAAACGGTTAGAGTTCTTATCTGATTAAGATGGCATGTGTATTGATTCATCTACATTATATTTCATTTCAGCTTCCAAAGTACAGTGTGCTTAAGTGAAAGTTGAAGTATGAAATGCATGCATGAGTAGGAGATGCATGAACACAGGGATGTTGATTATTTCCTTGTTTTTGAACATGTATATGTAATTAACTTGCGGGGTTGATTGCTTTGACATGCATGTCATGCCATGTTGGATTGGGAGAAGTTAACTTGGTCTCCAAATGGAGATAACGATGAAGTGTTTCATCTTTTGAAAAAGAATCCTAATGGTTTTTTTCTACATGCTTGACTTGAAGGGTCATTTGTTTAAAGTCATGTTTTGTGGGCTTTTTATCTAGTCCATCATTTGTATGCAAATATAAGACATGGAGGTGTTCACAAGATGTGAAAACCTGTTTCTTTTGTTGAAGCAAGAGTTTATGCCATCCAGTTGTTGCCTGTGTTTCTGTTGTTGTTAACAGTTGTTGTTGACAGCTTTTCAAACAGGTACAAATGAAAGTTTTGTGGAGCAGATGTACTTCACATTTTTTTGAGCCACCTTGGATCCATGATCAAGGTAAAGAATTTCAAACTACCTTATATGGCCATTTCAGCAGAAGTTCTGCGGGAAGGCAAGGAGGAAGATAGTGCTTCCCAGGAATACTAGCCCATCCAAGAAGGGAAGTGGACAGAGACTTTGGTTCAAAGGCACTATGTAAGGCAAGTGTGTGGAGGCTGAAAGAAGAGGGTGTTGTTACAATCAGGTATTGTTCAGATCAGTGTATTAGTCTTTTGGAGACCAAAAGTTCTTTTAGTGGGAAGGCAAGATCCAAAATGGATTTTTGATAGAATCCTAAGTCTAAGTGTTCCTCATAGAGGAAAATGAAAGTCCAAGGAAATTCTTGGACATAGCCCCATTGCAGAGATCTTTTCATTCTGAATCTACTGCAACTTAAATGGGAAAAAATGGGCTTACGATGTAGAAGTTATCAACAAAAGAAGATGCCCTATGTTCCTTAGAAAAAGAGGAAAAATCCTCCAAAATGAGGAAAAACCCTGATAAAGGGAAATCACATCGGAGGAGGGCCAAAGGCAGACTTAAGTGGGGAGCGAAGCCACCCCTCACTGTTGATCCCTGACAAATCTGGTCGAAATCAGGCCTGTGCATATGACATAAGGTAAGGACCCCCCCTTAGGCCGATGCGATATGCCAATTACCGAAAACGGCAGATCGACGTCGGTGATGGCATGGGACTTAAGGCGGGACCCCGGGACGAGCGACATTGTGATCACCAAAATTGGCAGATCAGGAGATCGGCCTCCCCGATACATAGGGCAAATGCAATGAGCGATATCGATAAAAAAGCCAGACCCGACAAGTTTTCAAAGCCTGATTGTATAAAGTTTCAGGTCCGAGAATTCGGATTTTCACATATTTCCCGTGTATTTGGGATTTCACCCAAAACACACATGCGATGCGATAAGCGATGAAACAAGACCCAAAAGGGTTTGTAAATGTAGTTGCATAACATTTCAAGTCTGCCATAAAGCCATTTTGTGATATTTCCAGTTTTTTAATGTATTTTTCAAATACAAAGGGAAACGACGAAATGAGCAGGATTTCGAGCAGGCTGTAGGCGGTAAGTGGTTTTGGCCAGGCTCCGCCCGAGCCCATACACTGACTACCATGTGGCTAGGTGCCGGAGAGAGAAAACCACCCTTTTCAGGTGGGTAATCTCCATGCATGTTAGCCACCAAAAATCAATAATAGCCATTGATCAATGATTACTTGCGATGGTGCCCGAGGACAGATCTGAAAGGATATAAGGTGAAATTAATGATTTTTGAAGTCCGATAGATTGCGTTTGGGCAAATTTTTACAAGTTTTTTGTGTATTCTCTGTGTAAATAGAGAATGACCATTTTTTGGTTTTTTCCTATGAAATGGCCTTGATTCCTTCTGTAACAGTTGCTAATCATCATTCCACGCTACAAGCAAGCGTTTTGGTAGACGATGAGGTGTAGATAAGCCACAGAGATGCCAGGGAATGATTGAACACAGGGAAATGGATGGGGAAGCTGAAAAGTCGGGAAAATGCCTCAAAGGAGACCAAAGAGATTAATTGAGGAGGAGCTGAATATTGAAAGAAATTACAGAGCCGAGAGAGAAGAGAGAATGGAAAGCTACTGTGCAAAGCTGCTGAGGGAGCCTTTGGGGTCACTTGAAGTTCAAGTGAAAAGCTAGAGAGTTGAAGGTTGCAGAGAGCCAAAAAAGCCAAAACCGAAAAGCCAGAGCCAGAGCCAGAACTGAAGAGCCAAAGCCAGAGCCAGAGCCAAGAGCCAAAAGAGCCGAGAGCTTCAAGAGCCAGGGATAAAATGGTGTCTAAACCCATTGTTTTTGTACAAAACAGTGGAGTTGAGCCAAGAGCTTGTAAAAGGACTTTGCCATAATCCCAGAGAGCCTAGTTGAGTTGACTAGAGCTCATGGAGACGTAACCCAAGAGTTTTGGGTGAAATCTTAATTAAAATGTTGTCTTATGTGTGTTTTTTTATTGTTGCATTATATATGCTGCTGTAGTTGTTGTTATATCAGTTCAAGAAAATAGACTTAAAAATACATAAACAATCAACAATAAACATAAGCATACACCTTATTTCAAGCACATATTTAATTCCGCATTGGTTAATCATGAATACTTGGGAATATTTGAAGCTTTGGAAGTGGAAGAGGTTCTTGAAAATTAAACAAGAAGCCTAAGTGCCCCATTTTCAGATCAAGTGGTATGAGAGCTTGAGACTAATTAACCACGCCTTCAAAGGAGGTTATATCAGAATGCTTGATTGGCGAGGCAAAGATTGTTTGTTTAAAAGGTGTTTAAATAGTTAGAGATTGATTGTATGCTTGTTGCAAACTGACTATTGTTTGAGTTTGCAAAGGTGAAGGGAAAGTTGTTGAGAGCTCAGTCCAGGAAAGACAATAAGGAAGAAGTGTTGAAGGAATTCTTCTATCCCAAAGGACCTCGAGGGAATCCTTGAAACACAAGAGGTTTGTTGCAAAAGGTTGCTTGAATAAGCTCTTTGTTAATCTTGTTTGAAGTTATTTTTTTCATTGGCATAATGACTACCTCTATAAGTGAGTCCTCAAATTCTTCTTTCTTCATCACAAGACTCTTTCATGAAGACATGAAGCAAGACTTGTCCACCATGATGGATATGGTGAGAGAAATGTATGAGGATGGAAGGAAGAGAAGTAGTTGATTTCTGACAAATTGCAGGAAATGGAGAGGCAACTTCATATTGCAAATATGAACCTGAAAAGAATGCATGAGTCGGAGACATAGCTCTTTGTTGTCCAAGAAGCCTTAGTCAAGTGTCAGCTTGATGAAGAGGTAAACCATTCTAGTTTGTCTTCAAATTCCTCTAAGGATGCTTATATTGGTTCTTTTGAAAAACATACTAGAGGTATAGGTTCCAAGATAATGTACAAGATGGGCTATGAAGGAAAAGGCTTGGGTAGACATGCATAAGGTACTATTGAGCCAATAATGATTGAGGAAAGGCCTAAGTATTTGGGTCTTGTCTACGGACAAGCTTGTGGAGAAAGTTCCAAAGCTACCATGAAGGCCATTGAAACAAACCCAAGAAGGAGTTGCATTACAGAGTGTGAAGATTGTATTCAGGAGGAATGCAATAGCTTGAAACATCATTTGCAGGATGTAGGTGTTCAGAAGAACACACTTGAACCAGAGAGTTGGAGAGACTCCAACAGCCTTGAAGAGATTGATGGTGTTCCAAAGGGAGCCACTTCTTCATTTGATTCACCTCCTCATGAAGGAAATAAAGGTGAAAGAGAAAGGTATAAATCTAGTTATAAACATTTTCCTTTTGATTATGCAAAGCATGATAAATTTCTGTATATGTATGGGAAAAGAATTGCATGTTCCTTTTGTGGGTTGGATAACCATAATGTTTCTATATGTTGGAAGAGAAGGGCCACATACAGGAAACTTTTGAAGGAAAATAAGCAAGAAGCCAAAGGTCCATTAGACAAGGAAAATCATGCTGTCAAGAGGATGCACATGCAGTGCACTTACTACCATAAGCAAGGACATCTTGCTGCAAAATGTTGGACTCTGAATCCAGCAATGCTTCCACAAAAGCTGAAGAAAGTGGAAAGAGAAGATGGCAAAAATGGAAAGGAATATTCCATGAATGATGTCTCTCAGGATGATTCACATGATGATGCTAATGTGTAGACAAAGTTAGTACCTTTGAAGATGATTGGTAGGAAATGGTTAGAGTTCTTATCAGATTAAGATTGCATGTCTATTGATGCATCTATATTATATTTCATTTCAGCTTTGGAAGTACAATGTGCTTAAGTGAAAGTTGAAGTATGAAATGCATGCATGAGTAGGAGATGCATGAACATAGGGATGTTGATGATTTCCTTGTTTTTGAACATGTATGTGTAATTAACTTGCGGGGTTGATTACTTTGACATGCATGTGATGCCATGTTGGCTCGAGAGAAGTTAACTTGGTCTCCAAATGGAGATAATGATGAAGTGTTTCATCTTTTGAAAAAGAGTCCTAATGGTCTTTTTCTACATGCTTGACTTGAAGGGTCATTTGTTTAAAGGCATGTTTTGTGGGCTTGTTATCTATTCCATCATTTGTATGCAGATATAAGACATCGAGGTGTTCACAAGATGTGAAAATCTATTTCTTTTGTTGAATCAGGAGTTTAGGCCATCCAGTTGTTGTCTGTGTTTCTGTTGTTGTTAACAGTTGTTGTTGACATCTTTCAAACAGGTACAAATGAAAGTTTTGTGGAGTAGATGTACTTCACATTTCTTTGAGCCACCTCGGATCCTTTATCAAGGAAAAGAAGTTCAAACCACCTTCTATGACCATTTCAACAGAAGTTCTGCAGGAAGGCAAGGAGGAAGATAGTTCTTCTGAGGAAGACCAACCCATCCAAGAAGGGAAGTGGTCAGAGGCTTTGGTTCAGAGGCACTATGCAATGCAAGTCTGTGGAGGCTAAAAGAAGAGGGTGTTGTTACTCCCATGTATTGCTCAGATCAGTATATCAAACTTTTGGAGACCAAAAGTTCTTTTAGTGGGAAGGCGTGATACAAAATGGATTTTGGATAGACTCCTAAGTCTAAGTGTTCCTCACAAAGGAAAATGAAAGTCCAAGGAAGTTCCTGGACATAGCCCCATTGCAGAGATCTTTTCATTCTGAATCTACTGCAACTTGAATGGGAAAAAATGGACTTAGGATGCAAAAATTATCACCAAAATAAGATGCCCTATGTTCCTTAGAAAAAGAGGAAAAATCCTATAAAATGAGAAAAAACCCTTATAAGGGGAAATCGCATCAGAGGAGGGCCAAAGGTGGACTTAAACGGGGAGTGAAGCCACCCTCGATTGCCGATCCCCAACATATCAGGTCAGAGGCAGGATTTTGCATATAACATAAGGTAAGGACCCCCCCGGGGGCTGATGCGATATGCCGATCGCCGAAATCGACAAATCAACGTCGACGATGGCATGGGACTTAAGCCAGGACCTCGGGCCAAGCGACATTGCGATCATTGAAATCGACAGATTGGGAGATCAGCTATCCTCAATACACAAGGTCGATGCGATGAGCGACACTGATAAAAAGGTTAGTCCCGATAAGTTTTCAAAGCCCGATTGTATAAAATTTCAGGTCTGGGAATTCAAAATTTCACGTATTTCCCATGTATTTGGGATTTTACCCAAAACACACATGCGATGCGATAAGCGATGAAACTAGACCCCGAAAGGGTTTGTAAATGCAGTTGCATAACATTTCAAGTCCACCATAAAGCCATTTTGGGATATTTCCAGTGTTTTAATGTATTTTTAAAATACAAAAGGAAACCACGAAACAAGCGGGATTTCAGGCGGGCCGTAGGCAGTAAGTGGTTTTGGCTAGGCTCCGCTCAAGCCCATACACTAACTGCCACGTGGCTAGGCACCAGAGAGAGAAAACCACCCTTTTTGGGCAGGTAATCTCCATGCATGTTAGCCACCCAAAATCAATCATAGTCGTTGATCGACGATTACTTGTGATGGTGTCCAAAGACAGATCCGAAAGGATATAAGGCAGAATTAATGATTTTTGATGTCCAATAGACTGTGTTTGGGTGGATTTTTACAGGTTTTCTTAGTATTCTGTGTTTAAACAGAGAACGACCATTTTTGGGTTTTTGCCTATGAAACAGCCTCGATTCCTTCTGTAACAGCTCCTAATCATCATTCCATGCTACAAGCAGGCGTTTTGGCAGACGATGAGGTGCAGAGAAGCCATAGAGCTGTAAGGGAATTATTGAACACAGGTAAATGGCAGGGGAAGCTGAAAAGCCAGGAAAATGCCTCAAAGGAGCCCAGAGAGCTCAATTGAGGAGGAGATGAATACTGAAAGTAGTTATAGAGCCGAGAGAGTAGAGAGAGAAGAAAGCTACTACACAGAGTAGTTGAGGGAGCCTTTGGGGCCACTTGAAGTTCAAGTGAAAAGCCAAAGAGCTGAAGGTTGTAGAGAGCCAAAGAAGCCAGAGTCCGAAGAGCCAGAGCTAAAGCCAAAGCCAAAGAGTCAGAGCCAGAGCTAAGATCCATAGCTAAGAGCTAGAGCTAGAGCCGAGACCCAGAGCCAGAGCTGAGAGCCAAAAGAGCCGAGAGCTTCAATAGCCAGGGATAAAATGGTGTCTAAACCCATTGTTTCTATGTAAAATAGTGGAGTTGAGCTAAGAGATTGTAAAAGGACTTTGCCATAATCCTAGAGAGCCTAGTTGAGTTGACTAGAGTTCATGGAGACGTAGTGCAAGAGTTTTTGGTGAACTCCTAATTAAATTGTTGTCTTATGTGTGTTGTTTTATTGTTGCATTATATATGCTGCTTTAGTTGTTGTTATATTAGTTCAATCAAATAGACTTAAAAACACATAAACAATCAACAATAAACATAAGCATACACCTTATTTCAAGCACATATTTAATTCCCCATTGGTTAATCATGAAGACTTGGGAATATTTGAAGCTTTGGAAATCAGAGAGGTTCTTGAAAATTAGACAAGAAGCCTAAGTGCCCCATTTTCAAATCAAGTATCTTCACACGCTATAGATAGGTGTGACAACAGAGTTATGAGTACAAGAGTAGTGCACTCTAAGCCTAATAATTGAATATTGGGTGAACGAGCAAATGTTCACCGAAAAGACAGAGGCCCTGAAGGCAAAAGAGATGTTCTAGGCATAGAGCGCCCAACTAGCAGCCGCGTTGTAGAGGCTCACAGGACAGTGCCAGACTTTCACATACCTGAGGAGGTGTCACTTGAGACCAACATCATGAAACTTGCAGTAGGTTTCTACGATGCTAAAACATAGGTGGCCTGAGTTCAATTCGAGCTCAACCTAAAAAATCACCAAACTGGAGCTCAAGTCTCAACCTTCAACCCCGCCAGATGTTAGGGAACAACACGAAGCTGATGTTAAGGATGTAATAACCATTGTGGATGTTGTGGTTATGGATTGCACAACATTGTTTGAGAAGGCCATGGAAGTAGTGATGGCCATGTAGGAAGATCCCAACCTACAGATATTAAAAATAGAGACCCACAAGCTTCAACAGCAATATGACGAAGCGCGGGTGACGACACACTCAATGGCTACAACACAGTGCCTCACCAAGTTGTAGGAGGGGAAGCAACTCCTTACACAAGTGGAAGAAGTGTAGAAAAAGGAGGCAATCCTTAAGGAAGGGTTGGAAGCTTGGTTGGAAGAAGCCTACCAAGTCTCCACCAATATATAGGAAAAGTTGGCAAACCTGTTGCTTACACAACAAAATATCAAGCAAGATAGTGAAGGACAAGCCACAAAATAACTGGTCGAATAGGTGAAGTAGTCAGCCAGCCAGAGCATGACTGAAGTAGCAGTGGCGTAGGTGGAACCCAGGGATCGTCGTAGCAAGGTCTCCACACCAGCTAAGTGACTCGAGGGCGAGTCATGATCTTTGTGTTGGGGGCATGTTGGGATGGGGTCCCCTGGGTTAGTTTTGTGGAAAAAGCCCAAGTTTTGATGTAAAAAGATGTAAAGTCTCCGCAAATTGTGGTCATGGAGCACGTAGCTAGTTAAGAGTCAAGAAGGGTTTTACCCTTCTTTTATGTAACTGAAGTCGGCTTTTGAAGATCTACCCATGGTTTGCAGACCATGGGATTCTATAAATAGATGTGTCTTAGAGAGTCTAAGTCAAGTAAGTAAGAAGTCTATGGGTACAAGCGAAGAATTCTAGTGTAGAGATAGAAGTCTTAGAGGGGAAGGCTCTGTAGTTGAGTGTATAGAGGCCTAGAGTAGTGTCCGCAGTTGAGTGCACGGACCCCTCCAACTGAGTGTGTAGGGAAGTTTTGAGTTTGTAACCCTTTGTTGAATATCGATAAAGAAGTTTGTCACGACAATTCTTGTGTTAAATCCATTTACTTCCGTTATGTATGGATGCGCTATATGCTGAGATGAATGATGGTTTTATAAAATAATGATGTATTTATGCATGACTTTACTTAATTTGTATTTTTTTCTAAACACAATTAATGTTAAGTGATTACGCGAAGATCATAAAACTTTCTATTAAAGTTATTGTACACTTAATAGCCATATAAACCACATATAAACCGCCATATAAACCTCATATAATCTAGTATAATGCTCATAGAAATACAAGGAGAAATAACCTCTTATTGATGATGCAAAATCTAACCTGGGATGGGACTTCCATGTTCCACCCGAGCGTAGAATGGTTGAGCCAAATATCTCTTTAGCCATTCACCCCTATGCCACATTCCAAGCATGATGTGGGATCCCATAGAACACATCAATCAAAAAGCATCCAAGGCTTCCAGAGGCCATCCACCTCAACCCATTAAAGAATGATTCCACCTCGCGGTTGGATATCACAAAACCGTCATTAGATTTGTCTCCATCCAAGCCTTCTAGGGCTTCGAGAACGTTTTTTCCAACCAAGGCTTCTAGGACTACTAACTCAACCCACATCTTATACAAGGCTTCTAGAGCATTTGTCCAACCAGGGCTTCTAGGACTAGTAACTCAACCCACCAAGGGATTCCAGAGCATTTTTCCAAGAAAGTCTTCTAGGACTAGTAACTCAACCCAAGCTATCACATGGCTTCTAGAGCATTTTTCCAACCAGGGCTTCTAGGAACTAATAACTCAATCCAAGCTAAGGAAACATGAGAACCAACCAAAAACAAACAATGAAAGTAAACCCAAAATCACCATGGCTATCCAGGAAATGGAAAGGCTAGGAAATCCATTGTCATTCCTAGCCATCCTCCATGCCAATGACAAATCATGACCAAGAATCCACATGCATGCCAAAACTAGTGAAGAAATCATACATGCAAATCGGTACCTACAAGAAAATATGATGTAGTTGTTGATCCAGATGCCTTCTTGTGCTTTCTTGCTCTTCCTTTGCCTTCTTTCTCCAATAATCCAAGTATGTCACACCCTCCAAGAGTGCTCCAAGAAAAATCTAAGTCTCCAAGAGTATTAGAGAGAGAGAGAGTAATGAGAGAGCTCCGAAACTAAAATGACCAAGCCTGAGCCAAGAGCCTACACTAACTAAGAGCTTCCCAACTGATTCTTAGAAGTGTTTTCATTAACAAGGCTTCTATATTCTTCATTTTCCATTATTTTGCTTCACTTTACTCCTCACATGCAACCTAACACCTTCATTTTATCCTACTTTCCTTTATTTTCATAAATAAATGTGCCAAAAATTCCATGTTGCATTTCCAAAGCCTTAGCCATTGCCTTTTCCATTTTCCTTATCCATAATAAATCGAATCAACACTCGCTGGGATGTTTCCCCTACCATTCAACTTGGAATACATGTCCCATCCCTGTTGCCATATATATATTTTTACATGAAATTTTCATGAGGGTTGTTACAACATTGTTCCTTTTGAACTATGTTATTGCCAGATTTGGTGTGCCTAAAGCTGTCATTATAGACCATGGTAAACATTTTCGAAACTACATGATGTCTAAACTTACTGCCAAGTTGGGCCTTCAACATGTTAGCTCGACTCCATATTACACACAAGCTAATGGGAAAATAGAAGCCATTAATAACGTTTTGAAAACAATGCTCCAACGCATGGTAGGGATTCATAACATGAATGAGAAAACCATTCTATTTTCTACTTTATGGGAATACCAGACATCTGTCTGAACGACGGCTGGATTCACTCCCTTTTATTTGGTGTATGGTCTAGAAGTAATTATCCCAATTGAATGTGATATTCCATCCTTAAAACTAGCCATTGAGATTCTTCCCACAACTTTTGTAGACGAAGAACATTTTTTGCATCTAGATCGCCTAGATTAGACCTCACATGATACCACAATGGCCAACAAGGCTGACAAAAAACGTGTCAAAGAACATTGTGACCAGAATTTTAAACCCCATGCCTTCGTGGAAGGTGACCTAGTCCTTTTATATGACCAGGAAGCTGACAAATTAGGAGATGGGAAGATCAAATCATTATGGTTAGGTCCATATATTGTCAAGCGCGTACTAGGAAAAGGGGCCTATGAACTGTTTAACTTTGATGGAATTCCCTTGGTGAAACTTTGGAATGGGTTGCACCTGAAAAAATGCTATGCTTAGATTTATTTCACATCGTCACTGTGTACATACTATATAGGTTTGATAGCGTGTTTACACTATGGTTTTCTAGAGTTTTATGGTGCCTTTGCTCATCTTGAATTTCATTTGATTTGTAGATGCTAGTGTTCACTCAGCTATATGTTAGTTATGATAATGGTGCTAGTCATAGTACTTGGAACATTTCTTCCACAATGTGGAAAATCTATCCTCCTCATGAGGAGTTAATGAGTCTACAAGGGAGTTGTATCGCTCGCTTTACTAATAACATTGTTGAGTATAGCATATCCAAAAGTCCAACTTTATTATGGATGTTTTTAAGGGTTCAACTCTTAGAATGACATAATGACTACATCCAATATCAACATGTTGCTATGAGACTTCATACATTAACAGATGCATTAGTTAATTATGTATTAGAAAAACATTTGCAACACATGTAAATACACAAACCATAATGATATATTATGCAAGATAGTAGAATAGAAAGTAGAAGACATCCATAGATAGAAAATCGTATATAATGTTTGTTTTTACAAAAACAGTGTCTAAGACCATATGGCCACATGGCCCATAATATCAAAATATATGTAAATAAAATATGGTTGAAAAACCTCCTAGGTGACTAATCTCTATGATGCTCTCGATAACATACAATAGCCCAAGAAACCTTTCAAAGCAAATGACTAATATGATTTGGAACTCTTTTAATGTATCACAACATATAGATAGTGACCTCAGTAATTCCTATGTACAAGTGCACTGTGGGTCAAACTCTCAAGATGATAATCAAACTCTGTAAGTACATCCATGATATCTAGTTCAATCGTCTCCTCTTATATCCCTCCATCCTCATCCTGAACAAGATGTGGCCGTGCTTAGCAATCAAAAAGAGACATGACTATTGGTCACGTAGATCCAATATCTGCATGTAAAAAACCAATAGTCAATCTCTAATAGATAAAAAAAACATAAAAAAAAAGATTGTAAAATCCAAAAAACCAAAAATATTCAAAATGACTTTATTTACCTTCATCACCACATTGCTTGCCTTTGGGTAAGACAAGCTCTATGTCTCCATAGAAATAAAATCCATCATATGGGTAGTCTTCGATCATAATTAGCTACTTTTGTAACCATCTAAATAAGGTATGGATAAAAATCATCATAGGT
Source organism: Pinus tabuliformis (assembly GCA_031772625.1). Classification (NCBI taxonomy): domain Eukaryota; kingdom Viridiplantae; phylum Streptophyta; class Pinopsida; order Pinales; family Pinaceae; genus Pinus; species Pinus tabuliformis. Next base: position 442,432,570 of record CM062814.1, on the reverse strand, counting down.
GTGTCCTTGTGACGAGACATCAAATCTACCCATTACCTCATACGAGGCACTCTAGGTCTGAGAAAGTCATAAGATATTCACTAAGGATGAAGTAATGGTAACCCCTCTAAGGAAAAGCATACTATGATGGAACCATACCAAAATTTCTTCAGTCATCATGTCTTTCCCAATCGATTTTCTCCTTCAGGTTCACCAGAACCCCTTTACACCAGTTAAACACTATTGGCTCCAAGCACTCTAAGGCATATTGCATCTAGGTCTTGGTGGCTAAATGAAAGGAAACACTACCAACTGAGTGATCGTCAACAATACTCTCCTAAGAGGAAGGAATACCAAATCCTTTATATCAAGCTTTGCATCCTTGGTTATTTTAGAATGAGGTTGAAAATGAACAATGATGTAATCCTTCATTGTCTCCCCACCTCTCCTGAAACCAAATAGAGAAATGAGAGCTCCTCTCCAAGACAACCCGGTCAAGAAATAGATGTCCTCAACACATATTATGATAGTGTGTCCTCCAAACCTGAAGTATTGTCCACGTACATCCTAATATCTGACCAAATACTCTAGTAAATCTAACTAGGCCCTCATACTGAGAATCATGAAAGACTTGGGAAGTCCACAGTTTCTCAAAGTCGAAATTATTGTTGGGTAATTAGAAATAATCATATATTAAGCCTCATGCTCTATTTCTCTCCAGGCCAAAGACATTTCTCTCTAGTAAATATCTACAAAATGACATGAAAACACACATAAGTTTAGCCATTTAAACAATTTTGGGAGAAAAATTACTTAAAAACCAATTTGTTGAAAACCCTTTGCACCCATCACACTGTCTCTTCTGGGATAGAGCAAGCCATCACACTCACTCCAATTGGTGACTACATTGGGTCACCTTTCCCAATTTTATTCTTACTTACCCATCACACCTCACGATATAGGGAGGGTGTGATGGGTCGTAGGCACATTTATAGACCTAAAAGCTCAAAAAATTCTCCTTAAAATTCATGAAATGAGAAATGGGAACTGTGAAAATGAAGAGAAGATATAGATCACTTACCTAAAACTGACAATACTAAAAATGGTCCACTACATTGGCTGCAATTAGCTGCTGAAGGTTGAAGGTAAAAAATGAAAATGAAAATGGTAAAAAATGAATTACATTTTCACTTTTTATGGTCTCTATGGTCATGATTTTAATATATTTTAATATTTTGACCAAATTTTTACCATGTATCATGGATTTTTGATCATTTTATGGTGTTTTGAGCAAGTTTGAAAGGTAAATGGAGGATTTAATGAAAATTATAAGTCAAATACAAGTCATTTTGGTCAATGAGTGTACTTTATAACTTTTTCAGATTTGTTAAGCCTACGAAAAAGGAAATCCCTAGAGTCCTCTTTCAACTCTTTTTAGACTCCCAAAACATGAAAATATTTCCAAGCACTTGTCCTTTCGAACTCGTTAAAGTAAATGAAAAGGCATCCACCTAGTATAAGTTTAACCCTTTTCCAGACCAAGATGGACTATTTATGAAAAATGAATACTTTGGTTAAACATGACTAAAAGGTTTTCTTTAGTATTGTTTTATGCCTTTTTAGACTCAAGAGACTAAATTTACAAAAATAAACCTCTTGGAATATTTTTCGCCTCTTTTTCAAACTCTCTAAACATGAAAAAAGAGTCCAATTATCACCTTTGATAGAATCGTAAAACTATTAAACAATGATGGACTCATTAAGCATGACAAGACCAAACCACTCCTTCTTAGGGTTCATTAAGAACACTGAGAAGGATTCATCTAAAGGATGAAATTATAGATCAAGGATATGTTATCCTCCTCAATATTGTAAAAAATAAGAGCTACTAGCCATAAATGGTTTGGAAATTGGGAATACAAGGCATTTTACCTATTAATGACAACGAGTCCTCTTGAACATGACATTCTCTCACTTCATATTCATGACTACTTTGGGTTGGGGAATCCACTTATCTCTCTTCTAATTACACCTTCATCATGGGTCTTTGAATCAATGCTACCATCTACATTTAGTGTCACCGATATGTTCAAGATAAAGTCCACCCTTAGTTGACAATTGCTACAATACCTTAATCCTTATTTCATGCCAGCCTCTCCTAAACCAACTTTGCATCATTACATTCTATCTCAAATATTGATACTCATTTCCTGTCATTGATGGGGGATACATCAAGGCCCTCCTACTATGAGTCACTTCCTATCGACATTAGCACATTATCTAGGAATTTGACATAGAAACTCCCTTCAGTACCTTAGAACTTGCATACCTCAATGGCAAGTTTCCTCACTCTTGGTGATAGGTTTTCATCATTGGATTTTGAATGAAAGATTTAGTGTGGTGTTTGACTTCAACGCATTCATGCACACCTCATGGATTGTATTGCAGTACCTTTATAGCCATGATGATTATTAGTGGTTTCTCTCGCATATGTTAATAAATTAAATCATTGGCAAGTAATCGGATTGTGTCTACCATGTTCAACTCTAATTCATTTATTGACATGGTTAGACTCATACTCTTGAGTGACGAGGTAGAAGACACTAGATCTAGTTTCATCCATCTGGGCTGCATTTTCAAGATTCATACTAAATCACAGAGTATGATGGGTATGATCATTCGGAAAGTCATCCAAACATGGATCCACCATTTTTTATTAGTGAATGAGATTTTTTATCCTTGTACATGTAATATTGGATTATAAGTTGAGTATGGGTATGCGTACCTCAACACTAATATCATGATGATTATGCATTGTAACCAATGATGATCTCAGCCAACCTTGCTTGAACTAGACTTGTCACAAAGTAAAACAATTTAGTCCTCAACCACTACTACTAACTTTGTACATTAATGGGAAACCTGTTATAGGACATTTTGTCACATTCACTCAAATTTCTCAGAAACTGGATCAATCAACATCCTTGACACCTTGTCATTATCCTTTTGCAAATCCTCAATCATTACTTCTCCAAAAGTCTAAGAATTATGGATTTATCACCTCAAAAGCTCATTTTTGGACCCATCACACCCTGTTTTCTATGCCACCTTCATTGGTTGCATGTTTCATAAATATCCACCTGTACTTACTTATGTAGGTTACCTTTGCTGGAGGCGCAATGGTTCTAGAAATTGAGGAAACATAAAAAATAATTACGAAACTTCTCTTTCCAAAAGATTCTAAGGTGGGTTTCACCGTTTACTATTTATTGAGATCTTGAATTCCTATCCTAGAGGTCTTATCTCTTATCCGTAAATCCTAACCTCCCTCACATTTGTATCTAAGTCTTAGATTGGTAAAACCAAAACTACCCTTTTTCCCTATAAATTCACTACCTCCCATACAGTCAAGGTTGGCTTTTGGAGACTCTTATCTATGCCCTCATGCTGCTGCTTTTTACCTAAGGATACATTACCATCCTTGAGTTGTGATTGAAGGATTTATTTGTGGATAAGGAATGGAAAGTTTGGCAGGATACATCTACATAGTCAAGGTCTGAAAAAGGGTTTTAATCTTCTCCTACATTTCATTAATACACAAACATTTGTTTTCCTATATTTGTGTCTCTTTGATGCTTATGTATTTCAATTCCCCCTTGAATCATTGATTATATATATTAGTATATGTTATGTATATTTTGTAGTTCTCTTGCTTGTTTTAATTGTTTTGCAAGTCCAATTATAGTAATTGGAGTTGGAGCTAAAGTTTAAAAGCCAGGAGAAGAGGACATGTGTTAGAATTCAAGTAGGTCTTTCCTCCATTTTATAATTTCTTTAAGGAAAGCTCTTTCCTTTTTGGTTCATGTTGTTTCTAGATTAGATCACTAGATCTAGGGGATTTAATTTTTTTTGCAGAAGAGAATTTTCTACATAACAATAGGAAAGAAACAAAAGAAGAAGGAAACTCAAAGGAAGAAATCAGTGTAGGAAAATAGTGGTAGTGAAAGTGATATATCTGGTGTAGTGGTAGTTTCAACAATTACAGATCAAGGACAAATTATATTGAGAGATGCCAAAAAATACTCAACTTCAGGAGAACCTCATTTACTATTGATCAATGACGAAGAAGATAGTGAAGATAATGACTAGGAATCTGTTAGTGTTAGTGTCTTCACACCGCCATCAGTAATCAAAATCTGCTCTTTTGCATTTCATAGTAGGAGTCCCATATTGATGAGTTTACATTCCATTAAGTCATGGATTTGCTAATGGTATGGTTTTCTTCAAATTTTTCGCTCATGATCTGTACTTGCTGATCCTCTTCATATATTTTGGTCATGGCTCATGTTCACTTTAGAATTCATTTCATTAGATCTTAGGGTTTGGTCTCATTAGGTTTTAGGGTCCCACCATGGTCAAATCTAGTTATTACATGCAAATAATGATCAACAAGGACATGAGGAAGCCAATAATGATTGGTAAAGTCATAATTTATCATTTTGAAAGCCGAAGGTATTTCTCACCTCAAAACTTGTTTTGAGGTGAAGACAGAGTATTTTGTTTTTATCTTCATTTCTTATGTAATTTTACATTTCCATATGTAATATTGGTTCCCAACTGCTCCTAAGCATCTAATGATGTTGTCAAGCACCTACCACTACAAAAATCAAGTCATCATGAGCACCAATTCACCTGCAAAAGCAAAAGAGAAACAAGCACTAGAACCCTAAATTCCTCTCCCACTGAGCTAGGGTTGGCTATGGGAGCAGAGATATCTGAGTAGAGGTGGAATAAGGGATATCAGAAGTTATGATTCCATTTCATATCATCAAACGTGAGGTCTCCATCATTTGTCGAGAAGTCATTCCAAGGAACAAGCTATTCATTACACATAAGGGATGGTTTTTCTTCAAACTATGTTTCTGAGCAAGAAAAGATGAATTTGACAAATGTGAGAGAGGTTTTTGTCCACCGTTGACCCAAGAAGAAAAAACTCTTTCAGTTTTTACACAGGTTTCATGGTTTTGGAAAAATGTCGAAAACATCATTTTCCTCAGGAGGGGGAATGCACCTCTGGAGTGACCTTGGTAAAATCAATATTTCTCCTATATGGAATGACCAACTAACTTTCTTGATGAGTCAAATGACAAGTAGACACAGAGATATTTCTAATGAGCTATCATGAGATTAGTGTGGAGTTGAGGAAGACCTTCAAAAGTTGACTGAAACAACACTATGCATTTTGATAGCCTCATTCTGCACATTTTGACCAGTGTTGGGAGATTGAGCTTTTGATAGGGCAAATGAACTCCAAATGGAAAAATTCAAGAAAGGAAGGAAGTAAGGGCAAGCAATCACACTCCCAATTTTGACATCGGAAAGGAAGTAAAAAAGTCATCCTAAAGTGGCACTGCTCTCCTGGAAAGTGGTGTTGCGCTCCTGGAAAGTGGTGTTGCGCTCCTGGGTGGTGTCGCTGCACTTAGGCCAGCCAAGCCAAAAAAAACGCTCCTAGCTTCCGATTTGTGCCAAATTTCCTCCTCTTCACGACTTAGCAAGTAAGTATCATTGCCTCCCTTGTTTTTTTAGTTTGCATTTGTGAAGAATTTCATGGTTTTCACTCTCAAATATGAAACCCTAATTTCCACTACATGTTGACACCTAATCCTTGTGAACAGTCATCGGGAGATGAACTGAACAGTCTCTCCCTCATGTATATAGCATACCTACCTGATTGAATGAATGCATGAATAACTTTTCTGCCTAATGGAGTTACTGCCTGGCCTGACATGATATCAGAGCCATCTCCTTTTTTAGCTCTTGTGCGTTGTAACTCCCTTGTCTGCTCCTCTACTCTCCATATAATTTAGTGATTGAGTGTCTGTCTGATACTGCCTGCGTTCTGTTTGCCATATTCTATTTTATAAGCCCTGCACCCTACTCCTCTGAAGCACTGTCATGTCCAGCACTATCCATGCTGTCCTGAAAGAAGCGCTGTACGCTAAATTTTTTTTTGTGAATAGCCTGACATGGTGTCCACAATGATTTGTGAAGGTCCTGATGTGGTTCCAATGCTGTGTATACCCTTCAGATCGAATTTCATGGTGTTTATTGAAATCTGGGCGGTGCTACGACAGTAATTCGCATACCTTACACACTATTTCTCCGTCTTATTCTTCGGCTTTCCTGTCTGTGAATGCCGGCCTGAAGAGTCACAGGAATTTGTTTTTTTTTGTTGATTTCTCTTGTTATTACATTCCTACGCATGTTGATGTTGCCATGTATTGAATCGTTGTATAGCGGCTTCAATCTAGCCGCCCTTGCTATGGTTTTGAAGGTCGTGACCACCACCACTCGTTGATTTGTGAACCAGAATCCGTCAACGTTGCAAAACCATAAAGCTCCCTTTTTTTTGTTACGCTACAAAGTAAAATAAACACCCAATCTGCTGCTACACCCCTCACCTCTCTGGATGGGCGTCCTTTAGCTTCGGTGGCCTGGCATACCCCTGCAATGTTTGTTTGTTTAATCGGTTGAAGAGAAGTTATGGTGTTTCTCTGAGAGTTTGTTTTTTGGGATGGTTTGTCAACATTTAAACCATTGCTTGTTGTCTTCAAATACTTGAACGCTGTTATACACATGCGTGGAAATGTGTTGACTTTTTTTGGAGATCACATGGTATAGGAATTGGCGACTCTTGGCACCATTGTAAGTGGCTTCCCTGAGGCGACGAGGAAGCAGTGAATTTCACTGCACGAAAAGGTCATTGAATCGAATATGCTGGGCATTTCACTGAATCGAAACATTTCGTTTCGTTGTGTAATGTGCAAGCGGTAAGGGAGCTGATATCACCTACTGTGTAATGTGTAAGGCGCTCCTCTTGGCACTGTCTGTGGGAACGTCAGGTCTCTCCACAGCCTTGGAATAAATCCTATTGGTGATTCTTGGGCTCGTTTGCGCCTCCAGGGGCATTTGTTCCATTGACATGGTAGGGGTGTTTGAAAGCTGACATTTGAATGTTGGCCTGACATTTGAATGCATTAAAATGTTATATGCAGTAAAGATTTTTAGGGCAGCGAGGTATAATGTTTGTATTATTTGATAATACATACATATGTATTATACCTTAGTGTTGTTTGGGCTACCATACTGTTGTTTTTGTAAATTTGTTTCCAAGTGACTAACATAGTTAACGCTACTGCATTTGACTGTGTTTAATATATTGTTTGAGGCCAGAATACGTTTTGATATCAGAATCAATTTTCTTTTAGCAGCAAAAGCATTTTTTACAGCTCTTGGATTTTACAATGAATTCAATCATATCTATGGTGGGAATAGTTCTCACTGGCAAGGAGAACTATCCTGAATGGTCTCGGATGATTAAACACACCCTCATTTTCAATGAGTTGTGGAAAGGAGTGTGTGTCGGAAAAGGAGACAATGACCCAATACAGCCTACCTTAGACAAAGAACTTGTCATTTGGGAAAACAAGAATAGTAAAGCTTATGCATTAATCGCAGCATCTGTAAATGAAGAGGTGAGTCGCCATATTTCGTCATATTCAACTGCCTTTGAAGCCTTAAAAAAGTTGAAAGAACTCTATGACTCACATTCTGCACTTGAAGTTGTTCAACTCATGATTAAACTCTTCACTCTTGAACTGCAAAATAATGATCCTCTTGCTCTTGCATATGAAGTAAATTCTATAATGCATGATATCAAATATACTAAGTTTGAATTGGATATTCCTCTTATTGCTTTTCTCAAGGCACTTTATCCTACTTACTCCAATTATCTTGAGTCATTGCAAGAAAATGGAAATCTCAAAGATATAACCTTTGACTCTCTTGTGAAAAAGATTGATGAAAGAGAGAAAGCTTTTGGAAAGAAGACAACCCCTGAATCTTATGAAGAGACTGTGTGCCTTGCTCATAAAGAAAAGCATCCTGCTCAAGATTCTACAAGAGGAAGAGGTGGACAAAGAGGAAGAGGAAGATATTTCAGAGGCAGGGGGGCAGACATTCTCAAGGAGAAAAGGTATATTTTCACTGCATTCGCTGCAAAATAAATGGATCACATGATGCCTCTACATGCAAGCTACCATGGGAAAAAATTGAGCAGAAAAGAAACCAAAAAAAAGGTAAAACTGATGATATAGACAAAGCTAAAGCACCTGAATCCGCTCACTATGTTGAGGCACAATGTAATATTGGAGTAAATGAAGATTTGTTTAATGCTTCACTTGCTTCATGGAAGAATGATTGGTTGCTTGATTTAGGAGCAACTTGCCACATGACTCATAGAAAATATTTTTTTGAAGATTTCACTGACAATGTTGATGGAGCAGTATACTTTGTAGATCAATCAAAAATCAAGTCATCAGGGCTTGGCACAATCAGGCTTAAACTACCTGGTCTTCCAGACTTTCTTCTGGATCATGTTCTATACCTCCCACAGCTCAAGAGAAACTTGCTATCCTTGGTCCACATTCGCCAGCAAGGTCACTCCATTCATATGTTTGATGGCAAGCTTGAGGTAAGAAAAGCATCTGACCACTCACTTGTCATGAGGGGAATAGAAGAAGAAAGGCTTCTAAAACTGCAAGGAACCTCTGCTCATGCACAACATTTCTCATACAATGCTCATCATGAATAAGGTACACTTCCATCAAGTTTATTATGGCATGCTAGATTTGGACACTTGAACTATGACAGTCTCCGCTTATTGAAGAAAAATGGTGTTGCTGGTTTGCCTACAATTCCTAGGAAACTTAAGCAATCTGATGCTTGCATTCTAGGAAAGCATAGCAAATAGTCTTTTCATGATTCACATTCAAGAGCACACAGGAAACTTGAACTCATTCATTCAGATTTATGTGGTTCAATGCCTATTCCTTCTGCAAATGGAAATAAATATATCATGACATTTATTGATGACTACACTAGAATGTGTTGGGTTTATTTATTGAAGAACAAATCTGATGCTTTTAAAACATTCAAGAATTTTCATAAATGGATTGAAAATGATGCACAATCTCATATTGGGTCTATTCGCACTGATAATGGAAAAGAATGCACATCAAATGAATTTGAAAACTATCTTCGCCAAAATGGGATCAAACATCAAACAACTGCGCCTTATAATCCCGAACAGAATGGTGTAGCTGAAAGAATGAATAGAACAATCTTGAATATGGTACGATCCATGCTTTTCTTCAAAAATGTAAAGATAATGTTTTGGGCTAATGTTGTTCTATGTGTTGCATATATAAAGAATATATGTCCATCTAATGCTATAAGAAACAAGACTCCTTATGAAATGTGGTATGGACATGTTCCTTCAGTAAAGCATCTCAGGGTCTTTGGTTCCACCCGTTATGCCTTGATACCAAAGGTACATAGAAACAAACTAGGTGCTAGAAGTCGTAAGTGTATCTTCCTGGGGTACTCAAACACCTCCAAAGCATACTGCCTCTATGATGAAGTAAATAAAAAGTTTGTTGTATCTAGAGATGTAATTTTTCTTGAATCATCCAAAACTGACAATGTTGTTGAGCGGCAACTTGATCACTTGGATAGATTCGCAAAAGCAAAATCATTTCAAGAATTTGATAATCAGATTCCACATCTTGAAGGGGGGATTCCTATATTAGATCAACATGTGGAATCTTCTTCTGAAGAACACTCTGCCCCACATGAAACTCCAACAACGGATGATTCTTTAAGTGATGTAATTGATAGAATTGGGAGACTCAATCTTGATTCGGTCCCAACTCAATAAACAGAGCAGCTTGGACCATCTCAGAAAGGTCCCCCAAAGTGGCTGATGAAGTCAATTGAAAGTGTTCATCCTGATAAATTGGAAAAACAGGAACCAGAAATTCAAACTGGCAAAATGGAGGTGATGTAGATGACTCTAATTCACCTGTTGATATGGATGTTTCTTATGATTGTGAATTGAACTTGTCTATGGATTTTGAACCAACTTCCTTCAAAGAAGCTGCTTCTCATGATGAATGGAAAGAAGCAATGCAAAAAGAGTATGATGCCCTCATAAAGAACGACACTTGGAAGCTGGTTGATCCTCCATTTGGAACCAAACCAATTGGCTGCAAGTGGGTCTACAAGAACAAGTATAAAGCTGACGGCTCACTTGACAAGCACAAAGCTAGGCTTGTGGAAAAAGGTTTTGCACAGAAGGAAGGGGTCGATTATGAGGAGACTTTTTCCCCCAAAGCAAAATGGGCTGCCATCTGGACACTCTTTGCACTAGCAGCTCAGAACGGTTGGAAAGTCCATTAAATGGATGTAAAAACTGCTTTCTTGAATGGAGATATAAAAGAGAATGTTTTTATGTCCCAACCTAAAGGATTTGCTATGAAAGGACATGAACATAAAGTATGCAAACTTGTGAATTCCTTTTATGGCCTCAAACAAGCATCGCGAGCCTGGTATGAAAAACTAACTGAGCATCTTCTGAAACTCAATTTCAATCATTTTGATCTTGATGATGCAACTTTATTTGTGAAGAAAGTTGGAAAAACAGTTGTATATATTGTGTTATATGTATATGATCTTTTAATGACAAGGAACAATGAAAGTTACATTCCATCCATAAAGAAGGAATTGGGCAAAAGTTTTGAAATGACTAATTTGGGCTATGTTCATTACTATCTTGGCATTGAAGTAACCCAACATCCAAAGTCCATATTTCTTTCTCAAAAAAAATACATTGGAGATTTGTTGAACAGGTTTAGCATGACAGAGTGAAATCCTCTTACTACTCCAATGGAACAAAACTTAAAGCTCACTTCTATTGAAGGAAAGGAATTTGAGGATGCAACAAAGTATAAACAGCTTGTAGGAAGTCTCAACTACCTAACTACTACAAGACCAGGCATTTCATTTGTTGTTGGAATCCTCTCCAGGTTCATGCAAAAGCCTTGTGAGGGACATTAGTCTGTTGCAAAAAGAGTTCCAAAGTACTTGAAGGGAACTCAAGACTTTGGAATCAAGGACACACAGGTGGATGACTTCATCTTGATCGAATGCTCTGATTCAGACTTCGAAGGAGACAAAGAAACTGGGGTATCTACTTCAGGATATGCTATGAGCCTTGGATTAGGAGTTGTCTCCTAGAGATCACGCAAACAATCAGTTCCAACAGATTCCACAACAGAAGCAGAATACGTGGCAGTAGCTGAAGCAACAAAAGAAATTGTGTGGCTCAGGAAAATTCTTGAAGATTTACAGGTAAAACAAGTAAAATCAACTCCACTCATGATTGACAACACCTCTGCAATAAAGTTGGCCAAGAACCCAAAGTTCCATGATCGAAAAAAGCACATCAATACTAAATATCATCTGATTCGACATCATCTTGAGGCCAAAACAATCCATCTCTGTCATTGTTCCACAAATGAGCAAATTGCAGACATCTTCACCAAAGCGCTTGGAAGAGAAAAGCTTGAACGATTCAGAATGATGCTTGGACTCACCAACATCCCTTCAGATTAAGGGGGCGAATGTTGACACCTAATCCTTGTGATTGGGTAAATATATGTATATAAATAATTGAGAAATGTGAACAGTCATCGGGAGATGAACTGAACAGTCTCTCCCTCATGTATATAAAACAATGTAAACTTTGAAACGGGAACTGATACTGTTACCCGTTTCGTAGAGATAGCAAAAAAGTGACCTGATTTTGAAAAGGGGTGATGCAGAACGAACATGTTTTTTTTAGAGCATACTTTTTGGCACTTTAATTTTTTTATGTACATTGCGTTTTAGAATCGTTTTAGAATGGTAGTGATTTTCATGCTGATTTAAAAAAGCGAGTATTCTTCTTCACCCCCTTTTCTAAAAGACCTGTATTTTGGCTTTAAATTTTCTAATGTATAAAATGTAAATAATTATTTTGTAAATTTGATCATTTTTGAAGTGGCTGTTTTCTTCACATTTTCTTGTTTTTTTATTTTAATTTTAACTTTTTTTTTAGTGAGGTTTTATTGTTTTGCATTTTTAAATTAGGAGGTCGATATTTAGAATTTTCGATATTCTACATATTTATACATCCTTAATTAATTTTTGAATCCACATGAAATAATTGTTTGTAAAAAATAATATTTTTTAACAATGGACATAAAAATAACCATTTTTAACATAAATATAACTAAAAAAGTACATGTTTTGATAATTTTTTGCTAGAATTGACATGTCAAAATCACAATTTGTATACGATAATTTTAACCAAAAACGATTAAATAATAGCTTTTTTTATGAATTTCATGTCAAAAAAATAATAATAATCACTTTTTTTTTTTTTAAATAATGATTAACTTAAAAATCAATGCGAAAATCACATATTACAAATATTGAACGTATAGCAACCCTAATTGAGTGTTTATTATTCTCATAAAATTTCAACGTCAAAACATTGCAAAGCTTGATTTACAAGAATAACTTAAATTTAATCAACAATGTCACGTAATCCAAACTCTTTGTCCTCTAGAGTTTCATCATTGTCTTTTTCCCCAATATTTTCTGTTTCCTTTTTCTCACTTTCCTCTTCTAATGCGTCTTTGATGTCTGTGAATCTCCCAATGTATGTCTTTCCAAACATTCCATGTAATGGTGGTTGGGGTTCCTTTGCCTTTTTTGCCACATGTGATTCACTAAAGTCCCCTTTATTCAACCCAATTTCTTGCATTGCATCTGGAAGAAATTGAAGAACATTAATTCTTTGCTGAATGAAATTGCACTGTACTGGATCTTTTTCAATTGCAATGCAATTTCTTCCTTTTTGAAGGCAACATGCTAGCATTGTACCCAATTATCAAGCACAAAAGAAATAATGACCTAAATTAGTACAATGACATATTAATTAAAAAATAACATATTGAAATTCAATTCCATATAATAAAACTTACCTGTGCCAGAAAATAAATCCAGAACCCAATCTCCTTCATCTCACAAATGTCTATAAGATAGTTAATCAATAATTGTGGTTTTTAATAAATGTTAACTATCTCTCCTTTTTCTTTTGATTCCAGGAATCAACCAGCCACTAGTCGGGCGGGCGGCTGGTGGCTGGGTGATTCCCACCAGCCGAGCAGGCAGCTGGTTCATTCCCAGAATCACCCAGCCACCAGCAAGGTGGGCGGCTGGTGGCTGGGTGATTCCAGGAATCAACTAGCCACCAGCCGGCCACTGGTTGATTCCAGGAATCAACCAGCCACCAGCCAACCGGGAATCAACCACCCACCAGCTTCCCACCTGGGTGGTGACTGGTTGACTCTCGAAATCACCCAGCCACCAGCCGGGCGGACGGTTGGTGGCTGGTTGATTCCCGGAATCAACCAGCCACCAGCCGTTCACCCGGCTGGTGGCTGGGTGATTCCGAGAATCAACCAGCCACCAGCCATCCGCCCGGCTGGTGGCTGGGTGATTCTAGGAATCAACCAGCCACCAACCGGGCGGCCAACTGGTGGTTGGTTGATTCCCAGAATCAACTAGCCACCAGCCACCTGGCTGGTGGCTGGGTAATTCCAGGAATCAACCAGCCACCAACCCGGTGGCCGGCTAGTGGCTGGTTGATTGCGAGAATCAACCAGCGACCAGCTGCACGCCCGGCTGGTAGCTGGGTGATTCTGTAAATCAACCAGCCACCAACTGGGCGGCCAGTTGGTGGCTAGTTTATTCGGGAATCAACCAGCCACCACCACTCACTCGCCACTCAACTGCTGGCTGGTTGAATCCCGGAAACAACCAACCACCAGCCGGCCACACCAGCCACCACCCGCCCGCCCGGCTGGTGGCTAGGTGATTTCGGGAATCAACCAGCCACCAGCTGGGTGGCTGGCTAGTGGCTGGTTGATTCCGGGAATCAACCAACCACCAGTCGGCCGCCTGGCTAGTCGCTAGGTGATTCTGGGAATCAACCAACCACAAGTTGGGTGGCTAGCTGGTGGCTGCCGCCCAACTGGTGGCTCGTTGATTCTGGGAATGAACCAGCCACCAGTCGGGCAGGGGAATCACCCAGCCACCAACTGGGCAGCCGGTTGGTGGCTGGTTGATTATGGGAATCAACTAGCCATCAGCTAGCCGCCCGGTTGGTGCCTGGTTGATTCCAAGAATCAACCAGCCACCAGTCGGGCGGAGCCACCAGCCAGGAGGGCGAGTGGTGGCTGGTTGATTCTGCGAATCAAACAGCCACCCGCTCGGCCGGTGGCTAGTTGATTCTGGGAATCACCCAGCCACCAGCCGCCCACCCAGCCAGTGGCTGGTTGATTCTGGGAATCACCCAGCTACCAGTCGGGCGGGCGGCTGGTGGTTGGTTGATTCCCGGAATCAACCAGCGACCAACCGGGCGACCAACTGGTGGCTGGTTGATTCCCAAAATCAACTAGCCACCAGTCGCCCACCCAGTTGGTGGCTGGTTGATTCCCGGAATCAACCTGCCACCAACCGGTCGCCCGGTTGGTGGCTGGTTGATTCCGCGAATCAACTAGCCACCAGCTGGCCACTCAGCTGGTGGCAGGTTGATTCCGGGAATCAACCAACCACCAGCCGGCCGGGCGGCTGGTGGCTGGTTGATTCCCGGAATCAACCAGCCACCAGGAATCAACCAGCCACCAGCCATTGGCTGATTGATTCCTGGAATCAACCTGCCACTAGCCTGGCAGCCAGATGGTGGCTGGTTGATTCCCAGAATCATCCAGCCACCAGCCGGGCGGCCAGCTGGTGGCTGGTTGATTCCAAGAATCAACCAGCCACCAACCGGAATTAACTAGCCACCGGCCGGGCGGGCGGCTGGTGGCTGGTTGATTTTGGGAATCAACTAGCTGGTTGATTCCCGGAATCAACCAGCCACCAGCCACCCTCCCGGCTGGTGGCAAGTTGATTCCCCTGCCTGGCTGGTAGCTGGATGATTCTGGGAATCAACCAGCCACCGGGCGGGCGGGTGACTGGTGGCTGGTTGATTCCCGAAATCAACCAACCACCAGCCAGGTGGACATCTGGTGGCTAGTTGATTATGGGAATCAACCAGTCACCAACCAGTCGCAGCCACCAACCGGGCGACCGGTTGATGGCTGGTTGATGCTGGCAATCAACCAGCCACCAGCCAGGTGGAGCCACAAGCCGGCCGGGCGGCTGGTGCCTGGTTGATTCCCGGAATCAACCAGCCACCAGCCACTTGCCCGGTTGGTGGCTCGTTGATTCCGGGAATCAACCAGCCACCAGCCGGGCGGCCGACCGATGGTTGGTTGATTCCCCGAATCACGCATCAACCAGTCGGGCGAGCGGCTGGTGGCTGGTTGATTCCCGGAATCAACCAGCCACCAGTCGGGCGGGCGGCTGGTGGCTAGTTGATTCACCAGCCGGCTGGCCGGCCGGTGGTTGGTTGATTCCTGGAATCACCCAGCCACCAGTCGGGCGGGCGACTGGTGGCTGGTTGATTCTGGGAATCAACGAGCCACGAGCTGGCCGCCTGGTTTGTGGCTGGTTGATTTCGGGAATCAACGAGCCACCAGCCGCCTGCCCCGCCTGTGGCTGGTTGATTGCGGGAATCACCCAACCACCAGTCGGGCGGGCGGCTGGTGGGTGGTTGATTCGGGGAATCAACCAACTGGTTGATTCGGGGAATCGACGGAATCAACCAGCTGGTTGATGCTGGTTGATTCCCGGAATCAACAAGCCACCAGCCACCCTCCCGGCTGGTGGTTAGATGATTCCGGGAATCAACTATTCACCAGCCGGGTGGGTGGCTAGTGGCTGGTTGATTCCAGCAATCAACGAGCCACCAACTGGCTGCCCGGCTGGTTGCTGGTTAATTCTGGGAATCAACGAGCCACCAGCCGCCCACTCGGCCGGTGGCTGGTTTATTCCGGGAATCACCCAGCCACCAGCTGAGTGGGTCGCTGGTGGATGGTTGATTCCTGGAATAAACCAACCACCCTCCCAGCTCGTAGCTCCACCCGGCTGGTGGCTGGTTGATTCCCGGAATCAACAAGGCACCAGTCGGGCGGCTAGCTGGTGGCTGGTTGATTCGCTCACCTGGCTGGTGGCTGGATGATTCTGGGAATCAACCAGCCTCCAGCGGGGGGGCGGCTGGTGGGTGGTTGATTCCCGGAATCAACCAGCCACTAGCCGGGCAGAGCCACAAGCCGGGCGGGCGGCTGGTGCCTGGTTGATTCCTGGAATCAACCAGCCATCAGCCGCCCGCCCGGCTGGTGGCTGGTTGATTCTGCCCAACTGGTGGCTGGTTGATTCCCAGAATCAACCAGCCACTAATCGGGCGGCGGGCTGGTGGCTGGTTGATTCCGGGAATCAACCAGCCACCAGCTGGCCACCCGGCTTGTGGCTAGTTGATTCCGAGAATCAACCACCCACCACCTAGGCGGCCAGCTGGTGCCTAGTTGATTCCGGGAATCAACCAGCCACCAGCCGCCCGCTCGACTGGTGGCTAGGTGATTTCGGGAATCAACCAATCTGGCTGGTTGATTCTCGGAATCAACCAGGCATGGGTCGACCACCCGGCTCGTGGCTGGTTGATTCCGGGAATCAACCAGCCACCAGTCGGGCAGAGCCACCAGCCGGGCGCCCGGCCGGTGGTTGGTTGATTCTGAGAATCACTCAGCCACTCGCCGCCCGCCTGGCCGGTGGCTCAGTGATTCCCGGAATCACCCAGCCACCAGTCGGGTGGGCGGCTAGTGGCTGGTTGATTCCTGGAATCAACCAGCCACCAGCCGGGCGGTTAGCTGGTGGCTGGTTGATTCCCGGAATCAACTAGCCACCAGCCGCCCGTTCGGTTGGTGGCTCCGCCTGGCAAGTGGCTGGTTGATTCCTTGAATCAACCAGCCACCAACAAGGTGGCCAACTGGTGGCTGGTTGATTCCAAGAATCAATCAGCCACCAGCCGCCCGCCCGACTGGTGGCTTGTTGATTCCCGGAATCATCCAGCCACCAGCCGGGCGGCCAGATGGTGGCTTATTGATTCCCGGAATCAACCAGCCACCAACCAGGCAGCCAACTGGTGGAAGGTTGATTCCCGGAATAAACCAGCCACCAGCCGTCCACCCGGCTGGTGGCTGGTTGATTCCCGGAATCAACCTTCCACTAGCCCGGCGGCCAGCTGGTAGCTGGTTGATTCCCGAAATCAACCAGCCACCAACCGGTCGCCCAGTTGGTGGCTGGTTGATTCTAGGAATCAACCAGCCATCAACCGTGTGGCCGGTTGGTGGCTTGTTGATTCCGAAAATCAACCAGCTACCCGCCGGGTGGCTGGTGGCTGGTTGATTCCGGGAATCAACGAGCCACCAACTAGCCACCCTACTGGTGACTGGTTGGTTTCGGGAATCAACGAGCCACCAGCCACCCGCCCGGCCGGTGGCTGGTTGATTCCGGGAATCAACCAGCCACCAGCCACCCTCCCAGCTGGTGGCTCCGCCAGCTGGTGGCTGGTTGATTCCCCCACCCGACAGGTGGCTGGATGATTCCGGGAATCAACCATCCACTGGCCGGGCTGGTGGCTGGTTGATTCCCGGAATCAACTAGCCACCAGCCGTACAGCCATCTAGTGGCTGTTGATTCCCAGAATCAACCAGCCACCAGCTGCCCGCCTAGCCGGTGCCTCTGCCCGGCTGGTCGCTGGTTAATTCCCGGAATCAACCAGCCGCCAACCGGGCACACGGTTGATGGCTGGTTGATTCTCGTAATCAACCAGCCACCAACCGGTCGCCCGGTTGGTGGCTGGTTGATTCTGGGAATCAACCAACCACCAGCTGGCCGCCCGGCTAGTGGTAGGTTGATTCCGGGAATCAACCAGCCACTAGCCGGGCAGAGCCACTAGCCGGGCGGGCGGCTGGTGGCTGTTTGATTCCCAGAATCAACCAGCCACCAATCGCTCTCCCGGCTGGTGGCTGGTTCATTTCGGGAATTAACCAGCCACCAGCCGCCCGCTCGACTGGTGGCTGGGTGATTCTGGGAATCAACCAACCACTGGCCCGCTGCCCGGCTGGTGGCTGGTTGATTCCGCGAATTAACCAGCCACCAACCGGGCGGCCGGCTTGTGGCTGGTTGATTACGATAATCAACCAGCCACTAGCCGGGTGGCCGACTGGTGGCTGGTTGATTCTCGGATTCAACCAGCCACTAGCTGGCCGCCTAGCTGGTGGTTGGTTGATTCCGGGAATCAACCAGCAACCAACCCCCCGCCCGACTGGTGGCTAGGTGATTCCGGGAATCAACCATCCACCGGTTGGCCGCCTGGCTGGTGGCTGGTTGATTCCGGAAATCAACCAGCCACCAGCTGCGCGGCCGACTGGTGGCTGGTTGATTCCAGGAATCAACCAGCCACCAGTTGGCCGCCCGGCTTGTGGCTGGTTGATTCCGAGAATCAACTAGCCGCTCGGCTTGTGGCTCGTTGATTCTCGGAATCACCCAGCCACCAGCTGGGTGGAGCCACCAACCAGGCGGGTAGCTGGTCACTGGTTGATTCCCAGAATCACCCAGCCACCAGCCGGGCAGAGCCACCAACCAGGCGGGTAGCTGGTCGCTGGTTGATTCCTAGAATCTCCCAGCCACCAGCTGGGCAGGTGGCTGCTGGCTGGTTGATTACGGGCGGCTGGTGGCTGGGTGATTCCGGGAATCAACCAGCCACTAGCCGCACAACCACCCGCCCGGCTAGTGGCTAAGTGACTCCCGGAATCAACCAGCCACCAGTGACCCGCCCGGCTAGTGGTTGAGTGATATTAGGAATCAACCAGCTACCAACCGCCCACCTAGCTGGTAGCTGGGCGATTCCGGGAATCACCCAGCCACCAGCCAAATGGGCTGTCGAGGTGGGGCGGCCCGGAATCTCCCAGCCACCAGCCGGGGGGGTGGGCGGGCCACTGGGGTGGTGCCACCCTAGGCTGCACCACCCTGGCGGCCCGCCCGACTGGTGGCTGGGTGATTCCGGGAATCACCCAACCACCAGTCCCCTGCCCGGCTGGTGGCTGGGTGATTCTAGGAATCACCCAGCCACTAGCGGGGCAGAGGGAATCACCCAGCAATCACCCAGCCACTAGCCGGGCAGAGGGAATCACCCAGCCACCAACCAGGCGGGTGGGCGGGCTGCCGAGGTGGCGCGGCCTGGGCTAGTGTCACCCCGGTGGTCCGCCCGCTCGCCCGTGTCACGCCCCTACACCTGCAGTGATCTTCTAATCGCTTGTAGTGAGGTGCGGCACCACCGAATGCTTTCTTTTTAACAATACTAACACCCGTGGACTACGCCTACTTCAACATGAACATACTTAGTTTATTTTTTTACAACCGAATAAAGCATTATCCTTTATACTTTAGTGAAGACCATTCTCAATTATTAACCATGTACAATAAACTGAGAACATCAACAATAATCGAGTACAAAGGGAGGGGCAACTCCCATAAAGTTTGCCCGACAATTTTATTATATCAAGAATATCAGATTTTACAACAAGTGTGTCTTGGTCGAACCAAGTCTCACACTTAACCAATTTTTACAAAAGACAGGCCACCTGCCTTTTACAACATGTTCTGCACCCTTGCACGAAGGGAGGTGCTCACCCGAGCCACCCAAGATCCCTTAGTCAAGTCCTGCATAAACTCGTGTACGAAAATCCACTCAACACATGGCACACTTTCCAACCCTCAACCTTCACACTTATTACAAGACTCCACCTAAGCATGCAATCCCCTTGGAACAATGCGCATGAGATATGCGCATTCGCCTCCTAACTGCGCACTTATCCTTTGCCTTATGCGAAGATATCAGAGCGAATGTTCGTTGGTTTAATGAGCTTTCATGCTCATGTATATATACGTTTCTTATGTGATGTTACATGGGGGTGTTAGCCCATGGTCGACCCCATAATCCTTTGTCGTATGCTCCACATAACTCTTTTACATGTCGGCTTGGTTATGTTTTAATGCCCTTTGTTCAATGCATATAAACCTTCGTGTATCCTCATAACATATGCGCTCAAGTGTGGAATGACACTTAGCCAATTTTCCGTGTGCTTCATAACGTCGCAAGTTTCGTCGCAATTGTGTCGCACTCCTACCGCAGCTCGTCGCAAACCCGGTTGTCGCGCGCCCATCGTGCGCCCGTCGTGCGCTCGTGCCCGGTGCCCGTCGCACAATCACCCGGAGGCCTTACAATCTCCCCCACCTGAAATCGTTGTCGTCCTCGACAACATACCATCATCCATGATGTTGACTCCTCCACATAAGGCAAACATCACTGCAACATATGTAGAACCACTGTCTCCACCATGTCTCGACCTAGTGACCAACTGCCACCAAGCTCACCATACCAGATTATGTATCTCCATAATCCATGCTCAGGTCCATGGAAACCCCATCCATCTCATCTGCAACATGTTGTCTATATGTGTCTCTCCTCCATGTGAAGAGACCATCTCCTCAAACCAACTCTCGATGTGCCCCATTCAGGTCCATGAAGCCTCTTCATCATCTGCAATGTGCCATCCTCAAGTCTCCATAGAAACAAGTATGCACTTGTCTCATCTATCCATGTGCTGCCCATGATCCTCGATCAAATCAGCTCCCATGTGTAGAAAGTAGTTGAGTCTCGGCTCAACCCATGCTCAAGTGTATCACCAAAGCATCATCATCATCATTGTTGTAACTCCATCACTTCAAAGTGCCTCATACCGATCCTCCACATTAAGTCACTCTTCCAAGCCATGCCCATACATGTACTTTGAAAGTATGCATCCCATACTGCATCAAAGTCACCTGACCTCAGCTCCTCAATGCATTAGATCCTCTAAGTCCACCATACATGAAGTCCCTAAAAGTCACAACAATCTCATGTCATCATGAGCTCCATAAGCCATCCCCAACCAACACCTCAGCAAGCATACAAGATGCCTCAGCTCCCCATGTAGTAGGAATGCTCCATAGCTGCTCACAAGTCCATCCAAGTCTTCAATCTTCGGTTTAGTGAACTCGGTCACTCAACCATCTCATCATCATCATGTCATGAGTCCCTTCACCATAGCTCCTCCACCAAAGTGTCCATCAAGACTATCTCTTGGTCTCGGCCATGAGAAGTCCACCCAAAACATCACAAGTGTGTGCCCTCCTCAATCTGTCCATGAGTCATGCTGGGCACTTAGCCAATTCATGTGGCTAAAGCATGACTCATTCTTCCACAACGATCATCAAGTTCCACCCTTGTCCCGGGTCCTTGCACCTTTCATCATAAGGTCACAAGTAACCCCAACAAGCTTTCCAACAACTGACAATCCTTGCTCTTCCATACAAGGTTCCATCATAGTCATCCATGGTAAGATGTCCTTTTTCCTTGGCAAACTGGCTTTGCCCTTCCCTGCACATGGTCCATCTTCCAAATGCCCAAATGAAACACAAGTATCAATACTTACTTCATCATCATGAGGCTCCTCCATGTGAGTGACCTCATCCATCCATGTTGACAAACTGCACGACCCTGGTTCAACTTGATCAACCTCAAGTTCATCCTCCATCATAGTCGTGTTTGCAACATCTTCATCACAGAAGGGGACAACAATAGCCTTGTTTCCCTTCAAGAATTCTTGTCCAAGTATCACATTGAAGTCATTCATCTCCATCACTATGAAGTCCAACTGACCCTTCCATTCTTTCATCTGTACAAGTACATCGTGTACCAAACCTGCCACCTTAGCTCTAGAGTTTACTACCTTGACCTCCATATTAGATGTCAACCCAGCCTCTTTTGCTAACTGTGTTGTCATAAAGTTATGTGTAGCACCTGTGTCTACCAAAGCTTGAATGGTCTTGCCATGAACCATCAAGTCTACGAAACCCAGATTATTCATCCATGATTTCTCCATAACCTTATCTGCATCGGCTTCGCCTGTCATCAATTTCCAAGTGTCCTCACACTTGCTCCACCAGCTCCTGACCGAGCTTTGATACCAACTGTCACGACCCTACACCTGCGGTGATCTTCCAACCGCTTGTAGCGAGGTGCGTCACCACCGAATGCTTTCTTTTTAACAATACTAACACCCGTGGACTACGCCTACTTCAACATGAACATACTTAGTTTATGTTTTTACGACCGAATAAAGCATTATCCTTTATACTTTAGTGAAGACCATTCTCAATTATTAACCATGTACAATAAACCGAGAACATCAACAAAATCAAGTACAAAGGGAGGGGCAACTCCCAGAAAGTCTGCCCGACAATTTTATTATATCAAGAATATCAGATTTTACAACAAGTGTGTCTTGGCCGAACCAAGTCTCACACTTAACCAATTTTTACAAAAGACAGGCCACGTGCCTTTTACAACATGTTCTGCACCCTTGCACGAAGGGAGGTGCTCGCCCGAGCCACCCAAGATCCCTTAGTCAAGTCCTGCATAAACCCGTGTACGAAAATCCACTCAACACATGGCACACTTGCCAACCATCAACCTTCACACTTATTACAAGACTCCACCTAAGCGTGCAATCCCCTTGGAACAATGCGCATGAGATATGCGCATTCCCCTCCTAACTGCGCACCTATCCTTTGTCTTATGCGAAGATATCAGAGCGAATGTTCGTTGGTTTAATGAGCTTTCATGCTCATGTATATATACATTTCTTATGTGATGTTACATGGGGGTGTTAGCCCATGGCTGACCCCATAATCCTTTGTCGTATGCTCCACATAACTCTTTTACATGTCGGCTTGGTTATGTTTTAATGCCCTTTGTTCAACGCATATAAACCTTCGTGTATCCTCATAACATATGCGCTCAAGTGTGGAATGACACTTAGCCAATTTTCTGTGTGCTTCGTAACGTCGCAAGTTTCGTCGCAATTGTGTCGCACTCCTACCGCAGCTCGTCGTAAATTCGGTTATCGCGCGCCCATCGTGCGCCCGTCGTGCGCCCGTGCCCGGTGCCCGTCGCACAATCACCCGGAGGCCTTACAGCCCGGCTGGTGGCTGTGCGATTCCAGGAATTGTCCAGCCACTAGCCAGGCGGGCTGCTGGTGGCTGGGTGATTCTAGCCGCCTGGGTGATTCCCGGAATCACCCAAACATGAGTCGGGTGGGCGCGGGCGGCTGGTGCCTGGGAGATTCACGAAATCACCCAGCCACCAACCAGTCGGGCAGGCGGGGTGGCGCGAATTTCACCCAGCCACCAGCCGGGCGGGCGGACGAGCCACTGGGGTGGCCCGGCCTGGGCTGGCGTCACCCCGGTGGCCCGCCCGCCTGCCCGACTAGTGGCTGGGCGATTCCGGGAATCACCCAACCACCAGCTGAGCAAGCGGGCAGGCTGCCGGGGTGGCACAACTTGGGCTGGCGCCACGCCGACGACCCGCCTACCCACCTGGCTGGTTGTAGTGTCCTATCTAGGGTGCTAGACTAGGCTATATTTATTATCAACCAGGATGCGTAGACTTAGAGGCATACGTCTAAAGTATATAGACATAAAGGATTATTAGCTAAGTGGTTATGATGGTAGGTCACAGGACTTCTTTACGGAAGATTGAGGTATGTTACCTATCACCCAAACACTTAGGTCACTCAGTTAATCTACTTAATTACAACATTGTCATTCAATTCATTTACCAAATTAAAACACTGTGTATCACTTCAAACCAAGATTTCAATCTCCTTACAGAGACACTATGCATAAAACCCCTGTTCAGCAAATACTCAGCATTCACTAATATTCATGCAAGATAAATACATACGGAAACCATAAGCATACTTTGAAATGATAACAGAATTCATGACATTGCTTTAAAAGACAACAAAGGATCGAATCCCTTACAGGATGCGATTCACGATCTCAGTGATGAACTGTTCAAGCACGATCATAAACATAAACCATACGCATTCTATTGAAATCGAAAACCAATCTTAATTGCTATAAATATCATTTAATACCCTAAGTTGCGAATGGAAAGGAAATGATAGTATACCAGCTTAACGCAGGGCCCGTCCGCGTTCAGAGGTATACTGGACTGTGTTCAACCGATTATAAAATCAACGCAACAAGGAAAAGATCGTGACTGCAACTGTGTTCTTGATATTAAGTTCAAACTCTGTTCTCAAACGATACAACGATAACCAACTAACCACTACACAGAACTGTGTTTACATATGTTTTTACGACCCTTACATTTCGAAAACAAATGTACATTCAT
Source organism: Pinus tabuliformis (assembly GCA_031772625.1). Classification (NCBI taxonomy): domain Eukaryota; kingdom Viridiplantae; phylum Streptophyta; class Pinopsida; order Pinales; family Pinaceae; genus Pinus; species Pinus tabuliformis. The sequence continues at coordinate 442,408,392 of CM062814.1, read as the reverse complement.
GATGTGGCTGTTGCCGCTTTTATCATGTCGAGATTTTTAAAATGTTTCTATCCTAAACTGATTTCAAAAAGGAACAAAACTAAATCAATTTATAATGCTATGCTGTTGCTACCTTTGTCGCCAACATGCTATACTTTGACCATCGTTGACCGCGCATGTAGGAGGGTTGGTTCTGCTATAGGATAGGTATTCGTCCATGCTTGGACATTCTACTTTTCATCCCTACCCTTCGCTCTAGCCTAGCTGTCATGCCACATGTCAAACAATGAACCAATTACAGGATGTTGGAACTGCCTGTAGCCATTTTACCAAAAATTCCTAATTCTTTAACATAAAACTCCTAAATCAATTTCAATGCATTTTAATAACTATAGTACTATTAACTAATCAATTTTCAAGGAATCTAAGAGATGTATGATGGAAAGAGGTGGGCAAATGATATGTTTTAGGAGGAAAAAGGAGGTCATGGGATGGTACCAACATCTCTCCCTGACTTAATGAATTAGCAGGTCCTCATGCTAACCCCGAAGTGCTTCCCTTGAACTCTGTCCCTGCCTGGACCTCTGCTGCCTTTAGCAATGTATCCACATTCTTTTTCACCTGGGCATCTTTCTGACCATGCAGCTCCTGCTTTAATCTTTTGTATTTTTCTTTGAGGGTCTTCTTCTGGTTGTACCACTTAGTGGCCCATTTACAAATATCTGTTTGCTCGGCCTCAAGTTCACTGATTCGCTCCCTTAACTTTTCATTCTTCTGTTGAGTCTCTTTACTCTGCGCTCGGAGCATCTCATTTTCTTTCTTGATAACTTTTTCTAGCATATTAGCCTCCATGAGTTCTTCCTTTAATTTCTCAATTTGTTTCTCCAGTTTCTTCTGCTTCTTAATGGGAGGTGGTGAACCTTTTTCTTGCCTATTATTGCTTTCAACTTCTATATCAGCTCCTGGTCCTGGTGGTGAGTGGTCACTACTCTTAATATCCATCGGTATGGGTGCATTGGATTCAAGTTGGTCTTCTTGTAACTGGGCTTTTGGTGCTCTCCTTGTTCTTCTTGAATAAGTGGTGAAAATTTTATCTTGCTCTGCCTTTTGAGCATCTTCTTTTCTCATTTTCCTAGTCCTTATGCTGCTCACAGGTGGAGGTACCTTGCTTGCTTTGGATACTGGGATCTCTTCATCGATATCCTTCATGAAACCTGAGTTCTCCTGCAGTTCTTCTTTGTCTTCCTCATCTTTAATTTGGTTAGCAGCTAAGAACTCCTTCCATGTTTTCCCTCTTCTCTGCAATTCATGCTCAATAAGAATTTTAATTAAGCCAAAGTGATATAGGCTCTTGTCTTCATTTCCCTTCTGCTTTTGGATGGTCTTCGACATCTTGGTTAGGCTTTGTAATAGAAAATATGGTAGACTGATAACACACTGCCTTTTCAAGTGTAGCAGTAATTTAATATGGTATAGATAGACAATACTGTAACGGCCTTCGCAGGTTACGAATTTTTGGAGAATATAGACCATCTCGTCCCAGGGATGCATCAACCAACTCCTTGGGACGCCTTTCTTCCAGTTAACTGATGAGACTCTAGATCTAGACATAAATTGATTCCATGACTTCTCTTTAAATTGCTTTGTCTTAAAGTACTTCTCCCCTTCTGGGCTGATCCCTATTGACTGGGCTATGGTGTCTTCCAAAACCCTGAATGAGAAGTTACCTATCAGGGCTTTCTCTCCATTGAATGTGAAAGCGAATTGTTTGGTAACCTCTTCATTACTTCCATGAAATTTCTCTAAAAATGGCAACCACTGTATCTCTCTGAGAATTGAAATGCAATCTTCATGATATTGAGAACTGTTGAACATGCTCGGCTCGATCTTATTGGTCATTTTGGCAGAGGGTCGCACTCTAACTCTTCTTTGTTTATGTTTTGCAATTTCAACAAAGAAATTCCAATTTGTTACCTGGTGGTGTCGCTCCCTTAATATCCAGTATGATGCTCGGTTGACTATCTTGTGACTTTGGTGGGAGTCGAAACCGAATGGTTATATTTCCCTCTTGTGGCACTCACTGCTTTCAATCCTTACTATGGAAGTCACGGGAGTCAAATGCCAGTGTGAAATAACTAAGAATGATGGTGAAATAACCACTGCACTTACTTCATAGCGTAGTCATCTTTTGAAACAGAGGAATGGTTGTACCGCTTATATAAATGCCATCATAGGAGCGCTGGAAGCGTATATGCAGTACTGGGGTATGATTTCAGGGAGTCCTCTGAATCATTTGGCTACGTCGGGTGGTGGAATCATAATTCGGCCATGTGGAATACAATGAATAGGCCCGCTTTAACATTTGTTTCTTTCCCTTTAAAAAAAAAAAACACAATCCACCACGTGTCCTGTTTCTATTGGTACTTGGCCAAATGGAAGATGTTGGTATGGCTGTAGGATGCGATTGGCATAACAAGGTTGATATGAAAAGGGGTAATGGATTTAGAAGTATGAAATAGGTTGAAGTATGAAAGATAGGTTGAAGTATGAAAGATGATAAGAATCAGTGAGATAAGGGATGATGGAAAATGTAGTGTCCTTGAAATCGATCATAACAGTCACAGTCATTAAATTTAACATTAAAAATTAATCTAAGAAATTAAATGTCAAGAATAAGGAACATATTACACTTTTGTTGGTTATTGTTGCATTGGCATGCTGAGTAGGACTAGTCTCTTTTGACTATTCTTTGTTGTTCATAACAGGTCCCCTGAGATAGATTCGAATGCAACAGGTCCCTCTGAAATCTTGAAGATGTTCATGCAGCTCCTTATATGTATACAGGTTCCTTGAGCTTGGGTATTTGATGGAGTCTTGGTGCCCAACAACCTGTGAATCCTTGTAGAAACTTGATGAAGCTTTGTTGAAGTAACCCTGAAGTAACAGTCTCTTAACAGGTCCCTTTTATGTGTCTTAAACAGGTCCCATTACTGCTGGTGTTGGTAGCATGGTCTTCTGGACAGAACAGGTCCCCCTGCATAATGTTTATAACCAGGTCCCTCTGAGATAAAACAATGACAAAACAACTTCTTTATTGAAATCTGGAATGCTGGAACAAACTGCTTTGGAAATTTACAGTGAGGAGATGGAGATGAGATAAGAAATCTTTAAGAATTTACAATGGAGAGATAAAAGAACAAAATGCTGATGCTTCTCTCCCCCACTAAAGTTTTGACTTGTCCTCAAGTCATTATTCAGTTGATAAATCAAACAGTGAACAAAAGAAAGAGAATTCTTACCCGCCAACGAATTGGTTTTCAAGTAAGAATTCGGGGTTAGAGTGTGCCAGAGGCTGGTTTTCACATCTAACCCATTGTTATTATATATATATATATATATATATTTATATATATTTTTTTAGTTTTTGTTTTGTTTTTTTTTTTTTTTTTAAATTTTCTTTTTGAATTTCTAAATTGAAAGGAAATGAACTAAGGCAGGGATACTGCAGCTCTCAACCTCTCTTTGTTGAGATACTGTTTGGAGAAAATCTTGCTTGCTGATGGGCTTAGTGTATAGTTTCAGGCGATGACCATTGACAGTAAAGGAATGACCTTCTCCATCAATAGTTTTGAGATTGACTGAACCATTGTCGTAAGCTTGAATAATTTGGTATTTGTCTGTGATGTCCTTCACTAGTTTTGAGGTGAATTGAGTACCTTGATCAGTCACTATCTCCCTTGGTACTCCATACCTTACAAAAATCTCTTCAAAAAGGAAATTTACCACTGTGTGTTCGGTGGCTCTAACTAGTGCTTTTGCTTCAGCCCACTTTGTGACATAATCAGTACATACTAAGATGTACTTCTTACCATTGGAGGTTGGGTTAACGGGTCCTATAAAGTCTAGAGCCCATTTTTCAAATGGCTCTAGGTGAACTTGGGGCTGAAGGGGCATCTCGTCTGTAGCTGTTGGCCTGCCCATTCTTTGGCAGCTGTCGCAACTCTTCACATACTTCTTGGCATCCTTGAAAATGGATGGCCAGTAGCATCCAAGAGTAAGAACTTTGAATGCTGTCCGCTTAGCTGCAAAATGCCCACCACACGGTTCATAATGGCAAGATTTTAAAATATCAATTATCTCATCATTTCTTACACATCTTCTAATGATCATATCATAACCAGTGTAAAATAAATCTCCATTAAGCCATGAATATCTAGCACTTTGTTTGACTAGTCTCTTCTTTTCCTTTGCAGTAAAGTGTGGAGGTGTCCTTCCTGTAGACAAATAATTGGCCAAATCAGCATACCAAGGATTTACTATGGAAATTGCAAATAAATTTTCATCTGGAAAAGAATCTTGAACCGGAATAACCTCACCTAGATTTTGCAGTCTAGAAAGAAAATCTGCCACCTGATTCTCTTTACCTGGTTTATCTAACACTGTGATGTTAAATTCCTGTAACAATAATAACCATCTGGTAACTCTGCCACTAGTTATTGGTTTATTCATTAAATGTCTAATGGCAGAATGATCAGTATGTACAAAGACCTCATAACCAGTTATATAATGTCGGAATTTATTCACAGCATATATGATAGCAAGTGTTTCCTTTTCTGTGACTGTGTAGTTTAACTCTACAGGTGTGAGATTTTTGCTAATGAAATAAATGGCATAATTACAAGATTCCTCTTTTTGGCCTAATGATGCACCCACTGCAGTGTCAGATGCATCTGTAAAGATATGAAATGGTAGGCTCCAATTAGGCCCTCTCAAGACTGGTGCGGTTGATAACTTCTTTTTGAGTACTTCGAATGCTTGTTGGCAGTTCTCATTCCAGTTGAAAAGTACATCTTTTGTTAGAAGTTTAAACAAAGGTAAAGCTATCTTACTAAAATGTTCAATAAACCTTCTGTAATAGCTTGCATACCCAAGAAAACTTCTTACCTCTCTTTGATTCTTTGGAATTGGCAAATCAACAATGATCTGGATCTTTGCTGGGTCAACTTTGATGCCTTGAAAAGAAATATAGTGGCCTAACACTATCCCTTCGTTTAACATCATAAAGCACTTTTCATTGCTGAGGGACAAATTAGCTTCAATACATCTTTTCAAAACTCTCTCAAGGTTCTCTAATGCATGTTCAAATGAATTGCCGTACACTGAAAAATCATCCATATAAACTTCAACACAATCATGAACTAAATTAGCGAAAATAGCTAATACAGCTCTCTAAAATGTAGCTGGAGCATTGCAAAGTCCAAATGGAAAAAAATTGTAAGCATAAGTGCCCCAAGGATAGGTGAATGTGGTTTTGTCCTGGTATTCTGAGGCTATTCTGATCTGGTTGTAGCCACTGAAATCATCAAGAAAAGAAAATGATGATTTCCCAGCTAGGGTGTCTAACACTTGGTCAATAAATGGTAGTGGGAAATAATCTTTGAGCGTTGCTTTGTTCAGTTGTCTGTAATCAACACAAATGCGCCACTTACCATTTTTCTTGGGCACTATAACCAATGGGGATACCCACTGACTGTCAGAAATAGGATATATAAAATTAACTCTCAACAGTTTTTGCAATTCTTCTCTGACAATATCCTGGAGCATGGGGTTCATTCTTCTCTGTGGTTGCCTCACTGGTTTGATGGTACTATCTATGTAAATATGGTGAGTGCATGTGTCTAGGTGAATCCCATGCATATCGGTGTAGTCCCAAGCAAAGGCTTTTTGGTATTTTCTCAATAGTCGAATCAATTTCCCTTGCTGAGATGACTCTAGGTGATTGCCTATGTTCAGAGGTTTCCCTGGACTAATATCTATGATCTGACTCTGTGTGTTGGTGATGGATTGAACTGGAAAAATGTCGTGAAATTTGGTTTGCAAAGATTGAATGGTGCATGTTTCCTGAAAATTTTGAGCTAAAAGTACATCTGCAGCATGATATTGGTCATTTCTCAAATTTTCAGAAATATCAGGTTGAGAAAGGAATAATTCTACCAAATCATTATTGTCTTGTTCTTGGAAATCATAGATTTGGTCAATGCTAAAAACATATTGTACTTCTTCTTTATCATTGAATTTATCATCAAGCCACAAATTGTGTGTTACTACTGGTGATTGTGCCGATGGATAAAGAGTGAGTTGTTTTCTTTCGGTCCCTCTTGAAATGATCATGTTGCCCGATCGACATCCTATGAATGCATCAGCAGTCGCTAACCATGGTCTACCAAGGATGATAGGGTGCCCTCCTAAATTGGATTTGGGTTGAAGAACTAAGAAATCCACTGGATACTCCCAAGAGTCCAGTGAGACAATTATGTCCTCCAAAATCCCTTCAGGAATCACTTTAGACCTATCAGCTAGTTCTAGAACAATCATTGTATGTTGCAAATTTATGAGCTGGAGTGTTCTCATGGTTTCAAGAGTCATGACATTGATTGCAGCCCCAAGATCTATCAAAGTGTTTGGAATTTGTATGTTGTTAATGATGGTGGCCACTTTGGGAATGCCAGGATCAACATACTTTTCCATGGAGATGGTATTGGTCATAAGGCCTGCTAAATGTCCTATAACATGAATGGTTTGAGGATCAATCCTTTTTCTAGCAGGCTTCTTGAGGCACATGTCTTTGATGGCTTTAGTATATATGGGAATGTCTTTTATAGCTTGCAGCAGTGGAATTTTTATGTAGACATTCTTGAGTTCATCTAAGACATCAAACTATGGTATAGACAGTGGAGGTTTTATTTGGACCAATCGGTCTGGAAAAGGTGGATGCAATGGTTGCATCTGCTTATCTTTGGTATCATCGTTTGGTTTTCTTTGATTTGTCATTTCATTTTCATTTTCTGTGTTTTCTTCTTGCTTATCTGTTATTGGAGAATCTTTGTGGAGTACCCTACCAGACCTCAAGTTGATATTTTGCAAGGGTAGTGTGGGATATGAAGTTCCCTCTTCTACATTGTAGGCTGGCCTCTCTGCTCTATTATTTGGATTTGGGACAGTTTGAGCAGGAATTTGAGTAGGTCTGGGAGGTTGTGAGTTAGCTGGAAATTTCAGTTGTGGTGGATTTATTGGTGGAGGAGCAGGCAGTGCTTGTTGAGTAGGTTGAGGCTGATAAACAACTTGCTGAGGATACTGCTGATATGGTTGAGAATGCGATGAATACGGCTGATGGTATTGTTGATATGGTTGTGAATATGGTGAGTATGATTGAGGATATGTATGATAGGATTGAGAATACTGTTGAGACGGTCTCCATTGTTGTTGTGGGTGGTTTTGGTGCTGCCATGGCATGGGTACATTCCATGAATTATGTGCATACATTTGATCATTTACAGGAAATTGCAAATTTTGATTTGGAAACATACCTTGAGGTGCTGGCCTTGGCTGCCATGGTCTCTTTGTGCCCATGTAATACACGTTTTCCATCTCTGCATTGGCTGCCATATTACAGTTCTGCAAAACCTTAACTTTAGGACAATTAAACATATCATGATGTTCAGTACAGAAAGCACAAACTTGGATGTTTTCTAGTGGGCAGTCTTTTAATGCATGTTTCTTCCGGCATTTTGGGTAGAAGATAGCCATTATCTAATCTTCATCTTCTTGTTTCTTCTTGGCTTTTAAAGTGTCAATTTGGTTCCCTAGGGTGCTTAACAGATATGTTTTAAACTCTTCTAACAGATTCCCTATTTCAGCCCTTGTGACACTTGCGGAGGAAGATTTTGTGACTTTGGATGACAGGGTTCTTTTTCCCATTTTAGCTTTGCTCCTTGAATACTTCTCGCATAACTCAGCGATTTCTTCAAAGGGTAAAGCATAAATGTCACCTTTTCACATCATGTTAAGATCATCCATGTATTCCTCTCAGATATCTTTCAAGAATATTGTGCGGATCAGATCAAGAGGCATAGTTCGGTGTTTGGATTTTTGTAAGTTGTAGACAAACCGTTCTAAGTATTCCTCTAAGGTTTCATCCTCTTGCTGGCTCATTCTAAAGATATCATCTTTAGAATCTTTGGATCTACAGTAAGGTTGATATTTCCTTAGAAATATTCTTCTCATGCCATCCCAATCAACTATAGCATGCTCACCAAGCCTCATGAACCATCTTAAGGCTGATGCCTTTAATGTCGCTGGGAAGAGTCTAAGCCTATGGGCATCATCTGTATAGCCATATGTTCGACATACAATGTCAAACTCGAATAAGAATGAGTCTGGATCTTTTGAAGCCATACCATAAAAGTTTGGTAGCACGGATGGAGGTATGTTTTTCATTTTGATCTCATCATCTTCTTGTGGTTCATGTATAGGAAACTTAAAAGTTGACTCTTCTTCATCTCTCTGTCCGTGATTTGGTACTAATCCAACTCCTTCCTTAGCCATTCTAATAGGTCTCTCTGTGTCAGTGTCACTTGTTTGAAAGAGGAGATTAAAGAAAGATTGTTCGGTCACTGTGCTACTTTCTCCTTGTGTGGAAGATCTAGGAAAGTGCTTCTTATGCGATTTATGTGTTAATAAAGTTTGCCTTTCGATGAGAGTAAGTCTTTGTCCTGACTTTTGTTTTTCCTCTAATACTTGGATGAATTCCTCAGTTGGTGTTGTATTCCCTAAAGAGTCTGCTCCTGATGATGATGGGTTAGTTTTTAGATGGTGGGGGGTTTTTATGAATCTACCCTGATTGTCCCTAAATCTAGGCATAAATGAACATGATTTCTAACTGTGTTTTTTTTCGTTTTTGTTTATTGAATTTTTTTCTTTTTAAATCCTTTAAGTATGCCTCCCCGGAAATGGCGCCAAAATGTAGTGTCCTATCTAGGGTGCTAGACTAGGCTATATTTATTATCGACCAGGATGCGTAGACTTAGAGGCATGCGTCTAAAGTATATAGACATAAAGGATTATTAGCTAAGTGGTTAGGATGGTAGGTCACAGGACTTCTTTACGGAAGATTGAGGTATGTTACCTATCACCCAAACACTTAGGTCACTTAGTTAATCTACTTAATTACAACACTGTCATTCAATTCATTTACCAAATTAGAACACTGTGTATCACTTCAAACCAAGATTTCAATCTCCTTACAGAGACACTATACATAAAACCCCTGTTCAGCAAATACTCAGCATTCACTAATATTCATGCAAGATAAAGACATACGGAAACCATAAGCATACTTTGAAATGATAACAGAGTTCATGACATTGCTTTAAAAGACAACAAAGGATCGAATCCCTTACAGGATGCGATTCACGATCTCAGTGATGAACTGTTTAAGCACGATCATAAACATAAACCATATGCATTCTATTGAAATCGAAAACCAATCTTAATTGCTATGCATATCATTTAATAACCTAAGTTGCAAATGGAAAGGAAATGACAGTATACCAGCTTAACGCAGGGCCCATCCGCGTTCAGAGGTATACTGGACTTTGTTCAACCGATTATAAAATCAACGCAACAAGGAAAAGATCGTGACTGCAACTGTGTTCTTGATATTAAGTTCAAACTCTGTTCTCAAACGATACAACGATAACCAACTAACCACTACACAGAACTGCGTTTACATATGTTTTTACAACCCTTACATTTCAAAAACGAATGTACATTCATGATGTGGCTGTTGCCGCTTTTATCATGTCGAGATTTTTAAAATGTTTCTATCCTAAACTGATTTCAAAAAGGAACAAAACTAAATCAATTTAGAATGCTATGCTGTTGCTGCCTTTGTCACCAACATGCTATACTTTGACCATCGTTGACCGCGCATGTAGAAGGGTCGGTTTTGCTGTAAGATAGGTATTCGTCCATGCTTGGACATTCTACTTTTCATCCCTACCCTTCGCTCTAGCCTAGCTGTCATGACACATGTCAAACAATGAACCAATTACAGGATGTTGGAACTTCCTGTAGCCATTTTACCAAAAATTCCTAATTCTTTAACATAAAACTCCTAAATCAATTTCAATGCATTTTAATAACTATAGTACTATTAACTAATCAATTTTCAAGGAATCTAAGAGATGTATGATGGAAAGAGGTGGGCAAATGATATGTTTTAGGAGGAAAAGGGAGGTCATGGGATGGTACCAACACTGGTGGCTTGCCGATTTCGGGAATTGCCCAGCCACCAGCCGCTTGCCCGGTTGGTGGATGGGTGATTCCGGGAATCACCCAGCCACTGGGCGGGCGGGCCGCCCGGGTGGCGCAGCCTGGGCTGGCGCCACACCGGCTGCTCGCCAGCCTACCCGGCGGTGGCTGGGGGATTTCAGGAATCACCCAGTCACGAGCCGTGCCACCCCAGCGGCCTGCCCGCCCGCCCAGCTAGTGGTTGGTCGATTCCCGGAATTGACCAGCCACCAACTGGGTGGGCAGGCTGGCTGCCGGGGTGGCACGGCTGGGCTGGCGCCACCTCAGCGGTCCGCCTGCCTACCCGGCTGGTGGCTGGGAAATTCCTGGAATCCTTTTTCTTTTGTATCTAGCATGTTATGGTTGAAAACATGTTGAATTTATACTTAGGAAAGAAAAATGATATCCTACCAAAAACATTAATGTGTTTTTTTCCTCATAAACAACTTTGTTTGGCACATAAAAATTTGGTTTTACTAGCATTTTTTAAAAGTTTTGATAATTGACCCTAAAAAATAAAGTCATTGTTCCAATATCATCACTTTCGTTTTTAAGCTATATTTTGCATGAAAATTTCGTAGTAAATTTCGTAGTCACTGCCATTTTTAAAACATGTTCAAAATTGACCCCTAAAAAATAAAATCATCGTTCTAGTATACACACTTTTCATTTTTAGCACTGTTTTTGATGTTTTTTCGGGGTTTTTTGGCCAGAGTTCCCGTTTTGAGTTTATAGTTCCTATTTCAAAGTTTACATTGTTATAACAGACCTACCTGATTGAATGAATACACGAATCAGTTTTCTGCCTAATTGTTATAGACATTTTTGGGCACTGCAACCCCAAGCATAAATGTCCATAAACTAAGGGCTCCTAAGTCCCTAAAAGTGTTGCTCCAACCCCTAAAAGAATAAGGTCAATTGATTACAACTTCTCCCAGAAGTTCTCCATGAAAAACTACTCAGAACTTGTCAAAACTGGACCATTTCACTTGCTCCATAGGCAAAGTGTGTTGCATCTCACCTAAATACACACAGTAGGTGTGTTGCATTTCAAAAATCCCTTCTACAGGGTGTGATGGGCCAGAAGGGACAAATGGCAGTGTCAATCTGCGAGGTGGAGAAGCATGGAATCTTCTAGAAACTTCTCCTGTGACACTTGCCTCTCTGAATTCAATCAGGGATGAGTAAGAGATCATCAATCTCCAAGTGGAAGCAAGAACTATCAGAGGGAAGACACTAATAAAATCACAAGCTGACTCATCTCCCTTGCAGACATCTATATATGGATCCCTCATCCTAGAGATCCAGAGGCTGGAATTTTGCATCTTGTAAGGAATTGTTGTTGGTTTCTTGAGGCAACATCATAGTGTTGGGTGATCTAAGCTTTTCATGAGGTGAAGAGGGGCCCACTTGCTGAGAGGATGATGCTGGGTCAGAACAACTGGTTGTAACTCTCTTGGCTCTTTCTTGATTATCAATAAAGCTATTCGAGTTTTCCTCCATACTCTTGTGTGATTTATGTTTTATGCATTTGTATGGTCAATTTACATCTGATCCTAGATTGTTTATGATAATAGATCCATGTTCTCGTATAGTGTTATGCTACTTTGATTCTACAGGTACTCTGTGAAGCTAGGTATACAAGAAAGCAAGTAGCAAAGGACTATCAGAAGAGAGAGGAATCGAGCAAGGAACCAAGCGCAAGACAGAGGTTGGTCTCCTTTATTCTTCCCTCATCTATCTTTCATAAAGGAAAACGAAAGTAGTTTTACTTTGTTTTTTTCTAAGGTAGCTACCACCCTTAGTGGGATTAGAAGTTCTGCATAGACACTTTTCCCTGTAAAAAAATGGCTACTCCACTGGGGAGCGAATAGATTGATTTTTTATCTACATTTGTTTACTTTATAAACTTACAGATGGAGCCTGAAGTCAAGCCAGCTAGCCTTCGAACTGCATTTGCTATGCAAGTGCAAAGTAGATCAACGCTACTTCAGTCAATCTCTTGGTTTTGTTTATGAATTAAACAATTGATCTACAAGCTTTCTAATTGCCCTCGTGGTGGCTCTAGTAACCTCTTTAGATCTACCCCTGTGATTGATTTACTGATTACCACTTGCTCAACCAAAATCCCTGAACTGAACTGCAAACTATGACCCGAAACCCAATCAAAGTCTCGTCCTTGGTCCAGTGGACTGTCTGTTTTGTGAATATCAAATTCAGCGCACTTGCGCTGCATTTCAAATTCACTGTGTTACAGGTGCGCTGATCAGACTAGGCATTGTTCCTAAATTTTGGTTTCTGTGTTCACTCTTTTTAGATATATTCAAGAGTTTTGCTGCCAGTAGTTAGTACACCTCTGTTTGAAACCCCTTTCCTTGCTGTTATTCCACCTCCATTATGCAAAGAACTGTAAATGTTTTTATGTATTTTTTGAGTAATTTTCAGTTCTCCTTTACAAAGAAGTAACGTAATTGTAATGTCGTTTCTTGATTTGAAAGTGTCACAAGTGTCGTTTTCAGTCATAGAAGAGAATCTGATTGTTATTGATAGTTGATTACCCTGTTACCATTGTATTCGATCTGAATTAGTAGTTTTTCTAGTGTCGAAAGCAAGTTTTCAATTCTGAATCGCAAAGTGTTGCCATTGTCCTCATTTTGTTTTTGAAAAGAAACTTGTTAGTAATTGTCGCTTTGAAAAATAATTCAGATTTGCGCATTAGTTTTCTTTTTATCATTCATATATTAAGAAGGCTGAAAACAAATACATGCATGTGCATTTGCATTTAGACTGTTTTATTGGTTTGATTTAGGACAGTGCATATAGTGTGTGCTCTATGCTCTTTGCTGAAAGAATACTGTCTCTCTTTCCTTAGTAGCTAGGATTTTCATTGCACAAAGAAGATAAAACGACTGTTTATCATATTAGATTGAATTTTAGGAATTGTACATCTACATCACGCGGTGAACCTGAAAGGAAAATTTCTTAAGCAAGATCAACTATAAAATAAATTTAATGAATCTAACAAGGCTTTGGAACCTAACGCACAACATCTAGAAGTCTAGGCTAGAGATGTATTATGGCGTCGTAAAGCCTGGTAACTGTTGTTTTCACTGTTGGTTGGGTGATTCCTCCACTTTGAGACGATAAGTGCCAGTACGGACTTGTGCTCCCACGTACCGTCGAGTATATTTTGGGAGACCACAATAGGCTTAATCCTTTATCCATAGGAAGTTGTGTCTGCCGCCCTATCGATCGCAATGCACTGAACACAACATTCAGGAAGATTGACTGCCGTACCGTAAAAAATATTCTGCAGTTTTGCGATTGGTTTGGTAATCCCTCTGTCTAGATTTCCAGAGCAGTCCCTTTCGTTCCTTTTCAGACTCCTTAACGGAAAAGGTCCATCTGAGCACTTGTCACTTCAGGCTCATTAAAAATCAAAGGCAACTAGAGTCATCTTTTGTTTTTTCTCGACTCTTTAAAATTGAAAAAACAAGTTGTGTCAAAGCATCTAAAATTTATTTTAAACGGAATAATCATCACCTTTCCTATGTTGGTCTTAGGTTGAGAAAATGGAGTCCACCAACCAAGGAGTTCCCGTTGGAGGAAATCCTAGTCCCTTCTCCTCTTGGGGAGATGTTGGTGCACCCCATATGGCCACATTGTCACTCCCAGGATTGACAATCGGCTTGCCTGTATGGCTTTTCTCAACCTCTGTCGTTCAGAACACCGCAATTCTTGAACAATCGAGTCAGCAACTAGACAATTCCAGAGTTACCCCCCAACCCTCTACTTCGTCCAATTCTTCCTCTCCTCCTTCCTCTTCGCTTGATGGGGCTGGTAAAGCCAAAAATCAAGTACCTGAGAAGAAGAAGGAAAAGAATAAGAAAGAGAAGAAGAAGAAGGAGCCAAAGGCGAAAAGGGGCAACCAAGCGTCGTCTAGCGAAAATCCACACACTGCACCGACCAAGCCTAAATCACCATGTGTCATTTGCAAGGGAGACCACTATCATAGAGATTGTCCTTGCATCCCTCAGATCTTAAGGGACTGGTCTCCTCGTTTGCACAACCCGGTGTCGTCAACCTCTGATGATCATGTTGAAAACACATTGTCGACTAGTGAAAGTGAAGCCCCTTGACAAAAAGGAAAGTGCAAATTTCCTTGTAAATTGTGTGAAGGCGATCACACCGTCCATCGTTGTCCCTTCTTAGATGAGGCTAAAAGAGTTTTGGACGATGGTCCGATTTTACCGTTACGACTTCCTCCTGGATATAAGAAACTCTTGCTGAGTCCGTCACTAGCTAAAAATCCAGCTAACCCGCCCTTGTGGTCAGCTGAAGCATCTATCGTTGAAGATAAACCATTTGAATCCATACCAGACAAAAGTCAAAAGGTCGAGGCGGTAGTTGAACCGGTCTTGCCTTCAGAGGTTCCATCTTCAGATGATACAGTCACTGAAGAGAACAAGGATGACACCGTCCAAATTCTTTTCGTAAGCACAGACTCCGAAGAACATGGGGACAGTCTACCCGTTCCTTTACCACAGGAAGGAAGTTCATCAAAGTCATATCCGGCCATCTATTCGGTCCCACCTCCAAGCAACCTAGTTGTTTCCTTTGACTGGAATCTACTAGGCAGACCCCGCTTACCGGCTAGCATACCATTCCGAATCATTACTCAAATATATAGAATGGTTATGGCCGGTACCATCATAGATGAAGGGGCTTCTGTGAGTATCCTTTCCTCGATTGCTTGGAAAGCGCTTGTTTCGCCATCGCTTTTGCCTGAGATGAGAAATCTAACAGGCTTTGACAAAGGAACCAGTCGACCGTTAGGGATCCTTCCCAATGTGCCCATAACATTGAGAGGGAAAAATGTTCAAATGAATGTAATGGTAGTCCAAGGACCCCTGGATTATAATCTACTCCTTGGACGAGACTATATTTATTTCATGGGAGCCATTGTCTCATCACTCTTTAGAGTAATGTGTTTTCCACACGAAGGAAGAGTGGTCAAACTCGTAGACCAGCTTTCATTTCCTGGTTCACACATGGAAAATAGTCATATACCATCCTTGAATGGTATTTTCACACAAGGATTGTCTCATCAATCCCCAATCTGTCTTCCTGATGAGCGCGAGTGATTCAGGGGACATGACTGAAACCCAGGGGGCATGCACCCTGGCCTGCTTCGGCAGGAAAACTTCAGGTATAGGATAGGTTTCCGCGAGAGATATATGACTAGTCTAACACTCCCGTCCGTGATTTGAAAAGGGGGTTAGACTGGAATAAGGTTCCCTTGTCAAAGTTATGTGGGTAGAGGCGTTTGCGCCGCTCGCCTTTGTCTATTTTGGTAGGCATCGTTGAAGAAGTGTTTTGTTTGCGGTGCAGATAGAACAATCTTTGGTAACCTGAAAGAGGTAAGCCTTTCCTGATAAAACAAATGTTTTGTTGGTAGATTGAGGGGTGACCTTGAAACTCTATTTTATACCTGGGGGCATGCAAACCTTTTGGCGTGGCAAGCGAAGAGTGGCCATTTATTTTTTAAATTTTTAGGTCCTCTAACCCTTTAAACTCATAGGATTGGTCGTCTCCTAACTTTCATAAAGAAAGGATGTGAGGGAAAGCTTTGGAAAATTGCCATTTTTATATATGAGACATCCTTATTATGCGACTGGATTAATCGAGAAGTTTTAACGCGGACTTCATGCTCGTTAAAAAATAAACATAAGCAATGAGCAAATGTTTCCCCCCAGTGTTTAAGCTCAATAAAAAATGAACCAATTTCCGGTAAATAACCATCGTGAATGTAGTACTTCAGCCTTTAAAGCCTTGGTCATGTTCTCATCGTCACCTCCACTCTGTATTGGCCGATCATTCACCTCCATTTGATTGTTTACCCCCTTTTGAGGAACAGCTGCGAAGAGTGATCCTGTTAGCCATCCTTGTGACACTGTCGTGATTGGAAAATTCCAAACCTTACCTGGAATCAACTGCTACCCACTTTTATCACTCATTCCTCAAAGACGAATCTCCTTTAAGATATTTTCAACTAACTCGTAAAATATGAAAAGATTGCCAAGCCATTGGCCTCTCCAACTCGTTAAAGTGATCAGAAGTGCTATCCCTCCTTTAGATCTTAATCTTTTTGGACCTGAGGGATTATTACACAAAACGATCGAGCGCTTGTTTTGCTCAGCTCGTTAAAAGTACTAAAAATTCATCCCTTCTATATTATTTTATACTTTTTCGGACCTAAGGGATTAGATGACGAAAAAGGATTTTTGGAGTTTCCTTTACGTCCCTTTTTACGCTCTCTAAAATTGAAAAGGACCGAGTTATCTTTGTCGTTAAACTCGTTAAAACCTAATAGCGACAAACTTGTCCATAACAGACAAGAACGAGTTTCACTATCGCTAGGCTCGTTAAAACATACCGATGGGTTTGCCCAAAGAGAAAATTATAGAACACGCATATGTTATCCTCCTCAAGCTTGACAAAAATAAAGAGGTACTGATCAGCAATGACTAGGGAAAAATTGGGAAGAAAACTTGAAGAAACTTTGTTGGTAGCAAGTCGCTCTTGAACATGACACTTTCACTCCGCATCCAAGTTGGGTTGGGTTGTTTCATTCACCGGTCACATCACTGTGGTCACATCACACCATCCACATTTGGGGTTAATGCTACCAATCCATCATGTCAGTGTCACCAATATGTTCAAGGGAAGTCACTCAGAGAATTCACCTGTATCTCACCCGCTGCACTACATTTACGCTCCATTCTTTCATGACCGCCACCCTGAACCTTATATCACCAGATCCTTTTCACTTCCATTAAAATCATTTTCTCCGTTCCGTGTCATTTATGTGAGATTCATTGAGGCCCTCCTATGACGGATCGGTTCTTCTCGACATCAGCTCATTATCCAAGAAGTTGATCTAGGAACAACCCTTTCAGTACTTTGAAGCTTGCATGCCTCAATGGCAAGTTTCTCACTTCCGGCGACAGGTTTACATCAATGACCTTCGACCGAAAGATTTTGCATGGTGTTCGATGCCAATTCCTTTATTCACACCACGTGAATTGTACTGCAGTACCTTGAGGATCATTATCGTTATCGGTGATTCCTCTCGCGCCTGTTAACATCTTACATCTTTGGCTGGTAATCAGGCGATGTCTTGCCTCTCTGAATTTGACCAGGGATGAGTAAGAGATCATCAATCTCCAAGTGGAAGCAAGAACTATCAGAGGGAAGACACTAATAAAATCACAAGCTGACTCATCTCCCTTGCAGACATCTATATATGGACCCCTCATCCCAGAGATCCAGAGGCTAGAATTTTGCATCTTGTAAGGAATTGTTGTTGGTTTCTTGAGGCAACATCATAGTGTTGGGTGATCTAAGCTTTTCATGAGGTGAAGAGGGGCTCACTTGCTGAGAGGATGATGCTGGGTTAGAACAATTGGTTGTAACTCTCTTGGCTCTTTCTTGATTATCAATAAAGCTATTCAAGTTTTCTTCCATACTCTTGTGTGATTTATGTTTTATGCATTTGTATGGTCAATTTACATCTGATCCTAGATTGTTTATGATAATAGATCCATGTTCTCATATAGTGTTATGCTGCTTTGATTATACAGGTACTCAGTGAAGGTGGGTATACAAGAAAGCAAGTAGCAAAGGACTATCAGAAGAGAGAGGAATCGAGCAAGGAACCAAGCGCAAGACAAAGGTTGGTCTCCTTTATTCTTCCCTCATCCATCTTTCATAAAGGAAAATGAAAGTATTTTTACTTTGTTTGTTTCTAAGGTAGCTACCACCCTTAGTGGGATTAGTAGTTCTGCATAGACACTTTTCCCTGTAACACTAATGGAGTTACTGCCTGGCCTGACACTACAAAACCCTAGTTCCCACTATAAAACCCTATTTCTTTGATTCTCCCTACCACTCACCTTATAAACTAAACCATTAATCCTCATCACTATTATCACCTTCTACCATCCATTCATTACTCCCTAAACCCTCTCTGTCTCATGTTTTGCCCATAGCTTCACTCACATCCATTCCTCCACAGCCATTGCACATAACACCCATCCATACATTGTCAAAACTGCAAACTAGGAGAGTCGGCTAAATCATGGACAAAGGAAGTGATTTTGAGCATCATGATGAGCCCGAGCAGCATGACACGGAGATCATTGATCTAGAGGCTCAAGAGAGGGAAAATGTCAAAGATGTTATTATTCAGGAGAAAGAAGCCCAAATACAATCTTTGATAGACAACTTAGAGAGAGATAAGTTTGTCATCACTTACCTGGAGCAAGAAAGCAAACAGCTAAGTCATAAATAGGTCCTCATGGAACTTGAGCTACTGAAGACAAAGAGGCAAAGTGACAAAGAGGCTCATGTCACTTTGACTCCCATTGAGTAATAAATTCAACATGATAGGGAAACTTGACATGAGAGAGTCAACCTACACCTTGAAGGGCTCATTGACAAGGCCAACAGGGACAATAAAATGCTCTGGCACATGGCATACCACTACGTGACTCGTAATAAAATTTGTAATATGAGGATCAAGAAGCTAAAAGCTAGGTTGAGGAGAGCCTTAGAGGGAAAGAAAGAGAAAGATAGATTGAAGATGTTGGCTGAAGCCTCCTTGGCCAACCAAAGTACTTGATGGTGGTGCTCCATGCCAAATTTGGGCAAATTTTGAGGAGTTTTTGCATTTTTGAAATTTTGAAATTTTTAACACAGGAAATTTTCCCGGAAGCGCAGCACCACCAGCACTGTTCTTTTTCCTGAGGCATTCATTGGAGAAAAATTTGACATTTTTTGATTTAGAATGATGAGGACATGCACCTTGCAAATTTTTAGAAGTTTTAGAGCAGATCTGGTCCACCAAAAGGTCCAAAAGCTACCAAAAAATGACCTTTCTGCCTCTTTTTCGACACACAGAAGTAGTCTTGGGAGATTCACGATTTTAGGGGGAAAATGACCTTCAAATTAAAAAATTCCAAGTGTTGTAGAAACGAGACTTGAATACCTTTCCAACGAGCTATCATGGACTCAATTTGGCTAAGGGGAAGGCCTTCAAAAGCAAGTGGAAAGTGGCGTTGCGCTTATGGACTTTTTGCTCAGGAAAGCCAAAATTTGCCTGTTTTGACTATGAATTTTATTTCTCTCTCCTCATTGATGATTTCGCTGATGTAATTGATGACATGGCATGTAAATGTAATGGTAAAATAGTGTTAGAGGGTAGATTCACTAGTTAGAGGTGGTTTTGAGGCAAATGAATCAGTTTCTCCTCTTTTAGAGGTAAGTTTTTTGATTGCCTATATTCCAGTTCTTTGTTGGGAAATGGTTGAAACAACCCCTCTTCTCATGGATTCGACCCCTGAAGGTCAGGATGAGTAGTTTAGATGTCTATATTATGTGTTTTCTTGGTAATTTGTTGAGTTTGGATTCACTTGGATGCTCTGAACTATATTGTACATCATTGTAAGCAGTTTGGCAAGGAAATTAATAGGAGTTGTAGCTATTTTTATGGGATTCCTATGGTATGGTGCTTTTTCATAGTTTCTTATTTTGTTATCAATGTTTACATGTTTTATGTATGCCATCATCTGTTTCACTTCTTTCTAATTGAATGATATCAAGATAGATAGGTAGAATTCATTGTTTGCAGTGCTCTACCTTGGGAAATCATTCAGTATTCTATGTTTTCTGCTATTTGAGAAGGACACAAGATTACCACATGCCCTCCTTAGCTCCTCACCATTATTAGACACCTCACCTAACTTAATTTCAAGTGCTAAATCCTATACCTACCTTTCCCCATAGAACACCCTGCATTCTGACCTAATTTCCCAAACCTAAACTGCCCAGCTCCATTTGATCCGACAAAAAACCAACAAATTCAATCAAAATATTTTGAGCTACTATACCTAGCCTAAAATCTTTACCTAATCCAGTAATCCCGACTGAGATTCATCAGGAGAGAGCCCTCTCCTGACCTGGTAGGGCTAGCTACTAGGTTAAGCTTGGTTTGTGGTTACCCTAGAATTTCCTTCTTTCAGCCTGAGGTCAATCTAGGCGATAACAGAATCATCATGTATTGGTTTTTGTTTTAATTGTAGACATGATGACCATTATATAAATGATTTACCATTCCATTCCTCATGTAGTGATAATGATAATGAGTGAACTAAAGTTTATCTCATGGGTAGAAGTGAAAATAATCATTCTATAAAGAAAATGTATTAAAAAATAATGGCCCTAGAAGTAGAGATTAAAAGGCTCACAAATGAGAATATAGATAAGAAAAATTTATTGCAACAATTTGATGAAACAGAGTGTGCCTACAAAGAAGATATAGTCACATTAAAAACCCAGTTGAAATAAGGAAGGAAAATTGAAGAAGGAATGAGAAAGAAGTATAACGAAAGGGAAGATCAATCTCAACATTTCGAGGATGAAGTAGCTTCATTAAGAAATAAACTCATAAATTTGTAGGAGGTAACAAGAAATGAAGATATGCAACAATCAAAGATCTTTAGAGAAAGAAAAAATTATGATCTTGAAAAATAAAACAAGCGATATGAGGAGATACTTCAAGTATTTGAAGAACAAGAAACTGAGCTTAAAAAGGAGATCATTGAGTTGAGAACACAACTGGAAAAGACAAAAAGTGAAAAATAGGTTCAAGTAAGTACTCTAGAAGGTAAGTTAGCAAAGAAGAATAAGCAATTGAGATGTCAAGATATCTCTAATATATTGGGTAATATTCTTAACAATCAAAGGTATCCCTCCATTAAATATAGTCTTGGCTTTGATGAAATTGTGAAAGGATAATCAAGTTCACAACCTTGTGTAAGAAATTCTGAGAATAACAAAGCAAACTTTGATAATATAGCTAAAGAATTAAGAAAGAAATCAAACCAGAAACCAAGAAAATTGATTTTTTAAAGGAAATCATTTTCTCCTAACAATAGAAATAAAAATCCATTCTCTCCTCTAGACAATAACATTGAATGTTTTATCTGTCATAACTTTGGACACTTTGTAGCCAATTACAGAAGCATATTCATAGGAAGATAATCAACTCCCAGGTACTCAAGTTTCTTTAAGGGATATTGTTTTACTTGCAACATGTTTAGTCACAAAGCTATTTTTTGCAATAGGAGAAATGTGAAACATTTTTACTACAATTATTTTTCTCCCTTATATAGTCATGTGAGTTGTTATACCTATAAAAAGTTTGGGAATGTAGCAAAACATGCAGGAACAAATCAATGGATTCATTTAGACAACAAAACATGCAGAAAGACAAGAACATTGTTGGATCCACCAACACTACTCATAAGGAAGAAGAAGAAGTAAGGTGTGACATTTCCTTGTGTACATTTGAGGAAGAATATCAATGGTATGTTGATAGTGGATGCTCTCATCATATATTTAGAAATAAGGAAAAAATTATCTCTCTTAAGAAAAATAAGAGTTGTAAGATTATTCTTGGAAATGGTTCATTTGCAAAGGTACTAGGCATGGGTAATGCTAATCTTGATGTTAATAATAGAGAATAAGTTAATGTACTATTGATTGATGGGATAAATGACAACATTATAAGTGAAGGCCAAATATATGAATAAGGAAATGAAATTATCTTTACATCAACTAGATGCAAGATCATAGAAAAAAATACTAGAGAAGTCATACAAAAATGATACTGAAATTCAAATAAATTATATGTACTAACAAAGAATACAAGTAGAAATAAAAGGTCTAACTCCTCTTCTTGAAATTCTAAGTAAAATAAAATAGTCCACATTGCATTCTATTATATCTAGTGAAGGGACTATAGAACTATCAAATCCACAGAGTAGTGGTGTATGATCACAAGAGAGTTATGCATATGCAACATGATGATAATTCTATTATTATTGTTTTGGTGATGATTTATGTCACTAATGATGCATCTGATGAAGTGATTATGACTAGGAACAAGAATGACATGTTTATGGGGATTTGTGGGTATGAAAATCAGAAGTTTTTGTTTTGTACGTGTTTCTTATGAACGAAAATCACGTATATACATGGTTCTTGACTTACACAGTCATGTATATTTATTTGTGATGATAAACTAGTGGCACAAATTCAGGGGGATCTTCTCATATGTTTCCATTAGTCCATTATTGGCTTTCTGGTTCTAACATTGATTTATTGCAATTTGTTAATGATGCCCATATGCTACCTAGGGGTTGTGTTTATCATGATGACGTTATGAGTTTTTTTATAATCTTATATTATTGTTTCTATTGACATGGTTCTTTGGTGCATTTCTTGTTGGTGGGAAGGATATAATGTGATTAATTTTGATGATGAAGAGATGGAACAAGTTTAGGGGGAGCTTATTCTATGCTTATAATAGTTCATTTTTGACATTATGGTTTCTTATGCACTCCTTGTTGGATGATGCTGTCTATGATGAGTCCATGGTTATTACTGATATCATTGTCTGATTGGTAACTATTGAAATATATGCGCTTCTATCACTATGTCCTGGGTTATTAATTTTTCTTGGGTTGCATATGGTGAAGTTATGAATGGTGCCTTATTATTGATGCTTGATAAGGAGGATATGAATGTTATCAAAGAGACTAATCCTACATTATCTTATCTATTTTAATTCTTGATGATGAGGATGTTCATGCTGCTATCATCATTTCAATTATGTTGTTGTTGTCAGATAATTATGTTGCAAATGCCTACATTCTGATGGTGATTGATGATGATTATCATGATTCTACTACAAAGATACCTCATTGCTGAAATCCTTACTCATGGTTATGGATGTCATGTATGTCTCTTTATGTAAAGTTGATGATAATACCCATGTTTGTAATCATTGAAAAGTTCGGGTATATATGGGATATTGGTATCAAGTCATGTTATGTATGTAATCCCATTATTTTGGGTGATTGATGTAAAATTTGGGTCAAATGTGTAGTCACAGTATGTTGGGTTTATGATCATATAGTCATTGATTATAGGAGACATCATGAGTCATAAAGTCTTGTACTTTTATTGCATATCTTTAGAAGCTCTAGCATATGCTCAGGGGGAGCATGGTTAGTATGTAGATTTCATGATTCATATAAGAAGATTTGTCTTAAAGTGATGAGTACTACAAGGGAAAGTACTTCATTCAACCTAGTTCAGTCATTTACCCTTTATGTGAAAGGGGGAGATAAGACTTGGTGTTTACAAGTGCTTTCTAAACACCAAAGTGGTTGCCATCAGGTGCAAAGGGGATATTGTTGGCATTATGGCTAATGTGTTGTCCTTGATGGAAACTTGCATGTCACATATGTCATTGATGTCAATATGACTAATGCATATGATAGGAATATTGGTACAGGTATTTTGTTGGAAAGCTTGTTACATGTTTCACTTGAGAGAAGATGAAAATGTGAAGTTTAAAAAGCATAGATAGCCCTTGTGAATAATAGTCAGGTACATATGCATATTCTATGAACAAAATTTGTGTACGGAAATCCTATTGATCTAAAGATGATCTGAGGTTGTCATTGATGTCAACCCAAGCAGCCCTAGGGGCTATCCTATTCTTGCAAGGGAATTTTGACTTGAAAAATTACTTTATTTTGAGTCAAGGATCTTATATATATATTCTACTCGTCGAGATGTTTCTGTTGAAATATGGCACGCCAAGTAATTCTTCACTATTTGAGAGATATTCATGTTTGAAGCTAGTAACCCCAGTTAGTGGGCTAAAAACCTATGGGGTTGTGGCATGGCACTTGTAATTGATTTTGGTCATTGAATAGTCATTAATTAATAATTTTTAAAGCTCCTAAAATCCCTCCAACATTCTCTATAGAAGCCCCTCTCCACTTTATAAAAAGAAATCTCATATATCCTCCAAAAGTAGTGGTTGTGGAATTTTCATTATAACTTCATTTCTACGAGGTCTTAGATTCTGAAATTAAAATCCATTTTATTTCAAATATTGATGAATGTCGTGACAAAATTTCAGATCTTGGTTCACTATATTTTTAGATATATGATCTGTGGAAGTTAGGGTTTTTGCAGGCTACCGAATTTCATCTCAAAGAAGTGACCTTGGGAAAATCATCATAGCTCTCTCTCTAAGAAGAGGATTGGAATTCTATAAAAAGTGGTGGATAGTGCATGGACTGTAGTTTTCTATGTATCATTTCAAAGCTGAAGAAGGAAACAGTGACACGTGGCACATCGTACAAGTTCGCTCTACTGACTAGTCCATAATTAGGTCATTGTGAAAGATTGGGCATAACTTTGTCTTGAAGAGTCCAAATAGGGTCAGACCTATGGCATTGGAAAGAAGACTCATAGGGCTTCTACAAGACCGAAGATCACATGTTGGGGGATCTAAAATTAGAGATACATTAGATTAAATATTTCTCTCCTAGAAGGCAAGAAAAACTAGATCAAGTGTTATCAAGAGGTGCAAAGGACCAGACTTTCTAGGGTAGCAAAGAGCAAGGTGCAGCAAAATGATGCAGTAGAGGTAACATATAGGTAAGTATCTTCTTTATATGCATGTTCATCTCTTAATTGAATTAGGTTCTTTTTATTATAATTTGTTTTTTTAGTTTAGAACTGACATATGCTTTGCAGGATGAGGTAAGTTTTGCTATTATCATGTCATGGGTATTTCCTTGAAGACTTTTTGCAGGTATTATATATTCATCAAGAGAAGAATAAATGCATAATCTAATGTTCTGAAGAATGAGAAAGGGTAGCATGACAAGAGCAGCAATCAAGGTGCATAACAACAACAAGAATTTCACCACATGAAGTCTTCAAGTGGGCAGCACTGCATATAGACATTGTAAAAGTATCATTTTACAAAGTCATTGTAAAAGTATCATTTTACAAAGTCATTGTAAAAGCATCTTTGTAAAAGTTGTGAAAGTGTCTATCTACCTGTTGATGCCCCGAAAATCGGGTCTACAAAAAGGGGGATACCCACCTGGTCCGGACCTTGAAAGCAGCTCATTTTCCGTTTGGGATGGTGGGTCCGACAGGGGATAATGGGACTAGTTTCCCAATTTGTTTGTGATGATGCTAAGGGTTGATGTTTGATTTTCTAAAAGTTCCTAAATAAAATTATTTTAATCTAATCCTAATCTAAAACATGCAGTTTTATTCTAATGAACAGAAACATATAATTCTAAACTATCCCAGGACTAACTCTTCACTTATGCGATCTAAAATAGTTTCTAACAACAATTGGTAATAAAGATCATTCAATTGCTACAAGAAAAGAATTCATTAAAAGTGAATTGTCTCGTATAAGAAATTAGCCAAAACAATTGTGAGAAAAATATCGCATAATAAGTTATTCATACATTAAGCATAAACATAATAGTCACCACCATACAAAAGTGCCAAATGATAACTTAAACATTCAAGCTTTCATATATAAACAACTGAACATAACATATTACTTGACACATAAGCAGAAATCATTAGGAGATAAAAGTACCATTGATAACAAGTCCTACTCATGAGATTCAACAATATAGATTTATCTTCTCATAATTCAGTATCTACTAAGAGTATAGAAATGCATTTCAATAGCAAGCATTAAACATAGATATCAATAAATCTCATTCCATTCATTCATCAAAACCTCCTTAGAGGGTGCAGAAGTGCATGTTCTGAAGAAATGTTTTTGACAAATTTCTGGACCCCTCTCTAAATGCATGAGAGGGGTTTAAGTACTACTAACTAAAGACTAAAATTAGTTTATTGCAAAAATATAGGAGGCGGTTTAAATGACTGTCCTCATCTAAGGCAAAAATAAATAAAAAATATAACTAAAATTGTATCTAAAAATTAACTATGCATCTGTTCTCTGAGATCGCAAGCATTCAGTATCGGCTTCAGGAGCATCGATTGGCCGACCTCCGATTTTAGTTGTCCTTTGAAAATAGAATCAGCAAGCGCTGGCACTATCTTTTCGGCGGAATTTGTAAGGCATTTTAAAGTCATACATTGACTATTTTGTTTAACCAAGTATTGCTATGCTTTTGGGAGACATCCTGGAGCAGTTTCTGATATCAGGTTTTCTCTATGCAGATTTTAATTGACACAGTCAATGACATTGCTCGTTGCTATCACTGCTTCTTCCACTCCCTGTTCTGCCTTTTCTATCTATGCATCCCACTTTTGAACAACATTTCTTTATGCGATTCTTGATCCTGAGTAACCCTAATTTCTTGCCTTCCTCTCATTCCTGCCATTTCAAATAATCAGAAATCTTCTTATGAATTAAATCATAATCGAGTCGCAAATCCACGATGATCAAGAGCTTAGGACCAAGTGTCGTAAAATGGTTAAAAATTAAATTTCTTAGAACTGGTTTGAACCTGAACGAATGGATAGAGCTCATCTTCCTGATTTTGGCACCGTGAACGGTTCAAAAAACGGTCTCCGTATGAGGAAGTTATGCCAAAAAGAAAAATTGCCCAATGACATTGAAATTTTGAATTTTTTCAAAAAAAATTAAAATAGAATATTCTAGAGAATATTCTTTTTCAGGCAGCGAATGGAAAGCTGCCATGTGGCAGGCCCGGAGGCTGCCACGTGGCCCAAGGTGACATCAGCGTTAATGGGCACATATGAAATTTTGAATATTTCAAAAAAATTTAAAATAGAATATTCTAGAGAATATTCTTTTTCGGGCAGCGAATGGCAAGTTGCCACGTGGCAGGCCTGGAGGCCTACCACGTGGCCAAGGTGACATCAGCAGTAATGGATGCATATGTTTAAAATTATGGTCGAATTGCGGTTTGAACCCGCGACTTCATACATGCAACGGCAAAGCCTTACTAAAGCGCCACGACTGAAGCCTTTGACATGAGAGTGACAGAAATTTCTTATGAAACGATGGAATGTATCATTTTCACGTTTAGTGTTTATGCAACGTGGTCAAATTGCCACAAACGCGGGACAAACAACCAGTTCACCTAACCGTGCCATTAAAGGTTGGCACTAAATCCGAGGCACAGAACCGTCAAGTCCGGGTAATGCGGTCACATGCACCGTCCAACAAACAGTTAGAGCGTGGTCAACCTGGCGGGAAATTTTGCGGACCGCCAAATTTGGGTAGTCCCGCCATAACTGGCGGAGCTAACTGAACTTCCACTACAGTTAGCTGGAGTGATTCTAGGCCAAACTGGAGGAAATCTTCAATGAACCATAACTTTGGCTAGGAATGTCCTTTTTGGACGAATTGTTTTTTGATTTTGGGTCTCTTTGACCTTTGGAAGCCATTGGCACAGGTTTCATAGCCATATGAGGTCGTTTGTAGGTGTTTTTGCTACGTGGAAGTTCCAGGAGCCACTAGGGCCAAATCAGTTTGGGAGCTGCATTGGGAATTGTGCAACTAGTGAATGTGGAACGAAGGTCATTCTTGAAGGCTTTCTATATTCTAAATCCATTTCTACAGCTCGTTTTTCCTATTGAGGCATTCTTCTCACTATTTAGCTTCAGGGAAGCTTTCAGGGCCACTAGGGCCATTTCAGTGCTTGAGCTGTTTGGGGGCTGTGTTCACCCATTTTTGGTGATTCAAAAGCCTATGTCTGCTATTTTCAACCTTATGAGTCTAATGGCAGAGGTTTCAGAACCAATTGAGGTCATATTCACCTCGAAATTCTCCATGCAATTTTAAAGGGCCAATTGGGGAAAGTATTGTATAAGGTACAATTTCATTGTTTAGTGCTTGGGAAAGAGCATGTTTAGCTAATTCCTATCTTCTGATTTTGTATTTACAGTTAGATCCATCTTTTGAGACACTCATATTCTTGTATTAGCCTTTGTAGCAATTTTAATACAAGAGGAGCAGCCTAGTTTGAGAGGCTTGGTCCAGCAGATGTAGCCCAGGAGGGGTGAACTGCTTCATCATTTTGATATCATTATTTGCTGAAGATGGTATGCTAAACAAAACTGATATAAAGTGTTAAACAACACATATACATAACTTTCATACACACATAATCACCTATACAGCTACAAAAAGTTATTTGTTTTATTCCACAAGACATCAAACTTCAAGTATGTGTATGTCAATGACTTCTAATTGTTTACTTGGTTATTTCTTTAGGCGGAGCCTGTAGAGGGCCAGGTAGCCTCTGGAACTCATCCTCTCTTTAGAGGTGACATGTCCGGTGAATACCCGTACAGTCTATCTCTGTATAAGAAATAAGAAGTTTTCACATTTTCAGAGGTCACTTGGAGTGTATAAATCACATTTGAAATTATGGGAAATGGATACCTTGCACCCTTAAACAAGTACATTCCATTTTCAGATCACACGACTTGACTGGTAATTTTGTTGTTCATCTCACAATGGGAACTCCATTGTGATATTCTTTGGCAGAATGCCTCTTGTTGTTGCAAGAGTTGGTCATTCAAGGCAAGGGCTTCTGAGACAAATTTTGTGACTTTGGGGTCATCTTTATGCATTTCTAACATGGCATGTAATTGATGTTCCTTTTCGGCCAAATTGCTTTGATACCCCAACTGCATTTGTTGAAATTCCTGTTGTAATTTTTCCAATTTTTCTTCCGCTTCATGGTTAGTACTGGCCTGCTATAACTGTTGCTGCAAAAATAGGATTTTTTTCTTCTTTATTCTTAAGCAATAGTTGTACTTCAGATGCTTTATCAGTAGTAGCAGAAGCATAGGCTCCTGCAATCTAGGATAACTTAGTCAAATTTTCTATAGGATCAGTGGTAGGGTCTCGCGAAAGGACATCTAGCTGCTCTGCCTTAGGTGAGAGCATGCTATCTAATTTTTGTTTCTTTTTCTGTCTTCTTACCACTGCTTTGTGTTTCGGACTATAAAGTACATCTAGAGGATGGATCTCCTCTATCTTTAGCATGATTTCAGATGATGGAGCTATGGGAATATGCTCCTTTTCTGGAGCATTGATGATTGTTTCAATGACCATTCATGTCATTGTCTGTGTTGTATGCTCAGGAGTCTTCATGTTTTGCTCCTCAATATTTATTAATTCATTAAATGTTTCCCACTCTTTCTCCAACATAGTTCTTACTGGCTTTGTTGGCTAGATGAGAGGAGTAGGAACCTTCACTTGTGTTGGTGACAAAACTTGTTGTTCTGGGTTCTCTTTAGATTGGGCAATATCCTTGAATGACCCTTCACTTTTATGATGGTCACTCTCCGATCATTTAGACCATTCTAGTGATTCTTTTCTAGACTTAGATTTTGACTTGTCTGTCCCTGGGCTTCCACTTATACTGATGCTGGGAGTGGGCTCGCTTATTGGTTCTAAGAGCAACTTGTCTAAGGGGAGGTTTGCTAATCTTCGTTCTCTGTAGAGTTTGAACTTTTGGAATTCCATTGGGCCAAATTGGATTTGGGTCATGTGCAAAATGTCTTTAAGTGTTCTCTTCTACTGGAAGATGTCGTCAAAGAGATCATCTTATTTAGTGAATACCTTTATTTTAACAGCTGTAGTAAAGTTTTTTATTACATCAAAGGGATCAAACTGTCTCCCTGGAAATTTAAACAGTCATAGACTCAGCATGTTGTCTACCTCTCTGAAAGCATGACCTAAATCAAACAGCGAAAAGGCCCCACAGGCCATAGGGAATTGTGGCCAGATGGCCTTTTTCTTGTCTTTTAATTCTTTGCTCATTCCTCCAACCCCGCAGGTTTGGTAGGCTATTTCACAGGCCATTAACTTATCAGGAACATACAATGGAAGTACATGAGGGGAAGCAATGCTTCCAAATACTCTGATATAAGTAAAAAACTCTTCTCCAAACCATCTTCCGACAGGGAGAATATCAATTTCAGCTTCAGGGGAAAACCTTGGGGTGTCTTTATTATACAACATTCTGTGAAGGGGTAACATAACTCCATGGAAAATTTTATAAAAATATGGGGTAAACTTAGAATCCCACAATTCCTTATGGTATACATGAATGGGCAAGGGATTATGTATAGTCCACTTCCAACCCATGAGAGGAAATCTAGAAATAGAACCGATTGCATCCATTACATAAGCAACTAAAAAGAAAGGAGGATAAATCCTCTGAGAGGGATTTCTTTTAGACCAGTAATTCCAAATAGCAGAGGCTAAGTTATCAGACAATATCTGGGTCCAATCCATAATAGTGGTATTAGTGGCAACATCTAATAGGGGTAGCCACTCGGATGAAAACTTGTTGATATCAGGCCTTCCATATAGCCTACATAGTATTGCAGCAACAAAAAAATACGGAGATGAGAGGGAACCAGTACTATACATACCATATTTGTCCCTTTTTAATGGTTCTTCCTTTCCTAACTAGATTTTGGTACATTCTGCCAAATCTTCATTTTCTTTGGCAAATTTCTCCACGAATTGCTTGTTGTAGCTAGCTTGAAACTCTGGTAAATGATACATAAGTCTTAAATCCTGTGGGGTAAATGACCCAATAAGCTCCTGGTCCGAAGACTTGAATTTCTTGTCTGTTATATTAACATTGTCTAATACCCACTTGACCATGTCTGTATAGGGAAGTATCTTAGGCCTTTCTGCTATGCGGTGCAGGAATGGGCATGCAAGTTCAGTAAGTGATGCTTCAAATGACCCGCGTGCATCAGCTGTAACTGTAACTTCCATAACTCTGTGGTTTTCTTCTTCTAGCAGACTATACATGCTTTCCCATGTGGATATGCCAGCTTCTCTGGTACAGGTGGTGTCTGTGAATAAGGGCGTCATCTTTGTTTTCTCAGCAACCGGAGCTTTTCCCTTCTTTCCCATTACGTTCTACACACTAGTTTGTATATTATTCCGCTTGCCACTCCTTCAAGTTCACAAGTAAGGAATGAATAATGTTAAGTGATAAGGTGACGGGAAAGCTATTTATTTTCGAAATCATATCAAATATATCACCCTACGTGAAACAACCTTTCGATTAGATGTAAATCTCTTCTCATAAATGACCATCAATAAACCACTAAGTTGACATTATTTCCCATAACTCGGTATCAAATTACGAGAAATATTTCATTGAATGATGAGCCATGTTGATCTACGATAAAATGATTTTGCGATTTGCTTCGCAATATTGCAGATCAAAATATCGCTAATCCTTTTCATTATCAATCATTTATTTCTTTATGTGATTGCGAGATGAGATTTGCAAGATGCTTTATCGCATATCGCAAGGTTCGAATATTTTATCTTAATTGGTGGTGTGACATATAAAATCTACGTCATGCAATGAGTCTTGTAAGGAGCGTGATCTCACATCATCGCGTTTTCACAATTTTGAAAGTTTCTTTATGTGCTATCGTCCTTTACCCTTTTGTGATGCGATGTTTATTGTTAAGAGAACGATTTTATTTGAAACTTATCATAATACTTAAGATTTTAGGTTTGCAAATGTTTTTCCTAAGCTTATGATAGTGTGTTTTATTCCAAGGGAAATATAGGTGCTAGTTTTTTATTTTTAGAAGGGTCCCCATTTATTTAGTGTTATTACTAATACTAAAATAAAAAGGGGGGTTGTTGCTGGCCACAACAATTGGCGATTCACTAGGAAGAACCAGTTATCTCTGTTTATCTTTTGAATTTTATAAAACTTCCAAAACAGAAAAGTTTTCTGGAAAATCAAACTTTATTATAGAAATATAAAGTGCATCATGCTCATATCCATTAACAATAGTTTGTTTCTTCCGTGCAAATTCTGATTATTTTCTTCCCAAAGCTAGTCATTGTATTAACATCAGTCACTACTTGGTTTATAAAGATAAAAACAAAGACATCTCTGTAGATCAGTTTTAAGTATGCTCATTTGTCATAGGTAGAGCCCCTACTACCAGGAGGCATTCATAGCCTCGTCAGGGTTACTAGTTACCCAACAATGATCTTGTATCCTACTTCGAGAAGTATACAATTTTCAAAGGTAAATCCATATTCACACTTATTTCTTTCATTTTTCTTTTAATTCTTAAAGAACAATGTCTTGGTTTGGTGGCCAAATTTTGACAGTGCCATTCACTTGATTTATAACTTTGTTGGACAAGCTGGCTCGTGATGAGACCCCTTGTCTTTTGATTGCAACAATCTTGAGTCATTGCCCTGTTTTGGTATGCAGTTTTTGTAATGTCAACTACTTATGATCTTTATGATCGTGATAAGTCAGCTCTTGATGAGACCTCTTATTCTTTAAGTCTTTAGTGCATCATTGGATTACTCTTTGAAACTTGTAATTCCCTAGGTGGGGAGGAAGTCATTGGTTCCTTACGAATAGCTCTGGACAACAATTATAGAGTTTTTGAAGAAAACTTTTCTACAGAGAACCTTCGTTTCATTATTGGTGATTTTCATGACTGACATAAAACAAATTCCCACTAAAGGTTGTTTTTATAAAAATTCGTAAGGCTAAAACTAGTAAAATTTTCAAGCTTATAGCATTTGACTATATCTTTCAATAATAATGATTAATTTTCCAAATCAGTTCTATTTATACAAGCGAAAAAAAAAAATTAAAAGAAACACTAATCTTTTTCGCGAAATCCAAAGGTAACCATTTACAACCTATTTTATTATCAAAATAAAGCTATAAACAATAATTTACAAAAATAGAAGAGGTCATCTTCTATGGAAAGTATTTTTTAAGGATCTTCCCATTAACAAGTAAAGACTCTCTTTTCACTGCTAAATCTTGCAACATGAAAGTCGATCGACTTATAATTTCAACAACTTGGAATGGTCCAAGGCACATTCGTTGGAATTTAGAATGTTTTCCTTTTTCTTTGTGAGCCTTATCCCATTTCAATACTAAATCTCCAATTTGAAAATCCTTCCTAGATACCATGTTTGAATCGAAGGAAGCCTTTACTAATGCTTGATGATGAGCATGTGTAATTTTAGCCTGTTCTCATTGCTCTTCTAGATTAAGAATCTGCAATTGTCTTAGTTGTAAAGATGAAGATGGTGTTTCCTCAATAAATTGAACTAAGGCCAAAGAAGGAATTGCTAGATGAGTTGGGAGAACTAATTCTTTCCCATAAATTAAATTAAAGGGAGAAGTGCAATGGAAGCCTTCTGAGTTATTCGGTCTGCCCAAAAAGCATACATCAAAGATTTGTGCCAATTTTTATGATTCTAATCAATTGTTTGCTTAATGATTCTGATTAGGTTTTTATTTGTTGATTCGACCAACCCGTTCCCTTGTGTGTAATAATTGGAAGAATATTTAAGCTTAAAACCTCTTTTAAGTGCAAATTCAGTCATAGCATTGCCATAAAAATATGATGCATTATCAAACATTAAGGCAGAAGGTAAGCCAAACCTAGTAATTATGAATTGATCTATGAAATTGATGATATGTTCAGCATTAACTGTCTTGAGAGGAACTGCTTCTACCCATTTAGTAAAATAATTTGTAGCTGCAAGGATGTACCTGTGCTATTTAGAAGAGTGAGGAATGATCTCACCTATTATATCCAATCGCCATTGATCAAATGGTTGATCAATATTGACTGGTTGCAATGGCAATGATGGTTTCTTTTGTCTTCTAGCAGCAGTTTGACAAACTTGACATTTCCTTACATAGCTATGTGCATCTTTAAATCGTGTAGGCCAATAGTACCCTATGCGCAAAATTTTGTGAGTTGTTGCATTTCTTGCATAATGTCCACTTGCTGGTCCATCATGGAGTTCCTGCAACACTTTTTTAGCTTCAGATTTCTCAAGACATCGAAGAAGAACAGAATCATAGTTCATCCTAAAAAGTACATCATTTACAAGTTGATATTGCTTGGATTTCAATCTTAGGGATCTTTTCTTTGTATAATTCCGATTTGAAGGAGCATATCCATTTTTTAAATAAAACATGATATCAGCATATCTCAATTCAATATCATTTAGGCTTACCTCATACATTTGTACCTCTTGATAAGGAGATGGTATTTCATAAATAAGTGATGCTCCAGCCAACATCTTGCAAAAGCCTTGACCTTTTACAATATTTGCTGGCTTGATCTTAGCGTCATATTCTTGTAGGGTAGTGACCCAATTTGCTCTCTTTTCACGCACGTCATTTTGCACCAAGAGATTCCTTACCACTGAAAATGAAACTATTATCTTTGTATGGGTTTTGAGAAGAAAGGGTCTAAATTATTTGATTGCTTTGAAAACAACATAAGCTTGTTCCTAAACGTCCGAATAATTTAATTTAGCCCCTTGCAAATTTTAACTAAAGAACGCAATTGGGGCTTCCCCTTTATCTTGATTGGCTTGTGTGAGTATTGCAGCATATGACTTCTCAGAGGCAAATGTATACAAAATGAAAGGATAGGAGAAATTTGGAGTTACTACGGATGGGGCATTAATAATCGCTTGCTTAATCAGATTGAGCGCTTCATATTCTACCTGACCCCATTTGAAAAGTGAGTTTTTCTTGATCATTGCTTGTAATGGTGACACAATTCTTGAGAAGTCTGGGACAAATCTTTTAACAAAATTAATTTGACCAAGGAAGGATTGCATTTCTTTCTTATTATGTGGTAAGGATACTTCGGAAATTTCCTTAATCCTATCTGGATCAATATGGATTCTAGATTTAGACACTATAAATCCAAGAAGTTTTCCTTCACTTAATGCAAAAAAGGACTTTTTTGGATTAATTGAAATCCAATACCTTTGACAACATTGAAAGATCTGCTTTAAGTCTCTAAGGTGATTACCACATTTTTTAGAATATATTGTTATGTCATCCAAGTAAATCACCATTGATTTGTTTAATAATCATTTAAATGTCATATCCATGACCCTTTAAAATGTGGCGCCAGCGTTAATAAGCCCAAAAGGCATCTTCTGATATGCATAAGTACCCCATTTGGTTTTGAATGTGGTTTTAGCTGATCATCAGGATGAACCAAAACTTGGTTGTAGCCGAAGAAACCATCTAGAAAGGACATCAATTCTGATCCCGCAATTGCTTGCAATATTTGTTCCAGGGGAGGTAGGGGAAAATTATACTTTTGGCAGGCTTTGTTAAGATTTCAAAAGTCAATACAAATTCGAATGTCTCTTTTTTTCTTTCTGACTAGAACCATGTTGGAAACCCACCTAGAATTTTGAACGGGAAAAATAATTTTGGCTTTCAACAATTTATTGAGCTCAGACTTAATTTGACTTTCTAAATTAGGATGGATTTTCCTCAGCTTTTGCTAGACTGGTTTTTCATCAGCTATGATCAGGATAGTATGCTGAATGATTGAAGTGTCATAAGTCTTAAGGTCATCATAATTCCAAGCAAAGACACTTTTATAATGTTTCAGGAGCCGAACAAAGGCTAATTTTTCTTCTGGGGCTAGGCCAAGACCTAAGTTGATATTCTGTGGCTTAGTATCCATTCCTAGATTTACTAATTCATAGTTCAGAGTTGAACTCTGAAGTTTTGAATTGGTAGACCTTTTGAATTTGTCTTTCAAATCGTATAGGTCTTCCAACTTGACTACAAATTTTGGTATGGCATTGTTGGTGCTCTCTTGTTGTAACTGCTCGTCATGTTTGTCCTCATCAATTATCTGATTAGTGTAAGATGATGTCAGGAAACTTACAATATCAGGATCATCATTAAAAATTCTCCAGTTGATAACATTATCAGGTATGGAGGGCGTAAAGATCAATTCAATTGAGAATCTGTCTCAGCTATAGTCTTCTGAGAGAATGAGCTTGGAAGCTACATTAGCCAGGAGGTCAGCACTAGCATTTTGGAGTCTGGAAATGGATGAAATATTGAATGCTATAAAATGTTCAGTCAGGTCTTGTACTAAATATTGATAATTCTTTAAATTACCTTATAGACAATGTATATCATTTTGTACCTATTTAATAACAATCTCAGAATCTCCAAAGACTTGTAGATACTTGACATATAGTCCAATTTCTTTGTACAACCCTTGCACTAAAGCTTCATATTTTGCAGTGTTGTTTGTGCAATCAAACTCGAGTTTGTAGGTTAGCATGGTTTTATTTCCTTCTGGACTAACTAATACACATCCTGCTCCTGCTCCATCATTAGATTTGGAACCGTCAAAAAATAATTTCCAAAATAAAGAGTTATTTATAGGACTATCTACAAAATTAATGCATTTAGAACTATCTGTCCGAGAAAAGTTTTCTACTTGAGACAAGACAAAATGTTCTAAATAAGGCGAGGTATGAGCATTAAAATTTCCTAAGAAAGAGTCAACATAATAGTTGCCAATTATATTGTTGTTGTATGCTATAGGTTCATTTTCTTCTTCCAGTTTCATCGCTATGTATTTTTGATGTCTTTCTCGCTCAACCTTTATCTGATTTGGTTTACCATTGTAAGGGAGCCACATATGTAATCAGTCAGTCACAAAGTATCCATGAAGCTTTTTAGACCAATCCCTGCTAAGAATTAAACCATAGAAGTCAGGAATATCTGCTACTAAAATATCAATGACTTGACATACCTTTGGATTTGATGAGAGCCTTATGGTCACTTGATTTAGTTCACCAATTACTTCAACTTGCGATCGGTCCAGCTGAACTATGCGTACTGTAGATTTTTGAGGTTGGACATTTAACTTTGCAAAAATTGTTTTAGGCAAAATATTAGATGAAGCACCTGAATCTACCAAACAATTATGAAAATTTTTATTGAAAATTTTGTAAGTAAGAAGGAATGGAGGAGTATGGGATTTTGAAATACCACCAATTAAAGAAATATCATTTGGGTCAAATTTATTTTCCATATTAGTTGGAGGTCTTTCCATCTCATGAGAAGCTTGCGAGATTACAACGGCAAGAAGAGGTGCAACGGGAATTGCATGTAACTCTTTCAAACGTAATTTCTGTTGATGTTTTAATTTCCTCAATTCATGACAAGTAATGCTAGCCCTAGTCTTCTTCATGTCTTCAACGATATTATACTCCATCTCATCAGAACAAATTAGTGTTTTATATGAAGTTGATGAATCGGATTGGACAGGGCCTGTTTGAGTCACTTTTGGTGATGATTTCTTACCTGCGACTTTATCCTTGGATATCGAGCTTGTGCTCTTCTGTTTGGAACTAGGATGTGGAGGATTGAGTTGATTTCTACTTATAGAACTGACTAGCGATGCCTCTTCATCCTCTTCATCTGGAAGAATGAAGTCCCACATTCCCTGTAGCTCTACAACTTCATCTTCGTCAATAGATTCTTCATTGGAAACTTCCTCTTCTTCTCCTTCTGATTCTACATTTGTTATGGCATTGGGAGGCTTTGAATCAGTTGAAGGATTTTTTCTATAAGGCTTGTAGGGTTTCTTAGAATAAGTCTCTGCTACTTGTCTTTTAATGTAAACCATTTCATTAGACATGGTTTTTAAAACTTTCTGCAATCCTTCTAAATCAAATGGGTCCTTTAATTTCTTTTTCTTAGGGTCATCTTTAAAAGTAACCTTCTTAGATTTTCTCTCATCAACAACATTTTTCTTTTCTAAAGCTAAGATACACTTTTCTACTGCTATTGCTTCCTTCATGTTGTCGGCTAATGTTGTCTTGGCAGCCCTA
Source organism: Pinus tabuliformis (assembly GCA_031772625.1). Classification (NCBI taxonomy): domain Eukaryota; kingdom Viridiplantae; phylum Streptophyta; class Pinopsida; order Pinales; family Pinaceae; genus Pinus; species Pinus tabuliformis. Next base: position 442,370,651 of record CM062814.1, on the reverse strand, counting down.
TCAACAAAGATTTCTATGTTCGATGGTAGAGCAGATATGTACCATTCACTTAAAACTTCTTTGCTAAGCTTGGGAGCGGTTGGAATTTTATTCAAAAGCTTGTTGAAACACGAGTTAAAATCTTTGATAGGTTCTCTTGATTCAGTCTTAAGTTTCGATAGATCATTGATTAATGTTTCCATAGACCTATCATCACCAAACTTTGTCAAGAATTTCTCTTCAAAAATGTCCCAACTAGTAATGGACCCTGATGATAATGAGAAATACCAGGACCCAGCTGCTGCTTGCAAAGTATAAGGAAAAAGTCTAAGAACAACATCTTCATTTGAAACCCCATTTAAATTTATTGATAACATAAAGTTATTTATGTGTTCTTCTGCTAGCATGCCTGCTTCAGGGTTAAACTTGGGCAGCCATTTTTCAGGATGGGCTGGTAATTGACTCAAGGGCACAGGCATTGAGACTGCCCCTAGATTATTCCATGGGTTTTGAGCCATCGTTGAACTACTAATAGAGGAAAGCACAGACAAAGTTCCTTGTGGTTGGGAAGAAGAGGATATTACAGTTCCAGATGGTTGAGAAGCAGAGGTTGAAGTTCCAGTACCCTGTTGTATGACAATTTGGAGTGGGAGAGTGGATGGTTGACTTCGCAATGGAGAAGATGAAATGGATGATGATGATGAAAGAGTCTCACTATCAGACCCTTGAGGTGTCTTCCTTGCTCTTTTCCTTTTAGGTAGAGGTAATTCAGTTGGTTCAATACCAAACATTTCACTATGTAATCTGGTAAGAGGATGAGAAGGATTGTATTGCGAGGTCACGCTACCTTGAGATAATTCATATTTTTGTGGTGATATGGAAAATCCTTGAAGTTTATGTATCAAAGACTCAACTTTAGGAGGTTCGATAGTAGATCTATCTGAAATGTTTGGGTTTATGGCAGTGGTTTTTGTTTTCTCAACTTCTCGCTTAAGATTTAAAGACTTAGAATGCAATGGAGAAGTCGGGGGAGATGTTGAGGGCGATTTATTCTCATAATGGTGTTTAGATTTAGATTTACTAGCCATTCAACGTTCGGGCCCTCCTTCTAGTGCCAAATATGTTGATTCCCTGAAAATTGGGTCTACAACAAGGGGGATACCCACCCGGTCTGGACTTTGAAAGTAGCTCCTTTTCTATTTGGGATGGTGGGTCCGACTGGGGATAATAGGACTAGTTTCCTAATTTTTTTGTTATGATGCTAAGGGTTGATGTTTCCTTTTCTAAAAGTTTCTAAATAAAATGCTTTTAATCTAATCCTAATCTAAAACATGCAATTTTATTCTAATAAACAGAAACATCTAATTCTAAACTATCCTGGGACTAACTCTTCACTTATGCGATCTAAAATAGTTTCTAACAACAATTGGTAATAAATATCATTCAATTGCTACAAGAAAAGAATTCATTAAAAGTGAATTGTCTCGTATAAGAAATTAGTCGAAACAATTGTGAGAAACATATCGCATAATAAGTTATTCATACATTAAGCATAAACAGAATAGTCACCATCGTACAAAAGTGCCAAATGATAACTTAAACATTCAAGCTTTCATATATAAACAACTGAACATAACATATTACTTGACACATAAGCAAAAATCATTAAGAGATAAAAGTACCATTGATAACAAGTCCTACTCATGAACTTCAGCAATATAGATTTATCTTCTCATAATTCAATATCTACTAAGAGTACAGAAATGCATTTCAGTAGAAGACATTAAACACAGATATCAATAAATCTCGTTCCATTCATTCATCAAAACCTCCTCAGAGGGTGCAGAAGTGCATGTTCTGAAGAAATGTTTTTGACAAATTTCTAGACCCCTCTCTAAATGCATGAGAGGGGTTTAAGTACTACTAACTAAAGACTAAAAATAGTTTATTACAAAAATATAGGAGGTGGTTTAATTGACCATCCTCATCTAGGGAAACAATAAATAAAAAATAAAACTAAAACTATATCTAAAAATTAACTATGCATCTGTTCTCTGAGATCACAAGCATTCAACATCGGCTTCAGGAGTGTTGGTTAGCCGACCTTCGATTTTAGTTTCCCTATGAAAACAGAATCAGGAAGCACTGGCACTATCTTTTCGGCAGAATTTGTAAGGCATTTTTTAGAAGAATCTTCGACGAAAATCACATAGAGATATTTTTTTCGACGCATTACGAATTCGAAATACGTCGACAAAAATATCTCTATGTGATTTTCACTGAAGATTCTTCTCAAAATTGATATGGATCACAGAAGCCTAAATTATTTAATTTGTAAGGCATTTCAGAGTCATACATTGACTGTGTGGTTTAACCAAGTATTGCCAGTAGGTGTCCCAATTCAACTTAGTTAACTTCTTAATTGACACTGCCCTTTATTTAGCTCTCTTTCTCCAGCTTGTCTACAGTTGTTATACTTTTGGGAGAAATCTTGGAGCGGTTTTTGATATCAGATTTGATCTATGCAGATTTTCATTGACACAGTCAATGACATTGCTCGCTGCTATCACTTCTTCTTCCACTACCTGTTCTGCATTTTTTATCTGTGCATCCCACTAATTGAACATCATTTCTTTATGTGATTCATTGATCTTGAGTAACCCTTCTTTCTTGCCTTCCTCTGATTCCTACCATTTCAAATAATCAGAAATCTTCTTATCAATTAAATCATAATCGAGTCGCAAATCCATGACTTGACTGGTAATTTTGTCGCTCATCTCGCAATGGGAACTCCATTGCAATATTCTTTGGTAGAGTGCCTCTTGCTGTTGCAAGACTTGGTCATTCAAGGTAAGGGCTTCTGAGACAAATTATATGACTTTGGGTTCATCTTTATGCATTTCTAACATGGCCTGTAATTGATGTTCCTTTTCGGCCAAATTGCTTTGATACCCCAGCTGCATCTGTTGAAAGTCCTATTGTAATTTTTCCAATTTTTCTTCCACTTCCCGGTTAGTACTGGCCTGCTGTAACTGTTGTTGCAAAAATAGTATTTTTTCTTCTTTATCCTTAAGCAATAAGTGTACTTCATAGGCTTTATCAATAGTAGCAAAAGCATAGGCTCCTGTGATCTAGGATAACTTAGTCAAATTTTCTGTAGGATCAGTGGTAGGGTCTCGCCAAAGGACATCTAGCTGCTTTGCCTTAGGTGAGAGCACACTGTCTAATTTTCATTTCTTTCTCTATCTTCTTACCACTGCTTTGTGCTGCAGACTGTAAAATACATCTAGAGGAGGGATCTCCTCTATCTTCAGCATGATTTCAGATGATGGGGCTATGGGAATATGCTCCTTTTCTGGAGCATTGACGACTATTTCAATGACCATTCCTGTCATTGTCTGTGTTGTATTCTCAAGTGTCTTCATGTTTTTCTCCTTAGTATTGATTAATTCATTAAATGTTTCCCACTCTTTCTCTAGCTCAGTTCTTACTGGCTTTGTTGGCTGGATGAGAGGAGTGGGAACCTTCACTTGTGTTGGCGACAAAACTTGTTGTTTTGGGTTCTCTTTAGATTGGGTAGTATCCCTGACTGACCCTTCACTTTTATTATGGTCACTCTCTGACCGTTTAGACCGTTCTGGTGATTCTTTTCTAGACTTAGATTTGGACTTGTCTGTCCTCGAGCTTCCACTTATACTAATGCTGGGAGTGGGCTCCCTTATTGGTTCTAAGCACAACTTGTCTAAGGGGAGGTTTCCCAATCTCCGTTCTTTGTAGAGTTTGAACTTTTGGAATTCCGTTGGGCCAAACTAGATTTGGGCCATGTACAAAATGTCTTTAAGTGTGCTCTTTTGCTGGAAGATGTCATCAAAGAGATCATCTTCTTTATTGAATACCTTTATTTTAACAGCCATAGTAAAGTTTTTTATTACATCAAAGGGGTCAAACTGTCTCCCTAGAAATTTAAACAATCATAGACTCAGCATGTTGTCTACCTATCTAAAAGCATGACCTATATCAAACAGTGAAAAGGCCCCACAGGCCACAGGGAATTGTGGCCAAATGGCCTTTTTCTTGTCTTTTAATTCTTTGCTCATTCCTCCAACCCCTCAGGTTTGGTAGGCTACTTCACGGGCCATTAACTTATAAGGAACATACAATGGAAGTACATGAGGGGAAGCAATGCTTCCAAATACTCTAATATAAGTAAAAAACTCTTCTTCAAACCATCTTCTGACAGGGAGAATATCAATTTCAGCTTCGGGGGAAATTCTCGGGGCATCGTTATTATACAAAATTTTGTGAAGGGGTAACATAACTCCATGGAAAATTCTATAAAAATATGGGGTAAACTTAGAATCCCATAATTACTTATGGTAGATGTGAATGGGCAAGGGATTTTGTATAGTCCACTTCCAACCCATGAGAGGAAATCTAGAAATAAAATAGATTTCATCCATGACATAAGCAGCTAAAAAGAAAGGAGGATAAATCCTCGGAGAGGGAGTTCTTTTAGACTGATAATTCCAAATAGCAGAGGCTATGTTATCAGACAATATCTGGGCCCAATCCATAATAGTGGCATTAGTGGCTACATCTAATACGGGTAGCCACTCAGATGAAAACTTGTTGATATCAGGTCTTCCAAATAGCCTACATAGCATTGGAGCAGCAAAACAATACAAAGAGGAGAGGGAACCAGTACTGTACATACCATGTTTGTCCCTTTTTAATGGTTCTTCCTTTGCTAACCAACTTTTGGTACATTCTGCCAAATCTTCATTTTCTTTGGCGAATTTCTCCATGAACTGCTTGTTGTAGCTAGCCTGCAGCTCTGGTAAATGATACATAAGTCTTAAATCCTGTGGGGTAAATGACCCAATAAGCTCCTAGTCCCGAGACTTGAATTGTCTATCTATTATATCAACGTTGTCTAATACCCACTTGACCATGTCTATATAGGGAAGTATCTTAGGCCTTGCTGCTATGCAGTGCAATAATGAGCATGCAAGTTTAGTAAGTGATGCTTTAGATGACCCACATGCATCGGCTATAACTGTAACTTCCATAACTCTGGGGTTTTCTTCTTCTAGTAGACTATACATGCCTTGCCAAGTGGATATGCTAGCTTCTCTAATATAGGTGGTGTCTATGAATAAGGGCGTCATCTCTGTTTTCTCAGCAACAAGAGCTTTTCCCTTCTTTCCCATTACGTTCTTCACACTGGTCTGTACATTATTCCGCTTGTCGTCCCTGCAAGTTCACAGGTAAGGAATGAATAATGGTAAGTGATAAGGTGACGGGAAAGCTCTTTAATTTTGAAATCATATCAAATATATCACCCTACATGAAACAACCTTTCAATCAGATATAAATCTTTTCTCATATATGACCATCAATAAACCACTAAGTTGACATTAATGCCCATAACTCGGTATCAAATCACGAGAAATATTTCATTGAACGATGAGCCTTGTTGATCTGTGATAAATTGATTTTCTGACTTGCTTTGCAATATCGCAGATCGCAATATTGCTAATCCTTTTCGTTATCAATCATTTATTTCTTTATGCGACTGTGAGATGCGATTTGTGAGATGCTTTATCGCATATCGCAAGGTCAGGATATTTTATCTTAAGTGGTGGTGTGACATATGAAATCTGCATCATGCGATGAGTCTTGTAAGGAGCATGATCTCGCATCATCGCGTTTTCGCAATTTTGAAAGTTTCTTTATGTGATATCATCCTTTACCCTTTTGCAATGTGATGTTTATTGTTAAGAGAATGATTTTATTTGAAACTTATCATAATACTTAAGATTTTAGGTTTGCGAATGTTTTTCCTAAGCTTATGATAGTGTGTTTTATTCTAAGGCAAATATAGGTGCTAGTTTTTTATTTTTAGAAGGGTCCCCATTTATTTAGTTTTATTACTAATACTAAAATAAATAATGGGGTTGTTTCTGGCCACAACACTACCAATAGTTGAAGAGGTAGTGTCAGGAGGTCTAGGATCATCATTAGGTGGTTGTGTCATAGTTGGTGTTATGGTCTAGCATGTCATCTTCTTCTACATCATTCTATATCATTGTAAAGTGGACCATTTTCCCTTGTACGGGAGTCCATTCTTCTTTTATTCTTCTATAGGGTGGTAGGGTGGTGCTAGGGTGAGTTGTAGCTCATTAGGTGTTGGGGAATTTGTTTAGTTAACTACTGAAGAATCTTGGGCGTTGGAGTGTCCATCCAGTGGGAGCTGGAGAAGAATGTTTTTCTAGATTCTAGGAAGTTGGAGGTTTCTTTTCAATTGGAGTTGAATATTAAAGAATTATTAGAAAAGTGTTCGATGGTTTTTGACCCAGAGGAGGATTTCAACCTAAAACTTTTGTGACGCTTGTGTTCTTTTATTCACTGTTGTTACGCATAAACATTAATGATAATTGAATATTAACTAATGATATTAAAAGATTTAAAAGTGCTAATTTCTAAGGAATACTTATTCACCCCCCCCGCCCAGTATTTTCCAACAATTGGTATCATAGTTTGGTTCCTTTAATAGAAGTTTAACAACTGGAAGGAGATCATGGAGCATACCAAGAATGGTGTACCTCTATTCAATGACAATAATTATGCACTCTGGAAAGGAAGAATGGAGGTCTATCTCTTGGCACAAGGTTACGAAGTATGGGACACTGTTCAAAATGGATTTACACCAATTGCGGATGAACAAGGTAAGAAGAATTTGGTAAATGATGCAAATTAGCAAAGATTATTATTATTAGTGTACTTATTGAATCTACTTATCATAAGGTGTTGGGTTGTAAAACCCCCAAATATGTATGGGACAAGCTTGAGAATATATATGCAGGTGACTCAAATGTCAAAGAAGCAAAGATTCAAATCTATAGAGAAAAATTTGAGCAACTCAGAATGAAAGAAGATGACAACATTGCTACATAGTTCCAACACATTGATGAAATAACCAACACTCTGGACGAATTAAGAGATCCTGTTGACGAGAGGACTATTATACAAAAGATTCTTAGAATGTTGCCAAGAAGATTCAACCCAAAGGTATCAGTCTTAGAATAAAGTGCAAATCTGGACAAACTCAACAAAGAGGAATTACATGGAGTTCTCATATCATATGAAATGAGACTTGATGAAGAGGAGGGTACTTCGCATCTAGAAACTATGTCTGTTGCATCTAAGAAAACCAATAAGGACAAACAACCTACAAAGGCAAAGACCTGCACCTACAAGTGTGAAGAAAAGGAAGATGATGAAGAAGGGTTTTTCAAATGGAGAATATTCTTAATTTACAAGAAAACTAAAAATTGGTAAGGGAAAATTCAAAGGTAAACTTCCATTGATATGTTCCGGTTGTGGTGAGGTTGGGCATTTCGTAGCAAAATGTCCGAACAGAAGTGATGGAAACTCAAAAGGAAAGAAAGACCTATAAATTATATAATCTAAGACGAAAAAAATATTGGAGAGCATAAATGTTACATTTGACGAAGATAGTGTTCTAACAAATAATGATGAGGATGTAGAATCTTTGAAACTTGAGACAGAGCCTAAAAAAGGTACAGAGAAAATTCTAGAACAAGAAGCAACTGTCAACCAGGAAGAAGTAAATAATGATCAACAAGATATACAGGAACCACAACAAGAAGCTCCTCCAAAGAGAACAAAAGAATGGATTCAAAAGAACTATCCATCAAATCAAATCATTGGTGACATAAATGAAGGAATTGGAACAAGAAAAGTTCGTCAGCTTCATTCATCACAACAAGCTCACATTGCTTTTCTAGCAACCTTTGAGCCTAGTAGTTTTAAGGAAGACAACCAGAATGAACATTGGGTAGCAGCTATGAATGAAGAATTGGATCAAATCGAGAAGAATAACATGGGGAATTAGTTCCACGACCAAAAGATAAAAATGTCATTGGGACTAAATGGTTGTTCAAGAACAAATTGAATGAAGATGGATAGGTTACTAGAAACAAAGAAAGACTGGTTTGCAAAGGCTACGCACAAGTGGAAGGAATTGATTTTGACGAAGCATTTGCACCAATTGCTAAAATGGAAGCCATCCGGATGTTTCTCGCCTATGCATGTTTAAGAAAAATAAAAGTTTACCAAATGGATGTTAAGTCAGCATTTCTAAATGGAGAATTAGAAGAAGAAGTTTACATCAAACAACCTGAACGTTTCTACTATAAAAAAAAGAAGACTATGTTTGCAGGTTAAAGAAGGCTCTATATCGTCTCAAGCAAGCTCCAAGAGCATGGTACGCTTGTCTTGATGGATATTTACGTCAACAAGGGTTCAAGAGAGGTACTGTTGATAGCAATATTTATCTACAAATAGATAAGGATAATTTAACAATCATTGAGGTATATGTGGATGATATAATATTTGGTAGCAATGATGATCGACTAAGTAAGAAATTTTCTATAAAGATGCAAAGTGAGTTCGAGATGTATTTACTTGGTGAGTTGACATGCTTCTTAGGGCTTCAAATATCTCAGCAAGAAAAAGGAATATTTATATGTCAAGCCAAGTACATCAAGGAAATGCTCAAGAAATTCAAAATGGAAGATTGCAAACCTGTCCTTACTCCGATGGTAACAGGGTGCAAATTGAGCATAGACGACTCATCTAAGGATGTGGATTAGACGTTGTACTTATCTAGGAATGGTAGTATTCTATATGTAACAACCTCCCGACTAGATGTTATGCAAGGAGTTGGACAAGTAGTAAGATTCCAAGTAGCACCAAAAGAATCACATATTATTTCCGTCAAAAGAATCACATATTATTTCCATCAAAAGAATTCTTCGATATCTAAAGGGCACAATAGAATATGGCTTGTGGTATCTCAAGGGCAACATTCTCATTATTCAAGCCTTTACAGGTGTATATCAGGCAAGAAGCATTGATGATCGTAAGAGTACTAGTGGAGCAGTATTCTATCTAGGTGGTTGTCTCGTATCATGGTTGAGCAAAAAGCAAACCTCAATCTCGTTATCTACAATGAAAGAAGAATACATTGTAGCAATAGCTTGTTGTACTCAAGTCCTTTAGATGAAACAAACTTTACAAGATATTCAAGTACAATTCAGTGAGCCTATTCGCATCTTCTGTGATAACATCAGTGCCATCAATATCTCCAAGAATCTTATCATGCATTCAAAAAAAAAATACATTCTGATAAAATATCATTTTTTTAGAGAACAAGTCAATGAAAAGAATTAGAAACTTGAATATGTTGGTACAAAAGAACAAATCGTTGATATCTTCACTAAACCTTTTCCTCATGAAGCATTTTAATATCTTTGCCAAAAGCTTGGGATTCTCCCAAGTTATCATTAGATTTTCCTTATTCGGAAAATAAAGGGGGAGTGGAAGTGTGTACAAGTTCACAGGATGGTTGTGTGTCAGGGTAGTTACCCTTTGCCATTGATGTCAAAGGGGGAGAGAAGGAAGTAGGAAGATGTGCCATGATCACAAGGGGAGTACTTGTGTTGCCATCAATGCCGAAGGGGGAGATGTTTTATCTAAAGATGATTTGAGGTTGTTATTGATGTCAACCCAAGCAACACCAGGGGCTACCCTGGTCTTGCAAGGGAATTTTGACTTGACAGCTTACTCTATTTTGAGTCAAGTATCTTCTAGATAGATTCTACTCGTCGAATCTATCTATAAATTATGTGATAATATATCTAGTATGTTGAAATCTATACATGGGTTTAACATATGATAAGTTTGTATATATTCAAGTCTACTCAACAAAAATCATGTATATATTCTAAGTTAAAGCTAATCAGGGTTTCTAATGCTACTTGGTGATGACAGTTAATAAATTTTGTATTATTTTCACTGTCTGTTAATGATATCTTGATCAAAATGGTGTGTATCCAATGTGGATTGGTATATCTTTGGTTGTGCAATGATTTGATCTGGTTACAATGGTTGGTTAAGATTTAGTTTAGTGATTGGTTTTCTTTAGTATTTAGTAGCTTGATATTTCAGTGATTCAGTTTTTTCACAGTGCTTCAGTGATAGAGTGGTTCATTTGATGTTTTGATTTGCACTTATTATTGGTGTGCATCAAGTGTGGAAATTTGATGAAAGGTGGCTTGCATGTTTTTAATGGTTTTAGTCACATGGATCCATTGTGAAATATTGTGAAATGTGGTCCACAAGGTGCTGAGGGTTGTGGTCTTCAGTGAGGAGGTAGGAGCTCCCTTCATATATGAGTCGGTAAACAATATTAGGGGGTTGTAGCTTCCTTCTAGTGGGTGGTAGAGTATTGGATTAAGGGGGACTGACCCAAGTTTAGAGTTGTTTGCACCAACCAACAAAACCCTAACTATTGGCCCTTTTAGCAAAAACCTGCATAGCGCGAGCTGTAGTCTCACCCGAAGCAGTATTGGGGGATGTGAGAACTAGGTTTCTACATCAAGGAATATGTGATAAATGGTTCTTAAGCTCTGACAGTTCAGATTTGCCTTCGTGCATATTGGTAATCTTCTAGGGCTCGTTACTGTAATTAGGGTAAAATTCCTTCTAGACCTTCACGAAGGTCTACGATCAGTCTTTGTAGACCTTAAAAAGATAATGTATCTACTTTCACGCATCAATAAATAACCCTAGATCTAAGTTCATGTGGATCTATCCAACACATTAGAAAAAATAACAAAAAGAACTTTTATCTTCATAAAACTAGATAACTACTTAAATCATGCATGAATAAGACAGATTCAGTTGGTTCATGGAACATTCATTCATTATTTCATGAAAACATATCATCCACCGACATAATATAACATAAACAGAATCAATAGAAATGCACAGTAATTTGTCAAAATCAATCTTTATTGATGTTCAATGTTTATATTACAGACTCTTCTACCTAGCACACTCAGCTATAGGGGTCCACGCACTCAGTTGCAGACTTACCAATGCCTCCTATGCACTTAGCTGCAGGAACCTTCCCCTGATTTCCTAAGTACAATAAGTAAAGCCTTCCTACCTTAGCTCTTGCCCAACACTCTCTATCTTGACTTAGCTTACTCGTTCTAAGTTATCTCTAAGCCTCTCTATAACTCAACTATTTATAGCCTTCTCAATACAATACCATGGTCCCCAAACCATGGCTGAGTCTCAAAACTAACTTAGCTACCTATCAAACAAGGGGCTAAGACCCCTTTGACTCATATCTATCTATGTGCTCTACATCCACATATCGTGGAGACTTTACATCTTTCACAAAAACTTATACAAAATTTGGGTTAACTAACCCCAAAACTGACCCTAGGGACCTTATCCCAATAGGCCCCCAACACAAATATTGTGACTCACCCTCGAGTCACTCAACTGGCACCTTGATCTTGTTGCGAAGACCACCCATATGAACCTGCATCACTGCGACTTCAATAATGCTTTGTGCCACAGTTTGTTGTACCTATTCGACCAATTTCTCTGTTGTTGGCCCCTCCACTACTAGGCACATTTTCTGTTATGTTTGTTGTAGCCCTTTGAGCCTTTCCTGAAGTGACAGAGTAAGATGACAAGCTTCCTCTAGCCAAGACTATAATCTAGCCTTTAACAGGGCCTCTTTTCGCTGCAATTCTTCCACATGTGCTTGCAGCTACTTTCCCTCCTGTAACTTCGTGAGGCATTACGCTGGAGCCAAAGTACACGTAGTCACGAGAATCTCATCATACTGCCTCTGTTTCTCGTCGAAATTGGTGGTCAACTTCTACAGGTTTGGGTCCTCATGTATATTTGTCCATATCTCCATTGTTGCATCAAACATCTAGGAGAAGTCAATGACTGCAATATCCAATGTGTTCATTCCATCCTTGATTGTTGCTCCGCGTTGCTCCCGAACCTTTGGTGGAGTCATTGGCTACAACTTCAACTACAACTCTATTATCTTTATTTGGAAGTCAAAAGTAACCCTGCCAACTTCATCCTTCAATGCATGTACTGCATGAGGCAATTTCCTCACTTTCACTGAGGCTTCAGCATCCTTCGGGATTTTCAATTCTGGCACTGTTTTACAGGCCTGTTCTATCATTGTCTCCAAGCTCTGACTTCATTTTTGTATCACTTCCTTTGCCTTTAGTGCCTAAGTTTTCTCCGCGAACATGTGTTCATTTTTTACTTTGAACTTGCTAATGACTGTGAGGCCGCACTGCTCCTGAATATTCAGTTCATCTGAAACTCCCTAATGCAATGCATGGAGGGTTTGGAGTGATAACACAGCCAAATTTAGCCCCATGTCTTTCACTGTGTTGATCACAGCGAGATCCTCATCTGACTCGATGTGAACTGACCCCTCTAGTAATGGTATGACTCTAAGGTCCAGAGTCTGTTCCAGCTCTACCACTGTTCCACTTCCCTGTGTCAGGCTCGCTTGCACCCTAATCGCTTGCCCGACACTTGCTTGAATCCTGTTAGCCTATATCTGCAGCTCACACATATCCTTTTGGATGCTCCCCAATGTCTACATATATTGTTGCTCAAACTGCTACAACACCTCAGTCGTTGTATCTCGAACCTTGTCACCGATCTCATCGAGATCACCTTCTGCCAGCACCATTGGATGGAGATGCATCTTCTTATCAGACTTATGCTTCTTCTGTTGTCCACCCTTCTGTGCTTGCCCATGCTCTTGAGGGTGAAAGGAGTTCTCTTCTCCTCAGCACCGCCTCTTCCCTGTTTTGACAACTCTTGCTCGTCAGTGTGCTCCAAAGCTGATTTTTCACCTTCGTTTGTATCATGTCATTCTATCTCATCTTTATCTTTGGTAGCACACTCTTTCTCCACTCGCTCATTCTCCGCAGCTTCCTTAGAATATTCCTTCTTCTTCTACTCAGCCAAGCCAAGCGTAGACTTCTGAGCCACTTCCTTTCGCTTCTGCTTAGGAGAGCTCTCTACACATCTTCTTGTTCCCACATCAAGGCTTGTAGGTTCACGTCACTCTATTGGCCAATACCCCACGACCTCCTGAACATCTGTCTCTGACACCAAATAGGACAACTTGTGCCATACGTGCTTTGGGTCCTTCCACACTTTGATTGACACACTGTGGAAGTCGGCCTTGAACTCCATGTAGGTCGTCAACTATGTGAACAAGGTTGGGGACAACCTTCACCTTTGACTGATGACCATATGCAGGTCCATTTCTACCAATATCTAGAAAAATTTTGACTCCTTGATCCTTGCTAGATCCTTTGTTGACCACAACGAGGTGAACCGTGCTGCCTTGGGTAAATCTTCCTTGTACGGGGGGAACTGACTGTCCTCTAGCAATCTCCAAGCTACTAAAACAATAAACAACAACAACCATGCATAATGGAATGACTTGCTTTCTTCTTTGGCTTATCGGTAGTTCACGAGGAACTCCTGGCATAGATACTTTTCCCAATTGTATTAGACACCCTTCATGCAATGTGTTGCAAGTGACACGACTGGTGCCAGAACTTCATCTACACAAAACTTCCTCATGATTTTTCCGGCAAGAGTCTAGGTAGCGAATTGTACTTCCTGGTCTTGAATTGAGTGGATAGAGTATCTGCGTGACTTTTTAACAAGACCATACTTTGCCTTCATCTTTTCTGCCAAGTATTTTTCCTCGATTTTTTTGACAATTTCCTTGGTAGGGTCCGCTTCATTATCTTATGGATCAACATGTCTGTAATCGGGATGGGCTCCCCAAGCCATAGACACACACCGTGTACCAGCATGAGGAGCTTGCACACACATACTGTGTTGGTGGTTGATCAATTATAATGTGGTATGCAGAGCATGTGCAACAACCCCACCTGCTCAACACTACGGACTCACTTCATGGGCTCCAACTATGTAACCCTTGTCTCTTCATAGTATATGTTCGTCATATACTTGTTGGTTTCCAAATGTGGGAACCTCTCGTGGTCCACGAGATCTGAATCCTCCATTTTCAATACTGGAATGTGCGCTAATGGAGGAACTTCAAATTCCACCTGTTCAGGCAATAGGGGAGTCGACACTATGAACTTTCCAGAATTTTGGTCCTTGGTAACTTTGGTTCGGCCCTTCCATGAAGGGATATATTTGGCGAGCCGAGAGATAGGATCAACCTCTTCGACATCTACTTCCTCTACACCTTGGTATTCTTCCTCTTCTAAACAACCACTTTCTTTGGCTATTTCTATTTTTTCTCCTTTTGGCACACTTCCATATTCTTCCTCGGTGACATTCTCGCCCGTATCAGCTTCTTCTATTTCTCCTTTCTGGCTGATTGCTTCTCTTTTACATCAGATTATTTCTATTTTGTAGTGGATTTCTGTGGCCTTGGAAACCTCAGCATGGTAGGCATATGGGTTGAAGCTTCCATACTCGAAATCTCAGGGCTCGACACGTCAGACACATTAGCTTATGAACTTATGCCTTCTACGGGATTTGTGGCAGTCATTTGCTGGAGAACAAGTCTCTGCTCAATTTTAGGAAATGTTGCAAATACTAGACTGACAATAAAGTCCTCCCAAACCTTACGATTCATAAGTGTTGAACAAAAAAGTTCTCAACCAACTCTTAGAATGTAAAGTGTTCATCGCTAGAAAAACACGTATAATTTATAAGAAGTTTTGAATTCAAATTCGACTGTTCCCCCCAAATTTTGATAATAAATGCATTCTTGGTGGTAAAGATCCAAATACGTTTGCCATAAATAGCACCTAACCACTCCTCTTAACTGATTTTTTGCCATCAAATCATGAATAGTAACCTCAACGGCCGCTTTTGGACCCACCTACACGGCACCATACTCCATGGCACAACTCATCCAGTGCAGCTTCACCCATCGCACCTAGTCGGGAAACATAGTTTATAGTCTCGTAATCCCTTTAGCTACCTGAATTACTAAGACTAGATTTCTATCATATAGTCATCAAGCAGGGGCAGGATCCCCTGTGTACAACTTCAAACTACTTCCGTTCACTTTTCCAAGGAATGGTTCACCATTTAGCTTCGCGAGATGAACTGCGCCCCCATCTGTGATCTTCTTAATAATGTATGGCCCCAACCAGCTCATTTGAAACTTTCATGGAAATTTCGTGAACTTGTTTTCATATAAAAACAACAAGTTATCTGCCTTGAATGTGTGAAACTTAATATTCCAATCATGCCATTCCTTCTCATGTTCCTTTTTCACTTACTGGTGAAAGCCTGCAAGGAGGTAGTCTTTCTTCCAACTCCATGATCTATGTGAACTGTTCCTCCAAGGTCTCGCAGTCCACCATCTTAGTCAAGGCTGAAATCCATAAACTTGGCACAATATACTCCAACAACATAGCTCCTTGAATTCCATAGACCAGCCTGAATGGTGTTTGTCCTATCAACTTCTTGTGGGTCGTCCTATAAGCCCATAATACAACTGATACATGCATGTCCTAGTCATTCCTCTGTGTATTGCATACCTTTGTCAATGCATGCTCCAAAATTTTATTAAAATCTTCCAACATTCCATTCGCTTATGGGTGATAGGACGTGCTCTTTTGATGATACACCTAAAATTTTTCCAACATTGCATTGGTCATCTCGTTAAGGAAATGCATACCCCTATCACTCATCAAAATCTTAGGACAACCAAACATTGTTAAGATGTACTCGAATAGAAACTTCGCAGCTATGGCCGCAATACAATCCTTTACTGGTTGCGCTTCTACCCATCTGGTTAAATACTCTGTTGCAGTAATAATATACCACACTCCCATCTACTTTCTTGGTGATTGTATGGGACCTATAATGTCAATGGCCCATTTCTCAAATACCTGCAATGAAACATGGGGATTTAAAGGCAATTCATCTCTTCGTGAAGGCTTCCCCATCCTTTGGAATACATTGCATGCCTCGCAGTACGTCTTAGAATCCTTGCATAATGTTGGCCACCACAACCCAACACACAAAATCTTCTGCGCGGTTGCCTTCCCTGCATAGTGGCCTCCTGCCACTGCTCCATGGGCTTCAGCTAAGATACTAGCGCATTCAAACTCTGGAACATAGCTCTGCAATATCTCATCTGACCCCATCTTATACAAGTGACCCACAATTACTAAAAAATCCACAACATGCACTACTAACTCCTTCTGTTGAGTGAAACAACCTTCTTGGGTTGTTCTTGTTGTTAAGAACTGAATAATATTGACAAAATGATTGTCTGCGATGTGCACTGCAAAGAGTTGTGTGTCTACCAGTCCTTCCTTTGGACTATTTGGTTCCTCACCTATTTCAATCCTGGATAGATGGTCTGGGCCTGCATTCATCCTTCTAGACTTTACAATCACGTCAAAATCATACTCCTAGAACAATAGGAACCATTAGCCAATATTCCCCCCCAGCACAGGCTTATTGACCAGATTTTTCAGCGTGGATTGATCTATATACATTTTAAGTTGTCCACTTAACAAATAATTTTTGAACTTCTACAGCGTGTAGACCATCGCCAGCCCTTCATGCTCTGTGGTGGATTAATTCTTCTCAGATTTGGATAACTTCTTGCTCGCGAAATCTATCAGATGATCAATTTATCCTTCACCTGCCTGTGATAATATAACTCCTAGTGCAATACAAGATGCATCAACATGCACATCAAACTCCTTTTTCTAGTCGGGAAATACCAAGATAGGTGCGGTCACCATTTTCTCCTTCAAGACTTCCAATTTGCGCTGATAGTCTTCATCCCAGCAAAACATTGCATCCTTTTTTAATAATTTCTCCAACGACACGGTTATCTATGCATATGCCTTGATAAAATTTCTATAGGACCCAGTGTGTCCCAATGTCACACGCAGTTGTTTCACATTCCTAGGGGCTTCCAAGTTGACAATTACAACAATCTTGGTAGGGTCCACCATCAATCCCTGCTTACATGCAACGTGTCCAAGAAAAATCCCAAAAGACACACAGAATATACATTTATTTAAGTTCAAAACGATCTGATACCTTTGACATGTATCCAGCATGAGGCACAGATTTGCAACATGGCGCTTCACCAACCCAAACACGGTCCAATCATCAAAGTATACTTCAAGGAATTTATGAATGAACTCTTTGGACAACGCGATCACTACCTGGGAAAAAATTGCAGGCGCGTTCTTCAATCTGAATGGCGTAACTGTATATTGGAAGCAACCCCACTTAGTTGTGAAGGTTTTTTTTCTTCAATCCTCTGGTGCAATCTTTATTTGATCATAACCCAAATACCCATTAGTAAATGAATATGCCTCCTAGCTACCAACAGTCTCTAATAATTCGTCAGTAAACAGTGTCAGAGATGGATTATACACACAACCATCATTTAGCTTCCGCAGGTCTACACATATGTGGATCTCGCCCTTCTGTTTCTTTTCTTGGACCACCATAGGGTTTACCTAATATGATTCTTCTACCTGCTTAATGATACCATCTTCCAACATTTTATCCAGTTCTAGGTGCACCTTCTCCTTATACTTTGGATTCAGTCAATAAGGTTGCTACTTAATAGGCTTCGTGTCCACTTTCAATGTAATATTCTTAATGCCTAAATCTATGACAATCCCTTTCAAATTTGAGAACTTCGTGTGGAATAAGTCCTATTACTCGCACAGCAACTCAGCTGCCTTATCAATCGTATCTACGTCTGAATAATATCCTATTTTTGTGAACTTAGGTTCTTCTTCAGATCTAATGTTTACCTGCCGAGTTTTCAGAGGTTCTGATATATCCGGGTTCACCACCTTCACTCCTTCAACTTTGCATTGTCCTTTGGCTTCTGGAATGCTAACATTTCATGGATCATCCTCTTCTTCAGCAGTCACATTATATAATTCGAGTGCATGGTGCACCATGTGTCGGCTGTGTGGGGCCTAACCCAGGTTCAACGTTAGTTAGCCAACCAAATCCCTACACTACTAGCCCTTTCAGCATCAACCTGCGGAGCACAGATTGAAGTCTCATCTAAAGCAGTATAGGGGGCTACTGGAACCAAATTTTTGCACCCTGAGATGATCGTGAATGTGGGTTTGTTCCTTCTATTCATGCTTTTGCGCAGGTCATTAAGTTCTAGGGCTTTGTCTATCTAACCATATATTTTGCGCTTTGGTACCTCCGCGAAGGGGTACGATTAACCTTCGCGCAACCCTAACCTCTAGTTCGAGTACTTTCACACTACTAGGGCAATGTATTGTGTAGATTCTGAGATTACCTTAAGTGTCTTACTTATCTTATTAAACAATCAGAGTTAGCACCACGTAAATAGATATTCTTACTTGCGTTCAATTAACCAATGTAATTACATACGTTCGCGCATCACATAAGCATTTTAAATGAAATTCATACACAATATGACAAGATGCATTAACAGGAAACAAAGACACAAAATTTGTAGAATGCTTCTCTTTATTGATATCTTCATATGATTACAAAATCTGTCCGCCCTACGCACATAGCTACAGGGTTCCGCGCACTTAGTTGTGGACTTCGACCCTAGGCCTCTACGTACTCGGCTACAGAGCCTCTACCTATGCTAAGACTTGAAACTTAGACTTCTAAAGACTTCCTACTTATCGCTCAATACTTCTTACTTCTTCTTAACTACTTAGAGCGTACTTACTTAGCTATTTTTATACAATCCCATGGTCTGCGGACCATGTGTAGATCTTTACAGCTAAATTTACACTTTACAAAATAAGGGCAGACAACCCTTTATGACTCATGACACCTTCGTGCTCCAAGACCACAAAGTGCAGATACTTTACAACTTTATTACAAAACTTGACCCAAAACATGGGCTTTTAGCTCCAAAACTATCCTTGGGGGATCCTGTTCCCAATAGGCCCCCAACACAAACTTCGTGACTCGCCCTTGAGTTAATCTGCAGGTGTGGATATCTTAGCGCGAAGACCTCCCAACTTGACCTATATGACCACAACCTCGACAATGCACTATGCGGTCCCTGCTTCGCGTCTTCAACCATCTGCTCGGTCACTACTCCTGAACTGTTGGCATGAAGCTTTTGCTAAGTTGCTTGCAAAGTCACAAGCTTTCCTTCAATAGAGGTCATAACCGCATAAGCCTCATCCAACTAGGGCTTTAGTCGTGCCTTCAACACTACTTCCTTGTGCTACGCTGCATCCACCTGTTCTTTCAGCTGCTTAGCCTCCTGCAACTTTACCAGTCTCTATGTGAGCGCGATGGTTCGCGCAGTGCCTTTGACCTCATCATAGTGTTGTCGTAGCTCACACGCTTCTATCTCTAGTCATTGTACATTAGGATCCTCCTGCAAACTCATCAGGACCTTGAAAAAATACTCAAAAAGTTATGTATAGTCTTCTACTACACCATCAACTGCCATTATTGGCTCAGTGACACTGGTTGCACGCTACACCTTTACTTTTGGTAGGGTTGAAGGTTGGGCCTTCAATTATAATTCAGTGATCTACAGGTTCAATTCCAACTGAACCCTCGGCATCTTTGTGTAAGCTTCATGCACCCCTGTAGCTAGCTTGCAGGCACGCACCTCGACTAGTTCTTCCTCGAGAATGGCCAACTTTGGGACCATTCGGCATGCCTCCTCTATGACTTGCATTACATGCTTGTTTTGGTTGGTCGCCTCAGTCACGACGGCAATGGCAGAGACTTGTTGTAGTGTCATCTGCTCATTTTAATCCACTACTCATTGATCACCTATAGGGCATGGTGCTCACGGGCCTTCAACTCCGCAATCACTCCATCCTGCAATAGGTGGAGTGCTTAGCGAGGGAGTGTTGCCAGATTCAATCCTACTTCCTTGAGGGCATTGATGGCAGGCTTGTCAGCTTCATTCTCCATGGTCAGTGCTCCATTGGGCAACACTATCGCACTAGAGACCCTTGCACGCAACATCTTGGCAGCTTCTGAAGTGATGATGGCAAGGCTGGTGGACACCATGCCAGACTGTGATGCGAGGGTCTACATCTCCTACAGACTTGTCTGGATAGCCCCAAATATTAGTTTTTTTTGCTGCTCAAACTGTTGTAGCACCTCCGTGGTAACATCCCACACTGTGTCGCTGATGTCATGCAAATTGCCCTCTCTGAGGGTGATTGGGTACAACGATGTCTTAGTGGCCTTGGATTTTCTCCTAGACCCTCCTTTCTCTTGCTCCCTTGGATGTTTGCTACAGGAGAACGTCCCCTATGGGTCCATGACGTGCTGCTCTGTCTGCTCATCCATCTCTTCCTCTATCTTGGGTGAAGGAGACCTCACGCCTTTGTTAGAGCCCCGCTCTATTCCACCTGTTTTCTTCTCCGTCTACTAAGCAGCATCGTGCTCCACCTGAGCCTTCTCAGTAGCCTCCTTCTTTCTCTTTTTGGCCAGCTACGTCATCTTGAACTTAGCTTCCTCTTTTTTGCGCTGCGCAGCAGACTTGCTCCCTCCCACTGCCAAGTCTGTTGTAGTGCACCATTCTGCCGACCAGCGATCAAGTACTACATCGATGGCATCATGCATTTCTAGGTAAGGCAAGTTATACCATGTTTTCACAGGGTCCTTCTGCGCCCTGATGGACACACGGTGAAAATCTACCTTAAACTCTGCGTAGCCCTATAGGTTGGCAAACACTGTAGGCAACAATCATGGTTTGCGATTGATGGCCATGCAGATGTTCATTTCCATCAAGATCTAGAAGATCTTGTTGTCCTTGATGCATTGTGCATCCTTGGTCACCCACAATGAAGCATACTTCGCTGCTTCAGGTAGGTCTGGTGTGACCAAAGGGAATTGACTATCCTCTGGTAGCTCCCATGCTACCAGCACAATAGACAGCAAGAGCCACGCGTAGTGGAAAATCTTGCTGAGATCCTGTGCCTCGTGGTAGTTCACTAGGAGCTCTCTGCAGTGATAGTCCACCCAATTGAACTGGACTCCTTCGATGCATTGGGCTACTAGCATGATGACAGACACCGAAACCTCATCAGCGTGACACTTCCTCATCACCTTCCCTGCCAAAATTTGTGTGGCCACCTTTATGGTAGGTTCACTGATACTAGATATGGCATATCCACATGGCTTCTTCACCAGATTAAACTTCTCCTTCACGGCCTCTGCAAGGGCCTACTCTCCACCTTTTCCGCCAAACATAATGGTCGTATTTTCTCTTGTGTAGGGCGGTTGAGTCATTCTATGGATCAATCTATCAGTGATGGGTATTGGCTCCTCCCGCCACAAAAACCCATCATGCACCAAGCATAGTAGCTGCTTGATGACCAAGACTATAATTGGGGTGTGGTTGTGGTGCGGCACCCATAGCATGTTGAGTAGACCTACCTTGTCTACTCCTTTGAGCCAACTCCATGGCTCCAATGTGGTCATCCCAGTGGTTGTATCGATAATGTGGCGCATCAATTGCTCGATCGCCTAGTGTGGGAACTTCTCATGGTCAGCCAAGTCCCAGTCTTCGAGTTTTAGTAGAGGATTCTGCCCCAAGCGTGGTCCTTAAAAACCAATCTCATCTGGAAACAGTGGGGTTTGTAAGGGGACCTTGCTCTCGTCGATATCTTTCAGTACCTTGGTCTTGCCCTTGCACGAAGTTATGTACTCAAGCAACCGAGTGACAGGTTCAACACCCTAGACTTCAACTTCCTCCACATCTATCCCAACATCCTCATCATCCATCAGGATGTCTTTGATTTCTTCCTCCTCCAGCTCTATATTGATGGCTTTTCCCTTTTCTTGTGTGGTGGGCTTGTCCTTTGGTGGGTTTCTTCTCGGCGATGCGCAAACCAGTATTGCAGGTTGCTTGCCCTTCTTATCATGCTCTCCTTGGTTTGGGTAGGCTTTATTCTTAGCGTCCGTGGTGATTTGGGGACATCCACTAATACTTCAGCAACTTCTGGAGTAGCTTCTTCAACCTCCATAACCACTTCCGGCATATCCTCCTCGGCTATCAGTTCTTCGGTGTCCACAGCTATTGTAGGTGTCAACATAACGCTACTCAACAATGCTCGTGTCATCTTTGGTAAGTTCTCAAGCGCTGAATTCACTATCAGAGCTTCAAAGAAATATCGGTTCATCTACACCTGAGAGCTCAACAACTCAATTCTCAAAATGCCAAGTGTTTTTCACTGGGTAACCACCAGTAATTTATAGGGAATTTTGAATTGAAATCCGATAGTTCCCCCCACAATTCGTTCATTAATTCCAGATTGGCGACATATTTTCAAGGATTAGACCCATAAAATTCATCTTAAATGCTAGTCACCCACTCCATTTGGCCACATTTCTATCGTCAAATCACGAACAGTGACTTTAACGGTCACTTTCTGGCCAACCTACGCGATTTCTACCTAGGTAGCACAGCTCCCTTCACGCTGTTGCGACCCCTGTGACACTTCCCTACTTTGCACAATCCTTCAATCGCGTAGCTCCCAAACCTGGGCAGTGTAGTTTATAGTCCCCTGCCTCCTTTCAGCTTCCTGCAGCGTTAAGACTGTGCTACCTTCATATAGTCACATGGCCAAATCACCAGCATATG
Organism: Pinus tabuliformis; assembly: GCA_031772625.1. NCBI lineage: Eukaryota > Viridiplantae > Streptophyta > Pinopsida > Pinales > Pinaceae > Pinus > Pinus tabuliformis. Next base: position 442,348,126 of record CM062814.1, on the reverse strand, counting down.
GCTTCAATTGACTGCCATTCACCTTTCCTAGGAAGGGATTTCCATTCAATTTGACCAATTGAACCGCTTCTCCATCAATAATCTCCTTAATGACATAGGGCCCTAACCAGTGCATTCTGAATTTCCCTAGAAATTCGTCAAACTTGCTATCATATAACAAAACTAGGTCATTTACCTTAAAGGTGCACAGCTTGATGTGCCAATCATGCCACACTTTTTCGTGCTGCTTTTGGACCTGCTGGTGAAATCCAACTAGAACTCTTTCTTCTTCAAGCTCAACCAACTGTGCGAGCGTCTCTTCCAGGGCTCTGCAATTCGTCATACCTGTGAGTGCCGCTATCCACAGACTAGGCACAATGTATTCCATGAGAATCACCCATTCAACCCCATATACAAGCCTAAAGGATGTTTGTGCAGTCAACTTCTTGCATGTCGTCCAATAGGCCCATAGTACTGTGGGTATGCGCAGGTCCCAATCATTTTACTGAGCATTGGAAACCTTGGTTAGTGCAGTTTCCATAACTTTATTGAATTCTTCCACCATCCCGTTAGCCTGCGGGTGATAAGGTGTGCTTTTCTGGTGATATACTTGAAATTTCTCCATCAGCACGCTAATCATTTCATTCAGAAAGTGCATACCACGATCACTCATCAAAATCTTTGGACACTCAAATCACGTTAGTACATTCTCAAAGGGGAACTTTGCAGTAGTCGCGCCTATGCAATCCTTCACAGGTTGTGCCTCCGCCCATCGATTCAAATACCTTTTCGCAATGATAATGTACCTCGCTCTTGTCTTCTTCCCTTAAGGATGAATGGGTCACACAAAATCCATCATCCATTTCTCAAAGGGTTGTACCGCCATCTGTGGATTCAGAGGCAGCTTATCCCTTTGCGATGGCTTTCCAGTCCTTTGAAACACATCACACACTTTGTAGTAAGCTTTTGAATCCTGATGGAGGGAACTTGGCCACAATAACCCTGTGCATAAAATCTTCTGCGCATTTGCTCTCACTACATAATGTCCTCTTGTGGCGCCCCCATGAGCATCTGTGAGGATAATGATCCTTTCAAACTCCAGTACATATCGTTGCAATATCTCATCAGACCCCATTTTGTATAGATTCCTGACAATGACAAAAAAGTTTGTCGTGTGCACCACTAACTCCTTCTACTAGATGGTGTAGCCTTCCAGGCAATTCTTATCGTTAGGAAGTGTATGATGTCTTCAAAATGACCATCCGCGACACGCACTCCGAATAGCTATGCATTAGGCAATCCCTCCTCCAAATTAGTGGGTTCTTCCCCTATTTTGATGTGCGACAGATGGTATGGTCCCATGTTTAATCATCCATGCTTCACAATAACATCAAAATCATACTCCTGGAACAATAACAACCACCTACAAATTCTCCCCCCCAACATAGGCTTATTAACCAGGTACTTCAACGCGGAATGATCCATATACATCTTAAAATGGCCACCCAGAAAATAGTTTCTAAACTTCTAGAGCATGTATACCATGGCTAATCTTTCGTGCTTAGTGGTGGAATAGTTCTTGTCTGCCTTGGATAACCTTCTGCTTGCAAACACTATTTGATGGTCAAATTCTCCTCTGTCAGCCTGTGTCATTACTGCTCCCAGTGCTATAAATGACGCGTCGAAATGTACATGAAACTCCTTCTTCCAATCCAGGAAGACTAAAATTGGCACTATGACCATCGTTTCTTTCAATACATCCAAGTTGTTCTTATAGTCCTCGTTCCAATAGAATGTGACATCCTTTTTCGACAACATCTCCATAGCCGTGGTGATATGGGCATAGCCTTTGATAAGATTTATGTAATATCCAATATGTACTAGGGTTGCATGCAACTGTTCCACACTCCTCGGCACTTCTAAGTTAAGTATCACCGTGATCTTCATAGGATATACCATCAATCCCTATCTACAAACCACATGACCCAGTAGGGTCCCAAATAGAACACAAAATATGCATTTCTTCATATTGAGTGCAATCTGGTATCTTCGACAGGTATCTATCATTAGGCGCAAACTTGCAACATGGTGTTTCACCAACGCAAACATAGTCTAGTCATCAAAGTACACTTCTAGGAACTTATGAATAAATTCCTTGAATGCAAAAATGACTACACGTGAAAAAATTGCAGGTGCATTCTTCAATCCAAAAGGCATTATAGTGTATTGAAAATATCCCCACTCAGTCACGAAGATTGTCTTGCTTCTATCCTCCTATGCGATTTTGATCTGATGGTACCCAGAGAACCCATCAATGAAGGAATATGTTTCCTGGCCACCTACATTTTCTAACACTTCATCAGCGAATAGGGTCGGGAAAAGATCATGTACACAAGCATCATTAAACTTCCTAAGATCTACACATATCCTTATTTCATCCTTCTACTTCTTTTCCTGTACCACCATTAGGCTTACCCAATTAGATTCTTCTACAAGTTCAATGATGCCTACTTCATATTAAGACGATAAGGTCTTTTCTTAATCGGTTTCACGTCAGGCTTCAACATGATCTTCATAACCCCCAGGTCTCCTATTATCCCTTTTAGATCCGTAAACTGGGTAGGGAACAAATCTTGGTATTCGCGGAGAAATTCAGTGTTAGGTCCCTATAATACTAGTGATTACCCCATTACTATTGTAGTTTTATCCCTTATTAATATTGTTGTGCCCCTATTGGCCCCATATTGTTAATTATTGTGCCCATAGAATCCCTCTATTGTTATTTTTGTGGCTTTATATTATTATTGTTACGTCAGTTGGGTTATATTGTGACTCCTTAGACTCCTATATATAGAAAGGAGGATTTGTCATTTGAATCATCCAAGAATTGTTCATTTATGTAATGTAAAGGAGGTTTCCCCCTCGAAGAGGCTGAATTCTAAGGCATTGACCTATCTTTTCTATCTTTTTGTGTGCCGGTTTCATAACATTTGCTATCAGAGCTTTGGATTCTAGGGTTTCGCTGCTCCAAATAGGTCATCATGGAATTTTCGCTATAAATTTTTTTCTACGATGTTTCAAAAGCTAAAAGAAAAACCCATTTGAGACGAAATTGTGCTGAACCTTGGATCAAAATTTCAGAGCTTTTTGCACTATATTTGCGGAGATATGATCTAAGGAAGTTGGTCTTTTTTCATACTCCTGAATTACATTCCAAACAGGTGACCTACGGAAAATCATCATAACTTTCTCTCTGAGCATCAGATTGAAATTTCATAAGAAGGTATAGAAAAGGGATAGACTCTAGTTTCTTTTGTATATTTTTCAAAGCCAAAGGTTGAAATAGTGACTCATGGCACGTCGTACAAGTTCGCCCTACTAAACTAGTCTATAATCAGGTCACTGTGGGATATTTGGCATAACTCTTCCCTGGAGAATCCAATTTGGATCAAACTGGTGGCATTGGAAAGAGGATGCAAAGGGATATTGTAGGGCACAATTTTAGAACTAGATGATGCAAAATTATAGAGATACATCAGATTCAATATCAAACTCCTACAAAGTGAAAAAAGGTGTGTAGTTTTTTTAAACTTTTTCATAAGCTTGGTTTGAAAAACTAGTTTGAAGGAATTCAAAGGGCATAGTAAAGCATTATTATCGGTAATTGATGCCCGAGAAAAGAAAATGCAAACACCTAGTAAGAAACCTGAATTCTCTAGCATAACTCATGAAGAAGAGGAAGAAATGCAACATGATATATCAAAATTACGAGACCAAGTGCAACAAGTGTCACTTGCACAAAAAGTAACAGAATCTAAGATGGATGGTCTAAAGAAAGATGTAGAAGCTAAGATGGATGGTTTAAAGAAAGGCATAGAAGCTAAGATGGATTGTTTAAATAAAGGCTTAGAAGCTAAGATGAATGACATGGAAACTAAGATGGATGATTTGAAGACAGGCATGGAAGATTTGAAGACAAATTTGACAAAGTTTCTACAAGAAATGCTTACTAATGGTTAAAGGGTATTAAAGGAAACTCATGGTGAGAACAAAAGAAATGTTAATCATGATTTCATAGACTCTAATGTTGGACTGAAGACCCACCATATTCCAAAAATCGATATGAGGAAGTTTGATGGCAAGGATCCCGCAACATGGATATTACAGATGGAGCAATTTTTCGATCTCAATAATGTGAAAAACACACAAAAGGTACGTATTGCAACTTTATATTTGGAACCAAATCAGTTTATATGGTATCAATGGCTTTTCTCTCATAAACAAATTATCACTTGGGAAATTTTTACCGAAGAATTGACAGCACATTATGAGGATACAAAAAGAAACACTTTTTTTAGCCAATTGATAAGTCTCAAACAAAAGGATTCAATAATGGAGCACATTGAGGAGTTCCAAAAATTGAACATAAGGGTAAAAAATATTCCAGAGGAGCATAGGATTGATGTGTTCATAGGGAATTTAAAGGATAATATCCAACATGATGTTCACCTTTGGGAACCTGATTCATTAGAGAAGGCATTTAGGTTAGCAAGAAAAATGGAAAGCAAAATTATGGCAACCAGGAAGCATACCACTCACAACTATAAAGATGGAAGTGTTGTTGCCCCTAGTCTTCCACAACCTATAAGGTTGACACCACAACAACTGGAAGAAACAAGAGCAAAAGGGCTTTGTTACAGTTGTGATAGCAAATACACTAAAGGTCATAAGTGTGTTGAGAAGAAATTATTCTACATAGATTGTGAAGAGGAAGAAGAAAAGGAGCAAGAAAGGTCAAAAGAAGAGGATATACTCCAAGAAAAAAGCCTAGATAAAGAAGAAATGAATCTTACCATATCTTGTAATGCATTGGTTGGAATTACCACTCCTCAAACCATCAAGATAGAAGGACAAATCAAGAAGAAAAAGGTAATAGTGTTGATTGATTCATGAAGTACCCACAATTTTATTCATTATAAGATAGCAAAAGAATTGAATTACTTCCTATATCCAGCACTAAAGTTTCAAGTGATGGTTGCAAATGGAGGAAAGATAAATTTCTCTGGAAAGTGCCATAATATCAAGCTATCCATGGGAGAATATGTATTGACTAGCCCAATCCTTTCCATTCCAATGGGAGGTTCTGATGTTGTACTAGGAGTCCAATGTCTATAATCCTTGGGTACAAATGTTTTTAATTTTCAAGAACTTTTCATGAAATTTTCTGCAGAAGGAAAGGAAGTTGAATTAAGGGGTATTGTAGGGAAACCAGGAAAGATAATCAACTCTAACGGTATGACAAAGCTTCTAAAAAAGGAACAAAGAGGTGTAATTGCACAATTATGTTCGCTAGATGTTTCCACATCGGAATCATCTATTTCTCCAGATCTCTAAAAAGTCTTGGACAATCATTCCAAGGTATTTGAGACTCCCAAAGTTCTCCCACCTATTCGTGATCATGATCATGCTATTCACCTAATTCCAGCAAGTGTTCCTCCAAACATCAGGCCATACAGATATCCCTATGCCCAAAAGAGTGAAATTGAATGTATGGTTGTAGAAATACTAGAGGCTAGTATAATTCAACCTAGTCAAAGTTATTTCTCTACTCTAGTAGTATTGGTGCACAAGAAGGATGGATCATGGTGCATGTGTCCAGATTATAGGGAGCTCAACAATCTCACTATTAAAGATAAGTTTCCCATTTCGGTCATTGATGAATTACTGGATGAATTTCATGGATCAATTTACTTCACCAAGTTGGATCTTCATTCAGGATATCATCAAATCAGAATGAAGACTGAAGACATTCCGAAAACAACATTTAGGACTCATGAGGGTCATTATGAAATTTTGGTCATGCCTTTTGGCCTTACCAATGCGCCTTCTACATTTCAAGGTTTGATGAATTCCATTTTCAAACCCTTCCTTAGAAAATTTGTGTTAGTATTTTTTGATGATATACTAATCTACAGCAAGTCTTAGAAGGATCATGTTGAACATGTTAATAGGGTGCTACAACTATTGGAGGAGAAACAATTATATGCAAAGAGATCCAAATGTTTTTTTGGAGTACAAGAGGTGGAATATCTGAGTCATATTGTATCTCATGAAGGAGTTAAGGTAGACCCTAGAAAAATTAAATCCATTAAAGAATGGAAAATCCCCACATCCATAAAGCATCTGCAAGGATTTCTCGGGATGACAGGGTATTATCGCAAGTTTGTTAAGAATTATGGGAGAATAGCAGCACCTCTAACAACATTATTGAAGAAAGATGCATTTTTATGGACTCCAAAAGCAACAAAGACCTTCGAACATCTTAAAGAGGTAATGTGCCAAGCATCGGTCTTAGCTACACCAGACTTCACAAAAACCTTTATTGTGGAATGTGATGCTTCAAGAAATAGAATTGGTGCTATTTTAATGCAAGATGAAACAGCCATTTCTTTTGAAATTCGTCCAATCAAGGGAAAGTTTTTACACAAAGCTATTTGTGAGAAGGAAATGTTGGCAATACTACATGAACTTAAGAAATGGCAACCCTACCTAATGGGAAGACATTTCAAGGTAAAAACAGATAATGATAGCCTTAAATACCTTTTAGAACAAAGATTATCCTCTGAAGAGCAACAAAAGTGGGTCACAAAGATGTTGGGTTATGACTTTGAAATCATTTACAAGAAAGGGAAGCAAAATGTGGTGGCAGATGCACTCGCAAGAAAGGATAATAAATTATCACCAAAGTATTATGGTCCAAACAAGCTGTTGCAAAAGATTGGTACTATGGCATACAAATTGGAGCTTCCTGCAGCTTCTCGAGTGCACCCAGTTTTCCATGTTTCATTTTTAAAGAAGGTTATAGGTGACAAGCTCCTAGTTCAAACAATATTGCCAGAACTTGACGAGGAAGGAAAAATTATTTTGGAACTGGAAGCAGTCACAGAAACAAGAACTCGACAACTATGAAATCGATCGATTTCAGAGTATCTCATCAAGTGGAAGAACCTATCCACTAAAGATTCCACATGGGAGGATGAGAATTTTATACAGAAGCATCCTAAAATACTCAAGCATTGAAGACAACACTTTTTTGAAGGAGAGGGGCATGTTAGATCCCTATAATACTAGTGATTACCCCATTACTATTGTATTTGTATCCCTTATTAATATTGTTGTGCCCCTATTATCCCGATATTGTTATTATTGTGCCCCATAGAATCCCTCTATTGTTATTTTTGTGGCTTTATATTATTATTGTTAGGTCGGTTGGGTTATATTGTGACTCCTTAGACTCCTTCTCCTTGGTAAGTTTAGGGATCCTTAGTTAATCAATTTTGTATTATTTTCATTGTCTGCCAATGATCTCTTTATCAAAATGGTTTGTATCTGATGTGGATTGGTATATATTTGGTTGTGCATTGATTTGATCTGGTTACAATGCATGGTTTAGATTTAGTTTAGTGATTTATTTGCTTTAGTATTCAATAGATTGATATTTCAATGATTTAGTTTTTTCACAGTGTTTCAGTGATTTTGTGGTTCATTTGATGTTTTGATTTCAGCTTATAATTAGTGTGGGTCCAGTGTGAAAATTTGATGAAAGGTGGCTTGCATGTTTTTAATATTTTGAGTCACACGGATCCATCATGAAATATTGTGAAACGTGGTCCACAAGGTGATGAGGGTTGTGGCCTTCAATGAGGGGGTAGGAGCTCCCTTCAGATATGAGTCGGTAAACAAGATTAGGGGATTGTAGCTCCCTTCTAGTGGGTGTTGAAGTGTTGGCTTAAGGGGGCTTGACCCAAGTTCAGAGTAGTTCGTGTTAACCAACAAAACCCTAATTGCTGGCCCTTTCAGAAACAACCTACATAGTGTAGGCTATAGTCTCACCCGAAGCAGTATTGGGGGATGCTAAAACTAGGCTTTCACATCCAGAGATATGTGATAAAGGTTCTTAAGCTCTGACAGTTCAGATCTTCCTTCATGCAGATCAGTAATATTCTAGGGCTCGTTACTTTAATTAGTGTAAAATGGCTTCTAGACCTTCACGAAGGTCTACAATCAGTCTTTGTAGGCCTTAAATAGACAATGTGTATACTTTCACTCATTAATAAATAACCCTAGATCTGAGTTCATGTAGATCTATCCAAATCATTAGAAAACATAACAGAGATAACTTTTATCTTTGTGAAACTAGATAACTACTTAAATCATGCATGCATAAGACAAATTCATTTGGTTCATGCAACATTCATTCATTATTCCATGAAAACATATCATCAAGTGACAGAATATAAAATAAACAGAATCAATAGAAATGCACAATAATTCTTCAAAATCAGTCTTTATTGATGTTCAGTGGTCAGATTACCGACTCTTCTACCCTACGCACTCAACTGTAGGGGTCGGTGCACTCAACTGCGAACTTACCAAGGCCTCCTACGCACTCAGTTGTAGGAACCTCCCCCTTCCTACCTTATCTCTTGCCCAACAGTCTCTATCTTGAATTAGCTTACTCGTTCTAAGTTATCTCTAAGACTTGCTATGACTCAACTATTTATAGCCTTCTCAATACAATACCATGGTCCACGAACCATGAGTGAGTCTCAAAACCAACTTAGTTACCTATCAAGCAAAGGGGCTAAGACCCCTTTGAATCCTATCTATCTATGCGCTCCACATCCACATATCGCAGAGACTTTACATATTCTAGAAAAACTTATACAAAATTTGGGTTAACTAACTCCAAAACTGACCCTAGGGATGTTATCCCAAGATGGAGAATGGCTGGAGGTTGTGGCCGCTTGTGGGTGGGTGCCTGCATACTGGAAATATTCTATGCCAGTACACTACCATGATGTAATGATTATTCATATAATAAGTGAAGAATTCAAAGATGACAACAACGGTGGTTTTCTCTCACATTGGGCTTCCACCTAGCATTTCAATGTTTTGATGTGTTTCTCATGTGTTGTGGTTTATTTACTTTCTAATGCTCATGATTGCTACTTAATAAGTGGATAATAAAATGGTGATAAAATAATTAAAAATAAACAACTAATCGTTATTATGAAAATTGGTAATCAAAATATACGTGGTTCTCATTAATTAAAAGTGCATAGACACGTGGGTTGTTTGAATAAAAATATTGTTCAAAATTTCAAATTTGAAATTCTAGAAAAAGTAAAATAAAAATACTTATTCACCCCTAGCCCCTCAATAGTTTTCCTAACATGTGTGTAGGGGATTGGATTAGGAAGCTAGGAGAAAGATCTTCAATTTGAAGCAGGGTCTCCAGAATTGTCCATAGGGTTTGTTCATCATCGATTTTTGAGGGTTTTAGGTATCTATCTCCTATATTACTTGATGAAACGAATAGTATGTATTTGTTTTAATTCTGGAGAATTCATGCACACTTTGCCACACACTGTTTGACAGATCTAAGGGAAAGATATCTCGAGTAATAGATCCTTAACTTTTGAGAATATTTCTAGGTGATAGAACTAGTGACTTCACTGGGGACTCTTTCGCTAGGCTTTTATTTCTATTTCCATGGTATTGAATTTCTATTTTTACCTATTTCTGATTGTTTCTCTATGGATTTTGACCTTGATTGGGCCTATTAGATGTTGAATTTATTTATTATTAATTATATTTGAGTCTAATTATATTTTAATCTTTGACCTTGGGTTCTAGTCACACCCTATTACCCATTTACACAACAACTTCAAGGGTTGGTTTCTCCTTGGGTATTCTCCTTGTAGTAGTTGAGTACCATGGTTTCCTAGTATTTAAGAGTTCCTACTTCCCAAATAATGATATTTTAGTAAGATTTCCTTCAACCCCTTCTAAAAGGACTTTGGATATTTCATCCTCTATCTATACTTGATCATATCTAATGCAAGTCTAGTTCAATTGACACTTTGTTGGTGAGATCTCTTAACATGTTTGCAATTTTGGTTTGGTGTGTCAGCATTGCATGTTTAATTCCATTTCTTCTTATATTGATTTATTCTTCTTTTGATTTTGTGCAGTTGTAAACTTGATATGGGTGGCTTGGAAAAAAAATTTCATCTGGTTGCCTATTTGGATCATAAAGAAATCCAAGTTTTTTGGAATCTCAAGTCTTATTTCCTTTCTTTAGGGTTTGAATTATTTTCCCACATAGGTTATTGTAGGTTTGTGCTTGTTGTGTTCTTGCGTTAACACAAATTAGAACTTTATTTAAATTTGAGCTTGCTATATGTCCAAGTGTGATGATCCATACTTCATTATTATTTTTTTCAAAGCTCTAGTTTTAAGCTTTTGAGTGCTTGTTGGATATATTGCTTTGGTAGTGTTTAAAAGTGTTTATATTTTAGTTACAAGTTTTTTACTGGGTCTATTATTTTATGAATTTGGTGAATTTCAATATGATCATTGAGAGTGAATATGAGGTTTTATTTGTTGCCTAGAAAAAGGAAAATATATATGTTATGAGTACTTAAATAGTTTTCATTGAATTTGAAACATATATTACACTTGATTTAGCTTTCATTAGGATTGGTATTGAGTATTTTATACACCATATCAGTTGCACTCCATACCCCTGAGTTATCAACAATCTAAAATAAAGCATTAATACAATCCATTTTACAATTTTTTTAATAACAAACTAATAATAGCTTAGAGATGTAGAAACTTGGAATAGGATTTGGAGAGGAAACTCTTAAAGTCTATAAAATTAAAACTAAATCTACTAATGGGTGTAAATCAATTATCACATCAAATACTTGTTGGAAGAGCTTCTCACATAGGGGTTAAGCATGATTGCATTCGGAAATTATGGAGTGATATTCACACTCTAAGTCCACTGGTGTCTTCTAATTTGTGCACATTATAAGGGAGCAATGGGTTTACGGATGGCAAGCTTGTGGGAGCCGTGGGATGCTAAAAATGAATATTCAAGAAGGGATAAGGATGCATTCAGGTCAACAAGTAAGAAGATATAACTAGGATTTATCTACTTGACATAAGGTTGGAAAAACAAGCTATAAAAATTATGGTATCTATTTCGGAAGATTGTGTGGGAAGGGGGTTTTCCTTAAATTTGGTCAATGCCTTCAAAAGTAAATCTAGAAGTGACCTCGTTTTACCTTGGTTATCACTTTTTTACCATGTGTATGAAGGAAAATAATGTATTTATTTCCTAATATCTAATGATTACACTCACTCATGTTTTTTGATGTCTTGATGTATTATCTTTTGTGGGTTTCTATGTTCACTTATGGCATTCAAATAACTAGTTGATTTGCCGAACATGAATCTTTTTAGGAAAATTTGATGTGAAGAGACATCCATTAATTTTAGGTAGATACCAACATATAAGGATAGGTATTTCCTTTCGTATCTCTTTTCATTATCTATCATTTATTCCATCGTCATTTTTCCTTAGGTCTAACCCATCAAGTTGTGATATTAGCTTTTCTTTATTTGCACGTTGTAACTTGAGTGGTAGAGCCTACCCTTCATGGATTCCCTATAACAAAACATGCTTGTTGTTTTGTTGTCCATGTTATGACATTTATCACACCTAGGAATAATCTTGTAGGCCCTCCATGACATGAAATTGAGCCTCATTTATCTCTCTTTTGTTAGATTAAGGTCATGTCCTATGGAGGATATTAATAATTCTTAATATTAGTTCCTTATGGTTGCTGATTCTTATTGCTACCAATTTATTAGTGCTTACTACTACATTATTTTTTTCCCTCACTTTACTAACCACTGCAATAATCACATTTGAACTCACCCCATCTGCATCATGATTTTATTATATTTGGTGACCTTATCCTTTTGGAGAGACCACTTAATGAGCGGATTCACCTTGCTAGCCTCTTTGCTTCATCCTTCTTAGGAAAGTTCCACTACCTTGGAACTAGGTCCTACATATTTATACCACTCGTTTCTATAGGGAAATCTTCCTTTACATTATTTGAATGCTTGTTACATAATGAGATATGATGATATTTCTCTTCTCCACTTAGCTTGTTCCTTAAAATAATGAGAAGGATACCAATTATACTTTACCCCTTTTTTAGTTTCATCAAAGCCTCATGAAAAGGACATCCTATTGAGTAGAATTTTAACTATTCTTGGGGTTCCTTAAAACCGAATGAAAAGAAACTATTGAGCTGAATCGTCCTCTTTTTTCAGATCACTAATATAGGAATAATTTAATAAAGAAAAGATAAGGAGAATTTATTGGAGTCCATATGAAGAAGTGGTAGCATCATTCATGTCTCCCTTGAGCCTAACACTCTTTTGTATCATTTTCTTATAGTTGCCTTATTTCTTTCCTAGGTGTCATGCCATTCATGTGAGTCATATACTTGTTTGGATGGTTACTCTTACAACCAATATGGAGCATAATTTAACACCTCCTACACTATTGCATTATATCACATGGTGCTCATTAGTCAAATTTTCCAAGTCACTCTTGTGTCATTTGAACTATGTTTAGAGGATGTTTAGTCCTCATCCAACCATCTACAATATTGTTGGACTTTTATGTTAGCCATGTATATGTTAATTGTACTTGATGACTTCATTTCTTCATAGCAAATCTTAGTATATTTCATGCTGATTGACAATGGATACACCAAGATCCTCCTTCAGTGGATACCTTCCTGTTGATGTCAAATCATTATTTAGGATAAGGATTGAGAAACCAGTAATACCTTGGAGATTATAGCCCTTAGTGGTATTCCTCCTTGTAATTGATAGAGGATTGTCATCATTGATATTTTATCAGTCAAGTCCATAGGTTTTCAACATCAAATCATCTATTCACACTTAAAGAATCATGTTAGGTACCTTCGGTTCCATCTTCAACATTGATCAATCCCCTTATATTTATTTATAATATGTCCCAATGATTGGTAATAAAATGGTTTCTACCATGCTCAACATTAGTTAATATATTCACATGGTGTTAATTATTACGTTATGGGTTGGAACAAATAGTTTTCTCAAGTTCATTTCTTAGATTCACTATTTCAAGTTCTAAATTTCCATTGTGCCTCACCTTTTCTAGAATTTGTTTCTTCGGGACTTCTTCAGCTAATTTAAATTCTTCCACATGAATTTTAAACTAATTTATTTGTTCAATGAGATTATATTTTTCTTTTAGGCTATCCATAAAAACATCATCAAACTCATCAACACATTTAGCTTCAAATTCCATAAGTAATTGATATTCTTGATCAGATTCATCATCTTCATCATTTGAAAGACCATCATTATCTTCATGTGTGTAGAAAATTTTCTTGTTTTCAAACCTTCCTCTAATATTTACTTTTGCATAATTCTTCCCTTTCTCATGGTTCTTTTTATGAGGAAATTTAGAAGAATAGTGACCAACTCTTCCACAAGGAAAGAATTTGAAAGGAATCTTACCTCTAAATATGCCAGTTCCTACTTGGAGTTTCTCTACAAAGTTTGCCTCTTCTTCATATGATATGTAACCCGATTCCTTAAGATCCTCATTTTATTTTCCTTTATAAGTATCTTTGAATGATGCTTCTCTGGTATCTAATGGACCCCCTTTTCTCATTTCATAAGCTGTTAAGATCCCATGAAGTTGTTCAATAGTAAGATTCTTCAAATCCTACATTTCTTCAATGCTAGAGACTTTCAAATAAAAATTTTGGGTTAGAGATCTTAGGATTTTCTCAACAAGCATCAAATATTTTACTTCATCATTAATATTTCTCATTGAATTAACGATCTCATCTACCCTAAGATATAAACTTGCAATATTTTCAACACTATGCATTCTGAGATTTTCATATTGAATTCTAAATGGTTGAAGTTTGGAACTCTTTACCTTAGTGTCACCTTCATAACTTTGGATGAGCTTGTCCCATATAGCCTATGCAATATTTAACTGCATGAGCTTCACAAATTTTGATTCTTCCAAGCTTCCCAAAAAAATGTTGACAACCTTTGCATTGGTCTCATACTTTTTTATTTTATGCTTCAACTGTGGGAATCGAGTATGGATACTAATAGCCTCCTTCAATGATTTCCCAAACATCAACTCCAAGTGACTATAAATATGCTCTCATTCTGACTTTCTAGAAACCGAGTTTGTTCCATTAAACAATGGTGGTTGGATAGATGATTCTCCCTCTTCATTTCTCATCTTTATGAATCTCCCTTCAAGTGATCAAGCTTCTTTTGAAGGACCTACTCTGATACCAATTGTTAGGAAAAATACTAAGAGGGAGGGTGAATCAATATTTTACACACTTCAAATTTTCAATTTGTTATTCTAATTTGTATCTACTACTATTATAAAGGAAACTAGCGTATGTACACTACTATTATTAAATAAACCTGTGTATATCCATATAGATTATCTGATCATTAATTTCATCATTTTTTTCAGCATTAATTAGTGCATCATTACTTGATTATTCATCAATTAATTAGTAACTACGACCAATTAAGAAATAAATAGAACATCAACACAAAAAGCCATATTAACACCAATATTTTAGGTGGAAACCCAATGTGGGAGAGAACTATCGTTGCTACCATATTTTTCTTTTTCTTTTATTAAAAGGAAACTTCTTGAAATCTTGTAGTGGCACAAAATCTAACTAGCACGCAGACTCCTACCTGCAGAAGGCTACAAATTCTCTTTCTTTCCAACTCCTACTAGAAGGGAGCTACAACCCCCTTTTTGAATAATTCTATCCTCAGCTCTTTGTGGATCACGTTTTAGAATGTTTCAAACTGGATCCACTCCAAATAATTTTGAAATCAACTATGTAATTACTAAACCAACCGAATCATTAAATCTGAATCAACCAATGTAGCTAGTCCAAATAGATCATATCATTGCACAACCATTTACCAATATACCAAACTATAGGAATCTGATCCTATCACTATAAATCCTAATCAATCATGTGTCAGAAGGTATATACTAATGTTCTAAATAATACCCGCATATGTATGCACCTCCCCTGAAGAAAACCTATGTATAGATCTCAAAATATTGATAACTGAGTCTGAATCACTGTCACATTGAATCAATCACTGAATCACATACTAAAACCGTCACAGATCACTGAACCAAATATAGATCACCATACAGTAGTATAATCACAAATCATCATTCCATACCATAGTCAATTCAACCCAAACATTATTTTCAAACACAGATTATCATAAGAGAGACCTCATTGACAGACATCAACAAACATAACAGAACTGATCAAACATCATCAATAGTTCATACTTCAAAACCCTAGTAGATATATGCACCTTTCACAAAATGCATCTACTTATGTCTACACTTCTCATTTTTGACAACTGCATATAGTTTCTGAACTTCCGCAGAATGTATACACGACTCCTCATAAGAAGATCCATGTATGTAGATGACCTCTCTGAAGAAAACCAACATACATATCTGTAATCATTAAATCATTCCTTCTCTGCAACCATAAAACATACTTCACAACCCTTACTATCACATATTCATGCCAGAGTATCATTATCACCACAGATCTATCATAATTAGATATTTTCAACAAGCAAATCAAACAAGCACATATGATACAAAACTTTAGATTTTTCAGATTTGTGTCTTTTCCTTGCTCCTTGTTGCACACCTATTTCAAATTAAATCATTCATAGATAACACGAAACTTGCACACACTAACACTTAATATTCATATCCTTATATAGCATAAGCCTTAGCCAATATCTTAGGGCAATCCCTTAGTAATGTTGATGGTATTCTTGGAGGGGATCAAATATCCATTTTTCGCATTCATTATTATGGGCCAATACCATGGTAATAACACTTGGTATTCATAATAACATGGCGCGGGAACTATATGTGACTTCTCTTTACCATACCTTTGTATGTACGTGGCCTTCCTTCAAATGATATGTGTTTACTTTCCCAAAATTCACCTTTATTGTCCCTTTGTATCTCAACTAATATACATTTGTCCATTCTCTCTATCACATCTATACCATCCCATATAATTATCCTGCTACCATCATGTTAGCATATTTATCAAGTAGGTTTTCATCAAGGAAAACAATTCAGTCATAATGTAAACAATAATGGTGTAATTGGATGGAAATATATTCCATTATGTAATCCCCTCATGTTCCTCCTCAACGTTCTAATTGGGCATATGTGTTTTCCAACAAGGAAAACTAAACCTTGGAGGATTTCATTTAAAAAAAATTAATTCCTACACCTCCTATAACCTTGGTAGCTATATGAAAAAGTTTTTATTAAATGCATCTTTCATCATGGTTTAGGTGGCTAGCAAAGGGTATGTAGGCCATGCACATTCATAGTAATTTTAACCCCTACATGTTGAAAGACCTGCCTCTAGATGGTACTCTATGAATATATTTTCCCTCGCGTTAGTTCTATTAAAGGCTCCAGGGTGGTGGAAATTAATAATATTCAATGTCGGAAAGATTTTTGTGGTGTGTGATACTTAAAGTTTGTGATTAAAGTCATTGAAGGGGGAACAAGGATGAGTATTTAGGATTCAAGTACCCAGGGTTTGTATGGATGCCGGGCTAATTATTCTTGGTTCAAAATGTGTTTTCATGTTCACAGAGGTCCCTACCTCAGTGTTGATACAGATAGTGGAAATAATCTTCTGCTTAGTGTCATTATTGGAGACTTACCTCACAAATTTTGACTTGGATCTTTGTTAGTTCCCTAGCTTGATTGTGAAATAGTGTTTCTCTTCTGTGCATAATAGAATTATGAATTCTTAGTCTCTTTTTGGGTAGGGAATTCTAAACTCCCCATCTATGAGACACCTTGGAGTTGTGAATTCTCAGTTTCTTACATTTCAATGGTCCTTCAAGGATGTGGTGTAGTTCTCACTGAAGACCTTGAGACCCCTCAGTTGGTTTATGGTCCTCCAGCTCCTCTAAATTTGGAAAGTACAGACTATGGGCTATGGAAGAAGCCTAGTAGGAGTGTGAAAGCATCTCTTGGCTCATTGAATCTTTGAAGTCATCTCTCTACATGCATTGATGTAATTCTTAGAAATTTTTTTTGCGTTGTCCATATTTTCTCTTTCTAAGGGACCTTGTCCCTCCTCTCCTCCCATTTACAATGTTTCCTAAACCTTGAGTACCCAGGTCCTCCTCCCACCTTTCCTTTTGCCCTAGGAAATCCTTAATTTACCAATCCCCCTACTACTTCTTACTCCTTTGGTCCTAATTCAGGTTCTATATGGCGCTCTATACCTTTGGTTCTCAATCTCCCTCCCTCTGGTGTGTCTCTCATGGAGTATAAAATTTTCACTTCAGCCACTTCTAGAAGCACCCATGCTTTTAGAAATTGTCTGCACCTCCCTATTCAAAATCAACTTGAGAATACAAACCTCAAATGGAAACGAACAACAATCCAACACAATCATTTTCTAGTTAAGGAATTGCAAAGACTCAAATCTTAGGTAAATAGACAAAAGGATGAAATAGATGTTATTCAATGTCAATTGGCTGAGTTACAAACTCATAGGACTTCAGGTAAGAAATGAAACACTACAATAAGCATGTATGAAAGCCAGTTTGATAAGATATCTATTAATCCCCCTGTTGAATCATGATCTCATATTGTAAAGTCATTTTTTTGTCTGGTCAATTTTGTAGAACATATAGCTACTATCCGGTTGATAAAATGTATGTCAATGATAGTTTCTTAGATCAAAATTTTGGAACTTCTCTTTTGTTCTCTTATGAAGAACATGTAGCTTGAAATCCAAGGTAAACATTTCTTAGGTATTTTTCTATGTCTGGGAATAAAATTAATATCAAATCTACTCATTTGTGTAAAAAACAATAATACACACACAAACACACACACACAGATATATATATATATATATATATATATATATATATATATATATATATATATATATATATATATATATATATATATATATATATATATATATATATATATATATACATATATACATATATATATATATATATATATATATATATATATATATATATATATATATATATATATATAGCAACCTATAATTGAAATATATATGTATATTGGTGTTTCACAAATTTCCCTCGCTAGCTCAGCTTTTTCCCAACGTGTCAGTCCTCTCATAATATGAGTTTATGGGTCCATCCAATGTCTCACATTGATGCACCATAAATGCACATGCACCTTCGCACCTTCATAGCCCATGGGTCATCCACCATGGGAAAATATTGGCATATGTTAGTGAATGGGACATTGTCCACAAATCAACAACTACTTATACCCAAAAAATTGATAGTCAAGATCAACTATGTGAAATTTCCATGATTGCAATAAACTAGAATTTAATCTTCTATCTACAAGAGATTATTTGTCTTCTTAGTTTTTAATTCAAAAATAACGATTAAATCATTATTATAATATTAAAAAATAAAAGCATTGTGGAATATAAATACAAAATTGAGAGATCTATCAATATTTATCAGCACTTTAATTCATATAACTATGTTAGTGTAACCTGAGGATAATATCAAAAGGTGATAACTGGTAAGAGCTAAGGTTTACAAAAATTATTCAGGCATTGAACGCCATGGAGGGGCATAAAGGGTGGAGCTCCACTCCCTCCTATAGCCAGGCAGTCTCCAGCTGACGCAAGAAAACGCTGGAGGTTGAAAAAGGTCTTTTAGGAGGAGGGAAAGGGAACATCAATGATGCACATGAGTAGACTAATAAAAGGGAGGAAGAAATATTAAAAGAAAAAGAGGAAGAGGACAAGAAACAGGAAGCAGAAAACAAAAAACAAAACGGTCCATGCAAGCCTAAGACCGCAGTCACACCCAAAGTGGTATTAAGTGATCCAGCACTGCAGGCACATAGGGATCACATGAGGACTTCTGCTATCATTTGTAAATTCATGGGGTTATGGCCCACAGAGAAGGCGCTACAGGCATGGATTAAATATTACTGGAAACCTAAAGGGGATATAGACCTACATCTTGGGTAAAAAGGTTTCTTTACTGTAGTCTTTACTAACATCAAGGATAAAGATAGGGTGTTTGAAGGAGGACCCTACTTCTATGTAGTTGTAGGCCTCTATATGTAGCCTTGGATGATGAATTTTGTGCCGGAGTGCGAGACTTTCACTTTGGTCCCGGTTTGGGTGTGACTCTGCTCCTTACCTCTAGATTACTGGCAACCAGAATCTTTATCAAAAATAGGAAATAAAGTAGGGTGTTTTTTTAAAATATCTGAGGCAACTAGAAGGGGAAAGTACACCTCCTTTGCTCGTATATGTGTGGATATGGATCTCTCTAGAGCTTTATCAGATGAGGTGATCCTAGAAGTTTTTGATGAAGAATGGGTGCAAACAGTGGATTATGAACATATTCCTTTTAGATGTCGCAAGTGCCATGAACACGGGCATCTATTCAAAGAATGCCCTCTCAACAAAACAAAGAGCAAAAGTAAAGTTACAGTAGGGAAAGACACTGAAAGCTTTCATGAAGTGGGAAATAAAGGAAAGGAAGGTAAAAGGTTGCAAAAGAAAAACCACACAAAGGGGCAACAGGCAAGTTCGAACAGGTACAAAGTACTAGAAGAAGAGGAAGAGGTAACAAAGGTAGATCAGGTCATGGAGGGCAGCCCAGGGGAGAAGGAAAAGGAAGAAAAGAGTGAGAAGACACAGTACATTAAACAACAAAATGGGACTATGTTGAGAAACATGAAACTGAAATGGACCAAGAAATGACCCCGAGTGAGGTGGAAATGGAGGATCATGAACTGCAGGATATTCTCGAAAGAGAACACCTAGATCTGGAAAGATTCTTGAAACAGGGGACCATGGGAGGTTTGGACTCACTACCTCAAGATGAGTTTAATAGAGTGCAGTAGCTGTTTCTATGGAGAACTCAGGCTAAAGGGCTGGGAGGGAAAAGAAACCTAGAAAGGCAGGACAATGAAGGGGTGAAAACCATGAAAAACACATCAAGTATTGCTCCCAGAAACCTAGGAAGGAAAAGGGGCAGAAAAAACAAATGAGCTACTGATGGAATGTGGAAAACTGATGATAGATTCAGGTAAGTTGAAAGATCTAACCAGCTACTTCTTTACAAATATTTCTTCATGAAGTTCACATCTTGGAATATTAGAGGTTTAGGAAGTAAAAGGAAACAAAGGATTCTTAACAATATAATGAAACAAGAAACTCCTTATATGATTTTTATCTAGGAAACTAAATGTTCAATTCAAAAAATAAGAGAAATACACAACAAATGGCTCAATAGATATGAATTTCTAGAAGTCAAGGCAGACAAAACAGCAGGAGGCATTCTTACACTTTGGAACCCCCAAAAGATTGGCATAGTGGATGCAGAGGCATCTAGGAATTATTTATCAGTGGTTATTCAGCCTGTGGTAGACAGAGAGATTTATTTAATCACAAATGTTTATGGACCTCAGAGACCTGATGATAAACTTAGGCTACTCACTTCTCTAGAGGATCTAAGAGATAGACATTCAGGAATACCATGGATTCTGGGCGGGGACTTTAACATGATCAAATCCCTGTAAAAAAAAATGATGGAACCAGAATTATAAGTAGAGACTCTATAGAATTTCAAAATTTTATAGACAACATGAAGCTAGTTGACACAGATACAAGTAATGGCCACTTACCTGGAACAGCAAAAGAGGAAGAGAGTCTCAAGTAGCCTCAAAGTTAGATAGGTTCATAATCTCAGACGACCTTATGCTCACTGGCCTTGATATGATAGTGAGAATCCTCCCCTTCGGTGGATCGGACCATTGGCCTATTCAATTTGAGGTTACTAGCATTGGAACCCCAAAGAACAGACTTTTTAGATTTGAAAATATCTGGCTCACCCATCCATAATTTATTAGCAACATTGAAAAATGGTGGAAAGAAGATTTGCAGATCTAGGGAACGAGAATGTTTCTATTACACAAAAGATTGAAACACATCAATCTCAGGCTCAAAGATTGGAATAAGAATGAGTTTGGGAATATTTTTGAAGCGAAAAAAGTTGTTGAAAGAAACATGCAGGAACTTAATCAAACCCTTATCACAGATGGCTTTGATGGGGAAAGAAATGAACAAGCCAACAAGCATCAATAGGATTGGGAGGACTTATGTAAATAAGAGGAAATATTTTGGAGACAAAAATCAAGAGTTCAATGGCTAAAAGAAGGGGAGAGAAGCACAAGGTTTTTCAACAGATCTACAATGGAGAACAGGTCTCACAATAGGATCTCAACGATCAAGGACTCCAGAGGCCAACTTCTCAACACCCATAAAGATATAGAAGCTATGTTGGTTCAACATTTTCAAAGCATAGTAGAGGAACCCATCTTAGATAGATCACAATTTATCAGGGACTTCACAAAGCACATTCCTAAGCTAGTAACAAGAGAAGATAATTACAATATTAATAGGTCATTGAATGAAGATGAGGTTAGTGAAGTCATCAAAGAAATGTAGAATGGAAAAGTGTCAAGCCCAGATGGTTTCAATGTAGATTTATTTAAAGCATGCTAGAATATTGTCAAGCAAGATATTCTGAATGTAGTGGAGGACTCCATGAATAATAGAACCATATTGAAGGTGCTCAATACATCCTTCATCTGCTTGATTCCCAAACAGGACAATTCTATGACTCCAAAGAGATTCAGACCTATAGCTTTGTGCAATGTGGTGTATAAGATAATATCCAAAATAATTGCCAACAAACTTGAACCCCTTCTTCCTACTCTAGTTTCTATGGAGAAAACGGGATATGTGGAGGGCAGACAAATTCTCAATAATATCATTCAAGTTCATGAGGTGGTTCATTCATTGATGAGTAATATAAAGGCGGGAATGATTATGCAATTGGACCTAGAAAAGTCTTATGATAAGTTAAATTGGACCTATATTAGGAAGGGCCTTCTAGCTTTTGGATTTGACCATAACTGTGTAAGATGGGTAATGGCCCTGGTGACTTCCTCTAGTTTTTCAATTCTAGTTAATGGTTCTCCATCTAAGACCTTTAAACCTTTAAGAGGCTTTAGGCAGGGAGATCCTCTCTCCCCCTTCCTCTTTATTCTCATGATGGAAGGACTTGGATGAACCATCAAGTCCGCTAATGAAGTAGGTAATATCCAAGGCCTCAAACTTTCCGAGAATGGGCAGGCTTTGACCCATCAACAATTTTTAGATGATACCATGCTACAGGGCATTCCCATAGTCAAAGAAGCACTAGCTTACAAACAAATCTTGAGTGACTTTGCTATGGAAGTGGGTACAGAGGTAAGCTTCTCCAAATCAAAGATTTTCTTTTTTAATACTAACATTGCTATTCAGTGGAATATCTCCAGAATTTTGGGCTTTCAAAGAGATATGCTACCTTCCAAATATTTGGGAGTACCGCTTACAGACAAACCTCTAAACAAAACTGTTTGGGAGTCAGTGATTAATAAGTTGAAGGACAAGACTCGAAAATGGACAATCAGATCTTTGAACTTGGCAGGCTGACTGGTGCTTACAAAATTTGTCCTTCAAACAATCTCTATATTCATGTTTTTAGCCCTTCCAGCTCCAAAAGGAGTTATGCAACAATGTAGAAATATTCAAAGATATTTTCTTTAGGGTAAAGGGGAGGAGAGGAATAAATGGGCCTTGGTAGCCTAGGAAACAATATGTATACCTAAAAACCACAGAGGTCTTGGACTGGATGATCCTGAAGTGCTAAACAAAGTTTTAGGGGAAAAATTATGGTGGATATGGATAAAAGATTCAGATGCTCCGTGGGCTCAAATTTGGAAAGAGAAATACGCAAGTAATTATCAAAACAAGGACCACATAAGGATGTCTGGTACCATAAAAGGATCCCACATCTGGAATAAAGCTTGGGAGAATAGAGGCATAGTTCAAAAGAATAGCTTCTAGGAAATTAGAGTGGGAGACTGGGCATGGTTTTGGGAGGATAAATGGCAACAGGAACCTAAACTATTAAAAGAGGACTTTGTGGATCTCAAGAATGATACTGACACCAAAGGGTTACTAAGGGTAAAAGATTTTTGGGATTAGACAAATAATGAAGGAAAATGGAGAACCTGGAAGAAAATGGAATATAAGGATGAGAGCCCCCTAAAAGCAAAGGCTGATGCACTAATAGCAATTTTGGATCAAGGAAAAATACTGATATCAGCTGATCATGACCAACTTAGATAGGGCAATAACAATGAAGACATATTTAACCTTAAAGAGGCAAAGTGCTTAGCCTTGGAGCTTGATTCTGTAGAACCGGATTGGGTTTGGAAGAATCTTTGGAAGAACCAAGGATGGATGAAAACCAAACTGTTCATGTGGCTGGTACATCATAAGAAAATTTTGACTTAGGAGAACATCCAAAAAAGAGGCGTTTTAGGCCCATCCAGATGCCAGCGATGTGGGTCACAAGAGGAGACAATGGAGCACCTCCTCAATACCTGCATATTTACCTCCACATTGTGGGATGGCATTGCCTTAATTTTTAGACAAACAGACAGGGACAGAGGAAGCATTACCAATACCCTTAGCAACTGGAGAAGAAACTTCTCTGATTATGAAATGATAAACATAGCTTGGGCTTTAACTCCAAGCTTCCTAATATGGAATTTCTGGAAAGAGCACAACAATAGAATCTTCAAGAAAAAAAAGGTCCTCCCATAGCATCATGGAATAGATCTTAAGACAACTTAAGGAGACAGTTGGGACTTTAGTGCAAACATCCCCTAAAAATATCCCTTCAAATGCTAATATGCAGATACTTCTTCAGTTTGGTATGCAGGGGCTTATTCCTCAGGGTAAGAAAAGGATGGTAAAGCAACTGGTCACTAAGAAAGACTTCTAGCATCCTCCCCCTAAGGGATTTATGAAATTTAACATAGATGGGGCCTCCAAAGGAAATCCGGGTATAGCTGGTTATGGTGGTGTGTTAAGGGATGAAAAGGGCTGCATATAATAATACATTTTTCATTTCAATTTGGGAAGATCCACAAACAATATGGTGGAGCTAATGGAACTTGAGCAATCTTTAGAAATCTTGAAGCACGAAAATCTTCAAAATATCATAATTGAAGTTGGTTTTGAGCCGATCATCAATTCGGTCAAGAGAATCTGTTGTGGTTCGGCTCCAGAAAAGGTCTTGAGACACTGTAGACTACTTCAGGTATATCAAAGAATTCATCTCCACCTTCAGAACATGAGAACCTTAAGTTTCACACATATGTGAAGGACGGCCAATAAATTGGCAGACATACTTGCTAATAAAGGGGCTCTCTGCACTAAAAGTAGCAATAAATATAGATGGCAAGAGGTTCCACAAGGTAGATTGAGGGATGATTGTCTCAACCAGGCGAATAAGGATAGAGATATATATCATCACAGAGATTGTCAATAGCTGCAGAAGCTGGGTTTAGTCGTTACACATTTAATATGAAGTGGTTGTCCAGAGATCATCTCAGTTTTGCTTGGTGGGAAGAGGGGATGAATAGCCTTCAGTGAGAAGGTATAGTAGAGTCCCACCATAGGTACATAATTGTTGGCAATGGTTACAGTGAACCAACGTGGTTGGTATACAAGTTATCAGGTGCTTGGATGACAGGAATCCCTCCTAGTTCTCTTCAAAAGTAGACTCCTCTCATCCGTTGGAAAAAGCGACTGAGGATCAAGGGTGGAGAGTCAAATTGTAGTTTGATGAGTTTTGGCCAGAGTCTTTGCTTCCTCAGCGGACTCGAAACTTTCCTCATAACAACCTGTTGTGTCAATACTGCCCTCAAGGTGGTTTATGATTTATCAGAAGCTCTCAACACCGGGAGTGGCTTTACTAATTTTAGCCCGATGCCACTCAACATGCAGCACGTGGCTATAGTAGGAGAGAGAATACCACCCTCATCAGACAGGTATTCTCTGGGCTTCTTTTCCATCCGATATGTTCCTCAACCTTGGGATCTGGTGAGGCAGATCAATGGCCCAGATGCATCATGCAGGTTGGTGGGTCCAGGTCTGAGGCATGTCTCTCTATTATCGTCTATGCTTGTCTAGCTTCGTGGCAGGCATCATGGAATATCGAGTGGGCCACATATGTATTGTTTATTCCCCTATTGCAGACCCAAAATCTAAATAGTGGGGGGTTTAATTCCTTTTCGAGTCTGGTTACAGTTCCATCTTGTTTGGTTTTCCTTCGCTCCATTGTAACAGATTATAATGCATATGTTTTGTGAAGGACTCTTTGTTAGGGGAGTGTACCCATGGCACAATGGTGTATCCTTTGGTTAGTTGCCCCATACCCTGGGGGGAAAGTTAATTTTATGTCCCTAGTTTCCACTGGGTTGGTTGTAATTTATGTAATTAATCCTTTTTGGTTACTTTGAATAGAAGGCACGACTCTTGCATTAGTAAAACAAAAAAAAATACAGAACTGAGAAAATAATGCACACGCACAATAATTATGACATTGTTATTTGTGGACAATTCTCCCTAGAAAAACCTTGAAGGGAAAGCCAGTACAATATATGAGGGTTTTATTATTATTCAACAATTTAGGAAAAATTACAACTGGTTTCCTTTCACTGTAAAACCTCTCGGAAACATAGATCTCCACTAGAAAAATATACTAGAGACTCAATGGCTCCCTTTGCAACTAATCTGTCCTCCTCTAGCCAATTCACACTCCTTTGTACCAATCACACTCATGCACAAAAATGTGCACTAATAGCTCTAGGAATTCACTCAAGCACTGTGATCATTTCCAAACAAATCGTATTGTCTCCCTCTACATGCAAGTCCCACTTAATTTTCCTCCAGGAAATAGATATGGCCTCTAGCAATTGAAATGTGGTCTTCTTTGGTACCTCCCACTAGGAAAACTGGCTACTCATACTAGCTTATGCAGCCCCCTCTACAGATGAATTGGACCTCCCTTGTTGGAAATAATACTGAGAGGGGGGGTGAATCAGTATTATCATATCAATAAAACTTTTTCAATACTCAGAAACATATACGATACTTCAGTTAAGTTAACCAGCGTGTACACGCTACTGTGTCTAAAGCAACCAGCGTATAACCAGAAATCTTATGATTCAGTTAGTTTATCTTCAGTAAATGCATCAGGACATTATTAACCATATTAAAAGTAAACAGGTGCAGTATAACAGAACAGATCATCACACAAAAGCCACACACATGAACACCATGATATAAGGTGGAAACCCAATGTGGGTGAAAACCACCTGCTGCAAGTCGTCTCTATCTTTCTTTAATAAGAAACTTCAGTTTACAATCTTTTGTACCGGTGCAGCCTTATACCAGTACGCAGGCTACAACCTGCAGAAGGCTACAACCTTCTCTCGTTTTCCAAACTCTCATGGAAGGGAGCTCCAACCCCCCTTTGCTCTTGTACTAGCTAAGATACTAGTACGTAGGTGCTGGCCTACAATCTTCTTTCCTTCAGGTACCACTTTTCATCAATTTTCAGACTGGATACTCCTGAAGCACAACATTACAATCTGAAGACCACGATTCATTCACTTTTCATAACAAATCATTGAAGCACAAAACAACCAATACTAGCAACATCAATCTTTGAATCACTGAACCACTGAAAACCTGTCAACACCCAGTCACCAGAACACAGAGCAGACTACAGAACTCTGCAATAACAGTCAGACCCAACTGCAACCCAAAAATTAAGCTTCAAAAGATATACGCTACTTCAATGAAACCAACCCGCGTATACACGCGCTTTTACCAAAGACAACCTGCGTACAGATCTAAAAATAATTTCTCATAACTTGCAGCTGAACCAGACATCAGTCATACCCAGAACATAACATTGCGTCAGTATGCAGATCTAAAAGTACACATAATCAACCATATAAAGATAGTTCATTTCAACCAATTTGATCCCGATCTATCCTTAGATCTAGTCTTCCATCATCCGATGTGATCTCTCCTTAGCTCAGATCAAGCAATGCATCATCAACCCAAAACCTGCATACTAGATCTCTTTCTTCATTAGATATTCAAGACTTTTTCAATACATTGCCTAATGATCTTCTTCTCCTTATATAGTCTTAGGCCCTTCTCAATACCACGGTCCAAAACTATAGTAATACAATACCATCAACTTCAAAACTCGGGATCAACACGACTGTCGAGATACCTTGGTCCAAAAACATAGGCTCAAGTACCGAGGACTAACTACCACGGACCAAAGGGAAGCTTCTCGACATGTATGCTCTTTTCTGTTCATGAAACTGCGTGTATACGCGACTTCGTATATAGCGAGACTGCGTATCCGCGACTTAGTATATAGCGTACCAGCGTGTATACGCAACTTGGGCTTAATGAACCTGCGTATATGAAATTTCTCTTCATTCTTGTAGTCTGGACTGAGATCTGTCATCAAAGAGAGTTGCCATCAAGGACAACACCTGTACCGTAGCGCCACACCTGTGCCAAAATGCCAACAATCTCCCCCTTTGGACTTGATGGCAACCCCAAGATCCTTAGAATCATTCTCCCCCTTTGTCATCAAGGGCAAAGGGCTGTGCTCCCCCTGTGAACATGTTGATATATCTGCTCTGCTGTGTTGAACATGCTCCCCCTGACTGTAGGCAAGATCTGCAAAAGATGTTCTTCAAAAAGAACCAAGACTTATACATCATAAAGGACCTTCCTATCACCAAAAGACTCAATACATACATCCATACTCCCAACCAAGAGGGGATACATCAGAAATTTACATATAACAACCAATTACATTACATCATTCATCCCAGTCATAGTGGGGAAACCAACATAGGCCGTTACATGACCTTGACACCATAGAAGATACCATAAAAGAGATATCACAAAAGAGATACATGACATAGAGACGAAAAAATCTAGACCAAGACTTATGAAAGTCACTAGCAACATCTGATAATCATCTTTTAGATCAGCAACCAAGATTTCCTTCTCCTGAAACCACCAACAGTTGTGAACTAGAACCAAAAGCATCTAAATGCCAACAATTCTTTAAGCTGCTCCCCCTGAAACTGTGCCTGCTGCTCCCCCTGAAACTGTGCCTGAAGGACTCTGGCATACCCATCTCAGACTTTCTCCAACCAGAATCTGCCCTTGCTATTCAGAACTCCATATACGCGACTTCACCTACATAAATCAGCGTATGTACGCGGATATCCCTTACACAACTCGCGTATACCAACTTTTCTTTAGAACAGACAAGCTTCAACAGCAGGATGAAGCATCAACTACTCCCATCTTTTGTCTGAGATATTCAAAAGTCTCCCTGGGCAGTGGTTTTGTGAGAATATCAGCAACTTGTTCTTTAGAAGAAACATACTCCAACTTGACCTTTTGTTCAAGCACTTGTTCCCGGAGGAAGTGATACTTGATTGGTATGTGCTTGGTCTTTGAATGCATGACTGGATTCTTTGAAATGCTGATTGCACTTGTATTATCACATAAGATAGAGACAGGTGGAGTGCAAGTGATTTGAAAATCCTGCAAGGTCTGCATCATCCAAAGAAGTTGTGTGCAACAAGATGCCGTAGCCACATATTCTGCTTCAGCTGTAGATAAAGCAATCGAACTCTGTTTCTTGCTGAACCAAGATACTAATCTGGAACCCATGAAGAAAGCACCACCACTTGTGCTTTTCCTGTCATCCACACTTCCTACCCAATCTGCATCTGTGTATGCATGAAGAGTGAGATCTATATCTCTAGGATACCATAAGCCATAGTTTTGAGTCCCTTGAAGATACTTGAAGATTATTTTGACCGCCTGAAGATGAGTTTCCTTTGGGTTGGCTTGAAATCTTCCAACAATTCCTACTGCATGCATAATATCTGGTCGGGTACCTTGCAAATAAAGCAAACTCCCAATCATGGATCCATAAGTTGGTTGGTGAACTGCTGCTGATTCATCATTTGTACTGAGGCTGCATCCTGTAACCATGGGGGTACACACTGGCTTTGAATCTTCCATGCCATACTTCTTCAAGATCTGCTTGAGGTACTTGGTTTGAGACAAGAAAATACCTCCTTCATTTTGTTGGATTTGCAATCCAAGAAAGTATGTCAATTCTCCAAGTAATGACATTTCAAATTCTTTCTGCATAACCAAGGCAAAGTTTTGACTCATAGCCTCTTCATTGCTGCCAAAGATAATATCATCTACATACACAACAAGTATTAGCAATTTGTTATTTTCAACTTTCATATAGAGATTGCTATCTGTTGATCCTTTTGAAAAACCTTGTTGGTGAAGATATTTGTCCAAACGATAGTACCAAGCCCTTGGAGCTTGTTTGAGACCATAGAGAGCCTTTTTCAATCTGCATACAAGGTTTGGATCATTCCCAAGGATGAAACCATCTGGCTGCTCAATATATACTTCTTCTTCTAAGTCTCCATTCAGAAAGGCTGATTTCACGTCCATTTGGAATACCTTGAAGTTTTGAAAGCTTGAGAGAGCAAGGAACATTCGGATGGCCTCAAGTCTTGCAACAGGAGCAAAGCTCTCTTCAAAATCTATTCCTTCTTGCTGTGCATACCCTTTACAAACAAGTCTGGCCTTGTTTCTAATTACTTCTCCATTTTCATTCAATTTATTTTTGAAGACCCATTTTGTCCCTATGACATTCTTATCTTTTGGTCTAGGAACCAATTCCCAAGTGTTGTTCTTTTCGATCTGCTCAAGTTCTTCATCCATTGCTTTGACCCAACATTCATCTTTGCATGCCTCTTTCACATTTTGTGGTTCAGTGGAAGAGAGTAATGCCAAATAGCTTGAAGCTTCTGTAATTGTTCTTCTTGTTTGTACTCCTGCTTCTTTCTGCCCCACAATTTGAGATTCTGGATGATTCTTCTGAACATATCTGGATGGAGTCTTTTCTTCTATTCTTGTCTGCTCCTCTGGTTCTTCTTGAGGTTCTTCTTCATCATTCTGTCTTTGAGGGTAGCCTTCATCTTCTTCGATGTCTTCATGATGAACTTGCCTAGGAATGTATCCCTTCTCATCAACCACAACATCAATGCTGTCAACAATTCTGCCAAGTCTTTTATTGTAGCACTTGTATGCTTTGCTATGTGGAGAATAACCAAGAAGAATGCCTTCATCTACTCTTGGTTCAAGTTTGCCAAGTTGCTCATCAGTATTCTTAATATAACATTTGCTCCCAAAGATTTTGAAGTGTTTCACCGAAGGAGTCTTACCACACCAGAGCTCATGAAGAGTTTGAGTGCTGTTTACTCAGACATTTGTTTTGTTGAGAATAATAACCGCAGCATGTGTAGCTTCACCCCAGAAAGTTGCGGGAGTACCTGATTCATCAAGCATAGCACGAGCCATTTGTTGGATTGTTCTATTCATTCTTTCCACAACTCCATTTTTCTGAGGAGTTCTAGCTGTAGAGAATTCTCTTCTTATCCCATGTTCTTCACAGAAATCGAAAAATTCATTCGAGGTAAACTCCCCACCTCTGTCAGATTGGAGGCACTTAATTTTATGTCCTGATTCATTTTCAGCCAAGGCTTTGAAGGATTTGAATTTTTCGAATGCTTCATCTTTGTGTTTCATAAGTCCTAACCAGACAAACCTGGAGAAATCGTCAATGAATAATATCAAATATTCTTCTCCTCGAGGTGTTCTTTTTCTGAATGGACCACATGTATCTGTATGTACTAGCTCAAGAGGCATGCTAGCTGATCCTTCCTTCTCAGGAAAATTAGTTCTGGTTTGCTTTCCAAACTGACATGATTTGCATATGGTGTTGTCTGGAATTTTGGTATCTGGAAGATCATGAACTGCCTGATATTTGCATGCTTTCCTTATTTGTGGAAAGCTTAGATGCCCCAACCTCCGATGCCATAGCCAGTGTTCATCATTCTTGCTCAAATAGCATTGTTGTTGTCTTTCTTCAAATATGTATAGATTATTTGGAGTCCTTCTTCCTTTGATCACTGTTTCACCTGTATCAAGATCACGAACACAACATCCATTTGATCTAAATATTACCTCTGTTCCTTGATCGCACATCTGACTGACACTCAGAAGATTATGCTTCAATCCATCAACATACAAAACATTTCCATCTTTGACCTTCTCTTTCAATGGAGCAACGCCTTTTCCTTTTATGGCTGCAGAGATATCGTTTCCAAAAGAAACTTTCTTTCCCTTTTCTAATGCGGTATATGATTCAAGTTTTTCTTTGTCCCCTGTCATATGCTTCGAACATCCGCTGTCAATGTACCATAGACTTTCTTGACCTTCTGCATAAAAGGCTATCCCACATCTTTCTGGTTGCGGTTCCTTTATTCTCCATGTTCTGACATTTGAGGTTTGTTCCTTCTGAGTTGTCTTCCAGAACCTGCTCCTGCATTCAGAGTCTTCATGACCAAAGTTATTACAAATAGAGCATTCAACTTCATTTTCAAGAACCGAAAAGGTGTTATAAGTCCTTTTCATGGTTCCAGTCATACTTCTTTGCTTTTGAGCTTCTCTAGTCATGATTGTCTTGTAGGCAACACATTGAGCTGCTTTGTGACCGAAGTTATGGCAAGAAAAACATTGGCCATTAAAGAAATTTCTCCGATAATCAGATCTATCATCCAACCGATTGTAGCTTCTATTGACATCCATTCTTGGGGCAAATTGGGAAGATTTTACCTGTGGCTGATTGTAGCTTCTGTTTGTCCTTAAGGCTGCTTGTCCCCGAATTTCTTGATAGTCTTTATTTGTTCTTGAGGTAAACTGTCCCTGATTCACCTGATGACTTTTATTTGGTCTTTGCTCGCTCCTCCTTCCTGCATCAAGATAACTTTTAGAGGTAGAAGCTTGAGATGTTTCTCCATTATATCCCAGACCTGTCTTGATCAGAGGAGAACGCTTCACATTGATAATCTCATCCAAGGTTTCAGATCCTTTAACAAATTTAAGATTAATCGCTTTTGTTTTCTCAATCTCCTTTCTAAGACAAACAATCTCACATTCCAATTTTTCAAGATGTTTTTCCTTTTCTGCCAGTTGACATTGTAGAGAATCAATAATAGCACTTTTCTCTTCTAAGCAAACTTTGAGATTATTCATTTCTTCATAAAAGCCTTCTACATCTATAGCATCCATGTAGTCATCATCTTCAAAAGCCATTAAAAGTTTATATCTATAACCCTATTCATCTTCGTCACTATTTGAAAGACCATCACTATCTTCATGAGTGTAATAGCTTTTCTTCTTTTCATTCTATTTCTTGTTCCATTTAACAGGTTCCTTTCCCTTGTCATTCTTATCTTTGTGAGGACATTTGGCAGCATAATGACCTACTCTTCCACAGGTAAAGCATTTAAAAGGTAACTTACCTCTGAACCTTCCAGAACCCCTTTGAAGATTTCTAACAAAATTTGATTCTTCTTCTTCATCTTCTAGCACGTGACTTGCTTCATAATAATCTTCTTTGCCTGAAGCCTTGAAAGCAGCTTCTCTTATGTCTGATGGACCTCCTTTTCTCATTTCATAAGCAGTTAGAATTCCGTGAAGCTGAGACATAGTAAGAATTCGTAGATTTTCTTTTTCTTCTATTGCAGACACTTTAGATTCAAATTTGGGGGACAATGATCTTAGAACCTTTTCAACCACAATAGCCTCTTTTATTTCTTCACCCAAGTTTTTCATGCAATTAACAATCTCATCTACCCTAAGGAAATAGTTAGCCACACTTTCATCATTATACATTCTGAGAGTCTCATACTTAATCCTGAGAGTTTGAAGTTTAGCACGCTTTACCTGTTCGTCTCCTTCATAGCTCGTGACAATTTTGTCCCATATTTCTTTTGCGGATTTATAGTGCATTACCTTCATGAATTCCGATTGGGATATACATCCTAATGGAGTACTGACAGCTTTTGCATTTGTTTCATACTTCTTTTTCTCGGCTGGATCTGTAGGAGTAGCTGAAGGAAAAGTGTAGCCTGTCTCTACGATGTCCCAAACTTCTGTACCAAGAGATTGAAGATAGGCAGTAACTCTTACCTTCCAATAATTGAAGTTTGTCCCATCAAAAACCAGTGGCCTGATTGATGCTTCTCTCTCGTAGTTGCTCATGATGAACGATCTACCTTCAAGCGATCAAGCTTCTCTGAAGGACCTGCTCTGATACCAATTGTTGGAAATAATACTGAGAGGGGGGGTGAATCAGTATTATCAGATCAATAAAACTTTTTCAATACTCAGAAACATATACGCTACTTCAGTTAAGTGAACCAGCGTGTACACGCTACTGTGTCTAAAGCAACCAGCGTATAACCAGAAATCTTATGATTCAGTTAGTTTATCTTCAGTAAATGCATTAGGACATTATTAACCATATTAAAAGTAAACAGGTGCAGTATAACAGAACAGATCATCACACAAAAGCCACACACATGAACACCATGATATAAGGTGGAAACCCAATGTGGGTGAAAACCACCTGCTGCAAGTCGTCTCTATCTTTCTTTAATAAGAAACTTCAGTTTCCAATCTTTTGTACTGGTGAAGCCTTATACCAGTATGCAGGCTACAACCTGCAGAAGGCTACAACCTTCTCTTGTTTTCCAAACTCTCCTGGAAGGGAGCTCCAACCCCCCTTTGCTCTTGTACTAGCTAAGATACTAGTACGTAGGTGCTGGCCTACAATCTTCTTTCCTTCAGGTACCACTTTTCATCAATTTTCAGACTGGATACTCCTGAAGCACAACATTACAATCTGAAGACCACGATTCATTCACTTTTCATAACAAATCATTGAAGCACAAAACAACCAATACTAGCATCATCAATCTTTGAATCACTGAACCACTGAAAACCTGTCAACACCCAGTCACCAGAACACAGAGCAGACTACAGAACTCTGCAATAACAGTCAGACCCAACTGCAACCCAAAAATTAAGCTTCAAAAGATATACGCTACTTCAATGAAACCAACCTGCGCATACACGCGCTTTTACCAAAGACAACCTGCGTACAGATCTAAAAATAATTTCTCATAACTTGCAGCTGAACCAGACATCAGTCATACCCAGAACATAACATTGCGTCAGTATGCAGATCTAAAAGTACGCATAATCAACCATATAAAGATAGTTCATTTCAACCAATTTGATCCCGATCTATCCTTAGATCTAGTCTTCCATCAACCGATGTGATCTCTCCTTAGCTCAGATCAAGCAATGCATCATCAACCCAGAACCTGCATACTAGATCTCTTTCTTCATTAGATATTCAAGACTTTTTCGATACATTGCCTAATGATCTTCTTCTCCTTATATAGTCTTAGGCCCTTCTCAATACCATGGTCCAAAACCATAGTAATACAATACCATCAACTTCAAAAATCGGGATCAACACGACTGTCGAGATACCTTGGTCCAAAAACATAGGCTCAAGTACCGAGGACTAACTACCACGGACCAAAGGGAAGCTTCTCGACATGTACGCTCTTTTCTGTTCATGAAACTGCGTGTATACGCGACTTCGTATATAGCGAGACTGCGTATCCGCGACTTAGTATATAGCGTACCAGCGTGTATACGCAACTTGGGCTTAATGAACCTGCGTATATGAAATTTCTCTTCATTCTTGTAGTCTGGACTGAGATCTGTCATCAAAGAGAGTTGCCATCAAGGACAACACCTATACCGTAGCGCCACACCTATGCCAAAATGCCAACAATCTCCCCCTTTGGACTTGATGGCAACCCCAAGATCCTTATAATCATTCTCCCCCTTTGTCATCAAGGGCAAAGGGCTGTGCTCCCCCTGTGAACATGCTGATATCTCTACTCTGCTGTGCTGAACATGCTCCCCCTGACTGTAGGCAAGATCTGCAAAAGATGTTCTTCAAAAAGAACCAAGACTTATACATCATAAAGGACCTTCCTATCACCAAAAGACTCAATACATACATCCATACTCCCAACCAAGAGGGGATACATTAGAAATTTACATATAACAACCAATTACATTACATCATTCATCCCAGTCATAGTGGGGAAACCAACATAGGCCGTTACATGACCTTGACACCATAGAAGATACCATAAAAGAGATATCACAAAAGAGATACATGACATAGAGACGAAAAAATCTAGACCAAGACTTATGAAAGTCACCAACAGCATCTGATAATCATCTTTTAGATCAGCAACCAAGATTTCCTTCTCCTGAAACCACCAACAGTTGTGAACTAGAACCAAAAGCATCTAAATGCCAACAATGCTTTAAGGTGCTCCCCCTGAAACTGTGCCTGAAGGACTCTGGCATACCCATCTCAGACCTTCTCCAACCAGAATCTGCCCTTGCTGTTCAGAACTCCATATACGCGACTTCACCTACATAAATCAGTGTATGTATGCGGATATCCCTTACACAACTCGCGTATACCAACTTTTCTTTAGAACAGACAAGCTTCAACAACAGGATGAAGCATCAACTACTCCCAGCTTTTGTCTGAGATATTCTAAAGTCTCCCTGGGCAGTGGTTTTGTGAGAATATCAACAACTTGTTCTTTAGAAGAAACATACTCCAACTTGACCTTTTGTTCAAGCACTTGTTCCCGGAGGAAGTGATACTTGATTGGTATGTGCTTGGTCTTTGAATGCATGACTGGATTCTTTGAAATGCTGATTGCACTTGTATTATCACATAAGATAGAGACAGGTGGAGTGCAAGTGATTTGAAAATCCTGCAAGGTCTGCATCATCCAAAGAAGTTGTGTGCAACAAGATGCCGCAGCCACATATTCTGCTTCAGCTGTAGATAAAGCAATCGAACTTTGTTTCTTGCTGAACCAAGATACTAATCTGGAACCCATGAAGAAAGCACCACCACTTGTGCTTTTCCTGTCATCCACACTTCCTACCCAATCTGCATCTGTGTACGCATGAAGAGTGAGATCTGTATCTCTAGGATACCATAAGCCATAGTTTTGAGTCCCTTCAAGATACTTGAAGATTCTTTTGACTGCCTGAAGATGAGTTTCCTTTGGGTTGGCTTGAAATCTTCCAACAATTCCTACTGCATGCATAATATCTGGTCGGGTACCTGTCAAATAAAGCAAACTCCCAATCATGGATCTATAAGTTGGTTGGTGAACTGCTGCTGATTCATCATTTGCACTAAGGCTGCATCCTGTAACCATGGGGGTACACACTGGCTTTGAATCTTCCATGCCATACTTCTTCAATATCTGCTTGAGGTACTTGGTTTGAGACAAGAAAATACCTCCTTCATTTTGTTGGATTTGCAATCCAAGAAAGTATGTCAATTCTCCAAGTAATGACATTTCAAATTCTTTCTGCATAACCAAGGCAAAGTTTTGACTCATAGCCTCTTCATTGCTGCCAAAGATAATATCATCTACATACACAACAAGTATTAGCAATTTGTTATTTTCAACTTTCATATAGAGATTGCTATCTGCTGATCCTTTTGAAAAACCTTGTTGGTGAAGATATTTGTCCAAACGATAGTACCAAGCCCTTGGAGCTTGTTTGAGACCATAGAGAGCCTTTTTCAATCTGCATACAAGGTTTGGATCATTCCCAAGGATGAAACCATCTGGCTGCTCAATATATACTTCTTCTTCTAAGTCTCCATTCAGAAAGGTTGATTTCACGTCCATTTGAAATACCTTGAAGTTTTGAAAGCTTGAGAGAGCAAGGAACATTCGGATGGCCTCAAGTCTTGCAATAGGAGCAAAGGTCTCTTCAAAATCTATTCCTTCTTGCTGTGCATACCCTTTACAAACAATTCTGGCCTTGTTTCTAATTACTTCTCCATTTTCATTCAATTTATTTTTGAAGACCCATTTTGTCCCTATGACATTCTTATCTTTTGGTCTAGGAACCAATTCCCAAGTGTTGTTCTTTTCGATCTGCTCAAGTTCTTAATCCATTGCTTTGACCCAACATTCATCTTTGCATGCCTCTTTCACATTTTGTGGTTCAGTGGAAGAGAGTAATGCCAAATAGCTTGAAGCTTCTGCAATTGTTCTTCTTGTTTGTACTCTTGCTTCTTTCTGCCCCACAATCTGAGATTCTGGATGATTCTTCTGAACATATCTGGATGGAGTCTTTTCTTCTATTCTTGTCTGCTCCTCTGGTTCTTCTTCATCATTCTGTCTTTGAGGGTAGCCTTCATCTTCTTCGATGTCTTCATGATGAACTTGCCTAGGAATGTATCCCTTCTCATCAACCACAACATCAATACTGTCAACAATTCTGCCAAGTCTTTTATTGTAGCACTTGTATGCTTTGCTATGTGGAGAATAACCAAGAAGAATGCCTTCATCTGCTCTTGGTTCAAGTTTGCCAAGTTGCTCATCAGCATTCTTAATATAACATTTGCTCCCAAAGATTTTGAAGTGCTTCACCGAAGGAGTCTTACCACACCAGAGCTCATGAGGAGTTTGAGTGCTGTTTACTCGGACATTTGTTTTGTTGAGAATAATAACCGCAGCATGTGCAGCTTCACCCCAGAAAGTTGCGGGAGTACCTGATTCATCAAGCATAGCACGAGCCATTTGTTGGATTGTTCTATTCATTCTTTCCACAACTCCATTTTTCTGAGGAGTTCTAGCTGTAGAGAATTCTCTTCTTATCCCATGTTCTTCACAGAAATCGAAAAATTCATTCGAGGTAAACTCCCCACCTCTGTCAGATCTGAGGCACTTAATTTTATGTCCTGATTCATTTTCAGCCAAGGCTTTGAAGGATTTGAATTTTTCGAATGCTTCATCTTTGTGTTTCATAAGTCCTAACCAGGCAAACCTAGAGAAATCGTCAATGAATAATATCAAATATTCTTCTCCTCGAGGTGTTCTTTTTCTGAATGGACCATATGTATCTGTATGTACTAGCTCAAGAGGCATGCTAGCTGATCCTTCCTTCTCAGGAAAATTAGTTCTGGTTTGCTTTCCAAACTGACATGATTTGCATATGGTGTTGTCTGGAATTTTGATATCTGGAAGATCAGGAACTGCCTGATATTTGCATGCTTTCCTTATTTGTGGAAAGCTTAGATGCCCCAACCTCCGATGCCATAGCCAGTGTTCATCATTCTTGCTCAAATAGCATTGTTGTTGTCTTTCTTCAAATATGTATATATTATTTGGAGTCCTTCTTCCTTTGATCACTGTTTCACCTGTATCAAGATCACGAACACAACATCCATTTGATCTAAATATTACCTCTGTTCCTTGATCGCACATCATACTAACACTCAGAAGATTATGCTTCCATCCATCAACATACAAAACATTTCCAGCTTTGACCTTCTCTTTCAACGGAGCAACGCCTTTTCCTTTTATGGCTGCAGAGATATCGTTTCCAAAAGAAACTTTCTTTCCCTTTTCTAATGCGGTATATCATTCAAGTTTTTATTTGTCCCCTGTCATATGCTTCGAACATCCGCTGTCAATGTACCATAGACTTTCCTGACCTTCTGCATAAAAGGCTATCCCACATCTTTCTGGTTGCGGTTCCTTTATTCTCCATGTTCTGACATTTGAGGTTTGTTCCTTCTGAGTTGTCTTCCAGAACCTGCTCCTGCATTCAGAGTCTTCATGACCAAAGTTATTACAAATAGAGCATTCAACTTCATTTTCAAGAACCGAAAAGTTGTTATAAGTCCTTTTCATGGTTCCAGTCATACTTCTTTGCTTTTGAGCTTCTCTAGTCATGATTGTCTTGTAGGCAACACATTGAGCTGCTTTGTGACCGGACTTATGGCAAGAAAAACATTGGCCATTAAAGAAATTTCTCCGATAATCAGATCTATCATCCAACCGATTGTAGCTTCTATTGACATCCATTCTTGGAGCAAATTGGGAATATTTTACCTATGGCTAATTGTAGCTTCTGTTTGTCCTTAAGGCCGCTTGTCCCTGAATTTCTTGATAGTCTTTATTTGTTCTTGAGGTAAACTGTCCCTGATTCACCTGATGACTTTTATTTGGTCTTTGCTGGCTCCTCCTTGCTGCATCAAGATAACTTTTAGAGGTAGAAGCTTGAGATGTTTCTCCATTATATCCCAGACCTGTCTTGATCAGAGGAGAATGCTGCACATTGATAATCTCATCCAAGGTTTCAGATCCTTTAACAAATTTAAGATTAATCGCTTTTGTTTTCTCAATCTCCTTTCTAAGACAAACAATCTCACATTCCAATTTTTCAAGATGTTTTTCCTTTTCTGCCAGTTGACATTGTAGAGAATCAATAATAGCACTTTTCTCTTCTAAGCAAACTTTGAGATTATTCATTTCTTCATAAAAGCCTTCTACATCTATAGCATCCATGTAGTCATCATCTTCAAAAGCCATTAAAAGTTTATATCTATAACCTTGTTCATCTTCGTCACTATTTGAAAGACCATCACTATCTTCATGAGTGTAATAGCTTTTCTTCTTTTCATTCTGTTTCTTGTTCCATTTAACAGGTTCCTTTCCCTTGTCATTCTTATCTTTGTGAGGACATGTGGCAGCATAATGACCTACTCTTCCACAAGTAAAGCATTTAAAAGGTAACTTACCTCTGAACCTTCCAGAACCCCTTTGAAGATTTCTGACAAAATTTGATTCTTCTTCTTCATCTTCTGGCACGTGACTTGCTTCATAATAATCTTCTTTGCCTGAAGCCTTGAAAGCAGCTTCTCTTCTGTCTAATGGACCTCCTTTTCTCATTTCATAAGCAGTTAGAATTCCGTGAAGCTGAGACATAGTAAGAATTCGTAGATTTTCTTTTTCTTCTATTGCAGACACTTTAGATTCAAATTTGGGGGACAATGATCTTAGAACCTTTGCAACCACAATAGCCTCTTTTATTTCTTCACCCAAGTTTTTCATGCAATTAACAATCTCATCTACCCTAAGGAAATAGTTAGCCACACTTTCATCATTATACATTCTGAGAGTCTCATACTTAATCCTGAGAGTTTGAAGTTTAGCACGCTTTACCTGTTCGTCTCCTTCATAGCTCATGACAATTTTGTCCCATATTTCTTTTGCGGATTTATAGTGCATTACCTTCATGAATTCCGATTGGGATATACATCCTAATAGAGTACTGACAGCTTTTGCATTTGTTTCATACTTCTTTTTCTCGGCTGGATCTGTAGGAGTAGCTGAAGGAAAAGTGTAGCCTGTCTCTACGATGTCCCAAACTTCTGTACCAAGAGATTGAAGATAGGCAGTAACTCTTACCTTCCAATAATTGAAGTTTGTCCCATCAAAAACCGGTGGCCTGATTGATGCTTCTCTCTCGTAGTTGCTCATGATGAACGATCTACCTTCAAGCGATCAAGCTTCTCTGAAGGACCTGCTCTGATACCAATTGTTGGAAATAATACTGAGAGGGGGGGTGAATCAGTATTATCAGATCAATAAAACTTTTTCAATACTCAGAAACATATACGCTACTTCAGTTAAGTGAACCAGCATGTACACGCTACTGTGTCTAAAGCAACCAGCGTATAACCAGAAATCTTATGATTCAGTTAGTTTATCTTCAGTAAATGCATCAGGACATTATTAACCATATTAAAAGTAAACAGGTGCAGTATAACAGAACAGATCATCACACAAAAGCCACACACATGAACACCATGATATAAGGTGGAAACCCAATGTGGGTGAAAACCACCTGCTGCAAGTCATCTCTATCTTTCTTTAATAAGAAACTTCAGTTTACAATCTTTTGTACTGGTGCAGCCTTATACCAGTACGCAGGCTACAACCTGCAGAAGGCTACAACCTTCTCTCGTTTTCCAAACTCTCCTGGAAGGGAGCTCCAACCCCCCTTTGCTCTTGTAATAGCTAAGATACTAGTACGTAGGTGCTGGCCTACAATCTTCTTTCCTTCAGGTACCACTTTTCATCAATTTTCAGACTGGATACTCCTGAAGCACAACATTACAATCTGAAGACCACGATTCATTCACTTTTCATAACAAATCATTGAAGCACAAAACAACCAATACTAGCATCATCAATCTTTGAATCACTGAACCACTGAAAACCTGTCAACACCCAGTCACCCGAACACAGAGCAGACTACAAAACTCTGCAATAACAGTCAGACCCAACCGCAACCCAAAAATTAAGCTTCAAAAGATATACACTACTTCAATGAAACCAACCTGCGTATACACGCGCTTTTACCAAAGACAACCTGCGTACAGATCTAAAAATAATTTCTCATAACTTGCAGCTGAACTAGACATCAGTCATACCCAGAACATAACATTGCGTCAGTATGCAGATCTAAAAGTATGCATAATCAACCATATAAAGATAGTTCATTTCAACCAATTTGATCCCGATCTATCCTTAGATCTAGTCTTCCATCAACCGATGTGATCTCTACTTAGCTCAGATCAAGCAATGCATCATCAACCCAGAACCTGCATACTAGATCTCTTTCTTCATTAGATATTCAAGACTTTTTCAATACATTGCCTAATGATCTTCTTCTCCTTATATAGTCTTAGGCCCTTCTCAATACCATGGTCCAAAACCATAGTAATACAATACCATCAACTTCAAAACTCAGGATCAACACGACTGTCGAGATACCTTGGTCCAAAAACATAGGCTCAAGTACTGAGGACTAACTACCACAGACCAAAGGGAAGATTCTCGACATGTACGCTCTTTTCTGTTCATGAAACTGCGTGTATACGCGACTTCGTATATAGCGAGACTGCGTATCCGCGACTTAGTATATAGCGTACCAGCGTGTATACGCAACTTGGGCTTAATGAACCTGCGTATATGAAATTTCTCTTCATTCTTGTAGTCTGGACTGAGATCTGTCATCAAAGAGAGTTGCCATCAAGGACAACACCTGTACCGTAGCGCCACACCTGTGCCAAAATGCCAACAATCTCCCCCTTTGGACTTGATGGCAACCCCAAGATCCTTAGAATCATTCTCCCCCTTTGTCATCAAGGGCAAAGGGTTGTGCTCCCCCTGTGAACATGCTGATATCTCTGCTCTGCTGTGTTGAACATGCTCCCCCTGACTGTAGGCAAGATCTGCAAAAGATGTTCTTCAAAAAGAACCAAGACTTATACATCATAAAGGACCTTCCTATCACCAAAAGACTCAATACATACATCCATACTCCCAACCAAGAGGGGATACATCAGAAATTTACATATAACAACCAATTACATTACATCATTCATCCCAGTCATAGTGGGGAAACCAACATAGGCCGTTACATGACCTTGACACCATAGAAGATACCATAAAAGAGATATCACAAAAGAGATACATGACATAGAGACGAAAAAATCTAGACCAAGACTTATGAAAGTCACCAGAAGCATCTGATAATCATCTTTTAGATCAGCAACCAAGATTTCCTTCTCCTGAAACCACCAACAGTTGTGAACTAGAACCAAAAGCATCTAAATGCCAACAATGCTTTAAGTTGCTCCCCCTGAAACTGTGCCTGCTGCTCCCCGTGAAACTGTGCCTGAAGGACTCTGGCATACCCATCTCAGACCTTCTCCAACCAGAATCTGCCCTTGCTGTTCAGAACTCCATATACGCGACTTCACCTACATAAATCAGCGTATGTACGCAGATATCCCTTACACAACTCGCGTATACCAAATTTTCTTTAGAACAGACAAGCTTCAACAGCAGGATGAAGCATCAACTACTCCCAGCTTTTGTCTGAGATATTCAAAAGTCTCCCTGGGCAGTGGTTTTGTGAGAATATCAGCAACTTGTTCTTTAGAAGAAACATACTCCAACTTGACCTTTTGTTCAAGCACTTGTTCCCGGAGGAAGTGATACTTGATTGGTATGTGCTTGGTCTTTGAATGCATGACTGGATTCTTTGAAATGCTGATTGAACTTGTATTATCACATAAGATAGAGACAGGTGGAGTGCAAGTGATTTGAAAATCCTGCAAGGTCTGCATCATCCAAAGAAGTTGTGTGCAACAAGATGCCGCAGCCACATATTCTGCTTCAGCTGTAGATAAAGCAATCGAACTTTGTTTCTTGCTGAACCAAGATACTAATCTGGAACCCATGAAGAAAGCACCACCACTTGTGCTTTTCCTGTCATCCACACTTCCTGCCCAATCTGCATCTGTGTACGCATGAAGAGTGAGATCTGTATCTCTAGGATACCATAAACCATAGTTTTGAGTCCCTTGAAGATACTTGAAGATTCTTTTGACTGCCTGAAGATGAGTTTCCTTTGGGTTGGCTTGAAATCTTCCAACAATTCCTACTGCATGCATAATATCTGGTCGGGTACCTGTCAAATAAAGCAAACTCCCAATCATGGATCTATAAGTTGGTTGGTGAACTGTTGCTGATTCATCATTTGCACTGAGACTGCATCCTGTAACCATGGTGGTACACACTGGCTTTGAATCTTCCATGCCATACTTCTTCAAGATCTGCTTGAGGTACTTGGTTTGAGACAAGAAAATACCTCCTTCATTTTGTTGGATTTGCAATCCAAGAAAGTATGTCAATTCTCCAAGTAATGACATTTCAAATTCTTTCTGCATAACCAAGGCAAAGTTTTGACTCATAGCCTCTTCATTGCTACCAAAGATAATATCATCTACATACACAACAAGTATTAGCAATTTGTTATTTTCAACTTTCATATAGAGATTGCTATCTGCTGATCCTTTTGAAAAACCTTGTTGGTGAAGATATTTGTCCAAACGATAGTACCAAGCCCTTAGAGCTTGTTTGAGACCATAGAGAGCCTTTTTCAATCTGCATACAAGGTTTGGATCATTCCCAAGGATGAAACCATCTGGCTGCTCAATATATACTTCTTCTTCTAAGTCTCCATTCAGAAAGGCTGATTTCACGTCCATTTGAAATACCTTGAAGTTTTGAAAGCTTGAGAGAGCAAGGAACATTTGGATGGCCTCAAGTCTTGCAACAGGAGAAAAGGTCTCTTCAAAATCTATTCCTTCTTGCTGTGCATACCCTTTACAAACAAGTCTGGCCTTGTTTCTAATTACTTCTCCATTTTCATTCAATTTATTTTTGAAGACCCATTTTGTCCCTATGACATTCTTATCTTTTGGTCTAGGAACCAATTCCCAAGTGTTGTTCTTTTCGATCTGCTCAAGTTCTTCATCCATTGCTTTGACCTAACATTCATCTTTTCATGCCTCTTTCACATTTTGTGGTTCAGTGGAAGAGAGTAATGCCAAATAGCTTGAAGCTTCTGC
Source organism: Pinus tabuliformis (assembly GCA_031772625.1). Taxonomy (NCBI): domain Eukaryota; kingdom Viridiplantae; phylum Streptophyta; class Pinopsida; order Pinales; family Pinaceae; genus Pinus; species Pinus tabuliformis. The sequence goes on along the minus strand of CM062814.1, from coordinate 442,303,798 downwards.
AATTGTTCTTCTTGTTTGTACTCCTGCTTCTTTCTACCCCACAGTCTGAGATTCTGGATGATTCTTCTGAACATATCGGGATGGAGTCTTTTCTTATATTCTTGTCTGCTCCTCTGGTTCTTCTTGAGGTTCTTCTTCTTCTTGAGGTTCTTCTTCATCATTCTGTCTTTGAGGGTAGCCTTCATCTTCTTCGATGTCTTCATGATGAACATGCCTAGGAATGTATCCCTTCTCATCAACCACAACATCAATGCTGTCAACAATTCTGCCAAGTCTTTTATTGTAGCACTTGTATGCTTTGCTATGTGGAGAATAACCAAGAAGAATGCCTTCATCTGCTCTTGGTTCAAGTTTGCCAAGTTGTTCATCAGTATTCTTAATATAACATTTTCTCCCAAAGATTTTGAAGTGCTTCACCGAAGGAGTCTTACCACACCAGAGCTCATGAGGAGTTTGAGTGTTGTTTACTCAGACATCTGTTTTGTTGAGAATAATAACCGCAGCATGTGCAGCTTCACCCCAGAAAGTTGCGGGAGTACCTGATTCATCAAGCATAGCACGAGCCATTTGTTGGATTGTTCTATTCATTCTTTCCACAACTCCATTTTGCTGAGGAGTTCTAGCTATAGAGAATTCTCTTCTTATCCCATGTTCTTCACAGAAATTGAAAAATTCATTCGAGGTAAACTCCCCACCTCTGTCAGATCTGAGGCACTTAATTTTATGTCCTGATTCATTTTCAGCCAAGGCTTTGAAGGATTTGAATTTTTTGAATGCTTCATCTTTGTGTTTCATAAGTCCTAACCAGACAAACCTGGAGAAATCGTCAATGAATAATATCAAATATTCTTCTCCTCGAGGTGTTCTTTTTCTGAATGGACCACATGTATCTGTATGTACTAGCTCAAGAGGCATGCTAGCTGATCCTTCCTTCTCAGGAAAATTAGTTCTGGTTTGCTTTCCAAACTGACATGATTTGCATATGGTGTTGTCTGGAATTTTGATATCTGGAAGATCACGAACTGCCTAATATTTGCATGCTTTCCTTATTTGTGGAAAGCTTAGATGCCCCAACCTCCGATGCCATAGCCAGTGTTCATCATTCTTGCTCAAATAGCATTGTTGTTGTCTTTCTTCAAATATGTATAGATTATTTGTTGTCCTTCTTCCTTTGATCACTGTTTCACCTGTATCAAGATCACGAACACAACATCCATTTGATCTAAATATTACCTCTGTTCCTTGATCACACATCTGACTGACACTCAGAAGATTATGCTTCAATCCATCAACATACAAAACATTTCCAGCTTTGACCTTCTCTTTCAACGGAGCAACGCCTTTTCCTTTTATGGCTGCAGAGATATCATTTCCAAAAGAAACTTTCTTTCCCTTTTCTAATGCGGTATATGATTCAAGTTTTTCTTTGTCCCCTGTCATATGCTTCGAACATCCGCTGTCAATGTACCATAGACTTTCTTGACCTTCTGCATAAAAGGCTATCCCACATCTTTCTGGTTGTGGTTCCTTTATTCTCCATGTTCTGACATTTGAGGTTTGTTCCTTCTGAGTTGTCTTCCAGAACCTGCTCCTTCATTCAGAGTCTTCATGACCAAATTTATTACAAATAGAGCACTCAACTTCATTTTCAAGAACCGAAAAGTTGTTATAAGTCCTTTTCATGGTTCCAGTCATACTTCTTTGCTTTTGAGCTTCTCTAGTCATGATTGTCTTGTAGGCAACACATTGAGATGCTTTGTGACCGAAGTTATGGCAAGAAAAACATTGGCCATTAAAGAAATTTCTCCAATAATCAGATCTATCATCCAACTAATTGTAGCTTCTATTGACATCCATTCTTGGGGCAAATTGGGAAGATTTTACCTGTGGCTGATTGTAGCTTCTGTTTGTCCTTAAGGCCGCTTGTCCCCGAATTTCTTGATAGTCTTTATTTGTTCTTGAGGTAAACTGTCCCTGATTCACCTGATGACTTTTATTTGGTCTTTGCTCGCTCCTCCTTGCTGCATCAAGATAACTTTTAGAGGTAGAAGCTTGAGATGTTTCTCCATTATATCCCAGACCTGTCTTGACTAGAGGAGAACACTGCACATTGATAATCTCATCCAAGGTTTCAGATCCTTTAACAAATTTAAGATTAATCGCTTTTGTTTTCTCAATCTCCTTTCTAAGACAAACAATCTCACATTCCAATTTTTCAAGATGTTTTTCCTTTTCTGCCAGTTGACATTGTAGAGAATCAATAATAGCACTTTTCTCTTCTAAGCAAACTTTGAGATTATTCATTTCTTCATAAAAGCCTTCTACATCTATAGCATCCATGTAGTCATCATCTTCAAAAGCCATTAAAAGTTTATATCTATAACCCTGTTCATCTTCGTCACTATTTGAAAGACCATCACTATCTTCATGAGTGTAATAGCTTTTCTTCTTTTCATTCTGTTTCTTGTTCCATTTAACAGGTTCCTTTCCCTTGTCATTCTTATCTTTGTGAGGACATTTGGCTGCATAATGACCTACTCTTCCACAAGTAAAGCATTTAAAAGGTAACTTACCTCTGAACCTTCCAGAACCCCTTTGAAGATTTCTGACAAAATTTGATTCTTCTTCTTCATCTTCTGGCACGTGACTTGATTCATAATAATCTTCTTTGCCTGAAGCCTTGAAAGCAGCTTCTCTTCTGTCTGATGGACCTCCTTTTCTCATTTCATAAGCAGTTAGAATTCCGTGAAGCTGAGACATAGTAAGAATTCGTAGATTTTCTTTTTCTTCTATTGCAGACACTTTAGATTCAAATTTGGGGGACAATGATCTTAGCACCTTTTCAACCACAATAGCTTCTTTTATTTCTTCACCCAAGTTTTTCATGCAATTAACAATCTCATCTACCCTAAGGAAATAGTTAGCCACACTCTCATCATTATACATTCTGAGAGTCTCATACTTAATCCTGAGAGTTTGAAGTTTCGCACGCTTTACCTGTTCGTCTCCTTCATAGCTCGTGACAATTTTTTCCCACATTTCTTTTGCGGATTTATAGTGCATTATCTTCATGAATTCCAATTGGGATATACATCCTAATAGAGTACTAACAGCTTTTGCATTTGTTTCATACTTCTTTTTCTCGGCTGGATCTGTAGGAGTAGCTGAAGGAAAAGTGTAGCCTGTCTCTACGATGTCCCAAACTTCTGTACCAAGAGATTGAAGATAGGCAGTAACTCTTACCTTCCAATAATTGAAGTTTGTCCCATCAAAAACCGGTGGCCTGATTGATGCTTCTCTCTTGTAGTTGCCTATGATGAACGATCTACCTTCAAGCGATCAAGCTTCTCTGAAGGACCTGCTCTGATACCAATTGTTGGAAATAATACTGAGAGGGGGGGTGAATCAGTATTATCAGATCAATAAAACTTTTTCAATACTCAGAAACATATACGCTACTTCAGTTAAGTGAACCAGCGTGTACACGCTACTATGTCTAAAGCAACCAGCGTATAACCAGAAATCTTATGATTCAGTTAGTTTATCTTGAGTAAATGCATCAGGACATTATTAACCATATTAAAAGTAAACAGGTGCAGTATAACAGAACAGATCATCACACAAAAGCCACACACATGAATGCCATGATATAAGGTGGAAACCCAATGTGGGTGAAAACCACCTGCTGCAAGTCGTCTCTATCTTTCTTTAATAAGAAACTTCAGTTTACAATCTTTTGTACTGGTGCAGCCTTATACCAGTACACAGGCTACAACCTGCAGAAGGCTACAACCTTCTCTCGTTTTCAAAACTCTCCTGGAAGGGAGCTCCAACCCCCCTTTGCTCTTGTACTAGCTAAGATACTAGTACGTAGGTGCTGGCCTACAATCTTCTTTCCTTCAGGTACCACTTTTCATCAATTTTTAGACTGGATACTCCTGAAGCACAACCTTACAATCTGAAGACCACGATTCATTCACTTTTCATAACAAATCATTGAAGCACAAAACAACCAATACTAGCATCATCAATCTTTGAATCACTGAACCACTGAAACCCTGTCAACACCCAGTCACCAGAACACAGAGCAGACTACAGAACTCTGCAATAACAGTCAGACCCAACTGCAACCCAAAAATTAAGCTTCAAAAGATATACGCTACTTCAATGAAACCAACCCACGTATACACGCGCTTTTACCAAAGACAACCTGCGTACAGATCTAAAAATAATTTCTCATAACTTGCAGCTGAACCAGACATCAGTCATACCCAGAACATAACATTGCGTCAGTATGCAGATCTAAAAGTACGCATAATCAACCATATAAAGATAGTTCATTTCAACCAATTTGATCCCGATCTATCCTTAGATCTAGTCTTCCATCAACCGATGTGATCTCTCCTTAGCTTAGATCAAGAAATGCATCATCAACCCAGAACATGCATACTAGATCTCTTTCTTCATTAGATATTCAAGACTTTTTCGATACATTGCCTAATGATCTTCTTCTCCTTATATAGTCTTAGGCCCTTCTCAATACCACGGTCCAAAACCATAGTAATACAATACCATCAACTTCAAAACTCGGGATCAACACGACTGTCGAGATACCTTGGTCCAAAAACATAGGCTCAAGTACCGAGGAATAACTACCACGGACCAAAGGGAAGCTTCTCGACATGTACGCTCTTTTCTGTTCATGAAACTGCGTGTATACGCGACTTCGTATATAGCGAGACTGCGTATCTGCGACTTAGTATATAGCGTACCAGCGTGTATACGCAACTTGGGCTTAATGAACCTGCGTATATGAAATTTCTCTTCATTCTTGTAGTCTGGACTGAGATCTGTCATCAAAGAGAGTTGCCATCAAGGACAACACCTGTACCGTAGCGCCACACCTGTGCCAAAATGCCAACATCCCTTTCCTGTCACTATGACACTAGAAAATACTAATGAAATATGCTTTGGAATCCTACTCCAAAATATCTATTGAACCCTTATTCTAATGATTCTCTACCTTCAACTGCACCCTTATTGAATCAACGCAACTGGTTAAGTCAAATTGCTTGACTCACAATTGTATCTTCTCCAAATCGTTCGATGTCCTCTTATAATCTCCTATTAGAGTCTCAATGACCATGACCGCATCTCAACCAATGTATACGATCATCTTGACTCCATCAATTAACTTTTCCAGAAGTCTTTAGAGAAAAATAAAATTCCTTTAATTAATCAACTTTAATTAACCAGTTTTCCTAAGTTAGATTTAAGAAAAATTTAACCATTGGCTAATTAATTTAATTAAGGTATCTCCAAGTCTTTTCTTTCAAAAAAAAATTCTAGGTTTTGGAGATCAGGTATTCCTTAACCTCTTAGGCACCATAGATACTAGAACACTTATTTGCTTCTACCTCAAACAAAGACTAACACTCCCTCTTAGCAAGGAAGGTGTTATGCACTATACCCATCTGCTCTATCAAGTAGAAAAAAATTTCTCTACCCAATGCCTTCATGAGTATATCTACAACCTGATGATATGTGGGAACATGTTTTAGCTGAAGTGATCGACACTGAACTTCCATTGTGCTACATTGGTCTCAGACTATTGATGCCCTTGCACTTTAGTTTCTCTAGTTCTAATTGTACCTTGTTCCTTGCCATTGGCTAATTCACACTGCCTCTCTACTACCTCTCTTTTGTTTCTACCCTACAAACTGTGTGTACTAACCTTTCGTGATCTACTATGTCACTGGGTATATGCATGGAATTAATTTACACTTTTAGGCAAGAAACAATGCATTGTGGGTGTGCTAGGGTCCTATAAATATAGGAGTCATGTGTTTTGAATAATTTTTCATCCCACTAGGAAATTGTAAAAAAATATTTTTCATTTCAATTTTGTTTAGCTCAAAAGAAATAAAAAATAAAATAAAATAAAAAGGAAAGAAAAGCATAAAAATAAAAAGGGGGATAAAAGAAAAATGTGTGAAATAAAATAATAAAAAGGATTAAAAAATAAAAAAATAACAACCCTTACAGTGCGCCAGTTAAAATACCGCTTTCAAATTTATATTAAAATTTTAATATATATATATATTTCATAAACCATAGGTTAATGTTTATTACCGCATGATACAACATTTTTGTCGTTTTATAAATAATGAACGTGCATGATTTATCGATGTAGATCACTCTCACCTAGATCAACGATGGGAGGATGATTTCAGACCTCCCGACACTATCTACGGTAAATGGAGGGGGTTTCCTAAAAATCTAATTGCACCCAGACCACTTCAGGTGATGTTTCAGTTCCGCAACCTTTTCGGGGGGTCCCCTCCCGAAGCCACATACCTCTCACAGCCCCCCCCACCCCCCTGAAAACCACCATCACCTTTGCCCATCCCCTCACACCACTTGTCCTCCCTTCTGTCCTCCATGTCACTGCCACCTAATCCCCTCTCCAAGTCATCACCCTTCCACATCATCCAACCACTGGGACATTTAAATAACCTATGAATCGAACATTATATATTTAATTCCTCCCACTAAAATAAACCCATTTTAAATTAATGATTCCCGCTCTTGAAACAGTAAATGTTCCATTACCATCCCCCACCATTTCCATTATAAAACCACCCCACGATCCTGCATTCATTTCCTTCCATGTTTTCTGAATTTGTTCAAGTCATTATCAAGTCAATCTGAAGCCATTAAGCGCCTTTCGCTAGTAATCTCTCTGTATAATTCGATTGATTCACCATTTTGGTAACCCTGTTTTTCCTTCTCATATCCAATTCAAAATTTCAATCCAAAAGGGTAAAGGAAATATGGTTGAGGAAGACCCCATGATCCCCCTTGTCCTAGACCTTGACAAAACTCCCCTGATTGACACCCAATTCAAGATTGTTGAGACTGATTGTGAGTTTGACCTATACGAACTTCACAATTGGGAAAATAAAAAATACCTTGACCACAATGATGATTTGAGCATCTGGGAATCCTTTCTCCCTCAATTCATCTTCCCTCAAACCCATTTCTTCCCTGAATTTTCCACCTAGTGTCACCTCCGATACCTCCCCAGCAAGAAAGCAGTAATTTCCCAGAATGATGAAATTATTTTCTCCATTTCTCCTGAAGCATTTTCCAAGCCTTGCAAATAAATCCCCAAGCCTCCATGCATTAATGATCCACTGACTCATTAATGGAGTTGTACAAAAATCTTACATTTCCCTAGAGAGCTCATATATTTGAGTGTTTTCTCCCTAAAAATGATGAATTACCCAGAACGAACCCCCCATACCCTCTTTCCATTTTCCTAGAGATGTCAAAATAGGTAATTTCCATGGTGAGTTGGTTACTTAGTTATTAGATATCATTTTGGGATTCAAATACGTTAAGTAAGTCATTCATCTACGACCATTTCCATGAGAGGTAGTCGTAACTAATATCTAATATAATGCACTACAAAAACCCCCAATACTTAGTTATTATATAGATCAGTGAGTTGATGAAGTAGTTTTAGGATTCTTGTCAGTATTCTCAATGAGACAGAAGCCTTCACTTTTATTTAATTACAGTCAGTTCTTATTTGATGCCATCCATGATCAGTTTATTAAATTCAAAGTTGAATGTGTGTTTAAATATCAGTCAGTGTTAATATATCTTATGTTATATTTGTTAGGGTCCTAAAATTTATAGGATCTAAAGGTAATTGAGAATTCTATCTCAAGAATCTTATTTTGTAAATACTTGTCAATTTCCCATGATTTCAAAATAAAAAGAAAAAGAATTAAAAATTGAAAAGTGGGTATAAAGAAGAAAAATAAATAGAAAAAAACAAGAAAATATTGAACTCCACCAAAAGAATGAAAAGTAAAAAAAAAAATAATAATAATACTGAAAGTGTTGCAACTCTAAAAGCCACTACTCATAGATAGTTCTTTTTGCTTCATTTTTGTAAAATGAAAGTTGTGTGCAACTTGTCAAAATGCCACATGTTAGTGTCAATGTCTGCATACTTCCATCAGGGATCAAACTTGCTCTTTGCATTTTCATTTTAGGGGTCCCATACTGAAAATTTTGCATCATTTCATTAGGTCATGTCAAACTAATCCCCTGATGGTTGTCTTCTCTTCTGGAAATCCAATTTCTCCCTCATATAGTATACTTTCTGACCCTTCTTCAGGTTGTTTTCAGTTATGGTTTCATGGTCAATTTGCAATTTCATGGTCAATTTTCAATCATGCTTTCATTAGGTCATAGGGCATGTTTCATTAGGTCTTAGGGTTTCATTTCCAAGGTGTTACACTAAAAAAATGTCACCATGACTATTTACAGTTGGTATGGCTCTATCAACAGTCATGTTATCCTCCTGGGCAAGTCTCATACCTCTGCTCTCCATGTCAAACTTCAAGAAAGAGAGAAAGTCTTTGTAAATGTGTTTATCTCTGGGTACGCAGGTTCTCTCAACCTTACCTGCGGATACGCACCTAATGTTCACAAAAGCTGCGTACTTGTACGCTCTGTATGTAAAGGGGCAGGTGCGTACCCCTGTAAAGGTCAAAATGCGCAAGTTTCATCTTTAAAAAGTTACTTGTGGTCATTTCTAGAGCATTCTAGAAGGTTGTTCGACGTGTATTGAGCGCCTCCAGATGGTTCATGTACCCCTACCAAAGAGGAACTTATCCCATCAATAAGGGAGCTATCCCATCCAAAGAGGGGATTATCCCATTGATGGTGGACCTGATTAACTTCCTCTTGAGCACTATAAATACAGGCATTGGGCCAGAAGGAGGGGAGGTTGGAAGCTAAACATTTCTAAGGGTAGATGCTGCTGGAATTAGGACTCCCATTTAGAAGCTTGTGAGGAGAGATTGCCATCTTTGCTTGTTCTATTTGGAAGTGGGTGAGCTTTGTCAAAGTAAAGGAGAACTCTTGATGGACCCTGGGAGGGACTTGCACAACACCAAGGCTCAGGTTGTAATTGTTCCTTTTGTTTCCTATTAATGCAAATGAGTCCATTCTTCTCAATAACTTGTTATTTATGAGTTGTTTCATGTACTCCTTGGTCTATGTGTTAAATATGTTTTATTCTATGAGATTATCAAGTGCTATTTAATCGTTTGATTGTTAGTGGATGCAGGTTTCAAAGTGAAGGAGGAGCTCATCCGGATCAGTGAGGCTGGACTGTTACAACAGCGTTGGATTACAGGTAGGATCTAAACACTTGATTTCTTATATAGTAAATGCATGTTTAGAGAAGGATTGCTCTTGTTTGTCTTGTTTGTCACTAGAGAGTCTTAGGCTCCTAGGGAGGTTGGTTGTGTCCGCACTATCGACTCTTTCCGCCTGACAAAATGGCGACTCCGCTAGGGAATTCATTGATGTGAAAGTCTTTTCCTTTGTATGCAACTTTGATCTGAGAAAAGTCATTTAGTTTCTGGTTTTTGGCTCTGTGACTTTGTATTTGGGTGGGTTAGCTTAGGGTTAGATTGAATTTAGTTTTTCTTGATTTTTTCAGTAGTATGCACCCTCTGAGTATTGCATAGTGCGTACTTGTACGCACTGTTTCTGTGTGAACAGAGCGGGCCCGCACCTGGCTTAACAGGTTGCCTGCGTACCCTGCTAAAAATTAAGAAATTTCTTTTTTTTGCATTTTTCCTCTTAGATTTTGCTTTTTCTTAGTTTTTTCTGCCCAGATCCATTAGTCTCTTGTCAAAGATTTTCACCTGAACTGGTTTCGGTAGCATTGAGTGTTTTAGTGGATTTCATAGAAGTTTAAGCCCTAGGGTTTGATTTTTGAGTAGGTCTTGTAGTGACTTTGGCGGTAGAAGTTGTCAAGCCTTAGATCTCTCTGGTTTTGTCAGCCTTCTTAGAAGTCGGACCTGTCATAAAGTCTACCTGTGAAAGCAACTTACCTTTGAGTTGTCTCTTTGGCAAATTTCGAAGTACTTGTTGATTGAGTATTGAATTCCATTTTACAAAAAGATTCGAGTTTTGTTTTGACTGGTCTTTTGATTCTGCATTAGCTGGTCCTTGGCTTGATTTTGGTCAAGTAAAACAACCTAGAATCATCCTTGTAGGCTTTTGCCTCGTTAGGTTTGCTTAGAGTAAATTTCTTTTTTATTTGCTTGTGAGTCAATTTTTTATAGATTTTATAGCTTTTGAGATTGATTTTCATTAAAATAGATTTATATGCTTTATTAAATAAGAGAAAATACAAAAACACCTCCTTTGAAAAGTTTTGTTTCAAGTAGCTTTGAGGGGTTTTGAAAGAAAAAGAGTTTTTTGTGCACGTAAGGAGTGGTCATGCTTGTATGCTTGGAAAGATAAAGAGAATTGTTTCTTTGATTGTCTTTACTAAGAAAGTTGTTTTCTATAAAATTTGCATTTCTCAACTCTCTTAGTTAGGAGTTTCATTGAAAGAGAAAAGTAGCGTAAATCATCTTAGGTGCATCTTTGTAGTGGTTTGAGTCGAGTCTACACACCATTGGTTTCATTTCCGCTACCTTTTGTCTTTAAGAAAAACCATAAAATTAACGCTTAAAGTAAAATCAACGTAGTAACTTTTATTTACTAGGGCTCTGAAACACCAATTTAGATCAGGCTAGTGTCTTGGAGTAGAAGAGTAATTAACTCTCCAAGACAACAAAACCAAACAAGTAGCTTATCTTGTGATAGAATAAATCCAATTGTCTCATTTGTACTCTGGGAAAGCTCCTCTTAAAGGAGAAGCACGAGCTCGTGTCCGAACCAGTGAGGGGATCAATCCTCCCTCGTTGGGAACGATGCCAGACACGCACGTATTACAAACGGTAAACCTCGGATTAACCATTGTCGAGGAGCCAGGGGTCACTTGTCGGTAAACCTTGGATTATTGTCAAGGAACCGGCAAGGGGATTGAGCTTGATACTCTGCCCTTGCGTGTTGTCGGAGTGTAGACTGTTCCCCCAGGTGCATTTGTTGCGGTTGGTAGCCTTAGTGACCATTATCTTTAGGATTCTACCGAGGTGACGGTGGAGGGAAGATCCCACTGTACCTGGAGCAGATGTCGGCTAGACTCACTTGGATTTTCCGGGGGGTTCACTTCACTCGAGACGGTTAAAGTGGAGGAACTTGTGCCGGTCTATTCATTAAGCAGGTTGCCGGGGTAACTGTTCCACCCGCCACTTCTGTACTGAATCCGGCGATGTTGGGTTTCATCTCCAACTAGCGTTTTCGGTCTGGGAGGCTACTGTTTGTGCTTGGTTTGACGCCCTAGATTCTTTAGGCGTGTGCTTCAAATTTGTTTGGTTCTTTAGAGACTTTAGGTGGTTTGATTTGAGATTTTACTTTGTTTTCGTGTGTAGTAGTTAAAAGTTTTTAGCTGTGACGGAATTACCGAGACAGTCCCATAGACTTCGGGGCCAATCTCCTGAAGTTATTTCTGTGGCCGAATTGTTGAGGAGATCCCGTAGACTTCGGGGTGACCCTCCTCGAGACGACCCCAGTAATCTAGAAGGTTTGAAGGTCCTTGTAACTCCTCCTAGTGGCAGTCGAGTAGGTTCACCTGAAGAAGGAGAATCTTCCTTGGTAGTCCATCCAGATTACCAAAGTCTAGAGACAGGTTATAATCCTGAAGCTGTTACAGTTTCTGAGCTTGCTCATAGGTTTTCGTCTACTAGTGATATAGGCGAAGAACCTGAAATATCTGACCCTGTTACTCCAACTTCTAGTGTTCCAGATTCACCAAGAGTAGAACGAGTTATCACCGAAAATCTTCCTACTGGTCTGATTGCTATTGAAGAACTTGCTCCAGAGGAAGAAATAGGTGTCTCTAACCTTGAAGATCAACTTACTATTGAGCTCAGGGAGCGTGAATCTATTTTTTACAGTCCTCCTAGAAGTACTACTTGGTACCTTTCGTTAACCAATTATTTAGACAACTCAGGGGTAGGTTTTTCTACACCTCGTACTCCTTTTCCACCTGGAGATATTTATACTCCTGTAAATATGTCTGGTCAGTCGTCCGTGTTTACTCAAACTCCTGAATATTTCTTACACGACGGTCCTTCTGTTCCCACCGGGTATCAATCACTTTCTGGTACCTTTGCGGGGGCATCTCCTCAACCCATTGATCATGGGTTATTAGCTGGAAACAATTGTAATATACCATTGGGTGTAGGAGACATTTACATGATGTCAGGTTCAGTTCCCGTTTCTCAACCTCAAGGTGGCCAATTACCGCCTGGGAGGCAGCCTCACTTAACCCCTGGGGGGCAACCTCAAGGTACACAAATTGTGTCTGGGGGGCAACCTCAAGGTCAGTATGTACCTATGGTGCAATACATGCCTCAAGGTCAACCCCAACCTCAATATGTACCCCAGGGTCAACCTCAGTATCAATATTTACCTCAAGGGTATCAACCCCAAGGGTATCAACCTCAAGGGTATCAACCTCAAGGTCAAGGTCAACCCCAGTATCCGTATTTTCCTCAAGGTTATCAACCTCAAGGTCAATACTCGAGTCAAGGTTATCGACCACCTCAAGGTCAGTCATATGTTCAAGGTATGGGAACTGTACCTCTCAATTATCAATCCTATCCTCAATCCGGTTATGGATCTCAGTATCCTCAACCTGTTACGGGTCAATACCCCGGAAGGATAGTGTGGGATCCATCACAGGGTCAACAGGTGTTGCAGCCTAGTATACAGTTGGTACCTCAAGCTGGACAACCCGTAGTTTCTGGTCCACCCCAGCAACCGCAACCTGTCCAGTCAAATGTTCAAACTTTTGTAACTTCGGTAGTTACTCAGCCGCCAATTGCACCTAGTACTCCATCTCAAACGGCTGCTGCAACTACCGCTACATCTGCCGTACTTACTTCTGGAGTATCGACAGCTCCGGTTTCTACTGTCTCTGCAACCACTCCTCAGACATCTTTACCGTTGTCTGGATCTACGATTCAAACCACGGTCCAGATGCCTATAGGTCAGCCTGGTATAAGTACGGTTGTCACTACTCAACCTCAATTTGTTCAACAACCGTACCAGGGACAGTACCAATATGGGCAAGCTGTCCAACAGCCGGTTTACCAGTATCAACCGTATCCTGGGTACACTTATCAACAACCTCAACAACCCCAGTACGGTCCGGTTAATCCTGGTTTTCCAGGAGGATATAATATCCCTAATGCGATTCCTGTTCCTAGTTATCCTGGATATCCTCCTCCTGGGACTGGTCTTGTGACCCAGAGTTTTAGAGATCCTAACCGGCAATTACCGTTTATCGCAACTTTGGATTTACCAGACTTGACGTGCCTAACGAATGATCCAATTCAGTATCTTCCGTTATGGCCGCCAATGCCAAATAAGTTGCCCAGTGATATACCCAAGTTCGAAGGTAAGTCTGGAGAGGATCCGTCCAATCATGTGATGACTTACCACCTCTGGTGTGCTTCAAATTCTATCTCGGATGATTCGATCTGCTTACGTCTTTTCCAGCGTACACTCATTGGTCTCGCGGCCAAGTGGTACATTGAGTTGCCACGGGCCTCTTTTTACAATTTTAGCCAGTTAGCTACCTCGTTCTTAACTCACTTTCAGTTGTCGATCAGATACGATAACGGCACGGAGTTATTAACTTCACTAAAACAATCGACGTCCACGTATATTTCTGATCACATTCATGAGTGGAGACGTCGAAGAAGGTTAGTGAAAGTTTTTATTCCGGACCAAATCTTAGCTGAATGGTTTGTTAAATCATTATTACCGAAGATTACTGAAGATGTAGCTAAGGCCGAAGTAGTTACTGAGGAGCAAGTCATTGCTCAGGCGCAGTACCTTGACTTAGTTTATACTCAGTCAGGTACGTTACACGAGAAGATTCCAGATCTTCCAAAATCAAATCAAATCGCTGCTGCTCCTTCGGGATCTCATTCCGCTGATGGTATGATTGGTATCGTGAACACAAAGAGCAAGAAGAAATCTTCCAAGGCTTCTACTACTCCTATAATCACTTTGCCCGATTCCCCGACAGGAGAGTCTTCTCCTGAACTTTCCGCCGATATTCACGCTGTAGAGTCATCTACGGCCAAATCAAAAAACGGTGGAAAGAAGAAAGGAAAGAAGAAGGCTAAAGTAGACAAGGCTCCGAAGGAGAAAACGGAAAAGTCGGAAACCAATGACGAAAAGCGCAAACCTCGATATCCTTGTCTTATTTGTGAAGAGGATCATTTTACAAGAGATTTCCCTCATCGGGCCGAGGTTGTGAAAATAGTCAAAGGTTCTCCCACTCCTGTTGTGTTAAAAGATCCATTTCCAAAGCAGGAGAGTAAGATGATAGGTTCTTCCTCGACTGCCAGTGAAGAACCCATTTTGATGATGTCTCATGTGAGGATTGCGACTCGATCGCAAGATTATGGTAGTAAGAATCCTGTTGATGGTAAGGAAGCAGAATCTTCTCATTCTAATCCATCAACCTCAGCTCCTGGTTCCGATCCACTACAGATTGAAAAACCTAACCCGGACTTAGTAATCAAACCGCCCGCCAAGGGTGTACTTCGAAGGTCTGCTTTCAATCCACATGCGAGAGCAGCCCAGAATTACAACATTGTTGAGGACTTAGCTGTTTCACCCTCAGCAATGTCGGCTTTAGAAGTGCTGAAATCATGCCCAGCACAACGAAAATTACTTTTGTCGACTATCGGAGCTGTTGATGTTCAGGACCCGAATCTGATAATCTTTGATCTAGAAAATAGTACACCGCGTCTACCCCATCAAATGGCTTTCCAAATTCCAGTGATAGTAAAAAACAGGCCTATTCATCGGACTGTGATTGATGAGGGAGCTTCTACGTGTATTATGTCGATTCAATGTTGGAGATCGCTTGGTTCTCCTTCGTTGAACCAATCCCCGACCATCCTTAAGGCCTTTGATGGCCATGGGTTCCGTCCGTTTGGTATTCTACAGGAATTGCCTATAGGGGTAGAAGGTAAAACCATTAGTCTGGATGTGGAAGTGGTTGATGCCCCTCTAGACTACAACCTTCTTTTGGGTCGAAGTTGGTCATATGCTATGACAACAGTCGTTTCATCGGTCTTCAGAGTAATAAAGTTTCCACATAACGGTAAGATCGTGACAATTGATCAGCTGACATACTTTTCATCCGACCCAGCCTCTTCAGAGAGTATCCAGCATGTCGGTAAGACGACAATCCCTTATAGGGACGTTGGCGTAGGTTTAGTTAAAGATTCCGGTTTACTAGGAACTTTTCCTTTCCCTCCAATCAACGCAGACCCTTCATTTGCATCAATTCATATGATTACATCAGACAACATTATTTATGATGATCCTTGGATTGTCCCATCTGAATCTGAGATAGACTCATTCGGTGATGCTATGCCTTTGAGTCCATATGAAATTTCTTATGAAGCCGTCATGTCTTTTACCGACTCGCGTTCAACCCAAACCGACCAAATGAATGTGGTCAGTGAAGGATCATTTTTCACGTCAACCTCAGAACAGATAGCGTTTCCCGAAGTCGTGTCATCTGAAGAGCAACTTCGCGAAATCCTAAGTGTAGACGATATACCATGGGAAGATCTCCATCACAGATCTTCGTTTTTACCTAAGGATGATGCTTTTGAAAATGATTTTTCATCTATCTTTACCGCTGAATATGTCAAAGACGCTCAGAATCCAACTTTCTCTCTTGTTTTCCTTTAACTTCCCTCCTATCTAAGTCTGCCCTTATCTCTTCCAGGGGTTCAGATTTAGCTGTTGAGATCCCTTGCTTCTCTACCTAACTACTAATTTGCCAAGCTTAAACTGTTTGAACATAATTCAATCTCTATGTCTAAAAAAATAAATTTAAACATGGTGAGGCCAAGATTAAGCTGTTTGGCCATCCATCAAGTGTGACAGAAGTCACTGATTGCACATATTAAACTTCTTTGCAAAAATAGGATAGCGGTGGCATTTTGGACTAGCACAGTTCCTTGGTCTTTTCTTTGGGGTTCATTTTCTTTCTTTTGACCAATTCATTATTCTTTCCCTTTGATTTTTCTTTCAGGGCATACCCTCTTTTCATTTTTTAAATTTTTGATTTTTTGAAAATATGGAACCTTTGCAGCATGGAAAGGATGAACATATTTGGCATTTAACAGTCAATCATGAAATATGACACCTATTGCTATACGAACCTAACAGTGGCTCGACTTGGGGATGGATTTTCCAAGTGAAAAGCTAAGAACAGCAGGTCAGATAGCCTTATATTCAACTCTGGCTGCAACCTGAAATTTCCTTTTGCTGTAAACAAACAAAACTGTATCTCTGTAACATATATACATTCCTCATAGGCTGATTTGAACAATTACAACTCTGTTTTTGATAGTTTGTTTAAATGTTTGCTATCATATGTTCAGCTCCCAAGTCTTCTTCTCCAATTATTCTAATAAATTCAATATGTAATACCAAAAGGTGGCACAAATCCTTGATTTTCCTCAAAACTTGCTACATCTTATTCCCTATCTTATTGTTGTAATAAACTGTAGAAAATAGACACTATTATGTACAAATTACAGTCCTGTCATCTCAACAAAGTGGATCAAAGTAATTCTTGAGCATCCGACCATTGAATGGCCCATCTCCTGCTTCTGTACCATCCAGGCTTCTTAAAAAGTAGGTGTTGTTTCCTTGTACAGCTTGAATAGCAAAAGGTCCCTTCCATAGGAAATCAAATTTTCCATGTTTTCCTTTATCTTCTCTTCTGGAATCCCACTTCACTACTTTTTCTCCTATGAAAAAATCCTCTTTCTTTGTCCTTTTGTCAAAAATATTCTTAAGTTTCTCTTGTAGAATCTGAGTTCTTTGATACACTTCCTCTCTGATCTGCTGTAAATGAATTGTTTGATTAATTCTCCTCTGAATGTCATTGGGTTCTACTTGTATTTCTTGCAGCAATTTTATCATAGGGACTCCTAAAGAAGAAGGGAACATAGCCTCCATGCCATAAACCAACTCGTAGGGGCTTGTTCTAATAGATCTTTTTGTAGTAGAGTTTAGGCTTCTGTGATCCATATCAAGTTTACAAAAGATTTTTCGGCGAAGATCACATGAAACATCATTTGTCGACGCGTTTCGAACCAACTAGTGTGGTTCATCGTCAGGACAAGTTGAAGAAACAGATCTAGCTTAGCAAGTTAAATAGATAGAGCAGAGCCTCCAACGGCTAAAAAGACCAACAACTACTTTTGACAAGGTACCAAGGTCAAAATCCTTTTTAATAATTTAAGGGAAAAAGTTACCCTAGGGGAACCAATCCCTTAAAATAAAATAAATAAAAATAATTTTATGATAATAGTTAGTTAAAAATATTAATAAATAATTAAAATATTAAGTAAAAATTAATTCATGATAATAGTTAGTTAAAAATAAATAATTAAAAAATTATATTTAAGGGAAAAAAAATTTACCCAAGGGGAACCAATCCCTTAAAATAAATTAAATAAAAATAATTTTATGATAATAGTTAGTAAAAAATAGATAATAAATAATTTTATGATAATAGTTAGTTAAAAAATATTAATAAATAATTGAAATGTTAGTTAAAATTAGTAATTAAAAATAATTCATGATAATAGTTAGTTAAAATAAATAATTAAAAATTATATTTAAGGGAAAAAATTACTCTAGGGGGACCAATCCCTTAAAATAAAACAAATAAAAATAATTTAATGATAATAGTTAGTTAAAAATAAATAATTGAAATGTTAGTTAAATTAGTAATTAAAAATAATTCATGATAAAAATCATTTAATGATAATAGTTAGTTAAAAAATATTAATAAATAATTGAAATGTTAGTTAAATTAGTAATTAAAAATAATTCATGATAAATATATAAATAATTAGTTAAAAATAATTAAAATTTTATAAAAATAATAAATAATTAAAAATAGTAAGTTAAATTAGTATTAGAGGAATTAAGAAACAAGACTATTCTTAACAGATCTTTTTGTAGTTAACCTGTCTGCGTAAAGTGTATTGACCAGCTTTTTATGCCAGTTTTTCTTGATTTCCTCCAATACTTTCTTTACGATATTGATCAAGCTTTTATTGGATGATTCAGCTGACCATTACCCTGAGGGTAATAGGCTGTGGAATGGCCTAAGGTAATATGGTACTTGTGATAAAAAAATTGATCATTCTTTTGGATTTAAAGGTAGTAGAATTGTCAGTTATAATCTTCTCCGGACAGCCAAATATAGATAGGACATTGGTTTCTAGGAATTCCATGATTACTAAATCATTGGCTTGTCTACAAGGGATGGCCTCTATCCACTTGGTGAAGTAGTCTGTGGCAGTTAAAATCCACTTATGCTGGCCAGAAGAGGGAGGGTGAAATTCCTCAATGAAATCTAAACCCCATTGTTGAAATGGTTTTTCAGTGGAAATTGGTTTTAGGGGTAAAGGCAACAACTTTCTATTTCCTTCAAAGATTTGACATTTATGGCAAGAAACTACAAATTTCTTTACATCAGTAAACAGGTTAGGCCAATAAAATCTAGCTCTTAAGATTTTATCAGCAGTTGATTTCCAATACAAATCTCTGCCACAGTCCCCTGCATGAAATTCCTTCAGCACTTTGTCAGTTTCATCCTTTGTTAAGTAGCTTAGTAAAATGCCTTCATGATTTTTCCAAAATAAAACATTGTTTACAATACAAAACTTTGAAGCTTTCATTTTCAAGAATCTCTTTTTAGTTCTGGACAACCCTAGAGGAGCCACTTACGAGGAAATGCCGGGAATCGATCCTACCATTGTTGTTCATGAAATAAAGACCTACCCGGACGCTAAACCCTTCCGGCAACGGTTGCGTCAGATTCACCCTCGGAAAGCGGCTGCGATTAAAGAAGAAGTCGAGAAGCTGTTGAAAGCAGGTTTCATTTATCCAATCCCGTTAACGGATTGGGTATCGAATATTGTTCCAGTCAACAAGAAACAAGGAACAATAAGAATCTGTATCGACTATAGGGATATAAATCGAGCTTGTCCAAAAGACAACTATCCTACGCCTTATATCGATCAAATTATTGATGATTGTGCCGAAAGTGAAATGTTTTCCTTTATGGATGGTTTTTTGGGCTATAATCAAATCAATATTCTACCTGCCGACCAACCAAAAATGGCATTCATTTGTCCATGGGGGACATTTGCTTATTGCAAATTACCTTTTGGGCTTAAGAATGCCGGAGCCACTTTTCAACGGGCGATGTCTTACGCATTTCATGACATCAAGCACATTGTGCAACCGTACCTCGATGATTTGCCTGCTCATTCTTTACATCGAGCTGATCACCTTGTCCACTTACGAGCAATCTTTATGAGGTGTAGGCATTATCGAATTCGGTTGAATCCCCACAAGTGTGTATTCTGTATAGAGACGGGTCGATTGCTGGGATTTGTTGTTTCAAAAGTCGGCATTCACGTCGATCCCTCGAAGGTCGAAACTATCATCAAATTGCCTCCTCCTTCGAGTTTGCGCCAACTCCAAAGTTTGCAAGGGAAAGCGAACTTTTTACGCCGATTCATTCCAAACTATGCCGAGGTCACTAAAGGTTTTACACGGTTGTTGAAACAGAACGCTCAATTCTTTTGGGATGAGATTGCCCAACAATCTTTTGATGCACTTAAACACGCGTTGACCCATGCACCGTTGTTGCATCCTCCCAACTACAACCAGGACTACTTCTTATACCTCGCAGCTTCGCATTCCACTATTGGAATGGTGTTAGTTCAAGAAGATGAATTCGGAGCGGAACATGTGATATATTATCTTAGTAGGACATTAAACCCCACTGAGCTAAAATATTCGCATGTGGAGAAATTGGCCCTGGCAGCCGTTCAAGCTGTCCAGCGTTTCCGTCACTACATTCTTCTCCGTAAAACTACAGTCATTTCGGATTGCAACCCTATGATTTATATTTTGACAAGACAACTGCTAGGGGGCAAGTACTCTAAATGGATAGTTATCCTGCAAGAGTTCGACTTGGAGTTTGAGAAGTCCAAGTCTAAGAAATCCTTAGTTTTTGCGAAATTGATGTGTGATTTCCCGCGTGCTGACACAGAAACTGTGGCAGAGGAGTCCATTGCGGACGAATCTTTGTTTCTTATTAGTACTTTAGATCCGTGGTACGGGGATATAATCATCTATCTCCAAACCCAAACCTTTCGGCCTGAAGCTTCAAAGGCGGAACGTCGAAAAATTCGGTTTCAATCCCAGCAATACAAGATTATTGGAGATACACTTTATCGCCGGGGGGCAGACTTAGTTTTTCGACGTTGCTTAACTCACGAAGAAGCTGAGAGGGTTTTGAATGATTGTCACTCTGGAGCATGTGGCAGTCATATGTCTGGGTATGCCACAGCTCAGAAGGTGTTGCGCGCTGGCTATTTCTGGCCGTCCATGTTTAAAGATTGTATCATTGCGATCCGAAAATGCCACAACTGTCAAGTGTTTGATCGCAAGATGCGCGCACCACCAGCTCCTCTCCATCCTATAATTGCCGTTGGTCCTTTTTCCAAATGGGGTATCGATTTTATTACTTGTAACCGTCACTCGGCCGGGGGGCATGCGTATATCATCCTCGCGGTTGATTATTTTACTAAATGGGCCGAGGCGATGCCTACATTCGACGCAAGCGGCAAAACAGCTGCAGTTTTCGTATTCAATCACATTATAACTAGGTTTGGTGTCCCACAAGCAATCATCACTGACCATGGGAGCCATTTTCGAAACATCATGATGACTGAGCTTACAAGCCAGCTTGGTTTGCGCCATGATAGCTCTACTCCTTATTATCCGCAAGCCAACGGTTTGGTTGAGTATATCAACAAAGTTCTGGTTATCATGATCCGAAGAACCATTGGTATTCATCGGTCGAATTGGCACAACATGTTATTTTCAGCGCTATGGGCATACCGAACCTCAGTGAAAACTTCAACAGGGTTCACTCCTTTCCAGCTAGTTTATGGCTTGGAAGTTGTGTTACCCATTGAATGCGAAATCCCATCACTTCAAATGGCTGTCGAATTACTCCCAGCTACTTCCGAAGAGGAGAAACGTTTATTATACTTAGCTCAGTTAGATGAGACTCGACGTGACGCTGCATTGGCAATCGAGACTCACGCGAAGCGAATGAAAGCTCAGTATGATAGAAATGTGACCCCTCGAAGTTTTTCGGAGGGAGACCTAGTGCTATTATATGATCAAGCTAACGATAAGCTAGGTGCTGGAAAATTCGTTCCTATGTGGCATGGACCCTACATTGTAAAGCGAAAGCTAGCAAAAGGGGCCTATGAGCTGGTAGATTTTGATGGGGACTCTTTGGGTAAACCCAGAAATGGACTTTACCTAAAGAGGTATTATGCTTAAATGGTGGGTATGGAGAATTTTTTTTAGTTAGGTTAGGTTTTCTTTCTAACTAGTATGTTTGTTAGTTTAGTTAGTGTGTTTAGCTTAGAAAGTGTGTTTTTCGTCGTTATTCTGGCTTATCTTGGTTTTACTCTTGATATTGCAGATGTCGACACCTCTCCAAACGTACATTGGATTTGCCGATGGTGCTTGTCGTAGTACACGGAATATCTCTTCCGCAGCTTGGGTTATCTATTCACCCTCTGACGAGTTAGTTTCTATGCATGGGGTGAGCCTCGGTCAAACGACGAACAACATTGCAGAATACAGTGCAGCGGTTGAATTATTGTCTGAATCTATTTCATTTGGAATTCGACATTTGATAGTGAGGTTAGATTCTGAACTCGTTGTATTACAGCTTAATAGAGTATATGCCATTAGAAATCCTGTGTTATTAAGGTTGTTTTTGAGAGTGCGTCTCTTGGAACGTGAATTTGATTACATTGAATATCAGCATATTCCAAGGTCTTTAAATACATTAGCAGATGCAATTGCTTCTCGAATGTTGGACAGACATTTACAATAATCATGCAAGTAAATTTAAAAACATCTCATCACATATGTTAAACAAAATGAGCCAGTAATAATGATATATATATAGATAGGAGTGTGTCAAAAAATATACATCGTCTTCGATCATAGGTTGAAAAACACCTTATGATCGGCAAAAATGATAAGTACAAAAAACTAAAATGTCATATGTGTCTACAAAAGTGACTAGCCAATCACTGGTGGTGCTCTCTATACGAGACCACTGCCCGTGCTACCCTACACAGGAACCTCCTAAAAGGTCCTGGGACTGCGACCACATAGCGCTGAAGTCGAATGGGAATGTCATCTATGGTGTTCTCTGGTATATCCGCCGTCAGACGCTCTAGATCCTGTTCCAGCTCGGCTAAGGTCTCTGCGGCCGCATCCTGTGGGGCTGGTGCTGGTACAGCTGGTACTCTCCTCTCAAAAGCCCTGAGGTTGGCTGGACACCGTGGACCTACATCTGCATTTTGAAAATTTGTGCTGTCAGTTTTGAGGCGATATATAAAACAAAAAAAAAATATAATTTGAAAACTCATGGAAAATGAAATACCTCTGTCGTCCCATTGTTCTCCCTGTGGAAGAACCATGTCCGGATCATTCCGAAAATCCATTCCGGCATAAGGAAAGTCCTGAATAGCAAAGACCTGGCTCTCTAGCCAGTGAAAGTAACCATCAGGAAATCGAACAACTGTTGCGCCCTCATCAGGATGTCGGGCCATTACCACAACCCATCTCGTCAACTTAGGCTCCCGAGGCGCCCCAACTGGAACTGTAAGATGCTGGGGAACCAGCATTGGAACTCTCTCTAGGGCAAAGCTCACAACTATAGGCCCATATCCAAAGGTCTTCAGTTGTCCTCTCTTTGCCCTGGTTAGTTGGCCCTTCAAATTAGCCAACACAGCATCACACCAGTTGAAAATGGTGCCATGGAAACAGTCTATAGCCATCCGCATTTGGGACCCGGTGGCTTGGTGCAAAGCGGCCACGCCGCAAAGTCTGGTAACAGTAAAGGCTATCACCATAAGTTCAGGTCGGGATATGTACTTGATTTCTATCCCCTTCTCATGGTTTTGGTTGTTGCACCACTCTAGTCGGAGACTAGCAAGGGATTGGCCACCCGGCCTAGTCCCGAATAGAGAAAGTTGCTCGCCCCTGTTAGGAAAGCCAGTGAGAAAATATATATCGGAGGGCTCTATCTCGAGCTGGTGCTCTCCGATGTAGAAACATTGCTCCTGAATGTTCCACCTTTCGACCAGCCACTCAAGAAAAGGCACTTGGCCCCTCATGCCAGGTATGGCCCAGTATTTGTACAGTCCGCATGCTTTTAATGCATCAATGGAAGGTTGATGACCTATCGCGGCCAAATCAACATCCTCGTGCTCTCTTTCACACCAATCAAGCATGGTGTGCTCCCTGCACATCATAAAACATCAGTGAGAATCCATAGAATTTAAAAATTTTGGTCTATTTTGGAGGGCCAAGGGTTTCAATTTGTGTTTTGCGGGGTACGCACCCCGGCCTTTAGGGACAAAGCGCCCGGACGCAGGTTCCCTTAAGGCCGGGTGCGTACACCCCGTAATTTTCCCATTGGGAAAATATCGGGGTACGCAGGTCAGCAGTGCATGACCTGCGTACCCCGAAGGGCGCATTTTGAAACCCCAATTCCCCCAAAAAATCAAATAAAAGCTTAAAAATGAATTCTAAACGGATGGAAAACAAGAGAGGGGTGTTGTAGAATACCTGGTGAAACGGCGTTCGATTCTGACGGTCGGATTCTCCGCAATCTCCACGGGAAGTTTCTTGTCAAAAGCCCTTTTCTCAACCTCAACAGTAAAATGGTAAAAATGACATGGTAAGAAGTCTTTTTATAGGTTTTTTGGATAAATAAATGCTAGATTTGTTTATTTTTCACCATGAAAGGACATTTTCGATGTATTTTTTGCCCATCTTAAACAGGTATGAGTAATGTGTTGTTTCTGTGCAGGACAAAGGGACTTTAGGGTAAATTATCATTTTTCACGTCAGAGTCATCTTTTAAGCTCTTTTCTGACTCCTAAAACATGAAAAGATTGCCGAGCGTTTCTTTTACACTCGTTAAAATGGAATTAAAAGACGGTCCCCTTATAGCTCTTTTCTGACCGTAAAATCAGGAAAAGATTGCCGGGTTTTTGTCGTTTCAAACTCGATACGGAAATAAAACGACGTGTCCTTGATCGCTTTTTACTTTTCAGGTCAGAGACACTAATCATGAAAGTACTCCTTGGTCGCAAGATCAAGCAGTTCTCCCAGGTATTATTTTATACTTTTTCGGACTTGGGAGACACAAATTTACGAAAAAGTTCAACCTGGAGTCTTCTTAAGTTTTTCAGACTCTCTAAAATTGAAAAACGCCGAGTTTCTCCTATACTGGGCTCGTTAAAATTTCACAGTAAAGGACCTATTCAATTACAAACAGGAACGAACCACTCCTTCCTAGGGTTCGAATCAAAACTAGGTTGGACTCATCCGAAGGATGAGCTTATAATCAAGCATATGTTATCCTCCTCAAGCTTGTTAAAAATAAAGAGGTACTTGCCAGAAATGGTGGGGGAAAAGAGAGAAGAATGGGCCTATTTGTTATCCTTTGTCTCAGAAGAAACCCTATTACCACTCTTGAACACGACACTTTTCATTCACCTGGGTTGGGAAATCCTTTACCTCACAGTTGATCAAACCACATTGAAAGTCTTCAGCCGGGTTCCGGGGATTAACTTTGAGTCGTTTATCACCAAGCCATCTGTTGTGTCGTTATGTGTTCAAGAGGTCTGCAAGCAAAACTTTCATCTGCAAAATACTTGTTATTCATTTGACCATCCCTGAGTCAGTACTTACAGCAACATTTCTTCAACTTGATCAATGATTTCGTGTTGTGGGCTTGCCTGCAACGGGTCGCTTTCTATCGACATCAGCACATTATCTAGAGAGATGACTTAGAAATTGTCATTACCTTGAAGTCTGTATGCATCAATGGCAGGTTTCTCGCCTTTGACGTCAGTTTACATCATTGACTCTCGATCAAAGGATTCCATGAAATGTTCGACATCAACTCATTCATTCACATCTCATGGATTGTACTGGGTACTTTGAGAACCATTGACATTACTGGTGGTCTCTCTCACACTTTGTTAACAGTTTACATCATCGACTAGTAATCAAGTGGTTTCTACCATGTTCGACATCAACTCATTTATTCGCATGGCTAGAATCGTACCAATTCGGGAAGTAGAAATGAAGACCCTGGATCTAGTTTCCACCATCCAGGCTGCGAGGAGTTTTGTATTCATTATCTGGTAGACTAATCATAAACAGATGGCTGCGCCCATACTGTGTCTACAAAAGTCTATGATTATGATGTACTGCAAGATCATTCCTGTATCAGAGTAGTTAGTCTGTTAGTTAAAGTTTTGATCTGAGTATGGGAATGCCTACCTCAGCGATGATATAATCTTATACATGTATTTTGTGTTGAAAATTGCAGGTTCTGACCAGGCTCTCCACGAGATAATCCTTGAAATGATAAAGCGCTTCACCCTTCCTAGATAATACAAAACCCTAATCTACTACAGGCTTCGCACTTTAGGGGGCAATCTGTTACACTAAAAAATGTCACCATGACTATTTACAGTTGGTATGGCTCTATCAACAGTCATGCTATCCTCCTGGGCAAGTCTCATACCTCTGCTCTCCATGTCAAACTTCAAGAAAGAGAGAAAGTCTTTGTAAATGTGTTTATCTCTGGGTACGCAGGTTCTCTCAACCTTACCTGTGGATACACACCTAATGTTCACAAAAGCTGCGTACTTGTACGCTCTGTATGTAAAGGGGCAGGTGCGTACCCCTGTAAAGGTCAAAATGCGCAAGTTTCATCTTTAAAAAGTTACTTGTGGTCATTTCTAGAGCATTCTAGAAGGTTGTTCGACGTGTATTGAGCGCCTCCAGATGGTTCATGTACCCCTACCAAAGAGGAACTTATCCCATCAATAAGGGAGCTATCCCATCCAAAGAGGGGATTATCCCATTGATGGTGGACCTGATTAACTTCCTCTTGAGCACTATAAATACAGGCATTGGGCCAGAAGGAGGGGAGGTTGGAAGCTAAACATTTCTAAGGGTAGATGTTGCTGGAATTAGGACTCCCATTTAGAAGCTTGTGAGGAGAGATTGCCATCATTGCTTGTTCTATTTGGAAGTGGGTGAGCTTTGTCAAAGTAAAGGAGAACTCTTGATGGACCCTGGGAGGGACTTACACAACACCAAGGCTCAGGTTGTAATTGTTCCTTTTGTTTCCTATTAATGGAAATGAGTCCATTCTTCTCAATAACTTGTTATTTATGAGTTGTTTCATGTACTCCTTGGTCTATGTGTTAAATATGTTTTATTCTATGAGATTATCAAGTGCTATTTAATCGTTTGATTGTTAGTGGATGCAGGTTTCAAAGTGAAGGAGGAGCTCATCCGGATCAGTGAGGCTGGACTGCTACAAAAACGTTGGATTACAGGTAGGATCTAAACACTTGATTTCTTATATATTAAATGCATGTTTAGAGAAGGATTGCTCTTGTTTGTCTTGTTTGTCACTAGAGAGTCTTAGGCTCTTAGGGAGGTTGGTTGTGTCCGCACTATCGACTCTTTCCGCCTGACAAAGGTCAAGAGCATGATTTTAAATGTAAATAAAGGTCAGCAAGGGTATGAGGATGATGAATAATTCAAACATGATGGCTTGTAGGTCATATTTACTGAATAATTATCTTTTAACCTAATGTAATTTTCACCTCAAAAACATGTTTTTGAGGTGAAAACAGAGTATTTTGAGTTTATTTGTATTTATTATGTAATTTTAAGTCACTATATGTAATAAATGATCCCAGTTGCACCAGATCATCTCTCCATGCTACAAGACAAAGAAACACTGCAAAAATCAGTTCAAGTTGAGCATTATCTACCTGCAAAAACACAAAGAAGAAAAGGCATTGCAACAGAGTTTTGAGAAGGACAAGAAACATTAGAAAGTAGTTTTTTCAAGTGAAATATCAAAATCTACTCCTATTTAATCTCTAACATTTCATTTTCATGTTCATCATTCTCATTTGACAAGCAAGGAGTCAAAAAGTGAGAAGAAGAGGCATGATTGAGTGAGTTTTGGGCAAAAGGTTGGTGCTGCGCTTCTGGAGGTTGGCGTTGCACTTTTGGAGCAGTGGTTGAGTGGCATCGTGCGTTGGCAGAGTGGCGTTGCGCTTCTGAGGCAAGTAGGGTTGGAGCTACATGTTTAGAGCTTGGCGCTGAATGTTGAGGCCGGTGCTGAACGTCTGGCAAAATTTCGCAGTTTAATTTTACACTAGCGCTGCACTTCTAGGGTGACGTTGTGCATTTGTGCACCGGTGCTGCGCGTTGTGTAGGAGAGCTAGAAAAGCCTCAAATCTTCATACAAACCTCAAATTTTCTCTCTCTCTCACCTGCATAAAATTAAGTTGACCTCCTTCGCTATAGTTTTGGTTTGCATATCACACTCATAAGCATCATTCTACATGTTAATATGAAACCCTAAAAATCTCCCTAATGGTGCCTAAAACCCTAAACCCTCATTGTTCATCCTATCACTTATCCCTACAGCTCTAAACCCTATCCCTTTTCCCTTATCCCTTTATCCCTTTTCCCCTATTCCATATCATCCCTATCCCTTTATCCCTCTTCTCCAAGGGAAATTTCTCAAAAAAACCAACCTTCCCTCTCATTTCCTACTCCCTCATTCATTTTTAGCCCATAAAGTCATTTCCCATCCCCTCACTCCTAAAAAACTTTCACTCATTTCCCTCATACAACCTCATCCTTGTAAACATGGAAACAGAGGATCGAGACTATGAGGAGGAGGAAAACACAAGAAATGACACCTCAGCAGATAGATCTAGGTAGCAAAGAAAACCACACAAGGTAGGCAGGGTTATCAGAGAAGAGCCATCAAACCTTAGGGAATTGCATGCCTCTCTGTTGGCTGTCACATGTTTCAGATATCTTGGCTGTTATGAGTTTTGTGAGTAGGTAGAGAGAGGTCAACACCACCCTGAGCTCACTAGACTTTTTGTAGCTCATTTTCAAGACAACAGGGTGACTCTTGCTGGGTTAACATTCACAGTTTCACCTTCCATCATTTCAGATGCCACCAGGATTCCAACTATAGGGGAGAAGTGGTACAAGGCCTAGGACCTGGATGAACACTACTATGAGCCTTATATCAAACCCCAACACAAAAATGAGGTGAAGGGACTTTTTCCTTTCATATTTTTCGAAGACAAGTATGTCCCCATGATGAAAATGATCATGAAGTATTTCACTTATGAGGGCAGATTTTCTAGGTTGCACACCTACCACATCATGCTCCTCATGCATTTTACCAGGGTGAGGATGTTAAACCTCCCTTACTTCTTGTTTAGGAATACTGAGAAGATGGCTCATTTTGTCCAAATGAAGCCATACCCTCAGCAAATGAGTAGTCTCTATCACTATTCCCTGATCAAGATGATTGTGCTTCATCATCTCAGTCTCCTCAACATCTCTTGGGAGACATTTATTTCTCATGATATCTTCAAGGGTCCTCAAATTCCTCCACTAGTGTCTTAAGAAGTAGGGGGACCTTCTAGTAGTGCCCAAGTGAAAATAGATGAAGAATCCAATGAGACTAGAACTACTGAGGTGCCCATTTACATGACATATCAAAGGGGCATAAGGAGATTGTTTGCAGCCAATAGGCAAGTGTTTGCTCCAGGAGATGTGGAAGGGACCTTGCCTTCTTCATCAGATCATAGGAAAATGATAGCTCCACACGATGTGGAAGGGGCTTTTCCTTCTTCATCAACAAAATAGGTACAGGTGCAGCAGCTGCACAAAAGGAAAGAAAAGATGTCGGAGGAGAGTCTTGATGATGAGGAGCAAAGGGACTTTGACTTGACTGAGCATGATGAACCAGAGTAGTGGTATACTCATCATAGAGTGGAAATCATTGACTTAGAGGCTCAAGATGAAGAAACCATAAAAGACATCATCAAACAAGGAAAGGAGGCTCAAGTAAAAGATTTTACAGACAATTTGGAGAGGGCCAAGTATGTCATCAGATATTTGGAGCAAGAGAACAAGCAGTTGAGTGACAAAAAAGTCCTCATGGAGCTGGAAATGCTCAAGATGAAACGACAAAGTGGCAAAGAGGCACAACTCACTTTGACTCCTATTGAAAAAGAGATTGAAGATGATAGAGATATGTGTCTTGAGAGAATCAACTTGCAGCTTGAGAAGTTGCTAAAGAAGGCGATTAGAGACAATCAGATGATCAGACACATGGCTTATCATTACAGGACTCGAAACAAGATTTGCAACATGAGGGTCAAGAAAATGAAAGCTAGGCTAAGGCAGGCTTTGAAAGGAAAAAAGGAGGAGGATAGGCTTAGGATGCTTGTTGAAGCTTCCTTAGCTCATGAGGACACTTGATGATGGCGCTTCTCACCAATTTTGGGCAAGTTTAGAAGAAATTTTGTCACTTGCAAATTTTGGAATTTCACACACAGGAAAATTGCGTTAGAGAGCTTTTCATAGGGGCACTCAATGAAGAAATGGTTTGAATTTTTGGATTCAGAGTGATGCGGACATGCACCCTAGCAATTTGTAAAGCATTTGGGGTAGAACTAGTCCACCAAAAGGTCAAAAAACACCCTAAAAATGACATTTCTGCCACTTTTTGGACACATAAAGGTAGTCTTGGGAGAATCAAGTTTTGAGGGGTCAAATGAACCTCAAATGAAGAAATTCTAGGTGTTGTGGAAAGTGGACTGGAAGAACTTTCCAATGAGATATCATGAGCTCAATTTGGATGCCAGAAAGACCTCCACAATGGACCTAAAAGTGGCACTGCGGGTTGGGCGAGTGGCGTTGCGCATAGGGCAGATTTTGCTCGGGATGGCTATTTTTCTAGTTCTTGACTATGTTCTTGGATTTTATCTCATGGAGGTTATTTAATCATTGTAAATGATGACTTGGCATGTAACTATGATATATAAATAATAATAGAGGGTAGATTCATTGCTTTAGAAGTCAGTTTGAGCTTAAATGAATTAGTTTTTCACTTTTAGAGGCAAGTTGTTGAGATGTCTATATTACTGTTTCTTGTTCAGTATTAGTTAGATAAGCTCCTCATATTAGGGATTCGACCCCTGAGGATGGGAGGAGGTTGAATTCATGTCTATATCTTCTTCTTCTTTCTCATTGTAAAGCATTGGACTCAGCTGGATGCTCAGACCTTGATTGTACACCTTTTGTAAGCAGTTTGGCAGGAGATTATTAAGAATTGAACCAATTTTTATGGGATCCATGCGGTATGAGTTTTAGTACAGCTTCTTCTTCTATGATCATATTTTAATGCGTTTTAGGTATTCCATTAATCATTTCATTGCTTCTAGTTGAATGTTTTCAAGTTGATAGGTAGAATTCATTACAACAGTGCTCTGCCATGGGAAACCATTCACCATTTCATGTTTTCTACAATCTAGGAAGGATCCATGGTTTTCACATGCTCTTCTTAGCTTCTCACCAGTCTAAAACATCTCACCTCATCAAGCCCTTGAGTGCTAAAGCTTATGCCTACCTTTCCCCATTGAACACCCTGCAATTCTGACCTAGTTCGCTAGACCTAAATTGTCCAACTCCTCCTTATCCGACAAAACCATTTCAAAATCCAATCAAAACTTTGTGCTACTATGCCTAGCCTAAAATCCTTTTCATGATCCAATCATCCTGGCTGAGATCCTTACGGACAGAGCCCTCTCCTAGCCTAGTAGGGCTAGCTACTTGGCTAAGCGTTGTTTTTGGTTGCCCTGGCTTGCCTTCCTTCAGCTTGAGGTTCAATATAGGTGATAACATAGTGGCGACCATATTGGGGAAATGAAAGACTAATCACCCTGGTAATATCTTTCATTTGAATTTTTAAGCTTATGGATGATGAGCTTTAGAATTTACTAGGCTAAATTTGAAAGTTGTAAAGCAATATATAAAACTTCAAAATTTGAGCACATTGGCTTCGATAAAGTACACTACGGCCAATCCAGATCCAAACCCCACCCCAGTAGTGGATAATCCTAACTTGATTTCAAGAAGATTCAAAAGACAAGAAATTTCATTCAGTCCCACACCTTCAATAAAAGTAGATTCTTTCCCTGATGAGTGGTTGTTTTTAGAAGACCTCCCCTTTGATCTATCATTTGATCTTTCCCTATTCAGAACCAGGTCTGAAAGTGCACTTGATGATATATTTATAGATCCAGAGTTTATTGTAGATATCGAAGTCCAAAAGGAAAACCGGTCAATTGATGAGTTTATCCTAAATTCCCCTCAATCATCCCTTACTACTACTACTAAGATCCCTGAGATTTCTGAACCGGTGTCCACTACCCTTAGTTCATCATTATTCCCTTCAACCTCTAAATTTCATTCCCCACCTCCATTTGTACCTTCACTTTCTCATAAACATATAATTCCCCATCAATCACCTATTACTCCCAGTTCTCCATCAACTACTCCATCAACTCCTAGTATCCCAATCCTTGCTTTAAATCCACCTCGAGTTATGGTTGCCTGGTATGCACCCCTTGTTTTAACTTAGAATCTTGGTGCCATGCCCGCTGAATATCAAACCAAGATACCTTTATTTGATGCCACTCAAACCATTACAGCTCAGCAACATGTTGATAAAATGAATGATTTCTTTGACCTCCATGAAGTAGAAATTGAAGATGTGAAGATGAGATTGTTTGTACAAAGCTTTGGAGGTGAAGTTTGAAAATGGTTTAGAGCTTTACCAGAAGCTTCTATTACCACTTTACCAATCCTCCATAGACAATTCCTGGATCGGGGGAGGTGAAGAAGAATCCACTTCAGATTTTGTCCCAGTATGAGAACATCAAAAGAAATATCGGCAAGAGTGTGCAAGACTATTCTATGAGGTTTCATGCAGTATAAAATGTTATTCCTTATAACATTAAGCCACAGGAGGGATTAGCTTTGCTCAAGTTTCCATATGGTTTTGATGCTGATATGGCATATCAGTTGCAGGAACATGATCCTACCACACTAGAAGACATGCAAAAGAATGTCGTGAGTGTAGAAGCAAACTTTCTAGCCAAAAGAGCAAGAATGAGATTAGAGAAAAGAGTGGCCATAAAATAAGAAGCATCTCCTTTAGATGTAAAGATGGATACATTGATTCGAATAGTGGAAAATATCATTGACCAGTTAACCATCACAAATAGACCTGAAACTCCAATCTAGCATCCAAATTTTAGAGGACAGTAGTAGCCCCAATTCTGAATCAAGCAGAGAGAACAAAAGGCACCAGAGCAACTATCACAAAAACAACAGATCAGAACTCCCTTACAGCAAAATTATGTTCAAGGAATGGAAGACAAAGATGACGAAGATTTGGTAATTGAAACAAATCACTTTTTCATTGTTGATGGTATGCCTATATTTCTGACTGAAGAAGAAGAATATGCAGAAGTTCCAGACATTCAAAGGGATGAAGATTACATCTTAGAAAATGATGTGGTTTTGGTGGCCGAATCTGATGATTATCAGTGTGGTTATATGAATGCTTTGTTTGCACAATAGAGGTAATATTCTTTAAGGAGCAGAGATGTACCAGTCAATCCCATTCAGAAAAGAAAGGATGTGTAATCTAAGAATGATTCCTCGAACATTTAGAAGAAAGGGAAAGAGCTTGCTGATCTGAGTCCCAACAAAGTACCATCAACAAGTATCACTGAAAATGAGAAGAACAATCAGTGAAAATATAGTGTAGCAAAAGAGTAAGCAGATAAGAAGGACATTGGTGTCAAAGAGGTAGAAAAAGTTTCATCCTTTAATTTAGAAAGTGAAATTGCTAAATTAAAAGTGTCCATTCCTTTGATTGAGTTGGTTAAGAATAGAAATTATAAACACCATGTCTCTAGAATATTGCAAATTGATCCATTATTGGACATGGTGAATGTCGAGGATGATCATCCTGAACTCATTTTTGGTCCAGCCATAGAAGGTAAGCCTGAAGATAGTGAAGTTCCTCCCTTTTATCTGAGTCTTAGACTGCACGAGTACATTCTCCATAATGCCATGTTATATTCCAGAGCTTCTCACAATTTTATGCCTAAGGCCATTATGGAAAATTTGGGCTTGAATATCACCCGGAAATATCATGATTTGTACTCCTTTGACTTCGGTAGAGTTCATTGCATTGATCTCATCAAAGATCTGGTGGTTTCTTTAGATCAAATCCTAGCCAAAAATGTCTTAATGGATGTGGTAGTTGCTGATATACCACCTTGATTTTATATGCTCTTATCTAGATTGTGGGGTGCTAAACTCAAAGACACTCTACAACTTGACTTCTGTTATGCTACCATCCTTGTTTTCGGTCAATTGAGGAAGTTGTACCAGGAAAAGAAAATGAAGTACATGATCACTAGTAAAGAGAAGCCTATGAATCACCTAATAAATGTTGTACATACTGATTTAAAGTCCCTTTTTTTGTACTCTGATAGTGGATTGAATGATGTATATATTCAGCTTGTAGAAGTAGACAATGTACCAGAAATTTCCGAGACTTTTAGACCAGTTCTTAATCAAGAAAAAGAAAAAATAGCAAGGTCTTCTGAGTAGCCTATACAGTAGCAAAAGGTTAGTGAAGAGCAGGAAAATGAAGTAATCAGCCAAGGTAAAGTTGAGAAAGAAACAAAATTTCAGCATCTAGAAGATGAAGCCAACCTTTGGAGCATGGACTTCGATGGCGCTGTGGGTAAGGATGGTGCTGGTATTGGAATTTGGATTCGAAGCCCTACTTTCCAGCTTGCCAAAGTCCCAAGTAATGTTAGAGTATGTTCCTACAAGTTAGCTTTTGATTTCTCAAATAATGAAGCAAAGTATGAGGCTTTGATTATAGGTCTTAAAAGTTTGAAGAAGCTCAATGCGAAAAGGATTTTAGTTTATGGTGATTTGGAGCTAGTGATTAAATAGGTAAAAGGAGAATATCAAGCAAAGCATCCGTGGATGAGGGCCTATAGAAATGTAGTTTTGGATATTTTGAGGATGTTTCCTGAATACACCTTGACAGTAGTACCCTAGACTCAAAACATCATTGCAGATTCACTCGCCACTGTGACTAGCAATTTGAAGATTCCAATGAATTCTAGCAAAAAAATTGAAATTCATGTCAAACATAGGCCTGTTTTTCCTGATAATTTGAGGTATTGGCAAGTTTTTTGGGATGATAATGAAATTAATGCCTTTTTTTAGAATGAAGGAAAGTTTAAGAATGCTTCCATTGATGATGATTGTGATTCCGACGAACAGGAGATTGAGGTAAATTAGATGGAGGTTTTACAGCTGAAGGATAACATTATTCCTAGAGGTCTCATACCTTTAGAAGAGCTTTGTGATCAGGATGATGTGGTAAGAAAACTGAGCTTGGTTCCTCCAGACAAAGGAGTGGAAGATATAAATCTTGGAATAGCTGACAAGCCCAAGCTTGTAAAGTTATTGAAAGCATTGTCTCCCAAAGTAAAAGCTAAGTATGTTCGATTTCTTTCTAAATTTTCTGATGCTTTTTCTTGGGATTATTCATATTTGAAAGTGTATGACAAGGAGATCATTCAACATACTATTCCTATCAAGCCAGATCAAAAACCTTTTAGACAGAAGTTAAGAAGAATCAGTCCAAAGCTATTGCCATCCATCGAGAAAGAGGTAAATAGATTGTTTAAAGCTGGCATCATTGTTCCAAATAGATTTTCTGATTTAATTTCAAATTTGGTCCCAATACAAAAGAAGACCGGAGAAATAAGATTGTGCATAGATTTCCGGAACCTAAAGAAAGTGTCCTTAAATGATAATTACCCTCTTCCTAAGATGGACCATATTCTGTAAAGAGTAGTTGGAGCATCACGAATGTCACTACTTGATGGTTACTCAGGCTATAATCAAATCTTGGTGCATGAAAAAGACCAAGACAAAACTGCCTTCACAACACCTTGGGGAACTTTTCAGTATGCCAAAATGCCATTTGGATTGAAGAATGTCGGAGCCACTTTTCAGCGGGCGATGGACATAGCTTTTTCTAATGAGAAGGATGTTTTCTTGGTCATTTATTTAGATTATTTGATGGTATTTTCTGGTTTTGATGATGAGCACTTGCACCACTTAAGGATTGTCTTTCAGAAATGTAGAAAGTTCAGGATTTCTCTAAATCCGAAGAAGAGTCTTTTTGCCATGGATGAGTGTAAGTTTCTTGGTCATATAATTTCTAAAGACAGTATTCGCATTGATCCTTCAAGGGTGGAGGCAATCCAGCTTATAGATTTTCCACGCAACAAAAAGGAGATTCAGGCTTTCAATGGTAATATGAATTTCTTACGCAAATTTATACCAAATTTGGCTGAGCATTTACGCCATATAACTAATATGTTGAAGAAGGACAGCACTGTGAAATGGACCAAGGATGCCATGAAATCATTCAATTTGGTAAATTTTTCTTTGACTACAGCCCCAATCTTGATTAGTCTTGATTATACTCATGATTTTATTATCTTTTCATTTGCATCCACGCACACTATGGCTACAGTTTTTATGCAAAAGAGAGAGCAGGTGGAGCAGCCCATTGCTTTTTTCAGTAGGACTATTCGAGATGTTTCCTTGCAGTACAATATCATTGAAAAACAAGCGTTGGATCTTATGAAAGCATTGAAGGATTTTAGAGTATACATTTTGCATTCACATACTATAGCATATGTTCCTAATGCAGCAGTTAAGGATGTTCTGTTGAACACTGATCCAGAGGGAAGAAGAGGTAAGTGGATAGCAACAATTTTGGAGTATGATCTTGAGATTAAACCTACCAAACTAATCAAAGGACAAGGCTTCGCAAAACTGATGGCTGAATCAAATCTGCATGCTCTAGACATAAATCTTATTGCAACAATGTCAGAGGACAAGGATGGTGGCTCACTCATTCAAGTATCAGAAATGTTTCTCAAATCACCTCGTTATTCTGATATAGTTTATGTTCTTCAGAATCTTTCGCCTCCTCCTGGAATGTCAAGAAGTAAAGGTAGATCTTAAACTCAAGTCTGCAAAATTTTGCATTTTAAATAGTGCTCTCTATTGGAAATATCCAAGAGGAATTCTTCTTAATTGTTTGGTTGAAGAAGAAGATCAACAGGTAATGAATGATTTTCATAGAGGTGATTGTGGTGGTCATTTGTTT
Organism: Pinus tabuliformis; assembly: GCA_031772625.1. Taxonomy (NCBI): domain Eukaryota; kingdom Viridiplantae; phylum Streptophyta; class Pinopsida; order Pinales; family Pinaceae; genus Pinus; species Pinus tabuliformis. The sequence continues at coordinate 442,267,479 of CM062814.1, read as the reverse complement.
TGGAAACCAACAACTAACAAAGTGTTGAGAGCAGGATATTATTGGCCAACTTTGTTTTCAAATTTATATAAGACAGTGATGGGATGCCATGAATGTCAAGTTTTTCAAGGAAAAATGAAGTTGCTTCCTCTTCCTTTGAAGCAAGTTGAAGTAAATGCACCTTTCCAGCAATGGGGACTTGATTTCATTGGGGAAATCCATCCCACATCATCAGCACAACACAGATGGGTTTTGACAACTACCTTTTACTTCACCAAGTGGATTGAGGCCATTCCGACAAGGCAAGCCATAGATACGGTAATTATCCAATTTTTAGAATCTAATATCTTGTCTTGTTTTGGTTGCCCTCACAAGATTATAATAGATAATGCAACAGAATTTAAGTCCAAGAAGATGGTTGAGCTTTGAAACAAGTACAATATTACGTTGGTTCATTCCATGGCATACTACCCACAGGGCAATAGATTGGCTGAGTCATCAAATAAATCCTTGGTGAACATTATTAAGAAAATGTTGGAGGCAAACAAGAAGAATTGGCATCAAAAGCTTGTTAATGCCTTCTGGGCCAACAGAGTGAGCAGTAAGAAATCCATAGGTATGTCACCTTTTGAGTTGTTTTATGGTACTGATACAGTATTTCCTACATCACTTGCAGTCCTAGTCATGAGATTCTTACAGGAAGATGGCAGAGGTTTCTCAAAACATTTTCTAGTTGCAAGAGAAGATAAAGAAAATTTATGACCGCAAAACCAAAGCATAAAAGTTTCAGCTGGAAGATGTATTGCTGCAGTGGACTGCACGGAATGAGGAAAAGGGAAAGCATGGCAAGTTTGAAAATTTAAGGAAAGGACCATATAAAATCTCAGCTTATTGGGGATAGAATGCATTTTTGTTAAAGGAAATGGATGGACAAGATTGTTCAGGAGGGCCAGTGAATGGTAGGCTCCTGAAGAACTACTAATTTTGAGGTTGTTTCCTGAAGTTACTTCACCTTCATTGTATATACCAGTTTGATTTTCCTTGCAAGGTTTCAAGTACATTTCCATTTGAGCTTGAGGCCCAAAGTGAAGGGTATAAAGTTTGAATGATTAGTGTCAAGTTTGGTTGATTTGGTTTATAGTCAATTTTAGAGTCAGTTTGGTTGTGAGTCAGTTTTCAATTTGTATTGAGTCAATTTTTCACTTTTTTGTTTTGACCATATTGCCCAATCAATGAGGCACTTGATCTATGGTGTTCTTGACACCTCCAAGGAGTTGTCATCCCCAATAAGGCCAATGTTAGTGTCAGTATATTCATACTTCCATCAGGGATCAAACTCGCTCTCTGCATTTTCATTTTAGGGGTCCCATACTAAAAATTTTGCATCATTTCATTAGGTCATGTCAAACTGATCCCCTGATGGTCGTCTTCTCTCCTAGAAGTACAATTTCTCCCTCATAGAGTATACTTGCTGACCCTTCTTCAAGTTGTTTTCAGTTATGGTTTCATGGTCAATTTGCAATCGTGCTTTCATTAGGTCATAGGGCATGTTTCATTAAGTCTTAGGTTTTCATTTCCAAGGTCAAGAGCCCGATTTTAAATGCAAATAAAGGTCAGCAAGGGTATGAGGATGATGAATAAGTCAAACATGATGGCTTGTAGGTCATAGTTACTGAATAATTATCTTTTAACCTAATGTAATTTTCCCCTTAAAAACATGTTTTTAAGGTGAAAATAGAGTATTTTGAGTTTATTTGTATTTCTTATGTAATTTTAAGTCACTATGTGTAATAATTGATCCTAGCTGCACCAGAGCATCTCTCCTTGCTGCAAGACAAAGAAACATTGCAAAAATCAGTTCAATTTGAGCATTATCCACCTGCAAAGACACAAAGAAGAAAAGGCATTAAAACAGAGTTTTGAGAAGGACAAGAAACATTAGAAAGTGGGTTTTTCAAGTGAAAAATCAAAATCTACTCCTATTTAAGCTCTCACATTTCATTTTCATGTTCATCATTCTCATTTGACAAGAAAGGAGTCAAAAAGTGAGAAGAAGAGGCAAGATTGAGTGAGTTTTGGGCGAAGACAGTTTGGCGCTACGCTTCTAGAGCAATGGTTGAGTGGTGTTGTGCTTCTGAGGCGGGTAGGGTTGGCACTGCACATTCAAAGTTTGGTGCTACGCGTTGAGGCCGGTGCTGCACGTCTAGTAAAATTTCACAGTGTAATTTTACACTGGCGTTGCGCTTCTAGGGTGGCACTATGCATCTATGCGTCGGTGCTGCGTGTTGTGCAAGAGAGCTAGAAAAGCCTCAAATCTTCATACAAACCTCAAATTTTCTCTCTCTCACCTGCATAAAAGTAAGTTGACCTCCTTTGCTGTAGTTTTGGTTTGCATATCACACTCATAAGCATCATTCTACATGTTAATATGAAACCCTACAAATCTCCCTAGTGGTGCGTAAAACCCTAAACCTTCATTTTTCATCCTATCACCTATCCCTACAGCTCTAAACCCTATCCCTTTTCCCTTATCCCTTTATCTCGTTACCCCTATTCCATATCATTCCTATCCCTTTATCCCTTTTCCCCAAGGGAAATTTCTAAAACAAGACCAACCTTCCCTCTCATTTCCTACTCCCTCATTCATTTTTAGCCCATAAAGTCATTTCCCATCCCCTCACTCCTAAAACACTTTCACTCATTTCCTTCATACAACCTCAGCCTTGCAAACATGGACATAGAGGACAAAGACTATGAGGAGGAGGAAAAAACAAGTAGTGACACCTTAGCAGATAGAGCTAGGTAGTAGAGAAAACCACATAAGGGAGGCAGGATTATTAGAGAAGAGGCATCAAACCTTAGGGAATTGCAGGCCTCTTAGTTGGCTGTCACATGTTTCATATATCTTGGCTACTATGAGTTCTATGAGCAGGTAGAGAGAGTTCAACACCACCCTAAGCTCACTAGACTTTTTGTAGCTCATCTTCAGGACAACAGGGTGACTCTTGCTAGGGTAACATTCACAGTTTCACCTTCCATCATTTCAGATGCCACTAGGATTCCAAATGTAGGGGAGAAGTGGTACAAGGCCCAGGACTTAGATGAATACTACTAAGAGCCTTATATCAAACCCCAGCACAAAAATGAGGTGAAGAGACTTTTTCCTTTTAGATTTCTCGAAGACAAGTATGTCCCCATGATGAAAATCATCATGAAGTATTTCACTTGTGAGGGTATATTTTCCAGGTTGTACACCTATCACATCAGGCTCCTCATGCATTTTACCAGGGTGAGGATGTTAAACATCCCTTACTTCTTGTTCAAGAATATTGAGAAGATGGTTAATTTTGTCCAAAAGAAGCCATACCCTAAGCAGATGAGTAGTCTATATCACTATTCCCTGATCAAGATGATTGTGCTTCATCATCTCAGTCTCCTCAACATATCTTGGGAGACATTTATTTCTCATGATATCTTCAAGGGTCCTCAAATTCCTCCACTAGTGTCTCAAGAAGCAGGGGGAACTTCTAGCAGTGCCCAAGTGAAAACAGATGAAGAAGACAAGGAGATTATAACTACTGAGGTGCCCGTTTACATGACATATCAGAGGGGCACAAGGAGATTGTTTGCAGCCGATAGGCAAGTGTTTTCTCCACGAGATGTGGAAGGTACCTTTCCTTCTTCATCATCTCATATGCAAATACTAGCTCCACAGGATGTGGAAGGGGCTTTGCCTTCTTCATCGACACAACAGGTACAGGCGCAGCAGTTGCACAAAGGGAAGGAAAAGATGCCAGAGGAGAACCTTGATGATGAGGAGGAAAGGGACTTTGACTTGACTGAGCATGATGAGCCAGAGTAGCAGTATACTCATCATGGAATGGAAATCATTGACTTAGAGGCTCAGTACGAAGAAACCATAAAAGACATCATCATACAAGAAAAGAAGGCTCAAGTAAAAGATTTGGCAAACAATTTATAGAGGGAAAAGTATGTAATCACATATTTGGAGCAAGAGAACAAGTAGTTGAGTGACAAACAAGTCCTCATGGAGCTAGAAATGCTCAAGATGAAACGACAAAGTGGCAAAGAGGCACAAGTCACTTTGACTCCTATTGAGAAAGAGATTGAAGATGATAGAGAGACTTGGCTTGGGAGAGTCAACTTGCACCTTGAGAAGCTACTACAAAAGGCCAATAGAGACAATCAGATGATCAGACACATGGCTTATCTTTACAGGACTCAAAACAAGATTTTCAACATGAGGGTCAAGAAAATGAATGCTAGGCTAAGGCGAGATTTGAAGGGAAAAAAGGAGCAGGATAGGCTTAGGATGCTTGCTAAAGCTTCCTGAGCTCATTAGGACACTTGATGATGGACTTCTCACCAATTTTGGGCAAGTTTAGAATAAATTTTTTCACTTGCAAATTTTAGAATTTCACACACAGGAAAACTGCCTAAACGTGCAGCGCCACCGGTGTTGCGCTTTTCCTAGGCACACTCAATGAAGAAATGGTTTACATTTTTGGATTCAGAGCGATGAGTAGATGAACCCTAGAAATTTTCAAACTTTTTGGGGCAGAACTGGTCCACTAAAAGGTCAAAAAACACCCTAAAAATGACATTTTTGCCACTTTTTAGACACACAGAAGTAGTCTTGGGAGAATCCGGTTTTGAGGGGTCAAATGAGCCTCAAATATAGAAATTCAAGTGTTTTGGAAATTAGACTAGAAGGCCTTTCTAATGAGCTATCATGATCTCAATTGGGATGCCGGGAAGGTCTCCACAATGGACTTGAAAGTGGCATTGCACGTTTGGCCATTGGCGCTCCGCGTAGGGCAGATTTTGCTCAAGATGGCTATTTTTCCAGTTTTTGACTATGTTCTTGGGTTTTCTCTCATGGAGGTTGTTTCACCATTGTAAGTTATGACTTGGCATGTAACTATGATAGATAAATAGTAATAGAGGGTAGATTCATTGCTTTAGAAGTTAGTTTGAGCTTAAATGAATCAGTTTTTCACTTTTAGAGGCAAGTTGTTGAGATGCCTATATTCTTGTTTCTTGTTCAGTATTAGTTAGATTAGATCCTCATCTTAGGGATTCAATCCCTAAGGATGGGAGGAGGTTGAATTCATGTCTATATCTTTGTCTTCTTTCTCATTGTAAAGGGTTGGACTCAGCTGGATGCTCAGACCTTGATTGTACACCTTTTGTAAGCAGTTTGGCAAGACATTAATAAGAATTGCATCTATTTTTATGGGATCCATGTGGTATGAGTTTTAGTAGATTTTCTTCTTCTGTGATCATATGTTAATGTGTTTTATGTATTCTATTAAACATCATTGCTTCTAGTTAAATGCTTTCAAGTTGATAGGTAGAATTCATTACATCAGTGCTCTACCTTGGGAAACCATTCACCATTTCATGTTTTCTGCAGTCTAGGAAGGATCCATGGTTTTCACATGATCTTATTAGCTTCTAACCAATCTTAAACATCTCAACTCATCAAGCCCTTAAGTGCTAAATCTTATGCCTACCTTTCCCCATTGAACACCATGCAATTCTGACCTAGTTCCCTAGAACTAAAATATCCATCTCCTCCTGATCTGGCAAAACCCTTTCAAAATCTAATCAAAACTTCATGCTACTATACCTAGCCTAAAATAATTTTCCTGATCTAGTCATATTGCCTAAGATCCTTATGGAGAGATCCCTCTCCCAGCCTAGTAGGGCTAGCTACTTGGCTAAGCATGGTTTGTCGTTACCCTGGCTTGCCTTCCTTTAGCCTGAGATTAAATCTAGGTGATAACACCACAATTATTAGCTTTAGTTTAATCATAAAATGTAATCATGATTAAAATCCTTTAAATTTCTTTAAATTAAGATAGATAATAAAGATTTACCCAACAATTTAATCTGGGTAAATCTTTAGTTAGGTAGAAAATGACATTGATCCAATTGTTTAATCTAGATCAATAGGAGAAATAAGGGATAACTTAGATAGTTTTTCATTTTGCATAAAAGAAAATAAAAATGAGTTTGCTAGCCTAAAATTTACCCTAAAACAAAACTAAATTTTATGGAGAGATCCCTCTCTGAAGCTGGCAGGGCTAGATCCCAACTTCCAAAGTGGTTTTGATGTTGTCATATGTGTTTACTCCCTCAACCTCAAAAATACAGAACAACAACATAGTGGCGACCATACTGGGGAAGAATACTTCTTAATATAAAACATTATTAATCCCTGGTATCTAATCAGTATTTCTATAAATGCAGACTTATATATCATTATGAAATACATGATTTGAAGTTGTTATTTTGTAAATATTCTATTGTGTCATTGATTTGATTTTTATTTGTGTGATTATTTTTAATACACCTTGCTCCCAAAATAATTTTCACTAGATCTCGCCCTGAACCCTACCCTGTTGAATTTGTAGATAACCCTGAGAAGTTGGTGAGAAAGAAAAGTTTTATAGAGAGTGAAGGTAGTAACCCATTATCTAGATTCAATTATCTTCCTGAGAATATTCCTTTGTCAAGGTCTAATTCACTCCCAGAGAAATTTGAAACTATACATGATATAGAGTTTGATTTTCCTTTCCAGCATAGTTTGTTTAGATCAACTTCCGAGGCTTTTTTAGACCAATATTCCATTGATAAAGCCATACTGCAACAATACATACCCCAGACCTGACATTTTGAAGAAGATCCTGATATAGAATCCTTACAACAATTTGACAAATTACAAGGTCTAGCTTTAGTGTTAGACCAAGTTATTGAAGAAGATTTTATTCAACGATCGGTTGAATTTTCTAATTTAACAGTTACAACAGCCTCTTTGTCTAGTCAGTATTCCCAGTCTATTCATCTATAGCCTCCTAGTCCTACTCATTCTATAGTTTCAACTTCCTCACTTGTGATCTCTCAAACTATTATTCCTACTATCCTTGTAGTTATCAAAACTACACCTCCATTAGGTCCATCTTCAAGTCAATCTTCCAGAACAGTTATGGCAGGTAGGTATGCACCTTTGGTGTTACCAGGCCAGCTAAATGCTATGCCTAGATATTACCAATCTAAAATTGTGACCTTTGATAACACTGGTGCTTATACTGCTCAGTAGCATGTGGATAGGATGAATGATGTGTTTGACCTCCAAGAAGTAGATGAAGTTGATGTTAAAATGAGATTTTTTTCTTAGAGTTTAGAAGGTGATGTCAAGAAATGGTTTATGGGTTCACCTATAGGAATTATATCCAACCTTGATGCTTTCCATCAAACCTTTTTATCTAGATGGGAGATCAAGAAAAATCCACTTCAACTCCTAAATGAATATAAATGGCTGAAAAAAAAAACCAAATTAAAGTGTGGAAGAATACTTGAATGGTTTAATACTATTTACAATGCCATTCCATAAGACATCAACCCCACCCTTGGCCTGGCTCTGATTGATTTTCCAGATGGTTTCGATGTAGACATGGAATATCAACATAGAGAGAGAGACCTGGAAACCTTGGAAGAGATGTAAGCAAACTAAAGTCTAAATGCAGAGTTACCATAAAATAAGAACCTTCTACTTCTGTTGTTGATCATAAAATTGATAACTTAGTGAGAGTAGTGAATCAGATGATGTAAAGAGTAAACATCAATGACCAAACTCAAGTAAGAGAGAACTAAAATCCCCCTCAAAATAGAAACCAAAACTTTAGAAGGAATGTTCCCAAAATTAAACAAAGAGAACAAAAGGGTCCAGAGCAAGAGGTTCAACCTCCTTTCTAGGAAATTACACAGATGATGAGGGGAATATTGTTGAAGATTTGGATGATAATCAAATAAATTTGATGGGGATAAGCGATGATGAAGCAATTTTCCTCACTCAAGAGGAGCAGGAACTTTTTCTCCTAGCCCAAACTGAATTAGATTCCAAAGAGTCAGATGAATATAAACAAGGGTTTGAAAATGCCATAATGGAAGTCCATAGGCAGTACAACCTTAGGAGTAAAAATAATCCAGACACTCTCAACACCAAAAACTCAGATAATCCTGCTAAAAAGTCATCTAAAAATGAACTTAGGAAAACCACAGATAGTCTTCCTAAGAAAACTATGGATAATTTTGGTAAGAAAAAATTAGAAATCCCTCTCAAAAAGGTTGTTGACAGTGTTTCTAAAACTACTCAAACAGATGTCCCAACCACCAGTCAACAAAAACAGATAATGAATAAAAAAATCACAGATCAATCTAAAATTCCTAACTCAAGTAAGATTCAAACATCGTTCAACATTGAGAATGAATTAGCTAAATTAAAAATCCCTATTCCTCTCATAGATTTAATGAAAAAAACATGTACAGACCCCAAGTAATGAAAGCCTTAAACATAGGGGAAAACACTGACTCTGTAAATCTGAATGTTGACCAACCTGAACTCTTATTTGGACCGACACTTGAGGGAAAACCACGGGAAGGAGGAGTTCCTCCATTCTATGTTAGCCTAAATATCCATGACAAGATTCTCCATATTGTTATGCTAGATTCAGGTGCATCCCACAATTCAATGCCTAAAGCTGTTATGGAGAATTTAGGACTTTACATTACTAGACCTTATAAAGATTTTCATTCCTTTGATTCCAACAAAGTTAGATGCCTAGATCTTATCAAAGACCTATATGTTACTTTAGCTCAAATCCCTGCTAAAAGTCTAGTAATATACATAGTGGTTGTAGATATTCCCCCTAAGTATGGCACACTGTTGTCATGGTCATGGGGAGAAAAATTACAAGGTACCCTACAAATGGATATGACCTTTGCTACCATACCAATACTTTGGCAGCAAAGTAGACTATATAAGGAAACCTTGATGAAATTAATGGTGAGTAGTTAAGACAAACCTCAAAATTATCCACTTTATTTTGTTCATTCAGATTTGGATTCTTTCAATCTTTACAATGATGGGGATGTCAACACTCAAGTAATAAATGTTGAAACTGAAATTTCTAAAATATACCCAACCCAATCACAAATAATAGAACTAAAAAGTCTTCCTGAACCTCTTTGGAACATGAGTTTTGATGGCTCTTGCAACAAAGATGGTGCTAGAGAAGGAATTTGGGTGGTTAATATAGGGAATAATCTTGTCGAGGGTCACTCATACAGACTTAATTTTCAATGTACCAATAACATAGCAGAGTATGAAGCCCTTATTTTAGGATTGTAGTTGTTAGAAAATTTAGGTGCTAAAAGAATATCCATTCAAGGAGATGCCGAATTAATTATCAAACAAATTAAAGGAGAATATTTAGCCAAACATCCCAGGATGAGAGCATACAAAAATGTTGTGCTTGATTTACTAGAAAATTTCCTTGAATATGACCTTTCTGCAATTCCTAGAAAACAAAACATCATTCCAAACAATCTGGATTTTTCATCCAGCTCTTGTAAAATGCCTTATCCTAACCAAGAATATGTACTGGAGGTAAAACACTGACCAGTTGTATCTGATAACATAAGGTATTGGCAGGTGTTTGGAAAAGATAAATAGATTGGAAGTTTTCTGCAATCAAAAGATGAATTTCAAGATGAGAGTATTGATTTGGAATTTGAAGTAGATATTCAAATTGTTGAACATTCTAATCCAGAAAGGAAATTAGAAAACTTAGATGTAAATAAACCCGTAGATAAAATTATAGATAAACTAGAATTGCTTGAAATATACCCAGAAAAATAAGAGTTTGAAACACTCCAGCTTAAAGATAATATTTTTCCTAGAGGCCTAGTTCCATTAGAAGAATTATTTGATTTCAATGATGTGGCTAAAAAGCCTAAGATTGAGCCCTAAGGAACAACAGTTGAAGATTGTAATTTAGGTACTGAAAAAGACCCCAAAATCATAAAACTATCTAAATCAATCCCAGCAGCTGAAAAAGCAAAATGTATCGCCTTATTCAAGGAATTTACTGATGTTTTTTCCTGGAGCTATGATGATCTTAAAACATATGATACAGAAATCATACAACACAAAATTCCAATTAAAGAAGATCATAAACCCTTTAAACAAAAACATCGCAGCATAAATCTGGTTCTGATGTCTTTAATTGAAAAGGAAATCAAAAGAATGTATGATTCTAAAATCATAGTTCCTCTTAGGTACTCTAGATGTGTTTCCAATATTGTTCCAACTAGGAAGAAAACAAGTGAAATTAGATTGTGTATAGATTTCACAGACCTAAACAAAGTTTCCCTAAAATACAACTATCCCTTACCTAAAATGGATCATATTCTGCAAAAGGTAGTTGGATCTTCTAGGATTTCCTTATTAGATGGATTCTCAGGTTATAATCATGTCTTAGTTCATCCAGAGGATTAGGACAAAATAGCCTTTACCACTCCATGGGGTACCTTCATGTATGTGAAAATTCCTTTTGGATTAATGAATGTCAGGGCCACATTTCAAAGAGAAATGGATATTCCTTGTGCTAATGAAATTGGTAGATTTATTGTGATCTATCTAGATGACATAACTGTATATTCTAAATCTGATGAAGAGCATCTGATGCACCTAAGAAGAGTATTTGAAAAATGTAGGAGGTTTGGGATTTCACTAAATCCTAAGAAAACAATGTTTGGCCTTGAAGAGGGAAAACTTCTTAGTCATATCATATCTAAGGAAGGTATTAAAATTGATCCTAAAAGGATTGAAGCTATTATGAAAACAAATTATCCAAGAAATATTAAAGAACTTTAGTCATTTATTGGGAGAATAAACTTCTGGAGAATATTTATCCCTAACATTGCAGAACTTCTCAAAAACATCACAAACATGCTAAAACGAGATTCTGAAATCAGATGGAACCTTGAAGCTAGGCAATCATTTGACTAGGTTAAACAAGCATTAACAAAGGCATCAGTTCTTATTAGTCCAGATTTTACTAAGGATTTTATAATTTTTTCATTTACTTCTAAACATACTGTTGCAATTGTTCTTTTGCAAAAAAATGATGATGGATATGAACAACCCATTGCTTTCTTTAGCAAGGCCTTGAGGGATGTTTCTCTCAAGTATAATATAATGGAGAAACAGGCTTTCGCACTAATAAAAGCGATTAAAGATTTCAGAGTATATATACTTCATTCTCATATAATTGCTTATGTACTGAATGTTCTATTCAAAGATATTTTGACACATAATGGACCAAATGGAAAAAGAGGCAAATGAATTGCGATCATATTGGAATATGACATGGAAATCATGCCAACCAAGCTTATTAAAGGACAAGGATTAGCCAAGTTGATGGCTGAATCTAATTTTAATGCTTTAGATATCAACTTTGTAGCTGAATTGGATGATCAAGAGGAAAATGTGACCCCACAACTAGATGAGGTTTTCATGACCTCACCCTCGTATGCAGACCTTATTTATGTTTTATTTAATTTAAATGCTCCTCCTAGTCTAACAAAAAAAAAGGATAGATTTCTGAAGTTAAAGGAAGTTAAATTTTGCATCATATAAAATGTTTTGTATTGGAAATATGTTGGTGGGCTTCTACTAAAGTGTATATTGAAAGATGATGCAGAAAAAACAATGCAGGAATTCCATGAAGGTGACTGTGGTGGCCATCTGTATTGGAAAATCACTGCTAATAAGATCCTTAGAGCTGGTTATTATTGGCCTACAATTTTCCTAGATGTTCATAAAAAGGTAACCTCTTGCCACAAGTGTCAAATCTTTGAGGGAAAAAGAAAGTTTTTGCCTCTACCTTTGAAAACCATATCTGTTAAAAGCCCTTTCCAATCGTGGGGATTGGATTTCATTGGAGAAATTCATCCTACATCCTTTTCTCAACATAAATCGATCCTTGCTACTACTGAATACTTCACCAAATGTATTGAGGCGACTACTTCTAGACTAGCCACAGATGTTGTGATCATCAAATTCTTAGAAGCCAACATCATGTCTAGATTTGGCTACCGAAACAAGCTTATTATAGACAATGCTACAGGCTTTAGATCTAAGAAAATGATAGATTTATGCAATAAATACCACATCACTTTGGGCATTCAACTACTTATTACCCACAAGGTAATGAGTTGGCTGAATCTTCAAATAAAAGTCTAATAAATATTATCTAGAAGTTTGTAGCAAACAACAAAAAGTCATGGCACAACAAGCTCATAAATGCACTTTGGGCTGATAGGATCACCACAAAGAAATCAAATGGCATGTCACCATACGAATTGGTTTATGGAATTGATGTTGTTTTTCCATCCTCTTTCAGAGTTCCTGTCATGAATTTAATTTAGGAATTACAGGGTGAGCCGAATGACATTCAAAGGAGGATTGATCAGACAATCCAGTTGTAGCAATCTAGGGAAGAAGTTTATAATAAGGCTCAAGTCATCCACAAGAATATTAAGAAAGTTTTGAGAGAAGGAAAAAAGCAAATGATTTCACCATTGGTGATAAAGTCTTAAAGTGGGATTCAAGAAGAGAGGATAAAGGGAAGCATGGAAAATTTGACAATTTATGGATGGGGCCTTATGTCATTTATGCTTTTAGAGGGAATAATGCATTTTTTAATCAAAATTTGGATGGGACGGAATTACGTAGTGGACTTGTCAATGGCAGGATTCTCAAACATTATTTCTTTGAGCAATAGAGATTTTCTTACCATTTATCATTGTAAATGTCATTGTCCTTATTGTCTGGATTGGGTGACCTATTAACAGAATTTGAAGCCTATAGAGAAGGCCCTGAGATTCTATTGATGAGTTACCATAAGTACTGCGACAAAGAAGTTAGAGGTAGATATTGCTGAAATAAGACACCCAAGGCTATTGATCACATGTTCTTGGCACCTCACAGGGAGAGTGCCATCCCTAGCTGGAGCCATTGCTAGTGTCCTATAATTTATAGGATCTCAAGGTAATTGAAAATTCTATCTCAGTAATCTTATTTTGTAAATAATTGTCAATCTGCCAATGATTTTCAAATAAGAAGAAAAAGAATTAAAAAATGAAAAGAGGGTATAAGGAAGAAAAATAAATTAAAAAAAAAGAATATTGAAAAGAAGAAAAGATTGAACCCCACCAAAATAAAGAAAAGTAAAAAAAAAAAAAAGGAATAATATTGAAAGTGTTGCAATTCTAAATGCCTCTACTCATAGATAGTGTTTTTTGATTCATTTCTATAAAATAAAAGTTGTGTACAACTTGTTCAAAAGGCCACAATTATTAGCTTTAGTTTAATCATATAGTGTAATCATGATTAAAGTCCTTTAAATTTATGTAAATTAACATAGAGAATCAAGATTTACCCAACAACTTAATCTGGGTAAATCATTAGTTAGGTAGAAAATGACATTGATCCAACTGTTTAATTTGGATCAATAGGAGAAATAAGGGATAGGTTCGATACTTTTTCATTTTTCATAAAAGAAAAAATAAAAATGGGTTTTCTAGCCTAAAATTTACCCTAAAACAAAACTAAATTTTACAGAGAGATCCCTCTTTAAAGCTGGCAGGGATAGGTCCTAGCTTCCAAAGTGGTTTTGATGTTGTCCTATGTGTTTACCAACCTCAAAAATATAGAATGACAACAATATTGTCAGACAAAAAAATTCAAATTTCATTTGCAAAAGATGGATGAGCAGGGTAACCCTTTGTCAGTTATCCATTAGACTTCATTGGTCAGGCGGAATTCATAGGAATACACTTATACATATTTTGTTGATGAGTTTCTTCACACTTCTTTGTGTATGTTATGAATTGACATTATACCAAGGATATCTCCAGAAATCAGGAAGGTCTTACACCTCTCAAAATAATCAGAGGTTGGAGACTAGTATATATACCAGAACTACACAGAGATCGACATTTATGGATGTGAACTCCCTCCATATAGACTACCAATTTTTTTTACCAGTGAGAATATTTTCTTTAGAGTATGCTAGATAGATGTTGAATATGGATGAGCTACATTTTGTGTCCAAAAAGAATAAATCATAGTTCAAACTAAAACCACAAGTGGTCCCATACAATATGAATACTAGAGCAGTGACAAAGGAGGTGAAAGTAGTTTTAAAGTAGATGAATTTCAAACACAATTTTACATGGTCCTATGACCCCTTGGGAGTAATCTCTAAGCTAAGAGTTTAACAAAAAATAACTCCATCTCCTCATACACCAAGGCCAAGGATAGAACAGTATGCTAACTAGGAGGAATGGGAAGAAAACACATTGCAGGAGGCCAAAGAGTAGTTGGTTAGTTAATCGTCATTACAAACTCCCATTCCTAAAGACAAAGAAAGCAAGAGGCCAAGGGACAGCATGTCTCCCACTGAATCAAAAATGTAAGTTGCAGATTTTTTGGTTTTCAAGAGAAGGAAGAAAGATCAACATACCACAATCAAAACTGATAGCAGAGCTAATGCTAAGGTAATCAACATTCAGGAAGAATCCTCAAAAGAAAGGGATGAACATGAGCATACTACTTTGATTTTTACAGGCACTCCTACCACCTCTCTCCCTTATATAGAAGAGACAACTGAGTCCCATGTCTCTTCTACTTCTCAGGCTCCACCATAGCCAAGTATTTTCACAAGGTACTAAGAGATTAAGTTAAAGAATGAAGCTCTCAGAGCGTCAACATACTCATAATTTTGGAAGGAAACTGCCACCACCTAGCACAGGTTATTGTATGTAAACCAACTCACAAAAATATAGAAAAGATAGATCAACACCTTATAAATAAGCCTCTTCGAGGGGGCAAGCTCCTTTCCATTACAAAAATCAAAAAATTCTTGGATGATACAAATGAAAAGACCTCCTTTCTATATATGGGAGTCTAAGGGGTCATAATACAATCAGAGCTGACATAAAATAATAATGTAACTGCACAATAATAACAATAGTGGGCTTCTATGGGGCACAATAATAACAATATGGGGACTACATGGGAACAACAATAAATAAGGGGGTTGCAGTAATAATAATAAGGGGTTACACTAGTAGTATAGGGACCTAACATTATATTCTTTTGATTCAGAAAAGGGGAAATTTCAAATGGCATTTTTGGAACCCAAGGTTTTAGCCCCAAGAGTTGTTGAAGATTATAAGGCCTCCATTTTTTCAGTAGATACTAAACAAATTCATGCAATCGATAAAATTGATTTTCATAAGAAGGAAGGTGAGATGATTTATTCAACTCTAACCAGCTTTTCCATGGCTGCTTCAAAATTGGAGACTTCACTGAACAACATGCACTCACAGCTCAAGATCGAGAGGATGTCCTCTATGGCCAAAGACACCAGAATTAAAACATTGGAAGAATTAGTTTTCAAACTAGGATACGATCCTAGTGACGTCAAGGAAGCAGAGGAAGTGATCATAAGAAAGAATGCAGACATTAAGTCTCTTAGAAAACAACTCAAACTCCCAACTACAAAACACCCTCAATATAAAGAAGTCACTAGTTTTGAGAAGTAGAAAGAGAAGTTGTTTACTTTAGTAGTGGAATAGAATGCTCAAATACAAAAAATGGAGAAAGACATGGAAGCACTACTAAAAGAAAGATAAATGGGTGGCAGTTGGAACATCAGTAGCAGAGGCATCAA
This sequence comes from Pinus tabuliformis, assembly GCA_031772625.1. Taxonomy (NCBI): domain Eukaryota; kingdom Viridiplantae; phylum Streptophyta; class Pinopsida; order Pinales; family Pinaceae; genus Pinus; species Pinus tabuliformis. Next base: position 442,251,889 of record CM062814.1, on the reverse strand, counting down.
CAAGTACATCATCATGAACATGAACAATAGGGGCTGAACCCAGCTTACAACATAGATATCAGTTTTAGATTCCACAGAAAGGTTAACTCAAGCTTTGGGGGAATTATCATTGATAAAAAGGGAGGTGGAGAATTTGTCAACAACCGTCACCAATATGGAGGAAAGTAAGATAAAGGAAAGAAATTCATACTTGGAATAAGTAAAAAATAACTTCAAAATTATTCAGCAAATTCAAAAGTATGAGGACTAGTCCATCATTATTCAAGTCTTGGCAGAGGCAAAAAGTAGCATTTGGCACAACATCAATGCCAATGTTACACATTTATGGCCTTCAATTCAAATCATCTTTGAACAAGAATAATTGTTGTAGAGATTCAAAGTAACAGTAGAGCAGAAAAAAGCTAATATTGAATTTGGCCAGAAGAAGCACAAAATATCATCAGGGTGCTGACCTCTAAAACCAAAGAAGAAACTGAAGAGCTCAAAATCCAGGACAACATAAATAGTGATGCAAGTCAAAATATTTTTGACTAAAAAGAATCTGATGGTGCAACTTGAGAACAAATGTAAAGACTTGGAGCTATAGGTAAATAGATTCAACATAAACTTTTCTTTATTGTAGGAAAAAGGACTTCCTAGTCTTAGGGATTCAAATGGAAAATTGATTCCATTAGAAAATTACGAAGAACAGTTATGCAACATGTTGGGTGTGGAGCCCGATTATCTTCTTTATTCGCTGGTATCTCTGCATTGGACCCCAGTTCATAATGGAGCAACAACGCCACCTATTTTTGTGCACCGCAAGGGGGGTCCAGGGGGGGACGACATTTCTTTAGAGTTCCCCCCCCCCCCATGGGGGATCAGGGTTACCGCCCCTAAAGCTAAAAATAGATGTAGAATTTCATTGTAAAATGTTGTAATTTTGTAGTCAATCTAGGTTATTCATTAGGTGAACATCTGAGGGTAGAAGTTGTTCTTAATTTAGGGTTTTTCCCCTAGAAGGCAACCCCTTGCTATATATGAGGGAATTGTATTGCATATATGGAGATGTGTATTCTAAGCGAGAAAGAGAGAGGAGATTGTGTGAGAGCGAAGAGGGAATTACAACAGATATGCTATAGGTTGTATCTCTTCATTTTGCTGGATAATATAAAGGAAGGATTGGTTGTTTCTCTATGGACGTAGCCCAAATTGGGTGAACCACGTATATATGTGTCTCTCTTGTTTGATTTGTTTTATGTGTTTATATTTCTGCAATATATTTTGTGTGTTCCATTTCTTTGTAATATATAATTTGCTAACAACTAGTATCAAAGTCGAACGTCTATTTGGATGATAAACTCGCAAGAGAGAAGGGTTCTTGGTTCAAGTGGGAGCAATGACAGAAGATGGTAGGTTTAGGGTCGAAAATTTAATGGTCAAAACTACCAGCTGTGGAAGATGCAGATGGAATATCATTTGTATTAGAAAGATCTATACCTGCCATTGAGCATAAAGACAAAGAAGCCGATGAGTACAACAGACACATAATGGGATATTCTCGACAGAAAGGCACTTGGAACAATATGGTTGTGCCTAGCGGTTTCGGTAGCCTTTAATATTTCAAACGAAATGACAACAAAGGCGTTAATGTTGGCATTGGTCAAACTATATGAAAAACCCTCAGCCTCAAATAAGGTATTTCTTGTGAAGTGTTTATTTAATATGAAGATGTGAGAAGGTGGATCTGTTGTTGATCATTTAAATGAATTTAATACATATATCAGTCAATTAAGTTTTGTAGGGGTAACTTTCGATGATGAAGTTAGGGCTTTGTTATTTTTATGCTCATTTCTAGAAAGTTGCAATGCTTTAGTTATGGCCATTAGTAACTCTTTCTCTAGATCTAGTACTTTAAAGGTTGATGATGTTTTCGATGCAATCCTTAGCAAGGAAATGCGACGAAAAAGCTCCAATGAGACATCAGGTAATTCTTTGGCTGCAGAGGCTAGCGAAAGAAAAGTAGAAAGAGGAAAGAGCCTAAGATATCATAGTAAGTCAAGGAAAGGAAGATCCAAGTCCAGATTAGGGATAGTGTGCTGGAAATGTGGGAATAAAAGACACTTGAAGAAAGACTGCAACTCTTGGAAGGAAAAAGAAGGAGATGCGCAAAAAGAAAAAAATCATGAAGAGAATGTGATAGGTGATGTGTTGCAATATGCTTTGCTTCTTTCATTAGAAAATATGATTGATGCCTGGGTGGTATATTTAGGGGCCTCATTCCATGCCACACTTGATACGAAACATTTTCATGATTATGTTCAAGGAGATTTTAGACAATTTTGATTGGGTGATGATAAAACCTGTAAAATCATTGGAATGGGTACAGTTTTCATAAAACATCAAAATGGAAATCAATGGTTGTTGAAGGAGGTAAGGGATGTTCCAGATCTGAAGAAAAATCTAATTTCAACAGGGAAGTTGGGAGATGAAGGCTATGTAACTACTTTTACAGATAAAACCTGGAAGGTCACTAAAGGAGACCTGGTAATAGAAAAAGGAGAAAAGGTTGCTACATTGTATTTATGTAATGGTATTTCTAATTCTATTAATTCTTTAACCTCTATAGGAGTAGATATGACATTATGGCATCATAGGCTTGGGCACATGAGTGAGAAGGGGGTGTAGATTCTTCACTCAAGAAACTTATTTCCAGGTTTGAAGCATGTTGATTTAGAATTTTGTGAGAATTGTGTTTATGGAAAACATAAGAGTCAGATTCCTCAAAGTTGGGAAAGAAAAGAAGAGAAAAAAATTATAGCTTGTGCATACAGATGTATGGGGACCTACTCAGGTATCATCTCTTGGTGGCTCTCGTTATTATGTTACTTTTGTTGATGGTGCAACTAGAAAAACCTAGATTTATTGTATTCAAAATAAATCTGATGTATTTGATACTTTCAAGAAATGGAAAGCTTGGTTGAAAATGAGATAGGAAAAAGGTTTAAGTGTCTCAGATCACACAATGGAGGTGAATATTGTAGGAAAGAGTTTGATAGGTATTGTTCAAAGGATGGAATTCGCAGAGAGAAGAGAGTTCCAGGAATACCACAAGAAAATGGTGTTTCAGAAAGGATGAACAGGAGAATCATGGAGCGTGCAAGGTGCATGAGATTGCATGTAGGATTGCCTTTACAATTTTGGGCAGATGTTGTAGATACTATTGTTTATCTAATAAACATAGGACCTTCATGTTCCTTGGATGGTGGTATTCCACTGGAGGCATGGACAGGTAAAAAGGTAAACTACTCATTTTAAAAGACTTTTGGTTGTGAATCCTTTTTCCAAATTAATAATGAAAATAGAAGAAAGCTTGAGGTAAACTCAAATAAATGTACCTTTATTGGATATGGTGTTAATGATTTTGGTTATCGATTTTATGATTATGAAAAACACAAAATCGTTAGGAGCAGAGATGTCATATTCAATGACAAGGTTTTGTATAAGGATCAGATGCAGGAAAAGAATCAAGAAAAAGAAAACAAAGAATACACAGTGCTTGATGAGATCATAGAAAAGGTGAAGGTTCTTGAAAATCATAATGATCAACAACCAGAACAAAACAACAACAACAAGAACGTCAAGCACCTAAAAGTGGTGTTAGAAGATCTACCAGGACAATTAGACCCCCTGAACAATACTCTCCTTCATTCTATTATGTATTGTTGACTGATTCTGGTGAACCAAAATGTTATGAAGAAGTAGTCTAGGTAGAAACCAGGAAGAAGTGGGAGCAAGCCATGAAAGAAGAGATGGAATCCTTAGTACATAACTAGACTTCGGACTTAGTCACATTTCCTGCAGGTAAAAAAAACATTGTAGAATAAATGGGTTTATAGGTTGAAGCAAAAAGATGGAGGTAGAAAAAGGTATAAAGATAGACTTGTGGTGAAGGGGTTTGCATAGAAAGAGGGTATAGATTTTGATGAGATATTTTCTCCTGTTGTTAAAACGACTTCAATCAGAACTATTTTAAGTTTAGTAGCGGTTGAAGATTTGCATCTTGAGCAGTTAGATGTAAAGACAACCTTTCTCCATGGGGATTTGGAGGAAGAAATATATATGCAGTAGCCACAAGGATATGAGGTAAAAAGGAAGGAGAAACTAGTTGTTGAACCTCAAAATTACTCTTTCCCTAGCAACTCTTCTCATTCCTTTTCTTTTTTTTTTCCATGAGAAAGATGCATTCTCGTCACCAATGACTGGTATATACTGTCTTGAGGAGGACATTTAGTGATTTACATGTTATTATTTTATGTTTCACTGTTTGAATAAATTTTTGTATATTAGCTACAGAACGCAGCCTATTCTGCAGCTAATCGGCTATTCCGCAACTACCTTCATGCTCTAACAGGTTCTAGGTGTCAGAAGGAGAAAATAGCTACATGGGCAACTTGGAAATCATCGTGAAATGGACCCTGTCCTATTCACATAGCCCAGGTTGACAAAGAAGATGGCATAAGACTACGGTCAATGTATAAGTCAAACGCAAAGACCAAAGGTAACAGGACTCCATTTCATGGTTAATTAACATGTTTCACAGTGATGGGAAGCATTATCTGGGACAACTATCTGTACCTACAGACTCCAAAATCCACCTGTACAGCCGAATCCAACAGCCACCATGTCTTGGATTTATGTCTCCAACAGCTGAGGAAGAAATTCCGCATATCTGTCTTCTACGTGTTTGGTTGTAGCATGTTTTTCTCTACAAATAGTTATGTGGTTTTTCTTATAAATACATGTGTAAAGGACCGAAGAAGTTAGCGGTAATAGTGATAGTTTTATTTTAAAGTTGAAGTTCTAAACTCTGTAATTTCTAGGCATTTTGTGTCCCTATTTTTAATATGAAGACCGCATGTTTTATGAAAATATGAAGAAGTTTTATTAGAGTTGATTGAGCAAGCGTAGCCCAATCAATTGTAGAGGGACCCTACATTGAAGAAGGTTTCATTTCATTTTATTTTTCTTCTTCTTGTTAACTGTAAATTCATCATTTTCTTTCATAGTGTTTATAATCATTTTCTTACTAACAATGTTTATAATGCAATTTCCATCATTTTTTTATTAACAATGTTCATAATTTAGAGTAGCTTCCATTTGCTTGATCTCTTTTTAGTTTATTAGTAGTTTAGAAGATGAAACTCAGTAATGTAATCTAGTTTACTTCATTCACTGTTTTGCTAGATTAAATTCTCAATTAGACTGATCAGTGCCATCTACTGTCTTTGCCATTTTATTTTTAGTTTATTGACTCATGGTGTTAATGAATGTTTACAAAAAACCCTTCAAGTTGATAATTCATCCTTAACTAAGTGGTTGAACATTTCATTTATGCAATCATTTATTGCTGCATCTTTGTATTTGGTTTCTCTTAGATTAATGAAGTACAAAATTCCTCAAATGTCATCCCAAAGAGACTTTCTCCCAAAATTGAGAGGCAGAGTAACTAAGTATTTCATTTAGTTTTATTTCTGTAATTAGTTAGACATCAGTTGTAAATTTCAATTTCAGTTTTAATTCATGATTTGGAAATAATGGTAAAACAAGAATAAAAACTTTGTTTTCATTTCTTGCTTAAGCTTTGCTTCCAAGTCTTTCTTAGCTCTATTTTCATTTCTTCCTTAAGCTCTGTTTTCATTTTTTAGATTTTGAGCAATCTTTACAAAATTTAGATTTAAGTTTTTGATAATTACATTGTAAATCATTAGGAATTAAAAGACCAAAACCCCCCAAAACAACATAAAACAAAAAAAAAATGAAGTAAGAAGGGTTATCTAGCACAAATAGTGCACTACACTTCATCAATTTATGATACTCGGATTGATAATTTATGTAGAGAAATTTAGGACACTAAATTTACCAAACACTAATGTGCAGGTTGGAGAAGAGCTCCTATGGCTTAAAATAGGCTCCAAGGCAATGGTATCTAAAAGTTGACATGTTTATGTCTGAACAAGGTTATACTAGATGCCACTTTGATCGTGTTTATCTCAAAATGAAAAATGATGACAGATATATTATATTGTTATTGTATGTAGACGACATGCATGTTGCAGGTTCTAACATGCAGGAAATAAATGTGCTGAAAAGAAAATTGGAAAACTCATTTGCAATGAAGGATTTGGGTGTTGAAAAACAATTCGTTGGTATGAGAATAACTAGAGATAGGAAGAATCGAAAATGAACATTATCCCAGAGTGAGTACATACAAAAGGTGTTGAAAAGATTTAATATTTATAACATCATATTTTAGTAAAAATCACATAAGATGTAATCTCTTTGACACATTTTGAACCAACCAGAGTGGTTCATCTTCAGAACAATATGAGGAACCAGATCCAGGCAATGCAATAAAGAGATATGGAGAGCAGCTAACTAGTCATTTGAGAGTAACATCTAGTTTGACTTAAGGCATAATGACCAAGAAGGGGAAGGGAGTCTAACTAAAGAATTTTAATTTATAAAAATATTAGTAAATTAAATTCTTATTAATATTATAAATTAATTTTTTAATTTTTCTTTATAGAGGTAATAATATTATTTGTATTTTAATAATATAATAAACCATATAGTTTTCTTTATTATTAATAATTATTTTTATTAAAAAAATATTAGCCCCTTATAACCCTATTATTATATATCATTATATATAATATTCTAATAACTATTATTATTAATAGGTTTAAGCCTATTCTTAACACCACTTATTAATATATTATTATTGGTACTCCTAACAACTAAAAATAGATTATTAAATAATTTAAAATAATATATATCTAATTTTAGAATATTATTAACAATATAGTTAGGTGGATTAACAAATATTTAATATGCATAATGCAAAACCAGTTAATATACCTTTGGTTAGCAATTTCAAACTAGGGATATGTGTCCTAAGACTCAGGAAGAAATGGCTTATATGTCTAAACTTCCATATGCATCAGCAGTTGGAAGCTTAACGTATGCAATGGTTTTCACAAGGCCTAATATTGCACATGCAATGGGAGTTGTAAGCGGGTACATGAAAAATCCAAGAAAAGAACATTGGATGGAGGTTAAGTGGATTCTCAGGTATTTGAGAGGCACCAAAAATCAGGCATTATGCTTTGGTGGTTCAAACATTGTCTACAGGGATATATCTATGTAGATATGGTGGGTGATAGAGATAACATGAGGAACACCACAAGGTATGTGATTACTGTAGGTGTAACAACTGACAGTTGGGTTTCAAAACTACAAAGTGTTGTTGCACTCTCAACGACGAAATCATAATATGTTGCTGCTACAGAGGCTTGTAAAGAAATGATTTGGTTATAAAGGTTTCTGGATGAATGGGTAATAAGAAAGAGTTGGGTAGGTTATACAGTGACAACCAGAGTGCCATACATCTTGCAAATAAATATGCATTCCATTCCAAGACTAAACATATACATCTCAAGTACCATTTCATACAGACAGTGTTGGAAGATGGATAGTTGAAGCTGGAAAAGATACACACTAGCCAGAATCCTACAGATATGTTAACAAAAGTTGCAACCAAGGAGAAAATGAGACTCTGCTCTGTTTCAATTGGTATTCAAGTGTGATGATGAAGATGAGAAATAGCCAGGTCCAAAATGGAGTCACTGTCCAGCAAATAAAGTAGCGGTGGAATTGTTATAATCAGTCTCCAAGAGGGAGATTCTTGTGTGTGGAGCCTGATTATATTCTTTATTCACTGTTATCGTCGCATTGGACCCTATTTCGTAATGGGGTGGCAACACCACCCATTTTTACGCGTTGCCACTTCCCATGAAGCTAAAAATAGATGTAAAATTGCCTTATAAAATGTTCTAATTTCATAGTCAATCTGGGTCGTTCATTAGGTAGAAATCTAAGGTAGAAGTTATGTTTAATTTAGGGGTTTTTTCCCTAGAAGGAAATCCATCGCTATATATAAGGGAATTGTATTGCGGCTATGGAGATGTGTATTCTTAGAGAAAAAAAAGAGAGAGGAGATTGTGTGAGAGTGAAGAGGGAATTATAGTGGATCTGTTGTAGGTTGTCTCTCTTCATTTTGCTTGATAATATAAAAGGAAGGACTCGTTGTTTCTCCATGGACATAGCCCAAATTGGGTGAACCACGTACATCTGTATCTCTCTTCTTTTATGTGTTTTTTGTGTTTATATTTCTACAATATATTGTATGTGTTCCATTTCTCTATAATATATAATTTTCTAACAACGGGTATCAGAGTCGAAGGTCTATTGGGTTGATAAACTTGTTGGAGAGAAGGGTTCATGGTTCAAGTGGGACTAATGGAAAAATATGGTAGGTTTAGGGTCAAAAAATTTAACGGCCAAAAATACTAGCTGTGGAAGCTCCAGATGGAAGATCATTTGTATCAGTAAGATTTGTACCTACCATTGAGCGGAAAGACAAAGAAGCTGACGAGTATGGTAGACACAGAATGGGATATTCTCGACAAAAAGGCACTTGGAACAATATGGCTGTGGCTAGCAGCATCGTTAGCCTTTAATATTTCAAAGGAATGACAATGGAGGGGTTAATGTTAGAATTGGCCAAACTATATGAAAAACCCTCAACCTCAATAAGTTATTTCTTATGAAGTGTTTATTTAATATGAAGATGTCAGAAGGTGGATCTATTGCTGATAATTTAAATGAATTTAGTACATTTACAGGTCAGTTAAGTTCTATAGGCATAAGTTTTGATGATGAAGTTAGGGTTCTGTTATTTCTATGCTCATTTCTAGAAACTTGGAATGGTTTAGTTATGGCCATTAGTAACTATGTCTCTAGATCTAGTACTTTAAATTTTGATGATGTTGTCAGTGAAATCCTTAGCAAGGAAATGCGATGGAAAAGCTTCGGCGAGACATCAGGTAAAGCTTTGACTGCAGAGACTAGGGGAAGAAAAATGGAAAGAGGAAAGAGCCCATGATATCATAGTAAGTCAAGGAAAGGCAGATCTAAGTCTAGATTAGGGACAGTGTGATGGAAATGTGGGAAGAAAGGACATCTGAAGAAAGATGGCAAGTCTCAGAAGGGAAAAGAAAGAGACGTGCAACAAGAAAAAAATCATGAAGAAAATGTGACAGGTGATGTATTACAAGATTCTTTGATTATTTCATTAGAAAATATTATTGATGCTTGGGTGGTAGATTCAAGGGCCTCATTCCATGCCACACTTGATAGGAAACATTTTCATGATTATGTTCAAGGATATTTTGGATAGGTTTGATTGGGTGATGATAAACCCTATAAAATCATTGGAATAGGTACAATTTTCATAAAACATCAAAATGGAAATCAATGGTTGTTGAAGGAGGTAAGACATATCCCAGATATGAAGAAAAATCTAATTTTAACAGGGTAGTTGGGAGGTGAAGGATGTGTAACTAATTTTATAGATAAAACCTGGCAGGTCACTAAAGGAGCCCTAGTAATAGCAAAAGGACAAAAAGTTGGTACATTGTATTTATGCAATGGTATTTCTAATTCTATTAATGCTTTAACCTCTACAGGAGCGTATATGACATTGTGGCATCATAGGCTTGGGCACATGAGTGAGAAGGGGATGCAAATTCTTCACTCAATAAATTTGTTGCTAGGTTTGAAGCATGTTGATTTGGAATTCTATGAGAATTGTGTTTATGGAAAACAGAAGAGAGTTAGATTCCTCAGAGTTGGGAAAGAAAAGAAGAGCGAAAAAATTAGAGCTTTTTCATACAGATGTATGGGAACCTGCTCAGGTATCATCTCTCGGTGGCTCTTGTTATTATGTTACTTTTGTTGATGATGCAACCAAAAAAACCTGGATTTATTGTATTTGAAATAAATCTAATGTATTTGATACTTTCAAGAAATGGAAAGCTTTGGTTGAAAATGAGATAGGAAAAGGGTTGAAGTGTCTCAGACCAGAAAATGGATGTGAATATTGTAGCAAAGATTTTGATAGGTATTGTTCAGAGAATGGCATTCGAGAAGAGAAGACAGTTCCAACAACAACACAAGAAAATGGTGTGTCAGAAAGGATGAACAAGACAATCATGGAGCATGCAAGGTGCATGATATTTCATGTTGGATTTCCTTTACAATTTTGGGCAGATGCTATAGATACTGTTGTTTACCTAATAAAAAAAGGACTTTCAATTTCCTTGGATGGTAGTATTCCAAAGGAGGCATGAACAGGTAAAAAGGTAAAGTACTCATTTTTAAAGCCTTTTGGTTGTGAAGCCTTTGTCCACATTAATAAAGAAAATAGAAAAAATCTTGAGGCAAAATCGAAGAAATGTACCTTTATTGGATATCGTATTAATTATTTTGGTTATCATTTTTATGATTATGAAAAACACAAAATCATTAGAAGAAGAGATGTCATATTCAATGAAAAGGTTTTGTATAAGGATAAGCTACAGGAAAAAATATAGGAAAAAAAAAACAGAGAATACACAGTGCTTGATGAGATCACAGAAAAAGTGAAGGTGCTTGAAAATCATAATTATCAACAGCCAGAGCAACAATAGCAACAATAACAACAATAAGCATCCCAAACACCTGAAGTGGTATTAGAAGATCTACCAGGATAAGTAGACCCCCTCAACGATACTCTCCTTCATTATATTATGTATTGTTGACTAATTTTGGTGAACTTAAATGTTATGAAGAAGCAGTGTAGGTAGAAACCAGGAAGAAGTGGGAGGAATCCATGAAAGAAGAGATGGACTCCTTAGTACATAACCAAAATTGGGACTTAGTCAGGTTTCGTGCAGGTAAAACAAAATTGCAAAATAAATGGGTTTACAAGTTGAAGGAGGAAGATGGAGGTAGAAAAAGGTATAAAGCTAGACTTGTGGTGAAGGGGTTTCCACAGAAAATGTGTATAGAATTTGATGAGATATTTTCTCCTGTTGTTAAAATGACTTCAATTAGAACTATTTTAATTCTAGTAACAATTGAAGATTTTCATCTTGAGCAGTTAGATGTAAAGACATTCTTTCTCCATGGGGATTTGGAGGAAGAAATATATATGCAGCAGCCACAAGGATATGAGGTAAAAGGGAAGGAGAAACTAGTGTGCAAATTGAAGAAGAGATTGTATGGCTTAAAATACGCTCCAAGTCAGTGGTATCTACAATTTGATAGGTTTATGTCTGAACAAGCTTATATTAGATGTCACTCTGATCATTTTGTTTATCTCAAAAGGAAAAATGATGGTAGATATATTATATTGTTATTATATGTAGATGGCATGCTTGTTGCAGGTTCTTACATGTAGGAAATAAATTTGTTGAAAAGAAAATTGACAAACTCATTTGCAATGAAGGATTTGGCCGCTGTAAAACAAATACTTGGTATGAAAATAACTAGAGACAGGAAGAATCGAAAATTAACATTGTCTCAGAGTGAGTACATACAAAAGGTGTTGAAAAGATTTAATATGTAGAATGCAAAACCAGATAGTATACCTTTTGCTAGCCATTTCAAACTAAGTAAGGATGTGTGTCCTAAGACTCAGGAAGAAATGGCTTATATGTCTAAAGTTCCATATGCATCAGCAATTGGAATATTAATGTATGCAATGGTCTACACAAGGCTTGATATTGCACATGCAGTGGGAGTTGGAAGCAGGTACATCAACAATCCAGGAAAATTACATTGGATGGTGGTGAAGTGGATTCTCAGGTATTTGAGAGGCACCACAAATCAAGCATTATGCTTTGGTGGTTCAAAATTTTTCTCTACAAGGATATGTTGATGTAGATATGGCGAGTGATAGAGATAATAGGAGGAGCACCACAGGGTATGTGTTTACTGTAGGTGGAACAACTGTCAATTGGGTTTCAAAACTGCAAAGTGTTGTTGCACTCTTAATGATGGAAGCAGAGTATGATGCTACTATAAAGGCTAGTAAATAAATGGTTTGTTTACAAAGGTTTCTGGATGAATTGGGTAAGAAGCAGGATTTGGGCATGTTATACAGTGACAGCCAGAGTTCCATACACCTTGAAATGAACTCTGCATGTCATTCCAAGACTAAACATATATGGTTCAAGTACCATTTGATATGGTTAATGTTGGAAGATGGATAGTTGAAGCTGGAAAAGATACACACTAGCCAGAATCCTTTAAATATGTTAACAGAAGTTGTAACAAGGGAGAAACTGAGATTCTTCTTGGTTTCAATTGGTGTTCAGGTATGATGATGAAGATGAGAAACAACTAGGTCGAAAGTGGTGTCATTGTCCAACAAATGAAGCAACGGTGGAATTGATATACTCAGTCTCCAAGTGGAAGATTGTTGGGTGTGGAGCCTAATTATCTTCTTTATTCGTTTTTATTGTTGCATTAGACCCTAGTCCGTAATGGGGTGGTAATGCCGCCCATTTTTGCGAGCCACCACTACCCCAAAAGATAAAAATTGATGTAAAATTGCCTTGTAAAATGTTGTAATTTCATAGTCAATCTAGTTCATTCATTAGGCGGAAATCTGAAGGTAGAATTTATGTTTAATTTATGGTTTTTTCCCCTAAACCGAAACCACTTACTATATATGATGGAATTGTATTTTGGCTATGGATATGTGTATTCTGAGTGAGAAAGAGAGAGGAGATCGTGTGAGAGCGAAGAAAGAATTACAGCGGATCTAGGGTAGGATGTATATCTTCATTTTGTTGGATAATATAAACGGAAGGACTGGCTATTTCTCCATGGACATAGCCCAAATTGGGTGAACCACTTATATCTACATCTCTCCTATTTTATGTGTTTTCTATGTTTATATTTCAGCAATATATTTTATGTGCTCCATTTCTCTATAATATATAATTTTCTAACAACTGGTATTAGATCTAAAGGTCTATTTGGTTGATAAATTGGCAGGAGAGAAGGGTTCCTAGCTCGAGTGGGAGCAATGGTAGGAGATGGTAGGTTTAGGGTCAAAAAATTTAACGACCAAAACAACCAGATGTGGAACTTGAAGATGGAAGATCACTTTTATCAAAAAGATTTGTACCTACCATTGATTGGAAAGAAAAAGAAGTCGATGAGTATGACAGATATAGAATGGGATATTCTAGATAGAAAGTCACTTGGAACAATACGGTTATGCCTAGCGGCATCAATAGCCTTTAAAATTTAAAACGAAATGACAACATAGGGGTTAATGCCGGCATTGGCCAAACTATATGAAAAACCCTCAACCTCAAATAAGGTATTTCTAATGAAGCATTTATTTAATATGAAGATGTTAGAAGGTGGATTTGTTGCTGATCATTTAAATGAATTTAATACAGTTACCAGCCAGTTAAGTTCTCTGGGGATAAATTTTGATGATGAAGTTAGGGCTCTTTTTTTTATATGCTCATTGCTAGAGAGTTGGAATGGTTTAGTTATGTCCATTAGTAACTATTGGGACTGGGATCCCCCAAGGATAGTTTTGGGGCTAAAAGCCCATGTTTTGGGTCAATTTTGTAATAAAATTGTAAAGTCTCTAGATTTTGTGGTCGCAGAGCACGAAAGTGTCATGAGTCATATAGGGTTGTCCACCTTTATTTTGTAAAGTGTAAAGTTGGCTGTAAATATCCACCCATGGTCAGCGGACCATGGGATTGTATACAAAGGAGATGCATAAGTAAGCTCTAAGTAGTGGAAGAAGAAGACAAGTCTTGGAGTCTTGGTAGAGAAGTCTAAGTGTTTCGAGTCTTAGCATAGGTAGAGGCTCTGTAGCTGAGTGCGTGGACCCCTACAACTATGTGCGCAGGGCGGATAGAGTCTGTAATAATATGAAGATATCAATAAAGAGAAGTATTGTACAAATTTTGTGTCTTTATTTCCTGTTAATGCATCTAGTTATATTGTGTTTTGGATTTAATATACAATGTTTATGTGATGTGCGAATATATGTGATTATATTGGGTAAATGAACAAAAGTAAGAATATCAAATTACGCAGTGATAACTGTGATTGTTTAGTAAGATAAGTAAAACACTTAAGATAACTTGGAAACCTGTACAATACACTATCATAGCAGCATGAAAGTACCTGGACCACAGGTTAGGGTTGCGCGAAGGTCAATCATACTCCTTTGCAAAGGTAATGAAGGGCGGAATAAAGGGCTAGACTGACAAAGCCCTAGAAGTTAGTGACCTGCGCAAAAGCAAGAACAGTGGGTATAAATTGACATCATGACCATCTAAGGGTGTGGAAACTTAGTTCCAGCACCCGCCCATACTGCTTCGGGTGAGACTTCGGTTTGCGCTTCGTGGGCTAATGCCGAAAGGGCCAGTAGTGTAGGGATTTTTTTGGCTAACTAATGTTGAACCTGGGTCAGGCCCCACACATCCAACAAATGGTTCCGTTGCCAGGACCAGAATCTACATGAGAGATGTGTGATGTAGTATCACTGGAATCCAACTAAGAAAGAGATCGAAGACTGGTTGGATAGGAAGATCCATAAATTCGCAGTGCAAGAGAAAAAAAATCCTCAGCTGACAGAGAAACAGTGGTTGGACAGGTACCTATATACAAAAATCCATGAGATCCTTTTCTGTTCCTTTACAGTTGAGTTATATGAGTGGATCATGAAGCTAGCAGATAGCCAAGGAAGGTGGAGACTTGACGGTCCTATTGTCTGGACCCCGAAGTTAGTACAAAGGTTGGAAGCCTCCGAGGATAAGATCGCCCATGTTGTCGATCATTGGCTCGATCACATCATAGGAGGATTTGTGACTGAATTCACGTTAGATACCTCAATTAGTTACAGCGAGGTGGAGCGGTGCTTTTTCAAAGGTCCGCGAGGTAAGTACTTGAAGTGTTTGAATACCTGGATTAAGATGTTATTGTACGAAAAATGGGTTATGCAGCTAACTTGATGTTCGGAGCTATGCGAAGTGGAGAGACTTATAGAAATGAAGGAAGAAAGCATCCTGAGTATAGCCCACTGATTTCACCTCCATTTGCTGACGAAGAGGGAGTAGTGCGGGCTTCTCTGCGAAGTGTGATTCAATTAATAAGACAGGGATTCCCGTGACTGCCACCTCCACCCACACCACCTCCAAGTTCACCACCATCACTTGCGACTTCACCCATACCACCACCACATCCACCGCAGTTCAACATGTCAAATTCAATGAAGCTGCCTTTGTTTAAAGGCTTGGGAAATGAGGACCTGAACTAGTTTTGGTTCGTCGTGAAATCTGTATGGGAAGCTCAGGGTGTCACATATGATCACATGAAGAAGGAAACATTGGTTAGTGCTTTACAGGATCATGCGCTAACCTGGTACATCAAGTACTCTAATGATAAACCAAACGCTGGAGTGGCAGACATCCAGATCGCGCTGAATAAAGAATTTAGTAGGCCCAAATCCGAGTCATAATCGGTCGTGGGGTTCAAGAAAATCATGATGAAACCAGGTGAGACACCTTAGGAATTGGATTAGAGGTTGAAGTGTATAATCTACAAAGTTAATATGAACTTAATGGATGGAAAACACCGTGAGTGGTTCGTGGCTTCACTCCTGCCTCACCTAAGGGTTGCGCTATCACAACAGAAGATTACGAATCAGGCAGAGGCCTTGGAGATTGCAATGAGACTACATGAAACACCGATGCAAGATTTGAATCTAGTGGTTCAGCAGATCCATGTGCAGTTGCAAAATCTTTGCCTCGAAATTTAAAGTTTGAAGAAAAACATAACAGTTCAACCGGAGGTGCGTGAAGAAATACGGTGCCTAAAATGTAAGGGTCAGGGGCATGACAAAGACCATTACCCGATCTTTGCGAACTATAATGCAGGAGGGGGACCAATGGCTTTGAGGCTGGAGGGCCAAGTAGGACTGAGCGTGGGGCTTGCATTGTGGTGCGCTATATGTCAGGTAGCAGGAAAACATATGACGGATAACTATCATTTGCTACAGAAGTCTGTACAAAAAATGCAACACCTGTTCTGCAACTTTTCTAGGTCGGTAGGGCATGATGAGTGCAACTGTAGAAGTTATGAATTGATGATGGTCAGAACACCCACCTATAGGGTTCAGGCATAAATGCGACCCCTTGACTAGAGCACAGAGATGGCACAAACAAGCTTTCAGGGGTGTAGATGAGTACGAGGTGGAGGAGGACTTGACAAAGGTCAAGGTCAGCTAATCTGTTACAACTGTGGAGGAATAGGACATTATGCCCATGAATGTGCTCACCCAACACGTCTATCTTGCAAGTATTGTACTCAATTCGATCATGAGACAGAGGACTATCCTACACTAATAGAAACCCTTACCCTACACTACTTGGCATTGATTGGGCTACTAACATGAATGAGGTGATCAACCTAAAGAAGTGAAAGCTGATATTTGAGAAGAAATCATTGCGCGTAATAGTACCCCTAGATCTTACTGAAGGATCGCGCTATACTAAACCAGTCCATGATTATGAGAGCGCTGATGATTTGGACTGCATATATAAGATAACAGCACGAGACCAAGATTGGGTGAATCCAACAGAAGATGGATGAATTACATAAGATCCCGAGAGTTACTGCACCTCAAACTTTGATGAAGAATTAGAGCGCTAGCAGAATCGGCTATAAGAAGTAACCACGTTGAGTTGTAACATGATGATCCGGTCACTGCATTGTGTATCCTCAGAGGTAAGATATTTGCCCACTTATGATGGCTTGAATGATGTAGATGTATTTTTGGATGAATTTAAGAGGGAAGTACCAGAGAAGCAGTGCTTCCAGGCTTTGGACTGGGCATTGCGCACTACGCCCGCAAGATGGTGGGGTACGCACAAGGGTAGTTTTGATGATTGCTGCGAGTGCAGGAGGATGATGAGAACACAATTTGGGAAGCCAAAGGTATGAATGACAGAAAATTATGACAGGAAGGACGATCTAAGTGCACACTTGGCCAAATGGGCTAAGGCTTATGGAGCGAAGCCCCAACCTGAATGGGTGCACTTGTTCTGTCATACTCTAGATGTCATCCCAATGAACTGGTTCTTGGAAATAGAGCTCCGTCATGGCACAGGTGAATGGGATATTCTACGTGAAGGATTCATAATGATGTTCAGCTTTTAAGATGGGTTTGACTATATTGACGAAGAGCTACAAGAAGTGAAAGCAACAATTTTTAGGATACCGTAGGATCCTTTGGATCTGATTCACCTTGATTGGACTATTCAGCTGAGCCATGCGCTGGAATGATATAACGTAACTATTGAAGAAGAATATGAGGATCCGTGAAAGATTAACATCCTTGAAACAGAGGGTCACCACGAGGTTGAGGGACCATAGATTGAGAATCCTGATATAATCGTGCCATTGAAAAGGAAACAGGTAAATATTGGTACAGAGGCAGAGCCCAAATTCGCGAAGATTGGAGATTACTGGGATGACGTGACGGTGGATAAGATTGTTGAATTCCTCTGCAAATACTAGGATTTGTTCCCTACCAAGTGTACAGAGCTAAAAGGGATAATAGGAGACTTGGGTATTATGAAGATCACGTTAAAGCCCGACACGAAGCCGGTTAAGAAAAGACCTTATCGTCTCAATCCGAAGTATAAGGAGAAGGTCTGCTTAGAGGTAGACAAGATGCTCACGGCAGGCATCATTCAGCTCGTAGAAGAATCTAATTGGGTAAGCCTAATGGTGGTACAGGAAATGAAACAAAAATTTGGAATAAGGATATGCAAGATCTCAAGAAGTTGAATGACGCTTGCATACGTGATCCTTTCCCGACTCTGTTCACTGATGAGGTATTGGATAATGTAGGTGGACAAGAATCATATTCCTTCACTGATGGGTTCTCTAGGTACCATCAAATCAAAATTGCACCAGAGGATGGAAGCAAGATGACCTTCGTGACTGAGTGGGGATGTTTTCAGTACACTGCAATGCCTTTCAGATTGAAGAATGCACCTGCGATTTTTTCGCGTGTAGTCACTGTTGCATTCCATAAATTTATTCATAAGTTTTTGGAGGTGTACTTTGATGACTAGACTATGTTGGGGCTAGTAAAACACCATGTGGCAAGTCTACACCAAATGCTAGATACTTGTTGAAGGTACCAAATTGCACTCCATTTGAAGAAATTCCTGTTTTGTGCTCCTTTTAGGACCCTGCTGGGTCATGTGGTTTGTAGACAAGGACTGATGGTAGATCCCACGAAAATCGCAGTAATACTTAACTTGGAGGTGCTGAGGAGTGTGAAATAGTTGCACGCAACCTTAGGACACACTAGGTATTACATGAATTTCATCAAGGGCTATGCCTAGATCACCGCACCTATGGATAAGTTGTTGAAAAAGGATGTCACATTCTGTTGGAACGAGGACTATAAGAAAAGCTTTGATGTTTTGAAAGAGAAAATGGTCACCGTGCTGATTTGAGTCTTCCTAGATTGGAAGAAGGAGTTTCATGTACATGTAGATGTGCCATGTATAACATTGGGAGCAGTTCGCAAGTAGGAGGTTATCCAAGGATGATAATAACTATTCCAACACCGAACATGAAGGGTTAGCCATGGTATACATGCTCTAGAAGTTTAGACACTATTTGCTAGGTGGACATTTTAATATGTATACAGATCATTCCGCATTGAAATACCTGGTCAATAAGCCTGTGTTGGGGGGGGGGTGAGAATCTGCAGGTGGTTTTTGTTGTTCCAAGAGTATGATTTTGAGGTTATTGTGAAGCTTGGATGACTGAACGTGGGACTAGACTATCTTTCGTGCATAGAAATAGTAGAAGAGCCCACTAATTTGGAGGAGGCATTTCTTGACGCACAACTATTTGCACTGCATGTCGTGGATGGTCACTTAGAAGACATCATACACTTCCTAATGACAAGAACTGCACCAGAAGGTTACACCGTCCAGCAGAACAAGGAGTTAGTGGTGCGAGCGGAAGACTTTTCTGTCATTACCGGGCATCTGTATAAAATGGGTTTTGACAAAGTATTACGATGATATGTAATGAAGTTTGAAAGGAGCAGTATCCTCGTAGACACTCATGGGGGTGCCATGGGAGGCCATTATGCAGGAAGAGTGACCGCGTAGAAGATTCTACATGCAAGGTCATGGTGGCCAACCCTCCATCAGGATTCAAAAGTTTACTGCAAGGCATGTGATGTGTGTCAAAGGACTGGCAGGCCATCACGAATAGATGAGTTGCCTCTGAATCCACAGATGACATTACAACCCTTTGAGAAATGGGCGATATATTTTGTGGGACCCATTCAACCCCAGGGGAAGAAGACAGGAGCGTGGTACATTATCACTACGACTGAGTATTTGACTTGATGGGTGGAGGCACAACCTGTGAAGGATTGCATAGGCGCGACTGCTGCGAAGTTCCTCTTTGAGTATGTACTGACATGATTTGGGTGTCCAAAAATTTTGATGAGTGATCACAGTATGCATTTTCTGAATGAGATGATCTGTACGAGCACTAAGGAATTTTAGGTATATCGCCAAAAGAGCACACCTTATCACCCACAAGCTAACGGGATGGTGGAAGAATTCAATAAGGTGTTGGAGAACGCACTGACCAAGGTTTGGAATGCTCAACAAAGTGATTGGGACCTATGCATACCTGCAGTTCTATGGGCCTATCGGATGACATGCACAAATTTGACTGGACAGACACCCATTAGGCTTGTATATGGCATTGAAGCAGTGATGCCCATGAAATACATTGTGCCTAGTTTGCGTATAGTAGCACTCACGGGTATGACGAATCACAGAGCCCTAGAAGAGAGGCTCGCACAACTGGCTGAGCTTGAGGAAGAGAGATTTCTAGTTGGATTCCACCAACAGGTCCAAAAAAAACGTGAAAAAGAACAACATGATCGACACATTAAGTTGCGCACCTTTAAGGTAAATGACCTAGTTTTGTTATATGATAGCAAGTTTGATAAATTTCCAGGGAAATTCAGAATGCACTAGTTAGGGCCCTATGTCATTAACGAAATTATCGATGGTGGAGTGGTTTAGTTGGTTAAATTGAATGGAGATCCCTTCCCAGGAAAGGTGAATGGTAGTCTATTAAAGCCATACACCGGTGACCTGGCCAGGTGACTATACGAGGGCAGCATAGTCTTAGTGCTCCAGGAAGCTGAAAGGACGCACAAGACTATAAACTACACTACCTGAGTTGGGGAGCTGCACGATTGGAGGATTGTGCGAAGCAAAGAAATGTCACAGGGTTTGCGACAACACGAAGGGAGTTGCGCTACCCAGGGAAAAATTGTGTAGATCAGCCGGAAAGTGACTGTTAAAGTCATTGTTCATGATTTAATGGTAGAAATGCGGCCAAATAGAGTGAGCAATCAGCATTTAAGATGAACTTTATGGGTAAGATCCTTGGAAATCTGCCGCCAATCCAGCATTAATGAACCGAATGTGGGGGGAACGATCGGATTTGAATTCAAAATGCCCTATAAATTACAGGTGGCTACCCAATGAAAAACACTTTCCATTTTAAGAATTGAGTTGTTGAGCTCTTAGGTGCACATGAATTGAGAATTCTTCAAAGCTCCGATAGCGAGTTCAGTGTTTGAGAAATTACTAGAGATGACCCGAGAACTATTGAATAGTGTCATGTCGATACTTACAGAAGCTATCAACACTGAAGTAGTGATAGCCAAGGAGGCTATGCCAGAAGTTGTTAGGGAGGCAGAGGAAGCTGCTCCAGAGGTTGCTGATGTATTAGCAGAATTCTGAAATCACCACGGACACCTAGATCGAAGCTGACCTAAACCAAGGAGAGTGTAAAGAATAAGAAGGGAAAGCAGGCTATGATACCAGTGCATGCATCGCCGAGAAGAAACCCACCAAAGAACAAGCTCACCACATAGGAAAAGGGTAAAGCCATTAACCTAGAGCTAGAGGAGGAAGAAATTGAGGACATCTCGATGGATGATGAGGACTTTGGGATAGACGTGGAGGAAGTTAAAGTCCAAGGTGTTGACCCTATCACTCAGTTGCTTGAGCACGTCCCTCTGTGCAAGGGCAAGACCAAGGTGCCAAAGGGAATTAACAAGAGCAAGGTCCCCTTGCAAACCCCTTGCTGCCACATGAGATTTTCTTAGAAGGACCATGCTTGGGGTGGGTTCCTCTGTTAAAGCTGGAAGATTGGGGCTTAGCTGACCATGAGAGGTTCCTACACTTGGAGACTGAGTAGCTACTGAGCTACATTATTGACACAACCATCGAGATGACCACATTAGAACCACAGAAGTGGCTTAGAGGAGTAGACAAGGCAGTTATGCTCAACCTGCTATGGGTGTCTCACTACAACTACACCCTGATTACAGTGTTGGTCATCAATCAACTACTATGCTTGGTGCACGATGGGTGTCTATGGATGGAGGAGCTAATACCCATCATCGATATATTGATCCATAGGATCACACAGCTTCCCTACATAGTAGAGAATTCAGCCATGATGTTTGGCAGAAAAGGTGGCGAGCAGGCCCTTGCAGAGGCCATGAAGGAGAAATTTAAGCTTGTGAAGAAACCACGTGGCTATGCCATCTCAAGTATCAGTGACCCTGTAGTCAAGGTGGCCATGTAGATCTTGGAATGAAAGGCTATGAGGGAGTGTCATGTAGATGAAGTACTAGCACTAGTTGTTACTCTTGCAACCCAATGCGCTGAAGGAGTCCAGTTCAATTAGGTGCATTATCTTTGTGGTGAGTTCCTTGCGAACTATTGCAAGGCACAAGAGCTCATTAAGACCTTCCATTATGTGTGGCTCTTTTTTTCTATTATGCTGGTAGCATGGGAGCTGCCAAAAGACAGTCAATTCCCCTCAGTCATGCCAAACCTACCAGAAGTATCAAAGTATGCTTCGTTGTGGGCAACTAAGGATGCTTAGTGCATCAAGGATATCAAGATCTTCTAGATCTTGATGGAGATTAACATTTGTATGGCCATCAATCACAAACCGCGGTTGTCGCCTACTGTGTTTGCCAACTTGTAGGGTTATGCGGAGTTCAAGGTAGACTTTCACCATGTGTCGGTCAGGGCATGGAAGGACCCTGCTCAAACATGGTATGACTTACCTTACTTGGCAACGGATGATGCAATTGATGCAATGCTTGATCATTCACCAATCGAGTGGCGCACTACATCAAACTTGGAAGTGGGGGCAAGCAAGTCTGTTGTGGAACTTAAAGAGGAGGAGGCCAAGCTCAAGATGGCGCAACGGCTGAGAAGAGGAAGAATCAGGCCACTAACAAGGCCCAGGTGGAGTGCAATACTGCCTAGAAGATAGAAAAGTAGACAGGTGGAATAGAGCAGGGCTCTAACAAAGGCGTGAGGTCGCCTTCGCCCGACAAAAAGGAAGAAATGGATGAGCAAATAGAGCATCACGATGTGGACCCGCATGCGACGTCCGCCCACATCAATAATCCAAGGGAACAAGAGAAAGGAGGTTCGAGGAAGAAAGCCAAGGCAACTAAGGCATCGCTAGACCCAATCACCCTCACAAAGGGCGATTTGCATGACATTGGAGACACGGTGCGAGATGTCACCGCGGAGGCCCTACAACAGTTTGAGCAGCAGCAACAACTAATATTAGTGGCAATCCAGATAGGTCTGTAGGAGTTGTAGAATTGTGCATCACAGGCTGGCATGGTGTCCACCAGCCTTGCTATCGGCACTTCAGAAGCGGCTGAGATGTTGCATGCAAAGGTCTCCAGTGTGATAGTGCTACTAGATGGAGCATTGACTATAGAGAATGAAGTTGATAGGCCCACTTTCAGTTCCCTCAAAGGAGTGGGGTTGAACTTGGCAGTGTTCCCTGGCAAGGCACTCGACCTATTGTAGGATGGAGTAGTTGTGGAGCTTAGGGTCTATGAACACTGCGCTTTACAGGTGTTCAGCAAGTAGATGATTAACAATGAGCAGATGGCTCTATAACGAGACTTTACCATGACCGTCGTGACCGAGGTAACTGACCAAAACAAGCATATAATTTATTTCATGGAGGAGGCATGTTGAATGGTCCCAGAGTTGGCCATTCGTGAGGAAGAACGGGTTGAGGTGCACATCCACAAGCTTGCTACAGGGGTGCGTGACGCTCACACATATATGGCGAGGATTTAGCTGGAGATGAAACTACAGATTACAGAATTACAGTTGAAGGCCCAGCCTTCAACTCCACTAGAAGTAAAGGAGTAGCGTGCAATAGCTGTCACAGAGGTGACAACGGTGGTCGACAGTGTAGTAGCAGGCTACACACAAATTTTGAATAGTCGTTCGAGGTCTTAACAAGCCTCCAGGAGGACCCTAATGAACAATGGTTGAATACAGAAGCGCGAGAACTGCAACAGCGCTATGATGAGGTAAAAGGTATAGCACAAACCGTCACTCTCATGCAGTGACTCGAAAATCTGTAGGAGGCCAAGCAGTTGAAAGAATAGGTAGATGGAGTGCAGCACAAGGAGGTAGTGATGAAGGGGCGATTGAAGCCCTAATTGGATGAGGCTTACACAATCCAGCCTCTATTGAAGGAAAGATTGTGAATCTACAAGCAAATCAGCATAAGCTTCAGGCTGATACTTCAGGAGCAGTGATTGAGCAGATGGTTGAAGAAGTGAAGCAGGCAGCCGCACAGTGCACCGCCGAGGTTGTGGTCATATAGGTTGAGCTGGGAGGTCTTTGCGCCTAAAACTCCTCGCCCATGGAGTAACTCAAGGACGAGTCAGCATGTTTGTGTTGGGGGCCTATTCAAACCAGGATCCCCAAAGGATAGTTTTGGGGGTAAAAGCACATGTTTTGGGTCAATTTTGTAAGAAAATTGTAAATTATAGGCATTTTGTGGTCGCAGAGTGTGAAGGTGTCATGAGTCATAAAGGGTTGTCCACCCTTATTTTGTAAAGTGTAAAGTCAAATGTAAAGATAAACCCATGGTCCGTGGACCATGGGATTGTATGAAAATGAGCTAAGTAAGTAAGCTTTAAGTAGTGGAAGAAGAAGACAAATCTTGGAGTCTTGGTAGAGAAGTCTAAGTGTTTCGAGTCTCATCGTAGGTAGAGGCTCTACAGCTGAGTGCGCAGAGGCCTAGGGTGGAAGTCCACAACTGAGTGCGTGGATCCCTGTAGCTGTGTGCATAGGGCAAATAGAGTCTATAATAATATGAAGATATCAATAAAGAGAATTATTTTACAAATTTTGTGTCTTTATTTCCTATTAATGCATCTGGTTATATTTCGTTTTGGGTTTAATTTACAATGTTTATGTGATGCATGAATATATGTGATTATATTCGGTAAATGAACTCAAGTAAGAATATCATATTAAGTGGCACTAACTATGATTGTTTAGTAAGATAAGTAAAACACTTAAAATAACTTGGGAACCTATATAATACGCTGTCATATTAGCGCAAAAGTACCTGGACTGTAGGTTAGGGCTGCATGAAGGTCAATCGTACTCCTTCACAAAGGTACTAAAGGGAGGAATAAAGGGCTAGAATGACAGAGCCCTAGAACTTAGTGACATGCATGAAAGCAGGAACAGAGGGTATAAACCGACATCACGACCATCTCAGGGTGTGGAAAATTGGTTCCAGCATCCCACCATACTACTTCGGGTGAGACTTCGGTTCGCTAACTAACGCTAAACCCAGGTCAGTCCCCACATAGCCAATAGTAACTTTGTCTCTGGATCTAGGACTTTAAAGTTTGATGATGTTGTTGGTGCAATATTTAGCGAGGAAATGTGACGGAAAATCTCTGGTGAGATATCACGTAATGCCTTGACTGCAGAGACTAGGGGAAGAAAAATGGAAAGAGGAAAGAGACAAGGATATCAAATTAAGTCAATGAAAGGCAAGTCCAAGTCCATGTTGGGGATAGTGTGCTAAAAATGTGGGAAGAAACACTTGAAGAAATACTACAAGTCTCGGAAGAGAAAAGAAGGAGACACGCAGTAAGAAAAAAATCATGAAGCGGATGTGGCAGTGATGTGTTGCAAGGTTCTTTGTTTCTTTCATTAGAAAATATTATTGATTCCTAGGTGTTAGATTCAGGGTCCTCATTCCATGCCACACCTAATAGAAAACATTTTTATGATTATGTTCAAGGACATTTTGGACAGGTTCGATTGGGTGATGATAAACCCTATAAAATCATTGGAATGGGTATAGTTTTCATAAAACATCAAAGTGGAAATAAATGGATGTTGAAGGAGGTAAGGAATGTTCCAGATCTGAAGAAAAATTTAATTTCAACAAGGCAGTTGTTAGGTGAAGGTTGTATAACTACTTTTACAGATACAACCTGGAAGGTCACTAAAGGAGACTTGTTAATAGCAATAGGAGAAATTGTTGGTACATTGTATTTATGCAATGGTATTTCTAATTTTGTTAATGCTTTAACCTCTAGAGGAGAAGATATGACAATGTGGCATCATAGGCTTGGGAACATGACTAAGTAGGGGATGAAGATTCTTCACTCAAAAAATTTGTTGCCAGATGTTGATTTGGAATTCTGTGAGAATTTTGCTTATGAAAAACAGAAGAGATTCAGGTTCCTTAGAGTTGGGAAAGAAAAGAAGAGCGAAAAATTAGTGCTTGTGCATACAGATGTATGGGGACCTGCTCAGGTATCATCTCTCGGTGGATCTCATTATTATGTTACTTTTGTTGATGATGCAACCTGAAAAACCTGGATTTATTGTATTCGAAATAAATCTGATATATTTGATACTTTCAAGAGATGGAAATCTTTGGTTGAAAATGAGACAGGAAAAAGGTTGAAGTGTCTCAGATTAGACAATGGAGGTGAATATTATAGCAAAGAGTTTGATAGGTACTATTTACATAATGGAATTCGTAGAGATAAAATAGTTCTAGGAACACCACAAGAAAATGGTGTGTTAGAAAGGATGAACAGGACAATCATGGAGCGTGCAAGGTGCATGAGATTGCATGCAGGATTGCCTTTACAATTTTCGGTACATGTTGCAGATATTGTTGTTTATCTAATAAAAAGAGGACCTTCAAGTTCCTTGGATGGTGGTATTCCAGAGGAGGCATTGATAGGTAAAAAGGTAAACTACTCATTTTTAAAGACATTTGGTTATGAAGCCTTTGTCCACATTAATAAAAAAAATAGAGTAAATCTTGAGGAAAAATCAAAGAAATGTACCTTTATTGTATATAGTGTTAATCATTTTGGTTATTGATTTATGATTATGAAAAACACAAAATCATTAGGAGAAGAGATGTCATATTCAATGAAAAGGTTTTGTATCAGGATCAAATGCAAGAAAAGAAATAGGAAAAATAAAACAGAGAAGACACAGTGCTTGATGAGATCACAGAAAAAAGTGAAGGTGCTTGAAATTCATAATGATCAATAGCCAAAACAACAACAACAACAACAACAATAAGCACCTCAAACACCTGAAAGTGGTATTAGAAGATCTACTAGGATAAGCAGATCCCCTGAATGATACTCTCCTTCATTATATTATGTATTTTTTACTGATTCTTGTGAAGTAGTGCAGGTAGAAACCAGGAAGAAGTGGTAGCAAACCATGAGAGAAGAGATGGATTCCTTAGTACATAACCAGACTTGGGACTTAGTCATGTTTCCTGCAGGTAAAACAACATTGCAAAATAAATGGGTTTACAGGTTGAAGGAAGAATATGGAGGTAGAAAAAGGTATAAATCTAGACTTGTGGTGAAGGGGTTTGTACAAAAAAAGGGTATAGAATTTGATGACATATTTTATCCTCTTGTTAAAATAACTTCAATCAGAACTATTGGAAATAGCTCAAGCTGCCTATCACCATGCATCCAAAAAGTACAGATATTGTTGAGAAAAAATCAGAGGAAGATACTATGGACCTGCTAATGAAAATGAATGAAAGATTGGCAGAAACGTAGAAGGCATTGGAGGAAGCACTGCAAGGAAAGTAGGGAGAGTCGACCTCCCAACCATCTCAAACAACTCCAACAGTTACAACTGCTCCTTCTACAGTCACAACAGCAGTCCCTCCTACTATCCCTGCATCAACAGAACCAAGTACTTCAACAACAACAACAGCAGGCAACAACACTACCATCACTACTGAAGAACTGATAAAGGCTATGGAGGATCTAAGACTCCAAGTGTCAGAATTAAAGGACGCTAAAGAGAAACTGTCCAAGTTGGAAATTAGTTATGATAAAGCTAAAATGACTGTGGTAGAAAAAAACAAGAGAGGTAAAAGCATTGGAGAATAAAGTAAAGGCATTGGAAAAGGACCTCTTATTAGACAAACCTCTGGCAGAAATTAGGAGCATTTTGTGGGCCAACATTGGCCAATCCATCACTGATATGTGGAAATCAATACAGGTAATTCATGAGTAGATGGATTTGGTAGCAGCAGCTCAAGAAGAGGTTCAAAGGGCCAGGGATTCATTGGGAAACATGCCCGAACAGGCCAATAAGCTAATACATTTCTTAAACACTCACACCAAAGAAGATCTGGCAAATCTGGATATCAGGGACAGGACATGCACTATTCTAATAATTAAAAGGGTCCTGACCATGAGGAACTTCATACAAAATCTAGAAAGGAAGTTCCAGGAAATGCAAATGGAAATAAATGCTTTCACACAGAAGTTCATAGTTTTGGAGGAAAAGGGTCTGCTTAGTTTGTTAATTGATGACTATAGACTAATGACACATGCAACCTATGTTAACATGTTAAATACATATGTGGATAGCCAAGCCATAGCATCATCAAGTTCTACAAGAGAGAAGTCACTCCCATCTGGGAGGAGCCTATATGACAATTTGGAGAATTTGTTTTTTATTGAACATGAAGTAAGGCATATTTTCACAGTCTAGCCCACTTTTTTCAGGTACATGGATGCTGATGAAACTCTAATTAAAATGTGCAGACACCAATTACCAGATGACCAGTGGTGGCAGAGTATGCTGGAAATTTTGTAGGGCGGATTTCAAAGTTTTGTTTTTTTCAGAACATAACAGATGTCATAAAGTGAAGAAAAGAGCAGGTAAAAAATCACGCTGGGCAGTCAATCAAAGCACCCAAGAAAGCGACGCCAGCAATACAGGATTTCACTAAAATATCCATCGGCTGACTCGCTTAGCAAGTAATCAATGCATCTCACCAACAAAATGGCCAACACAACATTTCTTACTTCTGCATTCATTTCTCTCTATTCCCAAGAGAATTTACTCCTTCTGTAGAGTAGGTAAAAGAAGTTATTGCAAGATATTATCTCTTTTGAGATATTTTGTAAACATTTTTGTATAAATACCTCCCCAAGCTAAGTTTTAGGGGTTGGTGAGACCATTCTGGAACTGCGCTATAAATTTGAGAACTCTTTTGAATAAAAGATTGCTGGAATGCTTTGGCACTGAACTCTCTGGTTGTGGAATTAATGACAGAAGAATATGCTACAGAATTCTCGAATTACCTCACGGATCAATAAGTCTTTTTAACTCCTGTTTTATTTTCTCTGTGTGTTATATATCATTTATACATCATATTCTAAATTACAGGGAAAAAGAATAACCCAGAACTTGCTTAACTGTACTCTGTGTTCAATTCCTGTTATTTTTTATGTTTTCTTCAGGACTAGCATAGGCAGGAATTCTTAACTGCGCCTATCGCCCTGGTTCTTACACTTTGAATATAACCAAGGAATTCTTAACTGCTCCCTGGTAATATTCATACGCATTCCCTCTGTCAACATGACTGACTCCATTTCACCTGATTCCAGCTTGAAAATTGTTCCATGATTAATTATCTTGCTCTGTAGTTCTTCTTTTGTCAAAAGAAACCATATCCAGCAGTTCACTTTCATTGACTCTATTAACCCAATGGTCTGAACTTCTCATACTTTTCACCCCTATTCTATTGAGTGTCACCATCCAAAAAATCAAACAAATACTTGTACTTCATAACTAGCCTAACATACAACAAAAGAAAGCTAAATCATAAAGAGAGAGCCCTCTCTGGCTACAGATTGGCTAGAATCTGCATCTAAAAGATTAGTTAGTGGTTACCTCGGTCATATTCCATTTTCTCACAGATTTTGGGGAAAAACCTGAGTGATAACAGTTGGTTAGTCAGGTAGCCGACCCACCTATGTAGAGCTTCAGGCGACTGCCATTTACTCTTCCTGGGAAGGGCTCTCCATTGAGCTTGTTGAGCTGGACCACACCTCCATCTGTGACTTTTTTGACGACATATGGTCCTAAGCAACGCATCCGAAGTTTTTTAGGGAATTTCTCAAACTTGCTATCATACAACAATACTAAATCACTTTCTTTGAATGTGCACAACTTGATATGGCAATCATGCCAAGCTTCTTTGCGCTGCTTCTATACCTGCTGATGGAATCCCACTAGAAACTGTTCCTCCTCTAGTTCTTCCATTTGCGCAAGCCTTTCTTCCAACGCTCCACTGTCTGCCATGCCTGTCATTGCTGTTATTCATAAACTGGGTACAATGTATTCCATTGGCATGACGGCTTCCATGCCGTAGACTAACCGGAAAGGTGTCTAACCCGTCAATTTCTTGCAAGTAGTTTGGTATGCCCATGGCATAGCAGGTATGCGCAAATCCCAGTCGTTTCGCTGCATGCTACAGATCTTGGTCAATGAAGTCTCTAAAATCTTGTTGAAAGCTTCGACTATCCCATTTGCTTTTGGATGATACGACATACTATGTTGATGATATACCTAGAATTCCTCAATGAGTGCGCTAATAGTTTCATTTAGGAAGTGCGTTCCATTGTCGCTCATTATAATTTTCGAGCATCCAAACTGTGTCAACACATTTTCAAACAAAAATTTCGCAGCTATAGCGGCAGTGCAGTCCTTAACCAGTTGTGCTTCCACCCATCGAGTCAAGTATTTTGTCGTAATGATGATATAGCGCGCACCCATCTTTCCTTGAGGCGTGATGGGCCCCACAAAGTTGATTGCCCATTTTTCAAACGGTTTTGGCATCATCTGTGGATTGAGCATCATTTCATCCCTGCGCGATGGTTTCCCAGTCCATTGACATACTTCACAGGCCCGATAGTATGCTTTTGAGTCTTGATGTCCTCCCCACATAATGTCCTCCTGCAACCCCTCTGTGTGCTTCTGCGAGGATCTGTCCATGTTCAAATTTAGGTACATATCTCCGTAATATTTTGTCATTTCCCATTTTGTAGAGGTGCCCCACGATAACAGTAAAATCCGCTGCGCGTACCACCAATTCTTTCTTCTGTTGGACTGAATACCCCTGTGGTGCAGTCCCTGTGGTTAAGAAGTGGATTATATCCTCAAAGTGGCCATCCGTGATGCGCACTACAAAAAGTTGTGCATCAGGTATTCCTTCCTCCAAATTAGTTGGCTCCTCACCATTCTCAATTCGGGACAGGTGATCGGGGCCTGCGTTTAGGCGTCCTGGCTTTACGATGACCTCGAAATCATATTCTTGAAATAGTAATAGCCATATACAAGTGCACCCCCCCAACACAGGCTTGTTCACAGGGTATTTAAATGTGGAGTGATCGATACACATTTTAAAGTGCCCACCAAGTGTATAGTGGCGGTATTTCTAGAGTGCATATACCATCGCTAGTCCCTCGCGCTTAGTAGTGGAGTAGTTATTTTTGGCTTTAGACAATTATCGACTGGCGAAAGCAATCGGGTGATCAATTCCTTTCACTCCTTCCTCTGTGAGTACAACACCCAATGCGATACACGACGCATCAACATGTACATGAAATTCAATGTCCCATTTTGGGAAAACCAAAATGGGGGCGGATTCCATCTTTTCCTTTAAAATCTCCAAACTCTTCTTACATTCCTCATTCCAACAATAAGTAGCGTCCTTTTTCAACAACTATTCCATTGGTGCCATGATTTGTGCATAGCCCTTAATAAACTTTCGATAGTATCCAGTGTGTCCCAACATGGTAGGGAGTTGTTTGACACTGCGTGGCTCTTGCAGATTGAGTATGATAGAAATTTTCGTAGGGTCCACCATCAGTACTTGTCTACAGACTACATGACCGAGAAAGTTTCCAAAAGGGATGAGGAATGTACACTTTTTAATATTTAGCGCAATCTGGTGTTATCGACACGTATCCAGCATCAACTGTAAGCTTGCTACATGTTTCTTGACTAGCCCAAATATAGTCCAATCATCAAAATAAACCTCCAAAAACTTATGAATGAATTCGTTGAACGCGGCCACTACTAAGCATGAAAATATCACTGGCATGTTCTTCAATCTGAAGGGCATAACGGTGTACTAAAAACATCCCCATTAGGTTGCGAAGGTAGTCTTGCTCCTATCTTCTGGCGCGATCTTGATTTGATGGTATCCAGAGAACTCATCCGTGAATGAGTACGCTTCCTATCCACCAACATTCTCCAGGAATTCATCTGTAAATAGGGTCAGGAACAGGTCATGAATGTAGGCATCATTTAGTTTTTGGAGGTCCACACATATTTGAATTTCGCCCTTCTATTTTTTCTCTTGTACTATCATAGGACTCAAGCAGTCAGACTCTTCCATAGGTTCAATAATTCCTGCTGCCAGTATTTTGTCCAATTCTTCATGGACTTTTTCCTTATACTTCGGATTCAAACGATAAGGACGCTACTTTAGTGGGTTTGCGTCTAGCTTTAGAGTTATATTCATCATCCCCAGGTCACCAAGAATCCTCTTTAACTCTGTCATTTTGGTCAGG
This sequence comes from Pinus tabuliformis, assembly GCA_031772625.1. Taxonomy (NCBI): domain Eukaryota; kingdom Viridiplantae; phylum Streptophyta; class Pinopsida; order Pinales; family Pinaceae; genus Pinus; species Pinus tabuliformis. The sequence goes on along the minus strand of CM062814.1, from coordinate 442,220,115 downwards.
AATAAGTCTTGATATTCACGCAGTAATTCGATGACTTTATCCACCGTGGCATCATCCTAGTAGTCCCCTAGGGTCACGTACTTCAGCTCCTCCTCTGTACCAATGTTTACTTGTTTCGTTTTTAGTGGAACTGTGATATCAGGGTCCTCGATCAATGGTCCTCGAACTTTGTGGCTCCCTTCTATTTCTGGGATGTTAATGTTTCGGGGGTCATCATCATCATCCTCCGCTTGCAGGTTGTAACATTCTAGGGCATGGCTTAACTGATGTGACCATTCTGGTTGAATGATTTCTTTTGGTTCCTGTGGTAATTTGGAGATAGGGACTTTCACATTTTGCAGCACATCGTTAATAGTATCCATCCATTGATCTTCAAATAAGAATGTTAATAAAAAACCTTCGTGAAAGATATCCCATTCACCCATACCATGTCAGAGCTTTGTCTCAGTATACTAGTTTCTGGGGATGACATCCAGGGTGTGATAGAATAAATGTACCCATTCAGGTTGGGGCTCTTCAAGATAGGCATTAGTCCATTTCACGAGGTGCATGCGTGGGTCATCATGTCCATCACATTTCTCGGTTATTCGTAGTTTCGGCTTCCAAAACCTTAGCTGCATCATCCTTTTGCAATCATACCAGCTTTCAAAATTCCATTCATGTGTTCCCCACCAACGCGCGAGTGTTGCGCACATCACCCACTTTAATGCATCAAACCTCTGGTGCTCTGGTACTGCACTCTCAAACTCACTTAAGAATTCGTCCACTGTTGTTAGTCCATCATATGTTGGTAGATCCCAAGCCTGGGCAGTTATGCAATGTAGTGATTTGTTCATCATATTACAATTTAGCGTCGTTACTTCACTCAACTGATTGTGCCATTGCTCATCTTCTTCGTCGGACTCCGATAGGTATGATTCTACATGCTTCCACGGGGTCCTTTCATCTGGAGTAGGATGTAGCCAATCCTAGTTCTACATGGTTAGTTTGTAGATACAATCTAGCTCTTTGTCGCTTCCATCATCGCGCACAGGTTCTGTGTAACGTTGTCCTTTAGTGGGATCCAATGGAACTATCACACATAGGGAATTTGTCTCAAAAATCATGTTCCACTTTTTTAGATTGATGACTCCATTCATATCCGTTGCCCAGTCTATTCCAAGCAATGTGGGATAAGGGTTATTGTCATCCACAATCTCTATTACCTTAGAGTCTATCTGCGTGCTTGCGCCATCGATATCCACTATTACTCCCGCCAATCTTCCCATGGGCAGAATCTTTTGTTGGTTCGCCATCCACAGTTGAATGGGAGACCATTGTAGTGCGAGCCTACCCATGTGTTACCAATTTTTCTTTGGTAATACGTTCGCGTCAAACCCCAGGTTTAAGATTACTTGATCCATCTCATATTTGCCAATTTTCACTTTCAACCGCATTTCTTGTCCCATGCGGAGGGCATGCTTCCGCATTTTTTGAACTACTCACGACTCCCCTGACCTTGTGCACCTAGTGATCAATTCTTGTAGTCCTTTAACAACCTTATTGTCACGCAACAATTTCATACATGTCTCTAAAAAGGTAGTTAGCATCGAGGGATCCAGGTCCACCTCAAGTTGATCCCTACTACCTGAAGTAGAGACCTCCACAAAGCTCTTCTTAGCTTCCATAAAGGTTTCTTTTGCACGGTCCAAGTCAAATGTAAGTTCTTTTGCAGGAGCCTTACAGAGTTTCAAAAAGTGGAAACATTACCTAATGGGCAAAGAAACAATTATACATACAGATCATCAACCACTTCAATATTTGCTCTTACAAACTAAATTGTAGCAATCAAGACACTATAGGTGGATGGGTTTTCTACAATAGTTTCATCTAGTCATTAGATATAAGAAGGGCATACACATAAGGTTGCAGATATGTTATCAAGACCAATCATAAATGCATCTACTATACTTAATCATAACTCAATATTTCATGAAAGCTACATTGAACAATATGCTCAAGATGTAGATTTTAAAGATGTATATGCAACTTGAAGTTAGGGCAAACAAGTAGAAGAATTGGATTATCATGTTAAGGACCAACTCTTAGATCATTAGGGAAAGTTATGCATTCCTCAAACTGAAAGAGTTCACATAATTCGAGAAGCACACACTTCTCTAATATCAGGGCATTTTGGTGTAAGTAAAATAGTTGCACAGTTGCAAAGGTTCTGTTATTGGCCAAGAATGCATGAAACAGTTTCTAGATATATTAAAGGGTGTACCACGTGTCCTACAAGCAAGCCCAGTAATATAAAATTAGGCTTGTACACTCCACTTCTAGTTCCTTCTCGTCCTTGGGGAAGTGTTTCCATGGACTTTGTTGGAGGACTGCCAAAATTTAGAAAAGGTCATGATTATTTATATGTTATTGTGGACAGGTTCAACAAAATGTGTATTTTAATACCTTGTAATAAGCAGATTATAGTTGAACAAACATCAAAGTTGTTCTTTCAGCATGTATGGGTTCATTTTGGGTTACCCACTTCCATTGTATCTAACCGAGATTCCCGATTTGTTGAGAAGTTTTCGTCAAGTCTATGGGAGTTAATGGACACCAGATTGAAGAAGAGCACAACATTTCATCCACAAACAGATGGTAAAATAGAGGTGGTCAATAGGATAGTGATCTAGTTGCTCAGAGGCTATTGCAGCAAGCATCCCAAGCTTTGGGATGAACATTTGTGTTATGTGCAACATGCTTACAACCGTGCCAAGCACTCTTCTACACATAGATCTCCTTTTTAGACTTTTTTTGGTTTTACACCAAGGTCTCCCTTGGATTTTGTCTTTAGTAAAGACATAACAGTTGATGGACACAATGATGTGGACAAAGCAACCAAGTTCATTGAATAGATCTAAGAAATTCACTAGGCAGTGCAGGAACAACTGGAAAAAATCCAGGCCAAGTATAAGGCAATGCATGATAAGCATTGAATTAAGCATAGCTTCCAAGTTGATCAAGCTTGGTTGTACATCAACAAAGACAGAATGCAAGGTGAAGGTAAGAAGCTTAAGCCAATAAGGTATGGGCCTTTCAAGATACTTGAGAAAATTGGTGAGAACGCTCTTTGCCTTGATTTTCCATCTTATATGCATATCTATTCATTCATTAATGTAGAGAACTTGAGACTATGTGAACCTTCATTGATTGAAGATCCCGAAGAGCAAAGTCAGTTGCCTTCTATTGATGATCTGTTCCCTGAATATATCAATGAGTTGCAAGAAGACACAATTCTGGACATGAAGGTGAGAACCACGCATAGAGGGGATGTTGAGTACCTCAGAATCAGACTCAAAGGTTCAAAACCAAGAAGTGCAAGATGGATAGAGATTGGACAAGTGAGGAAGCTTTATCCTCACTTGATTGATGCTTAAAAAACCAACTTTTGGTAGTCTAAAATATTTTTCAGTGGGAAGGCATGATCCAAAATGGATCCAAAACACCCTCTAAATCTTCAAACATTCAAAACTATCGCTTGAGAATAACCTTTTAAAAAGGCGGATTACACTATCGGGAGGCAAAAACATGAAGAAAACTATGAAATAAGGCCTATCGGAGGTCAAAGGAATGATGCATAGGAGTCGTTGGATCTGGTCGATCAACGATCCAGATCCGATCAGCATATCTTACTCAGTGGTCGTAGGGGGAGGATATCAGAGCATATCATATGACAATTTTGATCATGATCAGTGCGGGTCAACAAGGACTATCGATCAAGCACGTAGATTGACGGCCTAGGTTAACTCGCGATATCGCAATCGGTGATTACAGAGGAGCACTTGCAAACAGCCTAGGGGTCTATGTGATATGTGATTGTGATCAATCACATCACAATATTGCATTGAAGCTACACAAAGGAGCGGGGCCGATACAAATATGGCTTGCGACAGCCGGACCCGATAGGGTTATAGGCGATATTTTATATATTTTGAAATCCGGAAAATGGCATTTTCCTTTGTATTTCACATTTCCGCCAAATAAATGAATTGCAAAGGAAATGTGCTCGATGCGATGAAACCAGACCCGAAAGGGTTTATGAATGCACATGTATAACATTTCAAGTCCGCCATAAAGCCATTTTGTGAGATTTTCAATGTTTTAATGTATTTTTCAAATACAAAGGGAAACCATGAAACGAGCAGGATTTCGGGCGGGCTGTAGGCAGTAAGTGGTTTTGGCTGGGCTCTGCCCAAGCCCATACACTGGCTGCCACGTGGCTAGGCGCCAGAGAGGGAAAACCACCCTTTTCGAGTGGTTAACCCCCATACGCATGAGCCGCCGAAAATAGATCTCAACCGTTGGATCAAGATCACTCAGATCAATGGTGGAGATGCAATAGTGATTATAGGCAGACCTGATAGGAGTATAGAGTGGATTTAAGGATATTTGAAGTCTGATAAACAACAGTTTGGTGAATTTTCCTGTTTTTTTATTATATTTCTCTGTGTAAATAGAGAATGCTATTTTTGGGGATTTCAAAGGCCCGATGGTCCCTTCTGTTACAGAACAGGTGGCCACCTTCCCTGAAGACATTATGCCATGATTGCTAATGCTCAGAAGGGGATTCGAGCAGATAGAGGCCAGGAGACAGAGAGCCTGAGAAGGGGAAATGAACAGATAGCGTCAATTGGCTTTAAAGCCACAAAACTAACAGAAAACAGAGAAAACAAGTGTTAAGACAAAGAGAAAACAGAGATAGAGAGTGAGTCTGTGTACTTAGAGAGACTTGAGGGATTCAAGTAAACTCCTGCTGTTTTGTATCTGTGTGTTGAGACTCAATTTGAGCTCACTTTTGTAAAACTCTTCTCTTGAAGACATAATAGAGAGGTCACCACTAAAGGCTGGACCAGGAGATGTAGCCCAAGAGTTTTGGGTGAACTCCATATTAAACTTGCTGAGTTTATGTGTTTTCTCTATTATGTTTTTTTAACTGCTTCCTTTTCTATGTTATTTGCAATCTTATAGATCCATTGCACTAAGTAATATAGGAAAATCCATGCACATGAGTCTGTAATACCTTAAAAGTAATCTAAGATCTTCACTTTCAAACCAAACAGTCTTCAACTTCTCTCACCAGTGTTTCACCCGGAGTCTATAAATATTCCTCTTTATTGGGTGCTTTCCCTCATCCTCCCCCTCCCATCTCAAAGCCTAACTCTATGAGTACTTGCATGTTACAAGCATCACGGGCTTCCCTTAACCAGTCTGGTACACCTAATCAACAACCAGCTCCTCAGCACCCTGTTGTTTCCATTCTAGCCACGCCCTCTGGATCCACGCCCCCAAGACCTCCTCCATTTGTGGGTGCCTCTCCTATGTTTCCACCAAGAACTATTCCTCAAGGTCCCAACCATCCAAGAGCTATTCCGCTAGGACATTATCCTGCAGGTTAGATACCTTTCTTATTCCCCCCTGTGGGAGTATTTTATGTCCCTATCATGGCTTCGCTAGTCCTCCCTAAAATGACTCTGGGGATCCCAATATGGTGCATTGATCCCCCTACATACATTCCACCTGGTCAGCTAAGACCTTATCATGGTTTGACCCCAGTTCAACCGGTCCCTACGGCCCATGTCGCTACTTTAGTTCCATCACAACCTCTGCAGGAACCCACTCATATTGCAAAAAAATTTGGACAGGGGGCAAAGCCAGGAGGAAAGAATCCAAGGACAAGACTCCCCAAGCTCCTCCATCCCCCAAGGTCATCACCTCCATGTGCTTTGTGTAAGGTTGTTGGTCATGCCACCAATAATTTTCCTGAGCTTCCTCGTCTCAAACATTTGGCTCATGAAGCATTCCCTGAGTCAAATATCCCTGAGGTCCAAATTACCTTACTGGGATCAGCCAATAAACTCAAAACGTTGTGCAAAAATCACCTTTGTGCCTTGTGTGATCATCATGGTCACTATTCCCATTTTTTTCGTCATCTCGATGAATTTCATGATTTCCTTCAAGTTCTTTGTGGATACGAGACGACTCGTAGTGGATCACCTACTCCTCTACCCGTGGATTCTAGTACAGCTAAACCAGAACATGGGGACTCTGGTCCCACCATCATGGTCCTTGCCTCCAATGTCGAGATGAAGGACACCACAGGCCATATCCTTTACCTGTTTTCATCCTTGAGTTCCTCACAGGAAAAAAATTCTGAATTTTCTGCACGTGCTTCTATCGAGCCTCCTTCGACAGAATCCCAGGTCTCAAAATCCATAGATCCTCCATCTACTAGATCATCGTCTACCATTCTAGATGATGCGTATGTGAACCTTTTTTCTCAGGATGATGCACTAGGTATCATCGTCACATCATGTAGTCAATATTCCTCTCGTCCCCCCATCTCCTATTCTGATGAGGACATCATGGAAGCAATGAATACCCTTGATTACCCTTGGAACGATATGCACCATCATGCATAATTCCTCCCATATTTGGAGTCCACCACTCTAAATACATCTAGTACACCCATAGCATACTGGGGGGGCACATAGGCCCCTGGATCTCCTTTCGAGGATTTCATGCCAAGTTGTGCTGAGATGCTTGAATCCCTTTTTCGAGCACTCGAAATACAATGGTGCTCCACAAACTCCTCCTCCTAGGGGACATCATCCCCACCTTTGCATACCATATTAGTCCTCTCCGTCGCATATGTTTACGGGTAGTATCCCATTCTTGGGGACATGATGGTTTTCCCCTAGCCATATTTTCAATTGATTAGCGTAAGCCTCAGCCTAGATCCCACTGGATCTAGGTATGGTCAATTATCCTCCCATTCCTTGGATATTTTGTCCTACCGGCCTCCCTGGAGAGCCATATGCCCATCTCATATCGTATATGTTTGATACCATCTCTTCAAATATTCTACTCTATGTCCACAGAGTCCCCATGTTTGACTTAGTGGGTGAGGATGACTTTAGACCTCCTCTAGTAGTTCATCCTCATTTTCCTCTTCGCTTAATTCTTCACCAGGAACCATCATTCCAAGAAGCATTAAAGCCATCTTTAAACAAGTAAGGCCACTAGCCTAAAATTCATAGATTCCAATTCCAATGGTCAGTTTGTCTGCTCTGATCTCCACAAGATTTAGTTTCTTCTCCTCCTCTGAAATTGGAGGGAAAACGTCCTTTCATAGAAAATTCCCAATTTTTCTATAGCCCATTGCGACCAGACCGTATCTCAGTTTGATGAACCATCAACATCACTGGAAATCTTTTATCGCGTTCTATAATGGGTCTTCCTTAGATTTTGATGATTTGACACTTCACTATAAAGTCATTTTTCCAAGAAAGGTCACTTCATCACCTCTCAAAATCAAATTTTGTTACAAAGTGACACTTGTACTTTGAGTTCCACCTCCTCTTAATACTTTACATACCATATGTCAACTTTCATCATGAGTAACCATCATTTACTCATGTTTTAATGGTCCCCACCAAGCCTAGTCTGTGTGGCAGCGTCATCAAGTCACCCTTGTTCAGAGCATCTGCAATGAGTCACCCTTGCATTTTTGGAGTCTATTTCATGTCCCATCATATCATGTCACAATATTCCATCCATATTTGCATACAGTCCATCCTGTGTTTCCCATTTTGGCCTCCACTCATATTGTCCCCATCCCCTATGGAGTTGATTCAGTTGCTACCCAGTCAACGATGCACTTTATGCTCTGACAAGGGTAGTCGTCTGTTTGTCCCTCAATCACACTTTCCCCATTATCCTTGGTGTCATTCCATCAGTCGCATTACTATTTTCCCTCGTGCCTTAGTTGAGGATCCTCATTGCCCCACCTATCGTGGGCCCTATTCTATCGACATCATCTCATTTATTCCAGAAGAACATCCTAGAGGGTGATGTATCTTGGTTCCAGCGTCCATTTTTTTCGGTGCATCAGATTGATCAGAGGGTTTCATTATTTCCCTTTGACTTGGTTGTTTCATGTTCATGATTCATACCCTTCATCATCCACTAATGTAGCAGATTGTACAGTGATTCCCAGGTGTGTGAGAGATGTTTCAGACCTCATGAGAGGGTGGCCCTTCAGGTAGCCCCCCACATGCCCAGATGCATTCCTATGATGCTACAACCTCAGATGAAGTTCCGCAAAGTCAATGGGTTTGGTTCCTACCGATTGTAGTGGTCATAGCACGCACATCTCCTTCAGATGATCCGTTTAGTTTTGTAGAGCCCTTTCTTATTCAGCGGGGCTTCTCCGGTTGTTCTACCCTCCCTCCTACCCATTTTTGAGGGAAGGGCCTATGTATCTCGTACTAAGATATTATTGTATTTAGTCTTGGCTCATATTTTTCCTGGTGCATTATGTATATGGGACACATTGTATTATCTTCTGGCTCTGTTATGCCAGCATGTCATGTACCATTCAACATGTACTTCATTGCTCAGTTTTATATTTCTCGGTGAACCATTATTTTTGTACTAAGTTGTCTCAGTGGGTATGAGTATGCCTCCCCCACATCAGTGAGGTACAGTACCAGAACATAAAAGGAGACTTGCATTAGTGTCACCCCCTCTGTCCCTATCCTCTTTCAATTCAGCTTTATTGGTCTCTCTCTCTCTCTCTCCCTCTGACTCCTTTATGTTGTCTAGTGATTTTGTCTTTACAACGTACTTCATTCATACATTTTTCTCCTAACACTCATACGTTACGGGGAAATCTGCTATCACAAAAAAATTGATCATCTAGCCTAATTTACTAAGTGGATCGAAGTACACCATGTAAAGCTAATTTTACCATAGTAAAATTGCTTTTACTATGAGAAATTACTTAATAAACCACCTTTGTTAAGTAATTTATAGTTAAACCCATGAAGAATAATTAAATAAATCACTATTTATTTGATTTTCTTCTAGGAATAATTAATTAAACCATTTTTAAATTATTATCCTTTGTCATATGTGACCCAATCATGAAAAATAAACAGATAAATCATTAATTATCTTATTTTTCTCTAAGAATAATTAATTAATCACTAATTAATTATTATTCTTTGTCAAATTTGACTAAATCCTTTAGGAATAATTAAATAAATCTTTGTTTATTTATTATTCCTTAATGAATTCCTTAAGACAATAAATAAATAATTTATTTATTTATATTTCTAAATAAAAGTTTTAATACTTTTTCCCTCCTAACCAAATATAATAAAATATTCCAATTGGTTATTCAAAGAATGAGATCAATAATATTTTATTATTGCTCATTATTCGAGGATAACTCAATATTTTGTTATAGATAGAAGGGTTTTCCATTCATTATTCACTTTTGATTATTTTCATTATTGCACTCATTGTTGTAACTCTGATTATTTTCATGGTCACACACCATATTTGCGATGGGTTTACACATTATAGAGGAGAGAGACTCTACACAAGTTGAAGACGTTTGAGGATAGCCAAGAACCCATCCCATAGAGGGGGACTGGTGATCCCCAAAAAGATCTTTCATTGAAATTGTGATTTATTTATTGTTAGAAAGTGTTAATGCATGATTTAAAAACACTATTAAATACATTAGCATGGAAAACTGAATAATGATATTGCAGCAAATTAGAACAGCAAACCATGAGAAGAAAAGTGATGCAAGATATTGATAACGGAGTTCGGCTATCTCAAAGCCTACATCTCTGGGCCTAATCTTCAACGGGGAGACCTTTATATTAGAAATTCAAAGCCCAAAAAAATACATCAAAGTTACATCAACAAGATCCCTGGTTGGTCCATTTTTGTTCTGCTTGACCTTAGAAATCTGATGCAACTAATGGCACAGAGAAAAACCCTCTACAACTCCCAGAATAAACCTGCAAAGTTCTGCCTCTAAATCTCCAAAGCTACACAAAATTTTTTCTATATTGTACAAAATGTCACACCTCTCATTTTTTTTACATGGCCTTACATATATACATTACCATTATATGTAGTATATGAGTAACCCACACATAACAATGTATTAAAAAAATCTCGTATTGTTATAACCATATAACGATATGGTTCTATTGTTACATTCGGTGCAAGGGGATTTATACACATACAACCATATTAAACCGTGGCGCAATCCGATGTGATACATGGAATACGACATTATGCAACCAGCCTTCTAAATATAACATAAATATGATTGCGGCATAAACTATCGACGCGTGGCATAAATCATTACAACTTCTCCGACGGTGGTACATTAGAACCCGTGGCATGTGAACATATCCCTTTGCGGTCTCGGTGGAGCGGTAGAGAAGTGGCATAAAACGTAACCGTTTGCATGTGATAATTTGGCGGTGGTTTCGTTGACAAGTACTCCGCACCATGCTACATCATAAACTCCGTTTAATACCTTTGTTGCATTAATATATGCATATTATATGGTTCTTCAACCATGTGTAATGTGTGTTTCACCATTTTGTAATATGCGTTCACCGCACCATTTAACATATGCATTATGAAACTTTAATAATGTTAACATGGTTTGTAATATTCCGTTCCCATAGTTTTAACACTTTAATATTAATCCACCACCATATATTAATGTATTCACCCTTATGTAAACTTTAATAACGTTTAACCATTTTGAAATATGTCTGTTATGTGTGCATTTTTAATATATGATTTTTGTTTTTAAAAATGACATTTTAATATATACATGCCATCACCATGTATATAATAAGAAATCACCTTTTTAATCCATTCCACTTATTATTTCAACTTGCAATCAAACTAAAGATATTACCACTGTAACAAAGTTGGAGATCTGCGACTGAGCTGAACCTGTACTTTTGCCATGTGTCGAGCAGTAAAACATTGTCTTGTCACAAACTTCCACAAGCAGTTTCTCATTCATCCAGAGGCCAAATGCACCCATTCAAGTTGTTTTGGAGTCATTTCTACGAGCTCTACACAATGACACTACTTACACACAAATCCAGTAACATTGAATTTTAGGCTTTTTCTAGATCCTTGATCAATTTCGGATCAACTGGTAACACATATTATAATAAAACTATTCTTTGTATATCTAGTTTCCATTGGATGATTGGAGTTATTACTCTTTCTTTTTGCTATTTAACTATGATTGTGGCATAGATTCGGACTTTGGCAAGTTTTGTTTCTATCAGTTGTTGTAGATCTACAATGTTTAGTAGCTATTTATATTGTTGAGTTTTTTTTCATCCACAATATTAAGTGGGTTCTTTTCATACATATTTGAGAAGAAAACACTACAACACCCTTTATAGGGAAACCTCGTAGTTCGATGGATCAACTTATTTGTTATGGAGATGGGTTCGCCTAACCACAAAAACCATCATGCACCAGCATGAGTAGTTGGCGCACGTAGATAGTATTGATATTGAGCAGTGGAAGTATGGCACACATAGCATATGCAGCAATTTGGCCTGCTCGATGCCTTTGACCCATTTCATCTGTTCCAGCCTTATGACCATAGTCTCTTCATAGTAAATTTTCATCATGTATTTATTGGTGGCTAAATGAGGAAATCTCTCATGGTCAGCAAGATCCCAATCTTCTAGCTTTAACAAAGGGATAGACACTAAGAGCGTGCCTTCAAAATCTATTTCTTCCAGTAGCAGTGGCATAGAGACCATGAATTTTCCTGAATCTGGGTCCTTAGTTACCTTCGCCTTCCCTTTCCGCGGACGGATATACATCATGAGCCTTGTGAGAGGCTCACCCTCATCTCCATCCAATTCCTCAACTCTATCGCGTAGTTCATCTGCTTCCAAATCCATTGGTTCCTTTAGTAACTTTGTCGTGTCCTTCCTTTCTTTCTGTCGAACCTTTGGGTTCTTCCTCGATGACTACCTCACCAGTATAGGTTGTGGTTTCTTCTACTTCTCCTTAGCAGTGGATTGCTTTGGCCTAGGCGACCTCGTTGTTGTAGGCACAGATGGAATAGCTTCCATTGACACAACCTCAGGGGCCTCTGCTTGAGAGATAGTGGCTTTGGAAATTTCTAGCGTAGGCGTTTGTTCAAGTATAATCTTTTGGTTCTAATTAGGTAGGTTCCAAATGCCAGGCTTGAAACTAAATCCTCCCAAACCTGTCGATTCATATAGCGGGAACGAGAGGGCTTATACACAATCGTCGAAAGGCAACGCATTCTTCAACAGACCAACATGCTAGATTTATAGGTGATTTTGAATTCAAACCTAATAGTTCCCTCTATTTTCTGATCATAAATGCCTCTTCGATGGCAGATCTCCAAATATTTTCGCCATAAATGTTTCCTACCTACTCCTCCTAACGAGATTTTTTCTAGTTAATCATGAACAGTGACTCTAACAGCTACCTTTGGCCCTAGTTGCGCAACATCGACCCCCATAGCACAGCTCATGCATTGCATATTTTGTAGTTGCATCTACTTCTATTGCAACTTCTTCTGTCGTAGCCTCTTCCATCGTACCACCTGTGTCCATCGCGCAGCCTTTTGACTGTATTTTCCTCTTCTTCGGGTAGTGTAGTTAGTCCCGCTCTCCCTTGCAACTTCCTGGAGTGCTAAGACTGTCCTGCTACCATATAGTTGTTGCGTAGGGGCAGGATCCCCTCTATACAACTTCAGTCGACTTCCATTCACCCTTCTCGGGAACAATTCACCACTCAACTTCGCGAGATGAACTGCGCCACAATCCATGGTTTATTTGACTACGTAGGGTCCCAACCAGTGCATTTGGAATTTACTCGAAAATTTTGTGAATTTAATATCATAGAGAATAACCAAATCATCGACCTTAAACGTGTGTAGCTTAATATTCCTATCATGCTAGGCCTTCTCACATTCCTTTCGTACTTGCTGGTAAAATCCTACAAGAAATCGGTCTTCTTCCAACTACATCAACTGTGTGATTCATTCCTCCAAGGTCTTGTGATCTATCATCTATGTCAAAGCCGCAATTCACAAGCTCAGAAAAATATATTCCATAGGCATCACCGCCTCGATCCCATAGACCAATCTGAATGAGGTTTGTCCTGTCAAATTCTTGCATGTTGTCTTATATGCCCATAGAACTGTCGGGATGCATATATCCCAATCATTTCTCTTCGTGTTACAAACCTTTTTCAATGCATTCTCTAGAATCTTATTGAATGCTTCCACTGTACCATTGGCTTGGGGGTGATAGGGTGTACTCTTCTATTTGTATACATGGAATTCTTCGAGCATCGCACTGATTGTTTCATTCAGGAAATGCATACCCCCATCACTCATCAATACTTTAGGGCACTCAAACCGCATTAAGAAATATTCAAATAGGAACTTCATACTAGTAGCAGTAGTACAATCCTTCATTGTTTGCACTTCTACCCTTTTGGTTAAGTACTCTGTCGCAGTAATAATGTACCATGTGCCTAAGTTACTTCCTCGTGGCTAGATTGGTCCTACAAATTCAATTCCCCATTTGTCAAATACTTGGAGCAAAACCTGAGGGTTTAGGGGCAATTCATCTCTGTTCAAAGGATTTCCTATCCTTTTACAAGCATCACATGCTTTACAAAATGCCTTAGAATCTTTATGCATTGTCGGCCACCATAACCCTGTGTGCAAAATCTTCTGTGTGGTCACTCAACCTACATAGTGTCCTCTTGCCACTCCTCCATGTGCCTCGACAAGGATACTAGCGTGCTCAAACTCTGGTACATATCGGTGTAATATCTAATATGTCCCCATCTTATACAAATGTCCTACAACAATAGAAAAATTAGCAGCACGGAGCACCATTTCCTTCTTCCGCTGAGTAGAATGCCCTTCCAGAGTTGTTCTAGTAGTCAGAAATTGAATTATATATGCAAAATGATCATCATCCATGTGCACAGCAAAGAGATCTGCATCCGACAATCCTTCCTCCAAACTAGTTGGTTCTTTAGCTGTTTCGATCCTGGATAGGTGGTCTGGTCTTGCATTCATCCTTTCAAGTTTCATAATTACTTCAAAATCATATTCTTGAAACAACAAAAACCACCAACAAATTCCCCCCCCCCCCCCCCCTCCCCAAAACACAAGCTTATTGACAAGGTATTTGAGAGAGAAGTGATCCGTGTACATTTTGAAATGTGTGCCCAACAAATAATTCTAAAAATTCTACAACACATAGAACATCACCAGCCCTTCATTCTTTGTAGTGGAGTAATTATTTTTAGCCTTTGACAGTTTCCTTCTTACGAAGCTATCGAATGATCAATTTCTTCCTCTCCTGCTTGGGTCAATACCACACCTAGCGCAATGCAAGATGCATCCACAAAGGCACACAAAATATACATTTTTTCAAGGTCAGTGCGATCTAGTATCTACGACATGTATCCAGCATGAGGTGCAAACTTGCAACATGGTGCTTTACCAATCCAAACATAGTCCAGTCATCAAAATATACCTCCAAGAATTTATGAATTAATTCTTTGAACACCGCAATCACTACCCCGGAGAGGATTGGAGGCATGTTCGTCAATATGAATGGCATCACTGTATACTAAAAGCAACTCCACTCAGTCGCAAAGGTTGTCTTGTTTCAGTCCTCTGGTGCGATCATAATATGATGGTACACTAAGAACCCATCAGTGAACGAATAAGCCTCCTGTCCACCAACATTCTCCAATACTTCATCTGTAAACGGTGTTGGGAACGGATCATGCACACATGCATCGTTCAACTTTCTAAGATCTACACATATTCTGATTTCCCCTACTATTTATTTTCCTGGACAACCATTGGGCTCACCTAATCGAATTCTTCTATTGGTTCCATAATTCCGGCCTCCAACATCTTATCAAGCTCTTTACGCACATTTTCTTTATACTTTGGATTGAGCCGATAAGGTCTCTTCTTGATTCATATCTCAAAGTAATTTTTGTTACACCCAAATCTCTGACAATACCTTTCAGATCAGAGAAATTTGTTGTGAATAGATCCTGGTATTCGCACAGTCGTTTAGCTACCTTATCAACTATATCTTCATCCTAATAGTCTCCTATCCTTGCAAAATTAGGCTCTGTGTCAGATCCAATATTTACTTGTTGGGATTTTAGTGGTCTTGTTACATCAGGTAAATTCTCTATCCAAGGTCCCTCAACTCCACTTTGTCCCTTTGATTCTAGAATGTTAATATTTCAGGGATCTTCGTCTTCCTCCTCAGTAGTCACATTATAACATTCTAGCGCATGGCACAACTGTTTAATCCAATCTGGCTAAGTCCATTCTAACGGTTCCTTAGGTGTCCTAAAGATAGCTTCTTTTATCTCCTAAAGTGCTTCATCAATGCATTTGAACCCATCCTCAAAGTTGAATGTCAATAAAAATATTTCTCTTTAGATATCCCATTCAGTTTTCCCATGGCAAAGCTCTATTTCCAAATACTAGTTCATTGGGATTGTATATAAGGTATGGAAGAAGATGTACACCCATTATGATTGTGGCTATGTTCCCCATGCTCTAGTCCATCGCACCAAATGTGCACAAGGATCATATTTCCCATTATACTTCTCAGTCATCCTAGTATTAGCATATCCAAACATTTATTTCATCATCCTTCTATATTCCTTCCAACCTGTGAAGTTCTCTTTGTGTGTACCCCACCAACGGGCAGGTATAGCGCATAGTGCCTGTTGGAAATAACACTGAGAGGGGGGGGGGGGGTGAATTAGTATTATCTAATCAATTAAAAAATTTTCAATTTCATACTCAGATTCATATACGCTAATTTAGTTAAGTATACCCGCGTATATACGCGACTGTGTCTATTGCAACTAGCGTATAACCATTAAACCCATGATTCAGTTATGTGATCTTCAATGGATGCATCAGAACATTATTAGCCATATTAACAGTCAACAGTAGCAGTAAGACAGATAGATCAACACACATAAGCAACACACATGAACACCATGATATAAGGTGGAAACCCAATGTGAGTGAAAACCACCTGCTGCAATTCGTTTCTATCTTCCTTTATTAAGAAACTTCTTTTACAATGTACTGGTGCAGTCCTTTACCAGCACGAAGGCTACAACCCGCAGAAGGCTACAACCTTCTCTCGTTCTCCAGACTCTCCTAGAAGGGAGCTCCAACCCCCTTTGCTCTTGTACTAGCTAAGATACTAGTACGTAGGTGACGACCTAAAATCTTCTCTCCTCCAGGTACCACGTTTCATACATTTTCAGACTGGATACTCCTGAAGCACAACACTATAATCTGAAGGCCACGTTTCATCAAATTTTCGTACTGGACCCATAACTATCATTGAAGCTCAAAAAAATCACTACTACCATCATCAATCTCTGAATCACTGAAACACTGAAACCCTGTCAATCAACACAGTCACAGAACTCTGCAAAATCAGAACCAACTGTATCATCAAAAACATGCATCAGAGTGCATACGCTACTTGGAAGTGCTGAATCTGCGTGTATACACAACTTCATCAAGGTGAACCAACGTATATGTCATTAATTACTTATTCATAACTTCTCTACACTTCCTGACTTCAGACATAACCAGATCATTACATATACAAGGATAATATATGTGTTATCACCCAGATCTAGTCCATTGGATCACATAAATATGATTCATTATGATCTTGATCCATATTAGTTCTCATCCATCAAGACACAATCATCCAACCAAGATATGCATAATACTGACACCATTAAACAGTCATCAGAACTCATCAACAGCCAAAACCACCTGTAACTTTAGACATCATAGCTCAAATGGTATACGCTACTATGATGAATCAATCCCATGTACATACACGCTTTTTCCAACGCCAACCCGCGTACAGATCTAAAAATATTTTCTTATAACTTTGCAGCTGTACCAAACATCAGTCATACTCATAGCATTTATATTACATGCGTTAGTATGCAGATCTAGAATAAGCATAATCAACCATATAAAGATAGTTCATTTCAAACCATTTGATCCCGATCTCTCCTTAGATCTTGTTCTCCATCAACCGGTGAGATCCCTCCTTAGTTCAGATCAAGCAATGCATCATCAACCCATAACCTGCATACAGGATCTCATACTTCATCAGGTATTCAAGACTTTCTGAATACCTTTGCCTAATGATCTTCCTCTCCTTTTATAGTCTTAGGCCTTGCTCAATAGCACGGACCAAAACCATAATAAAATAATACCATCAACCCAATACTTGGGATCAACACTTATCGGTGCAATACCACGGACCAAAAATAAGCTTTCTGACATGTATGTGCTTTTCCGTGCATGAAACTGCATGTATACCCTACTTGGTATATAGCGAAGCTGCGTATACGCGACTTGGTATATAGTGAACTTGCGTATACCTGTGTATACCCTACTTCGTATATAGCGAACCTGCATATACGCGACTTGGTATATAGTGAACCTGCGTGTATACCCTACTTGGTATATAGTGAACCTGCGTATATACTCTTCTTTCTTCATTCTTTGTAGTATGATCATCATTTCTTTGCTACTGATCTGCTGCACTATGATCTACCATCTGTGTGATTTGCCATCAAGGACAACACTTGTCTCATAATGCCAACAATCTCCCCCTTTGGACTTGATGGCAAAGCTAACTTGTCATAGTTAGAACTTGATCTTCTTATTCCTTTGAGCTGTCCTGCATCCCATGCATTTAGTCACATCTGTAGATTGATCTAGTTATATGTAAGTGAGATGTTCTTCTATGAGATGGTTGCCATCAAGTACAACACATGCATCATAATGCCAACAATCCCCCCCTTTGGACTTGATGGCAACAACACCAAATCACTCTCCCCCTTTGACATCAAGGGCAAAGGGCGAACCAAGATATTCTCTTTCCAAGATAAACATTCCACTGTCCATACTCCCCCTGAGCACCTGCTGAACTCTCTGAATGAGCTCCCCCTTTGTATATGCCAAGGTGTACCAATCTGTCCATGCTCCCCCTGAGTACATGCTGAGTCTCTACACTGCTGAAGTGTTCTATTCATGCTCCCCCTGACTGTAGGCAAGATCTGCAAAAATATGTTCTTCAAGAAGAACATGACTCTAAATGACCTTCCTATCATCAAAGAATCGTACATACATCCATCTCTCAACCAAGTGAGGATATACAAAAATTGACTCATCCACCCAACCAAGTGGGGATACATCAAAGTTTACACATGATAAAACAAGAACATTACATCTTCATCCCAAGCATAGTGGGGAAACCAATATAGGCCGTTACATGACCTTGATAATAAAAGAAATACATGACATAAAGACCAATTATCAAGAACAAGACTTATGAAAGTCACCAATAACTGATAGCAGCAGCATCTGTCAATCACCATTCAGATCAACAACCAAGATTTCCTTTTGTTCTTCCTCTACCTCTGTTCCACCTGAAACCAACAACAGTTGTGAACTAGAACCAAAAGCTTCTAAGATAATGCCAACAATGCATTATTAGAATTTAATCTGCTCCCCCTGAACTTGTGCCAGATAGTCTCTGATCATGCATATATCAGCAACAAGCATCAAGACATCATCATCATCAAGCTAGGATCAAAACACTTCTAGACATCTTACAAGTATAAAAACATTTCCACACATCCTCAGCAGACTGTAAGTATTAACCAATAGAGAAAATAATGGACTGAATCATATCAGATCCTTTTTCTGGGCCTGTCCCCACTGCTTTTCCTCAGACTGACATATACGCAACTTTGCAGTGTCTAACTCGCGTATATACGCGACTTCCCTTTATGGAACTTGCGTATGAGATTCAGGATACTGAAGTTTTATACTTTCAGCTCCCTCTGAGTCTTTTATGTCTGTGTTGTGTTGTATCTGAGTACATTGTGCTGTGCCACATCTTTTTGACTGTACTTCCTTCTTCTTCCATATCTTCAAGTGTGATGATGTTTTCTTCTTTTGGTGTGATGTCTGTTCTTTGTTCCTGCATTCCTTTTCTATATGTCCAAGCTTGTTACATGCATAGCATCTTACATGTTTCATATTCCTCCTATAGCAATCAGCAGCTTTGTGACCAAACATATTGCAAGAAAAACAATATCCATTAAAGTACCTGGAATGTGATGATCTTTTTATGTGATGATCTTGAACCATTCTTCTTCTACATCTAGCTGCAACATGTCCAAGTTATGACATTCATAGCATTCAATATTATTCATCTGAGTAAATGGCTGACTATTACTTCCATAGATAGGAGTAAAAGATTTTCTTTGAAGAATCTCTTTCCTTGATTGTTGACCTCTCATCTCTCTTATCTCCTTGTTGATCATTTTAGATTTCTCTTTAGAGTTCCTTGCCTCACCTTGTGAACTAGATTCACCTTCAATAGATTCATGAAAACCAAGACCAGTCTTGATAGCAGGAGACCCTTGACTACTAAGAATATCATCCAAGGCTTTATTACTATCTTGAAATCGTAACAGTTTATCCTTTTCTTCTAATTTACCTTTCAATATATTTACCTCAACTTGAAGTTGTTCTTCCTTTTCTAGACATTTCTTCTTCATGTCTTCTTCAGCTTTCCTTCCTTCTTCCAACTGATGCCTCAGGTTGAGAATCTCTTTTTCTTGTTCTTCATTCACATCCTGCTGCATTTGACGAATTCTGAAGGCACATTCCAGCTGAGATTTTAAGCTGATAACTTCGTTTTCCTGTTTTTCAATAGCTTGGAGTATATCTTTATTATGCTTCTTTATTTCTTCAAGTTCTTCCTTTAGCGAGAGGGTCGTAGCTTCAAAACTTTCATAATAACTGGATCGATCTTTGAGCTCCTTGATTGTTGTGTTCTTTTCAATGACTTCATTTCTTAGAGATGTTACTTCATCCTGCAACTTTTAATATTTGTCCTTGAATAACTCTCGTTGAGTCTTTAGTCTAGTAGCAGCTTCTTTGAAGGCACCATCCTTTATGTTCAAAAGTTCTTCTTGAGTTCTAATTTTGTTTGTCAGACTTTTAAATTCTGCCTCTATTTGATATCTTTCTTCTTCACCCATAAGAGAAAATTCAATTGTTTCGCTATCACTTTCATCTTTTCCAAATGGATAGATAGCTGGAACATTAGAGGATAGCAAATTCATACCTGATAGTTCATCTTCATTCTGAAATGATTCTGAATCTGATTCTGAATCTGAAGAGCTTCTTACACCTAGTTCTCAATCGATTCTCCCACTATCATAGTTCTTTTGAGATGTCTTCTTCTTCTTAGGTGCTTTCTTCCTAAGCTTCTTTCCCATAGTTCCACGGATCTCCTTCAAGAGATCAAGCTTCTAGCAAAGGACGTGCTCTGATACCAATTGTTGGAAATAATACTGAGAGGGGGGGGGGGGGTGAATCAGTATTATCTAATCAATTAAAACTTTTTCAATTTCATACTCAGATTCATATACGCTACTTCAGTTCAGTATACCCGTGTATATACACGACTGTGTCTATTGCAACTAGCGTATAACCATTAAACCCATGATTCAGTTATGTGATCTTCAATGGATGCATCAGAACATTATTAGCCATATTAACAGTCAACAGTAGCAGTAAGATAGATAGATCAACACACATAAGCAACACACATGAACACCATGATATAAGGTGGAAACCTAATGTGGGTGAAAACCACCTGCTGCAATTCGTTTCTATCTTCCTTTATTAAGAAACTTCTTTTACAATGTACTGGTGCAGTCCTTTACCAACACGCAGGCTACAACCTGCAGAAGGCTACAACCTTCTCTCGTTCTCCAGACTCTCCTGGAAGGGAGCTCCAACCCCCTTTTCTCTTGTACTAGCTAAGATACTAGTACGTAGGCACTGGCCTACAATCTTCTCTCCTCCAGGTACCACGTTTCATACATTTTCAGACTGGATACTCCTGAAGCACAACACTATAATCTGAAGGCCGCGTTTCATCAAATTTTCATACTGGACCCATAACTATCATTGAAGCTCAAAACAATCACTACTACCATCATCAATCTCTGAATCACTGAAACATTGAAACCCTGTCAATCAACACAGTCATAGAACTCTGCAAAATCAGAACCAACTGTATCATCAAAAACATGCATCAGAGTGCATACGCTACTTGGAAGTGTTGAATCTGCATGTATACGCAACTTCATCAAGGTGAACCAATGTATATGTCATTAATTACTTATTCATAACTTCTCTACACTTCCTGACTTCAGACATAACCAGATCATTACATATACAAGGATAATATATGTGTTATCACCCAGATCTAGTCCATTGGATCACATAAATATGAGTCATTATGATCTTGATCCATATTAGTTCTCATCCAACACATTCATCCAACCAAGATATGCAGAATAATGACACCATTAAACAGTCATCAGAACTCATCAACAGTCAGAACCACCTGTAACTTTAGACATCATAGCTCAAATGGTATACGTTACTATGATGAATCAATCTTGTGTACAT
Organism: Pinus tabuliformis; assembly: GCA_031772625.1. Taxonomy (NCBI): domain Eukaryota; kingdom Viridiplantae; phylum Streptophyta; class Pinopsida; order Pinales; family Pinaceae; genus Pinus; species Pinus tabuliformis. The sequence goes on along the minus strand of CM062814.1, from coordinate 442,198,631 downwards.
ACGTGCTTTTTCCAATGCCAACCCGCGTACAGATCTAAAAATATTTTCTTATAACTTTGCAGTTGTACCAGACATCAGTCATACTCATAACATTTATATTACATGCGTTAGTATGTAGATCTAGAATAAGCATAATCAACCATATAAAGATAGTTCATTTCAAACCATTTGATCCCGATCTCTCCTTAGATCTTGTTCTCCATCAATCGGTGAGATCCCTCCTTAGTTCAGATCAAGCAATGCATCATCAACCAATAACTTGCATACAGGATCTCATACTTCATCAAATATTCAAGACTTTCTGAATACCTTTGCCTAATGATCTTCCTCTCCTTTTATAGTATTAGGCCTTGCTCAATACCACGGACCCAAAAATAAGCTTTCCGACATGTACGTGCTTTTCCGTGCATGAAACTGCGTGTATACCCTACTTGGTATATAGCGAAGCTGCGTATAAGTGACTTGGTATATAGTGAACCTGCGTATACCTGTGTGTATACCCTACTTGGTATATAGCGAACCTGCGTACACGCGACTTGGTATATAGTGAACCTACGTGTATACCCTACTTGGTATATAGTGAACCTGCGTATATACTCTTCTTTCTTCATTCTTTGTAGTCTGATCATCAATTCTTTGCTACTGATCTGCTGCACTATGATTTACCATCTGTGTGAGTTGCCATCAAGGACAACACTTGTCTCATAATGCCAACAATCTCCCCCTTTGGACTTGATGGCAAAGCTAACTTGTCATACTTAGAACTTGATCTTCTTATTCCTTTGAGCTTTCCTACATCCCATGCATTTAGTCACATCTATAGATTGATCTAGTTATATGTAAGTGAGATGTTCTTCTATGAGAGGGTTGCCATCAAGTACAACACATGCATCATAATGCCAACAGTGCCAATTCAAGTGCTTGTAAGCAATGTTCTTCAGACACTTCCCTTTCAAACTCATCCAAAAACAAATCAACATCAGTCCAACCATCATAATGTGGAATCTTTCATACATCAATTGAGACACACCGCAGTGATTTTGTCATCCTATTGCATCGGAGTGTAGATACTTCCTGCAACCCATTCTACCAATGCTCGAGCTCTTCATCCAAGTCTGAGGTATAGTAACTATCCCTATCCCATGAAATTTTTCCATCGGCCATATGATTGATCCAATCTTCGTCTCACACCATGATCTTGTATATCTAATTGAGATCATCATCATCCTCCACAAATTCATGAACAGGTTCAGTATAGCGTGCTCCTTATAGCAACACTATAACTCTGAGAAGCTTCCTTTCAAAATTCATCTACTGCTTCTTGAAGTTGATTATCATGTCCGTGTCAAAAGCCCAATCAATTCCTAGTAGCACAGGATAGGAATTATTGTCATCTACTATCTCTATTACTTCAAAATCCTCTAGAGCACTTGCTCCTTCAATATCTACCATCACACCATATAATTGCCCCATCGGAATAGTCTTCTGTTGATTAGCCATGTGCAGTTGTATAGGAGACCATTGTAGCGCAGGTCTCTCCATCCTTTCCCATGTCTGCTTTGGAATCACATTCACATCATAACCCAAATCTAGGATGACTTGTTCCATTTCATATTCTCCTATCTGCGCGGTCAACCTTATATCACACCCTGTCCACTTCTTATGCTTACCAAGTTTCCTCACAACACATTATTATCAAGGAACCTTAATCTTATCCACACACTTATCTATTAGCTCTTGGAGTCCTACTGCCTTCATTTCACGCAACAACTTCATATAGGATTTTAGTAAAGTGGCTAACAGTGAAGGATCTATGCCCTACGTCATACTAGTTTCCACTAGATTCTCCTTACTTCCTAAGGTGGAGGCCTCTACGAAGCTCTTATTTGCTTCCATGAAGGTATCTTTAGCTTTATTAAGGTCAATATCTACTTCTTTCACGATAGTCTTATGTACCCAACCTTCTCCCTCAGGCTGCTTTCCCTTGCCTTCTCCTATGGCCATACCACTTCTTGTCACTATATTTATACTATGATCTTCTTCACGAGGCTCCGCCCTCATCATTTGGATATTTTGCATAGGCTACTGGGGATGCGTCTTCTATTCTTACATATTTTCTATAAGGATTGGGAAATATTCTATCACATGGTCAAATTGTCTACAGTATTGACATGATGGATGTGTGTGGTTCTGATAGTCACGCGCAAAATGTCCAGCTTCGCCATAGTTATAGAAAATAGCCTGGCCACGACCCTGCCAGCCCCTCCTCCTCTTCCTCTTCCATGACCTTGGAATCCTCCACGCGCTGCACCTGTGCCCTGCTCTTGAGGTCGACTTTCTACCTACATTCGGTAGGTAGGGGTCCTATCCATCATGAGTTCATAACTTTGACAATGATGTTCATCATGACCTGCAAACATGTAGAAGTTGCAAAAAAACTATTAGGGGTCTGAACAGACTTCTGTAGTAAATGGAAATTATCTATTACATGATGTCTAATAACCTAATAAATAGCGCACCATGGCACATCTCTTATGCTTGGCCCAACTGTATTTTCTTGCTTCAGAGGGACATGAACCCCTCCTATAAGGTAATTCTTATTGTTGGCTTAGTGGGGCTTGACCCATGTTCAGAAGTGATTTAGCCAAGCCCAACACTTATAAACTAGACAATGGTCCTTATCGTGACCATGGCCCTTACATTTCAAGCACCAAACTTCCACGCAAACCTTAAGTTGTGCCTCCTTTCCTTACTTCAAGCTCTATAATTCCAAGTGCAGGCTTTCCAACTGCAAGTGAATCTGTTGTACTCCAATGTTTGTATCTTGTATTGGTGAAGCTTCTAACCTCATCATGATCTCTACCACCTATGCTTGGGTTTCTATCTTTTGTTGTGATAGCGGCAATATTAAGTGTGGTAAGAGTGACACAATATACCAATCCCAATGTTGGGAATTTGTACCAACCATATTGGCCTGCCTGATCAGGTATTTCAACCTCTAATCAAAATCCCAGGATGAATCAATTACATTTTTTTGAATTTCTTTGAACTTAGTTACCAACTGCACCTCTGACTTAGGATTTCTAAATTCCTTATTTAGTGCTTGCTGGGTTTCTGCTAATGTCACATTGGGGTTATCAGTGCAGTACTTGATGTACCATGTCAATGCTTGGTCTTGTAAGGTCATGACTAGATGCACTTTCTTGATGTTATCATCTGTAATCTATTGTGTTGTCCAAACAACACTTGCAACGAACTAGAACTGTTCGGGGTCTTCACTCCCTACCCCTTTAAAAATTGACATGTTCATTGAGTTTGCAATGTTAAATGGTGGAGGTGGAGGTGGAGTGGAAGGATGAGGTATTCGATGGATACCCTACCTAATCAATTGTATCGCACTATCGGGTGTACTTAGGGTTATCCCTTCATTATCACTCAAAGGGGATCTGATCAGTGCACTATACTAAGAGCTTGATTCTCTGTTCCTTCTGAAAGGTTTTCCACTTTACGTAGTCCCAAACATCAAGGTAATGGAATAACCCTTTTTTCACATAACAACATCTTAATCCAAGTTTTCAAAGATCGTAAGTACTTACCTCACAGTCCCTTGAATAGTCTGCACTCTGCTTCATTGTAACTGACAGTTGTATCAATCACGAATTCAATCACAAATGCTCCAAGTGTTTGGTCAATCCAGTGGTCAACGACCCATGCGATGTTGTTTTCTGAAGCTTCCAAGCGCCTCACCAACTCTAGAGTACACACAGTAGGGCCTTCAAATCTCCACATACCTCTATTGTCCACCAATCTATACAGCCACTCATCAGTTCACTAGGGAAAAAATAGAAAAAGTTCTCAGTTTCATCTAAGTATCTACTCAACCACTACTCCTTGGATAACTATGGATTTTTGTTCTCCTGAGTTGCAAACATGTGTTCCTTTCAATCGAGCCACTTCTCAATTTCTTTATTTGTAGGGAACCATTTATTCGACATCATACATTCCTTAGATTGATCCTGGTCATGACAATGGAACCATTTGTTGGCTTAAGGGGTCCTGACCCAAGTTCAGAGTTATTTGCACCAACCAACAAAACCCTAACTACTGGCCCTTTTGGCAACAACCTACATAGCGCAGGTTGTAGTCTCACTTGAAGCAATATTAGGGGATGCTAGAACTAGGTTTCTGCATCCAAAGGCCTATGTGATGGTCTTTCAAAGGTTTTTATAGCTTAGATCTTCCTTTGCACACATATATTCCTTCGACTGCCAACTACTGCAACTCTATCGAATTGAGCTTCATATCTTCGCGAAGGTACATGATCATACTTAACTTACATAAAAGGTATAGATTCACTAACAAATCATAAGCCTAGATCTGCCTTCACGTAGATCTACCCCCTTCTATCTAGTTAATTGCAACAGATCTATCTAATGCTTCGCAAAGGTAGTTAATTACTCTTATCATGCATAAATATTATAGATCCCACAGTTTTGTGCAGAAAATACACTTTAATTCATAGAAAATAGATCATTGAGAGAAGATGCATAAACTTAAACAGAGATAAGAAACAAGGCACATATGCAATAGAATCGATCCAAAATAGTCTTTATTAGATTTAGCATTTAGTTATAGACTCTTTCCACCCTATGCACCTAGCTATAGGGGCTCGCACACTCAGTTGTGGACTTACCAAGGTCTCCATGCACTCAACTACAGGAGCCTTCCCCTTTCGCCTATGTACCGGAAACAAACCTTTCTTGCCTTAGCACCTTTCCCTTACAATGATGTTCTATCCCCTGTTCTTCCCTTAAACTCGCTATTAATAAACTATATATAGCCTTTTCATTACAATATCATGGCCCGTAGATGATGGGCGAGTCTCAAAACTGACCTATCACCTACCCATACAAGGGACTAATGCCCCTTTCACTCTTACTTAGCTTCACGCTCCGCTTCCTCATTTCACAGATACTTTACATTATTTTACAAAAATATTACAAAACTATCAGAAATTGACCCTAGGGACCTATCCCAAAAAAATCCCATTGCTTTCAATTGGTGTGAAGGTTTGTTGGTGCACATGAAGTGTCAAATAACTAAGTGCAAGTCGGGGAATCTGAAATAATTTGGTTTTGGATCTATTTTGGTGGCATTCATCCTGGAAAATATGCCATTGTTCTGCTATCAATGGTTGGAAGTGGATCCACCAGCACCCAGAGATCCATGATTACTCATATGGGGAGAGTTCATTCCAAGCCATGGGGGCAGTCAATAGATGTCATTCCCTCAATAATTTTCGGATGGATGCATCAACAACTAATCATGGTTGATTATTGGGCATATGCAGGGACGGATTAACGAGGAGATCCAGATATTCCACTCTCTCCAGGGGCACAATGGACCAATTCAGGTAAAAAACTATTTTTGAAGTTTCTTGAAGTTTTTATCATTTTCTTTGTATATGTGTACTGATATTTGACTTATAATGTTGTGTAGATGTTGGACTAGAGAGACTTATATGGGTTTCTCCAATAGCCAGGTGAGTGGCACATCAGATTGAGGAGGCTCCTCCATATGTGGAGGGAGCAAACCCTATCATCGAGGTAGAGCACAACCTGGAAGTTTTAACCAAGAGGATTCCAGCATATGCCTCAATCGATGAGGTGCCATTACACTCCCAGATACACACTATAGGGGTTTTTACTAGACTGCGCCAATTGTCAGGCCGAGTCATTAGATTTGTCTCGTGCTATCATGAGCACCATGTGGACGAATAACCAACTTCTAGTTTATTTTCTACACTATATAGGCTTATAATGCAATGTGTCAGCAAATTTATTTTGTTATTTTGATGTCACAAACTCTTTTGAAAACACATTCTATATATATATATATATATATATATATATATATATATATATATATATATATATATATATATATATATATATATATATATATATATATATATATATATATATTCATGTTTTCCTATTTACCAAATCTGATATGTGATGTTTTAAGATTTACAAGTTTCAAAAATGACTATCTAACACATAATTAGCCAATTCATTTGTTAATGTGTTCATGCTTCTTGGAATGTGATGATAAGTAATAAAATCAAATTCTCGTTCCAATAAATGAACTTGCAATTGCATTCTCAAAATTTGAGGGTTTCTAATTAAATATTGTCCATTAAGCTGTAGCCCAATGAGAGCGATGAATCTAGTTTTACGATTAACTCTGTAATGCCAAGAACAATAGCTTTTTACAAAAGCTCAATGACCGCACTATATTCGGCAATGTTATTAGTCGTCAGAGCTAAACATATACCCTGTAAATTCACTAACTCACCATTAGGGCCTGTTGGGAATGGGATCTTCCAAAGGACAGTTTTGGGGCTAAAAGACCATGTTTTGGTCAAATTTTGTAATAAACTTGTAAAGACTCCACATTTTGTGGTCATGGAGTGCGAAGGTGTCATAAGTCATAAAGGGTTATTCACCCTTAGTTTTGTAAAGTGAAGTCGGTTGTAACAGATCTACCCATGGTCCGCGGACAATGGGATTGTATAAAAAGAGATAAGATCTAAGTAGTTAGGAGTCAGTTGATGATGAAGAAGTCTAAGAGAGTCATAGCTCTGAAATAAGAAGTCTAAGTTTCGGGTTGTAGCATAGCTAGAGGCTCTGCAGCTGACTGCGCAGAGGCCTAGAGTAGAAGTTCGCAGCTGAGTGTGCGAACCCCTGTAGCTGTGTGCACAAGGTGGATAGAGTCTATAATCACTTGGAAGATATCAATAAAGAGAAGTATTCTGCAATTTCTGTGTCTTTGTTCCAATTGATGCATCCTGTCGTTTTATGTACAAATTTCCTTTATAATGTTTATGTGATGCGTGAATGTGTATAATTATCTTGGATAACTGAACGCAAATAAGAATATTTGTTTACGTGATTCTAACTGTGAGTATATAATAAGATAAGTAAGATTCTTAAGATAAATGGAAAATTTGTGCAATACACTACCTTAGCAGTGCGAAAGTATCTAAACTAAAGGTTAGGGCTGTGCGAAGGTCAGTCATACCCTTTCATGGAGGTATCGAGGGAAGGAAGAAGGGGTTAGGTAGATAGAGTTTTAGTACTTAACGACCTATGCAAAGGAAAGAATAGAAGGAATAAACGACATCGCGACCATCTCAAGGTGCGAAAACTTGGTTCCAGTATCCCCCCATGCTGCTTTGGGTGAGACCTCGGTCTTCGCTCCACAGGCTGATGCTGAAAGGGCTAGTAGTGTAGGGATTTGTTTGGCTAACTAATGTTGAACCTGTGTTAGGCCACCTCAAGCCAAAAAATGGTTCCGTTACCGGGCCCATAATCTTCATAAGAGATGTGTGATGTCGTATCATTGGAATCCAACTAAGAAAGAGATTAGAGATTGGTTGGATCCACGAATTCGCGACGCAGGAGAATAGAAACCCATGACTAATAAAGGAACAGTGGTTGGACAAATACCTATATACAGAGATCTTTTTCTGTTGCTTTCCGATTGAGCTATATGAGTGGATCACAAAGCTAGCAGATAGCCAAGGAAGGTGGAAACTTGACGGTCCTATTGTTTGGACCCTGGATCATTGGCCCAATCGCATCATAGGGGGATTTCTAACTAAATTCACAGTCGACACGTCAGTCATCTACAGTGAGGCGGAGCGACGCTTTTTCAAAGGACCGCGAGGTAAGTACATGAAATATTTGAATACCTGGATTAAAATGTTATTGTGTGAAAAGCAAGTTATGAAGATACCTTGATGTTTGGGGTTACACGAAGCGGAAAACATTACAGAAGCGAAGGAAAAAAGGGTCCTAAATATAGCCCATTGATTTCACCTCCGCGAGGTGACGAAGAGGGAATAGCTCAGGTTTCTCTGTGAAGTGTTATTCAGTTAATAAGACAAGGATTCCCGCAAATACCACCTCCACCCGCACCACCTCCAACTTCACAACCATCACCTACAATTTCACCCATGCCACTTCCACCTCCACTGCAGTTCAGTATTGAAAATTTAGTGAAGCTGCCTTTGTTCAAAGGCTTGGGGAATGAGGACCTGGACCAATTCTGGTTCTTTGTAAAATATGTATGGGAAGCTCAGGGTGTTACCGATGCTAACATGAAGAAGGCGCCATTGGTTAGTGCTCTACAGGATCGTGCGCTAACCTGGTACATCAAGTACTCTAATGATAACCTGAATGCTGGAGTGGCAGACATCCAGACCATGCTGAACAAAGAATTCAGTAGGCCTAGATTTGAAGCACAATCTATTATGGGGTTCAAGGAAATCGTGATGAAACTAGGCAAGACACCTTGGGAATTAGATCAGAGGTTGAAGTGTAAGTTTCACAAAGCTAATATGAACTTAACAGATGGGCAACATCGTAAGTGGTTTATCGCTTTGCTACTGCAACACTTAAGGGTTGTGTTGTCACAATAGAAAATAATGACTCAAGTGGAGGCCTTGGAGATTGTAATGAGACTGCATGAAACCCTGATGCAAGATCCAAATCTGGGGGCTCAACAAATCCATGCACAATTGAAAAATCTTTGCCTTGAGATGCAAAGTTTGAAGCAGGATAGAATAGTCTGACCAGTGGTGCGCGGAGAGGTATGGTGTTTGAAATGAAAGAGTCAGGGGCATGACAAATACCATTGTCCAGTCTTTGCGAACTATATTGTAGGAGGAGGATCGATGCCTTTGAGGCCAGAAACTCAAGCAGGACCGAGCACGGGGCCTACATTGTGGTGCACTATATGCTAGGTAGCAGGGAAACATGCCATGGATAACTGTCATTTGCTGCAAAAATTTGTGTAGACATCACAAGAACTGTTTTGTAACTTTTTTAGGTCAGTAGGGCATGATGAACACAATTGCAGGAGTTATGAATTGATGATGGATAGAAATCCTGCCTATAGGGTTCACGCAGAAACATGGTCCCCTGACCAGAGTGCGAGGATGGTGCGGACAGGATTTTAGGGGTGTGGACGATGCCGAGGTGGAGGAGGACCTGGAAGTGGTCGAGGATAGTTGATCTGCTACAATTGCGGAGGACCAGGACATTATGCCCTCAATTACACTAATCCAACACGTCCGTCATGCAAGTATTACATTTTTTTTATCATGAAATGGAAGACTGTCCTACGCTGATAGCTAGGATACATGACAAAGGAGCGATACCACCTCCACCAACTCAGAACCTGTAGATGATGAGGTCTGAGCCACACGAAGAGGATCCAAACGCAAATATAGTGCTCTAAAGTAGAATCGCAACATGAGATGACAAGGGGAAACAACACGAAGATAGTACATGGGTTCGCAAAGCTCCAACGAAGGAGGCTGAGTTTGATTTGGATCACGCACGTGAAACATTCATGGAAGCTAAGAAGAGCTTCACTGAGGCCTCCACCTCAGGGAGCAAGGATAATCTTGATCAAGAGATGGACCCTTATATGCTTACAACTTTCTTGGAGACCTGTATAAAGTTACTGTGTGATAGTAAGGTTGTGAAGGGGTTACAAGAGCTCATAAACAGATGGGCCAAAACCGCTCCAGGTGAGCCGCATGTAGTACGAAAGATTGGTAAACATAAAAAAGGAATAGGACAAGAGATGAGACCGACCGCCTAGATAGGAGAGTACAAAATGGATCAGGCTATCTTGGACTTGGGGTCAGATGTGAACATCCTACCCATGGAAATTTTAGGGGAAAATTTTAGCCCATGGGCGAAATTTAAGGCGTTTTTCATTTTAGAGGGGCGGATTTTTTATAAAACACCCATTTCATATATTTAGCCCAACTTTTATTTAAAAATATATATATATTTTTTTCATTTTAGCCCAAAAAAAGGGGCGGATAAACTATGAAAAGACTCATTTGACCTGATTCGCCTGGTTTGGGAGGTTAAATTCCATTACAATCACCCCGATTTTCTGCTTTGCAATGTTAAATTTGTTTGCAATCACCCATTTTATGGTTCGGGAGGTGGTTTGGGAGGTTGTATTTGGTCCCAATCGCCTTGTTTTCAAATATAGTTTTCATCGATGGCAAGGGTGTAAATAAATAAAAATATAAATAAGGTGGAGGTATGGTAAATAAATAAAACATTTTTTTATAATTACTCCATAAGTCGCCTTATATTTAAGAACACGCAAGGGTGTAAATAAATAAAAATATTAATAAAGTGGAGGTATGATAAATAAATAAAACATATTTTTATACTTACTCCAAAGGTATGGTAAATAAATAAAAAGTATAAATAAACTAGAGGTATGGTAAATAAATACAACCTCTTTTAGTCCATAACCCTCTTTCTATCTAAGAAGGCTAAAAAAAGAGGTTTTATTTAAGCGAATCCTATGGTCCAAATACCATATTTATAAAAGAGGCATGGTAAATTAATAAAAATATAAATAAACTAGAGGTATGGTAAATAAATAAATAAATAATTATATTTACTCCATAAGTCACCTTATATTTACGAACACGCAAGGGTGTAAATAAATAAAAATACAAATAAAGTGGAGATATGATAAATAAATAAAACATCTTTTTATACTTATTCGAAAGGTATGGTAAATAAATAAAACTTCTTTTTGTATTTAGTCCATAACCCTCTTTCTATTTAAGGAGGCTAAAAAAAGAGGTTTTGTTTAAGTGAATCCTATGGGCCAAATACCATATTTATAAAAGAGGTATGGTAAATTAATAAAAATATAAATAAATGAGAGGTATGGTAAATAAATAAAACATTTTTTTATATTTACTCCATAAGTCACCTTATATTTACGAACACTCGAAAAATGTGTTATATTTAGGTGAAGCCTATGGGCCAAATACTACGGGCCAAATACCATGGGCCAAATTATTATTAATACCATGAAAAAAAACATTATTACCCCTAATATTAGTATTAATAAAAATAAAGGTGGCACATGGTATAACCCATGGTATTCACGTGGATTGTAGCCTATTTAAAGGGGGAATTAAACCATCATAGATCCATCTTTACTCCGGATCTACTAAGCACCGAGAGGGATCAAATATAGTGATATGAAAACTAGCATAGAGTGAAAAAATATTTGATCCCTCTCGAGGCTTGGTAGATCAAGAGTAAAAATGGATCTTGTAATTTAATGTCACTTAAACATTTTGACTCCATTAAAATAAAAAAATAAAAAATAAAAATCAATTATTAATTTTATTAATTTTTATAACTTACTAATAGTAGATTTATGATAACCCATGGTAATACCATGGTATTCATGTGGGCATAGACTATTTAAAGGGGAAATTCTATCAACTTAGATCCATCTTAATTCCGGATCTACCAAGTTCTGAGAGGGATAAATAGATTTCATCCCTCTAAGAGTGGTAGATGTGGAGTTAAGATGTATATAGGTTGGTTTTTATGATAATAAAGATAATAAATAGACTTGAGAAATTATATTGTAAAAAACATCTTAAGGTGAATGGTTAAAGCTACATTTAGTCACTTCACAAAATTTAGTAAAAAATACCAATATCTCCATTAATATTGGTTTTTCTGATTCAACAAAAAAAAATGATAACAATGAAATTTTATCACTTTTTCCACATCACCCTCGTAGAAGGGAAATGGTCGCTACCAATATTTCCCACCATTTTTCAAACATTTTCAATATGATATATCTTCGTGAAAAAGTTAAGGTACTGATGTTGGATTAGTTTTTTGAAAAATATGCTGGTTTGTACAACCTTTCATCTTCTCTCTTATTCTTAGTTGTAATGATCTATAGGGATTTTTGAAACATACGATGGTTTGTACAACCTTTCATCTTCTCTGTTATTCTTAGTTTGTCGTAATGATCTGTAGGGCTTGGGCCACTGCACCATATTGTCCTAAAAGATGGAAATTATGCACCAAAAAGGAAATTAATCCACATGTTACAACCCTGTTAAAAAATGCAAGACTTATGAAGGTAGTGAATTATGCTAATAAGCAATTTATATTGGGAGAGACGTAATTAAATTTTATTATTTAATTGAAGATTTCCAATTAAAATAATAATAAATCTACATTTATATATTTATATATTAATCGGAAGGCTTCTGACAATGGTCACTTCTTTCCATTAGATCACCTTCATGCCTTTGGGATACCTACTACTTTCTTATATTATATAGTTGGGGCTTGCTACTTGTTGGCGTGTTGAGGTAAACAAACTTGATGTGTTTTTTTTTTTTTTTTTTTTTTTATCTTGCAGTTGGAGTCTATGGAATAAGAAAGAAATTTGATTTGCATTTTCTCATCTTGATAGGTAAATGTTTGTAGATGAAGATTCCATATTAGCAAATCTGTCACAAGGAAATTTTGTATATTTTGTTGTTTCTCAGTATAAATTCAAGAAATTTTTATTTCTTTTAAACTCAACATTGGTTTCATTTAGGAGCAAAGAGTTGTCTCCATGTCTTCTTCATGCAAGAAAGTTGTATGGTCCAATGATCCTATCATATGACTATTGACAGTTAGCTTGCGGTACAAGGCTATCTTTGATGATGAAGCAGTAGTAGTAGCTTGGTGGTGGGGAAGATTTGGAAAGTTAAATCTTCATCAAATCCATGATTTTTATGTGGTTGGCCCTAACGAATAATGTTTTGACATGAGAGGTTCTATAAAATAGGGCAAGGTAGGATCGTGGAATTTGTACTCTATGCAAATGTGAAGGGGAAACAATAGACTACGTGCTGGTGTTCATTTGTATTTTTTCTCAGGAGGTATGGGGTGTTATTCTCCCCTTATTTGAGGATAGGGTACTTGGCAGGAGGCTTCCTTGTTGGACTGTTTTATGATATAGCACTAAAATAACATAGATCTTTTCCCTTGATTGCCTCTAGAGCCATTTGGATAGGAAAGAAGGAATATCAATGTTGTAGACAAGGAGATCCCTCCTTTTCAGGTACATCATCAAATGAAATGCCTATATGAAGGCATAAAAATGACTCCAAAGGTTAAAGTTCCAATGTGGGTTGCAATATGGAAGTTGATAAAACTTATCCATGGCCTTTCTTTGTTGGTGCTTTCCAAGGTGATATTATTGTTATATATATTATCTACGAATATGTGTGATATTATTGTTCTATATGTTATTTTCAATTCGAACCCAAGTCAACTTCTCCTGCATGTGTGATATTCTTGTTCTGTATATTATCTGTGATTCGAACCCAAGTCAGCAACGTGTAGGAGGCAAATTCAAACTGGTGCTACTTTTGGTGTCTTTCATGTCTACCTCTGCCAGAGAATTATCCACAATACATCAAGTTCTGGATTCACATGTCTCCTGATATTTGATTATTTTTCACATTTTGAAGTGGGCATAGAGGATAACTCTTGTTTCAGGTGCAAACATATTCATTGCACCTATGTTTGTTTCTTGTCACCTATGTTTACCTTAAAGTTTTTCATTTCCTTGTTGCTATGCACTGCATCAACCTCTATTATTCTACAATATTTGTTTGTTTAATGTTTTTCTATCATGCACGAGGAAATAGTGTTTCTCTTGTGAGGGTAAGAATGCAAGTGACAAGGGTTGATCATCTACAAAACTCTTCCTCAAATGAGTTAAATCCGGTAGGTTTTGAAGAGCATAATGATATAAAATCTTAAGAGCATATGATCTAGATGTTGAAGGTGGTGCTTCTGCATGAATTATAGTGCAAGGTGCAAGTTTAACCAAGAATATTAGTGTTAACAAAGGCCGAACTAAAGAGGATATGCTGAAGTAAATTGATGATGTTGACTTCAATGGATGCTTAATAAGAGTTGCAGTGAGAAAATATGGAACTCACCAGCATAAATACATTATTAGCTAAATACCTCATGCAAGGAAGAAGATGAAAGGGGTTATTACAGTGTTAATTGAACAAAAGAAGGAAATAGTTGATTGGTGTAAGGAGATACTTGAAATTGGCCATGACCGAGAGTTGATACAACTTAAGGCTAACGTTGCTCCACTTTGAGTCCATCCAAAGATGGATTTTGGGGAAATCAGGGTGTATAGGAGTTAAGAAAATATATCAAGAGCTAGAATTATGAACAATTCAAATCCTAAATAAAGACAAAGCTATGGATTTACACCCTAAAATTCTGACCAAGTTCTATTACACTCTATCCAAGACATACAAAGATCACTCATATAGTTTACAAAATATATATGCAATTGTGACGAATTTCCTTTCCAAGTTGGAAGGAATTGTGGCATGTGGATAAATGACAAGAGAATGAGTGAAAATGTGCCAAAGTGTTTCCTAACAACAACGTGGATAACTATATTTTGTTGTGCAATTACAATTGGTTTATCAATGTCTAGGCTATATTTGTTTTAGGAAAATAAAAATATGAAGAACCATGTCAAGGATTGTGAGTAAGGAATATCTGTGGTTGCACATCCTAATGCATGGATGACTAAATAATTATTTATGATTTGGCTATACCAATTTGTCACTTTTTACCTGGAGGCGTCTATCTTACAAACATATACTCATTAATTTTTTATGGCCATCACAACAACATAGTTTTACAAACCACGGAGGAAAACACGATAGGAATACATAGTGTTGGCACTGCTTATACATTACTCATAAGTTGCAACCCCTAGAAGTGCGTTCGGGCCTTTTAAGAATTATTTAAGGTTTGAGAGAATAAATTGGATGGAAAAGATCCCATGGAGAGAGGTAAAAAGGTTTAAAACATTTGAAATTGCTAGCATATCTATTGAAAGGACCTTGACACCCTCTAATATTAATGTGGAATGTAGGTGCAATGGAATTTGGCTAGTTAATTATGATTCTCTTACCAATGATGAGGTTTGCAGCCAAGTTTTTGAAATACCTGGTGATAAAGATGCAAAAGTTGTTATAAACATGTTGATTCTACCTCAAGGATGTTATCATCTATTAGGTGATGATGATGAACATGGAAGTGCTACTTAAGAATATGATGGAGCAATTCAAGAAACAATAGTAGTTTTTGGTGACAAAAACCACATACAAATTTTACAAATTCTAATCAAAATGAAATTTTTGAAATGAATATGATTGAATATAGTCGAGTGATGGGAAGAATTAATGAGCAATTTGCATTACCAAGCCAAGTGACCCTACATGAGTGGTTAGCGGAAGCCATGATGAATATGAATTGAAATTATATTTACAAAGACTAATGAAGAAATCCTTAACATGCCTTCATTTGTGCTGGACCATAAGGTGTTCAAGTGGTGGGGACCAGAGTTACATAAATATTTTATTGTTGGTCTATTAAACTCCATAATTCAAGGTAGGAACCATTTGTTTGTTGGGTAAGATACAACTATTCAGGTAATAGAAAGGAAGCTCAGTAAGTAATGGGGCCCTGTTTCATTTCCTACTTGCATAAAGCCTGCTTGAAGGGGAAGGACTCTAAGACAATGACTCAAAACAGAAGATTGCATCGTAAGACCATAGGTAAGGTTCATAGGTATGGGATTCCCTCGATTCAACACTTAATTACATGGTAGAATGACTTTCATAACTTATATATTTCTTGAAGAACAGAGTGTAATGACCAAATATCATATGGAAGGATGAACTACTTGAAGGTCGATGGCTCTAAAAGTACCCAGAGAGCAAATGAAAGTGTTTATAAATTGCCCTGGCAAATATAACAACTTCTCCTTACAATGAAGCCGCAAATTTTTAGAAGCAAAAAATTCCTTTGTCACAATTAGGTTGGCATTTGAGAAATTGGTCTAATATGGAATCAACAAGGTAGTGATGGAAAAACTCAAGGAAACAAAAGTTGGGAGAAAAGTAAAAAAAAAATTTTACAAACGTTAATCTCTCATAGCTTGACAAAAGTGGTAGAGAAAAGATTAATCTCTCCTACCTTGACAAAACTAGTGGTCAAGATCAACACCTACAAGAACTTTGTTATGGAATATTATCAAAACTAATAAAAGGATATGAAAGAGTGTACAGTGAGAACCTTGACAAACACGACCACTAAAACTTGCAACATTGTTTGTAGGAAAATAAAATTATGTTTCCTTTTGCCAAATATGTATGTTAGTATATTACAGTTTAATGAATATGTTTTCCTATTATCATATATGGTTTCATACTTTAAAAAAAACTCACCAAGACTTCACAATGATTTATTATTCAGTGAAAGAATTGCCAAGATCTTACAAGATTTTATAATTCAGTAAAAGATTCGCCATGACTTTACAAGATAATATAATCTGGTGAGAGATTCGCCAAAATAATTATATATACATATTATATTATTGATAAAATCGCCTCCCATTTTCCCTATGTATCATGTGGATTCACCCATTTATTATACATATAAATTTAGGGTGGTTCTTAAAATTTTCCCTGGTCCTACCGAAGCGGACTTGGGAATGGATGAGGAGACTTGTGTTGCAGTGGTCTCTAATTTAGCTAAGGATGCCGAATCAGTAGAAGATCATCCACATGGGGCGGTTGTAGGGGTGACCGTCAATATTGAGGGTGTGAGCATGCTGGTTGACTTTGAAGTAATAGAAATTGTAGATGAAAACAACCCCTATCCTGCACTCCTCGGAATTGATTAGGCTATTGATACGAATGGGGTAATTAACCTAAAGAAGCAAAATATGATATTCGAGAAGAAATTGCTCCGCATAATAGTACCCCTAGATCATACTGAAGGATCACGCTATATTGAACCAGTCCAAAATTATGAGAGTGATGGGATCATGAGAGTTCCTGCACCTCAAACTCTGATGAAGAACTAGAGCACTAGCAGAATTGGCTACATGAGGTGACTACACTGAGCTAAAACATGATGACTTGGTCCTTGCACTGTGTGTCATTAGAGGTAATAAATCTGCCTACTTATGATGGCCTAAATGATGTAGATATATTTCTAGATGGATTTAAGAGTGATGTACTAGAAAAGCAACGCTTCCAAGCATTGAACTGGGCACTACGCGCTACGCCCGCAAGGTGGTGGGGTACGCACAAGGGAAGCTTTGATGATTGGCATGAATGTAGTAGAATGATGAGGACATGCTTTGGGAAGCTGAAGATGTGAATGACAGACAAGTATGATGGGTAGGATGATCTGCGCGCACACTTGGCCAAATGGGCGCATGATTATGGAGAGAAGCCCCAGCCTAAATGGGTGCACTTGTTCTGTCACACCCTGGATGTCATCCCGATGAACTGGTATGTAGAAACAAAGCTTCTCCATGGTACAGGTGAATGGGATATTCTGTGTGAAGGATTCATCATGACATTCAATTTTGAATATGGGTTTCATAGTATTGATGAGGTGCTACAATAGGTGAAAGTAGAAATCTTTAGGATACCACAGGATCCTTTAGACTTGATTCAGCCTGAGTGGGCTACTCAATTGAGTCACAGACTAGAATGATATAATGTAACTGTTGAAGAAGGGGATGAGGATCCGCGAAAGATTAACATCTTGGAAACAGAGGGTCATCGCAAGGTTGAAGGTCTGCAGGTTGAGAATCCTGATATAACTGCGCCGCTGAAAACAAAACAGGTAAACATTGGTATCGAGGCAGAGCCCAAATTCGTGAAGGTTGGAGATTACTGGGATGACACAACAGTGAATAAGGTCACTGAATTGCTCCATGAATACGAGGATTTATTCCCTACCAAGTTTACAGATCTAAAAGGGATAATCAGGGGCCTAGGTGTTATGAAGATCATGTTGAAGCTCGACACGAAGCCGGTTAAGAAAAGACCTTACCGTATCAATCCGAAGCATAAGGAAAAGGTTTGCTTAGAGATAAACAAGATGCTCAAGGAAGGCATTATTGAGCTTATGGAAGAATCTAACTGGGTATATGAGAAGAAGAAGAAGAATTAAATAAGGATATGTGTGGATCTCCGAAAGATGAATGATGCTTGCGTACATGATCCTTTCCCGACTTCGTTCAGTGATGAAGTTTTGGACAATGTAGGTGGCCAGGAAGCATATTCCTTCACTGATGGGTTCTCGGGGTACCACCAAATCAAAATCATGCCTAAGGATAGGAGTCAGAGAACTTTTGAGACTAAACAGGGTTGTTTTTGGTACACTGTAATGATGTTTGGGTTGAAGAATGCGATTGTGATTTTCTCGCGCGTATTCGTTGTTGCGTTCAAAGAGTTTATTCATAAGTTCCTAGAAGTATAATTTGATGATTGGACTATGTTTCGGCTAGTAAAATGCCATGT
This sequence comes from Pinus tabuliformis, assembly GCA_031772625.1. Classification (NCBI taxonomy): domain Eukaryota; kingdom Viridiplantae; phylum Streptophyta; class Pinopsida; order Pinales; family Pinaceae; genus Pinus; species Pinus tabuliformis. The sequence goes on along the minus strand of CM062814.1, from coordinate 442,180,339 downwards.
AGAAAGCTTGCGCATGATGCTAGATACCTATCAAAGATACCAGATCACGCTCGATCTAAAGAAGTGTCTCTTTTGTGTTCCTTTTGGAACCCTACTGGGTCATGTGGTTTGCATACAGGGACTAATGGTAGACCCCGCAAAGATCGGGGTGATACTGAACTTGGAGGCGCCAAGGAGTGTGAAATAGTTGTTCGTTACCCTAGGACATATAGGATATTACAAAAATTTTATTGAAGGCTATGCCCAGATCGTCGCGCCTATGGAAAAATTGTTGAAGAAGGATGTCACATTCTGCTGGAATGAATATTGTAAGAAAAGCTTGGATTTATTGAAAGAAAAGATGGTCACCATGGTGATTTTAGTCTTCCCAGATTGGAAGAATGAGTTTCATGTACATGTCAATGTGTCGTGTATAGCGTTGGGAGTGGTACTAATAGGATGATGGAGAAGACTTGGACCATCCTATCGCGTTCGCAAGCTGAAGACTATCCAAAGCGGAGAAGAACTATTCCACCATTGAGCACGAAGGGTTAGATATGGTATACGTAGTCCAGAAGTTTAGAAACTATTTGTTGGGAGGCCATTTTAAGATGTATACAAATCACTCCGCACTAAAGTACTTGGTCAGTAAGCCTGTTTTGGTGGGGAGAATCTGCAGGTGGATTTTATTTTTCTAGGAATATGATTTTGTAGTTATTGTGAAGCTTGGATGACTGAATGCGACACTAGACCATCGGTCACACATCGAAATAGGGGAAGAGCCCATTTGGAGGAGGGATTGCTTGACATGCAACTATTTGCAGTGCATGTCGTGGATAGTAATTTTTAGGATATAATACACTTCCAAATGATAGGAACTGCCCCAGGAGGATACACCATCCAGTAGAAGAAGGAATTAGTGGTGTGCACGACAGATTTTTCTATCATTGTTGGGCATCTATACAAAATGGGGTCAGATGAGGTATTGCGACGATATGTACCTGAGTTTGAAAGAAGCAGCATCCTTGTAGATGCTCATGGGGGCACCGTGGGAGGACATTACGTAGGGAGAGTGACTACACAAAAGATTCTACGTGCAGGGTTATGGTGGCCAACCCTCCATCAAGACTCAAAAGCATATTGCAAGGTGTGTGATGTGTGTCAAAGAACTGGGAGGCCATCATGGAGGGATGACATGCCTTTGAATCCACAGATGATGTTGCAACCCTTTGAGAAATGGGCGATATATTTTGTGGGACCCATCTATCCCCAAGGAAAGATGGGAGTGAGGTACATTATCACTCCGACAGAGTATTTGACTCGTTGGGTGGAGGCAAAGCCTGTGAAGGATAGAATAGGAACAACTACTGCAAAGTTCCTCTTTGAGCATGCACTAACATGATTTGGCTGTCCAAATATCTTAATGAGCGATTGTGGTATGTACTTTCTGAATGAAATAATCAACGCGCTAATGGAGGAATTTCAGGTATGTCGCCAGAAAATCATGCCTTATCACTTGCAGGCTAATAGGAAAGTGGAATCATTCAATAAAGTGTTGGAGAACATGCTGACCAAGGTTTTCAATGCTCAGTGAAGTGATTGGGACCTACGCATATGTGCAATACTATGGGCTTATCAAACGACATGCAAGAAGTTGACTGGACAAACCCCCTTTAGGCTTGTCTATGGTGTTGAAGTGGTAATGCCTATGGAACATATTGTGCCTAGTCTATGCATAGTGGTGGTCACATGTATGATGGATCGTGGAGCCCTGGAGGAAAGGCTCACACAGCTAGATGAGATTGAGGAAGAAAGATTTCTAGCGAGATTTCACCAATAGGTCCAAAAGCAGCGCGAAAAAGCATGGCATGATCGACACATTAAGTTGTGCACCTTTAAGGTAAATGAACTGGTTTTGTTATATGATAGTATGTTTGATAAATTTCCAGGGAAATTCAGGATGCACTAGTTAGGGCCCTATGTCATTAAGGAGATTACCGATGGAGCAATGGTACAGCTAGTAAAATTGAATGGAGATCCCTTCCCAGGAAAGGTGAATGGCAATCAATTAGCTCCATACACCAGTGGTTCGGCCATGTGACTAGATGAAGGTAGCATAGTCTTAGCACTCCAGGCAGCTAAAAGGAGGCACGAGACTATAAACTACATTGCCTAGGTTAGGGAGTTGCTCAATTAGAGGATTGTGCGAAGCAAGGAAGTGTCACAGGGTTCGCGACAGCGCGAAGGGAGCTGCGTTACCCAAAGAGAAATCGTGTAGGTCATCCTAAAAGTGACCGTTAAGGTCATTGTTCATGATTTGACAGTTGAAAGGTAGCCAAATGGAGTGGGTGGCTAACATTTAAGACAAAATTTATGACTCAGATCCTTGAAAATCTGCCACCAATTTGGCATTAATGGACCAAATTGGGGGGGAACAGTCGGATTTGAATTCAAAATGCCCTATAAATTACAAGTGGTTGTCTAGCAAAAAACACTTGGCATTTTGAGAATTGAGTTGTTGAGATTTCAGGTGCACATGAATCGCAAGCACTATGAGCTTCTGATCGCTAGTAAAATATTTGACATTGCCAAAGGAAACACAGGAGTTCTTGTATAAAATCATGTTGGCACCCACAAAAGTTAGAGATACTGAAGTAGAAGAATTAGTGTCAGAAGTTGAGATGGAGGCAGAAGTAGCCGCTTGAGAGGTTGACAAGGTGCTCTCTGAAGTCCTTGAATCACCGAGAACGCAAAGACTGAAGCCGACCCCAACTAAAGAGATAGTGAAGAATAAAAAGGGAAAGTAGCCTTCCCTACCGGCATGTGCATCGGCAAGGAGAAACCCACAAAAACCCACCACAAAGGAGAAAGGCAAGGCCATAAATTTGGAGCTGAACGAGGAAGACATTGAAGACATCCCGATGGACAATGAGGATGTGGGAGTCGAAGTAGGGGAGGTTGAAACCTAGTGTACGGACCCTATTACTCAGTTGCTGGAGTATGTCCCTCTGCACAAGCCTATGAACAAGGTACGAAAGGACATCTATGAGAGTAAGACTCCACTGTAAACCCCTCTGTTGCTAGACAAAATTGTTTTCGACGGACTGCGCTTGGCACGAGTGCCATTGCTGAAACTTGAAGACTAGGACTTGGACGATCACGAGAAGTTCCCACAACTATCAACCAAGTAGCTGATGCACTGTATCATTGATATAAACTCTGGAACGAGCACATTGGAGCCATGGAGGTGGCTCCAAGGAGTAGACAAGGAAAGGTTGCTCAACCTGCTCTGGGTGCCACACTAGAACCACACCCTGGTGATAGTTTTGTCATCAAGCAGCTGATGTGCTTGGTGCATGATGGGTGTCTGTGGCTGGAGGAGCCAATACACATAACAGATAGATTGATTCATAGGATAACATGATTGTTGTATATGGGTGAGAATCCCACCAAGATATTTGGTAGAAAAGGTGGCGAACAGGCTCTCATAGAATCCATGAAAAAAAAATTAAATTGGTGAAGAAGTCACGCAGATATTCTATATCTAGCATCTGTGACCCTGCTGTGAAGGTAGCCATGCAGATCCTCATAGGGAAAGTGATGAGGAAGTGCTGCACCAATGAGGTGTCGACGCCTATCGTCATGCTAGTAGCACAGTGTGCTGAAGGAGTCTAGTTCAACTGGTCAGACTACCTTCGCGGAGAGTTCCTCGAAAACTACTGCGAAGCAAAGGAGCTCAACAAGACATTCCACTATGTGTGGCTCTTGCTGTCAATTGTTCTAGTAGCATGGGAGTTGCTAGAGGACAGCCAGTTCCCTTTAGTTGTGCCAGACCTCCCAGAAGAAGTGAAGTATGCTTCGCTGTGGGCGACCAAGGACGTGTAGCGAGTCAGGGACAACAAGATCTTTTGGATCTTGATGGAGATGAACATATAGATGGCCATCAACTACAAACCACGATTGTGGCCTAAGATGTACACCAACCTGCAGGAATATTCCAAATTTAAAGCAGACTTCCATCGAGTATCCATCAGGGCGTGGAAGAACCCTGCGCAGAAATGGTATGACTTGCCATATCTGGCAATGGATGATGCCATTAATAAGGTGCTTGATCAATGGCCAACAGAGTGGCGCACTACCACAGACATGGCGGTGGGCAGGAGCAAGTATGCTGCACAGAAGAAGAAGGATAAGGCCAAGCTTAATATGGCAGAGCTGGTTGGAAAGAGGAAAACGGAGGCTTCTGATAAGGCCTAGGCATAGTGCAAGGTCGCTCAGTGGATAGGGAAGCAGACAGGTGGGACAGAGCGGGGCTTTGACAAAGGTGCAAGGTTGCCTTCACCTAAAATAGAGGAGGAAACTGAACCTCACAGCGCGGACCCTTAGGAGACGTTTTCCCACATCAAGTGCACAAGGGAGCTGGAGAAGGGAGGGCCCAGGAAGAAATAAAAGGTGACCAAGACCTCACTGGACCCCATCACATTAATAGAGAGTGACTTGCATGATATTGGTGACACAATACAAGATGTCATCGTGGAGGCCCTACAACAATTTGAGCAGCTGATGAGCACTGGTATTGCAGCAAGGATGCTGCAACTTTTGGGCTACCAACATTACTTATCAACTCGAGGTTCATACAAACTTGGAGGTGACAGTACTGTATGCACAAGTAAAAGTGATGGTCCTGCCTGTTGTCACTATTCAGCTGGCCAGAGACCACTGGCATTCCAATCCAGACTTCTATAGAGTCAGAAGAAGCTTGATTCTTTGATGGAAGAAGGGAAAATATACTCTAAGAGAGCTACTCTATTGTAGTAACGAAAAGACAACATGTAATGCTAAATCACACCATACCCTAATTAACCATTTAAGCAGCTATGCTAAGAAGAATTGCTAAATCAACACTTAAAAAATGCTACTATCTAATTTGCAAAATTAAAAAGCATCAAACCATACTAATGTGCAAGCAACAAACTAAACTAAATCTATTTTCACTTTTTTGGTTTTTTTAGGCAAAATCAAGTATGAAAACTAATTGTTCTTGTGGATGTGATAGGTGGATGGAAGGTGTTTGAGGATGGATAGAAGGTTTATGAAGTGGTAGTGGAGTTGTCCTAGGAGGCTTTTTGTGACTTCTTAGAGGTTTCCCATCAATTTGGCCTCAAAACATGCCATTTTAGGAAAACCTACAGGAAGTACTAGAAACCAACAGGATGATCCTATAAGAATTACAGGAAACCTACAGGATACAGTCGAGAGCTAATTGTGAGGTCTTGGAGGTGTTGGGAAGCTTGGGAAAGGTGTGTGATGAGTGAAATTGGGTGTTAGAAGGTCTAGGAGCACTCAAGAGTCAATATCCAATATAAGAGATGGATAGATTCGCTCAATGTATCTAGGGTAATTTCAATGAAAAATGATGAAAAACTAGTGAGGGTGATGGTGAAACAAGAGATGGCTAAGGTGGATGAAGTGGAAGGTGGCTGCTATTGATGAAGTATGGGTCTCATCCTAAAGTATTCACTTTGCTTAAAACATGTGTGTCTTCCAAGAATTATGTAACAAGATACATTTTCATAAACTAGAAAAGCATGAATCAATTGCCTATATTATGCATGAAAAAAATTGCTGGAGGAAATGAAAGCATGAGTGAGATCTTATTGTAGAAATGGAGATGGAAAAAGATGACAATGAAATTTGCTTTGCAACATGAACCAAATACTAAATCAAAGACAACAAACTCCAAAGCTCATACAAGAACTAGAATCTGTGTTTTTGGGGGTGTTGAAGGGTCCCTTCCTCAAGTCATGGTCCGAGAGGGAGGAAGTGAGGTCGAGACACCTGCTGACAACCTTGTGGTGATCCTTTTTCTCCTTGCTAACCTTGTACTTGAAAGAAGGCATAAATGGAAACAAACTATCACACAACCAATCTAATCTATATTGTTGTAATGGAAATGCATCTACTAAGCAAATGAACAATTAAGCTATGAATCTATACTAGCATACATGTACAATAAAGAGGTGCCTTGGCTACTAGGGTTGGACCCTAACCCAAGAGCTTTATCGCTCTGAGTTAACCCAAACCTGGCTAAAAAAAAAACTCATTCTTATTACCAAAACAATGGATTACATCAAAACTGTCACAAGTCTTGCATCTCGAAAATAGAGTAGAGTTTTACAATCAGAAATCCAAATCCGACTGAGGTCCTAGGCCTCTCTACTTATACATCTGAAGTCCTCAATGAATTCCTTAAAATTAGGGAGGCTTGACTCCCGAACTCGAGATAAACTGGTGCTTTGTCTTTCACTTGCTCAGCTGCCTTCTAGTCCTCATGATTTTGTTGTTTGCACTCTGAGCTGATGGAGGAATATTCGAATGGACAGGTAGTAAATGAGGAGGATTTCCCTCCTATAATCCCTCTCCCTTGTCCCTTTCGATTTTTGACCTTGGTATTTGCCAAAATCCTTTCTTTTATCCTTTAATCCTGCATTAAATGCACATTAGACCACAAAGCAAAATATCCAAGTCTAACTCATCTCATAAAAAAATATAATCAAAAGTATGTAATAAGTTATGAGAATAGTTGGTTTGACTAAGCTAGGAGGTGAATTAAGGCCCATATAATTACCCAATGATGAGGCTCATCATCACCCCCCCTAGTGAAAGTGTTTCTCATCCTCTAAGAAACTTAGTCTATATCCATATCCTTCCTGGCTCTAGTAGCCTCTCTGACATCCCATGCCTTTGTTGTGGTCTCCTCTTCTTGTTCATAGAAGCCTAATTTCTTTTCTACTTCTTCCCACTACCTCTTTTCTTCTTCTTCTTTTCTCCCTTCTAGCATCCCTAAGAGTAGTGGTGGACTGAGTTTTAGGCCTATCCAATTGACCTTCAACCTTTGCATAGATTGCTTATACATAGGTGTCCTGTTGAGTGCCTCTCTCAACCTTTGAGGGGAGTGATATTCTCTTATCTTTAAGCTATGTGGCAGTGTGTTCCATATCCTTAGGCAAGCATGTATACTATCATCTCCTAGCAGCCTAAACATGTCCTCAAAATGTGAAATTGCTTGCTCTTGGGTAGCAAGATATCTAGGTGCCAGCTGAGGATCATTTGCAATCAAATTATGGGTACTGATGAGGGCCATGGGATTTGATTGTTCAACTCTCATCAAAAGAGGTTCAGTTTGATCTTTGGCCAATATCCTTTTCATCTCTGTAGCTATTGACTCCTCATGTTTCATCCATGATGCCAAAGTCATTAATTGTAGATCTCCTAGCTTGACATTAGGGTCCCAAACATTCATGTCTTTGAGGGCTATGTTGTGCAAATAAAACTCAGCCATTTTGGCCCTATACTCTAGTGTACTTTGATCACAAAGATCAATAAAATACATGTAGTCCTAAAAAGGTATGGTTCCCCTCTGTGCTAGTGTCTTAACCTAAAACTATAGTCGTTGCTCTTTGAGGTAAAGAGCATAGGATTTAGCTGGCATCCTACACTCAATTTCCTCCAAAGAGAGGCTGGCCATACATGCTAGTTGGTTCTCTCTTTCCTGCAGTAGTCCCCTCAGCCATGCATTTTCTGTCTTAAGTTGATTTCTCATTATAGCTTCTTTGCCCCTTAAGCCACTTAGCTCTCTGCCCATTTCTTTGAGTTTCTCTTCGATGTGCCCAATGTCTTCCACCCCCTTTGATTTGGTCATCTACATCCATTGGTGGGTTCTATCCCTCTCCTTCTCAAGATCGAAGAATAGTGGGATGGAAAATTTTTGAGGTATTACCCTGCCTCCTTCAATAAACTAGTAATAGGAGTCTAGGTTAGGTTGGCGGTTGGGTTCCTTTGTCTCTGGGTCTTCCTTTAGCTTCTTGTTTCTCCCCTACCTTTCTTTCCAATTTCTTTGCCTCCTCTAGATTCAGCAGAGTATCCTGTAGGACTATTTTTCTTCATGTAGATTTTGTTGTGGATCCTATAGGATTGCCTTACGCTTTGAGAAGTTTATCTAGTAGTAGGAATCCTTACATAGGTGATAGGGGACTTAGGCGAAGGAATTTTATCTTTCTGTGTAGGGGAATCTTCAATCTCAATAGGAATTTTTGTTGATGTTTGTGGCTTCCCTTGTTTTATTTTTATGCTCATTCTTGTTCTGAAATATATTGGGGTATGCCTCTGCCTTTTTCCTTTTTTCTTGACTGGGGTGCTAAGAGAAGTGAGGGTAGCTATTTCCTCTCTCTCAATGTCCTCTGGAGACACCCTAAGTGACTCCTCCTTGTTTTCTTTCCCCTCTATTGTATTGCCTTCTTCATCTATATTTTTCCTGTCTTCTTCCTCTTGTAGATCTTCATCATATCTATCAGTTTCCTCCTTAATTTCCTCCTCTGTTTATTCATCATCCTCCTTCTCTTCTCCCTCTTCTTATTTAGCTTCATCATATTCCTCTGTGTCAGCTCCTTCTTCATCCATCTCATCCTTATCTTGCTATGTATCTTCCTCTTCCTGTTTTACCTCCTCTTCACTGACAGTAGGACTAACATCAAAAGTGAGGGCTTTGATGTCATGCTCTGCTGGAAAGTCTCTGAAGACTGACCATGTTATAGGGGTTCTGAGGTTTTGGAGGGAATCTTCAATGAGGATCCTAATCCACCCATGGTGAGGCAATTGTTGGGAATTCCCCCCTTTCACTTTGATGCTTGAGTCTATGAGTGATTGCAGTAAGAAATATGGCATGCTGAGTCCTTGGTGAGGTGGTGTTTCTACCCCAAATATTAATTCCTCAAGGATCCTGAAATGATAGCCATAGACAACACTATATATACCCTCACATGAGATGTATTTGATGAGTTGGTAGCCTACCTCACTCAATGGGTATGGCATACTTTCCCTCCTTACTCCATTTTTGTCCTCAGTGGGTTCTTTTCTCCATGGGATTCCTAGGGGGTGTGTGTTGACCTTGCTAATGAGCTCTGGGGTGAGATCTATAGTGAAGCCCCTTACTACAATAGTGGCATGGATTCTGCTGTGTGAAGTGAGGGAGAGAGCAAATTCTTGAGCCACCTCATCATCATACCCTCTGAATTTTTCCAAAAACCCAATCTAGTTGTGTCTTGTAAAGATTTCAAGCACCTGGGAGTGTTGTTGGATTCTCACAGTTTCTGTGGGATTTCTCCTATTAAACCCTCTTGTCATCTTTCTGGTGAAGCTTGAGGAGAAAATGAGAGGGTTGACACAATTTTTCAAATGCAGGAGCAAAACAGAGTTGATTGTGTATTTAATTCACTTCACATAGTTACTAAATTCACTCAATTTTAGAGTATCCTTGGTTCATTTACTTGCAAAGGGGGATGAAATTGTAGAGCCTACCTCTTTAGACTGGTTGCAGTGGACATTCCCATGATATCCCTTCTGAACTCTTCTTTGCCAATCATATAGACTGTCTCTGTGTCTCCTGTAGAGAGTCTCTGAGTATCCTATAGGCTGTATCCTGTAGGAATTCCTGTGCATGCTCCTGTAGGAATTCTTGTGCAGAATGATGGATCTTTGCTTCTAGTGGGTGGCCTTGGTTATGAGAGTGACTTGAGTGAAGGAGTTTCAAGGAGGTGAAATGCATGAATGCATGGGAACGATGTTTTATTTCTTCTTATGGTGATTCGAGGTGAGGTGGTGTGCTGGGAGCAAAGGTACGTTGCAATTTTTGGACCGTTGGTCCCCACTACCACCGCATCATTTCCACTCCTCTTAATCATCTCCCACCTCGTAGATCCGTAGTTTAACGCCTTTTTGTGCTACTCCTTCTCTGTCTTTGAGTTGACTGTATCCACATGTGAGAGGACACTCGGTTGTGCATGTGCTACTGAATGCAGGTGGCCAAGATAACTGGACACCTTTTCACTTATAAACCAGCTATCTCATAGACCTTGCAATTTTTGACTACATAATGCATATGAGTGAGCGAGCGGGATACTTACCTGTGGTTTCAATGCTATGCTACAGTTGTCGAAGACCAGAGGTTCTGTGTTGTATATTTGATGCATGTCATTCTTCTTCCTCCTCTTGCTGTCTGCTAATGGTTTCTTTGCTTTTGTAGGTATATGTGGCTGAATATATAATGTTGTTGTTGTGGAGATCCTGGATCATCCTAATGAAGACCTATTACTGGTGTGATTGGCGTTTTGTGTGATAGGTTGCTACAGGATGTCCTGTATCTACTTTTCCCTCAAAATTATTTAATCATATTATTTGTTGGGGCTGTGAGGATGGTGATATGGATGGAAAGAAGGAGTATAAGTGTGGAGAGCAAAGGATACTCAGGTAATTCTCTTACTCCTCTTTGTTTCCCCTTTTTTTCTAAGACTGGTAGAAAATGTTGAAACTATTTTTTTTTGTTTTGAATAGTGAGTGCAGGGATGATGATGGTGGATGAGGTGAGATGCGAGATCATGCATAGGGTGAATTTTATGGACCTAACAAATCCATCATGTGCCTTTCGATTTCTTCCTGTAGGATTTCCTGGTCACTGTAATTTCTACAAGATCATCTTGTAGGTTTCTAGGGGATCCTATAGGAATACAAGGGATCTTGTAGAAAACACAGTCTTTGCATAAATCAAAGCAATGGAGTGGAAAAACAACAAAAATGATGGATGGATTCATGGTAAGGAGTGGAGAAGATGAATATGTGAGAGGCAAGGGTTTCCTTGGGATCCTCTTTTTCTCCTTCACTGTCTTTCTTTCCCACCTGCAAATAAAAATTTCATGACATATCTATATCTATATATATATATATATATATATATATTTTTATTTTTATTATTATTATTTTTTTTTTTTGAAAAACAACTAGATTTCCTCAGAGAGGTTTTCACCCTACCTGTTTTCCCTGGGTGCCTCAAGGAAGGTTTTCATCCAGGGATCTTCTTATTCTCTTTTTCTTTTTGTTCTTTTTTCTCTTTTTTTTTTCATCACTGGGTCGCCTCACGAGGTTTTCAACCCAAAGATGGGACTCAGACACCTCATGGAGGTTTTCACTTGAGTCCTTATTCTTTTTTCTTTTTTATTTTCTCAGTGATTTGATGAGGGAGGAGCTAGAAATTGCTCCACCATCATCACTATTTTATTGATATTATCAATGAACTCTTGTTTTGATAAAGGTATCTTCTACATTTTCAATTGATGCCCATTAAAAAGCAAAGGAATGACTTCTTCATCTATGGTTCTGATTTGCACTGAATCATTATCATGGCATCTTTCCAAAACATAAGGTCCAAGCCATCTCGTCCTTAACTTTCCCTTTAAGTCTTTATACCTAGAATCATATAACAATGCTCAATCGCCCTCCTAAAATTGCTTCTCCTTAATATTTTTATCATTCCAGATCTTCCTATGGAGTTGAACTACCTCTGTATGTAGGAGGGCCTACATTCTGAATTCATCCAAGCCATTCAATTGGAACAATCTCTCTTTCTGTGCATTGCTAAGATCCAAATCTAGTTGGGTTGCCATCCTTAATGTGTTATATTCAAACTCAATGGAGAGCAAGGCCTTTTTCCCATAGAACATCACATAGGGTGTGAATCCAGTGGTGGTCTCCCATGTGGTATTATAGGCCCAGGTGGCCTCAACTAGTCTTTCTGCCCAATCCTTCCTGCTACTGCTCATCACCTTGGTTAAGATTCCCTCCAGTGCTTTGTTGGTCACCTCCACTTGCCCATTAGCTTGTGCATGATAGGGAGTGTGTTACACTAAAATTTGTCACCATGACTATTTGCAGTTAGTATGGCTCTATCAACTGTCATACTATCCTCCTTAGCAAGTCTCATACCTCTGCTCCTCATGTCAAACTCCAAGAAAGAGAGAAAGTCCTTAAAAAGTCAAATAACTCTGGGTACGCAGTTTCTCTTAGCCTTACCTGCGTGTACGCACCTCAAGTTCACAATACCTACGTACTTGTACGCTCTGTCTGTAAAGGGGTGGGTGCGTACTCCTGTAAAGGTCAAAAGGCGCAAGTTTCACTTTAAAAAAGTTACTTGTGGTCATTTCTAGAGCATTCTAGAAGTTTGTTTGACGTGTATTGAGCGCCTCCGGATGGTTCATGTATCCCTATGAAAGAGGAACTTATCCCATCAAGAGGGGAGCTATCCCATTCAAAGAGGGGCTTATCCCATTGATGGTGGACCTGATTAACTTCCTCTAAAGCACTATAAATACAGGCATTGGGCCAAAGGGAGGAGAGGTTGAAAGCTGAACATTCCTAAGGGTAGATGCTGCTGGAATTAGGACTCCCTTATAGAGCTTGAGAGGAGAGATTCCCATCCTTTCTTAGCTTCATTTGGAAGTGGGTGAGCTGATCAAAGTAAAGGAGAACTCTTGCTGGACCCTAGGAGGGACCTACACAACACCAAGGCTCAGGTTGTAATGGTTTCTTTTGTTTCCACTTAATACAATAAACTCATTTTTCTCAACAAATTGTTATACATAATTTGTTTCATATACTCCTTGGTCTGTATGATGAATATGTTTTATTTTATGAGTTATCAGGTGCTATGTAATCTTTTGTTTGTTAGTGAATGCAGGTTTCGAAGAGAAGGAGGAGCTCATCTGGATCGGCAAGGCTGGACTACTACAAAGCGTTGGACTAAAGGTATGTTATAAACACCTGATTACTTGTATTCTAAATGCATATTTAGAGAAAGGTAGTGTTTAATTGTCTTGTTTGTCACTAGAAAACCTTAGCTTCTAGGGAGGTCGGTTTTGTCCACAAAATTGACTCTTTCCGCATGACAAAATGGCGACTCCACTGGGGAATCCATGGATTTGATTGATTTCTCTTTTGATTGATACTTTGATTTGAGAAAAGTCGTTTTCTTTCTGGTTTTTGACTGATTGACTGTGAATTTGGGTGGAATAGCTTAGGGTTGAGTTAGTTTTTATTTTTCTTGATTTTGAGAGTAGTACGCACCCTCTACGTTAAGCACAGTGTGTACCTGTATGCACTTTGGCTTTGTACATAGAGCATGGCTGCACCTGTGCAAACAGGCTGCCTGCATACCCTGTCAAAACTTTAGAAAATTTCAATTTTTTCTTTTTTACCTCTTAGATTTTGTTTATAGCTTATTTGTTGCTGCCCAGATCCACTGGTTACCTGTCAGAAGTTTTCATCTAGGCTTGTTTCATTGGCATTCCTGCTCTAAGCTTTCATCAATTGGGTGTTTTGAGTCTCTTTCTTGAGAAATTCTTGATTTGTTTTCCTTTGGTCATTACTTGGAGGTTTCTCTCAGTCCTTTCACAATTTTGCATCTTTTTGCTTTTGTTTTTGCAAAAAAATTTCCCCCTCATTCGCCGGGGGGGGGGGCTAAATTGTGTTTGAGTGTTAATCGCCTTTGAGTGTTTTTATTTTTTGATCTTTGGAACTCTCACCCAATTTTCTCGACTTGCACTTGATTGGTTCTTAGATTACATCAGAATCATCTTGTGTTTGAGAATTCTCTTGCATAGATCACATTTGCATAATTAGAATTCTCATTTTCAGAATATTAATGAAAAATGTGCATAGATTACATTTGCATACTTTTCAAGTGAATTGTGCATAGATTACAATTGCATAGTTTACATTCTGAAAAATCAATCCTAGATTTAGATCAGTTTTCTTTGATTTGAATTTACAGAAAAATAAAAAATAAACAAACTATTTTGGAATTGATTTGCATTAGTTTTTCTTGATGAAATTAGTGCATTAGAGAATTTGTTATATTTTCTCTTAGTGATCAATTATTTGCATTGTCGGAAGTAAATGGAAACTCTCTCCTTACTTTAGTTAGGATTCATCGAATTGAAAAGATTACATTATCATATTCGATTGCATTCAGTTTTGGGTCGGGTCATAACACCATTGGTTTCATATTGATTTACCCTTTTGAGTAATAGCAGCCTTAATAACACAACGCTTAATTAAAATTCATCTAGTAATTTTTACATTTCTAGGGCTCTGATACACCAAAATAGCTTAGGCTAGTGTCTTGGAGTAGGGAGTAATTAACTCTCCAAGACAGTAAAACAAACAAGTAGTTATCTTGTGGTAGGATAAATCCAACTGTTACATTAATGCTCTGGGAAAGCTCCTCTTAAAGGAGAAGCACGAGACCGTGTCTGAACTAGTGAGGGATCAATCCTCCTTCATTGGGAAAGACGCCAGATACGCACGTACTACAAACGGTAAACCTCGGATTATTATCAAGGAGCCTGGGGTCACTTGTCGGTAAACCTTGGATTATTGTCAAGGAGCCGGCAAGGGGATTGAGCTTGTTACTCTGCCCTTGCGTGCTATCGGGTCGTAGACTGTTCCCCCCAGGTATATTTGTTGTTGTTGGTGACCTTAGTGACCATTATCTTTAGGGTTCTACCCAAGGTGATGGTGGAGGGAAGATCCCACTGTACCTGGAGCAGACGTCGGCTAGACTCACTTGGATTTTCTGGGGGGTTCACTTCACTCGAGACGGTTAAAGTGGAGGAACTTGGTCCAGTCTATTCATTAAGCAGGTTGCCGGGGTAACTGTTCCACCCGCCACTTCTGTACTGAATTCTGCGATGTTGAATTTCATCACCAACTAGTGTTTTCGGTCTGGAAGGCTACTGTTTGTGTGTGGTTTGACTCCTATATTTGATAGCGCGTGTTAATTTGTTTGTTTTTACTTTTAGAAACCATATGTGTGAATTGTGAATTTTAATTGTTAGGTGTGAATTGTGAATTGTTAATTTTAGTTTTAAAAATTGTTAATAAAATTCACTAAAGTTGAATATAATGGAAAATGTTCCAGAATTTACCAACCTAGGAACCCCTCCTAATGAGAATCCTAGTACTTTTCCTTACTTTGGAAATGTTGGTCCTCCTTATATGGCTACTTTATCATTACCTGGATTTACAATAGGTTTACCGATATGGTTATTTTCAACTTCGTTGGCCCAAAATACTCCAATTGTTCCATCTCAACCGGATGCTTCATCTCAACAGAGTTTACCATCTCAACATCACCAACCTTCTGTTGACCCTTTACCTTCTTCGCCTAATTTTTCTTCCTCCATTTCTTCCTCTTCGCCTGGTAAAATCCTTGATGCTAGTAACCAGGAGGCTAAGAAGAAGAAGAAGCGGAAGAAGAAGAAGAAGAAGAAGAAGCAAGATAAAAACGAAGTCAACCAACCAACCATGGCTGTAAGTGTTAGTTGTGATGAGGAAAATTCTGACATGCATCGTAAACCCAAATACCCTTGCAGGCTTTGTAAGGGTGACCACTTCCTTGTCAATTGTCCTGGTATTCCAAAAGTCTTGGAAGTATGGTCAGAAAAACCTTATCAACTTTCCATTGATCCATCAACCAGTGATAGTCAGGTTCCTGGGAAAAAGGGTAAAGTTAGGTTTCCTTGTAAGTTATGCAAAGGGAGTCATCAAACTCACATTTTCCCTCACATGGATGAAGCCTCAACATTGTTGGAAAATCTCACTGTTCCACAGCAAGAATTTCCAACTGGTTACCGTAAACTTTCTCCCAACCTATCGTCAACTGACGGAGTGATTGATATGATTTCAAGTATAGTCGATCACACTCTTCCATTGGAGAGTGAAACTCATGTCACCCAGGTTGATGATCCATTAGTTGATCAAGTGGTCGATTCAATTTCACATCCGATCGATCACACTTTCCCTTTGGAGAGTGAACTTCATACCGCTCACGTTCTTCTTGTTACATTAGATTCTTCTATGCCGGGGGGCATTTCACCCGTTTCTACAGAACCCCCTCCAAGTACTGAGGTCTTTTCCTTTGATTGGAATAGACTAACAGAACCTCGTCTTCCTTCCTCCATCCCTTTCCAAATCATTGTCAAGGCTGGTGGTAGGGACATACATCGTACTTAGGTAGATGAAGGTGCTTATGTTAGTATTTTATCCTCAACTGTTTGGAAAGATTTAGGTTCCCCTCAGCTTGTGCCTATTACGCAGAATCTGAAAGCTTTTAACAGAACCATTAGTGAACCTTTAGGGATCCTTCCTAAGTTTTCTATTACCTTGGAAGGTAAAACTGTCTGTATTGATCTTATAGTAGTTCGAGGTCCCTTGGATTTCAATTTACTCCTTGGGCGAGACTATGTTTATGCAATGAAAGCTGTCGTATCGACACTCTTTCGCGTGATGTCTTTCCCTCACAATGGCAGTATTGTGACTGTAGACCAGCTTTCATTCCCTAGTCTTGTTTCAACTACCAATAATATGACACCCCTAAATGTTCCTGATTCTAAAGTGGTATCTACCCTGCCACGGGTTAATTATGTGGCAACTGGTCCCATGTTTTTAGTTACCGATGTACGTGAGCCTCCCATTGTTTGCTCATCTTCCTTTGATTTAGATCCGGTAATTGACATGGAAAACTCTATGGGATTATTTGAACCCAATGTTCTTATCCCTTTTGAGTCCCTTGACATGTGTTCCTTCCAGAGAACTATTCTTCCTTCTGATGAAGACCTCTTCGAAGCCATGATCAAGGTGTGTCCATTGACATGTCTTTCTTCCAGTTGGAAGCCATGATCAGTCTGTCGTGAGGAAAGTTCCTTTTACTGTGTCAACCTCGTTAAAAAATGAATCAGTGTGTGTGAGGAAAGTTCCTTTTACTGTGTCAACCTCGTTAAAAAATGAATCAGTGTGTGTGAGGAAAGTTCCTTTTACTGTGTCAACCTCGTTAAAAAATGAATCAGTGTGTGTGAGGAAAGTTCCTTTTACTGTGTCAACCTCGTTAAAAAATGAATCAGTGTGTGTGAGGAAAGTTCCTTTTACTGTGTCAACCTCGTTAAAAAATGAATCAGTGTGTGTGAGGAAAGTTCCTTTTACTGTGTCAACCTCGTTAAAAAATGAATTAGTGTGTACGAGGAAAGTTCCTTTTACTGTGTCGACCTCGTTAAAAAATGAATCAGTGAGTACGAGGATAGTTTTTTCCTGTATCAACCTCGTTAAAAAATGAAACAGGCTAGCATGAGGATAGTTCTTTTACTGAGTCAACCTCATTAAAAAATGAATCAGGTAGATTTTAGGATATGTAGGTAGATTGTAGAAACAAGGTTTTGAGGATAGTTCCTGTTACTGAGTCAACCTCGTTAAAAAATGAATCAGGTATGAGGATAGTTCTTTTCTTGTGTCAACCTCCTTAAAAATGAAACAACTCCCTTTTCAAGTTAAATTTTGAAAGTAAACCTTCATTTCATCCATCTGGTTGAATGAAATGAAGCTTGGGGGGCATGTACCTTGATTGCCGTCATTATGCTGGGGGCATGTGAACTTATAACAAGCATAGTTTTTCATTTCAAGCTTGCGTAAACATGAAACCGAATCCGAGCATAGTTCTTCTCCTGTGTAAAGCTCGTTAAAAAATGAAACAAATCCTCCTCTAATTGGGTCGAGAGTTTGACTAGATCTCATAAATGTTAAGTTGTATATTTAGGTTAGTTATTTCAGTGTTTTGCATATTTTTCTTACAGTTTTAGGTCGAGTCTTTCAAATGATCTCGTTCATGAACCTTCATTCCATCCAGCTTGTACTTAGTTGAATGAAATGAAGATGGGGGGCATGCGCTCTAGCAGTTATGCTTAGGGGGCATCAAGCACAGTTTTCTCCCTATTTCAAGCTTGTGAAAAAATGAAACTACTCTGAAGCATAGTTTTTCTCTGTTTCAAGCTTTTGTAAAAATGAAACCTATCTCGAGTCAATTTCAGTTATTTTCAAGACTCGTTAAACTCATGAAAATCCCGAGATTATTTTGCTATCTTTCATTCTCGTAAAACAAATGAAAATGCCGAGTTCTTTCCGTCTTTTCCTACTCGTAAATTAAATTGAAAGTCGGCCATATGAGTACATTTTTATAATTTTTTCGAAGTCATTAAAACTTATGAAAAAGTGAAAACCATGAGTACATTTTTATCATTTTTTCGAACTCGTTAAAACTTACGAAAAAGTGAAACATCAGAGTCATCTTTTAAGCCCTTTTCTGACTCCTAAAACATGAAAAGGTTGTCGAGCGTTTCTTTTACACTCGTTAAAACGGAATTAAAAGACGGTCCCCTTATAGCCCTTTTCTGACCGTAAAAACAGGAAAAGATTGCCGGATTTTTGTCGTTTCAAATTCGATACTGGAAATAAAACGACGTGTCCTTGATCGCTTTTTACTTTTCAGGTCAAAGACACTAATCATGAAAGTACTCCTTGGTCGCAAGATCAAGCGGTTCTCTCAAGTATTATTTTATACTTTTTTCGGGCTTGGGAGACACAAATTTACGAAAAAGTTCAACCCTGGAGTCTTCTTAAGTTTTTTTCAGACTCTCTAAACTTGAAAAACGCCGAGTTTCTCCTATACTGGACTCGTTAAAATTTCACAGTAAAGGACCTGTTTGATTACAAACAGGAACGGACCACTCCTTCTTAGGGTTCGAATCTAAACTAAGTTGGACTCATCCGAAGGATGAGCTTATAATCAAGCATATGTTATCCTCCTCAAGCTTGTAAAAAATAAAGAGGTACTTGCCAGAAATGGTGGGGGAAAAGAGAGAAAAATGAGCCTATTTGTTATCCTTTGTCTTAGAAGAAGCCTTATCGCCACTCTTGAACACGACACTTTTCATTCACCTGGGTTGGGAAATCCTTTGCCTAACAGTTGATCAAACCACATTGAAAATCTTCAAACCGGTTCCGGGTATTAACTTTGGGTCAATTGTCACCAAGCCATCTGTCACGTCGTTATGTGTTCAAGAGGTCACTGCAAATAAACCATTCATCTGCAAAATACCCGTCATCCATCTCGACCATCCCTGAGTCAGTCCTTACAGCTACATTTCTTCAACTTGATCTATGATTTCGTGTTGTGGGCTTGCCTGCAACGGGTCGCTTTCTATCGACATCAGCACATTATCTAGAAAGATGACCTAGAAATCATCAGTACCTTGAAATATGCATGCATCAATGGTAGGTTTCTCGCCTTTGACGACGGTTTACATCATTGACTTTCGATCGAAGGATTCCGTGAAATGTTCGACATCAACACATTCATTCACATCTCATGGATTGTATTGGGTTCTTTGAGAACCATTGACATCACTGGTGGTCTCTCTCACACTTGTTAACAGTTTACATCATTGACTGGTAATCAAGTGGTTTCTACCATGCTCGACATCAACTCATTTATTCGCATGGATAGAATCGTACTATTTCGGGAAGTAGAAATGAAGACCCTGGATCTAGTTTCCATCATCTAGGCTGCGAGGAGTTTTGTATTCATTGTACAGTAGACTAATCATAAACAGATGGCTGCGTCCATACTGGGTCTACATGAGTCTATGATTATGATGTACTGCGAAATCATTCCTGTATCAGAGCAGTAGTTAGTTTGTTAGTTAAAGTTTTTGATCTGAGTATGGGAATGCCTACCTCAGCGATGATATGATCTCATACATGTATTTTGTGTTGAATACTTGCAGGTTCCAACTGGGCTCTCCACAAGATAATCCTTGAAATGATAAAGTACTTCACCCTTCCTAGATGATATGACACCCTAATCTATTACAGGCTTCGCACTTTAGGGGGCAATCTGTTACACTAAAATTTGTCACCATGACTATTTTTAGTTAGTGTGGCTCTATCAACTGTCATACTATCCTCCTTGGCAAGTCTGATGACTCTGCTCCTCATGTCAAACTCCAAGAAAGAGAGAAAGTCCTTAAAAAGTCAAATAACTCTAGGTACGCAGTTTCTCTTAGCCTTACCTGTGTGTACGCACCTCAAGTTTACAATACCTGCGTACTTGTACGCTCTATCTATAAAGGGGTGGGTGTGTACTCCTGTAAAGGTCAAAAGGCGCAAGTTTCACTTCAAAAAAGTTACTTGTGGTCATTTCTAGAGCATTCCAGAAGTTTGTTTGACGTGTATTGAGCGCCTCCAGATGGTTCATGTATCCCTATGAAAGAGGAACTTATCCCATCAAGAGGGGAGCTATCCCATTCAAAGAGGGGCTTATCCCATTGATGGTGGACCTGATTAACTTCCTCTAAAGCACTATAAATACAGGCATTGGGCCAGAGGGAGGAGAGGTTGAAAGCTGAACATTCCTAAGGGTAGATGCTGCTGGAATTAGGACTCCTTTATAGAGCTTGAGAGGAGAGATTCCCATCCTTTCTTAGCTTCATTTGGAAGTGGGTGAGCTGATCAAAGTAAAGGAGAACTCTTGCTGGACCCTAGGAGGGACCTGCACAACACCAAGGCTCAGGTTGTAATGGTTTCTTTTGTTTCCACTTAATACAATAAACTCATTTTTCTCAACAGATTGTTATACATGATTTGTTTCATATACTCCTTGGTCTGTATGATGAATATGTTTTATTTTATGAGTTATTCAGGTGCTATGTAATCTTTTGTTTGTTAGTGAATGCAGGTTTCGAAGAGAAGGAGGAGCTCATCCGGATCGGCGAGGCTGGACTACTACAAAGCGTTGGACTAAAGGTATGTTATAAACACCTGATTACTTGTATTCTAAATGCATATTTAGAGAAAGGTAGTGTTTAATTGTCTTGTTTGTCACTAGAAAGCCTTAGCTTCTAGGGAGGTCGGTTTTGTCCGCAAAATTGACTCTTTCCGCATGACAGAGTGGTGGTCCTATGCTTGATCTTGTAATGGCTAAGCAGGTGTTCAATCATGTTGGAGGTAAACTAGCTGCCTTGGTCTGTGACGATCTTTCTAGAGTACCCAAATTTGTAGAATACATTCTCCCTTAGGAACTCAACCACCTTCTCTTTTGTTTTTTCCTTAATTGCCTTGATTTCATCCCACTTAGTCAAATAATCAGTGCACATAATAATGTATTGTTTTTGCCTTAAAGGAGGATCGATAGGCCCAATGAAGTCCATGTCCCACTTGTCAAATGGCTCGAAAGTCACTTGAGGCTGTAGAGGCATTTCATCTCTTAGAGTAGGCCTTCCCATCCTCTGGCACCGATCACACTGACTAGTGTACTTTTTCACATCCTGATGAAGAGTGGGCCAATAATAGCCTGCTTGTAACACTTTGAATGATATCCTCTTTGCTACAAAGTGACCTTCACAAGGCCCATCATGACAGGTCAGAAGAATGTCAAAGACTTCCTCTTCCCTGACACACTTTCTCAAGATTTGATCTGGGCCAAGTTTGAAAATATTGCCCCCAATCCAAGTGAAGGGGGTGCTTTTCCTGAATATATTGCTCTTTTATTTGGAGGGTAAGTTTGGTGGGAACTGTGCTGAGAACTGAAATATCAAACAAGTACTCATATGGTAACTGGTCATCCACCATTCCTTCTTCATCTGCAGGCACATTTACCCTAGATAAAAAGTCTGCAACAACATTTTCCTTACCAGGCTTATCAACAATGGTTAGATCAAACTGCTGTAATAAAAGAAACCATCTTATAATTCGAGCATTCACATCTGGTTTGTTCATTAAATATTTGATTGCAGCATGGTCAGTATGCACAAATGTTTGATAGAATGTAATGTAATGGCTGAATTTCTTTAATGAATTCATGATAGCCAGGAGTTCCTTTTCAGTCACTGTATAATTTAGCTCAGCCTTTGACAAGTTCTTACTGATAAAATAGATAGCATAAGGAAATTTTTCCTCTACCTAACCTAGGGCTACTCCTATGGCTTTGTGTGAGGCATCAACATGAATATAAAAGGGGAGGGCCTAGTTTGGGCCTTGGAGAATTGGTACAGTGATTAACTTACCCTTTAGAATGTCTAAGGCCTCTTGACAAATTTTTGATCATATAAACTCAGAATCTTTGGCCAACAAACCAAATAAAGGAGATGCCAGCTTGTTGAAGTCCTTTATGAATCTTCGGTAGTATCCAACTAACCCTAATAAACTTCTAACATCTCTCTGCTTTTGGGGAGGTGGGACTCTTTGGATGATGGCTATTTTTTTTGGTCCACCTGCAGTCCTTGCTGAGATATTGAATGACCTAGCACAGTCCCTGTAGTTATTAAGAATTCTAGGTTCATTTCAATGCATTTGTGTAGTACTTTGCCTAGGTTAGTGAGGGCTTCTTGAAAATCACAGCCATAAGGTGTAAAATCATCCATATAAATTTCCACCGCATCATGGACTAATTCGGTGAAAATACTCAAGACTGCTCTCTGGAAAGTCACAGGAGCATTGCATTGGCCAAAAGGAAGGACCCTATAGGGAAAATTACCCCAAGGATATATGAATGTGATCTTATCCTGGTCTTCTGGGAAGATCCAGATTTGGTTGTCCCCACTAAATCCATCTAGCAAAGAGAAAAACCTTTTCCCTGCCAGGTCGTCTAGAACTTGGTCAATCAAGGGTAGAGGAAAATGATCCTTCTTTGTGGGTTTGTTCAACTCCCTGTAATCGACACAAATCCTCCACTTATAATTTTTCTTGGGAACTAACACCAAAGGGGAGACCCACTCACTATCGGAGATAGGGTAAATGAATCCTGCATCTAGGAGTTTTTGCAGTTCTTCTTTGACTATATCTTTAAGAGCTGGATTCATCCTCCTTTGCCATTGCTAGACCAGATTGCAACCTTCTTTGATGTATATGTGATGAGTATACACTAAGGGGTGTACTCCCTTCATTTCCTTGTAACTCCAAGCAAAGGCTCCTAGATTTTCCTTTAACATGTTGCATAGATTCTCCTCTTCGAGAGCAAAAATAGATGGATTAATTTTCAAGGTTTTCTCTGGGCTGAATTCTATGGTTTTGACATGAAGTGGATTGGAATGGGTCAAGCATAAGTCAATTGGATGATAGTTATTAGTTTCCTTTACTGCTTCTTTTAAAGGTAATGAACTAGGATTTGGACTTTGGAGCAGGTGTTCAATCAAGTCATCCTTATCTTGCTATCCTCCTCCCATGGTTGCTTCCAAAGCATAAAGCTGGGTGGAATAAACCTCATCTTCTTCCTCCTTCTCCAACCATAAAGGTAAATCATGCTCTAGAGAAGGTTGAGCAGGAGGGTATAGGACCAACTACTTGGACATATGCCCATTCTTGATGGTCATATTCCCAGCTCTATAGCTAATGTAAGCATCAGTTGTGGCCAACCATGGCCTCCCAAGTATGAGAGTATAACTAGTAAGCTTAGCCTTAGGTTGGAGAACTAGAAAATCTGCAGAGTACTCCTAGGAGTCAATGGAGACCATCACATCCTCCACAATTCCCTCAGGGGTTATTTTGGAACGGTCTACAAGTTGCAGAACTATTGTGGTCTTCTTCAATGACCCTTGGAGGTTGAGCTTGAGCATGGTTTCCTTGGTCATCACATTAATGGTAGCCCCAAGATCGATCAGAGTGTGTGGGACAGTGGTGCCATTGATGTGCACATCTACTACAAGGCTTCTAGGGTCCAAATATTTTGGACATATTACTTGCCCCAACATTAAGTTGGACAACTTCCCAATGACATTAATGGTAGGGGAATCGCTTGTTCTCCTCCCTGGATGCTTGAAGAATTTCTAATTAATCAACTTATTGTAAATGGGAATTATTGCCTGGAGAAGGGGGGTCTTTACACATAGATTTTTCAATTCTCCCAGAAGTTCAGTTTCTTTTGGGGTAGGTTGGAGTGGTTGGGCTAATCTCTCAAGAAAGGGTGGATTTACTTGAAGGTTGATTTCCTCTCTTTCTTCCTCAACCTCCCTAGGTGGAGGGGGGGGGTGTTTGTTATCCGGGAGAACTCTCCCATATCTCAGGTTAATATCTTGGATTTCGACAGCATAAGCTAGATATAATGTCTCTCCACTATATACTTGCTGAGCCTGCCTATTGTCCGGGTTTGGATTTGGCTGGGCAGGCATCTGGGGTTGCTTGGGTGGAGTAGAGTGTAGGAGTTGTGGTTGGGTAGGTGGTGGAGGGAATAGAGCTGGAGCATTGTTGTATTTGGGCTTCCACCCCTGGAGTGGTGTATTCGACTGAGGTTGTGGAAGAGGTTAAGGTTGAAATGACTGGCTGGCTGGTTGGGAATGATACTGAGATGCATAGTACCAAGAAGAGGGTGTAGACCAGGAAGGATGAGCAGGCGGTCCCCAAGAAGGTATAGCTGTGGTTTGGTTGGGGTTGTAATATGCATGGGATGACCCTTGCATGCCTTGCTGGTATGGTCTAGGCCCAAGAGGTCTCCTTTGGTTAATGTAGCAAAGCTACTCATTGACCGCTTTAGCTCCTTGATATACAACTTTGAGTTCAGGTAAAGAAGGGCACTTATCTGTGGAGTTTTTTTCTTCACAGACTGAGCAAATTTCAATACAGTTCAATGGGCATTCATTCTTAGGATGCCTCTTAGTGCATATAGGACAAAAGATGGCCAAGGCTATCTCTTCTTCCTCTTGATTCCTTTTGATGTTCATGGTGTCCATTTGCAAGGCAAGGGTTTGCAGCATCTCACTTTTGAAATCTTCCAGCATGTTTCCAATTTCACCCTTGATGGATGAGTTGGAAGATGATGTATTGGCCATAGGTTAACTACCCCTACCCTTTTTCTTGGCCGCCCTAGAATGGTTTCTAAAGATAGTCTTGATATCCTCACAGGGTAATTGGTAGATATATCCTCCTGCTAATAAATGTAAGGTATCCAGAAGATCTTCTCTTAATCCCCTGAGTAGGACCAGCTTTAGTGACTCAAGGTCAAGTGTGCACCTGACCCTTTTGTAACTGAGATGGAACCTTTCTTCGTAGTCTTCTAAGGATTCATCATGGCCTATGGTCATCCTGAAGATTTCTTCTTTAGTATCCTTTGACCAAAAGTAGTCCCGATATTTGTTGTTAAAGGCCTACTGCATCTGAGCCCAAGTTGTGATGCTATCTCCAGGTAAGCCCATGAACCAGCCAATGCTGCATCCTTGAGGGTATATGGAAATAGTTTTAACTTTTTCTCATCATCTGTCTAGTCATAGGTTCATAATATAATAGCAAAATCAAATAGGAAAGTGTCAAGGTTCTCTGTGGTCAAGCAATGGAAACGACATAGGGCAGAGGGGCTTATATTTTTCATCTTAGTGTCCCCATTGGTTTCCCTAATGGGGAAGGCACACTCAACTCTCTCTCTATTCCCTCTGTCATTTCGGTTTTCAGCCATTGGTTCAGTAGGAATGGGTTCCTCTTCTTCTTCTTCCCCTATAGGTTCTTCAAATATGTTAAGTTGCTCACCTAAAGGTTTGTCCAATTCACAACCACCGAAAAAGAGAGAAGGATGGATGTTGGATGCAGTGGGGGTATTTGGCAAAAATTTCCCGAAGTTGTCCATGTTCCTATGAGGCATGAAAGGAAATATTTTTGGGTTGGTTTTGTATTTTTTTTTTTAAAGCTGGAAAGTACTTGTGGAAATGAAATTGCTGATTGAATGAAAATCACTGACAAAATGAAAAATCTACTTGCTGAATTGAAATCCTACTTGCAAAATGGAAAGGAAAGCAGATAATGAAAAATGAAAGAAAGGAAGCAACTAGATTACTTTTGCAGAAATAAACTAATGGAAAAATATTGAAGACAAGAAATAGAAGAAAAGAAAGCAATAATCACATTCTACTCATAAACCTCACCAACAACGATGCCAAAAAGTGATGAGTGCCAGTATTGCAGCAAGGATGTTGCAACTCATGGGCTACTAGTTTTACTTATCAACCCAGGGTTCGTACAAGCTTGGAGGTGATAGTGTTGTATGCACAAGTAAAAGTGATGGTCCTGTCTGTTGTCATTGTTCTGCCGGCAAGAGACCACTGGGGTTCCAAGCCAGACTTCTATAGAGTCACAAGAAGCTTTATTCCTTGATCGAAGAAGGCAAAATCTAATCTAAGAGAGCTAGTCTACTGCATTAATAAAAAAACAACATGTAATGCTAAGCCACACCATACCCTAATTAACCATTTAAGCAGCTATGCTAAGCAGAATTGCTAAATAAACACTAAAAAAATGCTACTATCTAAGTTGCAAAAGTAAAAAGCATCAAACCATACTAATGTGCAAGCAACAAACTAAACTAAATTTATTTTCACTTTTTGGTTTTTAAGGCAAAATCAAGTATGCAAACTAATTGTTCTTGTGGATGTGACAGGTGGATGGAAGGTGTTTGAGGGTGGCTAAAAGGTTTATGAAGTGGTTGGGTGGTGTGGACATGTCCTAGGAGGATTTTTGTGACTTCCTAGAGGTTTCCCATCAATTCAGCCTCAAAACAGGCCATTTCAGGAAAACCTATAGGATGTATTAGAAACTTACAGGATGATCTTGTAGGAATTATAGGAAACCTACAAGATACAACCAAGAGCTAATTGTGAGGTGTTGGAGGTGTTGGGAAGCTCGGGAAAGGTGTGTGATGAGTGGAATGGGGTGTTAGAAAGTCTAGGAGCACTCAGGAGTCAATATCCAAGATAAGAGATGGCTAGATTTTCTCAATGTATCTAGGGGAATTTCAATGAAAAATGATGAAAACTAGTGAGGGTGATGGTGAACAAGAAATGGCTAAGGTGGATGAAGTGAAAGGTGGTTGTTGGTGATGAAGTTTGGGACTCCTCCTGAAGTACTTTCTCTGCTTAAAACATGTGTGTCTTCCAAGAACTATGCAACAAGATACATTTTCATAAACTAGAAAAGCATGAATCAATTGCCTATATTATGTATGAAAAAAGTTGTTGAAGGGAATGAAAGCATGAGTGAGATCTTATTGTAGAAATGGATATGGAAAAAGATGAAAATGAAATATGCCTTGTAACATGAACCAAATACTAAATCAAAGACAACAAACTCCAAAGCTCATACAAGAACTAGAAATTTGTGTTTTTGGGGGTGCTGAAGGGTCCCTTCCTCAAGTCATGGTCCAAGAGGGAGGAAGTGAGGCTGAGATACCTACTGACAACCTTGTGGTGATCCTTTTTCTCCGGCTAACCTACTATTTGAAAGAAGGCACAAATGGAAGCAAACTATCACACAACCAATCTAATCTATACTGTTGTAATGGAAATGCATCTACTAAGCAAATGAAAAATTAAGCTATGAATCTATACTAGCATACATGTACAATAAATAGGAGCCTTGGCTGCTAGCGTTGGTCCCTAACCCAAGAGCTTCAGCCCTCTGAGTTAACATAGTGTTGGCTCAAAACAAAACTCGTTCTTATTACCCAAACAATGGATTACATCAAAACTGTCACAAGCCTTGCAGCTCGAAAATAGAGTAGAGTTTTACAATCAAAAACTTGAATCCTACTAAGGACCTAGGCCTCTCTACTTATACATCTAAAGTCCCCAATGACTTCCTTAAAATTAGGGAGGCTCAGCTCCGAAACTCGAGATAAACTAGTGCTTTGTCTTTCACTTGCTCGGCTGCCTTCTAGTCCTCATGATTTAGCTGTTTTCACTTCGAGATGATGGAGGAATATTCGAATGGAGGGGTAGTAAATGAGGAGGATTTCCCTCCTATAATCCCTCTCCCTTGTCCCATTTGAGTTTCTACCTTGATCTTTGCCAAAATTCCTTGCTTTTATCCTTTAATTCTTCATTAAATGCACATTAGACCACAAAGAAAAATATCCAACTCTAACTCATCTCATAAAAAAAATATAACCAAAAGTATGCAATAAGTTATGAGAATAGTTGGCTTGACTAAGATAGGAGGTGAATTAAGGCCCATATAATTACCCAATGATGAGGCTCATCAGTAGCAACAATAGATCATCTTGGGGGCTATCCAGACAGGGTTGCAGGAGTTGCAGACCTGCGCGTTGCAAGCTGGCATGGTATCTACCAGCCTAGCTATCATCACTTCAGAGGCTTCCGAGATGTTGCGCATAAAGGCCTCCAGTGCAATAGTGCTGCCTGATGGAGCACTGACCACAGAGAATGAGGCTAATAGACCCACTATCAGTGCCCTAAAGGGAGTGGGGATGAACCTGGCAACGCTCTGGTGTGAAGCACTCCACCTCTTGCAGGATGGAGTGATTGCAGAGCTGAGGGCCCATGAGCACACACCCTCCAGGTGATCAATAAACAACATATCAACAACGAGAAGATGGCCCTATAGATAAATTCTTCCATCGCCATTGAGACCGAGGCGACCAATCAAAGATAGCACATTATGCAGGTTGTCGAGGAAGCGTGCCGAATGGTCCCAGAGTTGGCCATTTCGGAGGAGGAGCCAGTCGAGGTACGCATTTACAAGCTAGCCACAGGGGTGTGTGACACTCGTACTGAGATGGCATGGGTTCAGTTTTGAGTTGAACCTACAAATCACGAAGTTACAGTTGAGGGCCCAACCTTCAACTCCGCCAGAAGTGAGGGAACAGCAGGCGACTGTTGTCACAAAAGTAGTAGCGGCAATGGATAGTGCAATAGCATACTGCACACAGTTGTTTGAGTAGTCGTTTGAGGTTCTGACAAGCTTGCACAAGGACCCCAATGTATAGATACTAGAGATGGAAGAGCGCGAGCTACAAAAGTGCTATGATGAGGTTAAGGGCACAACTCGAACTGTCACGCTGACATAGAGACTAGCCAGGCTGTAGGAGGCCAAGCAACTGAAGGAATAGGTGGATGCAGCACTGCACAAGGAAGAAGTGTTGAAGGCAAGACTGAAGCCCCAGCTGGATGAGGCTTACACAGTGACAGGATCTATCGAAGGCAAGCTTGTGACTTTACAAGCAATGCAACAAAAGCTTCAGGTCAACAACATAGGAGCAGTGACCGAGCAGACAGTGGAAGATGTGAAGGAGGTGACAACTCAGTGCACGGCAGAAGTTGTGGTCATATGGGTCGATCTGGAAGGGTTTTGTGCAAAGATCTCTACACCTACTGAGTGACTTGAGGGCAAGTCACGATGTTTTTGTTGGGGGCCTATTGGGAACAGGATCCCCCAAAGGAAAATTTTAGGGCTAAAAGCCCATGTTTTGGTCAAATTTTTGTAATAAACTTGTAAAGACTCCGCATTTTGTGGTCATGGGAGTGCGAAGGTGTCATAAGTCATAAAGGGTTGTCTGCCCTTACTTTTGTAAAGTAGAATCGACTGTAAGAGATCTACCCATGGTTCGCGGACCATGGGATTATATAAAAAGAGCTAAGCTCTAAGTAGTTAGGAGTTAGTTGATGATGAACAAGTCTAAGAGAGTCATAGCTCTGAAGTAAGAAGTCTAAGTTTCGGGTTGTAGCGAAGGTAGAGGCTTTGTAGCTGAGTGCGAAAGGGCCTAGGGTAGAAGTTTGCAACCGAGTGCACAGACCCCTGCAGCTGTGTGCGCAGGGTGGATAGAGTCTATAATCACTTGGAAGATATCAATAAAGATAAGTATTATGCAATTTCTGTGTCTTTGTTTCGATTGATGCATCTTGTCATTTTATGTATGAATTTCCTTTATAATGCTCATGTGATGCATGAATGTGTACAATTATGCTGGATAACTGAATGCAATTAAGAATATCTATTTACGTGGTGCTAACTTTGAGTATCTAATAAGACAAGTAATATTCTTAAGATAACTGGACAATCTGTGCAATACATTGCCTTAGCAGCACGAAAGTATGTAAACCGAAGGTTAGGGCTGCGCAAGGGTCAGTCGTACCCTTTTGTAGAGGTATCGAGGGAAGGAATAATGGGTTAGGTAGACAGAGCCCTAGTACTTAACAACCTGAGTGAAGGTAGGAATAGAAGGAATAAAATGACATCACGACCATCTCAGGGTGTGGAAACTTGGTTCCATCATCCCCCATACTACTTCAGGTGAGACTTCGGTCCACGCTTCGCAGGCTGATGCCGAAAGGGCCAATAGTGTAGGGATTTTTTTGGCTAACTAATGCTGAAACTGAGTCAGGACCCCTCAAGCAAACAAGGTCATATATTTCCCATGTAGTGGAAGATAGATTTTGTGTACTACGACAAGAACCATCAGCAAAATGAACATAATGGTTGGATGACAAATTCAAGCTAATTGGATCGTGAGGTAAATAGAGGAAAAGGTTTTCAAAAGAAAACTAACACACCAAAACCACACTGCACACTAATGAAAACACACTAATGTACATAAGTATTTACACTGAAAACGCATAAAAACTTTTAGATGGAGCCCATTTGTAGACTCGGGTAATTGATCAACAGAGAATAAAACTGAAGTTTCACCATTGGCATGATGTTTAAGCATCAACTCGGCCAAATAGTGAAATAACACACATAAATGAAAATGCCCGCATACCCCTCGGGCAAGTGAGGGTTATGAGTCATAGGATGAATACCGCATTGCGATAATGGGCGAACGGTAAAAAATAGGTAAGGTCTCATAAAAGAAATCAAGAAATTATTAATCTCATGGAGAAAAAGATGCCCCTAGTTTAAAGATTTTGACAATCTTAGTTTGGATTGAAATGTCAAAGGGCAAGATAGCAGTAATGTTCCCCATGTTTCCCTCAGACAAAACTTCATGCACCAAGATTGTCGTTTGAAGTGGACGGGTGATTGTATGGGAAACAAAGGTATCCAAATATGATGAAATTTCTCTGAGACTCTGGAGAAACGAGGAACGATGATGAGAATAATTCCAGGGAGTTTCCTTAAGAGACATGACCTCGACGATACTTTCATTAGTGGGAAATGTCTCATTTAAGGGATCTGGAGAATCCTAAGAACCAAGCCAAGGGGACTATGAATATGCATCTAGATGCATACTAAGAGTAGTATGTCTTTCAAAAGTAGCCATCAAAGCCAAAACAACAACATGATAAGCTTGTTCTATGAGGCTTAGCAGCATACAATCACCAAAAGAATCAACTTGATCAGGAGAAGGAACGATCCAAGGATTGTAAGAAGTAGAGATCATGTTGACAGAATTGACAT
Organism: Pinus tabuliformis; assembly: GCA_031772625.1. NCBI lineage: Eukaryota > Viridiplantae > Streptophyta > Pinopsida > Pinales > Pinaceae > Pinus > Pinus tabuliformis. Next base: position 442,149,478 of record CM062814.1, on the reverse strand, counting down.
GGGGAGGTGGGAGGGAAAAAATTCCCATAAGAAAAAAGTCTTTAAAAATACCCGCCCCAAAGCTCTCATAAGGAATGTCAGTATTTCCCACATATGGCATGTTGTCATTTAAAGAAATGGAAGAGAAAAAGGCTAATTGATCAATGGTGACTATTTTCCCTTCATGGGGAAAACAGAGTACACGGAAAAAATAAGAAACCACAGAAAACGTAACATGAGTCCAACTGTGTCCAAGTAGAAGGTTATATTTCAAATTCACATCAATGAATTGTACTTCTAATTCAACATTTTTCCCTTCGAATTTGATGGGAAAATTTGTGAGAATACCATAAGGATGAGATCCTCTACCATCAAAGGCTTCTAAGGTGTTTGGAGACTGGTTGAGAGGTGGAGATCTGATAGCTTTCCAGCACGAAATAGACATGATGCAGGTGGAAGCACCTTCATCAATCACGGTCCCATGAATCACCTTCCCTTTTTGTTATCAGGAAATCTAGTGTCTATGAAGAGCTACTAGTCCCACTAAGGCTGGTAGCTACCTTAGAAACAAACAAACTAAAACCACTTTCGTTTTCCTTTATGAGAAGTAGATAAGAGGGGAACAAAGGAGACCAACCTCTATCTTGTGCTTGGTTCCTTGCTTGATTCCTCTCCTTTCTGATAGATCTTTGCCACTCACTTCCTCATCTACCCAGCTTCAAAGAGTACCTGTGGAATCAAAGCAGCATAATACTATCCAATAATAGAGATCTACTATCATAAACAATATAGGACCAGATATATATTGACCACACAAATGCATATATCATCAATCATACAAGAATGTGGAGGAAAACTTGAATATCTTTATTAATAATCAAGAATAGCAAAGAGGATTACAACCAATTGTTCTGACCCAGCGTCATCCTCTCAGCAAGAAAGCCCTTCTTCACCTCATGAAAAGCTTCGATCACCCAACACTATGATGTTACACCAAGAAACCAACAACACTTGCTTACAAGATACAAAATTCCAACCTCTGGATCTCTGGGATGAGGGATCATATATAGATGTTTGCAAGGGGGCTGAGTCAGCTTTTCAGATTTGATTAGTGTCCTCTCTCTGATAGTTCTTGATTCCACTTGGAGATTGATGATCTCTTACTCATCCCTGGGCAAATGTAGAGAGGCAAGTGTCACAAGAGAAGTTTCTGGAATATTCCATGATCTTCCACCTCGCAAATTGACTCTACCATTTGTCCACTCTCGTTCATCACACCCCATAGAAGGGCTTTTCAGTATGCATCACACCTCCCGTGTGCATTTAGGTGGGATGCAGCGCACTTTGACCATGGAGCAGGTGAGATGGTCTAGTTTTGACCAGTTATGAGCAGTTTTTCATGGAGAACTTCTGGGAGATGATGTAATCAGCTGACCTTGTTCTTTTAGGGGTCGGAACAACACTTTTAGGGACTTAGGAGCCCTTGGTTTATGGACATTTATGATTGGGGTTGCAGTGCCCAAAAATGTCTATAACAATTGCCCCCTAAAGCATGAGGTCGTTAATCTTTTGATGTCGGGTGAAATGCTTTATCATGAGGATCCGAAGTTTTTTCAAGCTAGAAGGCGACCTGTATTAAGATACAATACAATACATTATCTTCAGAATATTTTCATGATCTAGTTGAGGTGGGCATTCCCATTCTCAGCTTTATAAATTCATTTCCATGTACATAAGATAGACAATCATCTGAGTGCAGACTGATGATTCTGGTAGAGCCATCATCCCTTGGATTGGATGATTAACTGTGCAGCAATGATGTACATTTGATGTCTTTATTTTCCTGAATATATATCGCAGCTCGGATGGATGAAACTAGATCCGGGGTCTTCAATCTCGTTCGATCTTCACTCAAAGTACAAGTCGATCCATGTGAGAGATGTTCTGGAGTCGAACATGGAAAGACATCGCCTGTTTACCAGCCAATGATGTAAGCTGTTAACAGGTGCGAGAGGAATCACCGATGATGATGATGACCCTCAAGGTACTACAATACAATTCACGTGGTGTGAATAAGGGACTTGGCGTCAAACACCACGCAAAATCTTTCGGTCGAAGGCCATTGATGTAAACCTGTTTCCAGAAGTGAGAAACTTGCCATTGAGGCATGCAAACTTCAAAGTACTGAAAGGGTTGTTCCTAGATCGTCTTCTTGGATAATGAGCTGATGTCGAAAAGAAGTGAACCATCATAGGAGGGCCTTAGTGAATCCCACATCAATGACACAGAATGGAGAAAATGATCTGATGACATAAGGTTCAGGGTGGCGGTCATGAAAGAATGGAGCATAAATGTATTGCAGTGGATGAGACACAGGTGAATTCTCTGAGCGACTTCTCTTGAACATATCGGTGACATTGACATGATGGATTGGTAACATTAACCCGAAATATGGATGGCATGATGGACCAATGGTGATATGACCGGTGAATGGAACAACCCAACCCGACTCGGATGCGGAGTGGAAGTGTCATGTTCAAGAGCGACTTGCTACCAACAAAGTTTCTTCAGGTTTTCTTCCCAATTTTTCCCCGGTCATTGCTGACCAGTACCTATTTATTTTTGTCAAGCTTGAGGAGGATAACATATGCTTGTTCTATAATTTTCCCTTCATACAAACCCATCACTATGTTTTAACGAGCCTAGCGATAGTGAAACTCGTTCTTGTCTGTATGGACAAGTTTGTCGCTATTCGGTTTTAACGAGTTTAACGACAAAGATAACTCGGTCCTTTTCAATTTTAGAGAGTCTGAAAAGGGACGTAAAGAAAACTACAATAATCCTTTTTCGTCATATAATCCCTTAAGTCCGAAAAAGTATAAAATAATACAAAAGGGATGGATTTTTGGTAATTTTAACGAGCTGGAGAGGCCAATTGCTCGGCAATCTTTTCATATTTTACGAGTCAGATGGAAAGAGCTTAAAGGAGACTCGTTTTTTGAGGAACGAGTGATAAATTCAGGTAGCAACTAATTCCAGGTAAGGTTTGGAATTTTCCAATCACGGCAGTGTCACAAGGATGGCTAACAGGATCACTCTTCGTAGCTGTTCCTCAAAAAGGGTAAACAATCAAATGGAGGTGAATGATCGGCCAATACAGAGTGGAAGTGATGATGAGAACACGACCAAGGCTTCAAAGGCTGATGATAATGCATTCATGATGGTTATTTACCGGAAATTGGTTCATTTTTTAATGAGATTAAACTCTGGGGGAACATTTGCTCATTTCTTATGTTTATTTTTTAACGAGATAGAATTCCACGTTAAAACTGCTCAATCCAGTCGTATAATAAGGATGTCTCATTTAAAATGGAATTTTTTCAAAGCTTTGCCCCGCATCCTTTCTTTATACAAGTTAGGAAACGACCAATGCTACGAGTTTAAAGGGTTAGAGGACCTACAAATTTAAAAAATAAATGGTCGCTCTTCGCTTGCATGCCAAAAGGTTTGCATGCCCCCGGCTATAGCGAAAAATTTCCAAGCTACCAAAGATTGTTCTATCTGTACTACGGACAAAACACTTCCTCGACGATGTCTACCAAAATTAACAAAGGTGAGTGGCGCAACTGGCTTCACTCACATAACTTTGATGAAGGAATCTTATTCCAGTCTAATCTCATAAACCAGTCATATATCCTTTGCGGAAAGCTACCCTATACCCAAGGTTTTCCTGTCGAAACAGACCAGGGTGCATGCCCTTTGGGTTTTAGTCATGTCCTCCGAATCACTCATGCTCATCAGGTGGACGAACTGGGGATTGATGAGACATTCCTTGCGTGAAAAGACCATTCAGGGATGGTATTTGACTATTTTCTATGTGTGAACCAGGGAATGAAAGTTGGTCTACGAGCTTGAACACTCTTCCTTCATGCGGAAAAAACATTACTCTAAAGAGTGAGGAGACAATGGCTCCCATGCAATAAATATAGTCGCGTCCAAGGAGTAGATTATAATCCAGGGGTCCTTGGAAGACCATTAGTTCATATGAATGGTTTTCCTTCTCAATGTTATCGGCACATTGGGAAGGATCCCTAACGATCCACTGGTTCCTTTGTCAAAGCCTGTTAGATTTCTCATTTCAGGTAAAAGTGATGTCGAACCAAGCGCTTTCCAAGCAGTTGAGGAAAGGATACTCACAGAAGCCCCTTCATCTATGATGGTACCGGCCATGACCATTCTATATATTTGAGCAATGATTCGAATTGGTACACTAGCTGGTAAACGGGGTCTACCTAGTGGATTCCAATCGAAGGAAACAACTAGGTTGCTTGGAGGTGGGACTGAATAGACGGCCAGATATGACTCTGATGAACTTCCTTCCTATGGTAAAGGAATGGGTAGACTACCCCCATGTTCATCGGAGTCTGTGCTTACGAAGAGAATTTGAATGGTGTCGTTCTTGTTCTCTCCGGTGACTGTATCATCTGAAGGTGGACCTTCTGAAGGCAAGACCGGGTCAACTGCCACCTCAACCTTTTGACTTTCATTTGGTGTGGATTCAGAGGTTTCATCTTCAATGATAGACACTTCAGCCGACCACAATGGTGTTTCAGCCAGATTTTCAACTAGTGACGGACTTGGCAAGAGCTTCTTATATTCAGGATGAAGCCGTAATGGTGAAACCGGACGGTCGTCCAAAACTATTTTAGCCTCGTCTAAGAAGGGACAACGGTCGACGATGTGATCACCTTCACACAGTTTACAAGGAAATTTACATTTTCCTTTTTGTCCAGGGGCTTCACTTTCACTAGTTGACGGTGTATTCTCAACATGATCGTTAGAGGTTGATGACACTGGATTGTGAAAACGAGGAGACCAGTCACTTAAGATCCGAGGGATGCAAGGACAATCTCGATGATAGTGGTCTCCTTTGCAAATGACACATGGCGATTTAGGCCTGGATGGTGCAGTATGTGGATTTTCGATAGATGATGCCTGGTTGCCCCTTTTCGCCTTTGGCTCCTTCTTCTTCTTCTCCTTCTTCTTCTCAGTTACTTGATTTTTGGCTTAAACAGCTTCATCAAGCGAAGAGGAAGGAGGAGAGGGAGAATTGGACGAAGTAGAAGGTTGAGGGGTAACTTTGGTATCATTTAGTTGTTGATTTCATTTTTTAGGAATCACGGTGCTCTGAACGATAGAGGTCGAGAAGAGCCATACAGGCAAGCTGATTGTCAATCCTGGAAGCGACAATGTGGCCATATGGGGTGCACCAACATCTCCCCAAGAGGTGAAATGACTAGGATTTCCTCCAAGGGGAAATCCTTGGTTGGTGGACTCCATTTTTCTCAACCTAAGACCAACGTAGGAAAGGTGATGTTTATTTCGATTAAAATAAATTTTAGATGCTTTGAAACAACTTTTTTTTTCAACTTTTAAGAGATGAGAAAAAACAAAAGATGACTCTAGTCGCCTTCGATTTTTAATGAGATTGAAGTGACAAGTGCTCATATGTACCTTTTCCTTTAAGGAGTTTGAAAAGGAATGAAAGAGACTACTCTGGAAATCTAGACAAAGGGATTACTAAACCATTCACAAAACTGCAGAATACTTTTTACGATACAGCAGTCAATCTTCCCGAATGCTGTGTTCAGTGCATTGCAATCGATAGGGCGGTAGACACGGCTTCCTATGTGTTATAGACATTTTTGTGCCTTACAGCATTGAGCATGAAATGTCCATAATCCAAGGGATCCAAAGTCCCTAAATGAGTTGTTCCTACCCCTAGAGGAACAAGGTCAGCCAATGACAGCTTCTCCCAGAAGTTCTCCACCAAAAACCACTCAGAAACAGTTAATTCAGGATCAATTCAGAGGCTCCACTAGCTGTCTGCGCTGAAATGCAGAGATTACACTGGCTAGGTGCACTGCAACGCAGGTAGAAGCACTACCAGGGCGCACTGAGCGGGAAATGACAAATGGCAAGTTCATTCAACGAGGTGGAAAGACCCTGGAAGCTTCCAGAATCTTCTCCAATGACACTTGCCTCAATGAATTCGACTAGTGATGAGTAAGAGGTTCTCAACCTCCAAGTGGAAGCAAGAACTGACAGAGAGAAGCCACAAGTCAAAACATGAGCTGACTCATCCTCTCTGCTCACATCTATATATGGATCTCTCACCCAGAGGTTCAGGAGGCTGGAATTTTGTACTTTGCAGAGAATTGCTGTTGGTTTGAGATTGACATTAGCACATTGGGTGATTTATGCTTTGTTGGAGGAGAGGAAGGGATTCCATCGGTGGGAGGTAGATGCTGGATCAGAACTCACTTGGTTGTATCTCCTCTCAAACTTTATTATCTTATCAATAAACTATTTGCGTTTCTCCTACATGTGGTATACCAATGATGTTTTGTTATGCTTACATGTTTAGCTTAATCTGATCTTGAGATTTTTATGAATGTATATCTGTATCTTTGTGTAGTTTCTCTCTCTTGTGATCTTGCAGGAATTCGGTGAAGCTGGGAGCTACTGAAGAGAGGAGTGATTTGGATCGCCAAACTAGCGGAAGATACAGGTTAGTTAGATCCTTCTTCCTCACTTACATTCCATAAAGAAGAATACTTGAATAAGTTTACCTGTTTGTTGCTAAGGCACTATCACCTCTTAGAGTGGGATAGGGGCATTCCGAATTGGATACTTTTCCCAACAACAAATTGGCGACTCCACTGGGGATCGTATCTTGTTGGTTTATTTGTGTTTCTGGTGTTGTTCTTCTCATAAACTCAGGAGTGCCGAATCGAAATGCACTTGCCATTTTCAAGTGCAAAGTAGAGATCTGCCACTCTAGTCTAGTCACTGGGCCTGTTTTTATGATCTGAACAAACTGATCCACAAATGGTCTAACAGCCCTTTGTGATAGATCTTAGTCCTCCTATAAATCATCCTCCTAATTGTACCTAATTGATAGCTTTGATCCGGCCAAAAACTGTTGATTTAACTGCAAACCGTAACCCAGAACCCAGAAACAACTCTCGTTTCTACTTCAGCGCAGACTCTGTGAAGAGGTTCTGCATTTCAACGCAGGTCCCGTGAAGGCTACCTGCGCTGAATGTCAAAACCTCTGTGCTGAGGGTGCGTTGATCAGTCTTTTCCTTGTGTAGCTGTGGTTCCCTGATTCCTTTTGCTCAGTTTTATCTCTGTTTTTTGCAGCCTGTTATCAGTCAGAGTACCTATCTGAAACCCCTTTTCTTTGCCTCAATTCTACCTCAGTTGTATAAAGAAACTGTATTTGTTCTTTGTGTATTTGTTACATCATTTGCAGTTTCCCATTACAAAAGTAAACTAGTCATACTGTCGCCCTTAGATCTAGACCTGTCATAAGTGTCGTTTTGATCTTAGGAGTGAGTTTGTTTGCTGTTCACAGTTGATTTAGCATTTACTTTGTCGTTTGGTTTGAATTTATGCATTTCTAGTGTCGAAACAAGTAAATCATAAGGTGTCGTAATCGTCTTTTGATTTTGAAAAAGGAACTTGTTTATGTTTTCACTTGAAATCGAATTCAAATTTATACAACAGCTTTCTTTTTAGGCATCAATATTAAGGAAGCGAAAACAAATACATGAATTTGTGCATTTGCATTTTGATAGTTTGCATGCTTTGATTTAGGGAAAAGTGCATTACAGTGTGCTCTATGCTCTTTGAGAAAAGTTGTATCTTCCTTTTCCCCTTGTAGCTAGGATTTTCATTGTTGAAAAGATATAAAAACTTGCTTATCATCTTTAGACTGCATTTAGGAATTGTATCATACATCTCGTGGTGATCCAAAAAGGCAAACTTCTAAGAAAGATCAACCTAAAATAAATTGAATGAACTTAACAATGCTTTGTAACATAACGCACAACATAGAGGTCTAGGCTAGAGACGTGTTCCAGCGTCGTAAAACCTAGTGACTGTCGATCTCGCTGATGGTTGGGTGATTCCTCCTGAGGAACGATAGCGCCAGTACGGATTGTGCTCCCACGTACCGTCGAGTATATATTGGGAGACCCCTATAGGCATAAAACCTTTATCCTTAGGAAGCCGTGTCGGCCGCCCTACTGATCGCAATGCATTGAACACAGCATTCGGGAAGATTGACCGCCCGTACCTTAAAAAGTATTCTGCGGTTTTGCGAAAAGTTTGGCACACCCTCTACCTAGAACTCCAGAGTAGTTCCTTTTGGCCTTTTTCAGACTCTATAACGGAAAAAGTCAATCCGAGCATTTGTCACTTCGGGCTCGTTAAAACATCGAAGGAGACTAGAGTCATCTTTAGCTTTTTCTCGACTCTTTAAAATTGAAAAAGCAAGTTGTGTCTAAAGCGTCGTTAAAATTTATTTTAAACGGAACAATCACCCCTTTTTCCTGCGTTGATCTTTAAGTTGAGAAAATGGAACCCACCAACCAAGGAATTCCCCTTGGTGGAAATCCTAGTCCTTTCTCCTCTTGGGGAGATGTTGGTGCGCCCCATATGGCCACATTGTCGCTTCCAGGACTGACAATTGGCTTGCCGGTCTGGCTCTTCTCAACCAATGTCGTTCAGAACACCACTATTCCTGAACAGTCGAATCAACAGTTAGACCAGTCTAGAGTTGCCCACCAGCCTTCTACTTCTTCTAATTCTTCCTCTCCTCCTTCCTCTTCGCTTGACGGAACTGGAAAACAAAAAACCAAGTTCCTAAGGAGAAGAAGGAAAAGAAGAAGAAAGAGAAGAAGAAGAAGGAGCCAAAAGCGACTGAGGGCAAACAAGTGTCATCTGACAAGAATCCACACACAGCACTGACTAGGCCTAAATCGCCATGTGTCATATGCAAGGGAGACCACTTCCACAGAGATTTTCCCTGCATCCCTCGGATACTAAGGGACTGGTCTCCCCGTTTGCACAATCCGGTAGCATCAACCTCTGATGGCCATGTTGAATGCATACCGTCAACTAGCGAGAGTGAAGTCCTTGGACAAAAAGGGAGAGCTAGATCTCCCTGTAGACTGTGCGAAGGCAACCACGCCATCCACCGTTGTCCCTTCTTAGACAAAGCGAAAAGAGTTTTGGATGATCGTCCGGTTTCACCGTTACGACTTCCTCCTAGATGTAAAAAACTCTTGCCGAGTCCCTCGTTAGTTGAAAATCCAGCTGGCCCGCTCAAGTGGTCAGCTGAAGTGCCGGTCATTGAAGATGAACCAGCTGAATCCATACCTGAAGAAAGTCAAAAGGTCGAGGCGGCAGTTGACCCGGTCTTGCCTTCAGAGGATTTATCTTCGAATGATACAGTCACTGAAGAGAATAAAGATGACACCATCCAAATTCTCTTCATCAACACAGACTCCGACGAGCACGGGGGCACTCCCCCCATTCCTTTATCGCAGGAAGGAAGTTCGTCAGAGCGATACCCGACCGTTTACTCGGTCCCACCACCAAGCAATCTAGTTGTCTCCTTCGACTGGAACCAACTAGGCAGACCCCATTTTCCAGTAAGAATACCATTCAGAATTATCGTCCAAATATACAGAATGGTCATGGCTGGCACCATCATTGATGAAGGGGCGTCTGTGAGTATCCTTTCCTCCACTGCTTGGAAAGCGCTTGGTTCGCCAGCGCTTTTGCCTAAAATGAGAAATCTGACGGGCTTTGATAAAGGAACCAATCGACCTTTAGGGATCCTCCCCAATGTGCCCATAACATTGAAAGGGAAGACCGTTCAAATGAACGTGATGGTCGTTCAAGGACCCTTGGATTATAACCTACTCCTTGGACGAGACTATATATATTGCATGGGAGCCATCGTCTCCTCACTCTTTAGAGTAATGTGTTTTCCGCACGAAGGAAGAGTGGTCAAGCTCGTGGACCAGCTTTCATTTCCCGGATCACGCATCGCAAATAGTCATATACCTTCCCTAAATGGTCTCTTCACGCAAGAAATGTCTCAACCCACGGTCCATCCTCCCGATGAGCGCGAGTAATTCGGAAGGATATGACTGGAACCCAGGGGGCATGCGTCCTGGTCTACTTCGGCAGGAAAACTTTGGGTATAGGGTAGGTTTCCGCGGGAGAATATGACTAGTCTGTACCCCGTCCGTCTTGGAAGAGGGGTTATTCTAGAATAAGATTCTTTTGTCAAAGTTATGTGTTTGACAGAACAGAGTCACTCACCTTTGTCTATCTCGGTAGACATCGCCGAAGAAGTGTTTTGTTTGAAAGATTAACAGAACAATCTTTGGGTAACCTGAAAGAGGTAGGCCTCTCTCGGTAAAACAAATGTTTTGGCGGAAGTGAAGTAGAGGTAACCTCGAAATCGTATTTTATACCTGGGGGCATGCAAACCTTTTGGAGTGCAAGCAAGGGGCGGCTATTTATTTTTTAAATTTTTAGGTCCCCCCTTTAAACCTGTAGGTCTAACCCTTTAAACTCGTAGGATTAGTCGTTTCCGAACTTGCATAACGAAAGGATGCGGGGCATAGCTTTGTAAGGCGCAAGCCCCATAAAAATGGAATCTTACATGAGACATTCTTATCATATGACTGGATAATCGAGCAGTTTTAGCACATAGTTCATGCTCGTTAAAAAATAAACATAAGATCGAGCAGTGTTACCGCAAGGTTCAATCTCGGTAAAAAATAAACCCACACCGAGTAATGTTTTTCCGCGTTTAAGCTCGTTAAAAAATGAACTACCCTCCAGTAAATAACCACAGTGAATGTAACATTATCAGCCACTAAAGCCTTGGTCGTGTTTGCACCGTCACCTCCACTTTTCCATTGGCCGATCGTTCACCTCCATATGATTGTTTACCCATTTTGAGGAACAACTGCGAAGAGTGATTTCACTAGCCATCCTTGTGACACTGCCGTGATTGGAAAATTCCAACTCTTACCTGGAATCAGCTACTAACCCGTTTTATCACTCGTTCCTCAAAAGACGAGTCTTCTTTAAGATCTTTTCATCTGACTCGTAAAATATGAAAATATTGCCGAGTTTTGGCCTTCCAGCTCGTTAAAGCGACCGGAAGTGCTATCCCTCCTCTAGATTTTAATCTTTTTGGACCTGAGGGATTATTGCACAAAAAGATCGAGCGCTTGTTTTGTTCGGCTCGTTAAAACTATCAAAAATTCATCCCTTCTGTATTGTTTTATACTTTTTCGGAATTAAGGGATAAGATGACGAAAAAGGACTTTCGGAGTTGACTTTACGTACCTTTTCAGACTCTCTAAAAATGAAAAGGATCGAGTTATCTTTGTCGTTAGACTCGTTAAAAGAATTAAATAGCGACAAACTTGTCTTTAGAGGAGAACAAGTTTCACTATCGCTAGGCTCGTTAAAACATAGCGATGGGTTTGCCCGAAGGGCAAATTATAGAACAAGCATATGTTATCCTCCTCAAGCTTGACAAAAATAAAGAGGTACTGGTCAGCAATGACTGGGGAAAAATTGGGAGAAACTCAAAGAACTTTATTGGTAGCAAGTCGCTCTTGAACATGACACTTCCACTCCGTGCCTGAGTCGGGTTGGGTTGTTTCATTCACCGGTCACATCACCATGGTCTCACCATACCATCCACCTTTGGGGTAAATGCTACCAATCCATCACACAAGTGTCGCCGATATGTTCAAGAGAAGTCATCCAGAGGAGTCAACCGTGTCCCATCCACTACCATACATTATCCTTCATTCCTTTCATGACCGCCACCCTGAACCATATATCATCAGATCGTTTTCACCTCCATCAAAATCATTTGCTCCGTTCCGTGTGACTGATCTGGGATACATTAAGGCCCTCCTTTGATGGATCGCTTCTTGTCGACATCAGCTCATTATCCAAGAAGTTGACCTAGGAACAACCCCTTCAGTACTTTGAAGCTTGCATGCCTCAATGGCAAGTTTCTCACTTCCGGCGACAGGTATACATCAATGACCTTCGACCGAAAGATTTTGCGTGATGTTCGACGCCAAGTCCTTTATTCACACCACGTGAATTGTACTACAGTACCTTGAGGGTCATTATCATTATCAGTGATTCCTCTCGCGCTTGTTAACGGTTTACCTCATTGACCGGTAATCAAGCGATGTCTTTCCATGTTCGACTTCAGAACATTTCTCACATGGATCGACCTGTACTTAGAGCGAAGATCGGACGAGATTGAAGACCCCAGATCTAGTTTCATCCATCTGGGCTGCGATATATATTCAGGAAAAATAAAGACATTGACATGTACAACATTGCAGCAGATAATCATCCTACCAAAAGGATGATGATTTCATCAAAATCATCAGTCTACCATCAGACGATTGTCTGTTCTATGTACATAATAATGAATTTATAAAGCTGAGCATGGGAATGCCCGCCTCAGCTAGATCATGAAAGCAGTATGAAAAATAATGTATTGTATTGTATCTTATTACAGGTCTCCTCCCAGCATTGGAAGAACTTCGGATCCTCCTAATAAAGCATTTCACCCGATAAACGACCTCATACTTTAGGGGGAAACTGTTATAGACATTTTTGTGCCTTACATCATTGAGCATGAAATGTCCATAATCCAAGGGATCCAAAGTCCCTAAATGAGTTGTTCCTACCCCTAGAGGAACAAGGTCAACCAATGACAGCTTCTCCCAGAAGTTCTCCACCAAAAACCACTCAGAAACAGTCAATTCAGGATCAATTCAGAGGCTCCACTAGCTGTCTGCGCTGAAATGCAGAGATTACACTGGCTAGGTGCACTGCAACGCAGGTAGAAGCACTACCAGGGTGCGCTGAGCGGGAAATGACAAATGGCAAGTTCATTCAATGAGGTGGAAAGACCCTGGAAGCTTCCAGAATCTTCTCCAATGACACTTGCCTCAATGAATTCGACTAGTGATGAGTAAGAGGTTCTCAACCTCCAAGTGGAAGCAGGAACTGACAGAGAGAAGCCACAAGTCAAAACATGAGCTGACTCATCCTCTCTGCTCACATATATATATGGATCTCTCACCCAGAGGTTCAGGAGGCTGGAATTTTGTACTTTGCATAGAATTGTTGTTGGTTTGAGATTGACATTAGCACATTGGGTGATTTATGCTTTGTTGGAGGAGAGGAAGGGATTCCATCGCTGGGAGGTAGGTGCTGGATCGAAACTCACTTGGTTGTATCTCCTCTCAAACTTTATTATCTTATCAATAAACTATTTGAGTTTCTCCTACATGTGGTATACCAATGATGTTTTGTTATGCTTACATGTTTAGCTTAATCTGATCTTGAGCTTTTTATGAATGTATATCTGTATCTTTGTGTAGTTTCTCTCTCTTGTGATCTTGTAGGAATTCGGTGAAGCTGGGCTGGTGAAGGAGCAAGAAGCTGGGAGCTACTGAAGAGAGGAGTGATTTGGATCGACAAACTAGCGGAAGATACAGGTTAGTTAGATCCTTCTTCCTCACTTACATTCCATAAAGAAGAATACTTGAATAAGTTTACCTGTTTGTTGCTAAGGCACTATCACCTCTTAGAGTGGGATAGGGGCATTCCGAATTGGATACTTTTCCCAAAAATACTATGGATAAAGGATAAAGCCTATTGTGGTCTCCCAATATATACTCGACGGTATGTGGGAGCACAAGTCCGTATTGGCACTTATCGTCTCAAAGTGGAGGAATCACCCAACCAGCAATGAAAACAACATTTACCAGGCTTTACGACATCGGAATATGTCTCTAGCCTAGACTTCTAAATGTTGTGTGTTAGGTTCCAAAGCGTTTTTAGATTCATTAAATTTATTTTGCAGTTGATCTTGCTTAAGAAATTTGCCTTTCAGGTTCACCATGTGATGTAGATATACAATTCCTAAAATGCAATCTAAGATGATAAACAATCGTTTAATCTTATTTTTGCAATGAAAATCTTAACTACCAAGGAAAGAGAGACGATATTCTTTCAACATAGAGGAGAGAGCACACACTATTTGTATTGTCCTAAATCAAACCAACAAACATTCTAAATGCAAATGCACATGCAAATCTGAATTATTTTTCAAAGTGACGTTACTAACAAGCTTCTTTTCAAGACAAAATGAAGATAATGATGACACTTTGGGATTTAGAATGGAAAACTTGCTTTCGACACTTGACAAACTACTAATTCAAATCAAATACAAGAGTAATAGTGTAATTGAATATCAAGAACAATCAGATTCTCTTCTATGACTGAAAACAACACTTGCGACACTTCCAAATCAAGAAACGACAGTTCAACTATGCTACTTATTTGTAAAAGAGAACTGAAAATGGCTCACAATACATAAAAAATTTATAGTTCTTTGCACAATGGATGCGGAATAATGGCAAGGAAGGGGGTTTCCAACAGAGGTATACTGACTACAGACAGCAAAACTCCTTAATAGAGTTGAAAAGAGTGAAAAAATCAAATGTCTGGAGGCAAAATTAGCCATTTCTGATCAGCGCACCTGTTACACAGGGATTCTAGTATGCATCCCACCTACAGCACATGGGAAGTGCAATGCATACTAATATCCTTGAAGAGAGAGTGCGATGGTACAGTGCGAGACTTTTGATCTAGTTCTTGATCACAGTTTGCAGCACAGTTCAGGGATTTAGGCCGAGCAAGTGATAATCAGTAATTAAATCACAGGGGTAGATCTAAGGAGGTTACTAGAGCCACCACAAGGGAAATTAGAGAGTGTGTAAATTGATTGTTCAGTTCATAAACAAAACCCAGAGATAGACTAAAGCAACATTGATCTACTTTGCACTTGCATAGAAAATGCAGTTCGAAGGCTAGCTGGCTTGACTTCAGGCTCCATCTGTAAGTTTATAAAGAAAACAAATATAGACAAACAAACAATCTATTCGTTCCCCAGTGGAGTCGCCATTTTGTTATTGGGAAATCTAGTGTCTTTGTAGGGCTGCTAGTCCCACTAAGGCTAGTAGCTACCTTAGAAACAAACAAACTAAAACCACTTTCGTTTTCATTTATGAGAAGTAGATAAGAGGGGAACAAAGGAGACCAACCTCTATCTTTTGCTTGGTTCCTTGCTTGATTCATCTCCTTTCTGATAGATCTTTGCCACTCACTTCCTCGTCTACCCAGCTTCAAAGAGCACCTGTGGAATCAAAGTAGCATAATACTATCCAAGAACAGAGATCTACTATCATAAACAATATAGGACCAGATATATATTGACCACACAAATGCATATATCATCAATCATAAAAGAATGTGGAGGAAAACTTGAATAGCTTTATTAATAATCAAGAATAGCAAAGAGGATTACAACCAATTGTTCTGACCCAGCGTCATCCTCTTAGCAAGAAAGCCCTTCTTCACCTCATGAAAAGCTTAGATCACCCAACACTATGATGTTACACCAAGAAACCAGTAGCACTTCCTTACAAGATACAAAATTCCAACCTCTGGACCTCTGGGATGAGGGATCCATATATAGATGTTTGCAAGGGGGGTGAGTCAACTTTTGAGATTTGATTAGTGTCCTCTCTTTGATAGTTCTTGATTCCACTTGGAGATTGATGATCTCTTACTCATCCCTGGGCGAATGCAAAGAGGCAAGTGTCACAGGAGAAGTTTCTGGAAGATTCCATGATCTTCCACCTCGTAAATTGACTCTGCCATTTGTCCACTCTCGCCCATCGTACCCCATTGAAGGGCTTTTCAGTATGCATCACACCTCCCATGTGCATTTAGGTGGGATGCAGCGCACTTTGACCATGGAGCAGGTGAGATGGTCTAGTTTTGACCAGTTCTGAGTAGTTTTTCATGGAGAACTTCTGGGAGATGATGTAATCAGCTGACCTTGTTCTTTTAGGGGTCGGAACAACACTTTTAGGGACTTAGGAGCCCTTGGTTTATGGACATTTATTATTGGGGTTGCAGTGCCCAAAAATGTCTATAACACTTTTATAATGACTTGGATAAAAAATGCAAGTTGATGGGGAAGATGAGGAACATGATTTTCCAGGTCAAAAGTAATCAAATTCGAATCTGAAGGGTCAATGCCTTTTATGGTAGATAGTAATTCTTTCCACTGCATCGGACAAGTTTGGAGAACTTCCAAGGAAGACTTTGCCGAAGTTGCTTGAGCTAAATCTTCGATAATATTTTAATGCTGGGTAGCTTGCACATTTGAATTGTAAGATGATTTCCAAACGAAACACTTAGAAGGTGGTCAAATAACAAATTCATTACTACGTATCTCAATATGAAGAGGATTGGAACCGGGTGGAGTAGAAGTAGAAGGTGTATCAGTAACTTCTTTCTCTATAGTCTCTTTTTGAGGAGTTTGATAGTATTTTGACTGGGTGGAAATAGAAATAGGCATTGTTCCACTCATGTAAACTTGAGAAACCAAAGATGTGGAAGATTGCGGTTATTCTACCAATTGGTTCTATTGTGATGGGAAAGGTTATTTCAGTACAATCAATGTCCCTTGAGTGCCTTTTAACAAGCGACTAACTTCCACACGGTGGGGACAATCCTTGCTATAATGGTCTTCCTCACAAATGAGGCAAGGATATTTGGGCTTACTTTTATATGCATCATCAACAGATGACTTCGAAGGATACTATTTTGGGGTATCATATTTTGCTTTTCCTTTACCCTTATTTTTACCTTTAGAGGATTTGTCTACCGTGGTAGACTGAACGACATTAACCTCAGAGGTTTTACCAGGATTTGGAGAGGGATTCGAAGGAGGATTGGATGCATAATTCGAAACAGATTGTTTCTTTGAAGAATCTTTATTGGAAGTTTGAGTCATTGATCCAATAATACCATCGATAGGTGGTACATCCATAGGTTTAGAAGATGGTCGATCTGTAAACGACCTCAGAGCATCAGGAAAGAGATCATATAAAATGCCAAATTGGGAATACACCAAATACAAACATTGGTATGGGAAATGGTTTGATCTTCGGTTACACAACCTCCCATAGCTATGTCTACAACATTTTTTTTACGAATGATTTGGTAAACCATTCAGTTAACAACACATCAGGTATATCAAACTTGATAAGGTGATGTTGACATTTCCATTCATGGATATAATCAGAGATGTGGGTAGACATATTCTGTTTCAAAGACGTAAGAATATGGGTATCAATTTCATAGCAAACCGGTAACTAGAAGTGAGTAAGGAAGGCCATTCCCAAGGAATTGAAGTCTTGATAACCACCTTGAGGCAACTCGATGTACATTTCACAACAGGACCCGTAAGGGTGCACTAAAAAAGACGTAGAAGAATAGATTCATCAACCTAGGAATTGGATGAACATCATAAATGGTAAGTCATGATGTGGGCCTGGGGTTCTTCTCTAGATTTTCCTTCAAATTTTAGGCAACTGCCAGGAATCTTAGTAGGAACTGGAGGCCAATACGGTGAATGAAGTATTGGATCATTAGCGAGCCTTGACATATCTGACAATTCCAACGTTGCTAGAAATGGCTATTGTGGGTTGAAAGGCATGGATGGGCTTTGGTAAGGACAAACTTGTGGATTCCATCCTTGTTGGTATGGGTTCTGCCCCCAAAGTGGTGGATTTTGACCATAAGGACCTTGACATTTCCTGCACTAAGGGGTGTTTTGACCATACAAAGGTCGATTCTACCCCCTTTGAGGTGGGTTTTAACCAAGGTAGGGTTGATAGTGACCTACCATAGGCCATTGAGAACTATAAAGTGGATAAAAAAACTTGTGCGACATATGGATTATAAGGTTTTTGTTGCAACTGTTGACCTTGGTGATAAAACTGTTGGCCCTACTGCTGTAGTGGTTGACCTTATCGCTGCAAGGGTTGACCTTGTTGATATAAATGTTGGTTTTGTTGCTACAAGGGTTGTCCTTGCTGTTGCAAAGGTTGTAAGTAAGTCCCATTTTGTGCACAAGGTCCTTGTTGTAAAAAAGGTTGTTGTTGTACATAAGGTTGTTGTTGTTGAAAAGTTCCTTATGGAATTTATTGAGTTCCAGGATGGTATTGATAAGTTCCATCTTCAATTTGGCGAGATTCCCCAAATGAGGGATTTGAACCAGGATATATTTGCGGACCTCCATGTTGAGTAAACGGTGGATTTTGAGGCTGTTGAGAGCCATACGGAGGGTATGATTTCTGCTAGGGTATCTGATCGAAAAGAGGTTGTTGATACGGGATCTAGCTTGATCTAGATGGAATTATTGATCCAATAGGATAAGGTACACTGCCAACATTTTGACTAGCTCCATTAGCGTGAGTTTGAGGTGCCCTCACATAAGCTCCACTGGCGGAGGTGGTTGTTTCTCCCCATGCAGTGGGATAGGTGGTGGAACATATTGTCCACTTAATGGAGGACCTAAGTGTTATAGACATTTTTGTGCCCTACAACTCCAAGCATGAAATGTCCATAAACCAAGGGCTCCTAAGTCCCTAAAAGTGTTGTTATAACCCCTAAAGGAACAAGGTCAACAGATTACAGCTTCTCCCAGAAGTTCTCCACCAGAAACTGCTCAGAATTGGTCAAAATAGGATCATTGTAGCTGCTCCATTGGCTAGGTGCGTTGCATCTCACCCAAATGCACTGTGAGGGTGCGTTGCATTTCAAAACTCCCTTCTATAGGGTGCGATGGGCGAGAAATGACAAATGGCAGTGTCATTCCGCGAGGTGGAGAGGCAATGGAAGCTTCCAGAATCTTCTCCTGTGACACTTGCCTCACTGAACTCGACCAAGGATGAGTAAGAGGCCCTCAGTCTCCAAGTGGAAGCAAGAACTGACAGAGAGAAGACACTAATCAAATCACAAGCTGACTCATCCTCCTTACAGATATCTATATATGGATCCCTCATCCCAGAGATCCGGAGGCTGGAATTTTGCATATTGTAAGGAATTGTTGTTGGTTTCTAGAGACAAACATCAGATTGTTGGGTGATTTATGCTTTGTTTGAGGTGAAGAGGGGCTTATTTGCTGGGAGTTTGATGCTAGGTCGGAACCACTGGTTGTAACTCCTCCTGGATCTTTTCTTGCTTATCAATAAAAACTATTTGAGTTCTCCTCCATGCTTTTGTATCATTGATGCTTGTTACATTTGTGTGGTTAACTTAAATCTGATCCTAAGTTGTTTATGAATATAGATCCATGTCTTTGTATAGTGCTCTTCTTCTGTGATATTACAGGTACTTCGTGAAGCTGGGCATGCAAGGGAGCAGGTAGCTGGAGACTATCAAAGAAGAGAGGGATTAGATCAAAGGATTAGCGCAAGACATAGGTTGGTTCTTTCTATTCCTCTCTATCTATAATTCATAAAGGAAATACAAAAGTAGTTTTTCTCTGTTTGTTTCTAAGGCAGCTGTCACACCTTAGTGGGATAGAGCAGTTCTAAATAGACACTTTTCCCTGTAACAAAATATTGTAAGGAATTGTTGTTGGTTTCTAGAGACAAACATCAGATTGTTGGGTGATTTATGCTTTGTTTGAGGTGAAGAGGGGCTTCTTTGCTGGGAGGTTGATGCTGGGTCGGAACCACTGGTTGTAACTCCTCCTAGATCTTTTCTTGCTTATCAATAAAAACTATTTGAGTTCTCCTCCATGCTTTTGTATCGTTGATGCTTGTTACATTTGTATGGTTAACTTAAATCTGATCCTAAGTTGTTTATGAATATAGATCCATGTCTTTGTATAGTGCTCTTCTTCTGTGATCTTATAGGTACTTCGTGAAGCTGGGCATGCAAGGGAGCAGGTAGCTGGAGACTATCAAAGAAGAGAGGGATTAGATCAAAGGATTAGCGCAAGACACAGGTTGTTTCTTTCTATTCCTCTCTATCTATAATTCATAAAGTAAATACAAAAGTAGTTTTTCTATGTTTGTTTCTAAGGCAGCTGTCAAACCTTAGTGGGATAGAGCAGTTCTAAATAGACACTTTTCCTTGTAACAAAATGGCGACTCCACTGGGGAATGTCTAATTAGTTTGTTTGTGTATCATTCTTTGTTGTTTGTTTCATAAACTTATAAGTAGCTTTCGAACTGCATTTTCCATAACAAATGCAAAGTAGATAACTGCTGCTTCAATCCATTCACTAGATCTGTTTATGATTTAAACAGCCGATTCACAAACTATCTGATTGCCCTTGTGACAGGTCTTAGATCCTCCTTAGATCTACCCCTGATTGTTGCATTACTGATTGCTTTTTACTCGGCCAAAAACGAAGGACTGAACTACAAACTATGACTCGGAACCCGGACAGAGTCTCGTTTCTAGCCCAGCGCAGGTACTGCTCAGAGATCCTGAATTTTAGCGCACTTCCTGAAGGGGCAACCTGCGCTGCATTTCAGATTCTCTGTGTTACAGGTGCGCTGATCAGACTAGCTCTGTGCAGTTGTGGTTCCTGTGCTTCATTCTTTCCAGTTCTATCCCTGAATTTTGCTGCCTGTGATCAGTATATGTCTGTTTGAAACCTCTTTTCCTTGTTGTTGGCATTATGGTTCAGGAATGGCTATATGTTACAGGTGTTGTCCTTGATGGCAACCCATTCAGGTGATAGATCACTGTACTTCAAGTCAGCAGCAGAGGTTGATGATCAGCTATCAATTATTGAAGAAAATAAGGGGTACGCAGGTACAACTTACAGAAAGTGCGTACCCGCAGGTAAACCATACAGCAACCACATCCCGAGACGCAGGCCAGCCGTTCAGGAGGTGCGTCCACCCAGTGCACACATTTCAAGGCAGAGAAAAGCACACGTGGGGGTTTCTTGTGTTTTACTCCTGGTATCTAGCCGACGGTATTGTGTTATTATGGTGTCGGCTCGTGGTATTGTTCCATGATTTGAGGAGGAGCTTGCCTATATAAAGCAAAGGAGATCACTTGGCTAAGTATCTTTTGCAATTGAATATCTTTAGATCTGAAATTTTGGGTTATGGTCTTAAAAGCTTGATCTATATGAAGTTGAAGGCGAATCTGTGAAGGGTGATCTTCGAGCACATGATCAGATCTGAGTATCTGTGCCACTCTAGTGATCTGTCTATTCAGCCCTAATCAGAAGGTCGCAGGTGTTTATCAGAAAAGCTGCGTGGGGACGCAGCGCAGTAACAGGAGACCTGCGTGGGGACGCAGGGCAGACCAAATTCAGGTGCGTCCGGGACGCAGTGCAGTAACAGGAGATCTGCGTGGGGATGCAAAACGACTAAGGTTCAGGTGCGTCCCTGGAGCAAAAGGACGCGGTGCGACAGCATTTCTGAGTGCGTCTCTGCAGTAAAGTACGCGGCGCGATAGTGTTTTTGAGTGCGTCCCTGCAGCAACAGGACACAGTGCAGTTCAAGGAACAGTACGTGGGCACGCAGTGCAACAGAAGGATACCTGCGGGTGTACGCAGGAAAGCCGAAAGTGAATTGCATCGCGACGCAGGCCACAGAAGGGAAAACTGCGTCTCTGTCTTAAGATGTTCTGTTGATTGAATTTCTCTGTTGATAAGGTGTTCTGGGTTAGTTCTGTTATTGCTGATCTGATAACTGTAGTGGACTGTAACTATTATATACTTGATGATCATTTGATGCTTTATGAAAAAAAGTAGGGGGTTGTAGCTCCCTTCCAGGAGAAGACTGGAAAACGAGAGAGAGTTGTAGCTCTCTGCAGGTTGCAGCCTGCGTACTGGTAAAGGACTGCACCAATACAAAATCATTGTAAAAGGAGTTTCTAATTTGAAAGAAGATAGAGACATATTGCAGTAGGTGGTTTTCACCCACATTGGGTTTCCACCTTACATCTTGTGTTCTTTGGTGTGACTATCTGTTTTCTTTGTTCATGCTCATTAGTTTATGGTACTGACATGCAAAAATAATTCAAAGATCAAATAAGGAAGATTTATTAATTGCTAGATAATACTGATTCACCCCCCCTCTCAGTATTATTTCCAACAATTGGTATCCGAGCAGGTCCTTCAGAGAAGCTTGATCGCTTGAAGGTAGATCGTTCATCATGAGCAACTACGAGAGAGAAGCATCAATCAGGCCACCGGTTTTTGATGGGACAAACTTCAATTATTGGAAGGTAAGAGTTACTGCATATCTTCAATCTCTTGGTACAGAAGTTTGGAACATTGTAGAAACAGGCTACGCTTTTCCTTCAGCTACTCCTACAGATGCAGCTGAGAAGAAGAAGTATGAAACAAATGTGAAAGCAGTCAGTACTCTATTAGGATGTATATCCCAAATGGAATTCATGAAGGTAATGCACTACAAATCCGCAAAAGAGATATGGGACAAAATTGTCATGAGCTATGAAGGAGATGAACAGGTAAAGCGTGCTAAACTTCAAACTCTCAGGATTCAGTATGAGACTCTCAAGATGTATAATGATGAAAGTGTGGCTAATTATTTCCTTCGGGTATATGAGATTGTTAATTGTATGAAAAATTTGGGTGAAGAAATAAAAGAGGCTATAGTGGTTGAAAAGGTTCTAAGATCATTGTCCCCCAAGTTTGAATCTAAAGTATCTGCAATAGAAGAAAAGGAAAATCTACGAATTCTCACTATGTCTCAGCTACATGGAATTCTAACGGCTTATGAAATGAGAAAGGGAGGTCCATCAGACAGAAGAGAAGCTGCTTTCAAGGCATCAGGTAAAGAAGATTATTATGAAGCAAGCCACGTCCCAGAAGAAGAAGAATCAAATTTTGTCAGAAATCTTCAAAGGGGTTCTGGAAGATTCAGAGGTAAGTTACCTTTTAAATGCTTTGCTTGTGGAAGAGTAGGTCATTATGCTGCAAAATGTCCTTATAAGGATAAAGGAAAGGAACCTGCTAGATGGAACAAGAAACAAAGTGCAAATAAGAAAAGCTACTACACCCATGAAGATAGTGATGGTCTATCGAACAGTGATGAAGATGAATGAGGTAATGAATATAAGTTGTTAATGGCATTTGAAGATGATGATTATATGGATGCTGTAGATGTGGATAACCTTTATGAGGAAATTACTAGACTCAAGAGATGTATAGAAGAAAAGAATGTGATCATTGATACTCTACAATTTCAAATTGATGAAAAAGAAAAACATCTTGAAAAACTAGAAGGTGAAATTGTTGGTCTTAGTGTTACACTAAAAAATGTCACCTTGACTACTTACAGTTAGTATGGCTCAAATCAACAGTCATGCTACCCTCTTAGGCAAGTCTCATGCCTCTGTTATCCATCTCAAACTCAAAGAAGAGAGAAAGTCTTGTAAAAATCATGTTTATCTCTGGGGTCGCAGGTTCTCTCTAGCCTTACCTGCGGGGACGCTGATCATGTTCACAAAATATGCGTCCATGGACGCTCTGTATGTTAAGGGACAGGTGCGTCCCTCTGTAAAAGGCAAAATGCGCGAGTTTTATCTTGAAAAAGTTACTTGTGGTTACTTCTAGAACATTCTAGAGGTCGGTTTGATGAAATGGATGCGCCTCCAGTTGGTTCATGTATCTCTATTAAGGGGGAACCTATCCCATCAATAAGGGAGCTATCCCACCCATAGAGGGGGATGATCCCATTTAAATAGGAACGCAATAGATTACAGAGATAACCATAAATACAGAGATGCGATAACCATAAAAACAGAGATGCAGCGGAAATAATACTTCATTTCATTACTGTAAATACTGAAATATGTTTACAAACAGAAATGGAAAGAAACCAGCTAGGGCGATGGTAGCTTATCTCTGAGAAGAGATGTGGCGGCTACATGCCTCTGAAATCTCTCCTCACAAAGGCTCTAATGGAAGACCTAAATCCTGCAGCATTTACCCAAAGAAAATGTATAGCTCCAACCTCCCCTCCTTCTGGCTCAATGCCTTCATTTATAGTGCTGTAAAGAGGTTATTCAGGTCCACTATCAATGGGATCATCCCCCTCTATGGGTGGGATAGCTCCCTTATTGATGGGATAGGTTCCCCCTTAATAGAGATACATGAACCAACTGGAGGTGCATCCATTTCATCAAACCGACCTCTAGAATGTTCTAGAAGTAACCACAAGTAACTTTTTCAAGATAAAACTCGCGCATTTTGCCTTTTACAGAGGGACGCACCTGTCCCTTAACATACAGAGCGTCCATGGACGCATATTTTGTGAACATGATCAGCGTCCCCGCAGGTAAGGCTAGAGAGAACCTGCGACCCCAGAGATAAACATGATTTTTACAAGACTTTCTCTCTTCTTTGAGTTTGAGATGGATAACAGAGGCATGAGACTTGCCTAAGAGGGTAGCATGACTTGTTGATTGGAGCCATACTAACTGTAAGTAGTCAAGGTGACATTTTTTAGTGTAACAGATTGCCTCCTAAAGTGCGAAGCCTGGAATAGAATAGGGTTTTGTAATTCTAGGAAGGGTGAAGCGCTTTATCATTTCAAGGATTGCCTTGTGGATGGCCTGGTTGGAACCTGCAATTTTCAACACAAAATACATGGATAAGATTATATCATCACTGAGGTAGGCATTCCCATACTCAGATTCAAAACTTTAACTAATGGACTAACTATTCTGATATAGGAATGATCTTGCAGTACATCATTTTTATAGACTTTTGTAGACACAGTATGGACGCAGCCATCTGTTTATGATTAGTCTACATAGATAATGAATACAAAACTCCTCGCAGCCTGGATGGTAGAAACTAGATCCAGGGTCTTCACTTCTACTTCCCGAATTGGTACGATTCTAGCCATGTGATTAAATGATTCGATGTCGAACATGGTAGAAACCACTTGATTACCAGTCAATGATGTAAACTGTTAGCAAGCGTGAGAGAAACCACCAGTAATGTCAATGGTCCTCAAAGTACCAAGCACAACCCGTGAAATGTGAATAGATGTTTTGATGTCGAACACTTCACGGAATCCTTTGATCGAAAGTCAATGATGTAAACTGACGTCAAAGGCGAGAAACCTGCCATTGATGCATGCAGACTTCAAGGTACTGTCGATTCCTAAGTCATCTTTCTAGATAATGTGTCGATGTCGATAGAAAGCGACCCGTTGCAGGCAAGCCTGCAACACGAAATCATTGTTCAAGTTGAAGAAATGTTGCTGTAAGGACTGACTCAGGGATGGTCAATGGATGACAAGTATTTTGCAGATGAAAGTTTTGCTTGCAGACCTCTTGAACACATAACGACACAACAGATGGTTTGGTGACGAATAACTCAAAGTTGATCCCTGAACCCGGTTAAAGATTTTCAAAGTGATTTAGTCAACTGTGAGGTAAAAGATTTCCCAACCCAGGTGAATGAAAAGTGTCGTGTTCAAGAGCGGTAATAAAGTTTCTTCTGAGGCAAAAGGTAACAAATAGGTTCATTCTTCTCTTTTTTCCCCCACCATTTCTGGCAAGTACCTCTTTATTTTTAACAAGCTTGAGGAGGATAACATATGCTTGATTATAAGCTCATCCTTCGGACGAGTCCAACCTAGTTTAAATGCGAACCCTAGGAAGGAGTGGTTCGTTCCTGTTTGTAATTGAACAGGTCCTTTACTGTAAAAGTTTAACGAGCCCAGTATAGGAGAAACTCGGCGTTTTTCATTTTTAGAGAGTCTGAAAAACTTAAGGAAACTCCACGTTGAACTTTTTCGTATATTTGTGTCCCTCAAGCCCGAAAAAGTATAAAATAATACCTGGGGGAACCGCTTGATCTTGCGACCAAGGAGTACTTTCATAATAGAATCGTTGATCTGAAAAGTAAAAAGCGATCAAAGACACGTCGTTTTATTTCCTTATCGAGTTTGAAACGACAAAAACCCGGCAATCTTTTCCTGATTTTACGGTCAGAAAAGAGCTAAAAGGGGACCGTCTTTTAATTCCGTTTTAACGAGTGAAAAAGAAACACTCGGCGATCTTTTCATGTTTTAGGAGTCAGAAAAGGGCTTAAAAGATGACTCTGAAATTTTGTTTGTGAAAAATTATAATTTCCCTTGAAATCCCTTCGTCCTGCACAAAAGCGACATATTACTCATACCTGTTTAAAATAGGCAAAAATACATTTGAAAACATCTTTTCATGGTAAAAAATGAACTAATTCATCCAAAAAACCTATAAAAAGACCTTTTACCATGTCATTTTTACCGTTTCACTGTTGAGGTTGAAAAAGGAGCTTTTGACAAGAAACTTCCCGTGGTTGCTGCGGAAAATCTGACCGTCGGAATCGAACGCCGCTTCACCGAGGTATTTTACACATCCCACTCTTCATTTTTATCCGTTTAGTTTTTTGTTTTTGGTCTCTGTTTCATTTTTTGGGGGGGTTTTGGGTTCAAAATGCGCCCCTCGGCGGACGCAGGTGCCCTTCGGGTGGGCCGCGTCCCCCGACTTTTTCTCACACGGGAAAAAGGTCTGGGGACGCGGTCCGCCTTCAGGCGAGCTGCGTCCGGACGCCCTGTGCTAAAAAGCCGGGGTGCGTCTTCCGCAAAGGGCGCATTTTAAAACCCTAACTCTCTCAAAAAACCACCAAATTTTCTCAAATTAATTTCTAATTGACTCTTTTGATGTGCAGGGGCCAAAACATGTTGGACTGGAGAGAGAGAGAGCACGTAGAAGACGATGAAGCTGCGATTAACCACCAACCCTCTCTGGATGCCTTAAGAACATGTGGATTGTACAAATATTGGACCATACCGGGCATGAGGGGCCAGGTAAGATTTTTGGAATGGCTAGTTGAGCGATGGAACGTTCAAGATCAATGTTTTTACATTGGAGGGCACCAGCTCGAGATAGAGCCCTCGGATGTATACTTTCTCACTGGCTTGCCAAACAGAGGTGAGCAACTCAACCTTGCGGGGACCAGGCCGGGTGGCCAATCCCTTGATGATCTCCGCGAGGAGTGGTGCAGACCAGGGACTCACCATAAAAAAGGTGTGGAGATAAAGCACATCGCTCTGGCGGAACTTAGAGTTATTGCATTTACGGTCACTAGGATTTGTGGCGCGGCCGCCTTGCACATTGCTTCCGGATCCCAAATGTGGATGGCAGTTGACTGTTACCAAGGCACCATCTTCAACTGGTGCGAAGCTGTGTCGGCTCATATGAAGAGCCAACTAACCAAGGCAAAGAACGGACGACTAAAGACTTTTGGATATGGGCCTCTAGTCGTGAGCTTTGCCTTGGAGAGAGTTCCTATGCTGATCCCTCAGCAACTCACTGTTGATGTCTTGGGTCCTCGGGAGCCAAAGCTTGTTCGATGGGTTGCGGTAATGGCCCGGCATCCTGACGAGGGTGCTGCAGTGGTTCGATTCTCTGACAGTTACTTCGACTGGCTAGAGGGCCAGCTTTTTGTGATACAAGACTTTCCATATGCCGGAATGGATTTCAGAGGTGATCCGGACATGGTTCTTCCACAGGGAGAACAATGGGATGACAGAGGTACTTTCATTTTCACAAGTTTTCTAATTATGTATTTTTTTATTTTTCATATATATCGTCTCAAAGTAACAGTAAAATTTTAAAAACGCAGATGTTGGACCACAGCGTCCAGCCAATCTCCGGCCTTACGACAGACGACATCCAGCTGCACCGGCACCGGCCTTACAGGATGCGACAGCAGAAGTACTAGCCGATTTGGAGCATGATCTAGAGCGTCTCACGGCAGATATACCTGAGACTACTATGGATGACATTCCAATGAGGCTTCAGCGCTTCGTGGTTGCAGTCCCTGGACCGTTTAGGAGATTTCTGCGCAAGATAGCCCGCGCAGTGGTGTCGTACAGAGAGCACCACCAGTGATTGACTAGTCACTTTTGTAGTCACATGTGACATTTTTGACTTTTTTGCACTATCATTTTGCCGATCATAAGGTGTGTTAAACCTATGGTCGAAGACGATGTATATATTTTTGGACACACTTCTATCTATATCTATATATCACTATTATCGGCTTATCTTGTTTAACATGTATGATGAAATGTCTTTAAATTTACTTGCATGATTATTATAAATGTCTGTCCAACACTTGAGAAGCAATTGCATCTGCTAATGTATTCAAAGACCTTGGAATATGTTGATATTCAATGTAATCAAATTCACGTTCCAAGAGACGCACTCTCAAAAACAACCTTAATAACACAGGATTTCTAATGGCATAAACTCTATTAAGCTGTAATACAACAAGTTCAGAATCTAACCTCACTATCAAACGTCGAATTCCAAACGAAATAGATTCGGATAATAATTCAACCACTGCACTGTATTCTGCAATGTTATTCGTTGTTTGACCGAGGCTTACCCCATGCATAGAAACTAACTCGTCAGAGGGCGAATAGATAACCCAAGCTGCGGAAGAGATATTCCGTGTACTACGACAAGCACCATCAGCAAATCCAATGTATGTTTGGAGAGGCGTCGACATCTACAATATCAAGAGTAAAACCAAGATGAGCCAAAATAATGACGAAAAAACACACTTGCTAAGCTAAGCACACTAACTAAACTAACACACTTGCTAGCTAGAAAGGAAATCTAACCTATCTAAAAATTTCTCCATCCACCATTTTAAGCATAATACCTCTTTAGGTAAAGTCCATTTCTGGGTTTGCCCAAAGAGTCCCCATCAAAATCAACTAACTCATAAGCCCCTTTTGCTAGCTTTCGCTTTACAATGTAGGGCCCATGCCACATGGGAACGAATTTTCCAGCACCTAGCTTATCGTTCGCTTGATCATATAATAGTACTAGGTCTCCTTCCGAAAAACTTCGAGGGGTTACATTTTTATCGTACTGAGCTTTCATTCGTTTCGCGTGAGTCTCGATAGCTAAAGTAGCGTCACGTCGAGTCTCATCTAATTTAGCTAAGTATAACAACCGTTTCTCCTCTTCGGAAGTAGCTGGAAGTAATTCGACAGCCATTTGAAGTGATGGGATTTCGCACTCAATAGGTAACACAGCTTCTAAGCCATAAACTAGCTGAAAAGGGGTGAAACCTGTTGAATTTTTCACTGAAGTTCGATATGCCCATAGTGCCGAAAATAACATGTTATGCCAATTCGTTCGATGGATACCAATGATCCGTCGAATCATGACGACTAGAACTTTGTTGATTGACTCAACCAAACCGTTGGCTTGCGGATAATAAGGTGTAGAGCTATCGTGGCGCAAACCAAGCTGGCTTGTAAGTTCAGTCATCATGACATTTCGAAAATGGCTTCCATGGTCCGTAATGATTGCTTGTGGGACACCAAACCTAGTTATGATATGATTGAATACGAAAAGTGCAGCTGTCTTGCCGCTTGCGTCGAATGTAGGCATCGCCTCGGCCCACTTAGTAAAATAATCAACCGCAAGGATGATATACGCATGCCCCCCGGCCGAGTGAGGGTTACAAGTAATAAAGTCAATGCCCCATTTGGCGAATGGACCAGCGGCAATTATAGGGTGGAGAGGAGCAGGTGGAGCGCGCATCTTGCGATCAAACACTTGACAGTTGTGGCATTTTCTGACGGCAAGGATACAATCTTTAAACATAGACGGCCAGAAATAGCCAGCGCGCAACACCTTCTGAGCTGTGGCATACCCAGACATATGACCGCCACATGCTCCAGAGTGACAATCATTCAAAACTCTCTCAGCCTCATCGTGAGTTAAACAACGTCGAAAAACTAAGTCTGCCCCCAGGCGATAAAGTGTATCTCCAATAATTCTGTATTGCTGGGATTGAAACCGAATTTTTCGACGGTTTTCCTTGGAAGTTTCAGGCCGAAAGGTTTGGGTTTGGAGATAGATGATTATATCCCCATACCACGGATCTACAGTGCTAATAAGAAACAAAGATTCGTCCGCAATGGACTCCTCTGCCACAGTCTCTGTGTCAGCACTCGGGAAATCACACATCAATTCCGCAAAGACTAAAGATTTCTTAGACTTGGACTTCTCAAACTCCAAGTCGAACTCTTGCAGGATGACGATCCATTTAGAGTACTTGCCCCCTAGCAGTTGTTTTGTCAAGATATAAATCATAGGGTTGCAATCTGAAATAACAGTAGTTTTGTGGAGAAGAATGTAGTGACGAAAACGCTGGACAGCTTGAACGGCTGCCAGGGCCAATTTCTCCACATGTGAATATTTTAACTCAGTTGGATTTAAGGTTCTGCTAAGGTAATATATCACATGCTCTGCGTTGAATTCATCTTCTTGAACTAACACCATTCCAATGGTGGAATGCGAAGCCGCGAGGTATAAGAAGTAGTCCTGGTTGTAGTTGGGAGGATGCAATAACGGTGCATGGGTCAACGCGTGTTTCAGTGCATCAAAAGATTGTTGAGCAATCTCATCCCAAAAGAATTGTACATTCTGTTTCAACAACCGTGTAAAACCTTTAGTGACCTCGGCGTAGTTAGGGATGAATCGGCGTAAAAAGTTTGCTTTCCCTTGCAAGCTTTGGAGTTGGCGCAAACTCGAAGGAGGAGACAATTGGATGATAGCCTCGACTTTCGAGGGATCGACGCGAATGCCGGTTTTGGAAACAACAAATCCCAGCAATCGACCTGTTTCTATACAGAAAACACACTTGTGGGGATTCAACCGAATTCGATAATGCCTACACCTCATAAAGATTGCTCGTAGGTGGACAAGGTGATCAGCTCGGTGTAAAGAATGAGCAGGCAAATCATCGAGATAGGGTTGCACAATGTGCTTGATGTCATGAAACGCATAAGACATGGCCCGTTGAAAAGTAGCACCGGCATTCTTAAGGCCAAAAGGTAATTTGCAATAAGCAAATGTCCCCCATGGACAAATGAATGCCGTTTTTGGTTGATCGGCAGGTAGAATATTGATTTGATTATAACCCGAGAAACCATCCATGAAGGAAAACATCTCACTTCCGGCACAATCATCAATAATTTGATCGATATAAGGCGTAGGATAGTTGTCTTTTGGACAAGCTCGATTGATATCCCTATAATCGATACAGATTCTTATTGTTCCTTGTTTTTTATTGACGGGAACAATATTCGATACCCAATCCGTTAACGGGATCGGATAAATGAAACCTGCTTTCAACAGCTTTTCGACTTCGGCTTTGATTGCAGCTGCTTTTCGAGGGTGAATCTGACGCAACCGTTGCCGAATGGGTTTAGCATCCGGGTAGGTTTTGATTTCATGAACAACAATGGCAGGATCGATTCCTGGCATTTCTTCGTAGGACCAGGCAAACACGTCGCGGAATTCTTGGAATAGGGCCTTGTAAGTTTCAATTTCTTCGTCAGTACATGCGGCACCTATATGAATGTTCTCCTTGATTCCGGGCTTCACTGAAATGTCAATGGGAATAGTACGAGAAATATTCCCTAAATTCAGCTCTGAATCAGAATGTTTCGTTGGATCCTGAGCGTCTTTGACATATTCAGCGGTAAAGATAGATGAAAAATCATTTTCAAAGACATCACCCTTAGGTAAAAACGAAGATCTGTGATGGAGATCGTCCCATGGTAGATCATCTACACTGAGGATTTCGCGAAGTTGTTCGTCAGATGACACTTCTTCGGGAAACGTTATCCGTTCTAAGGGTGAGGTGAAAAGTGACTCTTCACTGACCACATTCATTTGGTCGGTTGAATGAAAGTCGGTAAAAGACATAAGAGCTTCATAAGCAATCTCATACGGACTCAACGGCATAACATTACCGAGTGAGTCTAGCTCAGAGTCAGAGGGAACATACCAAGGATCATCATAAATAATGTTTTCTGACGTGATCATATGAATTGTTGCGAATGAAGGGTCTGCATTGAGTGGAGGGAGAGGAAAAGTTCCCAGTAAACCGGAATCTTTAACTAAACCTACACCAATGTCCCTATAAGGGATTGTCGTTTTGCCAACATGCTGGATAGTTTCTGAAGAGGTTGGGTCGGATGAAAAGTATGTCAGCTGATCAATAGTCACGATCTTACCGTTATGTGGAAACTTAATGACTCTGAAGACCGATGAAACGACCGCTGTCATAGCATATGACCAACTTCGACCCAAAAGAAGGTTGTAGTCTAGAGGGGCATCAACCACTTCCACATCCAGACTAACGGTTTTACCTTCGACCCCTATAGGCAATTCCTGTAGAATACCAAACGGACGGAACCCACGGCCATCAAAGGCCTTAAGGATGGTGGGGGATTGGTTCAATGAAGGAGAACCAAGCGATCTCCAACATTGAATCGACATACTTGCCAGAAATGGTGGGGGAAAAGAGAGAAGAATGAACCTGTTTGTTACCTTTTATCTCAAAAGAAACTTTATTACCACTCTTGAACACGACACTTTTCATTCACCTGGGTTGGGAAATCTTTTACCTCACAGTTGATCAAACCACTTTGAAAGTCTTTAACCGGGTTCCGGGGATTAACTTTGAGTTATTCGTCACCAAACCATCTGTTGTGTCGTTATGTGTTCAAGAGGTTTGCAAGCAAAAACTTTCATCTGCAAAATACTTGTCATCCATTTGACCATCCCTGAGTCAGTCCTTACAGCAACATTTCTTCAACTTGAACAATGATTTCGTGTTGTGGGCTTGCCTGCAACGGGTCGCTTTCTATCGACCTCGACACATTATCTAGAAAGATGACTTAGGAATCGACAGTACCTTGAAGTCTGCATGCATCAATGGCAGGTTTCTCGCCTTTGACGTCAGTTTACATCATTGACTTTCGATCAAAGGATTCCGTGAAGTGTTCGACATCAAAACATCTATTCACATTTCACGGGTTGTGCTTGGTACTTTGAGAACCATTGACATTACTGGTGGTTTCTCTCACGCTTGTTAACAGTTTGCATCATCGACTGGTAATCAAGTGGTTTCTAACATGTTCGACATCAAATCATTTAAATCACATGGCTAGAATCGTACCAATTCGGGAAGTAGAAGTGAAGACCCTGGATCTAGTTTCTACCATCCAGGCTGCGAGGAGTTTTGTATTCATTATCTATGTAGACTAATCATAAACAGATGGCTGCATCCATACTGTGTCTACAAAAGTCTATAAAAAATGATGTACTGCAAGATCATTCCTGTATCAGAATAGTTAGTCCATTAGTTAAAGTTTTGAATCTGAGTATGGGAATGCCTACCTCAGTGATGATATAATCTTATACATGTATTTTGTGTTGAAAATTGCAGGTTCCAACCAGGCCATCCACAAGGCAATCCTTGAAATGATAAAGCGCTTCACCCTTCCTAGAATTACAAAACCCTATTCTATTCCAGGCTTCGCACTTTAGGGGGCAATCTGTTACACTAAAAAATGTCACCTTGACTACTTACAGTTAGTATGGCTCAAATCAACAGTCATGCTACCCTCTTAGGCAAGTCTCATGCCTCTGTTATCCATCTCAAACTCAAAGAAGAGAGAAAGTCTTGTAAAAACTATGTTTATCTCTGGGGTCGCAGGTTCTCTCTAGCCTTACATGCGGGGACGCTGACCTTGTTCACAAAATATGCGTCCATGGACGCTCTGTATGTCAAGGGACAGGTGCGTCTCTCTGTAAAAGGCAAAATGCACGAGTTTTATCTTGAAAAAGTTACTTGTGGTTACTTCTAGAACATTCTAGAGGTCGGTTTGATGAAATGGATGCGCCTCCAGTTGGTTCATGTATCTCTATTAAGGGGGAACTTATCCCATCAATAAGGGAGCTATCCCACCCAAAGAGGGGGATGATCCCATTGATAGTGGACCTGAATAACCTCTTTACAGCACTATAAATAAAGGCATTGAGCCAGAAGGAGAGGAGGTTGGAGCTATACATTTTCTTTGGGTAAATGCTGCAGGATTTAGGTCTTCCATTAGAGCCTTTGTGAGGAGAGATTGTCTTCACTAGATTCTACTTGGGAGAGGGTGAGCTTTGTCAAAGTAGAGGAAAACCCTTGATGGACCCTGGGAGGAACTTGCACAACACCAAGGCCAGGTTGTAAGAGTTTCTTTGTTTCGTTATTAATACAAACTGGTTTATTTTTCTCAATAGCTTGTGTTAATGAGTTATTTCATGTGTTCCTTGGTCTGCATGTTGAATATATGTTTTATTATATGAAATGCAAGTGCTTGGTAATTGTTTGATTGTTTGTGGTTGCAGGAATTGACTTGAAGGAGGAGCTCATCCGGATCGTCAAGAACGGACTTCAACAACAACGTTTTGGAATAAGGTAAGCCTAAACACTTGTAGTTTTCATGTTGTAAAAGGTGTATTTAGAGAAAGATCACTCCATTTTGTCTTGTTTGTCATTAGAATGTCTTAGACTTCTAGGAAGGTCAGTCGTGTCCGCACCCTTGACAGATTCCGTGTGACACTTAGAAAAGAGATTGAGAAAACAAAAGCTATTAATCTTAAGTTTGTCAAAGGATCTGAAACTTTGGATGAGATTATCAATGTGCAGCGGTCTCCTCTAAACAAGACAGGTCTGGGCTATAATGGAGAAACCTCTCAAGCATCCACCTCAAAGAGTTATCTTGATGCGGCAAGAAGAAATGGGCAAAAGAACAATGAAGAACATCAGGTAAAGCAGGGACGAATTACAAACAGAAACTATCAGGGGCAATCCATCTTAAGGGTGAACAAAAACTACAACCAGCCACAGGTAAAATCTTCTCAATTTGGTTCAAGAATAGATGAAAATAGAAATTACAATCAGTTGGCTGGTAGGTTCGATAACCGCAGAAGTTTCTTCAATGGACAATGCTTTTCTTGCCATAACTTTGGTCACAAAGCAGCTCAATGTGTTGCATATAAAACGATCATGACTAGGGAAGCTCAAAAACAAAGAAGTATGGCAGGGATTACAAAAAGGACCTATAACAACTTTTCGGTTCTTGAAAATGAAGTTGAATGTTCTATTTGCAATAATTTTGGTCATGAAGACTCTGAATGCAGGAGCAGGTTTCAGCAGAAAAAGGAACAAGCCTCAAGCACCAAAACATGGAGAATAAAGGAACCTCAAACAGAAAGATGCGGGATAACTTTTTATGCAGAAGGACAGGAAAATCTATGGTACATTGACAGTGGATGTTCGAAGCATATGACAGGTGATAAAGAAAAACTTGAATCTTATTCTGCTCTAGAAAAGGGAAAGAAAGTCTCTTTTGGAAATGATACTCCTGCAACTATAAAAGGAAAAGGCATTGCTTAGTTAAAAGAAAAGGTCAAGGCTGGAAATGTTTTGTATGTTGATGGATTGAAGCATAATCTTCTAAGTGTCAGCCAGATGTGTGATCAAAGAACCGAGGTTATATTCAGATCGAATGGATGTCTTGTTCGTGATCTTGATACAGGTAAAACAGTGCTCAAAGGCAAAAGAACTCCAAATAATATGTACATATTTGAAGAAGGACAAAAACAATGCTATCTGAGCAAGGATGAAGAGAATTGGTTATGGCATCGAAGGTTGGGACATCTAAGCTTCTCACAAATAAGGAAAGCATGCAAATATCAGGCAGTTCGCGACCTTCCAGATATCAAAATTCCTGACAACACCATATGCAAATCATGTCAGTTTGGAAAACAAACCAGAACTAACTTCCCAGAGAAAGAAGGATCAGCTAGCATGCCTCTTGAGCTAGTACATACAGATACATGCGGTCCCTTCAAAAAAAGAACACCTCGAGGAGAAGAATACTTGATATTATTCATTGACGATTTCTCCAGGTTTGTCTGGTTAGGACTTATGAAGCACAAAGATGAAGCATTCGAAAAATTCATATCCTTCAAAGCCTTGGTTGAAAATGAATCAGGTCACAAAATTAAGTGCCTCAGATCCGACAGAGGTGGGGAATTTACTTCAAATGAATTTTTCGATTTCTGTGAAGAACATGGGATAAGAAGAGAATTCTCTACAGCAAGAACTCCCCAGCAAAATGGAGTTGTGGAAAGAATGAACAGAACAATCCAACAAATGGCTCGTGCTATGCTTGATGAATCAGGAACTCCAGCAACTTTCTGGGGTGAAGCTGCACATGCTGCGGTGGCTATTCTCAATAAAACAAATGTCCGGGTAAACAGCACTCAAACTCCTCATGAGCTTTGGAGTGGTAGGACTCCTTCGGTAAAGCACTTCAAAATCTTTGGGAGCAAATGCTATATCAAGAATACTGATGAGAAGCTTGGCAAACTTGAACCTAGAGCAGATGAAGGCATTCTTCTTGGTTACTCTCCATATAGCAAAGCATACAAATGCTACAATAAAAGACTTGGCAGAATTGTTGACAGCATTGATGTAGTGGTTGATGAGAAGGGATACATTCCTAGGCAAGTACATCGTGAAGACATCGAAGAAGATGAAGGCTACCCTCAAAGACAGAATGATGAAGAAGAAGAATCTCAAGAAGAACCTCAAGAAGAACCAGAGGAGCAAACAAGAATAGAATAAAAGACTCCATCCAGATATGTTCAGAAGAACCATCCAGAATCTCAGATTATGGGACAGAAAGAAGCAGGTGTACAAACTAGAAGAACAGTTGCAGAAGCTTCAAGCTATTTAGCATTACTCTCCTCAACAGAACCACAAAATGTGAAAGAGGCATGCATAGATGAATGTTGGGTGAAAGCAATGGATGAAGAACTTGAGCAGATCGAAAAGAACAACACTTGGGAGCTGGTTCCTAGACCAAAAGATAAGAATGTTATCGGGACAAAATGGGTCTTCAAAAACAAATTGAATGAAAATGGAGAAGTAATTAGAAACAAAGCCAGACTGGTTTGTAAAGGGTATGCGCAGCAAGAAGGAATAGACTTCGGAGAAACCTTTGCTCCTGTTGCAAGACTTGAGGCCATCCGAATGTTTCTTGCTCTCTCAAGTTTTCAAAACTTCAAAGTATTTCAAATGGACGTGAAATCAACCTTTCTGAATGGAGACTTGGAAGAAGAAGTATACATTGAACAGCCAGATGGGTTCATTCTTGGAAATGATCCAAACCTTGTATGCAGATTGAAAAAGGCCCTCTATGGTCTCAAACAAGCTCCAAGGGCTTGGTACTACCGCTTGGACAAATATCTTCATCAACAAGGTTTCTCAAAAGGTTCAGCAGATAGCAATCTTTATATAAAAGTTGAAAATGACAAATTGCTAATACTTGTTGTGTATGTAGATGACATTATTTTTGGCAGCAATGAAGAAGCTATGAGTCAAAGCTTTTCCTTGGTCATGCAGAAAGAATTTGAAATGTCCTTACTAGGAGAACTGACATATTTCCTTGGTTTGCAAATCCAACAAAAGGAAGGAGGAATCTTTTTATCTCAAACCAAGTATCTCAAACAGATTTTGAAGAAATATCTCATGGAAGATGCAAAACCAGTATGTACACCCATGGTCACAGGATGTAGCCTTAGTGCAAATGATGAATCTGCAGCAGTACATCAACCAACCTACGGATCTATGATTGGAAGTTTACTTTATTTGACAGGTACCCGACCGGACATCATGCATGCAGTTGGAATAGTTGGAAGATTTCAGGCAAATCCGAAGGAGACTCATCTTCAGGAAGTGAAGAGAATTTTCAAATATCTTCAAGGGACTCAAAATTATGGCTTATGGTATCCTAGAGATACAGATCTTACTCTTCATGCTTATACAGATGCAGATTGGGCCGGAAGCGTGGATGACAGGAAAAGCACAAGTGGTGGTGTGTTCTTTATGGGTTCCAGACTGGTATCTTGGTTCAGCAAGAAACAGAGTTCAATTGCCTTGTCTACAGCTGAAGCGGAATATGTTGCTGCTGCATCTTGTTGCACCCAACTCCTTTGGATGATGCAGACTTTGCAGGATTTTCAAATCACTTGTACACCACCAATACCCATCTTGTGTGATAACACAAGTGCAATCAGCATCTCCAAGAATCCTGTTATGCATTCAAAAACCAAGCACATACCAATCAAGTACCATTTTCTCCGGGAACAAGTACTTGAACAGAAGGTCAAGTTGGAGTATGTTCCTTCTAAAGAACAAGTTGCGGATATTCTCACCAAACCATTGCCCAGGGACACTTTTGAGTACCTCAGGCAAAAGCTGGGGGTTGTTGATGCATCATCTTATTGTTGAACCTTTTCTGATTGATGGTACAGGTTCAGGGGGAGCATATAATGCATTGTTGGCATTATGGAGGATGGTCAGAAGAAGATCTTGGAAATAGCTGCAATATGTCTCTATCTCTTTCATGGTGGATTATGGTTCTTTGTTGCAGATCTGGGGGAGCATGAGCTTAGGGGGAGCATACCCCTTTGCCCTTGATGTCAAAGGGGGAGAATGAAGCTAAAGTTTGGGAGGTTGCCATCAAGTCCAAAGGGGGAGATTGTTGGCATTACGGTTCAGGAATGGCTATATGTTACAGGTGTTGTCCTTGATGGCAACCCATTCAGGTGATAGATCACTATACTTCAAGTCAGCAGTAGAGGTTGATGATCAGCTATCAATTATTGAAGAAAATAAGGGGTACGTAGGTACAACTTATAGAAAGTGCGTACCCGCAGGTAAACCATACAGCAACCGCGTCCCGAGACGCAGGCCAGCCGTTTAGGAGGTGCGTCCACCCAGTGCACACATTTCAAGGCAGAGAAAAGCACACGTGGGGGTTTCTTGTGTTTTACTCCTGGTATCTAGCCAACGGTATTGTGTTATTACGGTGTCGGCTCGTGGTATTGTTCCATGATTTGAGGAGGAGCTTGCCTATATAAAGCAAAGGAGATCACTTGGCTAAGTATCTTTTGCAATTGAATATCTTTAGATCTGAAATTTTGGGTTATGGTCTTAAAAGCTTGATCTATATGAAGTTGAAGGCGAATCTGTGAAGGGTGATCTTCGAGCGCATGATCAGATCTGAGTATCTGTGCCACTCTAGTGATCTGTCTATTCAGCCCTAATCAGAAGGTCGCAGGTGTTTATCAGAAAAGCTGCGTGGGGACGCAGCGCAGTAACAGGAGACCTGCGTGGGGACGCAGGGCAGACCAAGTTCAGGTGCGTCCGGGACGCAGTGCAGTAACAGGAGATCTGCGTGGGGACGCAGAACGACTAAGGTTCAGGTGCATCCCTGGAGCAAAAGGACGCGGCGCAACAGCATTTCTGAGTGCGTCTCTGCAGTAAAGTACGCGGCGCGATAGTGTTTTTGAGTGCGTCCCTGCAGCAACAGGACGCAGTGCAGTTCAAGGAACAGTGCGTGGGCATGCAGTGTAGCAGAAGGATACCTGCGGGTGTACGCAGGAAAGCCGAAAGTGAATTGCGTTGCGACGCAGGCCACAGAAGGGAAAACTGCGTCTCTGTCTTAAGATGTTCTGTTGATTGAATTTCTCTGTTGATAAGGTGTTATGGGTTAGTTCTATTATTGCTGATCTGATAACTGTAGTGGACTGTAACTGTTATATACTTGATGATCATTTGATGCTTTATGAAAAAAAGTAGGGGGTTGTAGCTCCCTTCCAGGAGAAGACTGGAAAACGAGAGAGATTTGTAGCTCTCTGTAGGTTGCAGCCTGCGTACTGGTAAAGGACTGCACCAGTACAAAATCATTGTAAAAGGAGTTTCTAATTTGAAAGAAGATAGAGACATATTGCAGCAGGTGGTTTTCACCCACATTGGGTTTCCACCTTACATCTTGTGTTCTTTGGTGTGACTATCTGTTTTCTTTGTTCATGCTCATTATTTTATGGTACTGACATGCAAAAATAATTCAAAGATCAAATAAGGAAGATTTATTAATTGCTAGATAATACTGATTCACCCCCCCTCTCAGTATTATTTCCAACATTCTGCCTCCTTTGTACAAAAGAACTATAGATGTTTTTGTGTGTTTGTTGAGTCGTTTACAATTTTCCATTGCAAAAGTAGAATAGTCGTACTGTCGTCCTTTGATTTGAATCAGTTGCAAGTGTCGATTTCTATCATAGGAGAAAGTTTGATTGCTGTTGATGGTCGATTATATTGTTACTATTGCCTTTGGTCTGAATTTATAATTTTCTAGTGTCAAGAACGAGTGTTCATTTCAAAATCGTAAGGTGTCGTAATCATATCTGTTTTTGATTTCGAAAAAGAGCTTGTTTATATTTGTCGCTTGAAAAGAAATTCAGATTTGTACATCAACTTTCTTTTTAGCATCAATACTAAGAAAGTCGAAAACAAATACGTGCATGTGCATTTGCATATAGACAGTCTGTTTGGCTTGATTTAGGAAAGTGCATTTACAGTGTGCTCTTTGCTCTTTGTGAAAAGATTGTGTCTTTCTTTTCCCTAGTAGCTAGGATTTTCATTGCACAAAAGAGATAAAAAGTTTGTTTATCATATTTAGATTGCATTTTAGGAATTACATATACATCTCGTGGTGAACCCGAAAGGCAAACTTCATAAACAAGATCAACTTAAAATAAATTCAATGAATCTAACAACGCTTTGGAACTTAACGCACAACATTTAGAGGTCTAGGCTAGAGACTATTCCGGCGTCGTAAAGCCTGGTAACTGTTGTCCTCACTGATTGTTGGGTTATTCCTCCACTTTGAGACGATAAGTGCCAGTACGGAATTGTGCTCCCACGTACCGTCGAGTATATTTTGGGAGACCCCTATAGGCTTAAATCCTTTATCCTTAGGAAGCCGTGTCTGCCGCCCTATCGATCACAATGCACTAAACACAACATTCAGGAAGATTGACTGTCGTACCGTAAAAAGTATTCTGCAGTTTTGCGATTGGTTTGGTACTCCCTCTACCTATATCTCCAGAGTAGTCCCTTTCATTCCTTTTCAGACTCCTTAACGGAAAAGGTCCATCTGAGCACTTGTCACTTCAGGCTCATTAAAAGTCGAAGGCGACTAGAGTCATCTTTTGTTTTTTCTCGACTCTTAAAAACTGAAAAAGCAAGTTGTGTCAAAGCGTCTAAAATTTATTTTAAACGGAATATTCATTACCCCTTTCCTACGTTGATCTTGGGTTGAGAAAATGGAGTCCACCAACCAAGGAATTCCCTTGGAGGAAATCCTAGTCCCTTCTCCTCTTGGGGAGATGTTGGTGCACCCCATATGGCCACATTGTTGCTTCCAGGAATGACAATTGGTTTGCCTGTATGGCTCTTCTCAACCTCTGTCATTCAGAACACCACTATTCCTGAACAATTGAATCAGTAATTAGACGAGTCCAGAGTTACCCACCAACCTTCTAATTCCTCTAATTCTTCCTCTCCTCCTTCCTCTTCGCTTGATGGGGCTAGTAAAGCCAAAATTCAAGTTCCTAAGGAGAAGAAGGAAAAGAAGAAGAGAGAGAAGAAGAAGAAGGAGCCGAAAGCGAATGGGGGCAAACGAGTGTCGTCTAACGAAAATCCACACACTGCACCGACCAGGCCTAAATCACCATGTGTCATTTGTAAAGGAGACCACTTTCACAGAGATTGTCCTTGCATCCCTCGGATCTTAAGGGACTGGTCTCCTCGTTTGCACAACCCGGTGTCGTCAACCTCTGATAATCATGTTGAAAACACACCGTCAACTAGTGAAAGTGAAGCCCCAGGAAAAAAAGGAAAATATAGATTTTCTTGTAAATTGTGCGAAGGAAATCATGCCGTCCACCATTGTCCCTTCTTAGACGAAGCTAAAAGAGTTTTGGATGATCGTCCGGTTTCACCGTTACGACTCCCTCCTGGATATAAAAAACTCTTGCCGAGTTCGTCACTAGTTGAAAATCCGGCTGACCCGCTCAGGTGGTCGACCGATGCATCTGTCATTGAAGATGAACCATCTGAATCCATACTAGACGAAAGTCAAAAGGTTGAGGCGGAAGTTGACCCAGTCTTGCCTTCAGAGGTTCCATCTTCAGATGATACAATCATTGAAGAGAACAAGGATGACACCATCCAAATTCTTTTCATAAGCACAGACTCCAATGGACATGGGGACAATTTACCCGTTCCTTTACTGCAGGAAGGAAGTTCGTCAGAGTCGTACCCGGCCGTCTATTCGGTCCCACCTCCAAGCAACCTAGTTGTCTCCTTCGACTGGAATCAACTAGGCATACCCTGTTTACCAGCTAGTGTACCATTCCGAATTATTGTTCAAATATATAGAATGGTTATGGCTGGTACCATCATAGATGAGGGGGCTTCTGTGAGTATCCTTTCCTCAACTGCTTGGAAAGCGCTTGGTTCGCCATCACTTTTACCTGAGATGAGAAATCTGACAGGCTTTGATAAAGGAACCAGTCGACCGTTAGGGATCCTTCCCAATGTGCCCATAACATTGAGAGGGAAAACCGTTCACATGAACGTAATGGTAGTTCAAGGACCTCTAGATTACAATCTACTCCTTGGACGAGACTATATTTATTGCATGAGAGCCATTGTCTCATCACTCTTTAGAGTGATGTGTTTTCCGCACGAAGGAAGAGTGGTCAAGCTC
Source organism: Pinus tabuliformis (assembly GCA_031772625.1). NCBI lineage: Eukaryota > Viridiplantae > Streptophyta > Pinopsida > Pinales > Pinaceae > Pinus > Pinus tabuliformis. The sequence goes on along the minus strand of CM062814.1, from coordinate 442,107,152 downwards.
GTGGACCAGCTTTCATTTCCCGGATCACGCATAGCAAATAGTCATATACCATCCCTGAATGGTCTTTTCACGCAAGAAATGTATCAATCTCCAGTCCGTCCTCTCGATGAGCGCATGTAATTTAGAGGGATATGACTGAAACCCAGGGGGCATGCACCCTGGTCTGCTTCGGCAGGAAAACTTCGGGTATAGGGTAGGTTTCCGCAAGAGAATATGACTAGTCTGTACCCCCATCCGTGATTAGAAGAGGGGGTTATTCTAGAACAGTATTCTCTTGTCAAAGTTATGTGAGTTGGCGAGCACCACCGCTCACCTTTGTTTATTTCGGTAGACATCACCGGAGAAGTGTTTTGTTTGCACTGTGAATAGAACGATCTTTGGGTAACCTGTAAGTGGTAGGCCTCTCTCGGTAAAACAAATGTTTTAACGGACTAAAGAAGTGGTAACCTTCACATTCTGTTTTATACCTGGGAGCATGCGAACCTTTTGGAGTGCAAGCGAAGAGCGGCTATTTATTTTTTAAATTTATAAGACCTCTAACCCTTTAAACTCATAGGATTGGTCATTTCCTAACTTGCATAAAGAAAGGATGTGGGGCAAAACTCTAAAAGTTGTCGTTTTTATATGGGACATTCTTATGACAAGACTGGATTAATCGAGCAATTTTAGCACATAGTTCAAGCTCGTTAAAAAATAAACATAAGACATGAGAAAATGTTTCCACCCACGTTTAAGCTCATTAAAAAATGAACTATTGCCCGGTAAATAACCATTGTGAATGTAGTACTTTAGCCGTTAAAGCCTTGGTCGTGTTTGCACCGTCACCTCCACTTTTCATTGGCCGATCATTCACCTCCATTTGATTGTTTACCCATTTTGAGGAACAGCTGCGAAGATTGATTTCAATAGCCATCCTTGTGACACTGCCGTGATTGGAAAATTCCAAACCTTACCTGGAATCAGCTGCTACCCGTTTTATCACTCGTTCCTCAAAAGACGAGTCTCCTTTAAGCTCTTTTCAACTGACTCATAAAATATGAAAATATTGCTGAGCCATTGGCCTCTCCAGCTCATTAAAGGGACAGGAAGTGCTATCCCTCCTCTAGATTTTAATCTTTTTGGACCTGAGGGATTATTACACAAAAAGATTGAGCGCTTGTTTTGTTCGGCTCGTTAAAGCTATCGAAAATTCATCCCTTCTGTATTATTTTATACTTTTTCGGACTTAAGGGATTAGATGACGAAAAAGGAATTTTGGAGTTACCTTTACGTTCCTTTTCAGACTCTCTAAAATTTAAAAGGACCGAGTTATCTTTGTCGTTAAACTCGTTAAAAAGATTAATAGTGACAAACTTGTCTTTAGACGGGAACGAGTTTCACTATCGCTAGGCTCGTTAAAACATAGCGATGGGTTTGCCCGAAGGGCAAATTATAGAACAAGCATATGTTATCCTCCTCAAGCTTGACAAAAATAAAGAGGTACTGGTCAGCAATGATTGGGGAAAATTTGGGAAGAAAACTCAAAGAAACTTTGTTGGTAGCAAGTCGCTCTTGAACATGACACTTCCACTCCGTGTCCGAGTCGGGTTGGGTTGTTTCATTCACCGGTCACATCACCATGGTCACGCCATACCATCCACATTTGGGGTTAATGCTACCAATCCATCACATCAGTGTCGCCGATATGTTCAAGAGAAGTCATCCAGAGAAGTCACCCGTGTCTCACCCACTACCATACATTATACTCCATTCCTTCATGACTGCCACCCTGAACCTTATATCATCATATCGTTTTCACCTCCATCAAAATCATTCGCTCTGTTCTGTGTCATTGATGTGGGATTCATTAAGGCCCTCCTGTGATGGATCACTTCTTGTCGACATCAGCTCATTATCCAAGAAGTTGATCTAGGAACACCGCATTCAGTACTTTGAAGCTTGCATGCCTCAATGGCAAGTTTCTCACTTCCGGCAACAAGTTTACATCAATGGCCTTCGACCGAAAGATTTTGCGTGGTGTTCAACGCCAAGTCCTTTGTTCACACCACGTGAATTGTATTGCAGTACCTTGAGGATCATTATCATTATCGGTGATTCCTCTCGCGCTTGTTAACAGTTTACATCATTGACTGGTAATCAAGCGATGTCTTTCCACGTTCGACTTCAAAACATTTCTCACATGGATCGACTTGTACTTCGAGTGAAGATCGGACGAGATTGAAGACCCCGGATCTAGTTTCATCCATCCGGGCTGCGATATATATTCAGGGAAATGAAGAAATTAAATGTACAACATTGCAGCACAGATAATCATCCTACCAAAAGGATGATGGCTCTATCAAAATCATCAGTCTACACTCAGACGATTGTCTGTCCTATGTACATGAAAATGAATTTATAAAGCTGAGCATGGGAATGCCCGCCTCAGCTAGATCATGAAAACAATATGAAGATAATGTATTGTATTGTATCTTATTACAGGTCTCCTCCCAACATTGAAAGAACTTCGGATCCTCATAATGAAGTATTTCACCCGACACCAAAAGGTTAACGGCCTCATACTTTAGGGGGCAACTGTTATAGACATTTTTGTGCCCTACAACTCCAAGCATGAAATGTCCATAAACCAAGGGCTCCTAAGTCCCTAAAAGTGTTGTTCTAACCCCTAAAGGAACAAGGTCAACAGATTACAGCTTCTCCCAGAAGTTCTCCACCAGAAACTACTCAGAATTGGTCAAAACAGGATCATTGCAGCTGCTCCACTGGCTAGGTGCGTTGCATCTCACCCAAATGCACTGTGAGGGTGCCTTGCATTTCAAAACTCCCTTCTGTAGGGTGCGATGGGCAAGAAATGACAATGGCAGTGTCATTCCGCGAGGTGGAGAGGCAATGGAAGCTTCCATAATCTTCTCCTGTGACACTTGCCTCACTGAATTCGACCAAGGATGAGTAAGAGGCCCTCAGTCTCCAAGTGGAAGCAAGAAATAACAGAGAGAAGACACTAATCAAATCACAAGCTGACTCATCCTCCTTATAGATATCTATATATGGATCCCTTATCCCAGAGATCCGGAGGTTGGAATTTTGCATATTGTAAGGAATTTCTGTTGGTTTCTAGAGACAAACATCAGATTGTTGGGTGATTTATGCTTTGTTTGAGGTGAAGAGGGGCTTCTTTGCTGGGAGGTTGATGCTGGGTCGGAACCACTGGTTGTAACTCCTCCTGGATCTTTTCTTTCTTATCAATAAAAACTATTTGAGTTCTCCTCCATGCTTTTGTATCATTGATGCTTGTTACATTTGTATGGTTAACTTAAATCTGATCCTAAGTTGTTTATGAATATAGATCCATGTCTTTGTATAATGCTCTTCTTCTGTGGTATTATAGGTACTTCGTGAAGCTGGGCATGCAAGGGAGCAGGTAGCTGGAGATTATCAAAGAAGAGATGGATTAGATCAAAGGATTAGCGCAAGACACATGTTGGTTCTTTCTATTCCTCTCTATCTATAATTCATAAAGGAAATACAAAAGTAGTTTTTCTCTGTTTTTTTCTAAGGCAGCTATCACACCTTAGTGGGATAGAGTAGTTCTAAATAGACACTTTTCCCTGTAACACTAAGGAACTTATAGGGACACTAATTTTCCCAACTATGACTTTCGATTGTATAGGAACTAACAAAACTGTAGTTGGTATAGGAATTTGAGAGGCCACATTTGAAAAAAATGGAGCAGAAGTAGGAATGGCAACCGATGACCAAATGGGATTGTGATAAAGTGAAGACACCCTTGGAGTACCTAAAACCAATTGATCCAAAGATTTAAAACTAGATGGAAATAAAGGCTCACTACTTTTAGGGGGTTGTGGAGGTGCAGGACTTCCCACATATGGATAACCTTTAGGTGGAAAGTCATATTCAAAATCATTGTCAACACCAAGAGTATGAGTAGCTGAGACTTTTGGAGGACATTGAGAAGAGGTTGGAAACTCACCCTCTGAATCCATGGGTGGAAATAGTTGGCGAGGAGGAATTTGAGATGGTTGTGGAGATAACTCCAAAGGTATACCATAATTATCGTATGGACTATAAGGTTGTTGCGGGGATATAAATAGTGGATCAAAAAGAAGATTCAGAGGGAATACTAAACCTATGTAGACTCTCAGGGGTTTCTTGATCATATTCCTTAGATGATGATGAGTCTCGAGGTGGATAACAAGAAGCAAGGGATTGAATAATCAGGATATTTCCAAGTTCAAGACCTTGGGTTTCAAGTGGCTATCAAAACTCAGGACGAACTCCTTGTGATTTTTATAGAGGAAATGACCTACTCATCAGCTCATATGAGAAAGACACAATTACTGAAGGACTGACCAAGTTCATAGGCCTAGTTGTCAAGCTAACACTGTCTAAACACTAGCAACTTACTTTATAAAGCTTCCTAGAAAGGCTAAGGATGCGTTAGTGCCTAAAGTAACTATGTTTGTTACCTCGGGAAGAGCGTAAGTGAACCCTAATGAGTTTCCATGGGTCAAGAGAATGATTTGACTAAGAAATATCCCAAGATTCTCTCCTATGTCAGCTCACAAAAGTAGGGAAACATCAAAACTCGACCTGTTTGGGGGAATTACTAATTCCTTATGAAGTATGCAAATGGGAAATAGCAAAAAGGCATGGAAACATCATTGCTTTTTCCTAATGGAACTCATGAAGGACTTGGAAACCCTATCCTCATGTGCTATATATGTAAGGCTAGGGACATTGTGAAAGAGGTCAAACCATTTGAAAGGATTGCCCATTTGACTGTCGAGCAGAGTCTCAGACTAAGGCATTAGAAGAGGTTAATAAGGGAGAGAGAGAGAGGAGATGGAGGGGTAAGGGAAGGCTGATACAAATGATTGTTGTAATATCTCCTTCTACATCAATATAGAACTACAATTGTGTTTTTCACTCCGAGATGTTGGTACTATAACTTATTTATATGTTTATTCAATATCGTTAGCATGAGTGGCTTAGATATATGAAACTAGATATCTTTATATGTTCATGCATTGCTTATCAAGGTTTTATGTTGTGATATTATGTTTGTCTTTTCTATGTACAGGTTTTGATTTGGAGCTGGATCAGGGGTCTTCCACCTAGCTACATTGCTCTCTCTAGCAACACCACACTAATACTCAAGGTAATAAGTCCTTCTCGCTTTGATATTCATTTGTTAAGCATAGATATGCATGCATCTTTGTGGCAGTTGCAGCTAATCTGACTGTTTGCCAAGGGTCCCGGGTAGATCCTTGAGGGTTTCTACATCACTAAACACCTGTGCATTAATCCCTATAGTAGAATTGGTGACTCCGTTGGGGACTATACTTAGTTCCTAGTTTTCCCAGAAAGTTCCTAGATCTCTCTTTCTTCCAGGCCTTCTTGTACTTCTTCATTCCCTTTCCGACCACTCAGGACTATACAACACCCTTCTCTCAATGCTCAACCCTATATATGATCCCCACAACCTATTTTTTGAGCCTTTTTCCTCACTAATGTTGTTTGCTAGTGTAAACAGTTCTTTATAAAGCACTATGTCCTCAAAAACATTGTGTTAGTGCTGAAACTAACTCTTTGTAGCCTCTAGTACAGAGCATTAGCCAACCATTTCTCGATGAACATCTTACTCTGTGACCTCATGGGTTGGGAAATCTGCTTGTAGACTAATCAGGGATCTGCAGCTACACTTGTTTGATTGATCTGTGTCCTAAACAATTATTTTTTAAGAAAATAGCTTTACTTCTTAAAGTTTTTGTTTTCATTAAAGAAAAAATACAAAATTTTTACTGTTTTTTGCTTAGCTAGTTAGATCTGCATTATTTAGCTTCAAAAGTTGTTAGTGAGCATTGAAATTCTGTCGGTTATGCTAGTATTTTACTAAATAGGATGATATATATATATATATATATATATATATATATATATATATATATATATATATATATATATATATATATATATATGTATGACTCTCCCTTTGTAGAAGCAGCTCATTCATTGAAAGTGAAAATTTACAAGCATTATTTCTGCTTGATTTGAGTCAGAGTCCCATATAACTTCATATGTCAACACCCCTACCGAAGACTCTGTTGTGGCCACAACCACCACCCTATTAAACCCTACCTTGATAGAAATTTTTGAATGGGTTCCCTAAAAAAGTTGATCTTTCACCTCTTTGAATGATTTGTTTTGTCCCAGAGATTGCAACTTGTTACCAAGTCAAATCTTCAATGCCTAGTGGTCAAGCCCACCTCTTTAAATCGGCCACATGATCCATTTATAACCCTTTCTAGTCCTTCATTCATATCCTCCATCAACACCTTTTCAACCTTCAAAAACCTTCAATTGCACCTTCATCTCCATATAACTCTTTATAATAAAAATACTCAAAAATATGCATAAATCACCCCTTTTTGGACTATCGCAATTAACATTGCACATTGCTCTCTTCCCGACCCGACGGCATTATCAACCAAAATACATATATTTCGGGTTCGGAGCTATATTGCATATCGTTATCGGCCATGTCCAATGCTTATATATATATATATATATATATATATATATATATATATATATATATATATATATATATAGCACGCCACTATTTACTGGACCCGATGGCTTTATTAAATACTATATATATGTTTCAGGTCCGAAACCCCATCGCTTATCACAATTGACAGGGTCTGGGGACTATATATAAGGCACATCACTATCACCCAGACCCACTGATGATTATAGATCCAGGCATATAATATTTCAAGTCCGGTTGTATGGCCAGATACGAGTTTTCCCGTATATTCTCGTGTTTTCGAAAAACATTGAATTCAGGGTTTTTTCAAAGGGAAGGCTTACGTTGTAGACTCCCCAGGACTATTAAGGGTAGTATACATATATTATTGGGTCCGGAGCCCCAATCGCATTTCGCAGTTGGTGGAACCCAAGAGCTTTATATAAGGTGCGCTGTGATATTTCGGACCCACCGATAACTATCAATTTGGGTACATAAATTTTGAAGTTCAGTTGTATGGCCCGGCCATGGGTTTCCCCATGTATTCCTTTGCATTTGATAAAATGATGTGGTCGTGATTTTTAATGGAGAAACCCATATGGCAGACCCGATAGGGTATAGGTTCCCATCTACAATATTTCAAGTCTGGCTGTACGATCTGACCATGGGGTTTCTGTGTTTTCCTGTGTCAAGTCCCTCCACCGTTGATCTACCCTTCCTAGATCCAATGGTCCACGCATATTTTGGGTGAAAAAGTAGCTCGAGGAATACCCACGCGAAAAGCGATATCCTCTTTCCTCCTAGCTGTTATGTGTCACTTGAAGAGTGGAATTGGGGGCCTTCCTCACAATACCGGTTACCACTAAGACCCTTTCCGAAATACCATCCGGTTCAGTGTTATTCAATGATTTTCAGTGTAAATCAGATTTTTGCTTGCGGGACTTAATCAATGCATGGGTTAAAATCCAAGGGGAGATTCTTTCACGATTGTTCCTTTTGATGTTATAAGCACTTCATGAAGGCAAGATTTGCGTTTTTTAATCATTTCACATTAATTGTATAAGTATGACTGATGTTGGTTATCTCTGCAGGAGAGGACCGAGAGAAGGCAAGTGAGGTCAAAGAATGGATGCATAAGCTTCAAGTATGAATTTAGATAAAAGATGCATAAGCGAATATGAATTGTCACCTATGCGGATATGTTTTATTTAAAATTTGGCTTTAGGCATTGGCGGTCATCTTTCCAGGTGTTTCCTGTGTATTCCGAAGGTGAAATTGCCCCAAGTTTCATCATGAAGAGATGACACATAGTCATCCTCTTCTAATCAACATCTATTCATTTCCCCAGGAAATGAAGTGCTCCAGTGACAGGAAACACCTTCTACATGTCAGTAGTGACACCGATGGCTCTACCTCTGTATATTTTGATTAGTATATTGAAAAGAACAGGGGAAGAAGAAAGGTTATGAGGCCCGAGGCATAAATATTACCTACAGATAGGATAGAAGGGCTTTTTATTCGGAGAAAATAGCTTTGATTTATTGTGAATAAAGAATACTATTTGCTTCAAGAAGGAGCCTGTTGTTTCAGATTTAGTTCCCTTTTCCCTGATATGTTTAGAATCAGTATGTTATTGCTGGTATAAAGAAAAATGTTATTTGATTTATGCATATTGATAACTATAATTTCAGGGTTATTCCTGGTTATTTGAATGTAATTCAATAGCATTGATATTTCATGAAAGGTTGCTGATTCTAGACTTTGTTAAATGTCAGTTGCAAGTGTTATTTGTATGGAAAGGAACGTATATTCCTGTATAAGTAATTGGATTGAAATTAGGATTTAATACAACCTTGTTCTTATGTGGACCAGTAATTGATTAATTTGGACTTGGGATTTATATATGATGTTTAACCTCCTTTTATTTTGCTCCTGCAGGATAGATTAGGATAGTTAAGACTAGATTAGAGTAGTTAATAGTAGTGTAGATAAGATTTAATGCATAGAGGCTAGCTATTTTATTTTGTTGATGTAATTGAATCCTTCTTCCCAAAAGCAATCTTTCAATGCATTTAACAGTTTACGGGGTCCCTTAAAACTCGTTGGAACTAGCCATTCCAAATGAAAGCAGGCCTAATTGGGGTCTGTGATCAGATTAGTTCCCCTTGTTGGTATAGCAAAAATTCGCCATGTCAACAGACTCTAACGAAGTACATTTAAAGTCTACCTAATAAAATCAATCAGAAACTCTTTTTAGAGTAAACACACATTAGTTTAGGCTAGGATCTTGTGATAGGCAGTGTGTGTTAACTGCCCAAGATCATACACCAAAACTAGTGTCATTAAAGAGAGAAATCCTTCTGCACTCATACTATTTGGGACCACTATAGTAAAAGTGGAACTAAATACAAGACAACATTGGACTTTAAGTGAAGGTATCCCACCTTTTATTACATCTCCTTTGGGTATTATGTGTATCATGGATCCCTTCGGGGATATCGGAGTTGAGTCGAGGACTCAAGTATCTTGCCCACATAGCTTACTGTCTATGACTATGTCCTTCCTCGTAGTGTCTGTGATTTGAAGTATCCTTATTGGCCATACATTTAGGTATGAACACAAGGTGACTGGGGTGGGCTACCTTGGTACCTAACATAAATGAGACTACTCTGTCTTCAGTTTTTTGGGAGGGTTCTCATCTTCACAAGAGTACATGACCCCTTAATCTGAGGTTCGGGCAAAGCTCAAGAGTAATCGTAATTGTACATTTGGCAAACTCTCTCTGTTATTGATTGTGATACTGGGTTTCATCTCCAGCGATAGATGCTTATCAGACATGGTCATTTCCCTCTGCTTGTTGATTGATTTCCTTAGTGTATTTTTTATTTTTTAAGTGTCAGATTTTTATCACTGGGACTTTAATAAATATCACTATAAAATATACTAATAAAATTTATTGGTCACTGTGGCTACATCCGGCCCTCATCGTCAATCTAGATGGTTGTTAGGTCTTCCCCCACTCATTGTGGAGGATTTGCTGAGCCCCAGTGTACCAGATTCCCTGTCTTTGGGCAATCAATCTGTGAGATCTAACACAAAATCAGTGTGGACATCCCATGATTCAAGCTTACTAGAAGATTTCTTTACTAAAGGATTCCTTCCTCCATACAATCCTCCGATCACGAATCTGTTGGAACCGCTCTTGATTCCTGTTGCATTTGTACCTCCTTTGTCTTTTGTTGGAACATTTCCACCCATCCCATCGACGACTAATGGGTCGTGGGCTTTTGTGGACACTTTTGGTCCATCACCACCTCCCTAGTCGACAGTTAGTACCGCACCTCTGATGGCAAACCCTGCTATCCCATCTGCCCCAGGTTCAAACCTTATCGTGACACCCACCATGAGTGGAACCTAGTGTATTCCAGGTTCGGCCCCATTTGTGTCATCCCCTGTACCTTCGACAAGTGCTACATATAGGGCTTCTTATAATGCTCAATATAGCACAGTTAACACGGGTCCCCTGAACCACCCCTATGGTTGGCATCCATTTTTTAGTTCTAACCCCCAGGTTCAGATGCGTGGGGGTACAATTCGCAATATTCATATACCAGATGGGAATGTAACATTTCCCTCTCCGTTTACAGTTCTACAGGGTCAGTCATTGATTGACATGAACCCTCCTTATGTCAGTCAAGGACCTATAATTAGTTATGTGGTGAGAAGGAACCCTCAACAAACTCCCAATCAATCCATATGGGAACCCTACTCACAACCTCAAATGAGTCAAGGGGACACTCCTTATCCTGGGGGCACTTCCAACCCCCAGCCTAACAAACCCTATGGAAACCCACAGTACACGACTATACCCCAAGGCACTTACTTTACCACACAACCTATGTATAATATTGGAAATAACATGAAGGGAGGACCGCAAGGATCCTCAAGTCATATGTCATCACCTTGTCCGATTCGGGGGCATCAAACACTTTGCCTTTCTTGGAAACACTTGATATCCCCAACTTGTACAAACTCACAAATGACCCCATATATCAAAACTTACTTTGGCCACCAATCCCACATAAAATCCCGATAGACATCCCAAAGTTTGAAGTGAAGCAAGGGGAGGATCTGGGTACACACATCACCACCTATCATTTATGGTGTGTTTCTAACTCCATGGTGGATGATAGTATTCGACTACAGCTCTTTCCCCGCACCCTTGCTGGCAATGCAACCAAGTGGTACATTGAGTTACCACATGCATCAGTCAATAGATTTGGCGCTTTAGCGATGGAATTCTTAAAGCACTTCTAGCTACCCATCCGCTATGAAACTGCGATAGAACTTCTCACTTCATTATGTTAGGACACTGCCACCCACATCTCTGATCATATACATGAATGGAGATGGAGGCAGAGGCTAGTCAAATCTCCCCTCCCAGATTATCTATTAGCTAATTGGTTCTGCAATTCTCTACTCCCCAAAATCGCTAAAGATGTCACCTTAGGTGGTGTGGTCATGGAAGACCAATCCATTTGTTGTGCCTAGCACTTAGATTTGATATATTTGTAGTTTGGCACTTTATACGATGTCATTCCCATTGTCCCTCACAACTCCAATGCCCCCTCTACTCAGCACCCTAGAGCGCACGTCAATGGGATTATTAGCACTACCTCTAGGGCTGCTATAAAACAACTCAACGGTCACATTGCCCAGTTATCAGCTGACTCCTCTACCAAATCGACTGCTCTTCCTACCATGGCAATAAAATCTGTGCAATCTACACAAAAAGCCAGTGGTAAGAACAAGAAGAATAAGAAAAAGACTACTCCTTCTGAAGAGTAGTCAATAAAGTGGTACAGCCCAAAGCAGAGGGTCATTGCATGTTCTAACAATGGAAAGGACAAACCCACTCGGTTCCCTTGCAAAATCTGTGCATAATACCACATGACGTATTGTTGTTCGTGTCTTCTAGAATGCATGGATTTCATCACTAAAAAGGAAATCGGCAGGACCACTACGGTCCAAAATAATCCTTTTCCTGATTAGTAGTAGCAATACCTTGTTGCAAACCAACCCCGACCCCCGCAAGGAGGCAACAAAAGTTTGCATCATATTTCAGCTGGTGAAGGACCATCTACCGTTTACACCTTTGAAATCATAGATCTACAAACTATAGCCAAATCTTATGGATCCCTAGTCGCTAATGCTGAGGAAGCCTCCTCAAGTCAAAACCCATCGTTGCCTAGCGATATTCATATCGAAAGGCTAGTTGCTGATCTTGTGATTTGCCCCCCAAAAGGGGAACTTCATCGCACAATGAATAATACATTTGCACGTACTGCCCAAAACTACTGTATTGTAGAAGATTTGGTGCAAGCACCATCAACTATGTCGGCGCTCAAAGTATTACAAACCTGTCCAGCACAAAGGAAAACTATGATTTCGGCAATTGGTGGTATTGACCCTTAGGATTCCATGCTTGAAATTTTTTTGCTATGCCCTTGACCTGCGAGAAGATTTCAGAATACCAAATATACGCAAAAATACAATCCAGAACATAGAACAAAATGAGAAAAACAACAAGTATTTTATTATTCAGAGATGAAAGCAATGTTCACTTGCCTCTTCGAGGGGGCAACCTCCAGCAGAGTACAGCTCGACTAAAAAATAAGATATGATGCTCTAAATGGGGAGTCTCTATCCTTTATATAGGATTCATACATACAATACCATGGGTCAATACCATGGTTCTGTCAATACCACGTATCTAATACCATAGCCCATTTTCTACTAACTGTGGTCCCTTTCTTAAATGCAGGTCAATCACTTACAATTATTAATATGGGCTTTATTGACTCTTTAACTAACTATAACTATGACTCGACCCTATTACATAAATAAAGGGGTTAGGGTTGGAACCTAACATTACCTCCCCTATAAAAAGCAGCCTTGTCCTTAAGGCTGAAGCTGCGGAAACTGCCGAAGAATAGTGGCTGGTTCCCAGGTCGCATCTTCTAGAGAGGTGTCTTTCCACTTGACGAGGAATTCCTTGATCGTTCGGCCACACAGATGTCATTCTCGTGTATCGAGGACCTATTCAAGTTGGACCTAGAGTGAACCTTCTTCATATAATTCAGGTAGACTAGTTTGAATTTTGGAATTTTTCCCCATCACTTTCTTGAGGCATGATAGATGGAAGACGAGATGGATTTTTGAAGTTGGTGGCAAGGCTAGCTTGTAGGCTAATGCTCCAATGCACTGAAGTATTTGACAAGGTTCGTAGAATTTTGGAGCTAATTTTTGATAGCCGTTGTCTTTGAGTGATGTTTTCTTATATGGTTGTAGCCTCAAGAATACTTGATCCCCTTCTTGAAATGTGCACTCTGAACGATGTTGGTCTGCCTATTGCCTCATGCGATTCTGAGCTTGATGGAGATTATCTTTGAGATGTGCTAGCATGGTTGCATGTTTCTGTAGGAGTTGATCCACTGCTTGCACCTTAGATCATGCAAGGATATAAGAAGTAGGTGAAGATGGGAGTTGACCATACACTGCTTCATATGGAGTCATCTTGGTGGCTGCATGATAGTTAGTGTTATACCACCGTTTAGCTAGAGGTACCCACTGTACCCAATGATGTTGCTTTTCTAAAGTGAAGCACCTTAGTTATGTCTCCAAACATTTGTTGATTGCTTCAGTTTGACCATCAGTTTTGGGATGATAGGAAGTACTTAGTTGGAGTTGGGTGCCTTGTAGCTTGAAAAGTTCTTGCCAAAAATTACTAGTGAATGTCGGGTCACGATCAGGCATAATGGAAGTGGGCATGCCATGCAGTTTGAAGATCTGGTCCATGAAAGCTTGAGCCACCAAAGTGGGGGTAAATGGGTGGGGTAGACTGAAAAAATGAGCATATTTATAAAGTCTATCCACAACCACCATGATGAATGACTTGTTGTCTGACTTCGGAAGACTAGTAATGAAATCGATAGAAACATCCGTCCAGATTGAGGCATGTATGGGCAATGGTTGGAAGGTGCCTGGTGACTTGACTGTTTCTCCTTTGTGGCATTGACACGCATCACATTCAGCTACAAAGGTAAGAATATCAATTTTCATGCCTTTCCAAAAGAAAGAATGATGTGTGCGAACATAAGTATTCTAAAATCATGCATGTCCTGCAGTGGGAGATGAGTGAAACTCTACCAAAATGTGCATTTTGAGGGTGGATGTCAGTGGTATAACTACTCTATCCTTGTAGTGAAGAATCTCATCCTTCCAAGAGTGGCCAATTGAGGAATTAGGATCTACTCTCAAGTTATTAATGATTTGGGAGAGAGAGGGATGTGAAAACCATTCCTTGCAGGCTTCTTCAATCCAATCTAGTAAGGGAAGAGAGATCCTTCCAAGTAGCGAAGAATCTCGCCCTTTCTTGTAAATTATCTCATAATCATATCCCAGCATTTTGGCTAACCATTTATTATGTTGGTGTAAGGATAGACATTGCTCCAAAAAATATTTGAGGCTTTGATGGTCTGTGGGGATTTGAAAATGTCAGTCCAATAAGTATAGTTGCCAGGTATCTACTGCATGTAAGATGGCCATCATCTCCTTCTCAATATAGATAGCTTGTCATAGATGTTTCCCACTCAGTTGTTGGCTGGTGAAAGCCAAGGGTTGACCTTCCTGCATTAAGACAACACCAATACCAGTACCTGAAGCATCACATTCATTCAAAAAATATTTGTTGAAGTCTAGTAGTGCCAATATTGGAGTGGAACACATGCACTATTTGACAGCCATAAATGCCTATTGTGCTGCATCAATCCAGAGGAATGAATTTTTCTTGAGAATGTTAGTGAGGGGTCTAGCAATGCTACCATAATTGCAGACAAATTTGCGATAGTGGCAGTGAGACCTACGAATCCCCTCAAACTCTTCAAGGTTTTTGGTTGGGGCCAATCTTGCATTGCCTATATCTCTTTGGGATCCACCCGAACACCTTCACGAACCACAATGTGGCCCAAATACTCGACTTCTTCCACTCCAAAAGATCACTTGGAAAATTTGACAAATAATTTATGATTCTGGAGTAGTTGCAAGAGTAGGTCTATGTTGGCTTATATGGGCCTGACCCAGGTTCAGAGGTGATTTAGCCAAACAAATCCCAGTACTAATGGCCCCTTCAGCAATAGTCCACAGAGTGCAGATTGAGGTCTCACTCGAAGTAGTATGGGAGGGTGCTAGAACCAGGTTTCTGCACCCTAGAGATGTTTGATGCTTTTTCGTTGGTCTGCGGTTTGACCCTGTGTGCACATCACTATGCGCACCTATCTGTACCTCGCAGCCTGCAATACTGCCCTCGTGCAGCTTTGTTCGAGGCATGATCCATGTTATTACCCAAGTTCCTTACTATTAACCTAAGATTATCTGATTACTTATCTATATGAGCCCAATTATACTTAACAGTGTTCAATATTCATATGAGTGCGCGTGATAAACAAAACAATATAAATGCATAGAAAATCATACAAAAATAGATACACAGTATTTACAATCAAACTTCTCTTTATTATTCTTCTTCTTGGGTTATAGACTCAACTTCTCCCTGCACACTCAGTTGCAGGGGTCCTCACACTCAGCTGTAGAACCTCTTCCTACTACTACGACCCAAGACACTTACACTTCTTCTTTATTCGCTATCTTCTAGACTTCATCCATGCTCATCTACCTCTAATTATCTTTACAACTTAGAGCCTCACTCTATTTATACAATCCCATGGTCCACGGACCATGGGTAGGCCAACATTACATTACATTACATTACATTACATTACTTAGGGCGGACAACCCTATGACTCAATGTACATTTCGCGCTTTGCACCCGTAATTCGTGGATTCTTACCACATATTTGACCAAAACTTGGGCTTTGAGCCCCAAAACATGCTGTTGGGGGATTCCATCCCGAACAGGCCCCCAACAGAAACATCGTGACTCACCCTCGAGTCACTCTTTCAGTGCGGCAATCTTGGCGTAGAGTCCCTTCAACTGGTCCTAAATGGCTTGAATGTTGGCAACATACTGAGCTGTTGCCTACTGAAGCTGCTCCATTTTGTCTTCTGAGCTCTCTATTTTTGGCGTGCTGTGCTGCATCTGTACCTACATCCCCTAAATATGCATGATATTTCCTTCGATATCTGTTGTGATTATGAAGGCTTTGTCAATCCATGGATGGACGCGTGCTCTGAGAATAACTTCCTTATGGCGCGTCGTGTCCACCTGCTCTTTTAATGCCTTGGCTTGTTGTATCTTTGCAAGCCGCTGAGTAAGGACTACTATCTGCATAATCCCTCTGATGTTGTCATATTGTTGCTGGAGTTCACATGCCTCTGTCTCCGGTCGCTGAATGTTGGGGTCCTCTTGCAACGTCGTGAGCACCTCAAGCACCTGCTCCAACATGGTGGTACAATCACGCATTGCACCTCCATTCTCTTCCATCCCTGCTGCAATAGCACTAGCACACTTCTCTCTAACCTCTTGGGGAATGGAAGGCTGCACCTTCAACCGCAGTTCGGAAATCTAGAGATTCATCTCTAGCTGCACCTTTGTTGTCTCTTCTCTAGAATCGCAAACTCCACTTGCTAGACTGTGAATCCGCACTTCTATCGGTAGATCTACTACGATAGCCAGCTTTGGGATGCATCGACAAGCATCATCTACCATCTACACCAACTGTTTGTTCTGTGACACCAGGTCATTGCGTTGCAAGCTAAGTTGTTCTATATTAATCTTCTGCTCACTAAGAACCTAGATCGTGCAGCTCTCCCTAGCGTGCATCTGTGTTGTTATTCCATCCTATAGTTGATAGAGTGTTTCTCAGGGAATGGAAGCTAGATTAAGGCCAAGGCCTCTCATCATGCTAACCATCATTCGGTCCATCGCATCTGCTGATAGCAACGCTCCTCGCGCGTAGCATTTGTTTTGATGTTGAAGTGCCTGCTGCAACGTGGGTAGACAGGATACCTTCTTGAGGGGGCCACACTTTTAACTCCTGTAGCTGCATCTTGAGGGCCCACAACACATTCTGCTACTCCGTCATGAAGTCTTGGAGTGCTTCACTAGTGCCATCGCGAACCATGTCGCCGATGTCATGTAGGTCACCTTCAGTTAAGGTGATCGGGTCGATGGATAGCTTTGAGGCCTTGACCTTTTTTCTTGGACACGATCTTTCTGTGACGCACGACCGTTTGAGTTTGGTCGAGGTGGTTCCTGGGTCCATGCTCTCTTTTTCAAGGTTTGTGTCCTCTACCTCCTATCCTGTAGACACTACTTGGCCCTCCTCTACCTCCACTATTTCGGCCTCTGCTATCTGCGCTGCTACTGCTTCGGCTACCTTCTTTTGATCCATGACTTCCTGTGCCGCTTCACGGGCTGCCCTGACCCCGACTGCCGATTTTTCGTTGTGCCTTTTCTCAGCCAATTGGGTGATGCATTGCTTGGCATATTCCTTCCTTTTCTACACTGCTGTCTTATCCAACTCCGCCAAATCCATGGCGCACCACTCGGGAGGCCATGACTCTAACACTGTAAAGATTGCATCATTAGTGGCTATGAATGGGAGCTTTCTCCACTGTTGTGCTTGATCCTTTCGCGCCCTGATGTAAATATTGTGCATGTCCGCCTTGAAGTCTGCAAAGCTCTGCAAACTGTTGTGCACTATGGGGGACATGCACAACCTCCTATTAATCCACTTCTGGATGCTCGCCTCCATGAGCACCCAGAAGATCTTTGTATCACGAATCCACTTCGCGTCCTTGGTAGCCCAGAGCAACGTGTACTTTGCAGCCTCTGGTAAGTCATGCTCAATGCTTGGGAACTGACTATCCTTTGGTAGTTCTCCCACTACCAGCAAGATGGACAAGAGAAACCATGCGTAGTGGAATGTCTTACCCTTCTCCTGGGCCTCCTTGCAGTTGAGCAAAAATTCTTCACAGAGGAACTCATCCCAGTTGAACTAGACCCCCTCCATGCATTGTTTGGCCAATGCAACTACTGGCACTAGTACTTCATCACCGCAACATTTTCTCATTACCTTGCCGGCCAGGAGTTGGGTGGCTACACGAACCCCTTTATCCTTGATATTGTTGATGGTGTAACCTCTATTTTTCTTCTCGAGCTTATATTTTTTCTTCATGGCTTCTGCGAGAGCCAAATCGTCGCTTTTTCTTGCTATCATTGCGGGGTCCTTCCCTTACAGGGAAGCTGAGAAATTTTATGGATGAGATCCGCTGTGATGGGAATAGGCTCCTCCAGCCATAAGTACCCATCATGCACCAGGAAAATCATTTGCTTGATGACAAAAATGGTGATGGGCGGGCGGTGAAAGTGTGGTATCCACATTAGATGAAGCAACCCAGATTTCTCCACACTGCGCATCCATTGTAATGTGATCACCGGCCCCTCCGTATTCTATTTCATTAGGCTCTCCATCTCTAAGTGTGGAACTTCTCGCTGTCCGTGAGGTCACAGTCTTCAAATTTTAGGGTAGACACATGTCCTATGATCAGACCCTCAAAGGTAATTCCATTGGGGAGGAGCAAGGTCTGGAGTGCACTCTTTGTCACATCTAGATCCTTTGGTACCTTCACTTTCCCTTTTCGTCGAGGGACATACTCGAGCAATTTTTTTGTAGAGCACATTGGTTGGATGTCCGCCTCCACATCTTCTTCTTCCTCTTCCTTGGCAATCAAAGCATGTAAGTCCTCCTCCTCTTCATCTAACTCAATGGTGACAACCTTGCCCTTTTCCTCCATTGATAGCTTACCAAACTGTGGATTCCTCGGGGACATGCGAACTGGGCCCATTGTCTGCTTATCTTTTTTTGGTCTCGACATCCGAGGGTATTTCTAGATTTTTGGCATGACCCCAGTATCTTCGAGAACATCGTGTACTATGTGGGTCAGCGCGGCCCTACTGGTAGTTCCTTCTTCAAAGCTTAAACCTGCCTTAGTATCCGTCATCTTTTCTGTAATGTATGCGGTCTTTCGCGAACCTAGGGGCTCGAATATCGCTTGGCACTCAATACTCTATGCTCTATTCAATCGCTCAAGTCTCAAGTGAACAAGTGTTGTCTCGTGGCTAGCCCTTGGAGTTTTATAGCACCTTTTAAATTCAAATTCGACCATTCCCCCCAATTTTGGGCTATCAATTCTCTCTTGGCGACAGAATTTCCAAAATCTTGCCCATAACTACTATCTTAAGTGTCTGCCACCCGCTCCATTTGGCCTCAAACTAGACATCCCGTCATGAACAGTGATAGCAATGGTCACTTCCTAGCCTACTTGTGTGGCAGCGCAACCCTCCATTCATGGCGGTGAACCTTGTGACATGCTGACTCTGCACTCACCTCCCTTATCGCACAGCTCCCAAGAAGATTCTTTTATAGTCCCACACTCCCTTTCAATTGCCTAGAGCACTGAGAGTGTTCTTCCTACGGCTAGTCAGGTGGTCACACCACCCGTGTGGGGCTCCATTTCACCCCTCAGTATAGTCCGCAGAAAACCCTCAATTTCCCTCGCAATAGTCAGCACCATGTGCTCTATCATATGTAGTGCGCTCCCCTAGTTACTACGTTTGGTGAGATGCGGTTGTAGCCATAGTAGCAAAGTCATAAATTCTTGGCGATAGTCTTCTAATTCATGGGTATGATCATCTACACCTTTCCTTTCCATCCTTGGTTTATTGACAAGACATGCTTTCTTGATCTCGGTTTCCAACCTCTTGACCACTACGTCCATCAAAATGCTTTTCTTCCTCAGTCGTACTAGGTCTTTTTTGAGTTCGCAAAGTCTAATGTTCCCTCGCTGAGTGGCTTCCTAAAGCCTTATGCACTCGACCTCACATAGCTGTGTGATTTCTTCATTTTGGGCTTCGCATACTGTCACACCTGGGGGTGCTATTACGTGTGGATTCCTCTTTGCATTCTCTTCAGAAATTATGGTCCCTACTATGTTCAACACCCTTGGAATCATCTCCGCGGTCAAGGTTTTTCACATGGTCCTATAGGCCCATCAAATCACGGGTATGCGTAGGTCCCAGTTAGTGCGTTTCACCTGGTGAACCCTATTCAAAATTTCACACATCCTATCGAATGCTTCTTTGGGGATAGTCCTTGGTGTGCTTCACCTTTCCTACTACTGGATTTTGTTCCAATTCTATATTATAGGGGTGGTGTGCGCTTGTGCGGGCTGCATGTCATATATCTGTACCCATTAGGAAAGGTGGGCACACAAGTTGTTTTTCCCCTAGTAACCGACTATCATCCTTAGTTAGGGTTTTCCAAATCATAGGTGCATCATCATTCTACATCTGCGCCAATCCTCAGAACTTCCCTGATGTGTACCCCACCACCTTGCTGATGTCACGTGCAGTGCCCATTTCAGAGCATCGAACTGCTCGTGTTCTGGTACTGTGCTTTCAAATTTGTTCAGGAATTCATCCATCGCTATGAACCCATCATACAAAGGCAGATCCCTTGCCTCTGTTGTGACACAACACAGTGATTTAACGATAATGTTTCAATTAAGCATTGTTACTTCGTGCAGCCGATTTTGCCATCGCTCTACTTCTTCGTTGGAATCTAAAGTGTAGGAGCTTTCGGGCTCCCACGAAATCCTTCCATTTGTAGTCAAATTCACCCAATCCTATTCTCACATAGTCATCTAGTAGATGCAATCGAGATCATCATCACTATCATCGTCACACACCGGTTCAGTGTATCGCTCTCCCTCAGATGGATCTAGCGATACTACTACGCGTAGTGACTTTTTCTCAAAGATCATTTTGTGCTTCTTCAAATTTATGACTCCGTTCATATCAGTGGCCTAGTCTATTCCTAGTAGCATGGGATAGGGATAGTTTTCATCAACAATCTCTATCACTTCAAAATCCACCCACGCTCTCGCACCTTCAATATCCACTATTGCCCCTTGCAATCTTCCCATAGGCAAGATCTTCTGTTGGTTCGCCATTCCCAACTAAATAAGAGACCATTGTAGCGTGGGTCTACCCATGCGTTCCCATGTTTGTTTTGGCAATACATTCATGTTCTAGCTATGGTCCAGGATTACCCGATCCATTTCATACTAGCCAATTTTCTTAGTCAACCTCATTTCCCTTCTTGTGTGAAATGCATGCTTTCCAAGTTTCCAGACCACGTGCGGTTCTCCTGTCCGCACGCACCTAGTGATAAGTCCTTGTAGTCCTTTTACTGCCTTGCTGTCGTGTAGCAGTTTCATGCATGCCTCTAGAAAGGTAGTGAGCATTGAAGGATCCATCCCTAGTTCTAGTTGATCCTTACTACCTGAAGTGGAGGCCTCCATGAAGCTCTTCTTAACTTCCATGAATGTCTCCTTCGCACATTCTAAATCAAATTTGGGTTCCTTTGTAGGAGCCTTGTGAACCCACGCACTTTCTTCTAACTGCTTCCTTTATCATCACCAGTGGTCATATCGATCTTGAGCATCATGTTTACATTCGGGTCTTCTTTGCATGGCTCAGACCTCATCATCTACAAATTCTGAGTCGGAGGAGGCTGGAGTAGCCCTTTTTCGCGCAACCTGACTATCAAGGTAGGGAAATCTTCTTCCTCATGATAAAACTGAGTAAAGTAAAAACATGATGTCCTTGTCGGGTTCGTACAATCGTGGGCATAGTGCCCTGGCCCTTTGCAATTGTAACAAATTAGTTGTCTGCGACCCCTTCTTGGTCCCATTCCACCTTGACCTTGTCCGCGCCTCTGAAATCCAGCATGTGCCATTCCTATATTTGGGTCAAGAGCTTGTGTTTCATTCTACACCCTGTAGGTAGGAGTCTGATCCATCATTATTTCGTAGCTTCTGCAGGTGCGTTCATCATGGCCTACCGACCTGCAGAAATTACAAAACAATTGTTTGGACGTCTGCTTATACTTCTGCAATATATTACAATTATTCGTAGTGTGTTTTCCTCCTATCTGACAGATCGCGCACCATAGAGTAGGCGTCGTGCTTGTTCTTGCTTGTGCCTGAGGTCTTAAGGGCATCAACCCTCCTCTCGCTAAGTAATTCACGAACGCTGGACAATGTTCCTTATCATGCCCCTGGCCTTTGCATTTTATGCACCATACCTCCTCACATGCCTCTAGCCAAGGTGTCCTATCCTGTTTCAAACTCTACATCTCTAGACATAGATTTTGCAGTTGCACGTGGATTTGTTGGACTCCCAGACTGGGGTCTTGTACAGGGGTCTGATGCAATCTCATTGCCATCTCCAAAGCTTTGACCTGGGTGGAAACTTTTTGCTGTGACAGTGCCATCCTTAAGTGCGATGTTAGTGACACTACAAACCATGCGCAGTGTTGTCCATCCATCAAAGTCATGTTGGCTTCACGAATCATACCCTTTAGTCTTTGGTCCAGATCCCAGGGGGTCTCGCCTGGGAGCATCACAATCTCCTTAAACCTGATAATTAATTGTTTCTCCAACTTTGGTCTGCTAAATTCCTTATTCAGTGTGGTCTGGATTTCTGCGATTCTTGCATTTAGATGGTCATTAGAATGGTTGATGTACCATGTTAACACACGATCCTGTAACATGCTTACTAGCATATCGTTCTTCATATTGTCATCCACTACTCCTTGTGCTCCCATACCACCCTTACCACGAACCAGAATTGGTCTGGATCTTCATTCCCTACTCCTCTGAATACTGATAGTTTAATCACACTTGCCATATTGTACTACAGTGGTGCCGGAGGTAGGGTGGGTGGAGATGGTGGTGTGGAGGGTGAGACGGGTGGTAGTGTAGGTGGAGGTGGTAAGTGCAGAATCTCCTACATTATCAGACTGACCACAATTATCGGAGAGACTTTCGCGAGCTCTTCCTCACTTTACCATGAGGATGAAATTAAGGGACTGGTTTCTAATTCTTCACTACTTCCTCTTCTGTAGATCTTCCCACTTTGCATAGTCCCAAACATTAATTTATTCACATAACCCACTTTTCACACAATAGCATCTTAATCCAAGTGTTCAAAGATTTAATATACTTACCTCATGGTCCCTTGAGGAAGCGTTGCTCTACCTCACTGTAGCTGATGGTCGTTGATGAGCCTCAAATTTGGTAACATTTTGGGCTCATTTGGCCTACTTACCCTTTCTCAACCCTTCATTTTTCATCACTTATGCATCATTTTTTAGTATATTCATGTTATTTGTAGGAAGGAGGGCAATCACTATTCCTAGGTGGCTAATACATGTTTATTTCAGGTTTTTTGACATTAAATGGAGCAAAACCATGCAGATGAAGGCAAGGAGACAGCCAAGGTGGCATTGCGGTTTGGTAGGAAGGTTGTCCACAGCCTTGAATGACCTTCCTCGTGATCTCCACCTCAACTTCGAGCTCCAACAGCTATCACCACTGAGCTAGAAGGCAGCCAACGGATTCTAAGGGAACATCAGTTTACTTTTAGTTGGTCAGCCAAGCCCCACTAATTTAGGAGGCCAGCTTGGCCCTCATAATGTATAAATATTGAGGTTGTAGCCTTCGATGGGAACTTTTGAACCTTTGTTGCAGATTCTGAATTACGAGCTATAGCTCTATTTTGCTTTTTGTAAGCCATTTTTGGCATGTTGTTAGACTTATGACTATGATCTTTTAATAAAAGGCAGGTAGATTCGAGTTCAGTTTTGAGTTCTTAGAGGAGCTATAGCTCTCAGGCCTGGGCCCAACCTGAGAGCAATAGGCCTCCTTTCTTTGTATTGTTACTTTTCTTTCTTTCAGCATTATATTTCTTTTCCTTTACATGCACTTGGAAACACAGTTTGCTGATTCGGATTTCTTGGTGTGGTTACATAGGTTAGTGTTATGAACAAAGTTGCTTTCAGTAGTTTAGATTAGAGTAGGAGGATTGGAGTTAATCAGAGTTCCAAAAAAAGGTTGAATAGACACTCACTTTCACCTCTGTTTGGGGACCGGAAGTGCAGACTGTGCCAACTCCCAAAAACATTGTTTTACATATTCATGCAAGTCTTGAGGTGATGTTTTTGGTTGTAGAAGTGTCCATGCATTTAGATCTTGTGGAATAACTCCTTGTTTCAGCACCATGCACGATTTCCCTTTCAACTAAATTGTTGTTCTTTGGTTTCTACTAAAACAGTTAGAGTAGGTTGATGACATTTCGGTTATACGCAAGACAGGGGTGATTTGTTTCATTTACACTGCGCAGCACCACTCTATCATTTCCTTATCCTTATGAGCCATACCTAGACCATCTACTTATCTCCCAGTTAGATCATTTGCCTCCAAACTCTTCTATCATCCATGTTGTTTTATCTTTTCGGCCTTCCATTGCCTCTATCCTCCTCTAGACTAACCAGCTTTACACAACCCCTCTCCATCTCATCTCTCTACCCATAAGCCATCACAAGCTCCCCTCCTACCTCCTTGACCATCCCTATAGCCTCTCCCACTCATCCATCACCCAAAACTCCGATTGCAGAACATCCTGTAGAAATTAGCAGACTTCCTGTAGAAATCCTGAACTTCCTGTAGAATCCCCTGCAGACATCCTGTAGAAGCTTTCAAACACAGTTTCCAGGCATCTGAACTTTGTGAACTCCTGTGGAATGATGTTAGGGATCCCTTAGACCCTCTTAGAGTCCTCCTGGCCTTTTCCAAGCCTTCCTCCCCTTGATCTACCCCTGCACAGTCAAGACCTAGTAAGAAGCACAGTCATAATAACTCCCACAACTTGAGCAAAAATACAAAAACATGTTCTCTTCAGATGAAAGTAGTTTAGACACATGCATCTCATCTCAATAGAAGTAATGGAATCACTTTTAGAAGTTGCATTCCCACCATTGCATCATAAGGATTAAGCTGGTAGAATTATGGTTTACTAGGGTTTCCATGTCTTGTTGGCTTTCAGTGCATTTCTTGCAAAGTAGGTTAATTTCCTTTGAGATAGCTTTCGTTCATCACTTAAAAAGCTTCTTCTGAGAACATATAGAAGTTGGCTTGAGCCCTAGCGGACTTGTGCCAGCTGACCAGGTGACAGCTGTGACAAGAGCTAGTACTTGTGCATACAGCACCGTCGCTTCCAAGTTTGTTACGAACTACCGGGTTGATAAAATTAGAGAAGGAAGCTCGAGGAGTTGTAGCATTATTGCTACAATACTGGAGCCCACCATCTTTTTGGCGCTGTTGCCGGGGAAGCGTCAGAGTATTAGTAATTGTTGCTTTTCTTCTATTTTCTGACTCTCGCCTTCTGCCAAGTAGTTTATTTCATTTCCTTTCTGCAAAAGTAGCATAGACATTTCCTGCTTTCATAGATTAACATTTCAATTCTGCAATTTCATTTTTGCAAGCATAGATTAGCATTTCAATTTTGCAATTCCATTCATGCAATTCCATTTGAGCAAAGTAGATTAGTTCTTTCCTGCTTTCATTTCAATTTTGCATTTTCATTTCAGCAAGATAGTTAGTTGTAGATCAATCTGTTTCAAGCTTTTGCAGGTACCAGAAAAAACAAAAGCAATCAAAAAAGTATTTCCATTTCATGCCTCGTAGGAATCGAGATAAAACAGGCAAATTCTTACCCAACACCCCCACTACATCACTGAGTCACCCTTCTCTCTTCTTCGGTGACAGTGATCCAGAAGAACCTATAGGTGAACCTCCTAAGATATACGAAGATCCTATAGCAGAAGAAGAATTAGAGACCATTCCATCTGAAGCTATGGCTGACAATAGAGGAGAAGATGAGAGAATAGAAGGTGCCTTCCCCATCCGAGAAACCAATGGAGACATGAAAATGAAGAACATTAGCCCCTCCGCTTTACCTCACTTCCATGGACTGACTGCTGAAGATCCTGATACCTTCCTATTTGAGTTTTTTGTCCTTTGTCGAACCTATGACTATACTGAAGATGAGCAGAAGCTGAAACTCTTCCCTTCAACTCTTAAGGATGCAGCATTACGCTGGTTCATGGGCTTACTTGGGAATAGTATCACCACTTGGGCTCAGATGCAACAAGCTTTCAACACTAAATACCGGGACTACTGTAGGTCCAAGGAAACCAAGGGAGAAATCTTTCGGATGACCATGGGAAATGATGAGTCCTTAGAGGATTATGAGGAAAGGTTCCAACTTAGCTATAAATGGGCCAGGTGCACACTTGACCCTGAATCCCTCAAGTTGGTCCTGCTCCGGGGAGTCCCTGAAGACCTCTTAGATACCCTTCACATGTTAGCTGGAGGAGATATTTACCAACTGCCTTATGAGGACATAAAGACTGTGTTTAGAAAACACTCTAGGGCAGCCCGGAAACGAGGTAGAGGAAACCTCCTCTCAGCTGGTATTCCTTTCTCCAAACATGAGTTTGCAAATCAATTAGAGGATCTCAAAAGTGAGGTGAGACAGACCATTGCCATGCAACTTGATACATTCAGGATCCAGCAGAAAAAGGAAGAAGCTGAGAGGGCCTTGGCTATCTTTTGCCCTAGATGTACAAGGAGACACCCTAAGAACGAATGTCCATTACATTCGGTTGAGGTGTGTTTCGTTTGTGAGGAGGACCATCCCACAAATCAATGTCCAACCTTACCTAGGCTTAAAGCCATGTATCAAGGGATAGAAGCCCCCACTGAACCTCTCTATTTCCTCAACCAAAGGAGGCCACAAGGACCTAGACCTTACCAGCAGGGGATGCAAGGGACACCCCAAGCTTATTACAGCCCCAACCAATCTACTCCTATGCCTTCCTGGGGCCCCCCTTCTCATCCTTCATAGTCTATGCCCCCTCCATGGTCTTATCCACCTCAGTACCATACACAACCAACTACTCATTCGTATCACTCACATGCCCAGCCACAGCCTCAGTGGAATGCACCTCAATCGGGGTGGAGGCCCCAGTACAACACTCCTCCCGCCATTTTGCCTCCACCACCAATTCAACCTCAACCATTACCTCCTGATCCTCCAAGGCAACCTCAAATGCCTACTCAACCGAACCCGAACCCCAACAACAGACAAGCCCAGCAGGTATACACTGGGGAAACATCATGCCCTACTTATGCTGTGGAGATCCAGGAGATCAATCTGCGATCTGGAAAGACTCTTCCCGATCGCCAACCTCCTCCCCCAGAGGATGAGGAAGATAAGCAGGAAAGTGAACCAAAGGCTATTCCACCCTTTCCTGAGAGACTAACAGCCACCACACAACCCAACCCAGAGGAGGATGAGCTTCTGGGAGAGCTCAAGCAGTTGTGTGTGAAAATACCACTTCTCCAAGCCATCAAAGATGTACCGATATACAACAAACTGGTTAAGGAAAAGTGTTTCAGACACCCAGGCAGGCGAAAGAGAGATGCTTCAACCATCAATGTCATAGGACAACTGTCTGACCTTATGTTGGGACAAGTCATCTGCCCAAAGTACCTAGATCCTGGGAGTCCTGTAGTAGATGTCCACATCAATGGCACCATCATACCTCACACCTTGATTGATCTGGGGGCTGCCATTAATGTAATGACCAGGGATACCATGCTCAAACTCAACCTTCAGGGTTCCTTGAGGAAGACCTCGACAATCCTACAACTAGCAGATCGCTCCACCGTGACTCCCGAAGGGATTGTGGAGGATGTCTTGGTCTCTGTTGACTCTTGGGAATATCCTGCAGATTTCTTAGTTCTGCAACCAAAGGCAAAGCTTACTGGATACCCTCTCATTTTGGGAAGGCCTTGGTTAGCCACTGCAGATGCTTACATAAGTTGTCGTGCAGGAAACATGACCATAAAAAATGGTCCTATGTCCAAGCAGCTAGTCCTATACCCTCCTGCCCAACCCTCATTAGAGCATGACTTACCACTTTGGTTGGAGGAAGGAGAAGAGGACGAGGTGTACTCAACACCTTTGTGCACCCTAGACACCAATAGAAGAGACCCCCCAACCGAGGATGACTTGATTGAGACCTTGATCCAGAATCCACCTCCCAGTGCACTGACCTTAGAGGAATTGGTGGAGGATGCCCAAGCCAGCGCCTTAGTGGACCTTTGTGTGACCAACCTTGTCACTTCCAGAGTCAAAAATGTGGAGTTCAGCCCTGAGAGAACTTTAAAGATTATCTCCTCCCTATCTCCTTCCCAGGAAAAGGAGCTGTGTAGCCTGTTGGCCAGTCATCTAGATGCTTTTGCTTGGAGCTATAAGGAGATGAAAGGAGTCCATCCTTCAACCTGTACCCATCACATTTACATCAAGGAGGATTGTAAACTGGTTAGGCAACCCTAGAGGAGAATGAATCCAGCCCTTATGGACATTGTCAAGGAAGAATTGCAAAAACTGTTGGATGTCGGATTCATCTACCCCATCTCGAATAGCGAATGGGTGTCCCCTCTGGTGTTGGTTCCCAAGAAAAATGGGAAGTGGAGAATCTGTGTGGACTACCGAGAACTGAACAAAGCTACCAAGAAAGACCATTTTCCTCTCCCTTTCATAGATCAAGTGTTGGATGGACTGGCAGGAAAGATGTTCTTCTCTTTCCTAGATGGGTTTAGCGGGTACAACCAAATCCAAATCAGCCCGGAAGACCAAGATAAGACCACCTTCACTTGTCCTTGGGGTACCTTTGCCTACTGAGTTCTTCCCTTTGGGCTATGCAATGCTCCTGCTACCTTCCAGAGAGCCGTCTTGAGCATCTTCTCTGAACTGGTCCATGATGCGGTGGAAATCTATATGGATGACTTCACTCCTTATGGGTCCAACTTCAAGGAAGCATTGTCCAATCTAGGAAAAGTCCTAACCAAATGCATTGATATGAACCTGTCCCTTAGTCTTGAAAAATGTGAATTCTTGATGACTGAAGGGACCGTGCTAGGCCATACCATTTCTTGCCAAGGGTTACAAGTGGATCCTAACAAAATTTCTCTCATCAAGAAGGTTCCACCTCCCCAAAAGGTAAGGGATGTTCAGAGTTTCTTAAGATTAGCAGGGTATTACAGGAGATTCATTAAAGACTTCAACAAGCTAGCCTCACCATTTTTTGGCCTGTTGGCAAAAGATGTGGAGTTTAAATGGACTGACGATTGTTAGAGGGCTTTGAATGAATTAAAGGACAAGTTAGTGTCTGCCCCAATCTTGAGAGGTCCAAACTGGGCCCTACCTTTCCACATCCACACTGATGCCTCGAACAAAGCCATAGGGGCAGCCTTGGGACAAGTTGAACAAAAACTTCCGTATGCCATTTACTTCGTTAGCAAAAACTTATCCAAAGCAGAACTGAATTACACTGTGACCGAGAAAGAATTTTTGGCTGTGGTCCATGCACTGAACAAGTTCCGACATTATATCACTGGCTATCAAACATTTGTACATACTGATCATGCTGTAATTAGATATTTAATGAATAAACCAGATGTGAATGCTCGTATTATTATATGGTTACTTTTGTTGCAGCAGTTTGATTTGACCATTGTTGACAAACCAGGTAAAGAAAGTGTTGTTGCTGACTTTCTATCTAGATTGGATTTATCTGCAGATGAGGATGGAACAGTGGATGACCAGATGCCCGATGAACATCTGTTTGCTATTTCAGTACTCTCTCCATGGTTTGCTGATATAGCGAACTACCTTGTTTCAACACAGTTCCCTCCGCACCTGTCCTCAAGAGAGAAGAGCAGAGTCATCAGAAAAAGTGCCTCATTTACTTGGATCGGGGGCAACATGTTCAAGCTTGGCCCTGATTAGATCTTAAGGCGTTGTGTAAGGGAGGAGGAAGTCTTTGATATCCTCCTCACCTGTCATGATGGGCCTTGTGGAGGACATTTTGCAGCAAAGAGGACTGCCTTCAAAATCCTACAGGCAGGCTACTATTGGCCCACACTTCATCAAGATGTCAGAAGGTATATTAGCCAATGTGACCGATGCCAAAGAATGGGGAAACCGACTCAAAGGGATGAGATGCCTCTCCAACCTCAAGTGACTCTTGAGCCATTTGAGAAGTGGGGTATGGACTTTGTGGGTCCAATCAACCCTCCTTCAAGGCAAAGGTCTTACATAATTGTGTGCACTGACTACCTGACAAAGTGGGTAGAAACTAAGGCAATCAAAGCAGCAACAGAAGAAAAGGTGGCTGAGTTCTTAAGAGAAAACATCTTCTACAAATTTGGCTACCCAAGGGAGCTAGTCACCGATCAAGGAAGCCATTTCACATCCAACCTAATTGAAGAGCTACTATCTCATCACAAAATCAAGCATAGGACTTCCACCCCCTATCATCCTCAGGCAAATGGGCAAGTGGAAGTCACCAATAGAGCATTGGAAGGGATTCTGACTAAGGTGGTGAGCAGCAGTAGGAAGGATTGGGCAGATCACCTGGTTGAGGCCACATGGGCTTACAACACCACCTGGAAGACCACAACTGGCTTCACACCTTATGAGCTGGTATATGGGAAGAAAGCTTTGCTGTCCATTGAATTTGAATACAACACTTTGAGGATGGCAGCTCAGTTGGACCTAGATCTCAGCCATGCACAACAAGAAATGTTATTGCAGCTGAATGGACTGGACGAGCACTAAATGTAGGCCCTCCTTCACTCGGAAGTGGTTCAACTTCAGAGAAAGGTGTGGCATGACCAACACCTCAATGACAAGCAATTCCAGCAAGGAGATTGGGCACTGTTGTATGACTCCAGGCACAAAGATTTCAAGGGGAAGCTGAGAACCAGATGGCTGGGACCATATGCAGTGGAAAATTGTCATGACAATGGATCTGTTCTTATTCGGACCATTGATGAGGAGGCCATCCCCATGCTTGTCAATGGGCATCGATTGAAGATCTACAGGAAACCTCTCTTAAGACAAGAGTTCATCAAAACTGTGGAGAAATCAGTGTTGGTCATAGAGAAGGGTTCTGCCTCTGTTTTGGGCATACCCTGAAAGATCTAAAAAAAAAAAATTAAATAAATAAAGATCCTTGGGTGAAAACCTTTCTGAGGCTCCCAAGGCAGGTGGTAGGGGTGAAAACCTCATTGAGGCGCCCCTATTGTCTTTCAAAAAAAAAAAAAAAAAAAAAAGATTTGAAAAAGATCCTTGAGTGAAAACCTCTCTGAGGCGCTTAAGGAAGATGGCAAGGGTGAAAACCTCATTGAGGCGCCCCTGCTATCTTTCAAAAAAAAAAAAAAGAGATAAAAGAAAGAAAAAAGAAAAAACAATAAGCAAAAAAAGACAGGGACAACAAGTTTATAATGTAGCAATGCATGCAGGTTGCAGGTATTCTATGAAGGAGCGGAGGTCCCTCAACTTGAAGACAAGGGTCCATATCATGCTGCCAGGAGACCTCACCGGCACCTCCTCCAAGAATAATCATCTTCTCCAAGGTATGGGCACGATTTCATCACAGCCTAAGTCTTCTACAGGAAGGTGCAGACTTTCTACAGGAAGTTCTGTATTTCTACAGGAAACTTCCTGTAGAAGTTTTGGACGACCCAGAACTAATTGTATGAGGAGATCTAACGACCAAGGTCTGGTATGGATGCATGAAAGCTACCATTTTCTCCCTCACACACTGCTGTCACCTCCTTCTACCACCCCTGTCGACATGCAATGAAGATACCTGCACAATCAAAGCAGATCATTGAGTTATCAAGAGAAAGCAATTTTTAAATGAAAACAGACGCTGAGATGCCATTCCATACCCATCCCAGCTATCCAAGAACCCTGTGAGCACAATCATGAGGCCACTGTCTTCATCGTGCAGCATGCACCCGAGGAGGAAAAACTGCTACAGGACATCCTGCAGGAGTCCCATAGCAGTTAAGCCAACTAGAGTGTACACCATTCCATCGCCCGCAACATGCAAGGTTAACGCAGGAACATGCAGCCGAATCATGAGATTCATCGTCAGCGGCCTGTGAAGAGGGACCTCCGGGCCTGTGCAATCCACCAGCAGCAAACAAATCTACTCATCATCGTCCAAGAGCTTGAAAAATCGTGTCGCGGCCGCACATGTAAGTGCCTCACCCTTTCTTCCATCGAATTGCATGAATTTTACTTTGAAATGTTTGCGAGTGTGAAGTGAATGGGTTGAGCGGTCGTATGGCCATTCGACTGGCCACGTCGACCAGTCAGATGGTCTAGTCCGAGGGTAAACGGTGGTCGTGGCAAAAGGAACGGGCAGTGCAAACGTGAGAGCCATCCAGTCGAGGAGAAGAGCGTTTTAACAGAAATGACGACGGCGGATCTGCGGGGAATGATGCGGCAGTAAGGGAACTTGCAGAAGAATGATGGAGTGACGTCGTCCAATGGTCTGGCAGGGACAGCTCACCCCCGCGCCACGGATTCCACCGGATTCAAATCTAATCGGCTAGATTGCCACCCCACGCATTTATCATTCGCCGTTTGAAAGTCGAGTGAGCATCCGCATTCCTCTGAAGCTCGACACTCCAAGTCTTCGGCCGTTTGAACGCCTGTTAAGCAGCACAAAGAGCGCAGACCCACTGCAGTATCCTCCAGAATTCGTGCGCTGCTTCTACAGGAAAGCTGCTTCTACAGGAAATTGGGTTCCTCACGTCAAAAGGTGGCGGATTAAAAAGGTAAGCCTGAACCTTCCATGCAATTGGTTTCGAGGGTGGCAGAGTCGACGTTCTACAGTCTGGACGTAAAAAAATTTGCAAGTATTGTCTGTCGGTTGCATGAATTGTCATCCTACAGGATGTGAGTATAATTAAGCCATGTTAAGGTCATTGGGAGATAAGTTTTTGTGAATTGTATGCGTGACAGAGGTGTAATTCTACGCTCTGTCCCAGTAGGCCAATTTTCTTCCGCACTCGCCACCTCCAGCTAACGCAGCAGTTTTTCACCATGCTGGGTGGGTTCATCAGAAGGGAACCAACCGACTCAACCAAGCTAAGAGAAAATCCTGAGGTGGTGGAGCTATTCACGCAAGTGCAATGGATGTCATTCTGCGACAAGTTGCAGGGCTATGACGATGAGGTGGCAGAGGAGTTTTTGCAAGCTCTAAAGCCGAAATCCAAAACATTGGCCACCGTTAACTTCAGGGGTTTGAGTCTCAGACTCACCCCACAATTCATCAGCCGAGTTACTGAGCTCCCAATGGGATTACCATGGGATAAAGAAGAGAGGAAATTGGGCCAGAAGGCTAAGAAATAATTCTTTCCACCAGAGGAGGAATTCTCAGAAGATAAAAATGGGGTTCGTAGAACCAGCTTACTGCCACTTTGGAGTGAAGTTAGCCTTCAGATTATGAAGTACATCACCTGCGAAGGTCGGTTTAGCATTGTATATGGGTACCATTTCCGGTTACTCACGGAATTAAGGCATCAGATGGAACTACATGTAGAAAACAAACTAAGTATCCCCTACTTTCTACTACAGTCTATGATTGAATGTGCTACCAAGTTGAAAGAAGGCACACCAGACCAGGTAGCCCACCATGGACTCATTAAACTCCTCGTGGAGGATGCGCTCCACACATACAAGGTTCCTCTCTCATGGGAAGCCTTTAGAAATTTGACCAAGGACGGTGATATAAAGATGTTGACCGAAGAGCTCGGTTCATCCAGCAGTGAGGAGAAAGAGTCAGTGCCCGCAGGGAAGAAAGAAAAAGGCCAGAAGACCACGACCACGGAGCAGAAGAAAGAGCAAAACAAGGAACAAGAGAAAAAGGGTTCCAAAGAGAAGGATGACACACCCATGTTGACGGCCAGAGAGAAAAGATTACAAAGCAGAGTGGACAAGGCTGACCAGGTCCACATCAGCAAAGGCACCTCGACAGTAGCCGCAACCAAGTCAAAAAGTAAAACACCCTCAACAAAGAAACCTAAAGTGGTGCCACCTGTTCCTACAGGAAAACCGAAACTAGCTTCTACAGGAAGTCAGAAATCAACTGAAAAAGGGTCTTCTACAGGAAGCCCTGAGAAAGCGAAACCCAAGGAGAAGAAAGCTGACATTCTTGCAAGGGAAGCAGGAGCTGTGCTGGCCACCCTCAGTACACCTCCTAAGCCCAAGGAGAAGAGAAAGAGGGAGACTCCTCTATATTTTAAAGCTAGGAGAAGTGTGAGAATAAAGACGGGCAAGCCACAGCCTCCGTCTAGCTGCCCAATCACTATAGATGATGCCCCTACTTCGCCCAAGGAGAGGTCCCCCTCAAGGATATCAGTCACCTATGAGAGGGGGAGCCCAAAGAAAACTACTTGGAAAGAAAGGTTAGACCAATTGGCTTCAAAAGCTCGGCTACAGGATCCTGAGGATGCTCTACAGGAAACCTTAGCCCGACTTAAGGAGACCGAGAGGATGGAAGGAGAAGCACCCTCATCACCATCGAGGGAGGGCGAAGTAGAGCCACCAAAAGAAGTGGAGAAAGAGCATATTCTAGAGCCTAGCCCTCAGCCAAGTCTGAGTTCATATTACAACTTCTTAGAGGCTGGCAAAATTATACCTTAGAAATTCACTATGCCACTGTTCTTTGCATTGGAGGAAGAGAGAGTACGTACACACACGTGGATGAAAATAGCCAAGTCAAAAGGTGTGGCGGACATAGGCCCTTTGGAGGAGCAGCTCAAGGAGGCCAGAAGTGAATTAACCATGGCTAAACACGTGACAAATTGCCAACGAGTGTTCCTACAGGAAGAAAATGAAAAGCTTAGATTGTAGCTACAAGAGCTGAGGACAGGAACAGGTACATCCTCTGGGGACACCACAGCCGAACAGCAAGGCAAAAAGGAACTGCAAACCGGTCTTGGGGAGCCAACCTTGCATCTACAGGAAGCAGAACAACAAGCATAAATTGAGGTGCAAGCTCTCAGACAACAGTTGCAGCAGAAAGAGGCACAATTGGCCTGCATGGCCAGTTGGGCCATGGATGCTATACAATGCAGACAACCGGCCAAATCCTATGGCCTGTACCTGAAAGACCAATGGCTGCAATTTCAAATCAATACCTTGGTGCAAATAGGTATCTCTCAGCTCCATGACCCACAGCAATTCACTGAATTATGCAGCACCAGTTCATCAGAGGATAAGGCCAAATTAGCGGAGTTCTACCTCCATAATTTGGCCCTGCCTAATTTAGTTTCATGGGATCCCAATACGGCCTCAGAAGATATGCAATTAATGGCATTTTCCTCATGGTTGAACCATGAGGACAAAAGAGCAGCAGAAGCCAAAGCGGTCATGAACCGAGAGCTGAATGAGCCATTGCTAATTAGAGCAGAACCAGGGGATCCAGTTGCACTAATCTCAGCACACCAACACTTGTCCACCGACCCTCAAGCTTGATTGAGATATATGGATCAGCAGGCCCAGGCCATAGCACATTTTGAGGACATGGAGAGACTGTTAGGAGACAACGCTGTCCAAGCTTGCACCCGTCGATGGAATACATTGGCCCACAGTCTGAAAATTGGAGAGTATCATACCCCAACTCGGATGAGGGAAGCTCTAGTACGGGTGGCCCTCTATAAGAAATCCATGCAAAACCTCCAGGCCAGTTGGATTGGCCTCAAGCTAAGCCCACCACTGCTGTTAGGATTGATGGAAGGCAGCACAGATAAGGATGATAATGAACAGTGGGAAGAGGTGAACAGAAAGGCTGGGTTCCACATCAGCAAGGAGGACACTACTACAAAGGCTTGGGATGTAAGGGTGGCAGTAAAGGCGATGAAGGATGAGGAGTTGGACTAGTTGCTCAAGGATGAGCAAATATTTTAGCTGGGGGGTGATGATGAGCCTCAAATTTGGTAACATTTTGGGCTCATTTGGCCTACTTACCCTTGCTCAACCCTTCATTTTTCATCACTTATGCATCATTTTTTAGTATATTCATGTTATTTGTAGGAAGGAGGGCAGTCACTATTCCTAGGTGGCTAATACATGTTTATTTCAGGTTTTTTGACATTAAATGGAGCAAAACCACGCAGATGAAGGCAAGGAGACAACCAAGGTGGCATTGCGGTTTGGTAGGAAGGTTGTCCACAGCCTTGAATGACCTTCCTCGTGATCTCCACCTCAACTCCAAGCTCCAACAGCTATCACCACCGAGCTAGAAGGCAGCCAACGGATTCTAAGGGAACATCAGTTTACTTTTAGTTGGTCAGCCAAGCCCCACTAATTTAGGAGGCCAGCTTCGCCCTCATAATGTATAAATATTGAGGTTGTAGCCTTCGATGGGAACTTTTGAACCTTTGTTGCAGATTCTGAATTACGAGCTATAGCTCTGTTTTGCTTTTTGTAAGCCATTTTTGGCATGTTGTTAGACTT
Organism: Pinus tabuliformis; assembly: GCA_031772625.1. Classification (NCBI taxonomy): domain Eukaryota; kingdom Viridiplantae; phylum Streptophyta; class Pinopsida; order Pinales; family Pinaceae; genus Pinus; species Pinus tabuliformis. Next base: position 442,071,285 of record CM062814.1, on the reverse strand, counting down.
ATGACTATGATCTTTTAATAAAAGGCAGGCAGATTCGAGTTCAGTTTTGAGTTCTTAGAGGAGCTATAGCTCTCAGGTTTGGGCCCAACCTGAGAGCAATAGGCCTCCTTTCTTTGTATTGTTACTTTTCTTTCTTTCAGCATTATATTTCTTTTCCTTTACATGCACTTGGAAACACAGTTTGCTGATTTGGATTTCTTGGTGTGGTTACATAGGTTAGTGTTATGAACAAAGTTGCTTTCAGTAGTTTAGATTAGAGTAAGAGGATTGGAGTTAATCAGAGTTCCAAAAAAAGGTTGAATACACACTCACTTTCACCTCTGTTTGGGGACCGGAAGTGCAGACCGTGCCAACTCCCAAAAACACTGTTTTACATATTCATGCAAGTCTTGAGGTGATGTTTTCGGTTGTAGAAGTGTCCATGCATTTAGATCTTGTGGAATAACTCCTTGTTTCAGCACCATGCACGATTTCCCTTTCAACTACATTGCTGTTCTTTGGTTTCTAATAAAACAGTTAGAGTAGGTTGATGACATTTCGGTTATACGCAAGACAGGGGTGATTTGTTTCATTTACACTGCGCAGCACCACTCTATCATTTCCTTATCCTTCTGAGCCGTACCTAGGCCATCTACTTATCTCCCAGTTAGATCATTTGCCTCCCAACTCTTCTATCATCCACGTTGTTTTATCTTTTCGGCCTTCCATTGCCTCTATCCTCCTCTAGACCAACCAGCTTTACACACCCCCTCTCCATCTCATCTCTCTGCCCATAAGCCATCACAAGCTACCCTACTACCTCCTTGACCATCCCTATAGCCTCTCCCACTCATCCATCACCCAAAACTCCGATTGCAGAACATCCTGTAGAAATTAGCAGACTTCCTGTAGAAATCCTGAACTTCCTGTAGAATCCCCTGCAGATATCCTGTAGAAGCTTGCAAACACGGTTGCCAGGCATCCGAACTTTGTGAACTTCTGTGGAATGATGTTAGGGATCCTTTAGGCCCTCTCAGAGTCCTCCTGGCCTTTTCCAAGCCTTCCTGCCCTTGATCTACCCCTGCACAGTCAAGACCCAGTAAGAAGCACAGTCATAATAACTCCCACAACTTGAGCAAAAATACGAAAACATGTTCTCTTCATATGAAAGTATTTTAGACACATGCATCTCATCTCAATAGAAGTAATGGCATCACTTTTAGAAGTTGCATTCCCACCATTGCATCATAAGGATTAAGCTGGTAGAATTAGGGTTTACTAGGGTTTCCATGTCTTGTTGGCTTTCAGTGCATTTCTTGCAAAGTAGGTTAATTTCCTTTGAGATAGCTTTCGTTCATCACTTAAAAAGCTTCTTCTGAGAACATATAGAAGTTGTCTTGAGCCCTAGCGGACTTGTGCCAGCTGACCAAGTGACAGCTGCGACAAGAGCTAGTACTTGTGCATACAACACCGTCGCTTCCAAGTTTGTTACAAACTACCGGGTTGATAAAATTAGAGAAGGAAGCTCCAGGAGTTGTAGCATTATTGCTACAATACTGGAGCCCACCAGTCGTATCTACTGCGAACTCATTGATAAATTCTCTTATAATTCGGTCAAACCAATGGTCCACAGCTCACGCGATCTTATCTCCTAACGCTTCTATTCTGCGCACTAATTCCAGAGTCCACATGATTGGTTTTTAGAGCCTACACCTTCCCTGACTGTTTGCGAGCTTCGTGATCCACTCATACAACTTAGAATGAAAGGATGCAAAGAAAATTTCATGGATTTCCGTATACAATTAGCACTCCAACCACTGTTCCTTAGATACTCGTGGATTTCTATTTTCCTCTGCTGTGAACTCATGAATCTTCTTGTCCAACCACCCTTCAATTTCTTTCTTTGTTGGATTCTAGTGGCATGACATCGGACATCACTTATGCAGATCCTAGTCTCGGCAACAGAACCATCTGTTGGCTTGTATGGGCCTGACCCAAGTTCAGAGGTGACTTAGCCAGAAAAATCTTGGTACTACTAGCCCCTTAGGCAATAGTCCATAGTGCGCAGACTAAGGTATCACCTGAAATAGTATGGGAGGGTGTTAGAACCAGGTTTCCACACCCTAGAGATGTCTGATGGTTTTTCGTTGGTTCACGGTTTGACCCTGCGTGCATGTCGCTACGCGCACCTATCTATACCTCGCAGCCTGCAATTCTACCCTCACGCAGCTTTGTTTGAGGCACGATCTGTGTTATTACCCAAGTTCCTTACTATTAACCTAATATTATTTGATTACTTATCTATATGAGCCCAATTATACTTAACATTGTTCGGTATTCATATAAGTGTGCGTGATAAACGAAACAGTATAAATGCATAGAAAATCATACAAAAATAGATACACAATATTTAGAATCAAAATTCTCTTTATTATTCTTTTTCTTGGGTTACAGACTCAGGTTTCCCCTGCGCACTCAGCTGCAAGGGTTTGTGCACTCAGCTGCAGACTCTACTAGGCCTCTACGCACTCAAATGCAGAGCCTCTTCCTACTACTACGACCCAAGACACTTACACTTCTTCTTTATTCGCTATCTTCTAGACTTCATCCATGCTCATCTATCTCTAATTATCTTTACAACTTAGAGCCTCGATCTATTTATACAATCCCATGGTCCGCAGACCATGGGTAGGTTGACATGACATTACATTACATTACATTACTTAGGGCGAACAACCCTATGACTCAATGTAAATTTTGCGCTTCGCGCTCGCAATTTGCGGAGACTTACCACATATTTGACCAAAACCTAGTCTTTGAGCCCCAAAACATGCTATGGGGGGATTCCTTGCCCAATAGTCTAAATGGCTGAAGATGTGTTTCCTAGGTGAGGTTGTATATGAGAATGTCATCAAATAAAATGAGGGCAAATTTTCAGAGATATGGTTTCAACAAGTGATTCATGAGGCTTTGAAAAGTGGATGGGGAATTACAGAGGCCAAATGGCATGACCAAGAATTCATAATGGCCTTCATGAGTTTAGAAATCAGTCTTGGGAATATCTACTTCTTTCATGCCTATTTGGTGATAGCCAGAGCAAAGATCTAGCTTAGTAAAGAATTTAGCACCATGTAGTTCATCTAGCAAATCATCAACAAAACCGGGATAGGGAATTTGTCTTTGACTGTGAGCTTGTTGAGGGCCCTGAAGTCTGGACACATGTGCCATTCCCCATATTTATTGAGGACCATGACCACTGGTGATGAATAAGGGTTGATGCTAGGATGAATGACACTGACTTCAAGGAGTTCCTTGATGATTTTTTCAATTTAATTCTTTTGGGCAAAAGGATATCGATATGGCTTCACATTCAGTGGTTGTGTGCCTGGAACCAAAGTGATGCTATGATAATGTTCCCCTCTAGAGGGTGGAAGCTCATTAGGTTTGTCAAAGACCTGCTAGGTGTCGATTCAAGACCTGTTGCATGTCAGGATGGATATGAAGAGTAGTGGGCTTGATGGCCTGGATTCCATTAAACTGGGCGAAAACTCCATGATGGCACTTTTTCAACAACTTTTCCTTGCGATGCGAGCTGATGATAGAAGGATCACTTGCCTGGAGTCCACGAAGGGTATGCATGTGGTCATTCTGCTTAAAGCTCATATATAACTCCTAGAAATCCATGGTGATTGGGCCTAGTGTGTGAAGCCATTCAACCCCTAAGACAATGTCACAATAACCCATGCTAATAGTAAACATGTGGGCCTTGAGGTGGTAGTCTCCCATCTGAAGTTTGATATTTTCACAACAGCCTTCACATTTCATTGTCCCCCCATCAACAATCTAGACCTGGAAATTAGACACTGCCTTGACAAAACAATGAAAAGCTTCGACGACTCGCTGATGGATAAAGTTATGAGTGCTACTATTATCAATCAATACTACTACAAGGTGATGTTCAATAAAGACTCTGATTTTGAGAGTTTGAGGCACAAAAATGCCCGCTAAAGCATGTAGAGAGAGAACTGGTTCCTCTGGCATAGCTGGGAGTTCATTGTCCTGTTGGGCTTCCTCAACTTCATCCTCTGGTCCCTCAAGGGGTGGGGCTTCCTCAGATGAGCTGTGATTAGTAAAATCAATTTGAAATAACTTTGGTTCCTTGCATTTGTGCCCTGGGGAGTATTTGTCATCGTAGTAGCAGCACAATCCTTGTTTTCTTCTTTCTATGAAATTTGTACGAGGAGACTAGGCAGCTAAAGCACATTTCACTTTGATAGTCTTATAGAAAGCGTCTATCCATGTAGGTGGGTGGTGCATTCATACATGTGCTTGGATGTCTTATTTGAGATAAAACATTCTAAGTGGAATTCATCTCCTAGACCTTCTGTGTGGATGTCCAATGTCTCAAAGGTTGCAATGTATTCTTTTACTATGCCTGTCTGTCGGATCTTAGTAAGACGGCCCAAAAAATTAGAGTCTCTATCAAAGCTGTCACAAAGCGATTATGAGAAAACCTTCCAAGTTAGTTTCTCAGGATAGCATTTATGATGCCACTGCCACCATTGCCATCTCTCTTAGTCCAAGTAAAGGGTTCCCACATGTAGTTTAGTTGGATCATCTTGGATATCATTCAGAATGAAATATTGTTCCATTTGTGCTACCAATACTATCGGATTAGATCCATAAAATTTATACATGTCTAGCTTGGGTGTCTGAGGGTGGGAATGTTGGTGATTTCCATGGAAGTGAATATGATGGTTAGATTATCCTTCAAGGTCTTCATTAAAACCATGTGCCTCCAGATGCAACCACGATGTGCTCACTTTGAAAGTGTCCATGAATTTCTGCATCTGGTCGCTAGGTTCTAGAAAGAAGCCAACTGTTTTTCAAGGATCTCAATCTTCTTGTTGGCCATGGCTTGAGCTCTGGTTTCTACCATACACAAATATTGGTCACTTGTTGTCACTTTGAAAAAAATTGGGACCGCTCGAAAATTGAAGCTGACAAGTGAATGGTACCATGATGATTAGCTCATCGTCATAATTCTTATGGGCTAAGTCTCTTATAAGCATCCCAGGAAAGCCCAATGTCCTGCGAGAATCACCCCAGGGTATAGGAGCCATAAGCCTCACTACACAAATGGTCAAATCTGCCTGCAAAACCCCCAACTACTGAATGTGAGTTGGATTGCGGCGGTAATAGAACCCCAACTGCTAGATCTGAATGGTACTGTGGCGGTAGAACCTCAACTGGTGGATCTGATTTTTGCGGCGGCGACAGAAGCCCAACTTCTATATCTGATCTGGCAAATAATATAATGGGCGATCTTCAAAGAGTCAAGGGAACTATGGTCTTAAGGAGTGCCAGGTCCTACAGACAATATACATAAGGGTCCAACAATAGTACTCGGCCCAATATTTTAGGGCACTAACTAAGGAGGATCAACCGTAACCTTGGTTGTACTACCCGACTACCCTATGTATGCATGAGTAATCTCCCTGAGTGTTGTTCTCGGTGTATTATAGCAGAAAGATGGCCGACAGTTTATCTAAGGTGAGGTTTTAGGTGATCCTAGAGGGCTTCCGATATACCTAGAGGGTATGTGGAAGACAATCCATGCACAGTTCTTTCTAATGCACTACTACTCGAACAGGTACCCATAGGGGTTACAAGGGAGTCCAAAAAGCATGACCACCTCTTGTATTTCCTACTTGCATGCCTCCCCAAATCTGCAGGTTTATGCACTCAACAACAAATCTTGTGGTTTAAAGACGCTAGAACATGTCTCTAGCCTAAAAAAAATTCTGCGAAAAATGGAGATATCACTGCCCTTGGAAAGTGCTCTGATACCACTTGTTATGCTCTTGACCTGTGAGAAGATTCCAGAATACCAAATATGCACAGAAATACAACCCAGCATAGAACAAAATTAGAAAAACAACAAGTATTTTATTATTCAGAGATGAAAGCAATGTTCACTTGCCTCTTCGAGTGGGTAACCTCCAGCAGAGCAGTGCTCGATTACAAGATAAGACAAGATGCTCCTCAATGGGGAGTCTCTATCCTTTATATAGGATTCATACATACAATACCATGGGCGAGTACCATGTTTCTTTCAATACCACCTATCTAATACCATGGCCCATTTGCAACTAACTGTGGTCCCTTTCTTAAATGTAGGTCAACCACTTACAATTATTAATATGGGCTTTATTGACTCTTTAACTAATTATAACTATGACTCGACCCTATTACATAAATAAAGGGATTGGGGTTAGACCCTAACATTTTGACATGGACAAATGTAAACCTCCCCTTTCACACCATCTTGCATTTCAGGTGCAAATATTTTTGAAAGGGCGAGGAATACATAGAACTATCATTGAAAAAGGTGCTTCAACCTGCGTCATGTCATCTTCATGTTGGTTCTCTTTGGGTTCTCCAACCCTATCCCCACTGTCGAATTCCCTTAAATGTTTCTACAACCACACTTTCATCCCAAAAGGATACCTGGCTAGCTACCCCATCACCTTGAATGTGAAAATGGTAATGGTGGGCATCAAAGTCGTAGATAGAAATCTTGACTATAATCTATTGTTGGGCCGCAATTGGACTTACACCATGACTTCCATTGTGTCTACTCTCTTTCACATTATCCCATTTCCATTGGAGGGAAAGATAGTCACAGTGGACCAACTGCCATTTTGCACCCCTGATTATTCCTCATTACCCAACGGCTCTGTACCTTTCGTGGGTGGTGTACCTGATTCTTACGTCAGTATCGGTACTAGCCTATTGAAGGGCTCTTCCCTGATGGGTTGTTTCCCTCTTCTGATGCTCACGGTTCCACAAACAGTCTCTATGGTTTCATCCATTCCTCACGAACCGAACGATCCTTGGATCCTCCCAGCCCTTTCACACATTGACACTTACAGATAACAAATGTCGCTATCACCAACTGAATTGTCCTACCAGGCCAGTCAATATGCATCCAAATCTCCAGTCACTTTGGTCACGGCTAACGGTACCACCTCCCCTCCCATAACAACTCCTTGCGATCTCCTTAATCAAATATTACCTTCAGACGAAGCTATTAGAGAGATCATGTGTTTAGAATAGCGACCTTGGGAGGACTCTCACCATCGTGTTTCGATATCTAATTCAGACATGATGCCTCTTCAAATCCTGTCATTGACACACCTAATATCGTTTCCTCACCTTATACAACTATCCAAACTTTGGACCTGCAGGGAAGCATGGGCAATTTTTCAAAGACATTTCTCATCGATATTTCTGTCATGACAGACATCGTAGAAAACATCCAGGTTGGAGCATATTGCTCTCCTCAGGAAATTTCAAGCATCACCTTCCTTTTTAAGGAATTCCGCGATGTTTTCGCTTGGTCTTATGAGGAAATTCCCAGCATAGATCTGTCTATTTTCGAGCATGAGATCAAGATATATGACAATGCTAAACCTATTCACCAAAGGCTTTGACCAGTCCACCCACACAAAGTGGCAGCCATCAAGACTGAGGTAGAAAAGTTGTTATGTGTTGGTTTTTTCTACCCCGTTCCCTTAACAAAATGGGTTTCCAATCTCGTTCATATCGATAAGAAACAAGGAACCATTAGCGTATGTGTCGACTATCGAGACTTGAATGCCACATGTCTGAAAGATAATTATCTAATGTCGTTCATCGACCAAATCATCAAAGACTATGTCGGTTGTGAATCATTCTCATTCATGGATGGTTTCTCAGGTTACAACCAGATTGCCATAAAACCAATAGACCAGCATAAAACCACCTTCATTTTCCCATGGGGAATATTTTAACATTGAAAATTCCCATTCGATTTAAAGAATGTTGGAGCAACATTTCAAAGGGATATGGACTACCCGTTTCACGATATTAGACATATCATTCAATCTTACTTGGATGACCTTCCAGGCCATTCCAAGAAGTGAGCACAACACCTAGATCATTTAAGAGCTATCTTTCTTAGGTGTTGTTTCTATAACATATGTCTGAATCCGCATAAATGTGTTTTATTTGTCGAGTCTAGAAACTTACTTGGATTCATTGTCTCCAAGTATAGGATTAGGGTTGATCTTGATAAGGTAAAGGAAATTACTCAATTGTCTGAACCACAATCCATTTTGTAGCTCCAACCTTTAAAGGGTAAATAAAACTTCTTATGACGGTTCATCGTAAATTATGTTGAGTTGACGAAAAGCTTTATGCGCCCTTAAGAAGGGAGTGTCGTACCTGTGGGATGATCAAGCTCATTGATCATTTCATGCCTTGAAAAAGGTGCTTATATCATCCCCACTCAATGCTCCCAACTATGGGCATGACTTTCTTCTATACCTGGGAGCCTCACTGTCCTCTCTAGGAATGGTCTTAGTTCAAAATCATGATGACCTGAGTGATCATGTGATATAATATCTGTCGAAAGGTCTGGCTGGGCCCAAACTCAGATATTCACATCTAGAAAAGCTATCCTTGGAAGTTGCCTTTGCTGTCAACCACTTTTGACATTACATACTACTGTGACATACTACTGTCATCGCCTTGGAGAATCTCATGAGACACATTTTGTCTCGTCAATTCATTTGAGGGAAATATTCCAAATGAATAGTGAACCTCCTATAATTTGATTTGGTTTTCGCTGCTACTAAGGTGAAAAATTCCTTAGTCCTCACAAACTTTTGTCGGATCTTCCCATTGTTGATCCTGACAAGATAGTGCACAATCCTCTTCCAGATGTAGATATCTATCTTATCGACTCTATTGACCCTTGCTATGGTGACATTCTTGTCTACCTCCAAGTGCAACGTTTCTGCCTTTAACTATTGTCAGGTGACTGTCGTCGCATCCACCACCAAGCACGACACTATTTAATGCTTAATGATACGTTATATCGCCATGGTGCTGATATAGTTCTTCGACGTTTCCTCACTCATGAGGAGAAAGAACACGTTTTAAATGACTGCCATGCTGGGGCATGTGGCGATCATCTTTTTGGCATATTTACTCCTCAAAAAATTTTGCATGCAGGCTACTATTAGCCAACCTTGTTCAAATATTGTATCAAGGCTATCTAGCAGTGCCACCCTTGTCAAGTGTTTACAAAGAAAATGCACACTCCTCTGGCCCTACTACACCTAGTTATCTCCATTGGCCCCTTTGCCAAATGGGGGATAGACTTCATAACTTGCGCCAACTTCCTCTGCTAGACACAATTATATTATTTTGACTCAGTTACCGGAGAATCCACAGTACGAACCATTTTCTGTCAGAAAATGGTTCGTACTGTGGATTCTCCAGTAACTGAGTCAAAAGATATAAACCACAGATGTCTTAAATCCACAATTATATTATCGTAGCTGTGGACTATTTCACAAAATGGGCCGAAGCCCTTCCCACCTTCCGGGCCGATGGAGAAACCACACCGCTATTCCTATTCAAGTAGGTCATCTGTCACTTCGGTATGCCCCACATGATTGTTATAGACCATGGGTCTCATTTTCATAATCATATGATGTCTAAATTAACATCGTTGCTCGGTTTTTGCCAGGATCAATTATCCTCCTTCTACCCCCAAGCTAATGGTTAAGTAGAGGCCGTCAATGGCGTCTTAAAGACCATGATCCACAGGTTAGTAGGGAATAATAAAACCAAATGGCATCTAATGTTATATATTGCACTGTGGTCATACCGAACTTCTTTAAAAATTGCTACAGGCTTCACACCTTTTCAACTAGCTTATGGCCTGGAAGAAGTTTTACGAATCGAGTGTCAGATTCCTTCCTTATAAATCTCCATTGAACTCTTTCCCGGCACCACTTCCGAAGAAGAGTGTCTGCTATACCTAAATCAACTAGATGAAACCCATTGAGATTTCAAATTTGCACTCGAAGCCCATAAGCACTGGGTCAAAGCCCAGTATGACAAAAAGGTCAAGCCTTGTTCTTACCGACAGGGAGATCTTGTTTTACTCTACGATAAAAAACATGACCTCTTGGGGGCAGGAAAACTTCAACCCTTATGGCTCGGTCAATATGTCATCACAAAAGCCCTCTTTAAAGGGGCACATGAAATTTAGGACTGGGAAGGAGTCCCGCTCGCTAAACCCCGAATGGGCTCTATCTGGAAAAGTATTATGCCTAGTATTGCACTAGGCATGTTCTTTGTAATTTTATGTATTTATAAGTTTTTCTTCTTTTTTATGTGACTGGATTTTTTGGTATTTCTTGAAGTATTTTTCTCATACATATTTCTTGTTATGTAGATGTCTTCATTACCCTTAGCATATGTAGGATACGCAGATCATGCATGTCCTCACACACGGCACATTGCATCAGCTGCTTGGGTCATTTACACACCTGAGTTGGAATTGTTTTTTTTGGGGGGAGTCTTTATTAGTACTGCCACCAACAATATTGTTGAGTACATGTCCATAATTTCACTTCTCACTAAAGCATCATCAAGGGACATCTCCAATTTGGTGGTCAGGTTAGACTCTCAGCTTGTTGTTATGCAATTGAAAAATCATTATCACGTTCATAATCAAATCTTGTTACATCATTATTAAAGGGTAAGACTCTTAGAACGCCAATTTGAGGTTATCACATATGAACGCATTCCTAGAGAATTTAATACAATTGCTGGTTCATTAACAAACTATGTATTAGATTGGCATCCCTCTCATTCATTATAGATACATGTATGAAAGTAAATATTTACATAGTTAAAAATTTACAAAGGCACTTAAAAAACATTTACATCATAAAATACCAAAATATCTTTAGATATACATACATATATACATACATACATACATACATACATACATACATACATACATATCTATGTATATATATATATATATATATATATATATATATATATATATATCGAATCCAGTCTTTTACATCAGAAAATTTCCCAAAACTTGGGTGTTTTAAGTACAAAATGGCTACTAAGCCTTGCTATAAGCACTAGTTGGGTATACCACACATATGCTAATAGAGCCTACTACTCATGAAAAGATAACATTGCTCTAGCTATTCTTCAAACAGGGACCAGAAACCGCTCAGGCACATCAATTGTGTGTCACTGCATATGAGCGAGGATCTCTCTCATAGGAAGGGGGGGCATTGATGAGCCCCATAAATGGGGAATTATATGGGCTCATTTTTCCTCCTAGCATAGTTAAATAAACCATTCTCTTAGCTTATTGCATTTTTTTAATTATATTTATGCTTATGGGGTGAGTTGAGTTAGTTATGATGCCATGAGGTTTCATATGTGTTTAATGCAGATTTTTCTTGAATTTTGAAGACAAAGTCAAAGATTCAATGGACAATTGGCAGCAGTAATTTGAAGTGGACAAAGGAGAGGATTTATAGGAGGGAATCCCCCTCATTTATTACTCCCCACTTCGAATTCCCCTTCATGCAGCTCGAAGTACAAACAGCCAAATCAATGCACTAGGAGGCAGCTGAGCTAGTGGAGGATAACTTATGTTTATCTTGAGTTTTGGGAGCCAAGCCTCCCTAATTTTAAGGAAGCTATTGGGAGCTTCAGTTGTATAAGTAGAGAGGCCAAAAGCCTCACTAGGGTCGATTTTTTGTCAAATTTTTGTTGTACTTTTGCTATTGTGAAACTTTGCTCAACTTTGAGCTTACTTTTGTGGACAGTTTCATGTAATCCTATTACTGTTTTGATAATAAAGATGAGATCCTTTTTGAGCTAGCACTGAGTTACCTCAGAGGGCTGAATCTCTTGGGTTAGGACCCAATCCAAGCAGCCAAGCTCCTCTTGTATGTATTTATATGCTTTGTTTCAGTTTATGGATTATTTGTTGTTGGATGAATTTCTTTCTTGGTTAAGAATAGGTTGTTTTTGGTGATTTAGAAAGTTGTTTCCATTTGTGTTTTCCATAGCAGGTTAAGTAGTGATAGAAAGAAGATTCAAAAGGCTAGAAACAATGCCTTGGTCTCTTTTCCTTCCTTTGGGACTATGAATTGAGGCAAGGACCCTCTTGCTGCTACAAAAACACAGATTTTCCTTCTCCATAGGATTTCTAGTGTTTGCAGTTTGTTAGAAGGTTAATGCTTTGCTTTAGATCTCTTCCACCATGCTCATTTCTGTATTTGTAATAATTCTTCTTCCATGCTTTTTTTTCTTGTAGCATTATTCAGCATTCACTTCCATAGATCATAGTTATACTAGCTTGATGCAAAATTCTGTTTTTTTTTTATGTGCTCACTTCCTTGCTTGCTTGATCTTATTGGTTGACTGTCAGTTCTTTTGCAGCAGATCTCTTCTCACAATAGGTCAGCCTTCAATCATCACATTCTCTCTTTGATCCATGCCCTATAGGTCACCCAAAATTCACCTCAAATATGCCTTAGTTTTCTGTATTTTTCCATAGGACTTCTTCCTCTCTCCCAATCATCTTTTCCTCTCCTAGTGATTCTTGGTGGAACCTAGGTGCCCTAACACATCATCCCAACCGTCACCTACCTATTCCACCCACTCTTACACCCTCAAAACCTTCAAAATTCTCTCGGCATCCTCCTATAAACCTCCTATATACCTGCTATAGATCCCCCGTGTCCTCCTGTAGGTTTTCCTATAAGCTTTCTTTTGAAGGCTGGGTGTGCAAAAAGCCTCCAGAAGGCCACCTGAGACCTCCTAGGACCCATTTACACCATCCTACATCTCCTCAAACCCAAAAATCACCCTTCAACATCACCTATTCACTTCCACCTTCACACACAATAAAATACATGCATATTAATTTCACATAAAAATACATAAAAATCCAAAAAGATGTTTTTTGCTCATTTACTTCTAGAAATAGCTTGAGTAGATGTTGTTTACTTCCTTGAGTAGGTAATGGCATTCATTTCATGGTTTTCATAGTGCTTTCTTCAAAATTAGGATTAGTTGGTTAAGTAGGGTTTGCTAGGTTTACTTTACATTTCAATCTTTTTCCTTTCTGCAATTCGAGTAGCCTCTGTAGAGTAAACTTTCCTTTCTTTCATCACATATAGAGCTTCTTATGGAATCCATAGAAGTTGGCTTGAGCTCCTAGTGATCTTGCGCCAACTAACCAAGTGACAACCTACAGTAAGAACTAGTACTTGTGCGTATATCATTGTCACTTCCAAGTTTGTTACGAACTACTGGGTTGATAAGAGTAAAGTAGGTAGCCCAGGAGTTGCATTGCTGCAACACTGGTGCTCACCACTTTTTGGCGCCATTGTCGGGGAAGCATCATAGTATTTTGTGATTACTTATTTCTTCTATTTTCTATCGTAACATTTCTAAGTAGTTTATTTTAGTGAAAGTAGAATAGTTTTTTCTTTCAGCTTCTGCATTTCCTTGCTTTCCTTTTCAATTCTGCAAATTTCATTTCAGCAAGAGTAAGCTAGTCATTTCTTTCAAGTTCTTCATTTCCTTGCTTCCCTTTTCAATTATGAAAATTTCATTTTAGCAAGTTCATTTCAATAGTTGCAATTTGTTTTGTTCCATCTGTTAGAGCCTAGATTGACCTCAGGCTGAAGGGAGGCAATCCTAGGATAACCACAAACCACGCTTAACCTGGTAGCTAGCCCTACAAGGTCGGGAGAGGGCTCTCTCCTTGTTAATCTCCATTACGATGGTTGAAATTATGACTTGAGATGACTGAAATGAATGTTGATTTTAGGCTAGGTATAGTAGATTAGGGTTTTTGGTTTGACTTTTAGATTTGGGTTGCTGGATCAATTGGAGAAGGCAAATGGGTCTAGGAAATCAACTCAGGGATACAGTCATGTTCTATGGGGCGAGGTAGACAAAGGTTTATGTACTCGAAATGAATTGAGATGGTCGATTAAGACAACTGAGGAGTTGAGGATGGCATAAAGAAACTATGAATCCTCTTCAAACAGTTGAAAACATTGAAAACCAAATGCATTCCCAAGACAAAGCACAACAGTGTATTTTGTCCATTCACCTTGATTCATTTAGTTTTAGAAGAGAAAGATAGATTTGGATACATATAACACATAAGAAAAAATCATTACAAAGAAGAAACAATACATAAACTCACTGTCACAAGAATCCCACAAAAATAGTTGTGAAACCTGGTTTTATTCCTTGCCAAACTGCTGATACAAATATTCAATGAGTGCCACCACTTCCACCAAAGTCCAACCTTCAAAAATGACTAAGAAAGTACATAATATAGGCATAAAACCATTCATGCTAGCTATCAGGGGTCGAATCCATGAGAACAGGGGTGGTTTCAACCATATCTAAACTAGGAACACAAAAGTAGGCAGTGAACATCTTGCCTCTAAAACTTAGGAAACCAATTCATTCATCATCAAAACCACTTGAAACTTGATGTATCTACCCTATGAGGTGTTTTTCATCCATATTTACATCAAATACATCATTTACCATGCATACATTTACCAAGGAATGAGGAAAAAGTCAATTTACAAGAAAACTAGGAAAAATCTGGAAATTTAAGCAAAACTGGCAAAATCAGTTTAATGCGTAGTGCCATTTCAGGGCCAATTTTGGAGGCCTCCCCAGTGTCCAAATTAGATGCAAGTTGGCTTGTTGGAAATACCTACCTCTCTCGTTTCTGGAACAATTTGATTTTTCTGATTTGGAGCTCATTTGCCCCTCCAAAATTTGATTCTCCCAAGATTGCCTCCTGTGTAGCAAAAAAGTGGCAGAGAGGGCACTTTTTGGGTGTTTTTTGCCCTTTTGGTGACCAAGACCTTGTCCAAAATTTCTCACTATTTCTAGGTTTACATATTTTTCCATGATGATTCCAGATATGTAAGCCATTTTGCAAGAATATGCCTCCATCAAAAGCATACCGCTAGTGGTGCTACGCACATATTGGAAAACCTTGCTTTTTACATTGTAAATTTCAAAAATGACAAAAATCACTCCGAATTTCTTGAAATTTGGCATGAGTGATCCTTGTTAAGTGCTTTTCTGGGCCAATGATGCTTCAGACAAGATCTTGAGTTTATCATGCTCTTTCTTGATCCACAAGGCTCTCCTTAACATAGCTTTTAGCCTGTTTACCCTTGAATTGCAAATCTTGTTTCGGGTTAAATAGTGATAGTTGATGTGAAATGAAGGATTATAGTGGGAACAAGATGAGTATGAGGAGATTTTAAAAATATAGGGTAAGTGAGGTGTATGGGGATGTGAGTACTTGAGGGAGTAGGAGTTTAGGTTTCTTAGGGTAATGAGGGGAGTGAACAGTGTATAGGATGTAGGGTATAGAGTTCAATAAGGGAATGGGGGTAGTGAAATTGTAAGAGTTGGGAATTAGGGTTAGGGAATAGTGTAACAGTGCTAGGGTTTGATAAGGAGAGTGGGGTTTTGGGGAATGGGACTTGGGAAACTAAGTATAAATGAAGTAAAAGAGCTGCAAAGACCTTTGATATCTTGTGAGAGTTAGTTTAGCAATTAGTTAGGGTTTGTTCTAAAAGAAGCCAAACACACTCAAGAAACCAAGCACAATTCTTTTTCAGCAAGGAGGAATGGGGTACTGACTTGAAACAAGCATCAAATGGTTTTTGAAGAAGCTTGGAGGCGGTTTGAGGAAATTTTGACTTCCCCAATAGGTGCATAGCACTTGCTAACATATGTGTAGCACCATTTTAATGTGCAGTGCCCATGCAAATTTACATTGCAGAAACTCAATAGGTGCGTAGTGCACTTTTAATGTGCAGCGCTGGGAAAATGATGTGCAACGCATTTTTGAAAACCACTTTTGGAGGCCTTCCCGGTGTCCAAATTGGGCGCAAGATAGCTCATTGGAAATATTATCGACTCTACCTTCGAAATCATCTTGAACGTTTCAATTTGGAGTTCATTTGTTCTGTCAAAAGTCAAATCTCCCAAGACTGGTCAAAATGTACAAAATGAGGCTGCCTAAATGCAGAGTGATGTTGTAGTCAACTTTTGAAGGTCTTCCTCAACTCCAAATTGATCTCATGATATCTCATTGGAAATATATTTGTGTATAGTTATCATTTGACTCATCAAGAAAGTAATTTGGCGAACCAGGCTAGAAGAAATCTTGATTTTACCAAGGTCACTCCAAAGGTGCAACAATCCTCCCGAGGCAACTGTATTTTTGATATTTCTCTAAAACCATGACACCTGTGTAAAAAGTGAAGGAGGTTTTTCTTCCTTGGCCTATTGTGGAAAAAAACCTCTCTCACATTTTCCAAATTCATTTTTCCTTGCTCAGAAACAAAAACCATAGGAAAGGGGAATGAGTCAGCACAATTGAAGCACAAACAAGGTGTAAAATGACTCTTGGAACCTGAAACAACAATGATAACTCTTTGAATGATGGTACACTCAGATGAATGGTGAAATGGACTGACACTTGGAAAAATTTGAAAGGAGTGGAAACAAATCCTAGACCTAATACCTAGTGACCAAATTTACTTGAAGACTCACTAAAATGACAAAATTTGACTTTGACATCCTAAGACCACTTTGTAGGAGCATGTTTGATCACTGGTGGAAGGCTTCAAAGACTGACACTAACATTGGCTCCAATGGGGATGGTAGCTCCTTGGAGGTGCGAAGAACCACAGATCTTTCGGAAAGCAGACCAGTGCCTTATCCATTGAGCATGGATTCAAAAACTCAAACTGAAATGCATGACTAAAAACTAATGACTTGATGACACAGATTGACTCGAGACTCACTTAACTAAAACAAGTACTTACAAAGCTTTTTAATAGCAATAGACCATCGAGATTTTAGGGCTTAAAATATTGATGACCATCACCTGCTTACCGAAGAAATATGTACAATCATGTGAATTGGGCTTTCCAATGTAACCAATCCAGCGGATGGCTAATCATTGAAATTCTGCTCTCACCTTCCCCGAGCAGGCAGAACAATGTACATGTAAGAAACTCACAATAACAACTGAAACCAAGGCTTATGCTAATGAACCAGGAAACATTCATCTTCTCTAATGATTGCAAAATAATGCCAAAGGGATCTTGAAAATATTGAAGCACTAGCTTGTCTTGAGATCCAGCAGCAAAAATACAAGTACTCCCTTCATTTTGATCTGAAAAAGATGTTGGTTGCTGATTGATAGGAAGGCATAAAGAGGTATAAGCTTATGCTATCTAAGTGTTAGCTGTAAATTCCTCAAGCATGAGAAATTCTGACTCGATTTCTGGCATATTATATTTCTAAGGCTCATAATCCTCAATTTCATAGTCTAAGTCATTCCCAAACAGAAAACATTCTTCAAAATTACCAAACATGACAGCCTTATCATCTTCATGAAAGAAAACCAAATCTATTTGCTGATCTACAAATCTAATTTCAATACTGACATCATTTTCATAAGTGGAAGAAGCTTCACCAACACCTTCTTGACCATGTGAACACTCCAAACATGCATTAGCTTGGGCTGTAACATGACTTTTCAGGAGTTGATCTATCTCATCTTCAGATAGAGGAGAAAGTACCTTTTGTTTTTTCTTGCTAGAATAGTAATCATCTTCTTGAAATAACATTTTAGAACATGAAAAACCTAAATGACAGTCCTCAATTCCCTGATATTTTGAAATTTTTTGAAAATATTGTTGATCATCTTCATATGACATGGCAATCAAATCGTCATCTTTCTTATCGCACTCATCAGTCATACAAGGGAAAACTTTAGATAGTTCTTGAAACTCAAAACTAACATTTCTATCATTTACCACTGAGTTATCCAAAGAATATATTTCACTTACATAAAAAAAGATCTCTTCTTGTTTTTCATAAAAGGACAGAATTTCCTCCTCATGAAGACTTTGTTCTAATGAAATGAGAACACTTGGGTCAATAACTTCGTCTTCTTCTTTCTAGATGCTCTCAACAACAGAGCTCTCCTTCATGGGATTCAGAACAAGGTACTCTTCATCATCATGATCTGAATTAACCAACTTGACTTTATCACCATCTGAAATTGAAACTTGATTTCCCTACATACTATCTTCTTCTATGGGTAGATCTGAAATAAAACCTTGCCTTCCATCATTTTCCATTGTACTAATATCTTGAACCTGCTGCAAATTTTATTGATCATCTTGATAAGTATCAGTCTCTTTATGTTGCTGAAATGGATTTTCATACAGGGCTTCTATTATTGCCTAAATCTACCTCAGGCTGAGAAAGGCAGGATCTAGGGTAACATCAAACCATGCTTAACCTAGTAGCTAGCCCTACCAAGTCGGGAGAGGGCTCTCTCCTTGTCAATCTCAGGAAAATATAGAAAATGAGGCTTGGGATGACTGATATAAATACTAATTTTAGGCTAGGTATATGCTCAGAGAAGTTTGATTGAATTTTATGTTGGTTTGTTGGCTCAAATGTGAAAGACAGATTTGGGTCCAAGGAATGGACTCAGTCTTGTGGAGGTTTCCGTGGGGCGAGGTAGGCAAATGGTTTAGTACTTTGAATTAAGTGAAATGGAGAGTCTTAAGACTAGTGAGGAGTAGGAGAGGGCATGAGAGTCTCAGGAATCTTCTTCAAACAGTTGAAAACATGGAAAACTAAACAAACCCTAGGTAGAGCACTACAACATCAACGATTTCTACCTTTATCCTTGATTCATTTAGTTCAGCTGAAAAGGGAGAGATAATGGCATACATAAACACATGTAAACTTGAATTACAGAAGGAAAAACAATACCAAATCAAATTTCCACAAGAATCCCACAAAATGCTACAAACCCTGGTCTATTCCTTTGCCAAACTGCAGATATGAATGTACAATAATGCTCAAAGTATTCACAAGAGTCCAACCTTTACAAATGACTGAGAAACTACTAGATATATGCAAAAAGAAACTCATGCTAGGTTTTAGGGGTTGAATTCATGAGTTTAGGAGCTATTTCAACAAAATCTAAACTAAGAAATAAAAAGTAGGTAGTGGAACAACTTGCCTCTAAAACCTAGGAAACTGATTCATTTAGTTGAAAACTACCTTTTCATGATGTATCTACCTCCATGAGTGAATTTTCAACATTTTTACATCAAAGTCCATAAATTTACATTAATTTACATCAATAGTTTGACCATGAGAGAGAGAAAAGTCAAACTAAGAAAAAACTAGGTGGAAAACCGAGTTTTTTGGCAAAAATGACAATTTTCCATCCTGTGTGCCGCGCCACTGTCCTTGTGCGTAGCGCATTTTTGCAGCTGATTTTTGAGGCCTTCTCATGCACCAAATTTTCTCCAAGTGGGCTTGTTGGAAATGTCTATCTATCTACTTTTTAGAACAGGTGGAATTTCTGAATGTGATGTCCATTTTCCCCTCCAAAAGTGAGTTCTCCCAACACTGCTTCCTGTGTGTCCAAAAAGGGGCAGAAATGGCATTTTTGAGGTGTTTTTGACGATTTTGGAAGTTCAAAACTTGGCAAAAATTTCTAGAAATTTCTGGGTATTCATAATTTTGCATGAGGAATCCAAAAATGTAAATTTTTCCTCTAGAGGAGGTCCCTAGCAAAAGTGAGCGCTGGGTGGTGCTATGCACCAGGCAGAAAAATCTGTGTTTTACTTCAAATTTTCAAAATTGACAAAAAGTGTGCCAAATTTCTTGAAATTTGGGCTGAGTGACCTGCATCAAGTGTTTTACTTCAAATTTTCAAAATTGACAAAAAGTGTGCCAAATTTCTTGAAATTTGGGCTGAGTGACCTGCATCAAGTGCTATGTTGGGCTAAGGAAGCCTAAGCCAAAATCTTAAGCTTGTCTTGCTCTTTCTCCCTCCTCAAAGTTTTCCTCAACTCGGCCTTCACGGTCCTTATCCTTGCTTTGCAAACTATGTTTCTTGCCAAATAGTGATAGGCGATGTGCCTCAACATCTTTTTCTCTTTTTTGGCCTTCTCCAGCATCTTCCCAAAGTGCATGTTTTCCCTCTCAAGCCAAGATTCTTGATCAGCTTCAATCTCTTGCTCTAGTGGTGTCAACTTGATTTTCCTCCTCTTGGCTGCTTGCCGGTTTTCTCTTATGTTTTGCAGCTCCATGATAGTTTGTTGGTCTTCCAACTACTTTTTCCTCTGCTTAAGATAGTCTATTACCCACTTGGCTCTTTCCAGGTTAAGAGACAAGTCATGAATGTCAGCTTCTTGTTCCTGGATGATCTCCTTGAGCTTTGAGATTTGGGAGCCCAAATCAGTGTCATCATCCTGAATGAGAATGAAATCTCTCTCATGACCTTCAAAAGGTCCCTCATCATGAAATGGTTGTTTACCTTTATCCTTTACCTGATTTGATATTGAAGGAAATGAGACCCCTTCCACCCCAGGTGGAGATAGTACTCGTTTGGCTACTGCAAATAATCTCCTTGTGCCTTTTTGGTAAGTGACAAACACTGGCACACTGGTGATTTGAGTCCCATGCACCTCTTGCTGATGTGAAGGCCCTCCTTCCTCATGAAAAACTGGTGGGGTCACTTGAGGGCTTGTGAAGACCTCATGTGAAATGAAATCATCCCATGAAACATTCAGTAAACTTAGCTGATGCAAAACCACAATCTTGATCAATGCAAAGTGATAGATATTGTTGTACTGCTGATGAGGAGGTTTCCTTTGCACCAATGTGGTGATTTTATCAATATTCCAACCTATGAAATAGGGGATTTTCATCATCATCACTCTAGTAAAATGCATCAATAATCTGACATGATAGGTGTATAGACAAGAAAATCTGCCTTCACAGCTGAAATATTTAATTATGAGTTTCATAAGGGGAGCATATGTATCCTATAGGTATCTGAAAGGGAAGACCCTACTGATTTGCCTCTGATAGCCAGCCTTGATATAAGGCTCATAATGCTCTTTGTCCACCAACTATCCCTTGTTCCACTATTCACCCACATTCAGAATACCTGTTTCTTTAGCTATAGTTTCAAGTGTCAAAGTGAATGTCACGCCTGCCAAATTGACCAAGCCATTGTGAATATGGAGCACAAATAATCTAGCAAGCTCATGATGGTATTTGACTCTTTCCACCATCTCACAAAACTGGTAGCAAGACTGATGTTTGAAACATGCTACAACAAGAGGGCAAGCTAATACCTCAGTAAGTGTAGTGGGCTCCTCCCGGATGTGTTTTCCTCCCTTGTGAGGTTTCCTTTGTGTATGAATTTCTTGGGAGGAATCACTTACTATTTCTTCATCCCTATCATAAGGTGAATCTGTCTCTGTGTTTTCCATTGTTTGATGTTCTATGATGAGTATGAAGAGATTTTATATCAAAAATAGGTGTTTGCTGGGTTGATGATGGGGGACAGTGAATGAGGGATTGTGATGTTGGTTATAGGGTTTTTGGGAGTAGTGGGATTAGGTATCTGGGTTCTTAGTATTGGGGATAGGGGAATAGATGAATGTGAATGAAAAAGGGGAGGGAAAATGAAATGAGGGAAATGTAGTGAAGAGGATGTGAAAATGAGGAAGGGAAATAAACAACAACAAAGACAACTTTTGAAAACCCTAGGCAATTTTTCAATACATTGTGCAGCAAACTAGGGTTTCAATTTTCATCAATTTACACACTATGAAAGAGAGGAAAATACCTTGCAATGGCAATATTAGAGTTTCCATTTACTTGAAAGGATGAAGTTTGGAAGATTTGGAGCTTGGCAAAGGTGATGAGGTCATTTGGATGAATTTCAGGCTTGAAAGACAGGTGTGTCGCGCCCACTAACAGGTGCGCCACACCCACTAACAGGTGCGTCGCACCACATTGGTGCACCATGCCAGTTGAAGTTTTAATGTGTTTTCTGAGCCTTTGTGTGCCACGCCGACCAAGTCTGCCGTGCCTCAACCCAGGTGCGCCGTGCCCAGTGTGACTGCTAGATTTTGCTGCAAATCGTCTTCTTCACCTCAAAACACAACTTGGCTCTTGTTTCTCTCTCTTTGGCACAAAAATGAATTTCATAACACAAGGGAAAATTTATATGCAAAGGAATTTAATTTTTCACTTATAAAAACCCACTTTCTAATGTTTGCCTTTCACTTTCTTTTAAAACTCTGTTTTGGCAGTTTGACTTGCTTTTTGCCTTTTGATGGACTAATGCTTTGAATTTCTGACTCTTTTGTAGGAGCTAGAGTGCAGGAGCTTGGCAAGGTGACCAGGGCTGCATCTCGGAATTATTACATATAGGATTGAGGAAAAATCAATCATTGAGCATGTGATTATTGAAATTTTTGATACTGAGACTATATTTGACCTCCTCATGTACCTGCTAACCATTATTGAGCTTTTACAAGACTTTATTGACAAAACCCTAGACCTAATGCGACCTAAAACCCTAAAAATGAATTTTGCAGATGTAAAGACAAAAAATGACTACAAATGACCTGAATGTATGAAAACGAGCCAGCAGGTAGAGACCATAAGGGAAAATTTATAATATGCCACTACCATCAGATGACCCATGACCCTAATGGAATGCAGATGATCGGATGAGACACCTAAAATGCAATGCAACAAGAGAATTTTGATCACTGGTGGAGGGATGAAGATACCGACACTAACAGCTTCCATGATCTCATTGTCCATTAAGTCATCATCTTCATAAATTCTCTCAAGATTTTCAATAAAACTATAAACATGTTTACAATAGTTCTAAACTAAATTTAAGGATGGATAAGATTCTTTATACCTTTCAAAGAACATGGTATGAAAATCTTTTAAATAGTAAATACAAGTAGGTGGCAAACTTTCATACCAAGATCGGGCTTCACCTTCCAGAGTGGCCATGAATACCTTCATCAAGAAGTCTTCGGGAAAATCAACGTTCAACTTGTGAGTATGCATGTGAAATATAACCAGATGTAAAGCAGCATCATCCCTATCATCATCTTTAAGCGTAGGAAAATTTCTTTTCCAATCTACCTTCGAAATTTTATTTGGGAAACCTGGAATGTGATCTCGGCTCATGGGAGCATACCCTCGAGAAAAAAAATCCATTTTGATAACAATGAATTCACCAAGAAATTCTTCAGGCTACTGGTTCTTGAAGAGTGGAGTTGCCATAAAAATTCTGAACCTTGGGATTCTTCAACACTAGGTTCGCCAAGTGAATGATTTCTGCCTTCTGGCGCCTGATCATTGCCCACCAACAACAATCAGATCTAGCTTGATACATTTTGCTGAGGAACATAACACTATGTTCCCCAATATGGTTGCCACTATGTTAGAGCCTAGATCGACCTCAGGCTGAAGGGAGGCAATCCTAGGATAACCACAAACCATGCTTAACCTGGTAGCTAGCCCTAACAGGTCGGGAGAGGGCTCTCTCCTTGTCAATCTTTGTTAAGATGGTTGCAATTATGACTTGAGATGACTGACATTAATGCTAATTTTAGGCTAGGTATAGTAGATTAGGGTTTCTGGTTTGATTTTTAGGTTTGGGTTGTTGGTTCAATTGGAGAAGGCAAATGGGTCCGGGAAATCAACTCAGGGATACAGTCATGTTCTATGGGGCGAGGTAGACAAGGGTTTATGTACTCAAAACGGAGTAGGTTAAGAAAATTGAGCAGTTGAGGAGGGCATAAAAAAACTATGAATCCTCTTCAAACAGTTGAAAACATTGAAAACAAAATGCATTCCCAAGACAAAGCACAATGGTATATTTTGTCCATTCACCTTGCATTTAGTTTTAGAAGATAAAGATAGATTTGGATACATATAAAACATAAGAAAAACTCATTATAAAGAAGAAACAATACATAAACTCACTGTCACAAAAATCCCACAAAAATAGCTATGAAACCTGGTTTTATTCCTTGCCAAACTGGTGATACAAATGTTTGATGAGTGCCACCACTTCCACCAAAGTCCAACCTTTACAAATGACTAAGAAATTACATAATATAGGCATCAAACCATTCATGCTATCTATCATGGGTCGAATCCACGAGAAGAGGGATGGTTTCAACCATATCTAAACTAGGAACACAAAAGTAGGCAGTGGAATAGATTGCCTCTAAAACTTAGGAAACCAATTCATTCATCATCAAAACCACTTGAAACTTGATGTATCTACCCTATGAGTTGTTTTTCATCCATATTTACATCAAATACATCATTTACCATGCATACATTTACCAAAGAATTAGGAAAAAGTCAATTTCCAAGTAAACTAGGAAAAATCCGGAAATTTAAGTAGAACTGGCAAAATCAATTTAATGCAGAGTGCCAAAAATTTAATGTGTAGCGCCATTTCAGGGCCAGTTTTGGAGGTCTTTCCTATGTCCAAATCAGGTGCAAGTTGGCTTGTTGGAAATCCCTTTCTATCTAGTTTTTGGAACAATTTGATTTTTCTGATTTGGAGCTCATTTGCCCCTCAAAAATTTGATTCTGCCAAGACTTCTTCATGTCTAGCAAAAAAGTGGCAGAGAGGGCACTTTTTGGGTGATTTTTTCCCTTTTGGTGACCAAGACCTTGTCCAAAATTTCTCTCTATTTTTGGGTTTACACATTTTTCCATGATGATTCTAGATATGTAAGCCATTTTGCAAGAAGATGCCTCCTTCAAAAGTGTAGCACCAGTGGTGCTACACACCTATTGGAAAAACCTGCTTTTTACATTAAAAATTTCAAAAATGACAAAAATCACTCCAAGTTTCTTGAAATTTGGCATGAGTAATCCTTGTTAGGTGCTTTTCTAGGCCAATGATGCTTAAGCCAAGATCTTGAGTTTATCATGCTCTTTCTTTCTCCTCAAGGCCCTCCTTAACTTAGCTTTTAGCCACTCTACCTTTGAATTGCAAATCTTGTTCTCGGTTAGATAGTGATAGTTGATGTGAAATGAAGGATTGTAGCGGAAACAAGATGAGTATGAGGAGATTTTAAAAATATAGGGTAAGTGAGGTGTATGGAGATGTGAGTACTTGAGGGAGTAGGATTTTAGGGTTCCTAGGGGAATGAGGGGAGTTAATAGTGTTTAGGATGTAGGGTACAAAGTTCAATAAGGAAATGGGGGTAGTGAAATTGTAAGAGTTGGGACTTAGGGTTAGGGAATAGTGTAATAGGGCTAGTGTTTGCTAAGGAGGGTGCGGTTTTAGGGAATGAAATTTGATGATTGAGGGATAGGGAATGGGACTTGGGAAACTAAGTATAAATGAAGTAAAAGAGCAACAAATACCTTTGGTAGCTTATGAGAGGTAGTTTAGCAATTAGTTAGGGTTTATTCTAAAAGAAGCCAAACACACTCAAGCAACCAAGCACAATTCTTTTTCAGCAAGGAGGAATGGGGTACTGACTTGAAACAAGCATCAAATGGTTTTTGAAGAAGCTTGGAGTCGGTTTGAGGAAATTTTGACTTCTCCAACAGGTGCATAGTGCTTGCTAATAGGTGCATAGTGCCATTTTAATGTGCAGCGCCCATGCAAATTTACACTGCAGAAACTCAATAGGTGCGTAGCACACTTTTAATGCACAGCATCGGGAAAATGATGCACAACGCCTTTTTGAAGGCCACTTTTGGAGGCCTTCCTGGTCTCCAAATTGGGCACAGGATAGCGCTTTGGAAAGCTTATTGAGTCTACTTTCCAAATCATCTCGAATTTTTCAATTTGGAGTTCATTTTCCCTGCCAAAAGTCAAATAAACCAATACCGGTCAACATGTGCAAAATGAGGCTGGCTAAATGCAGAGCGTTGTTAAAGTCAACTTTTGAAGGTCTTCCTCAACTCCAAATTGAGCTCATGATAGCTCATTGAAAATATCTTTGTGTCTAGTTATCATTTTACTTGTCAAGCAAGTCATTTGGCCAACCCAACTAGGAGAAATATTGATTTTACCAAGGTCTCTCCAGAGGTGCAGCAATCCTCTCTAGGCAACTGTATTTTTGATATTTCTCTAAAACCATGACACCTATGTAAAAAGTAAAGGAGGTTTTTCTTCCTTGATCTATTGTGGACAAAAGCTTCTCTCACTTTTTCCAAATTCATTTTTCCTTGCTTATAAGAAAAACCCTAGGAGAGGGGAATGAGCCCTACTTGAGCACAATTGAAGCACAAACAAGGTGTAAAATGACTCATTGGAACCTGAAACAATGATGACAACTCTTTGAATGATGGTACACTTAGCTAAATGGTGATATGAACCGACACTTGGAAAACTTTAAAAGGAGTGGAAACAAATCCTAGACCTAATACCTAGTGACCAAATTTACTTGAAGACTCACTGAAATGACAAAATTTGACTTTGACATCCTAAGAATACTTTGTAAGAGCATGTTTGATCACTGGTGGAAGGCTTCAAAGATTGACACTAACACCATCCATTTCGGTTTTTTAGGTACAATCAGTGTGAAAAAAACAAAAACCAACCAAAAATATTTCCTTTCATGCCTCGTAGGAATAGAGATAATTCAGGAAAATTCTTGCCCAACACCCCCACTACCTCACACAACCAACCTTATCTCTTCTTCGGTGGCAGTGATCAAGAAGAACCTTTGGGTGAACAACCAGAGATATTTGAAGAACCTATAGGGGAAGAAGAAGAAGAAAACATCCCTCACGAGCCAATGGTTGAAAACAAAAATGCTAGGGGGAATGGAGAGAGAATAGAGGGTACCTTTCCCATTAGGGAGACCAATGGCGACACAAAAATGAAGAATATAAGCCTATCAGCCCTACCTCACTTCCATGGTTTGACTACAAAATATCCTGACACCTTCTTGTTTCAGTTTGCTGTCATCTGTCGAACCTATGACTATGCAGAATACGAGCAAAAGTTGAAGCTATTCCCTTCTACTCTCAAGGATGTAGCATTATGTTGGTTCATTGGGTTACCTGGCAATAGCATCACAACTTGGGCTCAGATGTAGTAGGCCTTTAATGACAAGAATCGAGACTACTGTAGGTCAAAAGATACCAAAGAAAAAATCTTCCGAATGACCATGGGAAGTGATGAATCCTTGGAAGATTATGAAGAGAGGTTCTAGCTCAGTTACAAAAGGGTCAGGTGCACACTTGACCCTAAATCTCTAAAGTTGGTCTTGCTCAAGGGAATTCCGGAAGACCTTCTAGACACCCTCCATCTACTGGCCGGGGGAGACATCTACCAACTATCTTATGAGGACATAAAGACTATTTTTAGAAACCATTCTAGAGTAGCCAGAAAGAAAGGTAGGGGGAGTCAACCCATAGCTAGTACCTCCTCTTCCAATTCATCCATTAAAGGTGAAATTGGAAACATGCTGGAAGACTTCAAAAGTGAGATGCTGCAGACTCTTGCCATGTAAATGGATACCTTGCATATCAAAAGAAAACAAGAGGAAGCAGAGAGGGCTTTGGCCATCTTTTGTCCTAGATGCACCAGGAGGCATCCTAGGAATGAATGTCCATTGAACTCTATAGAGGTTTGTTCAGTCTGTGAAGAAGATCATTCTACAGATAAGTGCCCTTCCTTTCCCAGACTTAAAGCTGTATACCAAGGGGCCGAAGGAGCCACTGAACCACTCTATTTCATGAACCAAAGGAGACCACATGGACCTAGACCATACCAGCAGGGGATGCAAGGGACATCTCAGGCATACTACAACCCCAACCAAGTCACTTCCATACCTTCTTGGGGCCCTCCTGCTCATCCTTCTTGGTCCACGCCTCCTCCTTGGTCCTTCCCATCTCAATATCATGCCCAAATAGCCGCTCATTCATTTCAATCCTATGTTTAGCCGCAACCTCAGTAGAATGCATCTCATCAGGGGTGGAGGCCCTAGTACAACTCTCCTCCTGCTCTTTTGCCTCCACCACCTGCTCAACCACAACCATTACCTTCTACTCCACCAAAGCAACCCCAAATGCCTGCCTAGCTGAACCCGAACCCAAACTATAGACAGGCTCAACAAGTATATAGTGGGGAACCATCATGCCCAACTTATGCTGTGGAGATTCAGGAAATTAACCTGCGATCTGGGAAGGTTCTCCTAGATAGCCAACCTCAACCTAGGGAGGTTGAGGAAGATAAAGAGGAAAGTGAACCTAAAGCAATTTCACCCTTTTCTGAGAGACTATCTGGGACAACAGAGCCTACCCCAGAAGAAACTGAACTTCTGGAAGAATTGAAACATTTATGTGTGAAGATACCACTTCTCCAAGCCATAAAAAATGTGCATATCTACAATAGGTTGATCAAAGAGAAGTGTTTTAGGCATCTAGGAAGGTGCAAGAGAGATACCCCAACCCTCAATGTCATAGGACAATTGTCCAAACTGATGTTGGGGCAGGTAATCTGTGCGAATCTAGACCCTGGAAGCCCAGTAGTTGATGTCCACATCAATGGCACCATGATCCCACATACCTTGATTGATTTGGGAGTTGCCATTAATGTGATGACCAAGGACATAATGCTCAAACTTAACCTCCAGGGCTCCTTGAGGAAGACCATGACAGTACTGCAGCTAGCAGACTGCTCCACTATGACCCTGAAGGGATTGTGGAAGATGTTATGGTCTCCATTGGTTCTTGGGAGTACCCTGTTGATTTCTTAGTTCTCTAGCAGAAGGAAAAGCTCACTGGGTATCCTCTCATCCTCGAAAGACCCTGGTTAGCTACTACCGTTGCCTACATCAACTGTCGAGCTGGGAACATGACCATAAAGAATGAGTATATGTCCAAGCATTTAATCCTATAACCTCCTGCCCAACCCTTGCTAGAACATGATCTACCTCTCTAGTTGGAGGAGGAGGATGAGGATGAGGTCTATTATGCACCACTTTGTGCATTAGAAACTGCCATGGGAGGGAAACTACAAGATGAGGATGATATGATTGAAAATTTCATTTAGAATCCACCCCCCAGTATCTTACCATTAGAGGACATAGTGAGAGAAACCCAAAACAACCCCTTAACTGATCTCTGTATGACTGAATCGACCTCTCTCCATGTTAAGAATATAGAGTTCATCCTAGAAAGAACCTTGAAAACCAATCCATCCCTATCCACTTCCCAAGAGAAGGAGCTGTGCAGCTTATTGAGAAAACATTTAGATGCCTTCGCCTGGAGTTATAAGGAGATGAAGGGAGTGCACCCTTCAGTATGTACTCATCATATATACATTAAGGAAGATTGCAAACTAGTCAGGCAGCCTCAAAGGAGGATGAATCCAATACTTAAAGACATTGTTAAGGAAGAATTGCAAAAATTACTGGATGCAGGATTCATCTACCCCATCTCTGATAGCAAAAGGGTCTCTCCTTTGGTGCTAGTGCCAAAGAAAAATGGCAAGTGGAGAATCTGTGTCAACTATCGGGAATTGAACAAAGCCACTAGAAAGGAGAATTTTCCTTTACCGTTCATAGATCAAGTGTTAGATGGTCTGGCGGGGAAATTTTTTTTCTCCTTCCTAGATGGGTTCAGCAGGTACAATCATATTCAAATCAGCCCGGAAGACCAAGATAAGACCACTTTCACTTGTCCTTGGAGTACCTTTGCATAACGGGTCCTTCCTTTTGGTTTGTGTAACACTCCAGCCACTTTCCAAAGAGCGGTACTAAGTATATTCTCCGAATTAGTTCATGATACAGTGGAAATATATATGGATGATTTTACTCCTTATGGTTTTGATTTTCAGGAAGCTTTATCTAACTTAGGAAAAGTTCTAGACAAGTGTATTGAGATGAACTTGTCCCTCAGTCTGGAAAATGTGAATTTTTTATGACTGAAGGGATCGTGCTAGGTCATGCAATATCTCAACAAGGATTGCAGGTGGACCCCAACAAAATTTCCATCATCCAAAGGGTCCTACCTCCTCAAAAGGTGAGAGATGTCAGAAGTTTCCTAGGCTTAGCTGGATATTACCAAAGATTCATTAAAGATTTCAGCAAGCTAGCCTCTCCTTTGTTTTTCCTTTTAGGTAAATATGTTGAGTTCATATGGTCTGATAACTGTCAAGAAGCCCTAGATACCTTGAAGAGCAAGTTAGTAATTGTCCCAATTCTCAGAGGCCCAAATTGGGCCCTACCCTTTCACATTCACACAGAAGCCTTGAATAAAGCAATAGGAGCAACCTTAGGACAAATTGATGAAAAGTTTCCTTATGCCATATACTTTATAAGAAAAAATTTGTCAAAGGCAGAGTTAAATTACACAGTGACTGAGAAGGAACTCCTAGTTGTTGTGCATTCCTTAAACAAATTCAGACATTATATCACAGGCTATCAAACCTTCATGCACATTGATCATGCTGCAATTAGATATTTGATGAACAAACCAGATGTAAATTCTCACATTATTAGATGGTTGCTTTTACTACAACAGTTTGATCTGACCATTATTGATAAGCCTGGTAAAGAAAATGTTGTTGCTGACTTTTTGTCTAGAGTAAATTTGCCTGTAGGTGAAGAAGGAATGGTGGATGACCAAATGCCAGATGAACATCTATTTGCTATTTCAGTACTCTCTCCATGGTTTGCTGATATAGCAAACTACTTGGTTTTAGCACAATTTCCACCACACCTGTCCTCAAAAGAGAAGAGCAAGATAGTAAGGAAAAGTGCCCCTTTCACCTGGATTGGGGGTAATCTCTTCAAACTCGGCCCAAATCAGATCTTGAGAAGATGTGTCAGGGAGGAGGAAGTCTTGACATTCTCCTAACCTGTCATGATAGGCCTTGTGGAGGTCATTTTGCAGCAAATAGAACTACCTTCAAAATATTGCAAGCAGGCTACTATTGGCCCATTCTTCATCAAGATGTGAGGAGATACACTAGCTAATGTGATCGGTGTCAAAGGATAGGGAAACCTACTCCAAAGGATGAGATGCCCATGCAACATCAAGTGACCTTTGAGCCACTTGAGAAGTGGGGCATGGACTTTGTGGGTCCTATCAGCCCTCCTTCAAGACAGAAACAATACATCATTGCGTGCATCGATTACCTGACAAAGTGGGCAGAAACAAAACCAATTAAAGCAACAACAGAGGAAAAAGTAGCTGAGTTTTTGAGAGAAAACATATTCTAAAAGTTCAAGTTATTAGTGTCAGTATTTGCAGCCTTCCTCCAGTGATCAAATATGCTCTTACAAAGTGGTCTTAGAGTGTCAAGGTCAAATTTTGTCATTTCAGTAAGTCTTCAAGAAAAATTTGGTCACTAGGCATTAGATCTAGGGTTTGATTTGATTCCTGTCAAAGTTCTCCAAATGTCAGTCCATGTCACCATTCAGCTGAGTGTACCATCATTTAGAGGGTTTTCATTATCATGTCAAGTTCCACTGGGTCATTTTACACCTTGTTCATGCTTCAGTTGCGCCTAGGTAAGCTCATTTCCCTCTCTTAGGGTTTTGAAGGAAATTTCTCTTGGATGGTAAAATCATCGGCAAAACTTGTATCCTGATGTTCATACACCTTCCCCTATCCTTAAAGTACCTTATCAAACACTTCCCATCACTGAGATCCCCCAAATTCCTCATTTTCGCACAAACCCTAGTTTCTTGCTACAACCTGGCAATTTTCTAGGTTGGACCTATGTTTTGCCTTTCTGGACCCCTTCCCCTCACTCAATCTTTGAAATTCCACTTTCTCCTACTTCTTAACATCCCTCCCTACTTCCAAGAATTTTCCCAAGAATTTAGAAGCCGCTTATCCCCTTCATTTCGCTTCATTTCGACAAATCTCTTGTTCCACACATCGGGATAGGTTTTACTCCAATGATGTTTCTGAGAAATAAAAGATGAATTTGAGAAAACCGAGAGAGGTTTTTGTCAAAATAAGTCAAGGAAGAAAATTTTCCTTCACTTTTTACACAGGTGTCATGGTTTTAGAGAAATGTCAAAAATGCAATCGCCTTGGGAGAATTGATGCACCTCTGAAGTGACCTTGGGAAAATCACGTTTTCTCCTAGCTTGGTTAGCCAAATGACTTGCTTGATGAGTAAAATGATAACTATACACAAGGATATTTCCAATGAGATATCATGAGCTCAATTTTGAGTTGAGGAACACCTTCAAAAGTTGACTGTAATAGCACTCTGCCTTGAGGCAGCCTCATTTGGCACATTTTGACCAGTCTTGGGAGATTTAACTTTTGACAGGGAAAATGAACTCTAAATTGAAAAATTATGGTTGGGTTGGAAATTATACTCAAATACCTTTCCAAAGAGCTATCCTACGGCCAATTTCGACACCGGGAAGGCCTCCAAAAGTCTCCTGCAAAAAGCACTACGCATAGGCTCTATGCGTCGCGCCTCAAGCCCAATGCACCGCGCCACTTCCCTATGCGCCGCACACATGGCGCGTGCTTATGCTAGGGAGCTCTAAATTGAAAAAAAAAATATTTTTGGATTTGGCATGAAAAATCATGAGTAATGGTGCATGGCCAAGAAATTTGGGCAAGTTTTGAGTCCCGAGACCTCTCCATCGGTCGTTTGGGTGGGAAATGTAACGCTAGCAAATAGTTGGATCTTCAGCTTCTGTTCATTAATGATGATTAAATGAATCCCTATCTTCATCGATTTTCTTTCCCACTTCTGAGCTTATTTATTGTATTGAAAGTCATTTGTAAAGGGTTGGAATTTCTGGGAGCAGTGTGGAGGAAAAACCCAACACTTGCATTGTATAGTTTTGGCAAAGATTTTAATGAAATAATGCAGCTCTGATTCCTGAGATTCCTGTGGTATGAGTTTAGCAATTTGTTCTTCCTTCTATTTCATATGTACCTTGTTATGTTTTACCATCCATTCATTATCATTTCTGATTGAATGCTTTTAAGTATGAGAGGTAGAATCCATGTTATTTGCTTTGCCTTGTGAAAGCATTCATGTTATGTGTGTTTTCTTCTATCTAAAAGGAATTTCATTTCATATGCCCTTTTCAGCCTCTCAACAGTCTTTCCACTCTATAATATTTCAAATTTGATTGCTAAACCTCCTACCTATCTTGCCTCACGAAATATTCTGTATCGTTGATTTAATTTCTCAGCCCCTGTTATCCTTTGGCCCCATACAACCCAGAAAATTCAGTCATTCAATCAATTACCTCTCTTTCATATCTATTTACTAGCCTAAAATCAGTTCTCATTTTAAATCATCTCAGACCATATTGTTTATTTTTTACTGAGTTGACCCTGAGAGAGTCCTCTCCCATCCTCCTAGGGCTAGCTACGAGGCTGAGCGTGGTTTGTAGTTACCCTGAATTTTGCCTTCCTTCAGCCTAAGGCAAATTTAGGTGCTAACATAGTGGCGACCATACTGGGGAAGAAAATGGTTTGCTTGAAGATTGTTTTGCCCCAGTACATATCTCAAGTTCAAAGCTGATTGTTGATGGTGAACAACGATCAGACATAAGAAGGTTGAAATCATTCACCTGGCGACTCCATTCACTGAATAATCCAGCAGTCGGTGCTTCATGGTGACTCCACTGGAGGACTAACTCTTTCTCTACGAAAATGGAAGGATCTTACACAAAGTTCGAGTATCCAAAGTGGAATGGTATTTAGGACCTACTCTGCTTTCTTGTGAATTACTTCTTTGTTATTCTTGAAGCTGTCCTAAAAGTTTTTCAAAACTTGTTGTATGATAAAGGTGATCAAAATCTTCAATCGACCCATTCAAAAAGCATAAATACTAAGTTTTCCTTTGATCCTGGCCTCCTTACTTTTCCTACATCTTATGATGATTCTCTACAAAGTGATGAGCCTAAAGAAAACAAAACTGATCCTATAGCTCTTGTATATATTCCTACAACTGTTATAATCCCAGATAGGTATAAACCTCTTGTTTTACCTTCTGTTCTTCATGCTTTCCCAAAAAACTATGATCTATGCTTGCCAAGATTTGACGGTGAATGTAAGAATGTCAATGCTGAGCAACATGTGCAGAATGTTGAGACTTTTCTAGACCTTTTTGAAATTGATGAAGAAGATGTCAGTATAAGGATTTTTGCTCTTTCATTGCGAGGCAAAGTCAAGAGTTGGTTCAAAGCCTTGCCTGATGCGAGCATCACAGATTTATAGCAGTTCATCAAAGTTTTTCTTGACAAGTGGAGGATTGGACAAAACCTTTTCCTTATCGTAGAAGAGTATAATCAGCTGAAAAGACTACTAGGGGAGACAGTACAACAGTTTTCATCCAGATTTAATCAAGTTTATTATTCAATGCCGGTTGATATAAGACCCCCTCCTAGATCTTCTCTCTTGCATTACCTGGGTGATTTTGATCCGGAAATGGAGTTTCAGCTGAGAGAAAAGAATGTCACAACACTTGAAGAGATGCAGAACAATGCAGTAAATGTAGAGGCTCATTTACTGATCAGAAGGGCAAGGTTGAAAGAAGAAGAGATGAAAAACGTGGATCCAAAGAAAACTACACCTTCAGAGGAAAAGCTTGACATTTTGGTGAGTGCATTAGAAGAGATGGTGTGGAAAATGATTGCAAAAAATGAAAATGATGTTCATGAACAAGTGGCTGATCCAAAACATATTGTTTCTTATCTCAATTGTCATAAGGATTGTTTTGTAGATCATCTTGAGGAAGAAAGACATGTTGATATGACATGTATGCTTGATGATGTGTTTTATACTGACAATTTGCCTCAGTTTGATCAGTATGATGATGATGATTATGTTCTCCAAACAGAAGCTAATCTTGCAAACAAACTAGCAGCCAATTTTTGGGATGAGGAAGTTCACTTACAGCAGCTCGAGTACAATGACGAACCGATACGTATCAGCTATGACAATGATGAGGAAAGTGCAGCAAATTGGGAAGTAGGTGAAGGATCTTTGCCATTTTGCTTTGATTCATGTCAGTTCATCAGAGACAATTTCCGTGCAATCAGAAATCAGCTGTCGACTAGTCTTGATTTGGAGCCTCTTGAGGGCGATGAAAACTGAGTGCCAGACTTCTCATATTCAGATTTCCAGCCCCAAAATGCCATTAGTTGTCAAGTTGCAGATGAGGACATGGAAGCGGGCACATGCGATCAAATGATACAAGAAGATTCCTTACCTTTCTGTTTTAAATCATTTCAGTTTTTGAGAGGTAAATTACATAGTAAATCTTCAAATGAACAACTTGTAGGAAATCAACAATCTCTCAGTTTTAATGTTGAGGATGAGACAGATGGCGAAATTCTTGAGCAGGTTGTTAATAAGAAATCTTCCGCCGAAATTATTGATGAAATCATTTTGGATAGAAAACCAGATATGCAGCCACCAAACACAATTCAAGGTCAGATTATAGATGAAGGTGGGGTAGCCGGAATACATGATTTAATGATGCAAGAGGATTTTGTACCCTTTTGTTTCGAAGCATTTCAGTTTATAAGGCAAAATCTTCGTAATATCTCTAAAGAAAAAGATGAACAACCAATAGGA
This sequence comes from Pinus tabuliformis, assembly GCA_031772625.1. Taxonomy (NCBI): domain Eukaryota; kingdom Viridiplantae; phylum Streptophyta; class Pinopsida; order Pinales; family Pinaceae; genus Pinus; species Pinus tabuliformis. The sequence continues at coordinate 442,035,927 of CM062814.1, read as the reverse complement.
AGTCACACAATTTCAATAGATACATCACAGCAGTATCCTCAAGTTTTTGATGATCCTTTTGCTCATATGTTAGATTTTGTTTGTTGTAAAAATTCTTCTTCATCAGCAAACCATGCGACAAAAGTGAATGTTGATAATCATCTGTTTCAAAGGTCACCTTCATTGTCTTGTTTAACATATTGTTCATTTCATAGCCCATACCAAAGTTTGCAGTCATATGAGGAGATTGATAAAGGAGGCCTTGGTTTTGTTTGGAATCAGCAACAGAGTCTGGTTCTTCACGAAATTGAAGTTCCTTTTGATAGCCTACTGCTATCACCAAAGAAAGACAACACAGATGTGATGAAAAGTTTAATATCTAGCTATGAAGATTACTTGGACCAGAGCAATAATGTGTTAATGGAAATCAATGGCGATGCTTATGAAGATCCTTTTGTAGTATTCTTGAAGTCATCCAGCCAATTCATGCTTTGCAAGTTTGTCAGCAGTGAACTTGATTCCAAGTTTCCATGGGAGTTGCCTTTCGATTCTTCCCTTTTCCTGCACATAAGAAAGCATTTGGGAAGAAATCAAATATCAGCCATGATACTTACCTGGTTGCATTGGCTGTTCCATCTCACTTGATTGGGTGGTGGAAAGAGTAATTAGGGTAGGTTTGCTGAATAAGCTCAAATATGAGCATCTTTCCAGTTCCTTAGTTAGGATTTAGTCATGTCTGGTTTTATTATGGTTTTCAGTTTGAGTCTTCAGTTAGATTTCATCTGCATAATGTCAGTTTCTGTGTTTGACTCCATAGCCCAATGGACGAAGGCACTGTCTACTCTCCCAAAGATCGGCAGTTCTTGGCACCTACAAGGAGCTGGAGATACCATCCCCATTGGATCCAATGTTAGTGTCAGCCTTTACAGCCTTCCTCCAGTGATCAAATATGATCTTACAAAGTGGTCTCAGAGTGTCAAGGTCAAATTTTGTCATTTCAGTAAGTCTTCAAGCAAAATTTGGTCTTTAGGCATTAGATTTAGGGTTTACTTTATTCCTATCAAAGTTCTCCAAATGGCAGTCCATGTCACCGTTCAGCTGAGTGTACCATCAGTCAGAGGGTTGTCATTATAATGTCAAGTTCCACTGGGTCATTTTACACCTTGTTCATGCTTCAGTTGCACCTAGGTAAGGTCATTTCCCTATCCTAGGGTTTTGAAGGCAATTTCTCTTGGATGGTCAAATCATCGGAAAAACTTGTATCCCGATGTTCATACACCTTCCCCTATCCTTAAATTACCTTATCAAACACTTCCCATCACTGAGATCCCCCAAATTCCTTATTTTCGCACAAACCCTAGTTCCTTGCTACAACCTGGCACTTTTCTAGGTTGGACCTGTCTTTTGCCTTTTTGGACCTCTTACCCTCACTCAATCTTTTAAATTACACTTTCCCCTACTTCTTAACATCCCTTCCTACTTCCAAGAATTTTCCCAAGAGTTTAGGAGCCACTTATCCCCTTCATTTCGCTTCATTTCGACAAATCTCTTGTTCCACACATCGGGATAGGTTTTACTCCAATGATGTTTCTGAGCAATAAAAGATGAATTTGGGAAAACCGAGAGAGGTTTTTTTCCAAAATACATCAAGGAAAAAAAACCTCCTTCACTTTTTACACCGGTGTCATGGTTTTAGAGAAATGTCAAAACTACAATCTCCCCGGGAGAATTGATGCACCTCTAAAGTGACCTTGGAAAAATCAATTTTTCTCCTAGCTTGGTTATCCAAATGACTTTTTTGATGAGTAAAATGATAAATAGACACAAGGATCTTTCCAATGAGATGTTATGAGCTCAATTTGGAGTTGAGGAACACCTTCAAAAGTTGACTGCAACAGCACTCTTCCCTGAGGTAGCCTCATTTGGCACATTTTGACCAGTCTTAGGATATTTTCTTTTTGACAGGGAAACTGAACTCAAAATTGCAAAATTCGGGTTTTGTTGGAAAGTAGACTCAAATACCTTTCCAACGAGCTATCCTGTGCTCAATTTGGACACCGGGAAGGCCTCCAAAATCCTCCTGCCAAAAGCGCTACGCACAGGCTCTATGCGCCGCGCCACTTCCCTGTGCGCGGCGCACGTGGCGCGTGCTTATGTTAGGAGCTCTAAATTGCAAAAAAAATATATTTTTGGATTTCGCATGAAAAATCATGACTAATGGTGCATGGCCAAGAAATTTGGGCAAGTTTTGAGTCCCGAGACCTCTCCATCGGTCGTTTGGGTGGAAAATGTAACGTTGGCAAACGGTTGGCTCTTCAGCTTCTGTTCATTAACGATGATTAAATGACTCCCTATCTTCATCGATTTTATTTCCCACTTCTGAGCTTATTTATTGTATTGAAAGTCATTTCTAAAGGGTTGGAATTTCTGGGAACAATGTGGAGGAAAAACCCAGCACTTGCATTGTACAGTTTTGGCAGAGATTTTAATGAAATAATGCATCTCTGATTCCTGAGATTCCTATGGTATGAGTTTAGAAATTTGTTCTTCCTTCTGTTTCATATGTACCTTGTTATGTTTTACCATCCATTCATGATCATTTCTGATTGAATGCTTTTAAGTATGAGAGGTAGAATCCATGTTATTTGCTCTGCCTTGTGAAAGCATTCATGCTCTGTGTGTTTTCTTCTGTCTGAAAAGGATTTCATTTCATATGCCCTTTTCAGCCTCTCAACAGTCTTTCCACTCTATAATATTTCAAATTTGATTGCTAAACCTCCTACCTATCTTGCCTCATGAAATATTCTGTATCGTTGATTTAATTTCTCAGCCCCTGTTATCCTTTGGTCCCATACAACCTAGAAAATATAGTCATTCAATCAATTACCTCTCTTTCATATCTATTTACTAGCCTAAAATTAGTTCTCATTTTAAATCATCTCAGACCATATTGTTTATTTTTTACTGAGTTGACCCGGAGAGAGCCCTCTCCTTTCCTTGTAGGGCTAGCTACGAGGTTGAGCGTGGTTTGTAGTTGCCCTAAATTTTGCCTTCCTTTAGCCTAAGGCAAATTTAGGTGCTAACACAGGTATCCAAGAGAATTGGTCACAGATCAAGGTAGTTAGTTCACTTCCAATTTGATTGAAGACCTTCTCACACATCATAAAATCAAGCACAGGACTTCCACCCCTTACTATCCACAAGCCAATGGGCAGATGGAAGTCAATAACAGAGCTTTGGAAGGAATTCTGAACAAGGTATTGAGCAGTAGTAGAAAAGATTGGGCGGACAGATTAGTTGAGGCCACCTGGGCCTACAACACAACATGGAAGACCACGATAGGGTTCACACCCTATGAATTGGTCTGTGGGAAGAAGGCTTTACTATAAATAGAATTTGAATTCAATACACTAAGGATGGCAGCTCAGTTAGACCTAGACCTCAGCCATGCACAGAATGAAAGGTTACTCCAGCTCAATGGATTGGATGAAAAAATATTGCAGGCCCTTCTCCACATAGAGGTAGTTCAGCTTCAGAGGAAGGTATGACATGACAAAAATATCAAGGAGAAGCAATTCCAAGAGGGAGATAGGGCACTGCTCTATGATTCAAGGTATAAAGACTTCAAAGGCAAGCTGAGGAAAAGATGGCTAGGACCCTACACTATGGAAAAATGCAATGACAATGGTTCAGTTTTGATCAGAACCATTGATGAGGAAGCCATCCCCATGCTTGTCAATGGACGTAGGTTGAAAATTTACAAGAAGCCCCTGTCCAAGTGAGAGTTCATTGAAGATTTGAATAAGACAATGATGGTAGTGGAGCATGTCTTAACCTCCACTCCACCCACTCACTGAAGGAGAAAAAAATAAGGACTCAAGTGAAAACCTGCATGAGGTGCTTGAGTCCATCATTGGGTTGAAAACCTCTTCTGAGGCGGCCCAGTGCCAAAAAAAAAAAGAGAGAGAAAAGAAAAAGAGAATAAGATCCCTAGGTGAAAACCTCCCTTGGAGGTGCCTAGGGCAGGAAATTAGGGTGAAAACCTCCTTGAAGCACCCTAGTTGTTTAAAAAAAAAAATGAAAAAAAAAACAAAACAAAAAAAAGAGGAAAAGAAGAAAAAGAAAATTGAATTTTAATGTGCATCGCAAGTTTGCAGGAGGACCATAGGGAGCAAGAGAAGATGCCACAGAGACCTGACACTCACACCAACACCTATTTCATCTCCTCCACACTCTTCTCCCTCATTTTTGACCTTTCTTCCACCCCACCGTGCTCTTTTTTCAGAAACTGTGTGTTCTACAGGAGGCCCTGTGTTTTCTATAGGAGGCTCCTATAGGAATTACAGAGATCCAGAACTGGTTCCAAAAAGAAGTTTGAGGGGTAGGGAATATTTATAAAGGACATGTAAACCCTCCTATAGCTATCAACCCTCCTTTCCATCCATTCCACACCTACATCACATCATCATCATCATTTTTTTCCCTTCTTGTCATAGAAAAACACAGAAAACCAGTTTTTAGTGAAAAGAAAAAAACAGAAATAAGAGAAGAAGCAACACCTCAAATCTCACCTGCAGCTTACCTAGTATCTCTCCATCTCCATCTACATCTCTGGCATCATCTTCTTAGATCCCATCACAGAAATAAGCTGAAATTTCAAAGGGAGAGGTGGCTACAAGAGCTCCTGTAGGAATTCTTGTAGCAGCTGATCCCATTAAAATCAAGCTACAACAGTAAGAGAAGTGAAACCATAAGGTTTGAAGGAGGCATTTGAAGCTTATATGGAGCCAAAGGATACCTTCGAAAAACAAATAGCCACACATAAGAAAGCAGAGAGCATGCAGCAAGGGGAACACAAGCATGCAGAAGTAGAAGGAGCCAAAATACCTCATAGCACATACATTCGACTCACAAGTAAGTGACTAACCCACTCGTCTATTTGCACTTGTGTAATTGAAAGATATGCATGAGTAATGAGATGGTTGAGATTAAATGAGGAAAAGGTGGCCAGTTAACTTGGCCACCTTTATCTAGTTGAATGCACTCATCCGAAGATGTCACCCACACGTGCGCATAGTCAACTCAGAAAAGGATCCTAAGGATAGGTAGTGGAGGGTATGTAAACTCCGATGCAATAATGAGAGGTGATTGCGGGAAGAAACCATAATGAAAAGGCAAGTGGGGACCAATGGTCCAAATATGGCCAACGTACATTTTTTCCAGCTCACCCCCATCACTGGTAATATCTAAAAGAAGTAATAAGTACTCCCCCTCGAGCACTCTCACCATCTTTTCCCTCATTCTCTCCTCGTAAACTTAGCTGTAGCAAACTCCTTGTCACCACACAACCTCGAAACCATCATTTTCCATCGATATCACCTATCCTCCTACTCTCAACGTTGTCTATAGGAGCATTTACAGGTTCTACAAGAGCACCTATAGGTAGTTCTACAGGAGGGGCAGTGAGTTGTTTTTAAGAAGAAAAAACGGGTTTTCTGCTCGATTTCTGGCTTGAGGAGGTAGGTTCCATGCATACCCACCTTGATTATCAATATTTGCAAGGAATGATATCATTTTAAGGAGGAATTGAGTCCATATAAGAAGAGGTATTACATAAAAAAAATCTGCTTGTTTTAAAAAAAAAACACAGTTTTCCTCTGTTTTCCTGTTTTCTTCAAGATTCTTGTCTCCATCTCTACATTTGGTGTTCAAAAGGGATATAAGCACAATGACAGGAGGATTCATGAGGAAGGAGCCCACTAATTCAACCAGGCTCCATGAACATCCCCAAGTAGTAGCAATATTCACAAGGGCAAATTGGATGACCTGTTTTGAGAAATTCCAAAGGTTTGATGAGGAAATTGCCTAGGAATTTTCCCTCTCTTTAGTCCCTCATGAAAGAACACATGCCACTGTCACTTTTAGAGGTATTTCCATGGGGATAACCCTTGAATTTATCAGTAGGGTTACTACCCTTCCTCTTGGATTACCTTGGAGAAAAGATGAAAAACCAATTAGATTGGCTGCCAAGAAAAACTTCTTCCAAAACAATGAACATCATGTAGAAGATAAAAATGGCATTAGAAGGACAAGCATACCCTACCCTTGGGATGAGGTTAGTTACCAAATCATCAAATATATTTTTTAGAATCCTTCATGAGCTGAGATATGGCATGGACACTCCAACACCCCAGAAACTCAGCATCCCCTATTTCCTCCTACAGTCCCTCATAGACTCCAGCATTAAGTTTAAGGTAGGGAGTCTAGATCAGCTAGCTCACCATGGGTTAATCAAAATTTTAGTGGAAGAACCCTCCATACATTCACACTCCCTATAGCATGGGAAGTATTCAGGAACATGACAGCAGAAGATGACATAAAGGCCCTCACCTATGATATTAGTCCTTCTGACAGTGAAGAAGAAGAGCATAAAGGGAGAGAAGGTGAAGTAGCTGATGACTCAGCAGGAAAAGAAAAGGGGGAGGTAGAAACTAAGATAGAAGAGGTGAAGGGGGAAGAAACATAACAGGAGGAAATAAAGAAAACAGAGATAGAAAAAAAGGCAACAGAGGCAAAACAAAGAGAAGGGTCCCCTGAGACCCTGGAAAGGGAGGCAACAGTTGCCCTCACAGCCTTGAGCACACTGATTAAACCAAAAGAAAAGAGAAAAAGTTAGGCCTCCATATATTTCAAGGCCAGGAAAAGCACAAGGATAAAAACAGGAAAACCCCATCCATCTTCAACAGTGCCCATTACAATTGAAGATTCACCCACTGTCAAAGGGGAAGAATCTCCCTCTAAAACCCCTATCACATATGAAAGAGGGACTCCTAGATCTTCCACCTAGAAGGATGAAGTGCAACTATAGGACCCAAAAAAAATGCTACAAGAGGCACAAACAATTCTATAGGAGACACTGTCAAGGCTACAGGAGACCCAACAGCTTGAGAAAACAATGGAAGAGTAGCCAGAGGGGAAGGAGGAAGCTACAGAGCCACAAGAACTTGATCCCCAGCCTAGCCTTGCCTCCTATTACCATCTTCTTGAAGGAGGAAAGATAATTTCACAAATATTTGCAATCCCACTATTCTTTGAACTAGAGAAGGAAAGAATAAGAACACATAGGTGGATGCAAATAGCCAAATCCAAGGGAGTTGAGGATGATGGCCATATGGAGAACAAACTTAGAGAAATGGGCAGAGAGTTGAGTGTTGTCAGACATAGAGAAGCAATTGCAAGAGACCAACTTCAAACTAAAAATGAATTACTCAGGAGGCAGCTAAAGGAGAAAGAGACCCAGCTGGCATGCATGGCTAGCTTATCCATGGAGGAACTACAATGTAGAATACCAACAAAATCCTATGGATTATACCTCAAGGACCAATAGCTACAATTTCAGATCAAGACTTTGGCACAAAGAGGCACAATGCCTTTTCAAGATTACAGACAATTTATGGACCTGTGTGACCAAATCATAGCAGAAGATAAGGCAAAAATGGTAGAATTTTACTTGCATAATATGGCCCTCACAGATATAAATGTGTGGGACCCCAATGCTAGGCTAGGGGACCTACAACTAATGGCGATGGCTTCCTGGATGAACCATGAAGAGTTTAGGGAAACTGAAGTAAAAAGGTTGATGATCAGATAGCAGAATGAGCCACTAATGATTAGAGCTGAGCCATCAGATCCCATGGCTCTCATCAACACACACCAGCTACTTACAAATAATCCTCAAATTTCCCCTAGATATATAAGTGATCAAGCGTAGGCCATTGCACATTTTGAGGACGTGGAAGGGTTACTTGGGGATGATTGTGTGCATGCATGTATGAGGAGATGGAACACCATTCTCCAATGAGGATGAAGGAGGCACTAAGGAGAGTGCCAATGTACAAGCACTCAATGCAGAGGTTGCAGATCAATTGGATTGGCCTCAAACTGAGTCTACCACTATTGTTAGGCATGATAGAAGGAAGAATTGAAGAAGAAGAGCAAAGGAAGTGGGAAGAGATAGACAAAAAATCAGGCTTCGATGACAAGGAAGAGGAAACAACATCAGAAGCTTGGGATGCTAGAGAGGCCACCAGGGCCATCAAAGATGAGGAGATGGACTAAGTTTCTCAAAGGATGAGCAACACCTTTAGTAGGGGGGTGATGATGAGCCCCATAAATGGGTAATTATATGGGCTCATTTTGCTTCCTAACATAGTTAAATCAACCATTCTCTTAGCTTATTGCATGTTTTTTTATTATATTTATGTTTATGGAGTGAGTTGAGTTAGTTATGATGCCATGAGGTCTAATATGTTTTTAATGCAGATTTTTGTTGAATTTTTAAGACAAAGTCAAAGATTCAATGGAAAATTGGCAGCAATAATTCGAAGCGGACAGAGGAGAGGATTTATAGGAGGGAATCCCCCTCTTTTATTACTCCCCACTTCGAATTCCCCTTCATGCAGCTTGGAGTACAAACATCCAAATCAATGCACTAGGAGGTAGTCGAGCAAGTGGAGGATAACATATGTTTATCTCGATTTTTGGGAGCCAAGCCTACCTGATTTTGAGGAAGTTGTTGGGAGCTTTAGTTGCATAAGTAGAGAGGCCTAGAGCCTCACTAGGGTTGAATTTTTGTCGAATTTTTGTTGTACTTTTCCTATTGTGAAACTCTGCTCAAATTTGAGCTTACTTTTGTGGAAAGTTTCATGTAATCCTATTACTGTTTTGATAATAAAGATGAGATCCTTTTTGAGCTAGCACTGAGTTACCTGAGAGGGCTGAATCTCTTGGGTTAGGGATCAATCCAAGCAGCCAAACTCCTCTTATTTTTATTTATATGCTTTGTTTCAGTTTATGGATTAGTTGTTGTTGGATGAATTTCTTTCTTGGTTAAGAATAGGTTTTTTTGGTGATTTAGAAGGTTGCTTCCATTTGTGTTTTCCATAATAGGTTAAGCAGTGATAGAAAGAAGATTCAAAAGGTTATCAATAGTGCCTTGGCCTCTTTTCCTCCCTTTGGGACTATGAATTGAGGCAAGGACCTTCTTGCTGCCCCAAAAACACAGATTTTCCTTCTCCATAGGATTTCTAATGTTTGCAGTTTGTTAGAAGGTTAATGCTTTGCTTTAGATCTCTTCGACCATGCTCATTCCTGTATTTGTAATAAGCCTTCTTCCATGCTTTATTTTCTTGTAGCATTTCTCAACATTCACTTCCATAGATCATAGTTAGACTAGCTTGATGCAAAATTTTGCTTTTTTAGATGTGCTCACTTCCTTGCTTGCTTGATATTATTGGTTGACTGTCAATTCTTTTGCAACAAATCTCTTCTCATAGCAGGTCAGCCTTCAGTCATCACATTCTCTCTTCGATCCATGACCTACAGGCCGCCCAAAGTTCACCTCAAATCTGCCTTAGTTTTCTGCATTTCTCCATATGACTTCTTCCTCTCTCCAAATCATCTTTTCCTCTCCTAGTGATTCTTGGTGGACCATAGGTGCCCTAACACATCATCCCAATTTTCACCTACCTGTTCCACCCACTCTCACACCCTCAAAACCTTCAAAAATGCTCTCGGCATCCTCCTATAGGCCTCCTGTAGATCCCCTGTGTCGTCCTGTAGATTTTCCTATAGGCTTTCTTTTGAAGGCCGGGTGTGGGAAAAGCCTCCAGAAGGCCAGTTGATACCTCCTAGGACCCATCTACACCATCCTACATCTCCTCAAACCCCAAATTTTCCATTCAATATCACCTATTCGCTTCCACCTTCACACACAATAAAATACATGCATATCAATTTCACATAAAAATACATAAAAATCCAAAAAGATGTTTTTTGCTCATTTACTTCTAGAAATAGCTTGAGTAGATTTTGTTTACTTCCTTTAGTAGGTAATGGCATTCATTTCATGGTTTTCATAGTGCTTTCTACAAAAGTAGGATTAATTGGTTAAGTAGGGTTTGCTAGGTTTACTTTATATTTCAGTCTTTTACCTTTCTGCAATTAGAGTAGCCTCTGTAGAGTAAGATTTCCTTTATTTCATCACATATAGAGCTTCTTATGGAATCCATAGAAGTTGGCTTGAGCTCCTAGTGATCTTGCGCCAGCTAACCAAGTGACAGCTTGTAGTAAGAACAAGTACTTATGCATACAACACCGTCGCTTCCAACTTTGTTACGAACTACTGGGTTGATAAGAGTAAATTAGGCAGCCTAGGAGTTGCAGCATTATCACTGCAATACTGGTGCTCACTAGGCACAACTGTTATCTCAAAATTAGGCCTTGGAAGGCTGCAGACTAGGAAGACTTCAAGTAACTGTTTCAAACCAATCTTTTAGCTAAAGCTTAGCCTCCTTAGCTTGAGAGGGCTCTCTCAAAGGATTAAATTTTTTTTATTATGATTAAGATGGCTAACTCTTTGTGAAAAAAATAGGAATGAAGCTGGTGGAATCAAAATTAGCAAGCATCCATTAGGCTTATGGAGTCATATGTCCTTTAGAATTAACAGTAGAATTGACTTTGCAATAAAATCAAGGCATTTAGATTGCAATATAGGTAGAGTACACCAAACACAAAAAGGACAGTTTACGAGTATATGAAGGAAATTAGAACACTGCAAGTGATTTCTAAGTAATCAAATACTCATAATACTGTAGACAACATGAAAAGACAACAAAAGGAACTCATACATTGAACTCTCTGTGATTCTTGAGTAGCAGAAGCTAGTACTGTATTACCAAAAGAAACAGAGTCTTTACATAAGCTAATCACAGAGCTTTTTTACATAAATTTCCAACCTTTATTACATTTCCTTTTCTCCTATATATAGAGTTCTTCTACCTGACTGAGATTCCTCCTCAAACATGAGGGGAACTCGAAATCTACTTCTAATGACACCTGTTCAACTTTTAACTGCCTATTAAATGTAACAAACTGCAACTAGACTTTCTAGAGATCTAAATCAAGTAGGAGTCTAACTCCATATTATGCTAATAATATCCTTAATTACAATCATTCTCATTCTTTGACATCTGGTCCCTTTTTAGTTTTGCTGTGGTGGATGTTCAAAGCTCCATGCTGGTCTTCAATGTCACATCTCCTCCAATGCCCCTGAAACATAGGAAACTACCCCTGTTTATCGGCCTTTGGTTTGCCTAAAAATTGTTCGAATCCAAAGAACCATGCCCTTTATCTTTGATTATCCAAAATATAATAGATTTCCACGTCTTTGATGTGCTGTAAACCTCTTTCATGTGTGAAGGCAAAAGCTCTTCCAAGTTGTCTAACATATCTTGGAATGTAGTAAATGTGCTCACTTTATGACAAAAATTTTAGAGTTGGATTCGAATGCATGTTTCCTCCACCTGTCTTGACCTTGTTGAAATTTGATAGCTTTAGATGATCCCTTCAAGATATTCCCTTTTCAAAATTTCCGCTTGTATTTCAAAATTGGTTGACTGAGATTAGATTGTGTAGCTTCAGCAGTTTCGTAGCACGCTACAAAACTGCTGAGCGTTAGTCTTCATCTTCAACATTTTCGTAGCGCGCTACGAAATTGCTGTGTTATTCCAAAAAACACAGTTTCAACAAATTTTTTTCCATTTTGAGCCTTTTGCTATTTGAAAATTCTTTCAACTTCTCCAAGGCCTTTCAAAATTGAGTGGAAATGTATTATTCTTCAAGAAAGATTATACCAAGCAAAACCATCAAAATTTGAAACATAGACTTACTTGAAGTGAGATTTCTTTAAGGAGATTCTTTCAGCTGACTTAACTGTCTCTTTAAGTCTTCAATTTGTTTCTTCATGACCTTGATCCCAGATCTGAGGTTTGTATTGACCTTTCTGATAAATTGAGCTTCCTTTATTGCAGGAACAGTCCAGCTAAGAAATTGAACACTAAAATCAACCACCTCGGGAATTTGAAATGTTTGGTCCTCCCACCGAGCTTGCATTTGGTTAAAATAAGCCTCCTTAACTGCAAATTTCCTAGAAGCTTTCTTCAATCTAGCAATTTCAAAGTTGGCCGATTCCAATCTTCTTTTCAAATCTTCCACACTATCTTCTTCTTGCATGGCAACTACTTTTCCTTTTTCCTTTCTTTCATGAGGCTATGTCACCTCCCCTGTTTCATCTTCTCTTGGCAGGGTCTCCTGTACTTTTTAAAACTTCCTCGTTATGGGTCTCCTGGGCTTAAAAAAAAATTGATCAACCTAATCATCAAACTTGAGTTTTTTCGAGGCTTTGACTCTCTTAGCCTTGTCTTTTCCTGACTCTATCAAATCTGCCTGAACTAGTGGAGATTCTTCAATGTCAATGGCTTGTAATAAGTTATTTAAGTCTCCCTTTGAAACAGGGCTTTCTTCAATACTCACTGACTTACCTTTTTCTTTAGCCACCTGGCTCCTAGTCCTTCTTCTTTGAACTCGTTCACCTGTGCTTGATTCATGTGCAGTTTCTTTGACCTGAGTTTTCTATTTAAGGGACTACTGGGGTGTATCCTGGATAGTCATTGGCCTGGTGGATTCTCTTACTTGTTTCCTTGCCTTTAACTTTGAAAACCTCTTGGATCTTGTTTCTGCCTAATGACCAGTTGTTGTTGGAAGATCTTTTGCAGCTTGAGGGCTGAGACCGGTCTTGTTCTTGAAACCAGACATGAATATGAATGTGTGCTAGTCCCTACCAACCCTCTGGAGTTCATGAAGAAAAATCAACTTAACCAAACCATGGTGGAATAATGAAGTCTCACAGGCTTCTTTCCTTAGCTGCACCTTGTCACACATTTTTCTTAAGCTACGGAATAGGTAAAAAGGTAGATCAATAGATGTCTTTCCTGTGAAATGCAACAGAAGTCTAAAATGGTACGAATAAATCTTATTATATCTCCCTTCACAGGTAAGGTACTTCTGTATACAAGTAAGCAAATTGGCATAAGATTCTTTGACATAACTTCTAGGAACAAACTTGCTTAAATCTGAGTTAATGAACTCCTTCTTTAGAAATTCTTTGCATGGGGTCATCTCAAATTTGAAATTCTTGAACCAACTTTCTTGCCCTCTTGGAATCTCCGTAACTATGGATATTATGTCTGGTGAGACCTACAATTCCAACATACCAACCTTTGAGTTTAGTCCTGTGAAATTCAAGGAAAATTCCTTGGTGACTTGTGCATGACCTCCCTGGAGTTTCTTGCAAAAATTCCAACATCCAGCTTGTTTAAATGCATGCTCGACTTCTCTATTCTTCAAGGTTATGTCTAAACCTTCAGGTTCGTTTCTCAAACATTTGCCTGACCTGTGGTCTTTCCTTTCTGCCGATCCCTCCATGAAGGTTTGAAACACTGTCGCTGCTCAAATTTTAATCTCTACCTTGTTTGAATGGCTGACTCGCTTGATAACTACCTCGCTTGATAACTTCCTCGCTTGATAACAATGTATTCAAATTGAAAACTTGCAGACTTGTTCCTCATGCAACGAATACAATCATCATTAAGACTGTGGATACCTGGCTTTTCTTGGAACTTGCAATCCGTGTGTACCAATGTACCTAGCGGATGTAATGATGGAGATAAGCGGTTGGAAATGATATGTGGAGTGCATAAACTGACAATGAATGACGCAACTTTAACTTAACTTGACAGATTTGACAGTTAGGAAAGATTCGCCGCGGAATGCACGAATCTCCGATTATGTAGCGCGGTCAGTGTAAATTTTGAATTATGCGCTACGAAATCACCTAAGACATGTCGCGCTACGAAATCACCTAAAATATGTTGCGCTGCAAAACTGCGAAAAAGCATTTATGCACTGTGAAAACACTTCAAAATGGTTACATGCGCTACGAAATCACCTAAGGGCTTTGTGGCACATAGTAATTTTCAAACAAAACTGACACATGGCTATGAGATCGGTGATGAATGAGAATGACCAGTGATGAATGAGAATGCATATTTGACTCAAGACTCCTAAGACTCAGACTCTAAGGAAAACAAAAATCAAACTTAGACTAGCACCGACCTTTATCATCAAACTAGTATGAGAAATTTTGGCATTAGAATTCTTAAGTGATAACAGTGGCTCCACTTGGGATAGTGTGCTCCTATAGTACACTAAGAACTCGCAAGTCCAGTGCTTTGTCCATTTTATGAGAAACATAGATTTGCTTGACGATCATTTCTTTCCAGCTTCTTGGGCCTTCACCTCGGGCTTGAGCTTTCTGTTCAGCTTGTCATTATTTGCAACAAAAGAAAAACGGGTATATACAATGTTGTGATAAACTGGCAGAATTTTGATCAATAATAATGCTTTAGGAACCTACCATTGACAGGTCCTCCAGCATATGGTTTTCCATCAATCTCTTGCAAAATGTAAGTATTATTTCCATGAAAAGTAGAAATTTGATATGGCCTTTTCCACAAATTTTCAAATTTACCATGATTACCTTTTTCTTCAATTCTAGCTTCCCATTTCAACACTCTATCATGGATCTGGAAGGTAACTTCTTTGATCTTTTTATCAAATGTTCTCTTGATTCTGTTCTGACTTTGTTGATGACTGTCAAACACCTCATTTCTTTTCTCCTGCAAGGCTATCAACTGATTGATTCTTCTTTGTACAACATTTGGTTCCTCCTCTAATCCTTGAATCAGCTTCATCACAGGCACTCCAAGGGATGTTGGAAATATGGCTTCAGCACCGTATACTAACTCACATGGTGATGTTCCAATGGATCTCTTTGTACAAATCTGGTCAGCCCACAAAGCATACTTCAATTTCAAATGCCAAGCTTTCTTATTTTCCTGCAGTAGCTTCTTGATGATTCTTACAAGGCTCTTGTTTGATGATTCAGCAAGGCCATTTCCTTGTGGATAATAAGCAGTAGAGTTTCCAAGAGAAATGTGATACTGATGGCAAAAATTAATCATCTTCTTGGACTTAAAAGCTTGAGCATTGTCAGTTATAATCTTCATTGGGCAACCAAATCTTGATAATATATTATTTTCTAAGAAAGAGATAATCACTGAATCATTTGTTTGCCTTGTTGGGATTGCTTCTATCCATTTGGTAAAGTAATCAGTGGCTGTGAGAATCCAGCGATGCTGACCTAATGAAGGAGGATGAATTTCCCCTATAAAATCTAATCCCCGTTGCTGGAAGGGCACTTCAACATATATAGGAACCAAAGGCAGTGGCACAAGCTTCCTCTTTCCTTCAAACACTTGACATTCATGACATGTAGCTATCTTTTTATAGATATCTCTGAACATAGTTGGCCAAAAATATCCAGCCCTCAAGATCTTGTTTGCAGTAGCTTTCCAATAGTGATGTCATCCACAATATCCCTTATGGAATTCATCAATTACTTTATCAGCCTCTTCTTCAATGAGACAATTTAACAGTATTCCTCCTGCATCCTTCCAAAACAAATTTTGGTCATACACAAAATATCTTAAAGATTTCAGCTTGGTAAATCGGGCTTTGGATTTTGAAAGATTAGAGGGGCTTTATTATGCTGCAAAACAAATGCTACATCCTTGTACCATTCTGAAACCAAGAATTTTTCATTTATTTGGACCAATTCCTCTTCATTTTCAGCAATTTCTGAGATCTATGTACTCAAGTTAATATCAAGACAGTCCAAAGTTGATTGTGTCAGTAGCTTGGCTAAGCCTTGACCCTTTACCAACTTTGTGGGTTTAATATCAATGTCGTACTCTAACAATTTTGCTATCCACTTGCCCCTTTTTCCATCCGGATCAGCCTGTGTTAGAATATCCTTTATAACAGCATTTGGAACATAGGCAATAATGTGAGAATGAAAAACATAGATCCTGAAATCCTTTATTGCCTTCACCAATGCATAGGCTTGTTTCTCTAGGATATTATACTTCAGTTAGACATTTGCTAATGTCTTGCTAAAGAAAGAAATAGGTTGTTCAGTACCTTGACTTCCCTTTTGCAGCAGAACTCCAACAATTGTATCCTCAGAAGCAAATGTAAAAATAAGGAATTCTTTGGTAAAATCAGGGCTGATAAGGACAGGTGCTTGTGTGAGTGCCTTCTTGATCTCCTCAAATGATTTCTTTGCTTCAGCGGTCCACTTAAAGTCCACTACCTTTTTCAACATCTTTGTTATGCTCTTGACAACTTCAGCAAAGTTAGGAATGAATCGTCTAACAAAGTTAACTTTTCCAAGGAAGGATTGAATCTCTTTCCTACTTCTTGGCAGATCTAATTCTTGAATTACACTAACTCTATTAGGATCAATCCTAATTCCTTCTTCAGAAATAATATGACCAAGAAGTTTTCTAGAGGTTAAAGCAAAAAGACTTTTGGTTGGATTAAGAGAAATACCAAACCTTCTACATTTCAGCAGAACTCTTTCAAGGTGCTTCAAATGATCTTCTTCTCTCTTTGAAAAAACTGTGATGTCATCAAGATAAACCACCATTGATTTGTCCTTTTCTTCAGCAAAAGCAATATCCATTGCTCTCTGGAAAGTGGCTCCTGCATTCATGAGACCAAAAGGCATCTTGGCGTACATAAATGCTCCCCATGGCGTTGTGAAGGCTGTTTTCTCTTGATCATCTGGATGAACAAGAATCTGATTGTACCCTGAGAAACCATCAAGCATAGACATCCTTTGTGAACCAACAATATTTTGCAGAATCAAATCCATCTTGGGAAGAGGATAATTATCTTTCAATGAAGCTTTATTTAGATTTTTGAAGTCTGTACAAATCCTAATCTCTCCATTCTTTTTCCTGACTGGGACCAAATTAGCAAGCCAATTTGAGAATCTGATTGGAACAATAATCTTAGCATCAAAAAGTTTTTTCACTTCCTTTTCAATCAATGGCATAAGAAGAGGATTAATTCTTATTAACTTCTGCTTGAAAGGCTTTTCATTCTCCTTAATAGGAATGGTATGCTGTATAATTGAGGAGTCATATTGTTTCAAGTCAGCATAGCTCCATGCAAAAACATCAATGAACCTTTTCATCATCTCAATATATTTAGTCTTCATATCAGCTAAAAGAAATTTTGAAATCTTGACCATATTAGGCACAACTGAATCTCCTAAATTGCAGCTTTCCACCTCTTCTTCATCAGCTTGTAATTTTGGTGCTTTTAATACATCATTTTGATCAAACAATTTCTCAAGGGGAATGAGACGCTTTGGAATCAAATTGTTTTTTAATTGTAAGACTTCAGGCTTTTCCTTTGATTCCACAAACATATTTTGCTGATCCATTTGAGTGCTCTGAAATTCTTCCTTTAACTCAATGAAATTCCTCACCTGCTGATCATCCTCAAAGACCTGCAAATTAATGATGTTATCTGGTATAACTGGTCTGTGACAAACTTCCACCTCATATTTTTCAAAAGAGTGTGTAGGAATAATAAAAAGGCTGGCTGAAATAGCAAGAGAGTCTGCAATAGAGTTTTGGTCTCTGGTTTTGATACTAAAAGTATGAGCCTGAAACTTTTCCAACATATCCAACACTAAGTTTCTATATGCCCTCATCCTTACATCTTTGGTTTGGTAAGCACCTTCCACTTGTTTTATTACCAATTCAGAATCTCCACAAACAGCAATATTTCTAGCTTTCAATTTTAACAAAGCTTCTAATCCCAAAATCAGAGATTCATACTCGACCATATTGTTAGTGCAATCACAATTCAACTTGTAGGACATAAAATTACTTTCTTTATCAGGACTTGTGATCCAAATCCCAGCTCCTGCCCCCTCTCTTCCTGCTGATCCATCAAAATATAATGACCACCAACCTGGTGTCTCATGTTCATCTTTTTGTTGATCTCCTTGACACTGATTTTCTGAAAGCTTATCCTCTGATTCCTCTTTAGCTGACTCATTGTAAAGGATGGCTGATCCGAGACCAATGTCACATGAATAAATGGGAAAGTTTTGAGGTTTATCTTTGCTGCTTGCCATATAAGCCATTCTGGTCTCCCGATACAACCTCCTTTGCTCACCAAAAATAGGGATAGTAGCATAGGTAAGGTCCATCTGGATTGTGCCCTTGATTTTTGCTGCCCACGATCTTGAAAGAAGCATCCCAAACTTAGGTGGAATGTCAGCCACAACAATGTCCATGACAATTGTTTTTGCTGGAATTTGTGTGAGACCCACAAAAACATATTTAATCAAACCAATCCATTGAACTCTTTTTGAATCAAAGGAAAATAAATCCTTATATGGTCTAGTTACCTCTAATCCCAACCTTTCCATGATCACCTTGGGCATAAGATTATGAGATTCCCCTGAATCTAGCATAGCATTATGTAAAGTCATGTCATGAATGCTAATGCTTATGTAGAAAGGAGGAAACTCTTCATTTTGTTCATCTTCAAGTCTTGGACCCAAGTAAATAACATGATTATCTTCTTGTACATTTAAGATATCAGCTACTCTTGGTTGTGAATTGAGCATTTCAACAATCTTAGTTCTGTATCTTCTACCTTGAGGATTTCACTAAAGGGGACTGATATCTTGATTTTTGCAATCTCATTCTCAAGGTTAAAAACATAAATAGTCTTCTCAATTTCTTTAGTAGGTGATGGAGTTTGAATATCCTTTTTGTCAGGTGGAGAATCATTCTTACCTTCAGCAACCTTTGAGTTGTCCTTCTTATCTTCCACTGCCTTTGAGGCATCCTTCTTAGGCTGTGCTTTGCTTGCTATAATGGGCACGTTTCTATTCCTGAGATTGTACTGCTTTTGCATCTCAAAAATAGCATGCTGATAGCCCTTTAAATAGTCTGAAGTCTCTTCTCCTGATTTGGTCATATTGGACTCATCATGTTCTTCTTTAGTCAAGAAAATCCCTGACACTTCTTCATCAAGACAATGGATGGACTCCTCAGGAATTTCAGTTTCATCTTCTTCATCCACCAAATTTTGTTGGAAAGGAGGTCTTACTAGAGGATCTGGCTGTTGATTTCTGTTCTCTCTTGGCCTTTGCTGATTTTGAGGTCTTTTGAACTGAGGATTCCTAAATTGAGGTTCCTGCTATGCTGGGGGAGTAGAGGTATTCCCAAGAGACAACCGATCCATTAATTTTTCCATGGTCTTCATCAGTGTTCCAAACTTATCTTCTGGAGCTGAAGTGGAAGGTTTCTCCTCTTCTTTCAGTTTAGCCTTTGCCATCTTTGATTTCTTAGTATCAATCATGTTCACCTCCACTTTAATTGCATCGTTTTGCATGTTAGCAAGAGTAGCATAATCCCTTTCTCTGAGTAACCGAGAGAAGTCATAATCAAATGCTTCAGCATATCTCAGCTGTGCCAAGGCCCTATGAGGTTTCAAATGGGCTGGAATAGAATTGTATATTTTATTAAACCTCTTGGAGAAGTTTTGGACAGTTTCATCAGGAGATCCTCTAAGATTGTTGTATTCAGTAAGAGCTTGGACAGAGTTAGTTCTATTTCCCCATTTCCTTAGAAAACTATCTTCAAACTCTGCCCAACTGTGAATGCTTCCTGCTGTAAGAGCCTTAAACCATTTTCGAACCTCTCCAATGAAGGTTTGTGAAAACAATCTAAGCTTCACATCCTCATCATCAACTTCCTCTCTGTCCACAAAATCATTGAATCTGTCTACATGTTCTTCTGCTGTGATATTTTCATCCCCACCCCATGTTGGAATTCTAGCAGCATATTTGCTAGGAAGGTCATGTAAAACAACAGGGAGGGCTAATGGAGCATACCTAGCAGGTACGGCCATAATGAATGGAGGAGCAGTGATGATAGGTACTGTAGGGACAATGGAACCAGAACTGATATGAGGTGGATTTCCTAGTGTTTGAGAACTACTAGGACTAGCAGAGGCAGAGGATAAAGTGCTGATACGAAAAGGACTATTTGGACTTTGCAAACCACTGACAAATGTACTCCAATTTGGAAGGGGTAGACCAGTTTTAGATTTGAGTAAGACTTCAAAAGGATCAAGCTCTTTGAGTTTATTTAAATCTTCCTCTTCTAACAACAATTCAGAAGTAACAACCTCCCAAAATTCCTCCTTATCTTTTTGTGACACTAAGGATGAAGTATCAATACCTCTTTTTTGTAAATCTAAAATAATTCCAATAAGTTCTTCTTCGTTTTCAGACCTCAACAACACCTCATGAATCTTATCATCAACAATTTTGTCCTCAGGACTTCTTGAAAATTCAGAGAGCAAAGATTTTGAAAAAGATGGAGTACTTGGTGTTTCAGTAAATCTTTGTCTGCTCCTTGAAATGGTGTTTGGATTGTCCATAAGAGTAGGTGGATCTGGGTCAGGATTGCTCCGTGTATATCTCCCTCTTGAAGCCACCTTTTAAACTTTGAAATTGTATGGAGTCACCAAGGTAGAATGCAGCCTCGAAAAGTCTTCTGAGCTCCTGCTACCTTCAGAAGTTCAGTCTCTTATTTTCGGGAATGAATAATCTTCAGGCTCTCGGTAGACGCACCAAAATGTTATCTCAAAATCAGGCCCTGGAAGGCTACGGACCAGGAGGACTTCAAGTAACTGTTTCAAACCAATCTTTCAGCTAAGGCTTAGCCTCCTTAGCCTGAGAGGGCTCTCTCAAAGGATTAAAGTTTTTTTATTATGATTAAGATGGCTAACTCTTTGTGAAACAAATAGGAATGAAGTTGGTGGAATCAAAATTAGCAAGCATCCATTGGGCTTATGGAGTCATATGTCATTTCGCATTAATAGTAGAATTGGCTTTGCAATAAAATCAAGCCATTCAGATTTCAATATAGGTAGAGTACACCAAAAACAAAAAGGACAGTTTACGAGTATATGAAGGAAATTAGAACACTGCAAGTGATTTTTAAGTAATCAAATACTCATAATGTTGTAGACAACATGAAAAGACAACAAAAGGAACTCATACATTGAACTCTTTATGATTCTTGAGCAGCAGAAACCAGTACTGTATTACCAAAAGAAACAGAGTCTTTACATAAGCTAATCACAGAGCATTTTTACATAAATTTCCAACCTTTATTACATTTCCTTTTCTCCTATATATATAGTTCTTCTACCTGACTGAGATTCCTCCTCAAACATGAGGGGAACTCGAAATCTACTTCTAGTGACACCTGTTCAACTTTTAACTGCCTATTAAATGTAACAAACTGCAACTAGACTTTCTAGAGATCTAAATCAAGTAGGAGTCTAACTCCATATTATGCTAATAATAGCCTTAATTACAATCATTCTCATTCTTTGACATCTGGTCCCTTTTTAGTTTGGCTGTGGTGGATGTTCAAAGCTCCATGTTGGTGTTCAATGTCACATCTCCTCCTATGCCCCTGAAACATAGGAAACTACCCCTGTTTATCGGCATTTGGTTTGCCTCAAAAATGTTCGAATCCAAAGAACCATGCCCTTTATCTTTGATTATCCAAAATATAATAGATTGCTATGTCTTTGATGTGCTGTCAACCTCTTTCATGTGTGAAGGCAAAAGCTCTTCCAAGTTTTCTGACATATCTTGGACTGTAGTAAATGTGCTCACTTTATGACAAAAATTTTAGAGTTGGATTTGAATGCATGTTTCCTCCACCTGTCTTGACCTTGTTGAAAGCTGATAGCTTTAGATGATCACTTCAACATATTCTCTTTTCAAAATTTCCACTTGTATTTCAAAATCGGTTGACTGAGATTAGATTGTGTAGCTTCAGCAGTTTCGTAGCGCGCTACGAAACTGCTGAGCGTTAGTCTTCATCTTCAGCAATTTCGTAGCGCGCTACGAAACTGTTGTGTTATTCCAAAAAACACAGTTTCAACCAAAATTTTGCCATTTTGAGCCTTTTTCTATTTAAACATTCCTTCAACTACTCCAAGGCCTTTCAAAATTGAATGGAAATGTATGATTCTTCAAGAAATATTATACCAAGCAAAACCATCAAAATTTGAAACATAGCCTTACTTGAAGTGAGATTTCTTTAAGGAGATTCTTTCAGCTGGCTTAACTATCTCTTTAAGTCTTCAATTTGTTTCTTCATGACCTTGATCCCATATCTGAGGTTTGTATTGACCTTTCTGATAAATTGAGCTTCTTTTATTGCAGGAACAGTCCAGCTACGAAATTGAACACTAAAATCAACCGCCTCGAGAATTTGAAATGTTTGGTCCTCCCACCGAGCTTGCATTTGGTTAAAATAAGCCTCCTTAACTGCAAATTTCCTGGTAGCTTTCTTCAATCTAGTAATTCCAAAGTTGGTCGATTCCAATCTTCTTTTCAAGTCTTCTACACTATCTTCTTCTTGCATGGAAACTGCTTTGCCTTTTTCCTTTCTTTCACGAGGCCATGTCACCTCCCCTATTTCATCTGCTCTTGGCAGTATCTATTGTACTTGTTTAAACTTCCTCGTTATGGGTCTCCTAGGCTTAAAAACAAATTGATCAACCTAATCATCAAACTTGAGTTTTTTCGAGGCTTTAACTCTCTTAGCCTTGTCTTTTCCTGACTCTATCAAATCTGCCTGAACTAGTGGATATTCTTCAATGTCAATGGCTTGCAATAAGTCATTTAAGTCTCCCTTTGAAACAGGGCTTTCTTCAATACTCACTGACTTACCTTTTTCTTTAGCCACCTGGCTCCTAGTCCTTCTTCTTTGAACTCCTTCACCTGTGCTTGATTCATGTGCAGTTTCTTTGACCTGAGTTTTCTCTTTAAGGGACTGCTGGGGTGTATCTTGGATATTGGCCTGGTGGATTCTCTTACTTGTTTCCTTGCCTTTAACTTTGAAAACCTATTGGATCTTGTTTCTGCCTGATGACCAGTTGTTGTTGGAAGATCTTTTGTAGCTTGAGGGCTGAGACCGGTCTTGTTCTTGAAACCAGACATGAATATGAATGTGTGCCAGTCCCTACCAACCCTCTGGAGTTCATGCAGAACAATCAACTTAACCAAACCATGGTGGAATAATGAAGTCTCACAGGCTTCTTTCCTTAGCTGCACCTTGTCACATATTTTGCTTAAGCTGCGGAATAGGTAAAAAGGTAGATCAATAGATGTATTTCCTGTGAAATGCAATAGAAGTTTAAAATGGTATGAATACACCTTATTATATCTCCCTTAACAGGTAAGGTACTTCTGTATACAAGTAAGCAAATTGGCATATGATTCTTTGGCATAACTTCTAGGAACAGACTTGCTTAAATCTGAGTTAATGAACTCCTACTTTAGAAATTCTTTGCATGGGGTCATATCAAATTTGAAATTGTTGAACCAACTTTCTTGCCCTCTTGGAATCTCCGTAACTATGGATATTATGTCTGGTGAGACCTGCAATTCCAACATACCAACCTTTGAGTTTAGTCCTGTGAAATTCAGGGCAAATTCCTTGGTGACTTGTGAATGACCTCCCTGGGGTTTCTTGCAAAAATTCCAACATCCAACTTGTTTAAATCCATGCTCAACTTCTCTATTCTTCAAGGTTATGTCTAAACCTTCCGGTTCGTTTCTCAAACATTTGCCTGATCTATGGTCTTTCCTTTCTGCCAATCCCTCAATGAAGGTTTGAAACACTGTCACTGCTCAAATTTCAATCTCTGCCTTGTTTGAATGGCCGCCTCGCTTGATAACTGCCTCGCTTGATAACAATGTATTCAAATTGAAAACTTGCAGACTTGTTCCTCATGCAACGAATACAATGATCATTAAGACTGTGGATACTTGGATTTTCTTGGAACTTGCAATCCGTGTGTACCAATGTACCTAATGGTTGTAATGATGGAGATAAGCGGTTGGACATGATATGTGGAGTGCATAAATTGACAATGAATGATGCAACTATAACTTAACTTGACAGATTTGACAGTTAGGAAAGATTCGTTGTGAAATGCACGAATCTCTAATTACGTAGCGCGGTCAGTGTAAATTTTGAATTATGCACTACGAAATCACCTAAGACATGTCGCACTATGAAATCACCTAAAATATGTTGCGCTGTGAAACTGCGAAAAAGCATTTATGCGCTGCGAAAACACTTCAAAATGGTTACATGTGCTACGAAAGCACCTAAGGGCTTTGTGGCACATATTAATTTTTAAACAAACCTGACACATGGCTATGAGACCGGTGATGAATGAGAATGACCAGTGATGAATGAGAATGCATATTTGACTCAAGACTCCTAAGACTCAGACTCTAAGGAAAACAAAAATCAAACTTAGACTAGCATCGACATTTATCATCAAACTAGTATAAGAAATTTTGGCATTAGAATTCTTAAGTGATAACAACACCCATGCTCAAGCCCTCCAAGTTCCTCAGAACCTTGGGAAGACTCTTAGCATCACCCCCAGCTTTGGGTAGTTGGCCTCCTTGCCTCACTTGGCGAGGCTCGCCTGCAGGTCACACCAGTGCCACATCTGTGTCAAGAAAAAATTTTGATGTCAGTACTTATTCACCCATAAAATCAACAAAAACATGACATAAACACTTAAAAGCTTAAAAATACTTTAAGTACTCTTAAATAATCCTTCTTACCTTGAGGTCCCCAGTTTGTACCAGGAAAAAAGATCAAGTCAGGGTCACCTGTGAAGTCCATGCCCTTGTAGGCATAGTCATCGATCATCACAATTTGTCCACTGAGCCATTCGAATAAATATTCTTCAAAAAAAATTCAGATGGGTCCTCCTCCGGTGCAAGTATGAAGTGATGCCCATCACCTCTGTCTAGGTTCCCTCGGATCGAGGGTACCTAAGCTCATTTGAGGGCGCATAACTGGCACCCTCTCAAGTATGAAGGAGACAAAGAGAGTGCCATACCCAAAACTCTGTTGGGTATGGGTCTTACATGCGGTCAACTCTTCCTTTAACTAACGAAGCACTACCTTGCACCAATTGAATAACTGTGGTTGGACACAGTCAGCTACAAGCAACAATTGGTCCTTTGTCACAACATGGGGACCTTTCGACCCCACCAAGCGCACAATCATCCATAAAATGACCCTCATAGATCTGGATCTAATCCTCCCTATAGGGACCCTATTGCTGAAGATTCTGCTCTCAGCGATACAGTAAGCTTGGACTAGCTCTAAGGTGGATCAAGGATCTGGCCTACCATCAGTCGGATTTTCCTGTGCTCCTTTGTACAAAAAACCTATCAAGAAGTATATATCATCTCGGTCAATGGCCATCTCATGGTCCCCAATCTAGAACACATGTTTGCGTTCATCCCAGTGCTAAATAATCCAGCTCAAAACATCCTCCTACCCTTTTATCAAGTCCAACTAAGCATACTTCATCAACTGATAGTGACGTAATGCAACTATGCAAGCTAGATCATTCCGTATCAGTAATTCTTGTCGTTCGTGGGCCCATTCTCTCTATAGACTAGTTATAATGGCTCAAAACTTACACAAATCAACCCAAAAATCAGTGCAAATGGGGCAAAAAATCTCAATAAATCACTGCTAGGGGTTTTCGATGTGCCCTCATGCATTAACGACCCCCCTAGTGACAAACAAGGAGGATTAATGCCCTCCCCCGGGTCATAAAGGGCGTTTAATGCTCCCTATAGGCATAGAAGGGGGCGTTGGGTGCAATTAATGATCTAGGGCTCCCCATATCCCAAAAAATATACCCAAAAAAAGCTAAAAATGGTTGAATAATGCAATATCATGGTTTTGGCATCTACCTGGGACTGACAACACATCGAATGGTCACCCAGATATTCTGCAATCATCCGTGGAAAATCTGCTCCTCTTGAGCTCGAAAACACTCTCACGGCTCTCAAATGATGCAAATGGTGAAAGTGGAGGCTCAATAACTCCCTTATAGTCACTTTGGAGGCATGACTTATCTTAATTTAAGTCATTAAAGTAGAATTAGTCCATTTCCAATGATATTTATCATGTGCCATGACCCCATATTGGCAGAAATTGCTCATGTTTTGATGAAAGAACTTTCAGGATTGAACGATAGAAATGGCCATGTTTGATTCTCAATGAGAACTTTCTTTTATGGGATGTTTTCTCACTCTAAAACTGAAAAATCCCTAAGTTTTTCATCGCCGGCCTCATTAAAAACTTATGACGACAGTCTGAGCAACTCTTTTTCCCTCTTTTTCTATCTCACTAAACTGAAAAAGATTGATTGAGAATTCTTTTTTGGGACTTTTTTCTCATTCATAAAATTGAAAAATCCCCAAGTTCCTTATTTAGGCTCGCTAAAAACTTATGAAGAAGATCCGAGCATTCTTTTTAGGAACTTTTCTCGCTCGTTAAATCGAAAAAACCTCGAGTTTTCGCCATTCGGCTTGTTAAACACTTACGACGATGATATGAGTGCTTTCTTTCTTTGGACTATTTCTTGCTCTTAAATAAAAAGATACCTGATTTTTTCCCTTCTTCGGGCTCATTAAATCTACGAAAAAGGAATGAGAATCTCTTTTACCTCTTTTTCCTTGCTCCCTAAATTCAAAAAGATACCTCGAGTATTCTTCATTTGACTCGTTAAAATTTGATGAAGGTCTATTGATTTTGTTGTCGTGTGACTCATTAAAATTTCACGACGAATATCGAGTTTACTCTATCTCCTCATACTCGTAACAAAATGAGGCAAACATCTACTAATCATAGGTTTCTCTTTATCCAGACTCAGTAGTTTAACTTATAGAAAAGGAATCATTTCGGGTATACTATTAAACCTTTGTCACACCCGGTTAAAAATAATGACAAAGGGACCACCTTGGAGTCATTCTTTAGGATATTTTCAGACTCTCGAAATATAAAAGACCACTGAGTTGTCTCGTTTGGACTCATTAAATTACACAGATGATGAATAGAGTCACTCATTTTACGATCCTTTTCAAGCTCTTAAAACATGAAAAGATCAACAAGTTTTCCTATCTAGACTCATTAAACTAATTAGACAGGTAATAGGGTCGCTCTTTTTATGGTCCTTTTCAAACTCTTAAAACATGAAAACATCGATGAGCTTACCTTCCTGGACTCACTAAACTAATCATACGAGGAAAGTGGACAATACAATTGCTTTGTATTCCGTATTGTGAAAAGATTTTTCTAGTAGCAGTCGCTCCCTTGAACATGGCACTCCCTCAGATAAACTTTCCTTGTGACAGCCTCTCAATATGAATCTTACCATCCTATGAGTTTAGCATATATACCTCGATGTTCTTGCATCTCTGTATCCTAACACTCTTTGGTGTTCATGAGTCTAGTGGTGCATGGTTAAAACCACTGTCATGCCTTCTATTGTTCAAGGAAAAACCTTTATCTTTTGTTTCCTCCATCAAACCATCAAGCATATCCTATTATCACGACCTCTGTCGCTTTGACCCAATGCTCAAAAGATTCCTAAAAAAGCAATCATTCTTGTCTCGTTTTGTGTCGACTGATGTAGGACACCTTATTTCCTACCTTTCAACAGGTCTCTTCCTATTGACTTCAACACTCTATCTAGGAAGAAGACCCAGAAACACTTCAGCGCCTTGGTACTTGCAGACATCAGTGGCAGGTCACCTTATGTTTTTTCAGGGGTTTTCATTATTGGCTCCTAGTTAAACGATTCTACGAGTGTTTGCCAACAAAAACATTATTCACACTAGCTAGATTGTATTGTGCATCTTGGAGACCATCACCATTATCGGTGGCCATCCTTGCCTCTGTTAATGGTCTCCATTATTGATTGGTAACCAGACGATTCCGTGCATGTTTGACCTCAATGCCTATATTCACATGTATTGATCTATGCTATTGCAGTGACATAGAAATCAAGAACTTGGGTAGAGGCTTGCATCACTCAGCCTTGTTTCCTCTCCCAAGTTGTGTTTATTGTTTTTTGGAGACATCTCATCAGAATGATCCTATTATGACACAGGTTCCTCATTGTGCTTATTAGTGGCTAGCATCATCATATCTATTTTTTGAGAAAATCACTTTGAAATAGCTATTGAGCATGGGCATTCCCGACTCAGGACATGATTTTAGTTGTTTTATATATGTGTTGTATCAGGTTTCTCGTACCGCCCGAAGCATCGATCCTCTCTCTCTTTTTTCCAAAGAAAAGGATAGTTAAATATAAAGTATTTCAGCCATTGTTGTAGCCTCAGATCTCACACTTTGAGGGGCATTTGTTATACAGGAAAATGACCTCCTCATCAGCTCAGATGAGAAAGACATGATCACTGAAGGACTGACCAAGTTCACAGGCCTAGTTGTCAAGCTAACATTGTCTAAACACTAGCAAATTTCTTTATAAAGCTTCCTAGCAAGGCTAAGGGTGCATTAGTGCCTAAAGTAACTCTGCCTGTTACCTCGGGAAGAGTGTTAGTGAACCCTAATGAGTTTCTATGGGTCAAGAGAATGATTTGACTAAGAAATATCCCAAGATTCTCTCTATGTCAGCTCACAAAAGCAGGGAAACATCAGAACTCGACCTGTTTGGCGGAATCTAATTCCTTATGCAGTATGAAAATGGGAAAGAGCAAAAAGTCATGGAAACATCACTGCTTTTTCCTAATGGAACTCATGAAGGACTTGGAAACCCTATCCTCACATGCTATATATGCAAGGCTAGGGACATTGTGAAAGAGGTTGAACCATTTGAAAGGATTGCCGATTTGACTATCGAGCAGAGTCTCAGACTAAGGCATCACAAGAGGTTAAGAAGGGAGAGAGAGAGGAGCTAGAGGGGTAAGGGAAGGCTAATACAACTGATGGTTGTAATCACTCTTTCTACATCAATTTAGAACTGTAATTGTGTTGTCCACTCCAAGATGTTGTTAGTATTGTTTATATGTTTATTCAATATCGTTACCATGAGTGGCTTAGATATATGCAACTAGATATCTTTATATGCTCATGCATTATTTATCAAGGTTTTATGCTATGATATTACACTTGTCTTTTCTATGTGTAGGTTTTGATCTAGAGCTGGCTCAGGGGTCTTCCACTTAGCTACATTACGCTCTCCAGTAACACCACACTAAGACTCGAGGTAATAATTCCTTCTCGCTTTAGCATTCATTTGTTAAACATAGATATGCATGCATCATTGTGACAACTGCAGCTAATCTGACTGCCTTCCAAGGATTCCGGGAAGATCCTTGAGGGTTTCTACATCACCAAACACCCGTGCATTAATCCCTATAGTAGTGATGACCCTATAGTATTAGATGATGAAGGGGAAATGTAAGGTGAATTCAATGGTTCAGCCATGATGACCTTTCCTCAAAAGCAAATAAGGGGTGGTTGATTTTAGCATACAATTAAAATTTACTATTAATTAGGAAGTATGATGCCAGGGATAACTGTATAGGTAAGTCATGTTATTGTGGGCAGTTAAATTTTAGAACTTAAAAAAAAATAAAAAAAAATAAAAAAGGGTGTACTAGGAAAGAGGGTTTACCAAGTATTTGTGAACCTTTATATGCACCTTTGCTTAAACCAAGGACTTAATGTATAATGGTTGATCTCCCCGAATGTTGTGTTCAGTGTATCACTTTACAAGGTAGCTGAATCGGTTACATGTGGTTAAAGGATAAAAGCCTAGTGGGGTCTTGCAATATATACTCGATAGTACGGGGAGCACAAGTCCATGTTCGTGTTTTCTAATTCCTAACCATTTAGTGAGAGAATTTTAATATACTCACTATACTAGAGTGCCTATGAAATTCCCTAGAGTACTGGAGAACCTCCAATATACTTATGTACTAGAACGGGATTTCACCCCCGAGTTACAATGTAGGTAGTTAACGATAACTACTAGTTTTATATATGTCAAAACACGTCGCTAGCCTAGACCTCTAAACGTATGTGTTAAGTTCCAAATGATCCTTAGGCTAATTCAGTAAATTTTAAATTTTTTTTGAATTATGTTTCAATTTTGGGCTCAAATGATATCACCTGAATCCTAGAATGCAACTATATGAGAAAAAGGAAACCTTTCATGTCAATGAATTATATACTAATGAGGGAAGAGAATTCAAGCAATCAATGCATCAAACAAGAGAATGCATCAAACAATATGCCTCCACTAACTTTTCCAAATGAAAAATGCAAGAGCAAAACTAAATTTCACTTTCACTAATTAATATGCAATCTATTGAAAGCAAAAATGACCTTCACTTCATTAAGATGCACTTTACTAATATGATGTTCACTTTGATTTTCAGATGTTCGCATGCAAATAAGCTTCAAATAGAGAAAAAATGAAGATTTTGATTCAAAATATTCCTAATGCAAACAAGGAATCAATCAAAGTAAAACCAAATTCAAAAGCACTCAATGAAAATGTATTTCACTTTCTCTTTCAAATAGATAAGAAAATATACTCATTTCAGTTTGCAAACTAAACAATGTAATCTATGTTTGATAAATGACAAGGATGGATTTCAAATGTAAGATGACCTAATAGACATGAAAAACAATTTTGCACAAAACAAACTAAAACCAATGTAAGCCAATGTTTCAAGTGATTTTACCACATGAACAGACCTAATCATTCATCAAACCAAAGACCCAAAGACATTCACAAGAGACAAGTGACAATCGAATGACCAATAAACCCTAAAATCAATCTTATTGCACTAAAACACTTGAAATAGCAAAGGAGTAATAATTTTCTAATAAATGAGGTAATCAATCAAAACATCAACAAAATCTAGTCATGTAGGGAAAAACAAGACATCACATGCTCAGACACACTAGGGTTTGATAGAGAAACCCTTGACTTTTTCCAATCTCAGAGATCGGTGTGGTTGTTATGGTCAAACTGGTGCTGAACACGGGATCAGCGGGACTATTTTAATAAAAAAATGCTTTGGAATTGAGACTGTTAGATCAAAAAGCGCGCTGGGAAAGGAATGAGGAAAAAAATAAAAATAATTTTACAAACACTTCTAGAATGAGCACTCTAAGATAGAAACCAAATATTGTGCAGACCTATATCAACCCAAACTAACTAAGAACACGATGTTCGGTCAAGCTGATCAAGAGATCAATTGAGAAAGGAGGATGAGCATGCTATATCTTCCCCATCGGAGTCACCATTTTGTTGTGAAGGAAAATGCCCTCTGCAGATAGAGGCGATCCCTCTAGCCTAATGAGTGGGTCTAGCAACAAACTAAACAAACTAACATACACTTTCCTAGCTTATGTTTGACAAATGTAGAAGGAAGGAGAAACCTACCTCGTTCTAATGCTAATCACTCGATCCTTAGAGGTGGCTTTGAATCTTTCACTCCAGGCCTCGCTCCTTAGTTTTTCTTCACGTCCAAGTACCTACAAGGAAGATCAAAGTATTATGCAAGATACAAGAGCATATATGGCATACATCAAACATAAACTACTTAACAAATCAAGGAACATTAAGCTAATAACATAAACATTTACACAATTATGGAAAGTGAACATCAGATGTATGTATTAATAAGCTAAAAAGGGAAGCATACAACCTATGCCTTGATGTTGGAGACCTCCTTTTGGTAGATGTCCAAGTCCAAGCAAAGTCTCTTCAAGCACTCCTTCTCGAAACTAGAATGGGTAGCATGTATGCATAATCTCAACATAGGGATGCAACAATCAATGACCAACCATTTGGGGATGGAAGGGAGTGAATTAATAGGAAGGGAGAGGGAGTTAGGGATCCACAAAAGAGGGAGGAAGTTCCACATCTTAAGGGGAAAGCCCATGATGATAAGATCATGAGGCCCAAATGAGAGAGATCAACCATATCAACAACAACCACTATCTAGCTCGTTGTTTCTGAAGGTTCTGGTGAGCGAAGATTCTCCTCCTGTTTGGGAAAACCTGCTAGAAGAGGTTTAGCACAAGTTTTCCTATGAAAACCCATGCTAGCAGCGTGAGTGTATAACTAAGCAAACTACCATCAGCATGAGAAAGTAGTGGAGCAAAATGCGTTGATGCCAAAAACTGGGTTTTTAGGTAAACTTCTCCAGAATGGATTCAGGGAAGTTTTCCTTTGATTCTTCAGGGAGGTTTTGATTTGTATATCATGATGGATATGCTGCATATTAGTCAATGTTTTGGCACTTCAGGATATGGCATGGGAATTGAACAGGAGGTATGAAAAAATAATGTGTAGCAGTGCCATATACATGTGATGTTGTGTACACGTTGTACAGGTGGCGTTGTGTACATGTTGTACATGTGGTACTAGTGTACATGTGGTATTGTCTGCATGTTGTAGATGTTGTGTTGTGTGCATGTGGTACTACATATGTGCATTGTGTAGTTGTGGCATCGTGACAAGTGTATTCATTGTGTTGTACTATGTGTATGTATGTCTATTGTGTTGTACACCAGATGTATGAGTATGTGTTATGTTGTGCTGTAGGAAACTGTAGGTGTATGTGTCGTGATGTATATTAGGTGTAGGTGTATGCATTGTGTGGTGTTGTATGCTATGTGCAGATGTACATGTTGTGATGTACATTGTGTATGTGTATATGGTTGAAGAAAAGAAAAAGGCACTAGGTGGTTGCTAGTTGTGGAAACCAATCCGATGTGCATACAAAAAGGGTAAAGGATAAAGGTAGAAGCGAAGGACCAATTAAAGGATCGGTATCAATATTTTATTTCAGTTTTATTATGCATGTGATCTATGATTCTGGGTTATGGTGATTGCATGTGATTCATGATTTTTATCTATGATGGTTGTGTTTTAAGCTTAGTAGATGTGATATATTTATACATGATGATTTTTTCAAGATTTGATTTGGCTTGTTGTGACATGAAGTGAACAAAATTACAATTGTACCTTATTGGTGGGCCACTGATGAGGTATGATATGAATTTATTTCAATTTATTTTGAATCTAATGGAAGTTATGTTCTTGGTACATGAATTCATGAACATGCCTAGTTGGGTGGTTTGAAATGACTTGAAGCATTAGCAGAAGTAGAAAAAAGGGATTGAAATAGGAAGCCAATTTTTGGTAAAGTACTTCAAGAGCAAGGCCATTGTGGGACATTGGTACCCAATAGTGTCCTTTGATTTCCATGAGCATGCTATGATTGATATGATTTTTTTGAGACAAGGATATACCTTGGCTTTTGTATCTTCCGATGTGAGGAATCCTTGCCAAGGGATGGATCACTCGAGATAGGGGATTTCGGGGAACTTGGAACGTAAGTGACTGCACAGTAGGGGGTGACCATATTTCCCAAAATATTGTGTCAGAGAAGGGAAGGTCGAGGATTGATTTGTTCTGGTAATTAGCATTATGAGATGGAATCAGATGCACATTAGGAGTGTTCCCTGGAACAATGAACTGGTAATTGTTCACTAATAGGATAAGTGGCACAGGATTGTAGTGTTGGACATTGGATGTAGGTTTGACATTGGCAGTGTGTTTTGTACTTCCTAGGAAGGGAATCCTAGTACTACTTTTGAGGGTGGAAGTGTGAGTCTATGGATTCCCTTGTTGCAAATACAGGTTGTTGGTGCACTAATATGACTATTTAAATCACTCTTAATTCCTACATTACCTTATCAACATGGGATTTGTCTACTTATTTCAAGGATGTCATCATTGTCTGTGCAATAGAGGTCAAAGATTGTTATGTAACCAAATGAGTCTAATATTTCATCCAGTCATTGCAAGAATGCATTAACAAAATCTTAATTCTCAAAGTTCAATCAAAGAAAATTCAAACCATAAATCTGAATCCAATCGTAACTATTCTATAAAGGAAATGAATTTCAAGCCGATGCATTAAAGAAACTTATATCTAATGGGATACTATCTGATCCAGCAAATGGAAAGAATGACTATAGTAACAAGTAATGAGTAACTAATTTAATCTTGAACTTGAATCAGAAAGATCATCAATCAATCATAACACTCATCTTATTCAATGTAATTCGTTAAAGGAAAAAAATTAAAGTAACAACATTAAATATCTATCTCAAATATAGGTATAAAGAATAAATTGATTGAAGGAAAGAAGAACAATAAATAACTGCAGGAAATAAGGAAATAGTTATAACAAAAAGGAGCATCGAATCTTCTAGTGACCGAGCCCAAAGCCTCCAGAAGCTACTATTGATAAAGCTGAGAATGTGATTATGGAAAGATATTTGTATTGCTCATTAATTGAAATAATAAAAGTATAGAATTACTGTAATGTCAAAATCTTCTCTTGTTCGATACAAAGATACAAAAATAAGAGTGAGTCAAAAGTCCCTGATCCTTTTCACCCATCGGTATCATATAGCCTAATGGAAAACTAATGGATGAAAGTGAATATTGAGGATCGGGAGATCCTCAGGATTTCGTGGCTAAATGATCAGATTTCCATTTTCCAGATTAGCATTTTTTTTCATATCTTTTGCTAGCTCGTACAGCCAAGGAAAGGCCCCTTCCTAGTTTTCCATTGTCATTCTATCAACTAAACAACAATTGTCCAATTCCAATTTCCTGTGCATAAAAGCAAGCAAAAGTTAGTCTTTTCATGCTAAAAACATGAAATCTATTTGGTGATTGAATTTACCTAACTTTCACACTCTTCCAAATCCTTTCCAAGAATGAAGACAAATATATAAAAGAGAGTTATTTATTAAGCAATGTAAGGGTACAAACATACATTTTGTGTGACCCAACATACTCCCTTGCTTACCCTTTTGCATGTCCTCTTGCAAGAAGATGATTAACATGTAATTGTGTTAAGGAATAAGCATGATAGGTCTCTTCTAGATATATCTGAAAGCCATTTTTATTTTCAAGTATTGAAAATGCCTAGCCTTCTTGGCATTATGCCAATTCATATCAAAATGGTACCTGTCATGTGGATACAAAATAATAGTGCTTCTATATCAGCAACCTATCCATGTAGGGCCCATGCATAAGATAAGATTGTTGAACTTAACCAAAAAAGCAGTAGAAACTTTGAAATTTTTGTAACCAAATGACTCTCTATTCTTAATGATGTTGGAGGAAGCCATCCATCTCTATTTTGTAGCAAGTAAGGCTTCTTTTTTAATATCCTAGAAATATTCCACTCTAGATTTTACAATATCCTTATGGAGTGGACCTAGAGAGGCCACAACCATTGGTTGTTCCATAAAGCGTTTGTGTTGTACAAAAACATGTGCGGATTTGGTATGTTCTCCCCTAACCCATAGATCTAATTCATGCTCCCTTTTCTGGAAAAGGTTATATGCCTTAGCCCACTTAATCTGATTACAAGAAAAAGAAATGAAAGCTAGAAATTGAACATCTCCGATGGAGGGGCTAGGGTTAGCATCCCTTTTGTCTTCCAAAAGGAAGATTTGTAAGTATAATTCACAAAGAAGAGGATTCACCTTTTCATTCTACTCTTTGTAGCATTGAATAAAGTATGGGGTTCATTTAAATTGCACTGGTTTACCCACCCTAATAGCTTTTACCTTTAACAACAAATACCTTTCAAGAAAAAAATGCATAATTGGTAGCGGGTGACCTACAAGACAAGGCATTTGAATAAATGGAGCAAACATTTTTAATTTTCTCTATAGCCTTTTGAAGTTTATTTTGTACTTCCTTTACATTCTTTTTCTCAGCTCTAAGACTAGCATAAGTATCATCCTCTGTTGCAGCCAACTCATAAAACTTCTTTAATCAATGCTTATGAGTCTGTAGGGGCACTAATTCTCTTTGATACTGTGCCAGAGTATATCGTAGTTTTGCTAATTCTTTCTGTAACTTTTGAATGGTAGCCTCCCTTACCAAAGGGTTGTACATAGGTGTATCCTCGGTTTGGACAGCTGTATCATAGGTTACCACTGAATCGGTTTGAGCAGCTGCTTCCACTCTATCAATTGTTTGAAAATTATGTTTGAACCACAACATCCATTGAGTCCACAGAGAAATCTATCTAAGTCTCCGTCAAACAGGTGAAAATGTGTTCATTCTAGGTTTCAGCATTTTCAGTATGATGTCTTTCAGTTTGGATTCCAATGGAATCTACAGGGGCATCTTCTGTTTGTGTTCCAGTAGTCTGAAGGAGGTTTCCACTTTGAGAACTAATGGCTTTCGATTCTACTTTGTTCCTACGGGCCTTGCTTGCTTATTTCAACCACTTCTTCAAGTGTTTGATCTTTTTCCTTAATTTCTTATTCTCCTTGCTCAATAAATTCATCCTCGCACTATCTTCTTCCATTACCTCCTCAGTGGGATGTTTAATTGGAGGAGAAACAATTGTATTTGTTTTAGGTGAAAGGGGGGTTATATCATCACTAGGATCATTTTCTAATAAAAAAGTATCTCTTGACTAAATTTTTGATTCAGGGATTTTTTTTGTCTGAGTTTCCAGCTTAGGATTTCTTCCTATAGAGGAATTTTGTCCCCCTTGCTCCTGTGACTCCTCCCTGTCCCCAGAAGATGGTAAAATTTATGTATGGCCAGAGCCCTCAAGAGAGGCAGTTTGGCTAGGGACGGTCTCAGTCTTGCTAATGTTGTAATTGACTTCCCTCCATGTTTTCAAAGTATGATACAGTTTGTGTATGACCAGGATTATCAGTAGAGGTAGAATGGATAGGGGTGTGGTCCTGATCCTATAAATGTCTAGATTGAGTTTCTTCTTCAAAGAGCATCCCCAAGTTTTTCAAAACTCTAGCTACCTCTTCTTCATCTACTTGTGGAAAAACATCTTTTGGGCATGTGGTGGTGTATAAGATAGTCCTGCTTCCTCTATTAATTATGTATTGTTTAGTTGTGCATGTATCCTTTTAGAACATCTCTGTTTCGCGAGATTAGAAACTAAAGCGAAGGTTTTCCTTTTTCATGCCCTTCGTGAGACTGTCACCCCTAAGGTTTTCCGTTCATTATCTGGTTCATCAACATTCTCTACAATTTGGTCAACTCCTCCTTCTACCTATGCATTTCCTAGGTTTTCTTCCAATGAAGGTACAACAGGATTCACAAAATTGTCCCAGGTTAATTGCTGCTGGGCTAGCTCTCAAGTGACTATGAGTTTAATTAGACCATGATGGCTAATTCTAGACTACAAGTTCTTGGTTTTTCTAACTCGGTTAGCAACATCATGCAATAAAGAATTTAAAAATAATAGAAAGTTAACTACAATCTTCTGTCTAAGTATTGCTAACAGATTAAGGTGTCTAGGTTGTACCACATCTTTTCGGCCATCGCCAGTGATATATTTCTGAAAAATTGTTTCCAATTCTTTCCATGGCTCCTTCAAGGATGCAAGCTGAATTCCCTTGCCTTTACGTATAAGTTCTTCACTCAACTTGCTGAATACTTCAATAGCCTCCTGTAGTTGTACATGCTTCTCAATCCACTTTATGCCTTTCTTTTAGAGTCCAGAGATTTCGTCTATGACTGCTTCGGAGATTGTTATAGATTTTCCTTTCACAGTTGTGTGTCCATCCTGTAAATTATGAAAAAATTCTAGTGCAACATCATTGTGAAATCCCTGCAACCTTACTAGGTACTATAACCACCCGGTGCATTCGATAATTGCTCGAGCCTATTCTATGATTTACAATAATATGGGTTCGTTGTGAATGACATTTCCTCCCATGCTTGTTGTGCTCCCATAACAATTCCACTATTCTGCATGAAATATCCTTACTTCTATGGTTTTAGGTGAACAACAACAAATATGTTGCATGCAAGAGTTTTAATGAGAGAAAGTTTTTATATAAATTCACCAATAAATGATCGATTAATCGGAAAAAGATTTTTATAAATGTAATACTAATTAATTAGTCCAATCAGCAGTCATGGTGGAGTTGGATAATTACAACTTATCAAATCATTATAGCACATAACCTTCCCCCTCCAGTAAGAAATGGCGTCCTCGTCCTTGAAGTACGGGAAAAAGAAAAGTATGCATGACAGTTTTTAATATGGCATGAAGTGAGTGGCAGATTCCGATAGGTGGAGTAAAGCGAAGTAATTACAGTTGTACAAGTGGTTAGAGATGATCAATAAAAAGAATAAAGCATGTAAATATTCATTATTAACATTAATTTTACCTTTTGTTATTGATAAATCAAGATCTGACATCGTATGAAAAGGATAATGACTATTGGCATCAACTGATTGGATAGGGCTAAAGTGATTCATTGAATGAATTTTCAACGGTTATGTTGGTTTTTAGAAATAAGAACACTATTAAATGGTAGTTTCTCCTTTTGGATTAACTAAATAGAAAGTACTAGCATACTGAAGAACTGGAAATTTATAATACCACTCCAATACCATGGCAGAGCCACTGCTACCAGCAGGTATCTATAGCCTCGACAAGGTTACCATTTAAACGCAAAGAAGGATTCACAAATTATGACTTTTTGTTATCATTGTGTGTATATTTTTGCAAAGAGGCCATTGTGCTGGCATGGTAACTAGATAACGGAAATGCCATTCACCAGGGAAGAACAGAGTGAACAGGTCAACTTGTGATGAGACCTCCTGTCCTTAGACATATATAATGTCTTAAAGGCCATTCCCCTGGTGTGGTAGCCAGATTGGGAATGTCACTCGTGTTAAGTCCTTATGATCATGGTAGGTTGGCTCATAATGAGACCTCCTATCCTCTTCAAGAACAATTTATCTTATTTTCATTTTTCTTATTATTATAAGTTGAGGAAGGCTC
Organism: Pinus tabuliformis; assembly: GCA_031772625.1. Classification (NCBI taxonomy): domain Eukaryota; kingdom Viridiplantae; phylum Streptophyta; class Pinopsida; order Pinales; family Pinaceae; genus Pinus; species Pinus tabuliformis. The sequence continues at coordinate 441,997,337 of CM062814.1, read as the reverse complement.
ACCAACTCCTTAAGAGTCAGGGATGGTGTAAGAAGTGAAAGAATTCCTACAAAAGATATGCTTACTTTCGTTGTATTGTTTCGAAAGGAACCTTCCATTTGAAAGTGTAAAAGAGAGAACCAGCAAGCTATTGATATTGATGATGAATTGAGTTAAAAGTATATCCAAAAGAAATACATACAACAAGTCATTTAATAGATGAACCATGTCAGATTTGAAATAAAGATGATCGACAATTGGTTAAAGAAATCATAATGTAATCAGTATGAATGCATTTTCTTTCTTTGGTAAAAATTTCTATCCAAACGAAAGATTGTATAAGTGAAACAACAATTGGTCTATCGGAAAATATCAAAAACTGTTTTGTCAGAAATGGAACAACAACTGTTCAATCAGGAATGGAATAGCAATTTTTTAATCAGGAACAAAACAACAATCATAATTCTGTTTGGAACGAAACAAAAACCATTATGTCAGGAATGGAACAAAAATTGTTCAATGGGGAATGGAACAACAATTGTTCAATCGGGAACGAAACAACAATCACTCTATCGAGAACAGAACAACAACTATTCAATGGGGAACAAAACAACAACTATGCAATCAGGAATGGAACAACAACCGTTCTTTTGAAAACATAACAACAACCATTCATTGTATTGAACAACACTTCTCTACTTAACAGAATAGCAATAGAACAACAGTCGTATGTATGAAAGTTGGTAAAAGGGAACAACAACTATTCTTTTGGAAACGAACAGTAGCTGTTTGAAAAATGGAACAACAGTTGTTTGTCCAAAAGGAACAACAACTATAGATAACACATATTTCTAAAGAAAATTCACCCATTCACACATCAATATTCACTCTATTCAATCATGCAGGTAAAAAAATAAAGAAAATGGACAAATTAATAAGTTATGCTCACAAAAAATATATACATGATTCACAATTGAAAGCAAACAACTTCCATGAAAGTAAGGTTGTCGGGTCTTAAACCCCTGTAGCTAATATTTGCATAGTGGGATCATTGTGTACCTATTGGCAAAAGACTCTTTGGTGAGTGGTTTGTGATAAATATGCAACAAGTGCCCATTCACCTAGAAAGGAGAGCCAGACCCATCAATGGTAATCAAGGTTATAGTGCCATTGTTATGTACTTCATGAATCTTGTACGGGCCAAGCCACCTTGTCTGCAATTTGCCTGGGAAGTCTTGAAACCTGGAATCGTAGAGGAGCGCACAGTATTCTTTCTAAAACATTTTTTTCTTAATAATATTATAATTCCACTTAGTCCTTTGTTGTTGAATAATCATTGTATGTTGTAGAGCAAGTAGCCATGTGTTATAGACATTTTTGGGCACTGCAACCCCAATCATACATGTCCATAAACCAAGGGCTCCTAAGTCCCTAAAAGTGTTGCTTCACACCCTAAAGGAACAAGGTCAGATGATTACATTGTCTCCCAGAAGTTCTCCACAAAAAATTGCTCAGAACTGGTCAAAGCTGGGCCATATAGACTGCCTAGTGTAGAGGGTGTGATGCATCTCACCTGCCCAGTGTAAAAGGTGTGATGCATACTGGAAAGCCCTTCTGTAGGGTGCGATGGGCAAGAGTAGACAAATGGCAGAGACAGTTTGCAAGGTGGATCGTCATGGAATCTTCCAGAAACTTCTCCTGTGACACGTGCCTCTCTGAATTCACCCAGGGATGAGTAAGAGATCATCAATCTCCAAGTGGAATCAAGAACTATTAGAGAGAGGACACTAATCAAAATCCAAGAAGCTGACTCACCCCCCTACAATCATCTATATATGGATCCCTCATCCCAGAGATCCAGAGGTTGGAATTTTGTATCTTGTAAGGAAGCGCCGTTGACTTGTTGGTGGAATATCATAGTGTTGGGTGATCTAAGCTTTTCATGAGGTGAAGAAGGGCTTTCATGCTCGGAGGATGATGATGGGTTAGAACAATTGGTTGTAATCCTCTTTGATATTCTTGATATTAATAAATCTATTCATGTTTTCCTCCACATTCTTGTATGTTTGATGATATATGCATTTGTGTGGTCAATATATATCTCGTCCTATATTGTTTATGATTGTAGATCTCTGTTCTTTGATAGTATTATGCTGTTTTGATTCCACAGTTGCTCTTTGAAGCTGGGTAGATGAAGGAAAAGCGGCAAGGATCTGTCAGAAGGGAGAGGAACCAAGGAAGGAACCAAGCGTAAGACTAAGGTTGGTGTCCTTTGTTCCTAGCTTATCTACTTCTCATAAAGGAAAGCGAAAGTAGTTTTAGTTTGTTTGTTTCTAAGATAGTTACTAGTCTTAGTGGGACTAGCAGTGCCGAGTGGACACTAGATTTCCCGATAAAAAAGTGGCGACTCCGCTGGGAGTGAATATATTGTTTGCTTGTCTATATTTGTTTGTTTTATAAACTTACAAACGAAGCCTGAAGTCAAGCCAGCTAGCCTTCAAACTGCATTTGCTATGCAAGTGCAAAGTAGATCAATGCTACTTCAGTCTATCTCTGGGTTTTGTTTATAAACTAAACAGTGGATTTGCAAACATTCTAATTGCCCTAGTGGTGGCTCTAGTAACCTCATTAGATCAGCCCCTATGATTTATATTTACTGAACATCACTTGCTTGGCCTAAATCCCTGAACTGAGCTGCAAACTATGACCAAAGACCAAGTAAAAGTCTCGCACTAGTACCATCACACCCTCTCTTCAAGGAAGTTTGTATGCATCGCACCTCCCATGTGCAGTAGGTGGGATGCATACCGGTTTCCCTGTGTAACAGGTGCGATGGTCAGAAAAGGCTAATTTTGCCTTCAAACTTTGGTTTTTCTTCACTCTCTTCAGCTCTATTTAGGAGTTTTGGTGTCTGTGATTAGTATACCACTGTGGAAACTCCCTTACTTTGCATGATTCCACTTCCATAGTACAAATAATTGTGAATGTTTTTATGTATTGTGCGCCATTTACAGTTCTCTTTTACAAAAAGTAACATAATCAAATTGGCGTCTTTTGATTTGAAAGTGTCACAAGTGTCGTTTTCAGTCAAAGAAAAGAATTCTATTATTCTTGATGGTCGATTATACAATTACTCTTGTATTTGATTTGAATTAGTAGTTTTTCAAGTGTCAAAAGCAGTTTTCAATTCAAAATAGCAAAGTGTCCTCATTATCTTTCTTTCGTTTTTGAAGAGAAATTTGTTAGTACTGTCACTTTGAAAAGATAATTCAAATTTGTACTTAGCATTCTTCTTGTCATTCACACACTAAGAAAGCTGAAAAAAATACATGCATGTGCATTTGCATTTAGACTGCTTGTTGGTTTGATTTAGGATAGTGCATCTAGTGTGTGCTCTCTGCTCTATGTTGAAAGAATATCATCTCTCTTTCTTTAGTAGCTAGGATTTTCATTGCAAAAAGAAGATTAAATGATTGTTTATCATCTTAGATTGAATTTTAGGAATTTTATATCTACATCACGCGATGAACTTGAAAGGAAAATTTCTTAAGAAATATCAACTGTAAAATAAATTCAATGAACATAAAAACACTTTGGAACCTAACACACAACATTTAGAAGTCTAGGCTAGAGACGTATTCCAGCGTCGTAAAGCCTGGTAACTATCGCTTTCACTGTTGGTTGGGTGATTCCTCCTCTTTGAGACGACAAGTTCCAGTACGGACTTGTGCTCCCACGTACCGTCGAGTATATATTGGGAGACTACAATAGGCTATATCCTTTATCCATAGGAAGCCGTGTCTGCCGCCCTATTAATCGCAATGCACTAAACACAACATTCGGGAAGATTGACTGCCATACCGTAAAAAGTATTCTGCAGTTTTGCGATTGGTTTGGTAATCCCTCTATCTAGATTTCTAGAGTAGTCTCTTCCATTCCTTTTCAATCTCCTTAAAGGAAAAGGTCCATCAGAGCACTTGTCACTTCAGGCTCATTAAAAATCGAAGGCGACTAGAGTCATCTTTTGTTTTTTCTCAACACTTAAAAATTGAAAAAACAAGTTGTGTCAAAGTGTCTAAAATTTATTTTAATTGGAATAATATCACCATTCCTGCATTGGTCTTAGGTTTAGAAAAATGGATTCCACCAACCAAGGATTTCCCCTTGGAGGAAATCCTAGTCCTTTCTCCTCTTGGGGAGATGTTGGTGCACCTCATATGGCCACATTGTCACTTCCAGGATTGATGATTGGCTTGCCAATATGGATCTTCTCGACCTCCATCGTTCAGAACACCGTGATTCTTGAACAATCGAGTCAGCAACTAGATGATACTAAAGTTACCCCCCAACCTTCTACTTCATCCGATTCTTCCTCTCCTCCTACCTCTTTGCTTGATAAAGCTGGTAAATCGAAAACTCAAGTAACTAAGAAGAAGAAGAAGGGGAAGGAGAAGAAAGAGAAGAAGAAGAAGGAGCCAAAGGTGAAAAGGGGTAACTGGGCATCGTCTAGTGAAAATCCGCACACTGCACCATCCAAGCCTAAATCTCCATGTGTCATTTGCAAAGGAGACCACTATCATCGAGATTGTCCTTACATCCCTCAGATCTTAAAGGACTGGTCTCCTCATTTGCACAATCCGGGGTCATCAACCTATGAAGATCATGTTGAAAGTACACCATCAACTAGTGAAAGCGAAGCATTTGGACAGAAAAGGAAATGTAAATTTCCTTGTAAACTATGTGAAGGTGATCATGTCGTCCACCGTTGTCCCTTCCTAGACGAAGCTAAAAGAGTCTTGGATAACCGTCCTGCTTCACCACTACGACTTCCTCTTGGATACAAGAAACTCTTGCTGAGTCCATCGCTAGTTGAAAATCTGACCGACACGCCATTGTGGTCGGTCGAAGCATCTGCCATTGAAGATAAACCTGCTGAATCCATAGCAGATGAAAGTCAAAAGGTTGAGGCGGCAGTCGACCCGGTCTTGTCTTCAGAAGGTCCATCTTTAGATGATACAATCACTGAAGAGAATGAGAATGACACTGCTCAAATTCTTTTCGTAAACACAGACTCCGATGAACATGGGGGAAATCTACCTGTTCCTTTACCGTAGGAAGGAAGTTTGTCAGAGTCATATCCTGCTGTTTATTCAATCCCACCTCCAAGCAACCTAGTCGTTTCCTTCGATTGGAATCTACTAGGCAGACCCCGTTTACCAGCTAATGTACCATTCCAAATCATTGTACAAGCTTACAAAATGATCATGGTCGGTACCATCATAGATGAAGGGGCGTCTGTGAGTATCCTTTCCTCAACTGCTTGGGAAGCGCTTGGTTCGCCATCGCTTCTGCCTGAGATGAGAAATCTGACAAGCTTCGACAACGGAACTAGTCGACTATTAGGGATCCTTCCCAATGTGCCCATAACATTGAGAAGGAAAATCGTTTATATGAATGTAAGGGTAGTCCAAGGACCTCTAGATTATAATCTACTCCTTGAGCGTGACTATATTTATAGCATGGGGGCCATTGTCTCCTCACTCTTTAGAGTAATGTGTTTTCCGCATGAAGGCCGAGTGGTCTAGCTCATAGACCCGCTTTCGTTCCCCGGCTCACACATAGCTAATAGTCAAATGCCATCCCTAAATGGTCTTTTCATGCAAGGAATGTCTCATCAATCTCTAGTCCATCCACCTGAAGAGCACAAGTAATTCGGGAAGACATGACTGAAACCCAGGGGGCATGCACCCTGGTCTCTTTCGGCAGGAAAACCTTGGGTATAGGGTAGGTTTCCGTGGAGGATATATGACTAGTCTAACACATGTGTCTGTTTAGGAAAATGGGATTAGACTGGAATAAGATTCCCTCATCAAATTTATGTGAGTGGAGGCGACCACGCCACTCACCTTTGTCTATTTCGGTAGACATCACCAAGGAAGTGTTTCGTCTACAACGTGGATGAAGCAATCTTTCAAATGCGAGAACTTTCATATGGTAACCTGGAAACTCTACTTCGCTATGCCTGGGGGCATGCAAAAAATTTTGCCTGAAAGTAAAGAGTGACCATCTATTTTCTTAGTTTGTAGTTTCTCAACCCTTTAAACTTGTAAGATTGGTAATTCCTACCTTGCATAATGAAAGGATCTAGAGAAAAGTTTCGAATGGTGCAAGCTCCCTAAAAATTGAACCTATCAATGAGACATCCTTATTATACGACTATCACGAGCAGTTTTTATGCGAAGTTCAAGATCGTTAAAAATTAAACCTTAGTAATGAGCAAACGTTCCCCCAGAGTTTAAGCTCATTAAAAAATGAACTAATCTCTGGTAAATAACCATTGTGAATGCATTATCATCAACTTTTGAGCCCTAGTCGTGTTCTTACCATCACCTCCACTTTGTTTTAGCTGATCATTCACCTCAATTTGATTGTTTACCCCTTTTGAGGAACAGATGCGAAGAGTGATCCTATGAGCCATCCTTGTGACACTACCATGATTGGAAAATTCCAAACCTTACCTGGAATCTGCTGCTACCTGAAATTATCACTCATTCCTCAAAAAACAAGTCTCCTTTAAGCTCTTTTCATCTGACTCGTAAAATATGAAAAGATTGCCGAGAAATTGGCCTCTCCAGCTCGTTAGAGCTACCAGGAGTGCTATCCCTCCTCTAGATTTTAATCTTTTTGGACCTGAGGGATTATTACACAAAAAGATCGAGCGCTTGTTTTGTTCAGCTCATTAGAATTACCGAAAATTCATCCCTTTCGTATTATTTTATACTTTTTTGGGCTTAAGTGATTATATGATGAAAAAGGATTATTGGAGTTTCCTTTACGTCCCTTTCAGACTCTCTAAAATTGAAAAGGACCGAGTTATCTTTGTCATTAAACTCGTTAAAACCAAATAGCAACAAACTTGTCCATATAGACAAGAACGAGTTTCACTGCCGCTAGGCTTGTTAAAACATAGCGATGGGTTTTCCCGAAGGGAAAATTATAGAAAAAGCATATGTTATCCTACTCAAGCTTGATAAAAATAAAGAGGTACTGGTCAATAATGACTGGGGAAAAATTGGGAAGAAAACTTGAAGAAACTTTGTTGGTAGCAAGTCGCTCTTGAACATGACACTTTCACTCCACATGTGAGTTAGGTTGGGTTATTCCGTTCAATGGTCATATCACCATTGTTCCATCGTGCCATCCATATTTGGGGTTAATGCTACCAATCCATGTCAGTGTTGTCGGTATGTTCAAGAGAATTCGCTCAGAGAATTCACCTGTGTCTCATCCGCTGCAATACATTCACGCTCCATTCTTTCATGACCGCCACCCTGAACCCTGTATCATCAGATCGTTTTCACCTCTAAAATAATTTACTCTGTTCCACGTCGTAGATGTGGGATTCATTAAGGCCCTCCTACGACGGGTCGCTTCTTGTCAACATCAGCTCATTATCCAAGAAGTTGACTTAGGGACAACCCTTTCATTACTTTGAAACTTGCATGCCTCAAGGGCAAGTTTCTCACTTCTAGCGACATGTTTACATCAATGACCTTCGACCAAAAGATTTTGCGTGGTGTTCAATGCCAAGTCCCTTTTCACACCATGTGAATTGTACTATAGTACCTTGAGGGTGATCGTCATTATCCGTGATTCCTCTCGTGCCTGTTAACAACTTACATCATTGGCTGGTAATCGGGCGATGTCTTTCCATGTTCGACTCTAGAACATCTTTCACATGGATCGACTTGTACTCCGAGTGAATATTGGACAAGTTTGAAGACCCCGGATCTAGTTTCATCCATCCGGGCGGCAATATATTCAGGAAAATAAAGACATCAAATGTACATCATTTCTGCACAGATGATCATCTGAATCAAAGGATGATGGCTCTATCAGAATCATCGATCTGCCACACAGACGGTTGTCTATCTTATGTACATGAAAATGAATTTATAAAGTTGAGCATGGGAATGCCTGCCTCAACTAGATCATGAAAAATATTATGAAGATAATGTATTGTATTGTATCTTATTATAGGTCGCCTTTCGGCTTGAAAAAACTTTGGATCCTCATGATAAAGCATTTCACCCGACATCAAAATATTAACGACCTCATGCTTTAGGGGGCACCTGTTATAGACATTTTTGGGCACTGCAACCCCAATCATACATGTCCATAAACTAAGGGCTCCTAAGACCCTAAAAGTGTTGCTTCACACCCTAAAGGAACAAGGTCAACTGATTACATTATCTCCCAAAAGTTATCCATAGAAAACTGCTCAGAACTGGTCAAAGCTGGGCCATACAGACTGCCCAGTGCAGAGGGTGCGATGCATCTCACCTACCCAGTGTAAAGGGTGCGATGCATAATGGAAAGCCCTTTTGTAGGTTGTGATGGGCAAGAGTAAACAAATGGCAGAGACAGTTTGCAAGGTGGATCGTCATGGAATCTTCCAGAAACTTCTCATGTGACACTTGCCTCTCTGAATTCACCCAGGGATGAGTAAGAGATCATCAATCTCCAAGTGGAATCAAGAACTATTAGAGAGAGGACACTAATCAAAATCCCAGAAGCTGACTCACACCCCTGCAATCATCTATATATGGATCCCTCATCCCAGAGATCCAGAGGCTAGAATTTTGTATCTTATAAGGAAGTGCTATTGGTTTCTTGGTGGAATATCATAGTGTTGGGTGATCTAAGCTTTTCATGAGGTGAAGAAGGGCTTTCATGCTGGGAGGATGACGCTACGTCAGAACAATTGGTTGTAATCCTCTTTGCTATTCTTGATATTAATAAATCTATTCAAGTTTTCCTCCACATTCTTGTATGTTTGATGATATATGCATTTGTGTAGTCAATATATATCTGGTCCTATATTGTTTATGATTGTAGATCTCTGTTCTTCGATAGTGTTATGCTGCTTTGATTCCACAGGTGCTCTTTGAAGCTGGGTAGATGAAGGAAAAGCGGCAAGGATCTATCAGAAGGGAGAGGAACCAAGCAAGGAACCAAGCACAAGACTGAGGTTGGTGTCCTTTGTTCCCCTCTTATCTACTTCTCATAAAGGAAAGCGAAAGTAGTTTTAGTTAGTTTGTTTCTAAGATAGCTACCAGTCTTAGTGGGACTAGCACCTCCGAGTGGACACTAGATTTCCCGATAACACCTGCTTCATCAAGTTCATTTAATTGTTGAAGTCGTTTTGTTTGGGCCTCCGTCAGATCTAGTCCCACTTCCTAGGTTGTTCTGAGAGTCTTTATTTCAAATTCGATAGGAAAAATTGGTTCCTTACCAAATACAAGTTGGTATGGGGAATAACCAATCGTATTTTTCCAGGTTGTGTGATAGGCCCACAAGGCCTCTGGCAGTTTAGCAACCCAGTCTCGCCGGTGTGTTGAAACCATTTTAGTTAAAATCGCCTCAAGGACCTTGTTGGTGCTTTCAACCTACCCGTTCACCTACTGGTGATACAGAGAAGTGATTCTATGTGTTATATGATGATTCTGTAGGGTTTTTGTAAGCTTATGTCCTATAAAATATGGCCCTCCATCTGTTATCACTTCCCTGGGTAAATCATATCGCACAAATAACTTGGAAAGAAAATTAATTACAGTTTCTTCCGTAGCCCTTGGCAATGCTACTACGTCTACCCACTTTGTTACATATTTTGTAGAAACTAGTATGTAGGCATTTTGGTTTGATGGTGGATTGAATGGACCAACAAAATCCAATTCCCAGAGCTTGAAAGGCTCCTTTACCAACTGCAGTTGTAATGGAATCTCATCGGCTTGACCAGGGCGGCCCATCCTCTGACAACTATCACATGCCTGAACATAGTTTTCTGCATTGTTACACAGTAATTTATCACTGCCTTCATACCAGTCTTCCTACTGTGTCATGAGTCCAAATCATTCATGCTCATGCTCTCTGATGTTGCCAAATGACCCACTGTGCCAAAGTTTTTCCATCATCGCGACTGTTGTAAAAATAAACGCGCTGATGAGCGCTCCAAAACAAACCGAACACTCTGCCATCGCAGAAGTACACGTGATTCCCGCGATGGTCGAATTTCATGAGACAACGCGACTGTTGCTTATATTTGATCGCACTAACATGACTTTCTCTGTTATGCAGTAGCAATGTCAGTGCTCCAGTACAGTTATGTACCCGCGATGATCTAGTCTAGGTGAGTTTGTTCTAACAGTCGGCCTTCCAGATGACTCCAGACCTGGTTGTTGGCCTTGTATATGTCATCCTCCCTTCTCTGGCATGTCTGTTTCGTCATTTGAGCCACCTTCCTTGGAGATAAGCTCATCTTCCCACCATTCATGGAGACTCCTTCTCCTATTTAAGCCTCCACCATTGCTATGAGCTGGGAGTTTGGAATTCCTAGTGTTTGGAGTGTTGCTGATAGTGTGTGAGCTTGATAGGTAGCTGGTGTGACAAGTGTGGGATTGTTAGAGAGCTTAAGGAAGGTTGTGAAGTGTTTTGATCTTGTGTAAACTTTTGAATGAGAGATTTTTGTCTTGGGAGATCCATCTTCAAGGATGAATGCTTGAGGAACTTACTGGCTGGACCCTCTTGAGAAGGATCCGACGTCAAAAATATGGTTGTATTCTTCTTTGTTTATCAATAATAGACGACTATCATTATGGTTCCACTCTTATTGTATTTATAATGGTGATTGAGTTATATCCTTTCTGACTGATATATAGTTGCATCCATTGGATTTTATACTTGTGTTTGTATCGTTCTTTGCATGTGCAGGTGTCTTTTCACGAGGATCGTGGAAACTGCGACCAGCTGGAGCAAAGGAACGGGAGCGTCGACTCTTCTACAAGTAATAGCATTGGAATCCAGGTAGGCCTTCATCATCAGTCCTTAATTTGCAATTAGGAACCTGTGTGTTAGCGTTGTTTGATTTTTGCTAGACCCTATTTGGACTAGTAGGGATCGCCTCTCTCCGCAGAGGGGATTTACCTCCACAACAATTTGACGACTGCGTGTAGAAGTTTTTATCGGTCATCACGGACCCGATAGGGAAATCCGCGATGACCGAGAGCGGAGTTCATTTCAAAAAATCCTCCCAAACAACCACTTTCCACCGTCAAAATGCAGGAAAAAGACCTCAAAACAGAGTGTAGGGCAAAGTGTATCTACCTGGAATCAGTTTCAGGATGAATGATGCACGTACGGGGCCAAATTTCATTCGCCAACCTCAATGATCCAAGTCGCTCAACAAAATGGTAAAAAAATTTGTTTACCCCCCCTATTTATGGTAATTTTGTAAAATTAAATATTATTTTCCACAAATATGGGTTTTTATCATGGTTTTTACTATATGCTTGGTTCCAATATGGTTTTTTACTATGTTTTTATGTGCATTGTTTATATTATCTCGAATGGGTTTACGTGTGCAGTGTTCCTTGTGCAGGATCTCAGGTGGTAGAATTGTGACAGTTTTATACGCACTTGGTCCTAAGAAGTCGTCTTTAATCTCTTTTCCAACGTGAAACAAGAAAAGATAGCCGAGTCTCCCTCTCAACTCGTTAAAAGAAGCAGGAGGCGGTCGCCTTTAAGCTTTTTTTTTCGACCATTTAAACTTAAAAAGATCACCGAGTTTTTTTCATTTCAGACCCGTTATTGGCTACGAAACGACATGCTTCTGACCGCTATTTTACTTTTTCGGGTCAAAGTTACTAGTTACGAAAAGTACTCCTCGATCATACTGGTCGGGTGGTTCTTTCGGGCATTGTTTTATACATTTTCGGGCTCGAGAGACACAACTTTACGAAAAAGGACCCCCCTGGAGTTTCCTTTTCTGTTATCTTTTCAGACTCTCTAAATAGGAAAAGACGCCAAGTTCTTCGCTTGTCAGAATCGTTAAAGCTTAATGAAATTGGATTCTGTCGAAATGACGCCTTTCAAGCATATTCTATCCCCGTCAAGCTTGTCGTCAAAAAATAACCGGGGTACTCACCAGCAATGGTGGGGAAAATGGAACCACAATCATTGTTGTGTCGGCAGCATGTCGCTCTTGAACATGGCACTTGTCTGCATTCGTGTCTGGGTGGGGACATCTCATCTTGTTTTTACACTTGCCTCCATGGGTTTGGGTTATCCTGTTTGACCTCTCAACTGCTCATTGCCTTGTCACCATGACCCCTGATCATTTAATGTCAAATACTGCCAAGTCCACTATCGTGCCATCGATATGTTCAAGAGAAGTTGACCTCTGAAGAATACTCAACCTCCCTCTGATACCTCATGCAAAATATCTTATCCTTCTTTGTCTCATGTCGACGATGTGGGAAACATTATGGCCCACCTTCGATCAAGGTCACTTCTTGTCGACTTCAGCTCATTATCCAGGAAGTTGACCTAGGGACTCCCTTCAGGTGCCTTGGAGTTTGCATGCCTCAATGGCAGGTTCTTCATGTTCGACGTGAGGTTTTCATCATTGGCCTCCGATCGAATGATTCTATGGGTGTTCGACGCCAGCTCACTGATTCGCATGCCATAGATTGTACCTATAGTACCTTGAGGACCGTTGACATTGTTGGTGGTACCTATCGTGTATGTTAATAGTTTTCATCATTGACTGGTAATCAGACGATGTTCTTGCATGTTCGACTTCGACTCCTATATTCGCATGCTTGGACTTGTACTTTGTTCGGGTCGATATGGAGCGCAAGACCCTGGATTTTGTTTGTTGAGATCTAGGTTGCGATTTTGTGGATTATTATGATCATTACATGACTCGTTGATGGATGGCTGCGACCATACCTGAGTCTTCATGGTTGGCTACGACCATACCTTTATTATCATCATGGTCTCATTAGCTGGGTGGCTACGTCCATACCACAGACCCATTTCGTATGTCTTTTGGATGGCTGCACCCATGCCTAGACTACATGTAATTGATTATCAGAGATATCAGTTGCACTGGCGTACAGGTTCTTCCCAGTGGTGTTCCAGTTCAATCAGTTTTGTAAAGCATTTCACCCCTCCTACTCTCTCGAGCTTCATGCTTTAGGGGGCATTTGTTACACAGTAATTTGTCACTACCTTCATACCAGTCTTCCTACTGTGTCATGAGTCCAAATCATTCATGCTCATGCTCTTTGATGTTGCCAAATGACCCACTTTGCCAAAGTTTTTCCATCATCGAGATTGTTGTAAAAATAAACGCGCCGATGAGTGCTCCAAAATAGACCGAACGCACTGCCATCGTGGAAGTACATGTGATTCCCGCGATGGTCGAATTTCGTGAGACAGCGTGATTGTTGCTTATATTTGATCGCGCTGACATGAATTTCTCCGTTATGCAGTAGCGATGTCAGCGCTCCAGTACAGTTATGTACCTGCGATGATCCAGTCTAGGCGAGTTTGTTGTAACAGCCGGCCTTCCAGATGACTCCAGACCTGGTTGTTAGCCTTGTATATGTCGCCCTCCCTTCTCTGGCATGTTTGTTTCGTCATTTGAGCCACCTTCCTTGGAGATAAGCTCACCTTCCCACCATTCATGGAGACTCCTTCTCCTATTTAAGCCTCCACCATTGCTATGAGCTAGGAGTTTGGAATTCATAGTGTTTGGAGTGTTGCTGATAGTGTGTGAGCTTGATAGGTAGCTGGTGTGACAAGTGTGGGATTGTTAGAGAGCTTAAGGAAGGTTGTAAGTGTTTTGATCTTGTGTAAACTTGTGAGTGAGAGAGTTTTGTCTTCGGAGATCCATCTTCAAGGGTGAATGCTTGAGGAACTTGATGGCTGGACCCTCTTGAGAAGGATTTGACGTCAGAACTATGGTTGTATTCTTCTTTGTTTATCAATAATAGACGACTATCATTATGGTTCCACTCTTAGTGTCTTTATAATGGTGATTGAGTTATATCTGTTCTGACTGATATATAGTTTCATCCATTGGATTTTATACTTGTGTTTGTATCGTTCTTTGCATGTGTAGGTGTCTTTTCACGAGGATCGTGGAGACTGTGACTAGCCGGAGCAAAGGAACGGGAGCGTCGACTCTTCTACAAGTACTAGCGTTGGAATCCAGGTAGGCCTTCATCATCGGTCTTTAATTTGCAATTAGCAACCTGCGTGTTAGCGTTGTTTGATTGTTGCTAGACCCTATTTGGACTAGTAGGGATCGCCTCTCTCCGCAGAGGGGATTTACCTCCACAACATGCATCTTTAAAGACGATGGGCTAGTAGTAGCCCATCAGAAGTATTTTATGTCCTGTCATGTGATCTGCAAAATTTTCACCACAAGTCTCATCATGGCATGCTTTCAAAATATCATAGATCTCATCTTTGTGAATACATCATCATATCTGCATATTAGACCTTGTGTGGAAAAGATATCCACTGGTCCAAGAAAATCAGGCATTGCATTGGACAATCAACTTCCTTTCTTTAGCTAACAAGTGTTGTGGTAGTTTTCCTATTGCTAGATAGTTCACTACATCTGTGTACCAAGGTGCCTTTATTGCCACAAAAAACAAATGTTCATATGGGAACTAGTCATCCACTACTGACTAATCATTTGTTTTGGGTATCTGAGATAGAAAATCTGCAACTAGATTTTCCTTCCTTGGTCGGTCTTTAATAGTCATATCAAACTCCTACAAAAGTAACAACCAATGAGTCACCCGCCCATTAGTAACAATTTTAATAGCTAAATATATAATAGTAGAATGATAAACATATAGAAAGACTGAATAACCTGTTATATAATGTCTAAACGTTTTTTTGGCATAAACGATGACTAAAATTTCATTTTCTGTGAGTGCATAATTAAGTTCAACAGAAGTGAGATTTTTGTTGATATAGTAAATAGCATAGGGTTTTTTATCTTCTTCTTGTCCAAGAATAGTGCCTATTGATGTGCATGATGCATTTGTGGAAATGTGGAAATGTAGCTCCCAATTTGGTCCTTGTAATACTGGTGCAGTTGAAATCAACTTCTTCAAATCTACAAAGGCAACATTGCACTTATCAGACCAATTAAATTCGATGTTACCGGTTAAGACATACAAAGGTGCATCAACTTTTAAGAAAATTTCAATAAATTTTCGGTAGTATACCTCATATCCAATGAAACTACGTACCTCGTTCTGAGTGCTGGGTCTGGGTAGTGCAAGAGTTACCTCTATTTTCGTTGGATCTACCTGTATTCTTGTCGCACATATGTAGTGTCCCAAAACCGCACCTTCAGTCATCATTATATCATATTTTACATTGCTCAAACATAACCTGGTGGAAATACATCGTTCGAGTACCTTTTCTAGATTCTGTAGGCCCTGTGAAAAATCATTCCCATAGGGGGTAATGTCATTCGTGCAAATCTTGAGTCCTTCGTTGATCAGATTGGAGAAAATGCTCCATATCGCCCTCTAAATTGTGGCGGGAGTGTTGCATAAACCAAAGAGTAAAACCTTGTATGCAAATGTACCCCATGGGTAGGTAAATGTGGTTTGGTCTTGCTCTTCAAGGGCAATATGGATTTGATTATAGCCACTAAAGCCATCGAGGAATGAAAAAACATTCTGGCTAATGTGTTGAGAACTTGATCAATGAAAGGGAGAGGGAAATGGTACTTCTGTGTAGCCTTCTTTAGATCTATGTAGTCCATGCAGATTCTCCATTTCCCATTTTTCTTGGGAACGACCACCAATGGGGAGACACACTGGCTATCTGAGATAGGGTAAATAAAATTTACATCCAACAAATTTTGCAGTTCCTCTTTCACAATATCCCTGAGATGGGGATTTAGCCTTCTCCGGGGTTGCTGAATGGTATGAGCATCCTTCTCAATGTAGATGTAATGAGTACATAAATGGGGATTTATACCTTTCATATCTGAGTATTCCCAGGAAAAAACTTTTTTATATTTCTAAAACACTTGAATAAGCCTTTGTTGTTGGTGATTGTCTTGATTATCGTTAATGTTAAGCATTTTACCTGGTTCGATCTCGACCAGTCTGCTGTTATAAATAGTGGTCATGGGTATAGGCTTATCATCTATGTCCTTGGAGGGATATCCCTATGCCTCATTATCAAGAATTGATTTTAGTACTTGACATGTTAGGTTATTCCTAAAAACTGCCCTATTAAAGAAATTGTTAATCACATCATCCTCCATCTGATTTTTAAATTCAAGATCTTCTTCTAGCGTGAGAGGAGCATGGATGTTTTTTTCCTGATATCTAGGTGGGTGTGACTGAATATTTATAGTAGGTAGACTAGGTTTAGGGGGAGGATACAAAATAAGTTTTTTCACAGCAGTTCCTTGTGTAATAGTCATGTTCCCTGTACGACACCCTACATAGGCATCTGTCATCACTAACCAAGGTCGACCCAATATCATAGAATGTCCATCTAGCCTACTCCTTAGGTTAATGAATAGGAAATCCATAGGATATTACCAAGAATCAAGAGAAACCATTACATCCTATAAAGTCCCTTTAGGTCTAACTACTGATCTATCAACAAGTTACAATAAGGTCGAGGTGGGTTCTAAGGCTCTAATGCCCAAAACCCAATAGGTTTTAGTAGTCAAAATATTAAGGGTTGCCCCAAGATCTACTAATGTGTTTGGAAAGGTACAACCTCATATTTGAATGGTTACTACAGGATTCCCTGAGTCTTCATATTTAATTGGTTCTTGTTTACCCAGAAGCATGTGAGATAAAGTTCCTACCACATGTACTTTTGGTGGATTTTTCAATTTCTTCCCATGATTTTTCCCACATAATTCCTTAATAGTCTTTGCATAGATCGGGATATCTTGTATGGCCTGGAGGAGTGAGATTTTTATACATAAATTTTTAAATTCCCCTAGTATATCAAAATCAGGAAAAATAATAGGTTTAACTATTTCTTATCTTTCGGGGAATGGGGGAGAACAAATTATAATTTTCTTTAAATTCTATTGGTCGACCATGTCTTCTCCTTGTTTGGTTTCCATAGGAAACACATCCGGTGGATTTATTTTAGGTTATTTTTTGTTTTCAGCGTCTTTTTCTTCTATCAAAATAATACAACCCGACCTCAGCCGAATCTCATTACATTCTACTGGTTCTGTTTCATTATCTAAACCTTCAATACTTTGCACATATTGGACTAATCTATTGTTATTAGGATTAAGATTTGGTTGTGATGGCCCAGGGACGTACTGAAGGATGAGGGTTCTCAAATGGACTAGGCAAAGTAGGTTGAGGTTGAGAACTTGCTCCCATGGGTAAATTTCTCATCCCCATGGGGTGCTACTAGTTCTGAGGCCAATTTTGTTTCTATGAGGTGGAAGCATCCCACTATGAAGATTAAGGATTACTGGCTGAATTTTTCCAGAAAGGGGCAGAGCATTGTGGATTTGGCCAACCAGCACCTGGGAAGGGCTATTTTGGCCAGGGTCACATGGGGTATTGTTGGGATTTCCCAGCAGAGAAAGGTGGTTGACCTTGCCATGATTTTCCATGATTTTGATGTGGATGATATTGCAAAGGAAAAATCAAGGATGGGTCTTATGGCATACCTGAGGGTCATGCTTTCCATTGTCGACATGGTGCGATTAAGTATGTCGGATCTATTCCTTCTTCAACTTCCTTGAATACTTCTTTTAACCCTGGAAGCGATGGAAATTGGTCCATGGCATGGTCCTTGGTGCATATAGAGCATGTCTGGATCATGTCCAAAGGACATTCATGTTGACTTTACGTCTTTCAGCATCATGGGAAGAATATGGGTAATGTCTATTCTGCCTCAGCTTGTCTCTATCTGGCATGTAAGACATCCAACTGTGTAGTCAGCATGCCTAAGATTTTTCTCTTGAAGTCCTCAAGGAGGTTACCGATTTCTACTCTTGTCACACATCTGTTGGGTGGTTTGCTTCCTCTAGTCATGGAATCTCTGCTTGCTAACCCAGTGCGTGTTCTACGTTGTGAACACCTAATACACAATCAAACAATTTCATCATAATATTCTTGAGAAATTTCTCCCTTCCCCATTAGATTTAAAGCTTCTATCCATTCTTCTTTCATCCCTTTTGTTAAGATGGATTTTAGGATTGCTTTTGGTAATGTGGAGTGAGGGGATCTCTACAAATTGTACTAAAACCATTTGACATATTCCTCTAGAGTTGCATTATCCTTCACATAAATTTTAAATATTTCATCTTTTAATTCCCTGGTCATATAGTACTCCTAATATTTCGTGAGAAAATAATTTTTCATGTCATCCCAAGAGTTAATAGTGCATCTGTCTAAACCCATAAACCACTGCAAAGCTGCTCCTTTTAGGGTAGAGAGGAAAAACTTCAATTTTTGAGGATCAGTGGTGTAATATCCTCTGCAGGGGACATCAAACTCAAATAAGAAGGCATCCAAATCCTCTATAGTCATCCCATGAAAGGTTGGGATATTTTGCAAGGGAATATCTTTCATCGGGGTATTGGCTACTGGGTCGACTATGGAATACTCCAACGTCGAGGTCTAACCTTGAGGTGGTTGATTCACCATTTGGTAGAAAATGTGCCAATATCCTATAGGGACTTTAGGGGATGCTATCTGAGTAAGGGAGTATTTTCAATCCGAAGTGGTTTTACTGCACTGCTTAGATCTGGAATCATAGGAGATCCTTGTTTAGACAACTATGGCTCTGACTTAGCAACTCCACTGGTTTCTCCCTCTCCTTCTCTTAAATTGCATGATTTTCCCTCTTATGAAGGACCAAAGTATTGGTGATTTAGACTTTGGAAACTTTGCTCGGATCCTTTAGTATTGCTATGGATCTCGGCATAAGATGCACTTGGTGATTCTGCTGCTTGAGGGATCGAAGTAGAGCCCTTTCTAGATACTATCCGGGGTCCTACTAATGTCTGAGATTTAGCTTTTTGAATGATTTTTTCTAGAAGGTTGGTATCCCATGGATCGTTGATCCCTGGTCTTTGGTGGTTTTTCCTAACACTTTCTGATCTATTGGTATTTTTTTCCCTTAGTCATTCATTCCTATACAACCTCTATGTATCTTCTAAGAGTGAGCGATATGAGAAAGCTTTTTTCTTGCTGAGTATGTAGGTTCTTACCTCCTGTTTTCAATACCAAAGTCCATTCAAAGACACAAACTAACTACTATCTTTGATAACCTCCCCAGAAACGACGCCAAAATCTTGGTGCACTAAGATGACTCTTTAAATCACTCTTAATTCCTACACTAACTTATCAACCTGGGATTCATCTATTTATTTCAAAGATGTCATCATTGTCTATGAAATAGAGGTCAGAGGTTGTTATGTAACCAAATGAGTCTAATATTTCATCAAGTCATTGCAAGAATTTATTAACAAACTCTTAATTATAGAAGTTCAATCAAAGACAGTTCAAACCAAAAATCTAAATCCAACCATAATTGTTCTACAAAGGAAATTTATTTCAAGCCGATGCATTAAAGGAACTTATATCTAATGGGATACTATCTGATCCAGCAAATGGAAAGAATCACTACGGTAACAAGCAATGAGTAATTGCTTTAATCTTGAACATGAATAAGAAAGAGCATCAATCATTCATAGCACTCATCCTATTCAACGTAATTCATTAAAGGAACAACATTAAAGACCTATCTCAAATACAGGTATAATGAATAAATTGATTCTAGTGACCAGGCCCAAAGCCTCCACAAGTTACTATTGATAAAGCTCAGAACATGATTATGAAAATATCTATGTATTGCTAATTAATTGAAATAATAAAAGTACAAAATTACTGTAATGTCAAAATCTGCTCTTGTTCGATACAAAGATACAAAAACAAGAGTCAAAATTCCTCGATCCTTTTCACCCATCGGTATCATATAGCCTAATGGAAAACTAATGGGTGAAAGAGAATCCGCTAAATGATAGGATTTCCATTTGCCAGATTAGCATTTCTTTTCATATCTTTTGCTAGCTTGTACAACCAAGGAATAGTCCCTTCCTAGTTTGGCTCTATTGTTCTATCAACTGAACAACAATTGTCCAATTCCAATTTCCTGTGCATAAAAGAAATCAGAAGTTAGTCTTTTCATGCTAAAAACATGCAATATGTTTGAAGATTGAATTTCCCTAAATTTCACACTCTTTCTTCCAAATCCTTTCTAGGAGTGAAGACAGATATATAGAAGAGGGTGATTTACTAAGAAATGTAAGAGTACAAACATGCGTTTTATGTGACCCAACACATGCATCATATCAATTTATTTATTGGTTAAGAGAATGTATATATGTTTATATGAGTGTATTATTGTGAATACTTTATCGAGCTAGATTTATAAAGCTCCATAAACAATATGGTTATTTGTTGGTTGAAAAAAATGTGCATAAGTATATGTGGTTGTTACTTCAAATACCATAATGAGCTATGTTATAACTCTCTAGTAAACGATATGATTTTCATTTTTTCAACAGGTTTTTCATTATAAATACCACAACAAGCTCAATTATAAAGCTCCATGGGAAGTATGTTTTAGTTTTCACCATGTTTATTGGTTATAGGTGTCATTGAACATTGTGGACAGTGTTCCCTCAAGGAGGAGGGTTATGTAACGTCCTTGTTCAAAAATCCATGTAATAATGTTAATAAAGGTAAAATAAGACCAAGTTTATGGGACACAGATTCCAAGATGAATGTTGGGAAAAACATCCTAGTGGGTGTTCATTTTAGTTGTTATGGCTAAGGGAAATAGGCAAAGGCAATGGCAAAGGATTTGAAAAGGAAAAGTGGCATTAATTGGCATTTTGTTTATGAAAATAAAGGAAATTAGGAGAAAAGGAAGGTGAAACATCACAGAATGCATGTGAGGAAATTGAAGGAAAATAATGGAAATTTGAAGAAATTAGAGGTTTCATAGATAAAAAGGCTTATAAGTATCAGTTAGTAATCTATTGTTAGTTCAGTTTTGGATCTCTCTCTATTCTCTCTCTCTCTCACACTATTGGACACAGAGCATTCTTGGAGCACTCTAGTATTGGATCAAGGAAAGAAAAGGAAGGACCAAGAAGGAAAGGGAAAGCACAGATCAAGCAAGGAAGAGTAGGATCAAACGACTACAATGAGAATGCATGTAGGTATCAATTTGCATGTGTGATTTCATTGCTAGATTTTGCATGCATGGTACATGCATGTGTGTATTTGGTTCTCTTGTTATCACTAGCATGGGAATTTGCAGGTTTAATAGTGTTCTTCAGTCTTGCATTGCCATTTTTGGATAGCCATGGTCTGGTGGGTTCTCTTTTATTTGGTTGAGATGGACTTCCAGATGGTATCAAAGTTGAGTGAGATGGTCTCTGAAAACGAACACAACGCTTAGGAACCCCTGGACTAGAGAAGGTGGGATTGCAGTAAAGTCAGATTTTGTGTACCATGGTATGCCTAGTAATCCTTGACCGGTGAATGGTGGGATATACAGTAAAGCCTAGAGATGTGTGCCCTCGATTCGACCTAAGAATCCTCGACCAGTGACTAGTGGGATATATGATAAATCCTAGAGGGTGGAGTCTCAATTAGGCCTAGGAATCCTCTACCGGTGAATGCTAGGATATATGGTAAATCCTAGAGACTAGGAGGAAGGAAAATTCCTCACGGCGTAGGTGGAAAAATCTAGTGGCATCGATGCTTGTTTAGGGAATAGTGGCATTAGGGGAATTTTGAGGTCTAAAATGGGTCTCCTAAGAAAATTGTATAACAAAAATAAACTTTATAAGAACCAATAGGATTAAACATGATTTTTTCAACCATGATGATTCACCATTTTTGGAGTAAAAAAGTAAAAAGATTAAAAAATAATATAATAATAAAACTACTTTTTCAACTTGTATTTTCAACTTATCTCCTTAAGGTTTTACTCAAATTTTGAGCGAGAGTATTTGTTGGATTCAAAATTTAATTCCTCATCAAGGAGTACCAATGTTGCATACTTTCGATGGATCCTTCTGGAAAAAAAAATGAGAAATACATGAAAAAAGATGATTGCAATCACGCTTTTCATGTATTTCTCATTTTTCGTGTAACAGGGTCCATCAAAAGTATGGAACATCGGTACTCCTTGGATGTGGAATTAGATTATGCATCCAACGAGTGCTGCCACTGGAAATTTGAGTAAACCCATAGGGAGATAAGTTGAAAATACAAGTTTAAAAAATATTTTTTCTTTTTTTCCCTCTAAAATTTGATGATGTAATCTAATCTTATTTTATTATTTCCACTATTATTTTATAATTTCTTTAGGATGCCCATTTTAGACCTCAAAATTCCCCTAATGTATGGTGGGGATTGCGGTAAAGCCTGAGGAAACCTACTTTGGTTTTGTTTTGAGTCCCACATTCATGCTTGGAATGTGGCACGGGGGTGATTGGCTGAAAGAAAGGTTTGTTTCATGCAATCTATGGTCAGGTGGTTCGTGGAAGTTCGAAACTTGATTGGATTTTGTATTCATTAATAAAATATTCCTGTCCTTGGTATTTCATGTGTAAATATATTGGTTTATATGTGGATTTTATGGTCATTATATCCTTGTTATTTATGTTGGTTATATATTGTTTATGAGTATGTTTTATGATAGACTTGATGTATGGATTTCATCATGTTTTGGTTAGAAAATGAATGTACAATGTATATATGTCCTAATAGATGATAAGGCAACAATTATTCTTTACAAATCGCAGATAAGTCTGAGACCCCTATGCTTAAGATTTGTTGTTATGACCTGTAGATTTCATATTTGTGACATATTTAACGAAATGCTTGTCATGGCTAGAAGGGGTGTTAAGGGAAAAGTGTTTCCCTAGGGTCTTGGGCTGATACCCTAGCAGACTGAAAGTTTTCTATACAGAGAAACACACATTCCATACAACCATGATGCTAATATAAGCAAACTATACGATAAGGGGCGTACCTAGGGGTCTGTCATTTGAGAAGATCCTTCCAGGGTACAAACCCTTCTTGAAGTTCCTTTTGCTCCTTCAACCTGCAAAACAACCAATTCAAGAAAGTACAACAGTATATGGACTAAAAATTATAATGAAACCATCTTCATATTATAAAGAAAGGTAGTTAGTTATGCAATTAAACAACCATTCACTTATGAATTCTAACATCAATATCATAAACATGAAGAAGATTTATATCAGGAACAAAGACAAGTGTTTCTTTTATTATAGACAAATAAAGTACAGAAAGGAATAGTTTCACCTGATTCGTCCTTTTGCAGGCTCCAAGCGGAACCTTCCTCCGGATTCTTCCTGTCTCAAGCCTTTAACAAATTCCTTCCATGACTTACTCCATGATATCACATGTAGTAGATAGACATCATCACACAAGGAAACAAGGGTTTCCTGTAAATGGGGGAAGTGCAGGAGGCACTAGGATCTTCAGACCTGGTCAGGGAAACCTCAGCATAATAACCTTTCTCTCTCTTCATTCCTCCCTTAGGCCTTCCCATTGAAGCCTTTTTATACTTCTACCAAAGTAGTCTTTTAGTTGGGAATTCATTGGGAACAGTTGGGCCATGGGCACTAACAGGTGATCAGCAGGTAAAACCCGCGATCTCCGCCCGAAATTAAGGAGATTTAATTTTTTTTAAGTGTTTTAAGACATATACGTGGGTTGGGTATACACAGACCCACGTATACATGCATTTAGATCAGGGCAATGTCGCGTATAGGGAATAAAACACTGTTTTTTAAATTTTGGACCAGGCCTGGAAGGAGGGGTTGCCCTGGGCCATGAGTGCAGCATCACAAACCCCAAGAGTGAGATTTGGAGCTATAACAAGGGGTAATATCAATTATGTGTACCAATGATTTCATTAATATTTTTATTCCATTCTTATTTATCATTTCTAAAAGTTTCATGAAGTTTTGGGTAGTGGCCTGAGTCCTGGCCCTAAAAATGTGGCACATAATCTGAGGTTGCTAGCTCAGAACTAGTTGAAAAAGTCCACAATCACTAGCACGCATTGGTGTGGGAGTGACTGGAAGGCCTCAGTCATATGCATGGTTTGTCATGGGAGTGGTTGAGGTTCTAGATCAGTCAAATCTCAAGTTGTCTTAGGGATGGGTCACCTGGAAAGGTTGGTCAGTTCGTGAAGGTTCTGTAGCGTGTGTGGAAGGTCATTTTTTTTTTTTTATTTCTTCCACTTCCTTAACTATAGATCAGGAGTTGAATCACATCATACTATCCTCTCATCACATGTTTACCCCATTGGACTGGTTAACTTGGGTAAATGTGGGAGGAGGTTGTTACATCGTTAAATTTCAAAATATCGTTCAACAATTTGGTAGGAATGGCCGGCCACCAAGGAGAATGGAAAATGGATCATTCATTAGACAAGATAATTGTGGTAATTCAATTGTTGCAATAAATGGTAAGTATCTATTAAAGTTCATTTGTTAAGGTTGACATTGTGGATAATATTAACTTGTGGTGGAGGTTATCTTGGGTATGCCAGATTGGGTTGAGCAACCGATATTTGCATTCCAGGATAATGGGGATTTTGATAATCAGGATAAACATAACTAGGTTTCCCAGTTACATGGAAAACTATAGGTTTTAACCCCGTATAGAAATTACCCGCATACGAATTCTAAAACATAGAAAATAAACAATGTGAGAGAATAACACATAAAACACATATACATAGAGATTTTCCCTTGGATCCCAAAACTGGGACTACCAGCTTGATTTTTCATTATGTTCCTTTCAATGTTATAATACATATTTATACATGCCCAAACATCCAATACCATGGACCGAAAACCATCACATCCAAAACCATGGACCAAAACGCGTCCAAAAAACATGTGCAAAAATCATGCACAAAACCATGGGTGGGTCCGCTCAACCTAACATAGGGTCCAAAACCAAAATTTTCTAGGGCACTACCCCGGACCCCATAAAGTGGGGTTACAGGTACCCCTCAAACTTCCTGTGACCTCCCCCCCTCTAAACCCCGGTTAAGTATGTGGGCTAGTTGTGGAAAGAATATAACACAACCCAACATTCTCCCACTTGTTGTTTTCTCTCCACAAGGGGCCACGAGAGAGCTTAATGATTTATCCAGCCCTGCAATGCCCATTGTTTCTCTACACGAAGAGAACTTCTTAGAGCTCACATATTTTGTCAATGCATCTGCAGTATTCTTCAAAGTGTCCACCTTTACCAGAAACACCTTTTTGTCTTCTATCATATCCCTCACAAAGTAATACTGAACATCAATGTGCTTTGTCTTTGAATGATATGCAGGGTTCTTTGCCAAGAAAATTGCACTTTGGCTGTCACAGTCTATCCTTATAGCTTCCTGTACTAACCCCATACTTAAACACAATCTCTGCAACCAAACTGCTTCCTTGCTTACATGAGTGTCTACCATGTATTCTGCTTCTGTAGTTGATAGTGTCACTATAGATTGTTTCTTACTCATCCAACTGATTGCACCTCCAAATAGGTTAAACACATACCCACTTGTAGATCTTCTCTGATCCAGATCTCCAACCAAGTCTGCATCAACAAAGCCATGAATATCCAACACTCTGTCTAATCCTGGTCTTCCTTGGTAGCACAAACCATAATCACTAGTGCCACACAAATACTTGAAAACCCACTTCATTGTTGTCCAATGCTCCTTCCCTGGTTTTGACATAAACCTACTCAATACTCCCATTGCATGTGCAATGTTTGGTCTAGTATAGACCATTTCATACATCAGGCTACCAACTACACTTGCATATGGAACACGGGACATGTCCTCTTCCTCTTCTTGTGTCTTTGGACACTGTTCAAGAGATAACCTCACACCTATAGGAATAGGAACCTTCACCGATTTACTAACCTGCATATTAAACCTCTACAATTTTGTCTCAACATACTTCCTCTGGTTTAACTAGAGCTTCCTCTTTGTCTGATCTCTTTTAATTTCCATGCCCAAAATATATTTTGCAGCACCAAGATCTTTCATGTCAAATTTGGAGGACAAATGGGTCTTCAAATCCTGGATAATTTCTTTGTCATTTCCAACCAGCAACCTATCATCCACATACAAGACCAGATAAATAACATGGTCACCAATTAATTTAAAATACACACAGTGATCTGCTTTGCTTCTGGTGAAGCCAAGTCCCCATATAAATGTATCAAATTTTTGATACCACATCCTTGGTGATTGTTTTAACCCATACAGAGACTTCTTTAACTTTCATACCAGTTCTTTCTTACCCTTCACCACAAAACCTTCAGGTTGCTTCATGTAGATCTCCTCTTCCAGATCCCCATGAAGAAATGTTGTCTTCACATCCATCTGTTCTACCTCAAAATCAAAAGCAGCAACAACAGATAAAAGTAATCTAATAGAAGTTACCTTGGCAACAGGAGAAAAAATATCACCAAAATCAATTCCTGGCACCTAGGAATAACCTTTTGCTACTGACCGATCTTTGTATTTCTCTACTTTTCCTTCTGAATTTGTCTTCTTTTTGAACACCCATTTGCTGCCAATGGGTTTCCTTCCAGCCAGCAACTCCACTAGATCCCAAGCCTCATTTTTGTGCAAAGATGCCATTTCATCAACCATGGCCTCTTTCCATAGTTTTCCATCCTCTGAATCCACTGCTTCCTTCACAGTTCTAGGATCATCATCAGTAATAGACAAAGAAAAATTTGAACAGAAAGCAGATGGACTATACCTTTCTGGCTGCCTTCTTTCTTGAACTAATCTTCTCACGCCCGGAGTTTGTGGTTCTTCATCTTCTGATTCCTCCTCTGCTGTAGAGTCTGATTCTTCCTCCTTTAGTTCAAACTCTATCTTCTCAAGTTCCTTTGGTTGGACTTCATGTTTAATAACATCTTTCACCTCTCTAAACACCACATCTCAGTTGTACACAACCTTCCTTGTTATTGGGTTCCAAAGCTTATAACCCTTTAAACCATCCTTATACCCAATAAAGATGCACTTTTCAGATTTACTATCCAACTTGGTTCTTTTCTCATTTGGAACATGTACATATGCACACATCCAAATACACTCTGATGTGAAAGAGAGGGTTTCTTACCAGTCCATACCTCTTGTGGAGTCTTATCCTCCAACACTGATGAAGGTGATCTATTGACCAGGTAACATGTTGTCTCCACCACCTCTGCACAGAATTCCTGTCCTAACCTAGCACCACTAAGCATGCTTCTTTCCCTTTCCATCAATGTCTTGTTCATTCTTTCTACAACTCCATTTTGTTGAGCTATGTATGGAGTAGTATTCTGTCGTGCTATACCACACTTCTTATAGAATTCTTTAAATTCCTTACTGCAAAACTCTCCATCGTATCTATCCTCGGCACCTTTATCTTCTTCTCTGTCTGGTTTTCCACCAGAGCCTTAAATTCTTTAAACTTGTCAAACACTTCAAATTTCTTCTTAAGGAAATATAACCATGTATTCCTTGAGAAGTCATCTATGAATGATACATAGTACACAGACTTACCCAGTGATGGAACCTTCACAGCTCCAAACACATCACTGTGCACAAGCTCTAATATATGTTTTGCCCTCTTACCACCAGAGGGGAACCTCACCTGATTCTGCTTCCTTTATACACAATTTTCACAGAAATCAAAATCTAGAGAGCTACTACTCATACCTTCTACCATACCTTTACCATGAAGTATCTGAAAGCCCTTCTCTCTAATATGTCCAAGCCTTTGATGCCACAGCATGGTCTTCTCTCCAAAGACCACTATATTTTCTGCTCCACTTTCAGGAACCACAACACTGTTGCACCCATCAATAATAGTGCTACCTTGTAGCTTGTACAGAGTTCCAATCTGAACTCCCTGCATCAATACCAGTGCTCCCCGAACCATATTGCAGGTATCCTTCTCGAACACTATTTTTACACCTGCATCATCTGGCTTGCTAATAGAAATCATATTTCTGGCTAATGCAGGAATATGCAGAACACTTGGAAGTGTTCTAACCCTTCCACCTTGCAGCTTAAACTTTACTTTTCCATGACCAATGATTCTAGCCTTATTGTCATCCCCCAAGAAGACATCACCACCATCATATTTCTCATACTCATAGAACCACTCTCTATGGAGAGTGAAGTGAAAGGATACACCTAAGTCAATCAACCATGCCTCATGATCTACATGTGTACTTGAAGAAGCCAAGTACACATCCCCACCTTCATCTGAGGTGGTTTTCACCTCTGCAGAAGGAGCATCATCAGATCCCTTTCCTTTGGGAGGAGCTTTATATTTATAGTCCCTTTTGTAGTGCCCTTCCTTTTTGCATTTCCAGCACACCACCTTTACAAGTTTTCCTAGAGATTTAGATCTTCGTCTAGATTTAGATCTTCCACTCAATGACTTATTTTTGTTTCTGTTCTGGGTCCACCCTCGTACAGACAAGGCATCACCATTTTGGCTCTCCATATTTTTCCTTTTCATCTCCTATGTCAGTAAGGATGAGACTATTTCATCAAAATGCAAGGTAGTTGCATTGCTACCTATTGCAATAACTAGACTATCCCACAAATCTGGTGGAGAACACAACAAACTGGTGCACTTATATTCATCTGAAATTTTAATATCAGTAGATGCTAACTAGCTTACCACAGTATTAAATTCATTCAGATGCTCTATCACCCAGTGTCCATCTTTCATCCTCAGGTTATACAGCTTTTTCCGTAGAAACAGTTTATTCACTAGAGACTTAGATTGGTACAAAGTCCCTAACTTGTCCCAAAAAGCCTTCATCGTAGCTTTCCCTGATACATTCAACAATATTGAATATGAGACACACAATCATATTGTGCTCTTTTCATTTTGATCCAAATTCTTCCATTCTTCATCGGAAACTCTCGTTGGTTTAGTACCTGGATCTACCACGATCCACTGATCTTTATCCACCAATAGATCCTGCATCTTGAGTTTCCACAACTAAAAACTCTGACCATTAAATTTCTCGATCTCTATCTTTCCACTGCTCGCCATCTTCTTTCACCACCAGAATTGATCTCGCAGATCTTCCATTGAACAGGGTCTACCACAGGCCCAAGAAAAACCCCTCAGCAATGAAGGCATCCCCTTGAAGCCAAAATAAATCCGATACCAAACGTAGGTTTTAACCCTGTACAGAAATTACCTGCATACGAATTCTAAAAAACAAAAAATAAACAATGCAAGAGAATAACACATAAAACACATATACATAGAGATTTTCCCCTGGATCCCAAATCCAGGACTACTAGCTTGATTTTTCATTATGTTCCTTTCAATGTTACAATACATATTTATACATGTTGAAGCATCCAATACCATGGACCAAAAACCATCATGTCCAAAAAACATGTGCGAAAATCATGCACAAAACCATAGGTGGGTCCACCCAACCTAACATAGGGTCCAAAACCAAAGTTTTCCGGGGCGCTGCCCCGGACCCCATAAAGTGGGGTTACGGGTACCCCTCAAACTCCCTGTGACCTTTCCCCCTCTAACCCCCAGTTAAGTACATGGGCTAGTCGTCAAAAGAATATAACACAACCCAACAAAAACTTGGTAACGTTGGAACGGCTGAGTATGGATCTATTGGCCTTGATAAGGCATTTTTCGAAAGGTAGATTGACCAAGGAGCATATGACGAATACCTTGGAATCATTTCACAAATGGAGTTTGTACCATTCAAATCTTGGGTTGATTGTTTTGCACTCGTGTCATGCCGTGCACAGGTTGGTTTACTTGCATCTTAGGTATGGACTGACAAAGACATGGATTTTGTAATGCACTCTGAAGAGGTTGGGTAGATGGGATTTGAGAAGTCCCAAATAATGTTGGAGTAATTTGTATTTGAGATGCATCTTGGAAAGATTGACTCACTTGAGGTGGAACTTGGGAAGTTTGAGAGATGGATTGAGTAGGTTGGAAAGTAGAAACTTGGGGTGTATCCAAAATATGTTGGGAGGTTGGAGTTTGAGTTAAGACCAAACTAGGTTGAACAAGAGATGTAGGATGCCAAGGATTAGCATCCATTCTTGGAAATGGAGGACACATAGGAAGACAACTTGAATCGGGTTGAACACCAACTTGTAGAATTTGATTGATAGATGGGAACATTCGAGTAACAAGTTTCCCCCTACTAGAGGGTAAGGAGTATATGGAGGCAACTGCCCCCTAGGAGGGGGGTACCCAATATAATATGGATAAGGTTGTTGTAAATGTCCCAATACACTAATAAATGGACCATATTGATGATCCAAATAAGGATAGGGAGAAATAGGTAGAATAGGTTGTGATGTGCTCATCAAATAGGCACTAGATAGTATCCATAATCAAGATGATAAGGGAGAATTCCATGGACTAGTCGACGCACCAAAAAAGGTTCTAGAAAATGACTGGTAGCTAGGTAGCACTGAGGGGCCACCATATAAATGAGTTTCTTATGAAGTTATAGACAAAGAAGTGGCTCCAACTTCGCTAGGTTCGCTCATGATAGTAGACACTACTTGAGATATCATTGTTGCCTCACTCATGGTTGAACTTCTCAAAGGGGTTTTCTGAGGAAGCTTCAAAGCGGAATTTAAATGAGGAGCATGATAGGAAAGATATTATATTTGAGTATGAGGGGTAAGAAAAGGATGAGCTTGATAAATAGGAGTCACTCTCAAATGGACAGAAGAAGGGGATCAAGAATCTTCTTCAACAACGTCCCCAACACTCAAAACAGAGCCAATTGAGAATTATTCCCCATGAGGACCAGCATTTACAAGTTGTGGTCAAGACAAAAGCAGAGGACAAGAAGAAGAAGTTACTAAAGTAATTGGTTAAGTTATTCAAGGTTCCTTAGGTTGTATAAGCTCATGTTGTAAAATATTTGAGTCTAGAAATTTAGATTTAATGACCCCAGGTTCTAATTTTTGAGGGGATTTAGTTTCGACTGCATTAGACTCACTAATTGGTAAAGATGTAATTTTGGGTTTAGTACTTATGGGAAGTGATGATTCTCGTTTATTAATTTTAGAGGTGGTCATATAAGGGGTAGCTTCCTAAGAACAAGTTGATCCGAACTTAAATAGGAATGCAAAAAATTACTTATATAACCATAAATATATAGATACAGTAAAAATAACACTTCATTTCATTAATATTAGAATACTAAAATATGCTTCAAACAGAATGGAAATAAAGTAGCTCAGGAAATGGTAGCTTATCTCTAAGAAGATATGTGGCAGATACATGCCTTTGAATTATGTTATAATGAGGATCAAGGGCCTATTTATTATCAAACAATAAGGGAAAACTTTAAACAACTAAAACCATAACCCTAGGAGATGGAACGCCAAGAGTTTGTGGGCACCATTGGGGTTAGTTGGGCAACCAACCTCTCGGGGTCATAAATTTCTCATATTATCTCCATTTGGTGCGTACAATACCTTATTGGAAAGGTCTCTCTGAGTAATATAGGATTTTCAATAGGTCATTTCCTATGGCTATGGGCCTGCTGCGGACCTAAAAAAACATCGTGTAGGGGGTGAAAACGGCTATGGAAGTTCAAGACCTGAAAAACTACTAAAACTATTAAAAGATGAAATAAACAAGGAAACAGATGAAACTAACTAGAGGTCTAGGTGGAATAGGAAGGTGGCCACCAATATCCACTTGGATCAGTCCTACCTCCTTAGGAATCTATGTTCCCCATTCCATGCAGAGCCTCCATGAGGTGAGGAGTTTTTTGTTGAACCTGGTCCATAGTGAACCACTTTCCTTGGTGAAGGAGTTGGCCTACTTTGATAACTCGATATAGTCGGATCGTTTGTTGGCAAGTGTTCTTAATTTGTGTATCCATGATCTGATCAGTTGTGGCATGTTCCATGGAGTCTAGGTTTGGCTATGTTGGTGTAAGTTGTTCTTCAATGTCAGATGTGCCCAATAATGGTGGAAAGTATGGCTGAAGGCGGTCTACGGTGAACACTAGGTGCAGATCAAGGAATTGTGGAATGCTGATATTGAAGGAATTATCCCCCACATCCTTGGTGATGGTGTATGGCCCATATTAGAGCGGGCGATGCTTGCAGTGGGGTCCAATGAGGCGCTCCCTTTGCAAATGTAGCCAAACTTTGTCGCCCACCTAGAACTTGTGCGAAACTCGATGTTGATCATGGCGCTACCTATACTTAGCATTGGATCTGTCCAATATATCATGGAATTGATGGAAGATGTGTTGAATGAGGTCAATGAAGTTGTTAGCCCTATCAACCTCGGAATAGACGTGAGCCGAATCTACTTGAGTAGCTACAAATGGTATGGCCACATCGATGGGACATAATGATTGAACTCCCATCCCTACTTGAAAGGGGATGTGGCCCGTTGAGTTGGGGAGTGCTTTTTTGTAGTTGTGTTGAACATAAGGCAGAATTTCATCCCATGTGCATGGATGCTTCGATTTGTACATGAAAAAAATGTGTACGATAATCCTGTTGATAACCTCTATTTGGCCATTAGTTTGGGGATGTAAATTCATGGACTTAGTAAGTTTGGTATCCATCATTGACCAGATAATTGACCAAAATTCACTCAAGAATCTGTTGTCTCGATCTGAGACAATGGACTGTGGGATCCTCAAATGTACCCACACTAGCTCAAAGAAGAGTTTAACATTGGCCTCTACTATGATACTCTTCTTGCAGGGTGCCATAATGGACATGTTAGAAAATCTATCGACGACCACGAAAATTTAGTTGTTGTCATGATTAGAAGAAAGAAGGCCCAGCGTGTAATCCATGGAGATGGATTCCCAAGGTCGACTAGCAGTAGGAAGAGGAGTATATAGGACTTACTTCTTGATGGTTGGTTTGGAAATGACACAGGCAGTGCAGGATTTAATGTACCTCCCAATATCATCATGAAGTTTTGGCCAATAAAAATACTTTTATAGTACTGCCATTGTTTTCTCTACTCCGAAATGTCCAGTGACCCGACTGTAGTGTGCTTCCAAAATCACCTTGGTATGCTTACTTGAAGGAACACAAATGTGCCCAGGTGGCATAGAAGTGCATTCTGGAGGTGAAATTTGGAACTTTCTTACCTTCCAAAAGTTTCTGGTATGTGTTGTTGAATTCTGGATTGTTCTTGTAAAGATGTAGCAACCTTGAAGTCTCTTGCCCACAAAAGTCGAGCACAGTAATCATCGCCATGACTATTGGTCGGCTGAGGTAGTATGCAACATTATTGGTGCTACTCTTCTTGTACTTAATGTTAAAATTGAATGGTTGTATGTATGTATACCATTTTTGATGGCGATCGTTTTGCAACTTTGCTTGTGTCTATATGAACTACAGGGGTCGGTGGTCTGTTTGGATAACCATTTCCTTCCCCATAATGTAATGCTTCCATTAACGGTAGTCCTGCATAATAGATTACATTTCTTTATTATAAGTGGGATACTTTTGGACTATTTCTGAAAGTGTCTCACCAAGGTAAGCCATCGAATGCCCCTACTAAGTAAGAACTATACCAATAGCATAGTGGGAGGCATTTGTCTGAATCTCAGATGGTTGTTGTAGGTCTCGTAATGTGAGCACTGTTGCATAGCAGAGGTGATGTTTCAACTCAGAAAATTCCTTCTATTAGGTTTTGTACCAAAAAAACTTTTCTTTTACTTCACTCTTGTTGACTTGGCTTAAAGGAAAAGTGATATGAGAGAACCCCAACACGAACTTGCAGTAGAAATTGACAAGACCAAGAAAGCTACGGAGCTTTGTTAGAGTGGTTGGGGCTTGCCAATCCTAAATGAATTGTATCTTGGATGAGTTCACATGCACACCATTCTCATCAATGATGTACCTTAGATATTGAACCTGGGTCATGCCAAAAGTCCATTTCTCCAAATTAGCATAAAACTTGTGTTGTTGCAGGGTTTGAAGAACCTGTCAAATATATTGGAGGTTCTCTTCCCAACTTTGGTTGAAGATAAAGATGTCCTCTAAATACACCACCAAAAATACATTGGTGAAGTGTCACAATATGTCATACATCAATCTCATGAAGGTTGTGGGGGCATTCATCAACCCGAAAGGCATGACCAACCATTCAAAAATTCCCTCCTTGAATTTAAAGGAAGTCTTCCACACATTGAAGGGTTTGATAGGGACTTAGTGATAACCAGAATTGAAGTCAATATTTCTGAAAAATTTGGCCCCCTTGAGCTGTTCCAGAAGGTTGTCAATCTGTGGAATTGGTACCGATTCTGAACTGTCATCTTGTTAAGTGCCCCATAGTCAATACACAATCTCAAGGTCTTATCTTTCATTTGTACCAATACAATCAGGTTCCCACAAGGTGATGAACTTGGCTTGATGTGACCTTTCTGCAATAGCTCCTAAATCTGCCTCTTGATCTCATTTTTCTCAAGAACATAGAGTCAATAGATCAATATATTTGGTAGTGATGCAACTCGGGTTAGATCAATGGAGTGCTTGACCTAAAAATGCAGAGGTACCCCTGTAGATGAGGTGAAAATGTCCATGTACTCATCCATGACCTTGTCCATCTGATGTTGCTATGCAGAGGAGCCATGTATGGAAGTCATGGCCACAACCTTCTTTTTTCCCTGAGAGAAAATCATAAGGAAAACAAATTTCTTTGTCTCATAAATGATATTATTTCATTGCTTTGCAGTGATCAAAGAGATGGAAGTAGGTGAGGCTACCTCTGGTATCCTGTACAAGTTATTGCCAAAATTAATAATCACAGAGCGAGGTCTAGAAACATATACAACATGCTACTTCCACAAGTATGGCTTTTCTAATAATACATCACAAACTTCAAGAGGAGAAACATCACACAGTACCTCATCCATTAAGGGATTGATGTTGTAGGGAAGGTGGCACTATTTTCTAACGCGAAGATTTCATCCTTGATGAAGCCACCTGATGGTGTACGACTACAGATGTGTTATCATCGATAGGTCCAGTTGCTTGATGATCTTTGTTGAAGTGAGGTTCTTTTGGCTCCCGTTGTTGACAATGAACTACAACAAAGAACCCTTCACCCACATCTGTGAGTGGAAGATGAATTTCCCCTCCTCTAGATATTTAGCCACATTCTTCTAGATCTTGGTGGTGGCCACGATGGCACTGGGCTCCATGTCAATGATCTACTTCCCTTTGTCATTTCCCTTGTCGATTCTAACTCAGAGTCAGAACATAGGTCTGATTGAGAAGCCTTTAGATTGGCCACCAATGACTCCTTGGCCCGACACTCACTTGTGTTGTGATTGGAGCTCTTATGGAACTCACACCATTTTCCCATGTCTTTATCTATTTTCATGGTGTCAGTATTTTCTTATGGCTTCAATGGGTTGTCCTGGGTTGCCCCATCTTAGATTTGGCCTTTTCTCTATGGTTTGGGGGTTCCTTTTCCTTGCTTTGGATTCATAGATCCAAAGTCTTTCTTCTTCTGTATAAAATTTTGCTCAATATTGACATCATATCAGTATGTCATGTTGAGCGAGGATATGTCCAAGAAATCCATCTTGTCTTGGATATACTAGTGCAGGAAGCCATGGTACTTTAGTAGCAAATGCAACTCAAAATCCTTCATACCGAATTTTGTGCAGAGGGTATGGAAAACATTTCTGCACTCCAGAGCATCTTGGTCCCTTACCTATCATAGTGTGGTCCACTTTATCCCTTGATGGCGTCTTAGAAATAATCCCTTGATGGTGTCTTGGAAATAATCCCAAGTGGGTGCGGCTAAAAATAGTGAGGATTCCCTCTCGTCCTTTTGTTCACAGTAGGTTTCCCACCAGTCCCTGACATATGGGGTGGCTTTGAGAAGTGGAAAAGTAATATTTTCCCGATTGAAAAAGTCATGAACTGAAAAATATCCTTACATTAGATTCAACCATTTATCTATGGCATCTAAATCTATCTCACCCTCAAATATGGAGATGCATCGCCTGTGGGTACCCATCGAAGGATATGGGAAAATTTATCCATCATCTGTTTCTCGAGGGCTTCCTTGAGAAATATTTTGATACAATCTCCTACCCCTTCATCTTTCTTTTTTCTACGATAGGAGGTCATCAAGGTTTGCAAGGCTAGTCTTGCAAAGGTTAAATCATATCGAGCCATAACTCCTTATACTCTGACCTCGTTAGGGACATGCAAAGAAAAACAGAGAAAGTGCAGACCACTTTGATACCACTCATCCGAACTTAAATAATAATGCAACAAATTACAAATATAACCATTAATATAGAAATAAAACAAAAATAACACTTCATTTCATTAGTATCAGAGTACTGAAATATGCTTATAAACATAATGGAAATAAACTAGGTCATGCAATGGTATCTTATCTTTGAGAAGAGATGTGGTAGCTACATGCCTCTAAATTGTGTTACAATGAAGCTCAAGGGCCTCTATCTTATTGAACAACAAGGGAAAACCCTAAAAAACCAAAACCCTAACTCGAGGAGATGGAACACCAAGCATTTGTGGGCCTTGTTGGGGTTAGTTGGGAAGCCATCTTCCCATGGTCAAAACATAGTCATATTATATCCATTTGGCACATACAATACCTTGTTGCAAAGGTCTCTCTGAGTACTATAGGATTTGTAGTAGGCCCTTTCCTATGGCTATGTGCTTGCTACAGACCTCAAAAGACATTGTTTACGGAGTCAAAACTTCTCTGGAAGTTCAGGACCCATAAAATTGTTAAAAATAGTAAATTCTGAAATAAACAAGGAAATAGATGAAGCTAACTAGAGGTATAGGTGGAATAGGTGGGTGGCCACCAATATAAAATTGGATCACTAGGTTTAGTAGTTTTTGTTTTCTTATTCTTATGATGACCAGGTGTTTCCTTTGGAGTTAAAGGAGGCAATATTTGCATTCTACGCGAACATAGGGGTTGTTGAGGGTGTTCGTACATGATGGGTTAATTAATTTTAGAAATTAATAACACAATTAAAATAAAATAAGGGTAACTAGGAAAAAGTTCTTACCAAGTAACCTTCAACTACAATATAATGTTTCCAATACAAGAATGTAATCTCCCTGAATGTTGTGTTTGGTGTATCACAATACACAATGTGGCCGACTCGGTTACCTATGGGAGAATAACAACCTACAGGGGACTTCCAAAATATACCCAGAGGTACGTGGAAGCACAATCTGTGGTAGTGTTTTCTAATGCATCTTGTATGATAGGAAGTATTTTGATGTATTTTTCGTATGGAGAATGCCATTCGATATACTTCAAGATACATGAAGAATGATACAATATACTTTGTACCTGTAAAACCAACTACCCCATAATGTAACACAAAAAAATAGTTACAGATACTGCATTTTACAACACAAGAACACATCTCTAGCCTAGACCTTTACGTGTGTCGTTAATGTTCAAAATTCTCCTTATATTGATAGAATAAATTCTAAATCGTATCTTCAATTAAGTTTCAATTTCAAGGCTCGTGGTACGAACTCACCCAAACTTGATGCAACTAGAATAATGAAAATGACTCTAACATTTCAATGAAGATTTATCTATGGGAAGGACAAGACAAATGATGATGCAACAAAAAAGAGATTCCTAAGAATATATTTCAATGTACTATTCCAATGAAAACCAAAAAGCCTATATGTAATTCGAGAAATGGAAAATTTTCTTTTCTTTTCCTTTTCAATTTCAAATGCAATGAAAATGAAAATGAAAATGAAGCTAGATCATTGACTTAAATAATCACATAGACTGCAACTATAATATGAAAATTATTTAATCAAATTAAAAATCGAGCTCAAGTGTTTACAAACCTTATTTGACAAGAAGATAGAAAACAACCAAACAAATTTAATCAAAAGGAAATCAAATCCCGATGTAAACACACTGATGGCTTTATAGGGACAATGATAGGTACAAACACTTAGGAAAATTCAGTGGATCATATCAAAACTCAATGCAATGCATAGAAATAATAAAAGTTAATCCTACAAGGACTTGTAGCATCTACAACCACCCTCCAAAATTTTTCCTTAGCCCATTTTGGAGCCTCCCTACCAACCTTTCATAGCACCTTGTCTTACTTCATCAAGTACACAAGCTTCAATGTTTTTCATGTACAAAGGCAGCCTGTCGATCATAGCTTGATGCATTACCCTCGTAGGTTTTTCACTTGGATTTAGTCCAACTACAAGCTGAGCAGGTTCCCCAATAAAATTACACATTTATGGAGGGAAACCAACCTTCCCTCCGAAAATTACGCAATTCTGTCTGGCAGCCAAATAGGCTCCAAAATTATGCAATTCTTCCAGCCAACACTCCTAGCAGAAATTGAAAAAAATTCCCTAGCAGGGCTTCTCAGCCCATAATTTGTGCAAATCTAGGTAGCAATCAGCTCCTTGGTGTAGAAATTGTGCAAACCACTTGGGCAGTCAACCCAACTCCTAGCTAGAAATGTGCATTTTTCTCAAGCAGTTGAGCAGCTACATGAATGAACAGTCAGTTGAATAGTTCCACCTGGGACCAAGGAAACTTGACATGCATGCATGCATGACTTTCTCTTCCCAGAATAGCAAAAGGCAACATGCAAAAGGCATCCCATCATTCAAGGAGTTATTTTTAGCAACCGGGGGTTACATGAAAAGTTGTTTTAGAAACTTCCCTCCAAGTGTCACTTTTTCCTAAATTTGTGGCAGGCATGTCATGAGCCAAAACTTATTTAGTCGATGCATTAAAGCTCATTCTTTCACATCGATCTTGGATCTCTGACATCCCACAGCACATCCAGGACTGTTCAACACATCCAGCTCAACTATTCATGGGTAAGAGGCCTCAACTTGTCTTTTTTAGCATTTTTGTCACTTTTTGTGTATTCGCTTGTGTGAGTGTTGTTTTCTTGATTTATTTGAACGCTTTCTATCATTACATGTATGCTAGCTTGTCCTAGCTCTACTTAAGCTCTCATTGCTATCTCACTGTTGTCGCATGCATGAAACTGTTTCGCACGAATGTTCACCAAACCCACGAACCGCTTCACCCACATGCATGTCTATCTGTTTGTTGAATCTTTCATTCATTTTTTTCATGCACTATCAATCATTTCTTCTATCACTTAGTGTCACCATGGATTCACTATCTTATTTTCTTTCAATTGCCCGTCAGAGAGTCGGGCCGACCTTCGCCCAGAATCTACCTTCTCTAATATTTCATTGCGCAATATGGGGAAGGAAGGATCTCCCTTCCTCTATAGAAATTCACATTTCATCCTAGTATTGCCCTCCAAGAATATTTTTCACATTTTTGAGGGGCAGTGACTATTGGCCTAGAAAATTGCACAATGCAGTCCCTGAGCATGCAGTCACTCCAAGCTGGAATTGCGCATTGCACAATCACAACAGCAAGCAGCCAATATGGATTATGCATTGCATAGATCCAATAGTTAGTCTTACCTCCAAGATAGCACAAACTACCTTTTCCGCAGTTCTGGTAGCCATTCACCCACCCTCCCAGCATAAATTGTACAATCTTGGCCATCAGTTTCCCAGGTATGTGTAGTGTCATTCCATGACATTGCTTTGTTTTTGCTGAAACATTTCTTGCCATGCATGTTGCTTGCCTCCATATAGTTTAGGTGTTCATCTATCTCAATGGATTCCAAGAGAACAACACCTTAGGACACTGATGGAAATTCCGTTAGAGAAGCAGTTGAGCAATTGTCCTCTAGGCTGCCGATCTATGAAGATACAAAGTTGTATCTGGACAGGGACATCAAACTGAAGTGGAAAAGAGGTCAATGAAACATTTGTAGGCACTTTTAGGGAACACCTTGAAGACCGTCAAGTGTACATGAACATTCACAAGTTTTGCTTATACCAGATTGCATGCAGATATCCCATGTTCCCATGCACGAACATGATACACTAGATATTCTCTCACACTGATCCCTAGATGATGACCTTGAGCAATGTCAGTAGGACAAAGCTTGCGACCTTTTGGGAATGAGATTATGATGAGATGTATCAGATGTCAGAGCCTGTGATTGTCATGGAGACTCCATTCAGCTTACCGAATAACAGTTCTAACTCGAGAGACATTTTGAAGAATTGGGTAAAGGATCCAACTCGATTTAGGTTGACACCCAACCTTGTCTACAAGACAAATATATTGAGGAAGGTGTACCAATACCTGGTCATATTTTATTGTCAACTATATGGCTAGGCAAGCATAGAAACCTTCCCACAAATTTGGGTGGTTGCACTGGACCAATTGGCTGGAGAAGGAAAACCATGTAGCTAGTTTGGCATACTGGCTCATTAGCTGAAGGAACAAGTAACGAAGGATCGACAGTCAGCTGGAGTTATGCATGCAGATATTTACATGTCCGCCTACATCCTAGATGTAGTTTGTGCTCGACAGGAGTTCCCAGGCTTGGGGTGGGCATGGTTATCGGTGGAGACTGATGTGAACACATACTTCAAGTTGTTGTCTAAATGCAGCTTCAAAGGAGTAATCACGTGGTTGTCCAATAATTTTTTCACCCCTGTGTACAAGATGATATTCGAATAGGATCCACCCTGCATGTCAAAGGAAGCAGTGGAGGCATTGATAGGCATTGAAGATTGGTATGCCTCACCATATGGCACTTTCATCTGAATGTTCAATGCGGAGAAGCCTCTGCATGTTATGCCAAAGTTTGTGTTGGACGTACTTGTCATGCAGGAAGTAGCCTATCACATCTCGACAGGATTGACACCTAGACTGTAGCGGAAGAATAGGGTACCTTGGCCCACTCTTTCATTGTGGATTGGGTTATAAGAGATCCGAAGTATCAAGAAAGCGGATGTCGAAGTAGAACTGATGAAGAAGTATCCATTCGACCTCCGAAGCTACAATTCATATGACCCACATTGCATTGTGAAGGATCACTGCACGAGAGTTTAGTTCAACTAGATCTACGGGGAATTTCATTGGGCCAAGGAGGACCCATGGAGGTATTGCTATAGTTTCTCTAGACCCAATGAACCAGTTGAATTCACTGTGGAATGGTTAGCGAAGCAACCTGAAGCATCATCACGGAGAGCACCAGCAGTAGCAGTAGTGGCAGTAGAGCCAAGCATACCAGTGCACGACAAAGGGAATACGAAGATTGTCGATCGCATGGAGGAGGAGAAAAGCTACCAGTTTTGAGAAGATCCACTTGTAGAGAAATAAGCTATGGCTATAGAGGCAAAGAGGCATTAGCATGAAAAGTGAATTGCGTGAAGGCAAAAGTAAAAGAAGAGAACCCCAACACGAACTTGCCGTAGAAATTGGCAAAACCCAGAAAGCTGTGGAGCTCTGTTAGAGTGGTTGGGGCTGGCCAATCTTGAATGACTTGTATCTTGGATGGGTTCACATGCACACCCTTCTCATCAATGATGTACCCTAGATATTGAACCTGGGTCATGCCAAAAGTCCATTTCTCCAAATTGGCAAAAAACTTGTATTGTCGGAGGGTTTGAAGTACTTGTCAAATATGGTGGAGGTTCTCTTCCCAAATTTGGCTGAAGATCAAGATGTCCTCTAAATACACCACCAAAAATACATTAATGAAGTGTTGAAATATGTCGTACATCAATCTCATGAAGGTTGTGGGGGCATTCGTCAACCTGAAAGTCGTGAACAACCATTCGAAAATGCCCTCCTTGGATTTGAAGGAAGATTTCCACACATTGAAGGGTTCGATATGCGCTTGGTGATAATCGGACTTCAAGTCAACATTTCTGAAATATTTGGCCCCCTTGAGCTATTCTAGAAGGTCGTCAATTCATGGAATTGGGTACCTATTTTGAACAATCATCTTGTTCAGCACCCGATTGGGGTTATGGATACTTCGGCATGTGTATATATATGTATTGTAACATTGAAAGGAATATAATGAAAAATAAATCTGGCTGTCCTGGTTTTGGGATCCAGGGGAAAATCTTTGTGTATATTTGTTTTATGTGTTATGCTCTCGCTATTGTTTATTTTCTGTGTTTTAGAATTCATATGCAGGTAATTTTTGTACAGGGTTAAAACCTACACCCACAAGGTGATGAGCTTGGCTTGATG
The DNA here is from genome assembly GCA_031772625.1 of Pinus tabuliformis. Lineage (NCBI taxonomy): Eukaryota > Viridiplantae > Streptophyta > Pinopsida > Pinales > Pinaceae > Pinus > Pinus tabuliformis. The sequence continues at coordinate 441,955,237 of CM062814.1, read as the reverse complement.
TGACCTTTATGCAACAGCTCCTGAATCTGCCTCTTTATCTCATTGTTCTCAAGAACAGAGAGTCAATAGATCAGTACATTGGGTAGTGACACGTTCGGGGTCAGATCGATGGAGTGCTTGACCTGACAATGCAGAGGTACCCCTGTATATGAGGCGAAAATGTCCCTGTACTCCTCCATGACCTTGTCCATCTTTTGATACTATGCAGAGGAGCCATGTATGGAAGTCATGGCCACAACCTTCTTCTTTCCCTGAAAGCGAATCATAAGGAAAACACATTACCTGGTCTCGGAAATGCACTTATTGCATTTCTTTGTAGTTATCAAAGAGATGGTAGTAGGCTAGCCTACCTCTAGTATCTTGTACAACTTATTGACAAAATTAATAATCACAGAATGAGGTCTAGACATATATACAACATGTTGCTTCCACAAGTATGGTTTTCCTAATAATACATCACAAACTTCAAGAGAAGCAACATCACACAGTACCTCATCCATTAAGGGCTTGATGTTGTAGGGAAGGCGACACTATTTGCTGACGCGCAGATTTCATCCTTGATGAAGCCACAAAATGGTGTATGATTGCAGATGTTTTATCATCGGTAGACCCAATTTCTTAACGATCTCTGCTAAAGTGAGGTTCTTTTGGCTCCTGCTGTCAACAATGAACTACAGCAGAGAACCCTTCACCCACATCTGTGAGTGGAAGAGGCATTTCCCCTCCTCTATATATTTAGCCTCATTCTTCTAGATCTTGGTGGTGGCCACAGTGGCACTGGGATCCACGTTAATTATCTGCTTCCCTTTTTCATTCACCTTGTCAACTTCTAACTCAGAGTCAGAACATGGGTTTGATTCGGAAGCCTTCATCTCAGCCACTAATGATTGCTTCACTGGACACTCACTTGTGTTGTAAGTGGAGCTCTTATGGAACTCACACCATTTTTCCATGTCCTTATTTGTCTTCACGGTGTTGTTCTTTGCTTGTGGCTTTGACAGGTTGTCCTGGGTTTCCCTGCCTTGGCTTTGGCCTTTTCTCTGTGGTTTGAAGGTGCCTTTTCCTTGCTTCGGATGCATAGATCCAAAGTCTTTCTTCTTCTAGCAAGGATATGTCTAGGAAATCCATCTCATCTTGGGTATACTAGTGCAGGAAGCCATGGTACTTTAGTACGAAATGCAACTCAAAATCCTTGATACCCAATTTTGTGCAGAGGGTATGGAAAACATTTGTGAACTCTGAAACATATTGGTCCCCTCCCTATCATAGTGTGCTCCACTTTATGTATTTATCTTCATAGCTCCTAATAGGTTAATATTGTCCCTTGATGGCGTCTTGGAAATAATACCAAGTGGGTGTGGCTAAAAACAGTGAGGATTCCCTCTTGTACTTTAGTTCACAGTAGGTTTCCGACTAGTCTTTGACGTGTGGGGCAGATTTGAGAAGTGAAAAAGTAATATTTTCCCGATTTGAAAAGTCATGAACTAAAAAATATCCTTACAATAGATTCAACCATTTAGCTATGGCATCTAAACCTATCTCGCCCTTAAATATGGAGATGCATCGCTTGTGGGTACCCATCGAAGGATATTGGAAAAGTTATCCATCATCGCATTCCTTTGTTTCTCAAGGGCTTCCTCGAGCAATATTTTGATAGGATCTCTTGCCCCTACGTCTTTATTTTTTTTTCCATAGGAGATCGTCAAGGTTAGCAAGGCTAGTCTTGCAAAGGTTCAATCAGATTGAGCCATAACTCCTTATACCCTGAACTCATTAGGGACATGCAAAGAAAAAAAAGAAAGAGTAGACTTCTCTGATACCACTGATCCAAAGTTAAATAAGAATGCAACTAATTAGAGATATAACCATTAATATAGAGATACAATAGAAATAACACTTCATTTCATTAAAATCAAAATACTGAAATATGCTTACAAACATAATGGAAATAAACTAGGTCAGGCAATGGTAGCTTATGTTTGAGAAGAGATGTGGAAGCTACATGCCTCTCAACTGTGTTACAATGAGGTTCAAGGGAATATTTATTATTGAACAACAAGGGAAAACCCTAAACAACCAAAAACCTAACCCGAGGAGATGGAATGCCAAGCGTTTGTGGGTCCTGTTGGGGTTAGTTGGGCAGCCAACTTCCCGGGGTCATAACTTGGTCACATTATATCCATTTGGCACATACAATATTGTTGGAAAGGTCTCTTTGAGCACTATAGGATTTGCAGTAGGCCCTTTCCTATGGCTATGTGCCTGTTGCAAACCTCAAAAAAAATCATTTATGGAGTCAAAAGTTCCATGGAAGTTCAGGACCTGTAAAAATGCTAAAAATAGTAAATGCTGAAATAAACAAGGAAATATTTGAAGCTAACTAGAGGTCTAGGTGGAATAGGTGGGTAGCCACCAATACCCTCCTGGATCACTAGGTTTCGTAGTTTTTGTTTTCTTATTCTTATGATGACCAGGTGTTGCCTATGGAGTTAAAGGAGGCAATATTTGCATTCTACGCGAACATAGGGGTTGTTTTTGGTGTTCTTACATGATGGGTTAATTAATTTTAGAAATTAATAACACAATTAAAACAAGACAATTGTAACTAGGAAAAAGTGTTTACCAAGTAACTTTCAACTACAATATATGGTTTCCAATACATTCAAGTAATCTCCCTGAATGTTGTGTTTGGTGTATCACAATACACAATGTGGTAAACTCAGTTACCTATGGGAGGATAACAACCTACAGGGGACTTCCAAAATATACCCAGAGGTATGTGGAAGCACAATCTGCGGTAGTTTTTTCTAACGCATCTTGTATGATAGGAAGTATTGTGATGTATTTTTCGTATGGAGAATGCCATTTGATATATTTCAAGATATGTGAAGAACAATCCAATATACTTTCGTACGTGGAAAACTATCTACCCCCATAATGTAACACAAACAAATAATGATAGATATTACATTGTATGGCATAAGGACATGTCTCTAGCCTAGACCTTTATGTGTGTCGTTAATGTTCCAAATTCTCCTTATATTGATTGAATAAATTTTAAATTGTATCTTCAATTAAGTTTCAATTTCAAGGCTCATGGTACGAACTCACCCAAACTTCCCATGATGCAACTAACAAAATGATAATGACTCTAGAATTTTAATGAAGATTTATCTATGGGAAGGAAGAAACAAATGATGATGCAACAATCAAGGATGCAACAAATAGGAGATTCCTAAGAATATCTTCCAATGTACTATTCCATTGAAAACCAAAAACCCTATATGTAATGAAAGAGATGGAAAATTTTCTTTTCTTTTCCTTTTCAATTTCAAATGCAATGAAAATGAAAATGAAGTTAGATCATTGACTAAAATAATCACATAGAGTGCAACTATAATATGAAAATTCTTTAATCAAATTAACAATCGAGCTCAAGTGTTTACAAACCTTATTTGACAAGAAGATAGAAAAAACCAAACAAATTATAATCAAAAGGAAATCAAATCTAGATTTAGACACACTTACGGCTTTATAGAGACAATGATAGGTACAGACACTCAGGAAAATTTAGTGGATCAGATCAAAACTCAATGCAATGCATAGAAATAAGAAAATTTCATCCTACAGGAACCTATTGTAGCGGCTACAACCACCATCCAAAATTTTTCCTTAGCCCATTTTGGAGCCTCCCTACCAACCTTTCACAATACTTTGTCTTGCTTCGTGAAGTATAGAAGCTTTAGTGTTTTTCATGTACAAAGATAGCCTATCAATCACAGCTTGACGCATTCCGCTCATAGGTTGTTCACCCAGAGTTGGTCCAGTTGTAGGCTAAGTAGCTTCCCCAAGAAAATTGTGCATTTGTGGAGGGAAACCAACCTTCCCTCCAGAAATTGTGCAATTCTATCTGGCAGCCTACTGGGCTCTGGAATTGCGCAATTCTACCAGCCAACACTCCTAACAGAAATTGCACAAATTTCCCCAACAGGGCTATTCAACGTAGAATTCGTGCAAATCTAGGCTGTAGTCAGTTGCTCTGGCTAGAAATTGCGCAAACCTCCTAGGCAGTCAAGCCAGCTCCCAGCCAAAAATGCACATTTTTCTCTAACAATTTAGCAACTGCATGCATGAGCAGTCTTGTTGACCAATTCCACCCGAGACCAAGGAAACTTGACTTGCATGCATGCATGTCTTGCTCTTCATGAAATAGAAAAAGGAAACATGCAAAAGGCATCCCATGATTCAGGGAGCTAGTTTTAACAGTCGGGGGTTACATGCAAAGTTGTTTTATAAACTTCCCTCGAAGTGTCACTTTTTCCTATATTTTTGGTAGGCACGTCATGAGCCCAAAATTATTTATTCGATGCATCAAAGCTCATTCTTTCACATTGATCTTGGAGCTCTGACATCCCACAACACATCCGGCTGAGATATTCATGGGCAAGTGGCCTCAACTTGTCTTTTTCATCATTTCTGTCACTTTTTGTGTATTCACTTGTGTGAGTGTTGTTTTCTTGATTTATTTGAATGCTTGTTGTTGTTTACATGTATACTATATTTTCCCAGCTCTGTTTCAGTTTTCATTGCTATCTCGCTGCTGTTACATGCACGAAATTGTTTTGCACGAATGTTTGCCAAACCGGCGAACCGGTTCACCCACATGCATGTCGATCTATTTGTTGAATCTTTCATTCATGTCTTGCATGCACTATCAATCACTTCTGATATCACTTAGTGTCGCCATGCATTCACTGTCTTACTTACTTTTAGTTGCACGTTGGAGAGTAGGGCCAACCTTGGCCTGGACTCTACCTTCACTGAGACTGCATTGCGCAATATGGGGAAGGAAAGCTCTGCCTTCCTCTCCAGAAATGCACATTTCTACTTAGTACTACCCTCTAGGACTATTTTGAGCATTTCCGAGGGGTAGTGACTAGTGGCCCAGAAAATTGTGCAATGCAGTCCCTGAGCCTGCAGTCACTCCTAGCTAAAATTACTTATTGCGCAATCCCAGCAGCCAGCAACCAGTCTGGATTGCGCATTCCGCAAATGTAGCAGCCAGTCCTGCCTCCCAGATAGCCCAAACTACGTTTTGTGTAGTTCTGGTAGCCTATCATCTAGCCTCCTAGAAGAAATTATGCAATCTTGCCCATCAGCTTCCCAAGTATCTGTTGTGTCATTCCCTGAAATTGATTTGTATTCACTGAAAGATTTCTTGCCATGCATGTTGCTTGTCTCCATAACTTTCAGGTGTTCATCTATCTCAATGGCTTCCAAGAGAACAGGACCTTAGGACACTGATGGAAATGGAGCTGGAGCACCAGTTGAGCAAGTGTCCTCTAGTCTGTCGATCTATGAAGATACAAAGTTTTATGTAGACAAGGACATCAAACTGAAGTGGCAAGAGGTGTTTGAAACATTTGCAGGAACTTTTGGGGAACGCCTCCAAGACTGTCAGGTGTATGTGAACATTCACAAGTCTAGCTTATACTAGATTGCATGCAGATATCTCGTGTTCCCATGTGCGGACATGATACACTCGATCATCTCTCACACTGATCCCGAGATGATGACCTTGAGCTGTGTTAGTGGTACGAAGCTTGTGACCTTGTGGGAACGAGATTATGATTAGATGTATCAGATGTTAGAGCCTGTGACTATCATGGAGACTCCATTTAGCTTACCCAACAATAGTGCTAACTCCAGAGACGTTCTGAAGAATTGGGTAAAGGATCCTGCTCAATTTAGGTTAACACCTAACCAGGTCTACAAGACAAAGATACTAATGAAGGCGTACCAATACTTGGTCATATTTTCTTGTCGACTGTATGGCCAAGGAAGCACGGAAAAAATCCCACCGAGTTTTGTGGTTGCATTGGACCAATTGGGTAGAGAAGGAAAACCATGTAACTGGTTTGACATATTGACTCATTAGCTGAAGGAACATGTAATGAAGGCTCGATACTCACCTGGAGGTATCCATGCAGAGATTTACATGTTTGGCTACATCCTAGATGTATTCTGCGCCTGATAGGAGTTCTCAGACTTAGATTGGGCATGGTCACTGGTGGAGACTGTTGTGAACACATACTTCAAGTTGTTGTCCGAATGCAGCTTCAAAGGAGTAATCACACGGATGTCCGATCATTTTTCCCCGCATGTGTACATGATGATATTCGAACAGGATCCACACTGCATGTCAAAGAAGGCTATGGAGGCATTGATAGTCATTACACATTGGTATGTCTCATAGCCTGACACTTTCATCTGAATGTTCAGTGCGGAGAAGCCTCCACATGTTCTGCGAAAGTTTTCCTTGGATGTACTTGTCATGCAGGAAGTAGCCTATCACATCTCGCCAGGATTGACAATTAGATTGTAGTGGAAGAAGAAGACACCTTGGCTCACTCTTCCATTATGGATTGGGTTATATGAGATCAAGAGTATCAAGCAGGCGGATGTTGAAGAAGAACTGATGAAGAAGTACCCATTTGACCTACGAAGCTACAATCCGTATGACCCACATTGCATTGTGAAGGGCCATTGCATGAGAGTTCAGTTCAACTAGATCTACGGGGCAGTTCATTAGGCCAAGGATGACCCATGGAGGTATTGGTATAGTTTCTCAAGAGCTAATGAACCGGTCGAATTCGCTGTGGAGTGGTTAGCGAAGCAGTGTGAAGCAACACCACATAGATCACCAATAGTAGTAGTAGTGGCATTAAAGTGAAGCATACCAGTGCACGACAAAGAGAATAGGAATATTGTTGATCGCATGGAGGAGGAGCAAAGCTACAAGTTTTGAGTAGATCCACTTGTAGACAAAGTAGCTATGGCTATAGAGGCAAAGAGGCAACAGTTCAAAAAGAGAATCGCACGAAGGCAGAAGGACAAGAAGAGAATGGAATAAGCAGAGAAGGATTTGCATGAGCTGAGGGAGCAACTCCGAAAGGAAAAAGAACTGTGCAAATAGGAGAGGGAGGCGCAGTAGCAGCAGGTAAAGCAGGGGCGCAACATGTGAAAACAAATGATGTAGCACCCATACAAGTAGTTGATTCATGTGAACAGCTGGCATCATGCAAATAGGGTGAACCATCGTAGGGGAAAGAATTTTCTTATGAGATAAGATAGGCACTTCAACAATTAGATGCAGACATGGAGTAGTATGAGTTGTAACAAGACACCAACCTCATGCCTTACCATAAAGAGGTCGAGTCACTTGCTTCAATGCATCTAGATGATGATCAAGTCTCAGAACCAAGGAGCCACTGAGATCCTTGGTGATCAGCCGAAAGAAGAGATGCACAACAACTTGTTTAGTGAATCCCAACATAGAGTTGTGCAGTGTTGTAGAGTGTCAACTCCATAGGATCAAACATCTCCTGTGTAAGTTGAATAATGAGTGATCATGACTCATGTGCACAAACATCCAGCTGCCTTGGTTGATGCAACCAGAGTGTATGCTGAAGCCACTAGCTCAAGTGTTCACTTCCTAATAGCTGAGAATGAGTGAATGGTAAAGGAACTACAAACGACCAAGCAAGGAGGAGACTTGGTCACAATGTCTACCCAAGTTAAATTGAAGAAGGCAATATTAGATGAAGTATTGTCCCTTGACACAGTTATGTGAACGTTGTACTCCAAGTTTGGTACTGTGCACAAGGTAGTCGTCCATCTCAATGGATGGCAGCAACGATGTGCTAGAAAAGCACGTGTCTTGACGAACATGCATGTTGTTGTTGATGACATGCAAACATGGATGATGAAGTACAAGGGAGCCCCACTTCACTTGCCTAAGATGATGAGGGTCAATGCGGTTGAGCTGAAGGTACGTATCCAGAGTCAAATCTAGAATTATGAAGAGCTCTCATAGTTCATCACTAGCATACAAGTCTCTCATGCATGATTATTCAAGAGTATGGATGTTATGGTGTGCACACATGTGATCCCATCAATCAGGACTCTCACCCAGGCGACGACCAAGAAGTAGGTCTGACTAGAGCTTGACTCGTACTTTGACTAGTTGATGCGAATCGCCACCAGCCCAGACTTGCTTATTAGTGTAGACATCATGCACAAGTATGTTGTTGGTCAGTCCACATTGCAAAAAATGATGCGCATGCTTTCAGACGAGTTGGACAGAGGAGCCCGAGCAGTGTACTCGGATGCTATGGAGGCGAATTTTAGGTTTCAGATGGATGTCACTGCAAAACACGCAGACACTATCAGAGACTACAGAGCTTGGCATCAATATGTTACTATTGATCAGCATGAGGTTGTTGAGCAGTTGGACTTCTATAGTTGTCTAAGTTAGAGTGATGTCTAGTTTTAGCTTGCTCAAGCCATTGTGTTCACGTGGATACATGTGCATTGTAATGTTGAGTCACGCCAATTGTAAGTCAAGTGTCAATAGTGGATGTAACAGTTATAGAGTAGGTGAACAGTCATGAGGGTAGTTTAAGAGTCACAAAGGGGAATGTCAAGGGCCACCCCACCCTTTGCTATAAATAGCCCCTCATAACTCATTGTATGGGTTTTTGGTCAACCAAGCTTCTGATAAGACTATCTCAGAGAAAGCTTGGACAATATTATAACGCTCCTTGGCTTCTCCACTACACAAAGCTAGTTAATATCTTTGGAGGAGCAGGTAGATGTGGCTGTAACATTCCATTGTTGGTGTTAGAACTCAGAATGAAGCTCAAGGCTGAGAAGAGGCAACTCTGAGGTAACCATAGACCAAGCTTTCGACCTGGCATCTAGTCCTACTAGACCAGAGAGGGTTCTCTCTTTGCCAACAAAATGTGGTTGTGATAACTGATTCTTAGGCTAACTATGGAGTGCAGGGATTTATTTGAAAGGTTTTTGGGTTGAAAACAACAAGAGAAAGGACCATTGGGCTATGGAGTCGAAGCTAGTTTCTGCCAGCAAACTTGGGGCAAAGTAAGTGCAATGTTCAGCCAGATAAAATATTGCAAATGTGAGAAGAATAAGGGAGAAAGCCCGCTGCCCTACAAGCATCAAATAGGGGATGGATCTATAGTAGCAGCGTTAGACGAAAGAGAAACATAGGGTTTCTCAACAGAGCATCTAACAAAGGATGGATTCTGTAAAGACAAACACTACATTTAACAACAAAATCATCATGAAAGGAGCATCATGTGTAGATGAATTCCTAACACATCTCTTAGATAATGTTGTAACAAGGTAGAAAAAACAAAATATGGAATCGAATTACAGGAAAAACATACAAGACATTAAAGACCCTGATTGTTCCCAGGTCTAAAGGGAAGAAACTACTTTATTAAAATAATATTCATGAAAAACTTTACACAGTCCCAAGCAGCCCCTCTCTACTGCAAAAATAGAACCTCCACATCTTCAAAAATCACCCTATATATACTCTATCACATATTAATTATGATTTCCTAAATATAGGAATCAAAATAATCAAAACTAAAAAGAAAACCAAATATGTGCTGCGGTCGAATTACATAAATTAAAATCATAACTAAATAATTTAATTAGATCTCATCAAAATAGATTTGTTGCAATCTTTTGAATTCGAACTGCTGAAGGTGTCATCGCTGGAAATCTGGAATGTTTTAACAACTGTTGATTTCAAACCCACAAACTCTGCCACCTGTCCATTGGAAAATTCGAATGCTACCATCTATCCCCTTCAAAAGTAAAGCACTGTTCTTTTCATGGCTAAAAAATTTGCCATCGGTTCCTAGAAAATTTTGAATAATGCCACAAGTCTTTGAATTCTCATCGTAGAAATGCCAAAATTAGGATCAGAGCCAGTGTACATGGAACAAGATAAAATTAGCAAGTCCACTTTTCGGCCAGTGGATAGGGGATCATGAAGAGTCTCCCTTGCTGATTGTAAGGACTCTATGTCATAGGCAAGCTTATCGTTGCTTCCTTTCGATAAATCCAAGACCAACAAACCTACATCTTCCAGCGAGATGGTGTATTTTGTGTTCTCTGTACTAGGATTTGTCTTTGATGAAACCATCACTGCTGCAGCAACTAAAATGCAAGCAACAGGTGCACATGCTTCTTCAACATTATTAGCAACACTACTGATTCTTGAGCCTTTAAGAAAAGGCTCATAACTAACAACAATGTCTAGTAATTCTAGCAAAATGGAAGTAAAATAGGACTTGCCTTGTCGTTCTTGTGGATCAGTATCGGTGATTTGGTTCAACCTGAGAAGACTGATTAAAAAATGAAATAATTGATGCCAAGTAATCAAGATGACCACCAGGTGCAATAAGTGTACAACATCTGACTGTAACAGCTGTAAGACTCTGTAAATCTCGTTGATTATAAAGATGTGTAATTGTTGTTCCTACATTTCCATTAGCCAATTCAGAATTACCTTGCCCATTACAGTGCCTGAAAACATTTTTTTCGCAGCACAGTAAACACAATTCTCTAGCTGCAACAACAGATTGGGAATTCTCCAATTTGTCAATTAGCGATCCATACAATAATGCCTCTTCATGATTTAGCGAGAAATAGCTTGCACCAGACACACCCCCAAGATTTGACACGGATAGAACATCAACATTCCTAACTGTTAGTCGAAAACTGGACCAAAATCCTGGAAGTTCCCTTTCCAAGGAAACGTCCGTGAAAACCCTTATATTCATGGACTCTGCCAAATCTATTGCAATATCAACAATGTTGCACTGAATCAGAATCGAGGACTATGCTACCTCTGAATGAAAGCCTTTTTTCACAGGTTTTCCTTCTAGATTCAAACAAGTTTCTTTGTTCCCTTCAAAACAAATGCAATTGGTTAGCAGATTCAAAAGATTAGCTATTAGAATGTGCCCAGAGCCATAAATATCAAGTTGTGCATGTGGTGAATAGAACTGAATGAATATAGAAGAGTTCTGAATAATCTTCTCTTGAATGTCAGAATCTTTAACTTCTAAAGCTCCCGCAATTGATGCACCATGAAATTCTGAATTGTTTCCACTCACTCCTCTACTTCCCCTTCCTCCTCTTGTGCATTGTTCATTTCCGTCTGGTGGGCCCCAGTATTGCAGCAATAATACTGCAACTCCTGGAACTCCCTTCTTTAATTTTATCAACCTGGTCGTTCGTAACAAACTTGGAAGCGACGGTGCTGTATGCACAAGTACTAGCTCTTGCCGCAGCTATCACTTGGTCAGCTGGCACAAGTCCGCTAGGAGCTTAAGCCAACTTGTATGACATATTAGAAGAAGCTTTTTAACTGATGAATGAAAGCTAACTCAAAGGGGCTAATTTACTTGCAGAAAGAAACTGGAAAGAGGAAAGGAAATGCAAACCCTAGAAAACCCTAATTTTACCAGCTAGCCCTACTGATGCGAAAAAGAGGATGCATGCTACTGAAAGAGATGCCATCGACTTCTAGGAAGGTAAAATGCATGTGTCTAAGTTATCACTATCTGAAGAAAACTTCTTTTTTTATTTTTGAATAAGCTGTCACAACTATCATGCATATAATTTAGCTGTTTTTTATTGTGCAGAGGTGGATTGGCGAGAGGAAATGCTTGGAAGAGGTTGGGAAGGTTCAGAGAGGGCCTAAGGGGTACCTAACACCCTTCCAGAGAGTTTCAGAGAGTTTGGCTATCAAGAAACCTCATTCATGAGCTTCTATAGGAAGTCTGCAAGGGTTCTACAAGATGTTTCAGGAATTTGTACAGGATGTTCAGAAATTTCTATAGGATGTTTAGAAATTGGATTTTGGAGGATGGGTGAGTGAGGGAAGATGCATGAATGGATATGGAGGTAGGATAGGGGTCTGAAGTGGCCCAGGGACTAGTGGATGGAGTGGTGAGAAGGTGTAGATAGCTAAGTTGGCTCAAAGAAGGTTGAAACAATGATGTACAAAAACTAGGGTTATGTGAGCAAATGTGGCAAACGTGAGGTAAGGATTCTAAGTAGAGGGTGGAGTGGATGGTGTTGATGGAGAATAAGTAGATGAAGGAGTGGTACAAGTGCTCTGCAAGTCGTTTTTCCAATCTGAACCAACAAAGACTTGTAAATTCAAACACCTGGTTACGTTGACCTAATTTGCTAGCTGTCAGTAAAGAGGATGAACAGAAGTGTGACCTGCAATGAAACCATGTATTTTAACTCATGCAACTAAGAAAATGGAAGTCTGAACTTGTAACCAACTTCTACACATGAAGATCAAACACTAGTGATTGCATGGCAAAGCAAAATCAGTGTTTTTGTGGGCAGCAAAGTCATCCTAGTCACAGCTCCTGATCCCACTGAGGGAGAGGTGAAACCACAGATGTTTGTTGGCCCTTTTCTTGAAGCTTTTTCTGTTAGCAACCGATCAACTAAATTTGAGCATGAAAAGTTATTTTACTCATCAAAAACAACCTAAATAACAAAACAAGATTTAAATCTAAATAACATATTTTATTCTAAGAATGCAGCAAAGACACATGAAAGTAAACAAAGGACGTACTGGGCGCTTGAGATGGGCCCAACCCCAAGAGCTGCAGCCTCCTAAGAGAGATTTAGAGCTGGTGCAAAGCTGGATTCATCTTTATTGATCAAAAGAAATGTTACATTCCAAAAACTGTCGACAAGGAGAACTTGAAAATGTGCTGAAAGCAAAGCTAATCTACTGCCTAAAAATCGAACTACAAAATGACTACAAAATGAATATAAAGTGACTAAATACCGGCTAACCAAAATGAGACCCTAAGCCTTCTTATTTATACAAATTGAGGACCCCAACAGTCCTCCTAAACTTTAGGGACTCGGCTGCCCAAAACTTGTAGTTAACAGCAGTCCTACTTGACTTGCTTGGCTGCCCTTGTGATAATTGATTTGGTGGCCCTTGAACTCCGAGATGATGGTGGAGAATTCGAGGTAAGGGCCCATAAACGAAGGGAACACCTTCCTAAAAATCCTCTCCACGAATTTGTCTGCCAAGTGCTCATTTCAACCCTTGATTTTGTCTCCAATTTGACCAAAAAGACTACACAAAGCACACATTAGACTTGTTGGCATAATGACTAACCCAATTCACTCTATTAGCATAAATGTAATAAAAAACATGCAATAAACTAATGAGAATGGTGGATTAAGTCAAATTAGGAGGTTGAATGAGCCCATATAATTATCCATTTTTGGGGCTCATCATCACCCCCCTACTGAAAGTGTTGCTCATCCTTTGAGCAACCAATCTATCTCCTCATCTTTGATGGCCTTGGTGGCCTCCCTATCATGCCAAGCTTTTGAAGTGATGGCCTCTTCTTGGTCATGAAATCATGCTTTTCGCTCTACTCCTTCCCACTGTCTGCTCCTTTTCCTAGAGAATTTTCAGCTTTGGTATGATTGTGCAAGTATATTTAATTAGATGGTGGCAATGGTGGTGAAAGGAGATGAAACCAGTGGAGGATGGAAGAATAGAGTGGTTGCACGCCTCCTCAACAGACTTCAAGCTTCAAATCCCTCTCCATAATCGCTTCTGGCCTGCCCAAAGGCTGTACAGGATGTTTTTGGTAGAAATACAGAACTTCCTGTAGAAAGTCATGTAGCTTCCTGTAGAAGGTTGAACCATGACTAGATTGTGTCCGAACCCTGAAAAAATGAGTGTTCATGGAGGGTATGGATGTGAGGATGCCTGAGAACTTGGTAGGGACCCTTTTGCTTGTGTTGGGAGGCCCCCTTTCCGCATTGTGTTCCTGCAACCTGCAACAATTTGCAGGGATTTTTTTATTTTTTTTATTTTTTTATTTTATTTTTTTTTCCTTCTTTTTCTTTATTGTTGTTCCTAAAAAATGTTTGGCCAAAATAACCCTAAGGTGAAAGAATCACAACATTAAAGACCATAGGAATCCTTCCTAGAAACGTTTCTAAAGTTGATGGATCAGGGGCCTGCAGAGTCTCCAAGAGCAAATGAATCATATCCAAGACATGTTTTGCATTGTCTACCCATCCTTTTTCCAATCCCATTTCTTGTAATTTGTATTCAAACTCTGTATATGGTGTATCTTTGGGGAACTTTTTAAGATGTTCCTCTGCCTTTACCAAGACTGAGCATAGCTTGGAAAAACTTTATATTCTCTCATTCAGCATCAGCTTCTGGCCTCTGTAGCTGTGTGCTTGAAGGAAACCCAGCAAGGGCTGCATGCTTTCTCTATCATGGAATAATCTTGAGGACAAATTCCAATTGAGAAATTGAAATCCACTACCAATGGAAGATGGCTGTGTTGGGCGAGGAAAAGATTCATGGAAGGGCTCAAGGTCTAGCTCCAATGCATATTTATCCTTGACACTTTCATCCACAAGGTTCTCCTTGAATTCCAAATATTCAGCCACAGAAAGATGTTCAATCAGCAAGTTCATCAACATTGACACGGACATAATCCCACACACCAGGCCTTGGCCGTACTGCAAGAACAATCCATGGTGGAAGAATGATGGCCTCCTGTGTGGACCTTAACACATCTCCAAATAGCCCATCTTTGAGCGTTTGAAGTTCATTATTCTCTCCCAATACCTCTGTTAGTCTATCTAATAAATGATGAGGCTACAAAATCTTCTTCCCTTATGCTACATATCTCTCTTCAAGCTCCAAATTTGATGAAGAAAAACTCAATCTTTTCTACTCTGGAAGGCTTTGCTATACTTTCCTGTAGGATGTCTTCCTGTATAAACGCTTGTAGAGTGCCCATGCACCTCTGAGCGAGCCTGATACGCAGCAGAATCTAGAAGACAGGTAAAAAAACTCAGTGGAGGACGATAGGTTAACCGATTGTGCACACTTCAGTTGAGGATGTGGAAAGTGCAGATGAACCGCAATTCATGAGTTTCAGTCGAGCCTTCTTTAGTTGTTGCATGATTTGTGGTGAGGCGGAAAAAACATGTGTTGGCCATGCAGATGGAAGTGCTGCCACAAATAATCATATTTCCTACCTGTGATCACTCCATCAATCACATTGAAGGTCAAACAGTCACCATTACTTGTTTCCCAATTTCCTCCTGAGATGGTTGAGCGCACGTGTCTTACTCACCCACCGAGTGCTGTTGAACTGGATGAGGGTGGCCAGTTAGCTGGTCACCGATTTTTGTAATCCCGACCATCTCATTGCTCATGCTGTTTCCGAATTACATTCATGCAATCAGAGGAATGAGTTTTAGTCACGTACCTGAAGTCAAATGGATGTTGTGAGGTGCTTTTTGCTGTTGCATTCATCTGTTTCGGTGGTTGCATGATGGATCATTTGTGCTATAAGCTCTTTGTTGTCTGATGTGTGGTTATTTTGCTTGTGCAGGTATCCTCTAGCCAGATCTAAGCTGCAGGAGTTCGTTTCCACATTCGGATCTGCAACCTCAAGCTGCTGCTGCTGAATTTTCACAAAACCAAAACTTGTTTTTGCCATTGCTCCCGAACGATAGATTGGTTCGATCTAAAACTTACTGAGCATGTTCCTATCATCATGATGCACCTCCCATAGGAAAATTGAGATCAATGGATGCACAGATTTTGAGAAAAATGGAAAATGGCTGAAGATTTTAGAGATCAATTTCTCGGAAACCGTGCATCAGAATTAGATGAAACTGCTTGGGTAGGTTACTATCACCCATATACATCTCCCCATGAAACAAGTTTTGAAACAGATGCACGGATATGGAGAAAATTCAAAAATGGTTGAAGGTGATGGAGGCTGATTTCTTGGAAACCGTGCACCAGAATTGGCTGAAACCGCTCAGGCATGTTGCCATCACCCCTGTACAATTCCCCATAAAACGGTTTTTCAAATGGATGCGTGGTTTTCAAGTTAGGGCAAAAACAAATCCTGTTCTATGTATTTTTTCTTCAAAGCATTCTGCAAGTTTTTGCATGGTGAAAAAGAATGAGCTTGGGCTGTGATGCAGGGATGGAGATGATGGAGGAGGAGTTTGAAAATTGTAGGAGGACTTTTGAACCCTTGAGGAAGCTACCATGTTTGCCAAACTACTTTTTTCAATCCATTTTTAACTTCTTGTAATTTCTACAGGAACTTCCTGTAGAAAACATAGTTTTGAGGAAAGAAGCACAATGACATGGAAAAAATGATGGAAAAGGTGAGGGATGGAAAAATGGATGTGTGCAGGCCTCATGGACATATTCCCAGCCTTCGGGTCCTCTTCGGAGATCAATTTGGCTTTTTTGTAAGCTTCCTGTAGAAGACATAGTTTTCATAAAAGAAGCACAATGAGGTGGAGAAAAATGATGGGAAAGGGTGAGGAATGGAAACATGGATGCTTGCAGGCATAACCAATAGATTCCAAGCTTTAGATTCCCTTCCAAAATCGAATCTGGCTCGCTTGAAGGTTCTATAGGATGTTTCCTGTAGAAATACAGAACTTCCTGTAGAAGGCACAAAAATTCCTTTGTCTTTGTTTTGAGTGATCCTCCTGACCTGCAATGTCCTTCTTGCAACCTGCAATTATCCAATGGAAATTAGGTTTATTTTTCATTTTCTTTTTCTCCTATTTTTTTTGAAAAACAACTAGGGGCCTGATGGAGGTTTTCACCCTAATTGCCTGCCCTGGGTGCCTCCAAGGGAGGTTTTCACCTAGGGATCTTATTCTATTTTTATTTCCTCTTATTTCCAACCCATTGACCACCTCATGGAGGTTTTCAATCAATGAGCCAATCTAAGGCACCTCCGAGGAGGTTTTCACCTTAGATTTTTATTTTCTTCTCATCTTCATTTTTTTTTTCTACCATACCCTACTTGAAAAACAAAATCATTTTCAAGTGTAAGAATACTTCCAATGGAGCCATGTGCACATCGAGATTAGTGAAAAAATAATGTGAAGGCTCGAAATGCTTGCTTTGAAAGCTATCCAGATTTTAGAGACAAAATGATCTGACTTTGAAGGGATCAAACATAGCTGAGGAAGAGAGTACCGCTGCAACTTAGTGATGATCTGAAACCATATCTCAATATAGCTTTGATATCCTTGGTCCTTTTCCTGATCTGGATCATGTTTCATGTCACCTTCTATCATGACTTTCTTATCTCCCTCTATTGGATGATCTTTCTCTTGAATACATGGAATATTTGATGGTAACCATGAGGGAGCTTTCTTGATCTCTGCTTCTAATCTCTTCTCTTCATCAAGTGCAGCCCATGGTTCTTTGATCTCCTCTTTGGAATTTTCTTTTGCCTTTGGTCCTTCAATGTTGTTAATATAATCTCTGTTTTGCAACACTCTTCTTGAGCTTTGGTGAAGATCATTGAGCTCAGGAGGAGTCATTTGGACATGTTGTGCCTCAGCTTTGCAATTGTGTTGAGCTGCTCCAATGGGCAGGTTTGGAAATGGTGGTACGGGTAGTTGAGTGGGGGTGTATATTTGAGATGGATGTGGATGGGGTTGTGGTTGGGCAGGTGGTGGAGGAAAATGAGCGGGAGGAGAGTTGTACTGGGGCCTCCACCCCTGATGAGGTGCATTCCACTGAGGCTATGGCTGAGCATAAGAGTGAAACGAATGAGCAACTGGTTGGGCATAATATGGATATGTGAAGGAACAAGGAGGAGGTGTGAACCAGAAAGGATGAGCAGGGGGACCCCAAGAAGGCATGAAAGTGGCTTGATAGGGGTCATAATAGGTCTCGGGTGTCCCTTGCAGTTCCTGCTGGTAAGATCTACGTCCATGCAGCCTCCTTTGGTTCATATAATAGAGTGATTGATTGGCTCCTTTGGCTCTCTGATATGCAGCTTTGATTCTAGGTAAGGAAGGGCACTGATCTGTAGGATGGTATTCTTCACAAACAAAACACACTTCTATGGAGTACAATGGACATTCGTTCCTAAGATGCTTTCTAGTGCACCTAGGACAAAAAATGGCCAAATCCCTCTTGGCTTCTTCTTGCTTCTTTTGGATCCGCAAGGTATCCAATTGCCATAGAAAATTTTAGGGGCGAGTGTTCGCCCTTTGGCGAAATTAAGGGGTTTTAAATTTTTAGTGGGCGAATATTTTGTATCATAGTACATTTTTACAAATCACCTCAAATAGCCTACCTTATTTTAAGGGAGAGGGTAAAAAAGGTAAATTTAACCCTTGAAATTAGGAGTTACAACCTTCCATTCGCCCATTTTCAAGAATAGGTTTTATTTAAGTGAATCCATTCACCCATCTTCAAGAATAGGTTTTATTTAAGTGAATCCTATGGGCCAAAGGCCCAAATACCATATTTATTAGAGATGTATGGTAAATTAATAAAAATATAAATAAATGAGAAGTATGGTAAATAAATAAAATGTCCTTTTATACTTACTCAAAAGGTATGGTAAATAAATAAAAATATAAATAAACTAGATGCATGGTAAGTAAATAAAACCTCTTTTTATATTTAGTCCATAACCCTCGTTCTATTTATGAAGGCTCAAGAAAGAGGTTTTATTTAAGTGAATCCTATGGGCCAAATACCATATTTGTAAAAGAGGTATGTAAATTAATAAAAATATAAATAAATGAGAGGTATGGTAAACAAATAAAACATTTTTTTATATTTACTTCATAAATCACCTTATATTTACGAACACTCAAAAAATGCATTATATTTAGGTGAAACCTATGGGCAAAATAGTATGGGACAAATGCCATGGACTAGATTGTTATTAATACCATGAAAAAAAACATTATTAACCCTAATATTAGTATTAATAAAAATAAAAATGACACATGGTATTGACCCATGGTATTCACCAAAATGGCACATGGTATTGACCCATGGTATTCACCTGGAATGTACCTATTTAAATGGGGGGATTAAACCAACATAGATCCACCTTTACTCTGGATCTACTAACCCCCGAGAGGTATCAAATATTGTGATATGCAAACTAGCATAGATTGAAAAAATATTAGATCCGATCAAGAGTAAAAATGGATGTTGTAATTTAATGTATGTTAAACATTTTAGCTAGGTTAAAATAAAAAATAAAATAAAAATCAACTATTAATTTTATTAATTTTTATAAATTACTAATAGTAATTTTTGAGCTCTAGGTTTATGATAACCCATGGTATTGACCCATGGTAATACCATGGTATTCAGGTGAGCATAAACTATTTAAAGGGGAAATTCTATCATCTTAGATCCATCTTAATTCTGGGTCTACCAAGTGCTCAGATGGATAAATAGATTTCATCCCCCTAAGAGTGGTAGATGTGGAGTGAAGATGGATATAGGTTGGTTTTTATGATAATGAAGATATTAAATAGACTTAGGAAATTATATTGTAAAAACATCTTAAGGTGAATGGTTAAAGCATAGACATTGGACAAGTATATTTGTATACTTCTGTTTTAAACTGAAACAAATCCAGGGCTAAAAGGAAGTCATCCTTCTACAAATTTCCAACATATGTTGGAGTAAACAGATTGTAATTTGGATAATTTTTCTAATTGCAAACAGGAACATACTTGTGTATTGGCAGGGTGGTTACGAGGTCCCTAGAAATGATGAATTTGAATGTTTCTTGGTTTTATATATAGTATTAGGTTTTTTCTCATGCTTTCTGTGAATGGCACGAGTGAATTTTATCCTACACCCACTAGGTTATCAATATGTAATTTCAGTAATTTTGATTTCAAAAGATATTTTAAAGAAATGCAATGATTTCATTTGTGTATTCAATAAACACAAGATTTTATAATTGAGTAAAATATTCGCCATTCCTGGTGAGAGATTCGCCATAAAATTATATATACATATCATATTATTGATAAAATCGCCTTCCATTTTTCCTATATACCATGGAGATTCGCCCATTTATTATACATGTAAATTTAGGGGGGGTTCTTAAAATTTTCCCTGCCAGTTGCATGGCAAGAAACTGAATTACCTCGGTCTTGAAATCTTCCATCTGATTTGCAAATTCATTTTTGGATAAGGTATTGCTCCCAACATTTCTGCTTGTAGCCATTTGCTCCAGAGGAATGTTTTCTTCTTCTTCTTCCCTTGAGGTTCTTCAAATATGTCTTGCTGTCCACCTAAGGGTTCTTTACTCACAGCCATCGAAGAAGAGAGAAGGTTGGCCGTGTAAAGCAGTGGGGGCGTTGTGCAATCATTTTTCTGAATTATCTCTACTCCTACAAGATATGAAAGGAAATCTTTTTGATTGATTTTTGCTTTTTTCTACTTATACCTGCAAAAACTAAAATAGATTGAACTACAACTAACTATCTTACTGAAATGAAAATGCGGAATTGAAATGAAAACAGGAAAGGACTAATCTATTTTGCTCAAATGAAATTGCAGGAATGAAATGCTAGGCTACGCTTGCAGAATTGAAATGCTAATCTACGCTTGCAGAAATGAAATTGCGGAATTGAAATGCTAATCTATGAAAGCGGGAAATGCTAATCTACAAATGAAATTGTATAATGGAAATGAAATAAAATACTTAGTAGAAGGTTGTAGTGGAAAATAGAAGAAAAGCAGAAATCACCAATACTCTGACGCTTCCTCGGCAACGACGCCAAAAAGATGGTGGCCCCCAGTATTACAACAATAATGCTGCAACTCTTGGAACTCCCTTCTTTAATTTTATCAACCCGGTAGTTCGTAACAAGCTTGGAAGCGGCGGTGCTGTATGCACAAGTACTATCTCTTGCCGTAGCTGTCACTTGGTCAGCTGGCACAAGTCCGCTAGGAGCTTAAGCAAACTTCTATGAGCTCTTAGAAGAAGCTTTTTCACTGATGAATGAAAGCTAACTCAAAGGGGCCAATTTACTTGCAGAAAGAAACTGGAAAACGGAAAGGAAATGCAAACCCTAGCAAACCCTAATTTTACCAACTAGCCCTACTGATGCGAAAAAGAGGATGCAAGCTACTGAAAGAGATTCCATTGACTTCTAGGAAGGTAAAATGCATGTGTCTAAGTTACCACTATCTGAAGAAAACATCTTTTTGTATTTTTGAATAAGCTGCCACAATTATCATGCATATAATTTAACTGTTTTTTACTGTGCAGAGGTAGATTGGTGAGAGGAAATGCTTGGAAGAGGTTGGGAAGGTTTAGAGAGGGGCTAAGGGGTCCCTAATACCCTTCCAGAGAGTTTCACAGAGTTTGGCTATCAAGAAACCTCATTCATGAGCTTCTACAGGAAGTCTGCCGGGGTTCTACAGGATGTTTCAGGAATTTCTACAGGTTGTTTAGAAATTTCTACAAGATGTTTAAAAATTGGATTTTGGAGGATGGGTGAGTGAGGGAAGATGCATGAATGGATATGGAGGTAGGATAGGGGTCTGAAGTGGCCCAGGGACTAGTGGATGGAGTGGTGAGAAGGTGTAGATAGCTAAGTTGGCTCAAAGAAGGCTGAAACAATGATGTACAAAAACTAGGGTTATGTGAGAAAATGTGGCAAACGTGAGGTAAGGATTCTAAGTAGAGGGTGGAGTGGATGGTGCTGATGGAGAATAAGCAGATGAAGGAGTGGTACAGGTGCTCTGCAAGTCATTTTTCCAATCTGATCCAACAAAGACTTGTAAATTCAAAGATCTAGTTACGTTGACCTAATTTGCTAGCTGTCAGTAAAGAGAATGAACAGAAGTGTGACCTGCAATGAAACCATGTATTTTAACTCATGCAACTAAGCAAACGAAAGTCTGAACTTGTAACCAACTTCTATACATGAAGATCAAACACTAGTAATTGCATGGCAAAGCAAAATCAGTGTTTTTGTGGGCAGCAAAGTCATCCTAGTCACAGCTCCTGATCCCACTGAGGGAGAGGTGAAACCACAGATGTTTGTTCGCCCTTTTCTTGAAGCTTTTTCTGTTAGCAACTGATCAACTAAATCTGAGAATGAAAAGTTATTTTACTCATAAAAAACAACCTAAATAACAAAACAAGATTTAAATCTAAATAGCAGATTTTATTCTAAGAATGCAGCAAAGACACATGAAAGTAAACAAAGGAGGTACTGTGCGCTTGAGATGGGCCGAACCCCAAGAGCTGCAGCCTCCTAAGAGAGATTTAGATCTGGTGCAAAGCTGGATTCATCTTTATTGATCAAAAGAAATGTTACATTCCAAAAACTGTCCACAAGGAGAACTTGAAAATGTGCTGAAAGCAAAGCTAATCTACTGCCTGAAAATCGAACTACAAAATGACTACAAAATGAATACAAAATGACTATAAAGTGACTAACTACTGGCTGACAAAAATGAGGCCCTAAGCCTTCTTATTTATACAAATTGAGGACCCCAATAGTCCTCCTAAACTTTAGGGACTCGGCTGCCCAAAACTTGTAGTTAACAGCAGTCCTACTTGACTTGCTTGGCTGCCCTTGTGATAATTGATTTGGTGGCCCTTGAACTTCGAGCTGATGGTGGATAATTTGAGTTAAGGGCCCATAAATGAAGGGAACACCTTCCTAAAAATCCTCTCCACGAATTTGGCTGCCAAGTGCTCATTTCAACCCTTGATTTTGTCTCCAATTTGACCAAAAAGACTACACAAAGCACACATTAGACTTGTTGGCATAATGACTAACCCAATTCACTCTATTAACATAAATATAATAAAAAGCATGCAATAAACTAATGAGAATGGTGGATTAAGTCAAGTTAGGAGGTTGAATGAGCCCATATAATTATCCATTTTTGGGGCTCATCATTGTCTTCCCATTCTTTCTCCTCATTCCTCAGCCCTGTACGAGGAATCTCCTACCATCGGAAGCCTATGACTGAATAATCACTTTATTTCCCATTTAAGAGGCTTAAAACCTTCTGAGCAGAAAACTGCATTTCATCCAGATCCCCACTGATCATCTTTGCTTTATTTTCCTCTGAAGGGTAAATTAGAAATAAGATACTCTCTCCCAATTTCAGATTGACAAAATTGGATGAAGGAAAATGAATGCCATTTAAAGATATTTCATTTTCTTTAAGAAACTCTTCTTGCTCACATTTTGATACACTTGCAGGCTCGGAAAGATCAATGCAAATGAAATTGTCCCTTAATAAATATGGATTCGTATACTGGTTAATTTTTTCCATAGGGAAGCTCAGAATAATCCTAGCGAGAGATGTAGAAACATTAATCTGTATACTTCTTTGTGGAATATCGGTTCTGCCAATGAAAGAACCACCACCTTTTGCTTCATCTGAAAATTTAGAGTGATATCCGATGCCTTCAATCAACTGGCAGAGTTTATTTGCTGCGCAAAAATCCACCCACAAAACAAATGTCTGAAGTTGTACTTCAAACTTTGCGCAGCTAATGAGATAATCGCCGCACTTCATATTACGAAAGTGAAAATTCATAGAGAGATTATGAGCACAATCATGTTGGAAAGCTAATAATTTGATCTTCACAAATTTCTCGAAAGTGCTACCTGTGCTAATTTGATTATTTTCCTGTGTTTTACTAGCCATAGAAATGACGAAATCATGGGGCAATATTTCATTATTGATATTGACTACTGGCTTAGCAATATAAAGTGACACAAGGAAAGGGGGCAATGCTTCTTCAACTTATTTTTGCAATTGGGAAGTTGAAAACATATTGCCTTCACTGTACTCTTCAAATTTTGAAAGGCCCCACTTTGTGGCATTTCCACTGTCATTGTGAATGTGCTCGAAGATTTCAATGTGTTTCACCATTATTTTGATCCTCACTTCTTGAGTAGACACTTGAGAAAAAAAACTCCAATCTTCAAAATTAACTTCTAAATAATTACTATCGGTATCCAAATCGTCAATATTCTGTTTCAACCATTCAAGCCTTGGTTTGTCCAGTGGTGACACAATATTGGCATGGTCGTGATCCTGAAATGCAAGTATTACAGATATACCATCCAATCTAGTGTTCAGATTGCAATCCAGCCTATAAATCTTCAAGTATTTATTTCTAGAACCATGAGACTAGTAGCTGTAAAATTTTCACCAGCAATATCACTGTCACCAGTGTATAGTGCCCCCTGCACAGATTCATGAGTGTCTCTTTCAATCAAACCAGAGAAATGAGCTCGCCATATGTTTGAGATCAAGATTAGTAGCACAACAATAGACCTCAAATGATATGTTCTCTCCTTCTCTATCACAATGGGGAGATCTGATTCAATCATTCATTTGATCATATCTTCTGATTCAAGAGCCGGTTTTAGGAGTGTGATACACCGTTGGAAAGCTCTTTCTGAGCTCCTTCTGATGGACATGCTTACGAAATGTTTTGCATTAAATATCATGTGCAAAACATCTCTGAAAACCAAACATAGTAAGATCCCACTTTGATCCATAGTGGCAAGCTATGAAGACTGGAACTAACAATTGGGGCTAGCATGTTTACATGGATGTATTTTATGATTGGGACTTACACTTCTTTATATAACAAGAGCCAACACATTTTCATGCATATGTTGTTATTTTAGTTGGATTGTTCTGGTTGATTAGCAATGTATGTTGTTTAACTTATGTAGTTGTGTATGAACTGATGTGTATGCACTTATATGAATCTTGTTGCAGATGTGTTGTTGGTTTAACCATCACTTCGGATTGTCGGCTGACCTACTATCTAGCTCCTGATGCATCTTTGCTCATGTGTTCCCTTCCTATCTGAGTACTGTTACAGGTTGCCAAGGGGTGCACTTATCTCATCCCCCATGTGTTAGAACCTCTCATGCGCCTTCCTTGACTCATTGAAGTGGTCACACCCTTGCTACTGACAAAGTTATCTTACTTGCCTCTATGCGACATCACGGTCAAGGCATTACCTTACGACCCACTACTGGGACTCCTACACCAAACGGTCTGAGGTCTAATTGGGACTTCTTACCGGGGAGATCCCTTTGACATGTTGATGGGTCCAACACTATCAACATAACCATCATAGGCTAAACACAAGATCCAGTGTGATACATCATACTTACGGAGAGAGAAAGGTGCACTGGGTGGCTTTGTTTCAGATGAGAAAGTGCGTTGGGGCTACTTTTTGTTCAAAAATAAAAAAAAACCCCTACCAAGATTAGATTAATTCTTTCCTAAGACTGATTACTATACAAACAAGTCAATTCAAGTTGGTTTGAAAGGTCTAAAATGACTAAGCTAAGGAGACCACTAAAGGAACATCTTGTTCCCTAGTGGAGTCACCAAGTTGTTATGTGGTAGATTATCTTCCGTGGATAGAATTGAATCCCCTAAATCTAGTGGTATAATCTAGAAACAACAAGAACAAAAAAGGATAATGTTTTCAGTATAGAAATTAGAAAATGAAGGAAATGCCTACCTAAAGTCCAACGCAAGTCCTCCTCTTCTCTTGGCTTGTAAACTTTAGCTCGAACTCCAATTACTATAAATGGGACGTGAAAAACAATTACAACAAGAAAGAGAACTACACAATATACATAGCATATACTAATATCTCTAATGAATTAGTCAAGGGGGAATTTAAATTCATAAGCTTCAAATAGACACAAATATAGGAAAACAAAGAGTTTTGTATTCTTCAAATGTAGGAGAAGATTACAACCCTTTTTCGCTCCTTAACTATGTAGATGTTTCCCACCAAACTTGTCCTTCCTTATCCATAAAGAAATCATTCAATCACAACCCAATGATGGTAACGGATCCTTAGGTAAAAAGTAGCATCTTCAAATCATAGTTGAGTCTCCAAAATCCAACCCAAACTCTATGGGAGGCAGTGAATTTCTAGGGTAAATAGGGTAGTTTTGGTTTTACCAATCTAGGACTCATATCCACATATGAGGGAGGCTAAGCTCTATGGATAAGAGACAATACCTCTACGATATGAATTAGATATCTCAATCAATAGTAAATGGTTAAAACCACCTTAAAATATTTTGAAAAGAGAAGTTAATTATTTTTTATTTTTCCCAAAATTCTAGAACCATCGCAGCTACAACAGAGGCAACCTATGTTGGTTAGTGTAGGTGCCCAGTTATGCAACATGAAACCAATTTATATGGCATATAAGATAGGGTGTGATGGGTCCAAAAATGAGTTTTTGAGTTTATAAACCCATAATTATTAGACGTTTGGGAGAAGTAATGCTTGAGGCTTTACAAAGGGATAATGCAAGGTGTCAAGGATGTTGATTGATCAAGTTTCTAGGCCATTTGAGTGAATAAGACAAAATGACCTACAACATCCATTTTCCCTAATCCACTCTCAAGTAGTTAGGCTTCTATTGGAGCGACCTACTCTAATACCAATAATTAGGAAATATAATGAGAGGGGGGAAGGGGAGTCACCATTGTTTTCATCTTTGTCCTCTTTACTTATTATAATTAAAAACCATTACATCATGCTCCTATAATGGCGCGACCTCTTTCTAGCATGCAGGAACCCACCTATAGGAGGTACAACCTCCACCCATTCTCTAGTACCCACTAGAAGGGAACTATAGCCCCCTAATATTGTTTATCATCTCCTACAGGAAGGGAGCTCCTAGCCCCTCACTGAAGGCTACAACCCTCAACACCTTGTGGATCATGTTTCACAATATTTCACACTGGATCCACCTGACTCAAAACATTAAAAACATGCAAGTCACCTTTCATCAAATTTTTACACTAAATCCACACCAAGAATAAGGCCAAATCAAAACATCAGTTGAATCATTGAATCCCTGGAGCACTGTAAACCAAATGAATAACTAAAATATCAAGTTACTGG
Source organism: Pinus tabuliformis (assembly GCA_031772625.1). Classification (NCBI taxonomy): domain Eukaryota; kingdom Viridiplantae; phylum Streptophyta; class Pinopsida; order Pinales; family Pinaceae; genus Pinus; species Pinus tabuliformis. Next base: position 441,928,569 of record CM062814.1, on the reverse strand, counting down.
ATACTAAAGTAAACCAATCACTAAAATGAATCTGGACCAACCACTGCAACCCGATCAAACCAATGAATAACCAAAGATGTACCAATCCACAACATATCCAAACCATTCTGATCCACATGATTGATAGACAACAACAAATAATACATAATTGATTAATTGTCATCACCAAGTAGCATTACAAACCTTAATTAACTTCAACCCCAAATATATACTTGATTGTTATTAAGTAGACCTACATATATACACACTTATCATGTGTTAAACCCACATATAGGTTTCAACATACTACATATATTATCACAACATTTATACACGGCAATACTGAATTAGATTTGTGTATGTATGCAACAATACTAAAGAAAACCTGCATATAGATCTTAAACTTTTGAATCAAATAATTGTTGAAAAAAAATCCATGTCAAATACAGATCCTTGCACACATATTATTAGAAAATTACAGATATTAGCAAACATATATAGATCATAGTAGTATGATAATTATAGATCCTACATTGTTAGGAACTTTAAACATTTTGATGCAAGAAAATAAATCAAGCATATATTTAAGCATTTCTTCATATGTTTTAGGTCTGGGTATTCTCCTCGCTCCCTGGTGCACACCTATTTTAGATCAAATCACACATGAATAATCTTTCATAATGCATACTCAATTCGTTGATCTCCATTTCTTTATATAGTTTTTTTCCTTTTCCAATACCTCAGGAAAATCCTTTGGTAATTTTGTTTGTATTCATTTACAAGATCAAATAGACATTGCTAACACAATATTATGAGTAATTACAATGGTAATTGATCCTAGTCTTTACTTCCCATGGGTAGGATTTCCGTATGCAAATTTTATTCACATAACTTGTGTATGTACATAACTATTATTCACAAGGGTCACATATACTTTTTAAAGTTCACATTTTCATCTTCTCTCAAGTGAAACCTATAACAAGGTTTCCAATGCAATACCTGTACCAATATTCCAATCATCTGCATTAGCCATATTGACATCAAGGACATATGTGACATGTAGGTTTCCATCAAGGATAACATGTTAGCCAGGAAACAACACAAGAATACCCAAACAAGACAATGTTTTTGCCTCTATAGAAAGTAGGTCAAGATACACTAGCAATATTCAAAACCACATACATTTCAAAAGAACATGAAATACACAAGAGAGAACTCATACATTATTTCATTAATAAAAATAATAGAAATACATTATACCTTCGCATATAGATTAAAACCTCCTCAATCCTTGGTATGCCCCTTCCCTTGACTTATTATAAGGTTAGGCTCACCTCGCATGCAAAGGAAGTTCTGGTTGAAATCCACTAGCATAACTAAGATATATTCCCTATTGGTTCTTTCCTCTTGACAAGGTCTATATATATACACTTATTTTTCCAAAATTAAGAGGATCTATTTGGACACCTAGGGCCATTATAAGCTAAGAAACTTCCACAATAATTGACCCTCAACCAACTTAGGAACAAGTGGGTTAAGTTGTTCTCCTCAGGATTAACCTATTCTAGAAAACTCACCACCATCACTCCATGCACAAGGAAAGTAGGGTACCTAGGTTTTAGGTTGTCCCACTACAAGGAAGAAATGGGCATTAGGATGACAAGATTGTGGGAGTTATGGGTTATTAAAAATGCATGTTCTAGAATGGATAAGGTTGCATTCAGGCCAACAAGTCAAAATACGGAACTAGGTTTTCTCTACCTTACATAAGGTGGGAAAATTGGGCTAAAACCCCTACCTCTTCATAGATACCTATTGACGCTACTGATACCACCAACATATAGGGGGTCTCCTCAATGTGAAGTCAAAATTATACCTCACACCATTTGAAGTAAGATCTGCATCTAGAGTATTCACATGGCCACCATAACAAAAATGTTCATCTTGCCTTCAAAGGACAACATAAGATATTATATACATAAACCTTGAATAAGCAAGTAAGATGACATTGTGTTTCACCAATTGTAGGATGTAAAAGGAAAAATTCATGAGGGGAGACAAGAGGTGAGTCTCTAAGAGGAAATTAATAGTACTATCCTAGAAGAGTTTCATGAGAGCATGAAAATATTACTTAGATAAATAGTTCACAGAATGATATTAAATAAAATACAACACATATTCAACAAGATAAGTATCGAAGTCACCAAAATAGTTCAATTTATCCATTACATATGAACACAACATATACCGTAGACGTCCCAAGAATAGTCCTAAAACATTTGTGATACATGAATAAATATGTGTTGGCTCATAGAGCTTCAATTATAAGGTAAAAGATCCAAGTACACCAATTACAATGGTGAACAGTTCTTGCTTCTCAAAAGAATAGTTTTCTCTCATATGAAAAGTAGAGGAGCCAAGAATATCTCTCCAAAGGCTAAGTCTCCCAAAATCCCTTTTCTTGAGTTATGAGGTTTCTTTTATAACAAGAAGAATGACCTTTCATATCCTCATGACTCTTGAACTTCTAGTGTGTCCTTTGGAATTTTAAACAAGTCTTGAACTTATATGTGGACTTCTATACAATCTTTTTCAATATATGAATATGTAACTTTTCATGTTCCACATATGACTCTTGGTCATCCACTCATTAAATTTTTTCCTTTCTTGAGAATACATCATTACATCCCACATGATGTGGCTATACACATGGACACATATTGACCATTATGATGATACTTGTACAGGTAACAACTTGACAATAATGGCATGGAATTCATGATTAGGTGGAAATGTCAAGATGTCCTCCTTGTTGCGTCATCTTCATCGAATATATGATTTGATGCTTATCTTAACCCTCCAAAGGGTATTTAATATTGGAGTCTCTAAGGTGCTTCTATCATTAGGTTTTCATCGTGTTCTTCGTTCTTTGAATTCTTCCTTTGTTTGTCCTCATTGATCGGTCTTCCTCATGTGTTCTTTCCATGTTTTTTATGGGATACCTATGTCTACAATCGCTCATGAAAACCAACCATTAGCTTGAAAATCTCCTATTCCAGCATGTTTAAGGCATATTTTATGTTCATGCCTTTCCTGTGCATTCAAAAGGGGAAAAAGGAGTTCCTAGGTGCATAGGCACACTTTTAAAGGCTGAAGGGCTAAAAAGGAAAGGCTTCATGGCTTTGGAATTTGCTAATGTGCTCAAGAGAGGGAGACAGACAAGGAAAGGCACATGGCACAAGTTAATTAAGAAGTGGAAGGCTAAGATGGTGCATTCCTTTGGGACGAAGGAGTGCTCTCAAGGAGGGCACATTCCTTCAGTTCAAAGGAGCGCTCTTAAGGAGGGAACATGGAACAAACATGAATGAAAAAGGATGAAGCTTCATGCCTTCAAATTGCATGCATGTTCTCAAGGAACCAAGAGGGCACATGTCACAAGTGTTAACACCCAGGTTGTTCCCTATGACTCCCAAGGGAATACGGCCGGGGTAACCACTAACCAATCTTTGGATCACTGTTTCTAGCCAAACTGTGATCAGAGAGGGCTCTCTTTTTATGATTTGTATCTGTTACGATAGTGTTTTAGGCTAGGTATTAGGCACAGGTTTTGTTTATGTTTTGGTTGAAGATTTCCTTTCAGGTCTTGTGATATAATGTTCAAGGAGTCAAATATCATTGGGCAATGGAGTCTATGGCTGTAGGTGTCTCGAAACCTTGAGGTGAATTGGTGAAACTTACAGGGCCATTTGGATGCTTCATACGACAAAATTTTTGATTTATAACACAAACAGGTGAAAAAACCAGTGAAAGCAATTAAGAATTTTCACTAAAGTATTCTAGTATTTCCACCAAACTAGGTATGAGAAACAGATAGATATATCAGGAGCAAACTTGAATCCCTGGTAATATCTATCACTGTAAAAGATATAGTTTTAAAGTGCAGCAATTAAGAATTACACTTCATTCACTGTATCTGAAGAAAACATGGATAATAGCTCAGATTGAGTTCAGGGTAATCAGTGATTAAATCCTGGAACTATTCTTCTACTTTGCTGTCAAGTGTAAAACATTTAAACAATGAAAGAGAACAAAAGACTCGAAAACATGTAACACAGAGATTTAAGAAAGACTTATTGTTTTATGAAACACTCTGGAATCCTGCAACATCCACCATTCATCACAATGCATCAAGGTACGCCAAGCTTCGGAAATTCCATTCACCCTTTGTATTATTTCTCTGAGAATTTTACAGCAAGTGAGATGCCCAAAATGAAAATAACAACCACCCCTTAAGCTTCAGTCAGGGGCGAATATATACATACGATTTCACAAAAATATCTGAGTTCTAAGTTATCTCAGACTTAATGTTCTCACCAACTTTTGAGATATTATTATAAGAAATTTATTACAGCATTGAATACAAGATAAAGGCGTCTTGATGTTCTGTCAGAAGATATTTTGGCCTTTGGGAGCTGCTAAGTCGGTCGGGATACTTTGATCAAATGCTGGAGAACCCGACTTTATGGCTCGCGCGCTGTATTTTGGGTCTGCCACCTGTGATTGTGATTGCTGCTGTGGTGAGTAAATAGCCCTGCTGAGTTGGCTCAGCATCTGTCCTTTCCTTGTGGAGTTATCCACCAAAATTCTGCCTGTGCATGACTGTTCATAAACTGGAGGAAATTAACGCTACAGGTTCTGGCCTGATAAAATTATCTGTGTCAAATTCCTCCATACTTCCTGTGTGGGCAATTGATGATTTATGATTGCCCCCATAGTCTCATCTGCTTCTGTATACTTAAAGAAATTTGGTGGTGTATCAAACAGGTGATCAATTTCATTCATGATAAAAAACAAGTTATCCACCCTATCATACAAATTCTGCCCTGATGCTGGCCCTGTTTCTGCTGAGGTATTGGGCTGTTTTGCAATTTGTGATGCAGCATGGGCATCAACCCTTTTGATGTAATTTTCCAGGGTAAGCAGTCTTCCTACACTGCTTAAAATGCTGGGGAGACCTCTGTTCTGTAATGCCAGGAATCTGTCCAGGAATTTGTTGATTTCAGTCTGCATGTCCTGTGTTCTCCTCTCCAGTGTTCCAACTAGGCTTCTCAGTGTCAGGACTCTTTTAACTACTGAGATTGTTTCAGTCCTGTTAGTAATTCCCATGGTAGCTAGTTGAGAGCTAGTTTTGTTATTTAAAACATTGATCATTCTGCTGGCAGCATCTGGCATGTGGCCAAGGCTTGCTCTTGCTCTGTGTATTTCCTTGTTTGCCTTTGTGATGAGTACTATTTGCTCATCCATAGTCTCAATATACTGCCACTGATTGGTGATGGATCGACCAATGTTGCCCCAGAGGACTGCTTTTAATTCTGCTGTTACTTTTTCTAGTGCAAGCTCTTTTTCTAGTTCAGCTATTCTCTTTTTTAGAGCTTTTATTTCTCTTTCCTTTGCTGCCTCATTCTGCTTGCTTTTATCAAATCTTTCATTCACCTTAGTCAAAGACTTTTTGACTTCATCAAGCTCTTTCATTTGGGATTCAAGAACTCGGATCTCAGCTTGCAGCTTCTGCATATCCAGACTAGGAGTCTGCTCTGTTGTTGGCGTAGTTGTTGCTGTAGATGGTGCTGTAGTTGGTGCTGTAGTTCCTGTCTGCTGAGGAGGAAGAGTAGTTATTGGAGGAGCTTCTTCAAGATTGATTACTTCCGGAGGGGGCTGGGAAGTTTGGCCCTCTTCTCTCTGTTTCAATGCTGTCTGTAATGCTGCCTTTGCAGCTTCTGATTGTCCTAGCTGGTCTTGAGTCCGAACCAGCTCCTTGTATAAGGATATCATCAAATCCGTAGTATCCTTTTCTAGCCTTTGCTGGGCAACTTCATCTGTTTGAGGATGGATGGTGGCTGGGAGCTTGATTTTCTTTCTTAAGGCAGCCATGTCTTGATCCCTTATCTTCAACAGTTCTTGGATGCCTTTAACATCTTTAGGATCATGTCCAATTTCTATAATTACCTCCTCCAAGGACTTGATTCTGTTGTCCTTGGCTTGTGATGATGCTCTCTCCAATTCCAGCTGAGAGGCTGTATTATCAAGGCTGCTCTTCAATTTGTAGTTTTCCAATGTTTCATCTGCCAAGGAGGCATACACCATTTCACCAGTTTGTTTATGCAGTTCGATTTTATCCATAGGGTGTATATCTTTGGCCAGAACCTCCATGTTGGTCCTTAGGTAATCCGAGGTAGATTGGGGATGCAGAGTTGTGGGCATGAAGTGACTCATGATCATTTTGCCTTCACTTACATCAAAGGCAGACATGAGTCTTTGCTGATTGGTGGGAGCCAGGTTCAGCAAATGATTGTACAGCTGTACTTTAATAGGATCACTCCTCCTTTTAATGTCGATAAACTGTTGTTTGATGCTTACCTGTCCTTCTTTGTGCTGGCTGGAGGAGCTGACCTCCCCTCCCATAGCTCTATCATGCTCATGCTGGAAAGAACTGGCTGATACTTCTCGGCTAGGTGGGCCCATGCCCGATGCTTGTCTTATTGCCTCATCATCTTCTGGGAAGTCATTCAACCTTTGCCTTTTCTCTCCCTGATCGATGGATGAAGTCAGGGGAGTCTCTCTATCTCTTTTCCTGGTTAAGTCCTCCTTTTGTGGGGTTTGGAGGACCGATGTATCAAAGGTAGTTTCTGCCCTAGGAGGCACTATATTCTGAGCCTGTTGCTCAGTGGAACTAGGAGTGTCAATCACCCTTTCTTGCTGCAAGGGTTGCTGTTCCTTAAGTGGCACTTCTTCTTGCTGCTGCCCTTGTTCCTGCTGTTCCATCTCTTCTTGCTGTTGTAGCAATGTCTCCACTTGTTCTTCTGTCAATGGAGGTGGCTGTTCGACCTGCTTCCCTTTATCTTTGCTCGCTGTCTGTGGTGCCTTCTCGGCAGTTTGCTGCTGTGTTGTTGATGATGTAGTAGCTGCTCCAAGCTGTCTTCTGTATGAATGAGGAACCTGTCCACAATTTTCCAAGTCAGCTTGCTTTTGTATATTTCTAGCTTCTCTTTCTAGAAGCTCTTCAGCAGTTATTTCTTCTTCTAAGGTACCCTCTTCCCAGCTTAATGCATTGGCATACTGTTCAATCTCAGGTTGTCTCTTGTGTGCATAACCACCCAATTTGTATTTTATCCTCCTGAGGGAGACAAAATGATTGGGGTCATAGGGTATCCATTCAAAACTAGTTTGCAGTCTGAGGCCTTCCAGGATAGTGTTTGCCTCTTTCCATCCCTCCTCTTTTCTGTTATATAGGAAAGGACCCAGCTGGCTTCTTACCTTTAGCTGTGACTTCTTGTTCTTGCTCTGAAAATGCAGGTAGTCTGAGTTGCCAAACTGTCTGAAATATTCCAAGGCAAAAAGCCTCATGGGGACATACCTTGGCAATCTAAAAGGTGTCAACTCACAGCCATATATTCTGATGACTGTGTGGTTTTGGTAGAAGTACCAATTCCCAATGCTGTAGGACTTATTCAAATGGAGAATTCTCCTCATGTCATCGGTTAGTCTAGGAGGAGGAGTCCCCTGCAGTACTGTCATGGCTGGATAAATGAATAAGTCAATGAACTCATTGTATGTGTAAGGTGACACAGATGTATAGTGGAAGACAGAGGTCTAGAACACCACTGATCTTGGATTTCCTTGGGCATTGAGTTGCTTCAAAGGAAAAGAGAAGGTAGCCGGTTGATAAAACAAAAAGAGGTGGTATATGTATGAGGTATACCTGAATAATCTTTCTCTCTTTAAGTTCATAAACTGGTCATGGATTTTATCTGCAATGTATGTAGCATAATCATAATGCACAGCTGGGGGCTTACCAGGAGAGAATAGAGACAGGATTGCTATTATGGTTTCATCCACATCCTCCATTCCTTTGAATCCTAGGGCATAGCTGATCAAATCCACTAACATCCTGCCCAGTTCATTCAAGTACTGATATCCAATAGGAGGAGTTCTGGCAAATTCAGAGCCTGGTTTTACAAACAGCTGATTAATTTTAATGATTTGGTCAATTGACAGCTTGCTCCCTTTCTTTATCAGATTCTGCATATTGAGGGGGGTCAATTGCTTGGCAGTATGGAAGTGCAGCATCTCATTAATACTCTCTGGGGTGATCTGGAACAGGACTGAGCCTGTGGGACTGATGACAGCTCTTTGATTTGGGTCATAGCATTCCTGGCAGCTGTATATCAACTCTGGCATAGGATTTACCTGGGGGAGGTTGTAGATTGGCAGGTCTGAGTCCCAAATCCCCAAGATGTCTGCTCCACTCAGGTGCTGGGCTTTCAACTCATTCAGCATCTGGATATTATACTTGGAGCCCATAAGAAACCAGTCCAGCATTTGGTAATCCATATCTCCCAGGGCTTTCCACTCCAATTCCTGGTGCGGGGCATTGAGGGGCTTGATGTTGAGAGCAATGGGAGTCTCCATGATCTTCTTCAGAGTTAAACAATTGCAGGTGGATGGTTTAATGGAAGCAACACAGAATAGAAGTGATTTTCTGTAAAAGCAGTTTGTATCTCAGATAACAGAGGAGGAATTTACACAACAGCAATTGAAATACTGTTTGTTTCAGGAGCAGGGCTTCTCTATGGTCTCACTATGTCCTCTTTTAGCGGGTGAATTGAGTTTAACCAGAAATTTGCCGGGAATACGCAGTGAATGATGGTTTTGAGCGAAATTACAGGTATTAAGGCTCAGCTGGTGTTTTAGGGACTTCACAGTTGCAAATGTGGACGTGCAGAGGGAAATGGCCGGTGAAAATACAATTTTTAAGGTCTCCTTGGCCCTCTGAGTGACTTTAATTTCAATAACAGGCGTATGGAGGGCAGCAAGCGGTAAATACCTGTTAATTGACGAACAGAGGTCGCATGGGCGCGCACGGTTGATGCTGTGGAGGTCGCCTTGGTCAATTGAGCAGGTTGGCAGAGTTTTTAGGACGCAAACGCTCATGCAGAGAAAACAGTAGAGAAATGTGCAAATAATGGAAAAATAGACGTTTTTTGGCTTAATATGGGCTTTTTATGATTTTGGCGCTTTTTAGTGATGATGTCAGCATGACGTCATTGGTGGGTCAAGGTCAAGTGACGTCAGCTGACGTCATCGGGTGACGTGTCAGTACACTGTTGGTCCATGGGGGATGGTGCGGTGGCAGCCATGTCAGCAGCCAGGTGGACGAATAACAGGGGTGAGGACAAGCAGACATGACGTGGCGAAGCATTAGTGGAAGAAAGATGGCGGTTAGGACCGTAGCGGTTACGGTTAAGGCTAACCGCTACGGTCTCTCGGGGCGGTTTGGGTACGGCGCTGAAAGTGTCAGGCCTGGCTCCGAGAGACCTTATTGCTTGACGCGTGGAGAGGCCCTGACGTGACGCAACGTCACCTTCTCGGGCGGTAAAGGACGGCTGCGGGGGCTGCTCCGATATCATCGTGGATCGTCGGATCTTCGGGCCTTGATCCGACGGTGGGCGGAGCATCAACATGCTCGGGTTATATGCGAGGGCGGAAAACTTTGGGTTGTGGGTTTTTAGTGGTTTTTCAATGTTTTTTATAAAATCAAACTGCGCGCTAACCTTTGGAAATGTGCCAGAGGCGGGCTTTTAGACTTTGGGTAATTTTTGCAAAGGTTTTAAGGGTAAAAGAGGGTTTTCAAGGGTTTTTTCAATGCAATTGGTGGTTTGAGGAGCAAGTTGGCTTGTAGCAAGGGGGAATGGGATGTGATAGGTTCACCAAGGTGACCAGAGGTCACTTTGGTTCCTTTTGAAGAACATATGGCTATAATGCCAAGGGGAGGAGTATTTATAGAATTTGGGGCTTTATACACCATAGTGTTAGTATTATTAGGGGAGGGGTAAGATAAGGGAGCTATATAGTAGAATTAGAGGTTAATATGAATGAGGGGAGCAAATGAAGGGGATTTTACTGAGTTTATGTAAAGTTGATTTAGTTTTGAGAGTAGATCAAAATGAAAAGATCTTAGACAATAAATGTGGCCTCTGAATGAACAAGAACCACCATAAAACCATGATCTCTCTTCATAAATCTCAGCTTAAAGAAAGGGAATGTTAGTAATGGAATGAAGGAGGAGAGGGAGGTTAGTCATGCTCCTTGCTGTAATTTGATGGAATTCACCACTTTGTCCATTGATAGATTTTTGCCTTGGCAAAACACCTCTTGACATGTGTGAAATGGTGAAAATACCTTTTCTGCAACCACAACTGCTTACCCAGCTACTTTCCTAACATTTTTTGTTTCTCCTTGGAGGGTGCATTTAGGCTTGCAAACCCTTACTTGCCTTTTCTTTTCTTTGGCTTTTTCTTTATTCTTTTCTATCTACTTCTACCCTTATCTCTTCCAAGGTCCCAGATTAAGCTGTTGGGAACCTTTACTTCTCTACCTAAACTACTTGTCTGCCAAGATTAAGCAGTTTGGACAGACTCCTTTCTCTATTCTACAACAAAAAATTTAAACATGGCATGATCCAGATTAGACTTTTGGACCATCCATCAAAATTTGAAATAAGGTCATCAATATTTGAAACATCTTACACACCTCTTGTTCTCTAGGAAATATGGGATCTTTGTGATATCAAAGCAGAGCATATTTGGACTTTCCTTGGCCAATCATGAAATATGAAACCTATTAGTATAGGTATCCAACAACAAGCACGAAGGATGAAGGATGAATCTTTGTGCCTTCAAAGTGCATGCATGGACTCAAGAAACGAAGAGGGGGCATAGCACAAGTATGAAGGACAAAGGATTAAGCTTCATGCCTTTGGGTTTCAATCATGCACTCAAGGAGGCACACTTCTTCGAGTCAAAGAAGTGTGCTGAAGGAATACCTAGTCATTTTGGAGGGCACAGTTTAGAAGAAGGAACGAGATATGTGCTTTTGGAGTGTGCCCAACTCTCAAAGAGGGCACATGGCACACTTATGAACAATGAAGGGTATCCCATCAAGGCTTCGGAGTACACTCAATTGCATTTGGCCTTAATGCACTCACTTTGCAACCAAAATTTGTCTAAGTCTGGATGATAAGGCAAGGGGTAACAAGGATGAGTTCAAGAAAGAAAATAATGTGTGACACGTACCAAATCATCCATAGAACTTAGACAATATTTATCAACAATTAATATAAATCAAATAGCCACTTTATACACATTCCCCAAGTATAACGAGTGAATTTTCTGTGACTGGGACCGGAAAATGTCATTTTACAATGGAAGGATGTTGACCATGAAATGCACATAAAGATGTTCTGATTGATGCGAAGACACTTGAGAACATTCAATAAAACTTCTAACATATAGAAAAAATGAAATTCCACTTGATGACAGAGGTGACACTTGATATGACATTAGCAATGAGAACACTTGGCGACACATTGGGTAGACTTCAGCTTCTTTGTCGAAGAACAATTTTCAGTTAAGGGTCATGCCTTTAAGAAGTATTGATTTCCTTGATTTCCCCCTTTCAACCCAGTTTTGTAGATATCATCTCACTTTCCTCTACTTGGTTGAACACATACAAGAAGGTACACCATATCACAATTGTTTCAATCCAGGAAATGCTAATGTGCAAAGTGACTTTATGATATTCAGAGTATGAGTTTTCATCTCCGGTGTTTCTCCACTACCAGTAGACCTAGACAGTACCCCGACGGATTCACTTCCGGAGCACAAATGTTGCTTCACTACTAGAGAACCTGGATAGTTTCCCAATGTAGTCACTTGATTCACCTCCCTCTGCAGGAAGCCTTTCTCTTATTTCACCCTTTATTTATTTATTTAATAGGAATGTGCATCGACACTTATTATTTTCAATGGGTGGAAGAGGGATCCTAACTTATTGAGAGAAGAGGAGGTTTCCCCTTCATAGAAGTATTTTAAGACCTCTAATATTGATTTTCTCACTTTAGATTTCCCCCTTATCCTTTCTCTACTAGATTGGACAAGCATTAACACACAAGTAGATTTACACCAAGTTGAGTAGTTTTGATACTAAAATAGGCATGGATCTAATAGGGTTCCTTAAGTTTCTTCTATTGTATGAATGATATTTTCCATCTGGACTCAACTCAAGCTATAACATTTTCCCAAACAAAGAAGTAGAACAAATAGATAGCCAAGCATTATGGTTGTCACACTTACCCTTTGCAAGTTTTTCCGCTGGTGTTTTGAGCCAATAGGAGAAGCTTTCATGCAAAGTATTATTGAACAAAAATACAAAATAAAATACATGAAAAAAGAAACAAAACAAAAACAAAAGAACAAAACAAATGGAGGTGGGACATAAAAACAACATGTAAAATATACAATAAGAAAACAAACAAATGTAAAGACTTGATGGAGATAAAAGTAGAAGGTGGATGCAATGCAAAGGAAACTAAGTGAAAATAATCCTACTCTTAACCTAACCAACTAGAAGGCTAGGGCTAAGTGTAATGATATTTCCAATGAAGGCACCATAATTTCTCCCAACCTACAATCACAAGGATATGAGCAATTAAAACCAACATATGATAATGTGCATCGAAAATGATAAATTATTTAATATATTCCACGACAAATAGAAGATATTTCTTAAAGAAATAAATATGTGTCATATTACCTATCTTTACCCAACCTGTAATCTTACCTTTTCAATAAGAATAGAAATCATACTAACCTCTACAACTCCTTGTGAAAGCACCTGTGTCTATATTGTCTTGCATAGCAAATATCAGGAAACGTCAAAACTTGCTCTTAGAAAATGGGATTGATAAGTAAGATCCTTATAATTGATTATATATTGGATCATGAAATTAAAAAACATCCTCTTGAGAAAACTAAAATCCTTGAAAAAATAATTTTCAATTAATGGCATGGAATCATAACAAGAATCTTGTGAGGGAAAATATATTTGATCAAATTCATAAGCTTTGTCAAGATAGTGAGGACCTAACATAACCATCAGTGAAGGCTAAGGTTCCACAACTACTTGACAAGGATTTGGAAACTAAGATAATAAACCATAAATATCATCTAATGTTAAACAACCATCATTAGGTACACTAGTGGGAAAATGACCAATTGAATGGAAGTTGTTATAATAAGAACCATGATGATGAGATGAGATGATTAAGGCATAAAATTATTAGTTTGGAGATAACAAAGATAGATGAGTTTTAACAACTTTACAAATGATTTGAGTGAAAGAATAATATTTTTCATATGACTATTTAACATCACAGTTGTCGAAATACCTAAAAAGGAATTCCAACATGGCCAACACATGAAACCATGTCACACAGAATAAGTCGATCTTGCGGACAAGATAGACCTTCCTAGAATCTAAAGAAGACCTAATGACAAGCAAACCAACCAGACACTATCTTTCTCTAAATATGCTTTAATAAACAATAGAAAACAAGTGTTTTAGGGCCTACCTTAGGTCCAACGCTAGCTTGTGGATGCCTTCGCTCCTTTGATCCAAATGATCTCCTCTTCGCGAATCTACAAACACAAACAAGGCAAACGAATTAAATAGCACCTGAAAAGCCAATTTCATAAAACATATTTAACATGAAAGTCAAGGAGTCCATGAAACAAATCAGAAGATACTTGTTGAGAAAAATGAGTTTGATTGTATTAATTCAAAAGAAGAAGAACCTTACAACCTTTGCCTTGATGCTGTACAAGCTCCTTCCAGGGTCCAGCAAGAAGTCTCCTCTACTTTGACAAGTTTCACTCACTCCCCAATGAAACCAAAAAGGTATGTGATCTCTCCTCTTTAGGCTTAACTAGGAAGTCTTGATTTCACCAGCATTTACCCTCAAAAATGTTCAGCTTCTAACCTCCTTAGCAACCAGCCCAATGCCTGTATTTATAGTGCAATGGAGGGAGGTTACTAGGTCATCCTTCAAAGGGATAAAGCCCTCCTTCAAAGGGATAGCTCCTCTCATCAAGGGATTAGCTCCTTCTCTTTTGGGATGCATGAACCACCTCAGAGCGAACAATCCACGTCAAAATTCCTTCTAGAAACCTCTAGAATTTACCCAAAGTGAGTTTTTTAAGACAAAACTTGTGCCTTTTGACTTTCACAGGGGTCCGCACATACACCGTTAGGGACAGAGCGGGCAGGTCCGCAGCTTTTGTACACAGAAGGTGCGGGACCGCAGGTGACCATGAGATAAAGTGCGGAACCAGAGTTACATTGATTTTTAATGTCTTTCTCTCATTTCCAAAGCTTGATTTGAAGAGCTGAGGTCTGAGCCTTGCTTAGGAGGACAGTACAAGTGATGATAGACCCATACTGACTACAAATAATCATGATGATGATATTTTTGTGTAACAGATTGCCCCCTAAAGTGTGAAGTCTATAGTAGATGAGGATTTCTTATCATTTAGGAAAAGTGAAGTACTTTATCATTTCAAGGATCATCTTGTGGAGAACCCGGTTGGAACCTGTAAAAACATTCAATGCAATATATATATATAAGATCATATCATCGCTGAGGTAGGCATTCTCATGCTCAGATCAAAACTGACTAGAAAAACTAACTACTGCTCTGATACAGGAATGATCTTGTAAAACATCACAAGTATAGACTCATGTGGACACAGTATGGGCGCAACCATCTGTTTATGAATAGTCCATTATATAATGAATACAAAATTCCTCGCAGCCTGGATTGTGGAAACTAGATCCAGGGTCTTCATTTCTACTTCCCGAAACAGTACGATTCTATCCATGCGAATGAATGTGTTGATGTCGAACATGGTAGAAACCACTTGATTACCAGTCAATGATGTAAACTGTTAACAAGTGTGAGAGAAACCACCAGTGATGTCAATGGCTCTCAAAGTACCCAGTACAATCCATGAGATGTGAATAAATGTGTTGATGTCGAGCATGTCACGGAATCCTTTGATCGAAAGTCAATGATGTAAACTATCATCAAAGGTGAGAAACCTGCCATTGATGCATGCAGATCTCAAGGTACTGACTATTCCTAGATCATCTTTCTAGATAATGAGTTGATGTCGATAGAAAGTGATCCGTCGTAGGCAAGCCCACAACACGAAATCATAGATCAAGTTGAAGAAATTTAGTTGCAAGAATTGACTCAGGGATGGTCAAGATGGATGACAGATATTTTGCAGATGAATGGCTTATTGGCAGTGACCTCTTGAACACATAACGACATGACAGATGGTTCGGTGACAATTGACCCAAAGTTAATACCCAGAAACCAGCTGAAGACTTTCAATGTGGTTTGATCAACTGTTAAGCAAAGGATTTCCCAACCCAGATGAATGAAAGTGTCGTGTTCAAGAGTGTTTACAAAGTATGACAAACAGGCTCATTTTCTCTCTTTTCCCCCACCATTTCTGGCAAGTACCTCTTTATTTTTGACAAGCTTGAGGAGGATAACATTTGCTTGATTATAAGCTCATCCTTCGGATGAGTCCAACTTAGTTTAAATTCGAACCCTAAGAAGGAGTGGTTCATTCCTGTTTGTAATTGAACAGGTCCTTTACTGTGAAATTTTAACGAGTCCAGTATAGGAGAAACTCGATGTTTTTCAATTTTAGAGAGTCTGAAAAACTTAAGAAGACTCAAGTGTTGACCTTTTTCGTAAATTTCTGTCTCCCAAGCCCGAAAAAGTATAAAATAATACTTGAGAGAACTGCTTGATCTTTTACGACCAAGGAGTACTTTTCGTTATTAGTGCCCTTGACCCGAAAAAGTAAAAAAGCGATCAATGACACGTCATTTTATAACCAATATCGAATTTGAAACGACAAAAATCCGGCAATCTTTTCATGTTTTTACGGTCGGAAAAGAGCTGTAAGGGGACCGTCTTTTAATTTCGTTTTAACGAGTTTAAAAGAAACACTCGGCAACCTTTTCATGTTTTAGGAGTCAGAAAAGAGCTTAAAGATGACTCTACATGTTTTTCTGTCGAAAATGGTAGATTTCGCCCGAATAATCCTTTATTCTGCACAAAAGCACAAACATTACTCATACCTGTTTGAAATGGATAAAAATGTTGCAAAATACCTTTTCAAAGTGAAACATAAACAAATTTGCGATTTATTTACTCAAAAAACTTATAAAAAGGGCCTTTGTCAATTCATTTTTACCGTTTGAGTTTGGGTGAGAAAATAGTGCTTTTTCTCAAAAAACTTCCCGTGAAGATTGCGGAAAATCCAACCGTCGAAATTGAGCGTCGTCTTCTCCAGGTAATCCACATCATCCTACTCTTCACTTTCAACCATTTAGTTTTTTGTTTTAGTACTTTATTTTCACTCTTGGGAGGATTTTTAGACGCAAAACCCGCTCGCGGGGGTCCGCAGGTTTACCATTGCGGACCCGCGGACCCCGACCTTTTCTCCATTGGGAAAAAGCTCGGGGTCCACACCTTCCGTGTAGACAAAGTGCGGTCCCATGCACTGTGTCTAACCCAGAGGGTGCGTACCCCGCTGCAAGGGTTTTGAACACAAAAATTCTCAAAAATGGACCAATCAAAATATTTTCTAGCAATTTAATTAATCTTTATACTTGATGCAAAGAGTACATCATGCTATATTGGCGTGAATGAGAGCACGAGGACGTGGATGCTGCCGCATGGAATCATCATCCTTGACTTGATGCTTTGAGGGCGTGCGGACTGTACAAATTCTGGGCCATTCCTGGCATGAGGGCTTAGGTGGATTTCTTATAGTGGCTGGTGACAGATGGAGCATACAGGACCAGTGCTTCTTCATTGGCGGCCACCAGCTCGAAATCGAGCCGGCGGGCATTTATTTCTTGACTGGTTTTCCTAAGAGAGGCGAAGACTTGACTCTGCACGGGACTAGGCCAGGTGGCCAGTCTGTCGATAGCCTTCGGCTAGAGTACTGCAACAGCCAGGCTAGAGACAAAGGGATAGACATAAAGACAATATCCCGTCCTGAACTCATGGTGATTGCATTCACTGTCACCAAACTTTGCAGAGCTGCCGCATTACATATTGCCACCGGATCCCAGATGCGTATGGCAGTTGATTGCTTTCGAGGCACCATCTTCAACTGGTGCGATGCCATGTTGGCCAATGTGAAAGGCCAACTGACCAGGGCCAAGAACGGACGACTAAAGACCTTTGGTTATGGGGCTTTGGTCGTGAGTTTTGGCTTGGAGAGGGTTCCTATGTTGATCCCACATCACCTTACTGTTGGAGCTGGGCATCCTCGAGAGCCCAAACTGATGCGATGGGTCGCAGTCATGGTCCGTCACCCGGACGAGAGGACAGAGGTCACTCGCTTCAAACCTGAGTATTTCCAATGGTTGGAAAACCAGGTCTTCTCCATTCATGATTTCCCTTACGTTGGGATAGATTTTCATGGTGACCCAGACATGGTTCTTCCACCAGGAGAGCAATGGGACGAGTCAGGTAAAATACTTTTCAACATTTTCCTATTTTAATTTTTTTTTTATTTTTCCATCGTCTCAAAACTGATAGTAAAATTTTAAAATGCAGATGCGGGTCCACAGCGACCAGCCGCTCTTCGGCCTTTCGAGAGGAGGCAACCAGTTGCACCCGCGCCAGCCCCACAAGATGAATCGGCAGAGTTTTTGGCCGAGTTGGAGGGTCATCTTGAGTGCTTGACAGGAGATATTCCTGAGACCACTATAGATGACATTCCTCGTCGACTTCAGCGCTATGTGATTGGAGCCCGAGGACCTTTTAGGAGGTTCCTTTGCAAGGTGGCCCGTGCAGTGGTTTCTTATAGAGATCATCACCAGTGATAGGATGATCGCCTATTGTGGGCACATGTGACATTTTTTTTTTTTGTACTTATCATTTTTGGCGATCATAAGGTGTTTTTCAACCTATGATCGAGGACGATGTATTTTTGACACACTCCTATATATATATCACTATTACCGGCTTATCTTGTTAATCATGTTATGGAATGATTTTAAATTTACATGTACGATTATTGCAAATGTCTATTTAACATTGGAGAATCAATTGCATCTGCTAATGTATTTAAAGATCTCGAAATATGCTGATATTCAATGTAGTTAAATTCACGTTCCAAGAGACGCACTCTCAAAAATAATCTTAATAACACTGGATTTCTAATGGCATACACTCTAGTAAGCTGTAATACAACGAGTTCAGAATCTAACCTTACTATCAAACTCCAAATCCCAAATGAAATAGATTCAGACAATAACTCAATCACTGCACTGTA
The DNA here is from genome assembly GCA_031772625.1 of Pinus tabuliformis. NCBI lineage: Eukaryota > Viridiplantae > Streptophyta > Pinopsida > Pinales > Pinaceae > Pinus > Pinus tabuliformis. The sequence continues at coordinate 441,910,324 of CM062814.1, read as the reverse complement.
CTCGGCAATGTTGTTCGTTGTTTGACCAAGGCTTACCCCATGCATAGATACTAACTCGTCAGAGGGCGAATAGATAACCCAAGCTGCGGAAGAGATGTTCTGTGTATTATGACAAGCACCATCAGCGAAACCAATTTATGTTTGGAGAGGCATCGACATCTGCAATATCAATAGTAAATCCAAGATAAGCAGGAATAATGACGAAAAAACGCTCTCTAAGCTAAGCACATTGTTTAAACTAAAACACGTCAGCTAGAAAGAAAAACTATCCTAACTAAAAATCTCCATACCCATTCTTTTAACCATAATACCTCTTTAAGTAAAGGCCATTTCTGGGTTTACCCAAAGAGTCCCCATCAAAGTCTACCAATTCATAAGCCCCTTTGGCTAGCTTTCGCTTGACAACATAGGGACCATGCCACATAGGAACGAATTTTCCAGCGCCTAATTTATCATTAGCTTGATCATAAACTAAGACTAGATCCCCTTCCGAAAAATTTCGAGGGGTCACATTTCGATCATACTAAGCTTTTATTCTTTTTGCGTGAGTCTCGATCGCCAATGCAACATCACGTTGATTCTCATCTAATTGAGCCAAGTATAACAAACGCTTTTCCTCTTCAGAAGTGGTTGGAAGTAACTCGATGGCCATTTGCAGTGACGGGATTTCGCATTCAATGGGTAACACGGCTTCCAAACCATAGACTAGTTGGAAAGGAGTGAACCCTGTTGATGTTTTTACTGATGTTCGGTATGCCCAAAGCGCTGAAAATAACATATTGTGCCAATTCGACTGAGGAATCCCAATGATTCGTCAGATCATGATAGCTAAAACTTTGTTGATGGACTCAACCAGACCATTCGCTTGTGGATAATAAGGGGTTGAACTATCATGACATAAACCAAGCTGGCCTGTAAGTTCGGTCATCATAACGTTTCGAAAATGATGCCCATGATTAGTGATTATCACTTGCGGGACACCAAACCTAGAAATTATATGATTGAACACGAAAATTGTAGCTGTCTTGCCATCTGCCTCGAATGTAGACATGGCCTCGGCCCACTTAGTAAAATAATCTACCGCAAGGATGACATACGAATGCCCCTCGGCCGAGTGAGGGTTACATGTAATAAAATCGATACCCCATTTGGCAAAAGGACCAATGACAATTATAGGGTGGAGAGGAGCAGGTGGAGCGCGCATCTTACGATCAAAAATCTGGCAGTTGTGGAATTTTCGGACTGCCGTAATACAATCTTTAAATAAAGACGGCCAGAAGTAGCCAACGCGCAATATATTTTGGGTTGTGGCATACCCAGACATATGACCGCCACACGCTCCAGAGTGGTAGTCATTTAGAACCCTTTCAGCTTCTTCGTGAGTTAAGCAACGTCGAAAAATAGAGTCCGTCCCACGGCAATAAAGAGTATCTCCAATAATTCTGAATTGTTGGGACTGGAATTGAATTTTCCGACGTTCTGACCTTGAAATTTCTGGCCGAAAGGATTGGGTCTGGAGATAAACGATGATATCCCCATACCACGGATCTAAAGTGCTGATTAGAAACAAGGATTCGTCCGCAATGGGTTCCTCCACCACAGTTTCCGTGTCAGCACGCGGGAAGTCACACATTAATTCCGCAAAAACTAAAGATTTCTTAGACTTAGATTTCTCAAATTCCAAGTCGAACTCTTGCAGGATAACGATCCATTTAGAGTACTTTCCCCCTAGCAATTGCTTGGTCAAAATTTAGATCATAGGGTTGCAATCCGAAATTACCGTAGTTTTACGTAGTAGAATGTAGTGACGAAAACGTTGGACAGCTTGGACGGCTGCCAATGCCAATTTCTCCACATGTGAGTATTTTAGCTCAGTTGGATTTAATGTTCGACTAAGGTAATATATCACATGTTCAATTCTTGATTCATCTTCCTGAACTAAGACCATTCCAATGGTAGAATGAGAAGCGGTGAGATACAAGAAGTAATCCTAGTTGTATTTGGGAGGATGCAACAATGGTGCATGGGTCAACGCGTGTTTGAGTGCATCAAAAGATTTCTGAGCTATCTCATCCCAATAGAATTAAGTGTTTTGTTTCAACAACCGGGTAAAAACCTTTGTAACCTCGGCGTAGTTAGGAATGAATCGTCGTAAAAAGTTTGCTTTCCCCTGCAAACTTTGGAGTTGGTGAAGACACGAAGGAGGAGGAAATTTGATGATAGCTTCGACCTTCGAGGGATCAACGCGAATTCCGGCTTTCGAAACTAAAAATCCCAGCAATCGACCCGTTTCTATGCAGAAGACACATTTGTGTGGGTTCAACCGAATACGATAATGCCTACACCTCATAGAGATTGCTCGTAAATGGACGAGGTGATCAGCTCGATGTAATGAATGAGCAGGCAAATCATCGAGATACGGTTGCACAATGTGCTTGATGTCATGAAATGCATAAGACATCGCCCTTTGAAAAGTTGCTCTGGCATTCTTAAGCCCAAAAGGTAATTTGCAATAAGCAATTGTCCCCCATGGACAAATGAAAGCCATTTTTGGTTGATCGGCAGGTAGAATGTTGATTTGATTGTATCCGGAAAAACCGTCCATAAAGGAGAATATTTCGCTGCCGGCACAATCATCAATGATTTGATCGATATAGGGAGTTGGGTAATTGTCCTTTGGATAGGCTCGATTAATGTCCCTATAATCAATACATATTCTTATTGTTCCCTGCTTTTTGTTAATTGGAACAATATTCGATACCCAATCCGTTAACGGGATCAGATAAATGAAACCTGCTTTCAACAGTTTTTCAACTTCTGCTTTAATTGCAGCAGCTTTTCGTGGGTGAATCTGATGCAAACGTTGCCGGATGGGTTTAGCGTCCGGGTAAGTCTTGATCTCATGAACAACAATCGCGGGATCAATTCCTAGCATTTCCTCATAGGACCAGGCAAACACATCACGAAATTCTTGAAATAGGTCCTTATATAATTGAATTTCGTCATCTGTACATGAGGCACCTATATGAATGTTCTCAACAATTCCGGGTTTAACCGAAATGTCAATAGGAATAGTTCGAGAGATGTTTCCCAAATTCAACTCTGAATCGGGGTGTTTCATTGGATTCTGAGGTTCCTTGACATATTTAGTTGTAAAAATTGATGAGAAATCATTTTCAAAACGATCATCCTCAGGTAAAAACGAAGATCTGTGATGGAGATCTTCCCATGGTAAATCATCTACACATAGGATTTCACGAATTTTCTCATCAGAGTGAACAAGTTCAGAAAACATAGTTAAATCCGAGGTTGATGTGAAAAGTGATTCCTCACGGACCACATTCATTAAGTCATTTTCGGTTGAAAACGAGTCAGCAAACGACTGCACAGCTTCATAGGCAATTTCATATGGACTCAAAGGCATGGAATTACCAAATGAGTCTATCTCAGATTCAGAAGGGACGATCCAAGGATCATCATAAATAATAGTGTCTGATGTAATCATATGAATGGTTGCAAATGAAGATGATGCGTTGATTGGAGGAAAAGGAAAAGTTCCCAGTAAACCTGCATCTTTAACTAATCCTACTCCAACATCCTTATATGGGATAGTCGTTTTACCAACATGCTGAATACTCTCTGAAGAGGCTGGGTCGGATGAAAAGTAAGCCAGCTGGTCTATTGTTACGATCTTCCCATTGTGTGGAAACTTTATTACTCGAAAGACCAATGAAACGACCGCTGTCATAGCGTAAGACCAACTTCAACCCAAGAGAAGGTTATAGTCTAGAGGGGCATCAACCACCTCCACATCTAGACTAACGGTTTTTCCTTCAACCCCTATAGGTAAATCCTGTAGAATGCCAAAAGGATGAAACCCACGGTCATCAAAGGCCTTTAGAATCATCGGGGATTGATTTAGTGAAGGAGAACCAAGCGATCTCCAACACTGTATCCACATAATACACGTTGAGGCTCCCTCATCAATTACAGTCCGATGAATGGGCCTGTTTTTGACTATCACTGGAATCTGGAAAGCCATTTGATGAGGCAAAAGCGGTGTACTATTTTCTAGATCAAAAATTATTAGGTTCGGGTCCTGAACATCAACAGCTCCTATAGCCAAAAAAAGTAATTTACGTTGTGCTGGGCATGATTGCAGCACTTCCAAAGCCGACATTGCTGAGGGTGAAACAACTAAATCCTCAACAATGTTATAATTCTGAGCTGCTCTCGCATGTGGATTGAAAGCTGACTTTCGATGTATACCCTTGGCAGGCGGTTTGATTACCAAGTCTGGATTAGGTTTCTCGATCTGTAGTGGATCGGAACCGGGAGTTGAGGTTGATGGATTAGAATGAGAATATTCTGCTTCTTTACCATCAAGAGGACTCTTACTACCATAATCTTGTGATCGAGTCACAATCCTAACATGGGACATCATCAGAATGGGTTCTTCATTGGCACTCGAGGATGAACCTATCATCTTGCTGCCTTGAGCTGGAAAAGGATCCTTCAAAACAGCAGGAGTTTGGGAACCCTTGAAAATCTTCGCAACCTCTGCACGATGAGGGCAGTCTCTTGTAAAATGTTCATCGTCACAAATGAGACAAGGATAACGAGGTTTGCGCTTTTCGTCATTGGATTCCACCTTTTCAGGTTTCTCCTTTGAACTTTTGTCCGTTTTGTTCTTCTTCTTTCCTTTCTTCTTCCCACCAGATTTTGATTTGGCTGTAGATGATTCTACAACGTGAATATCGGCAGAAATCTCTGCAGAAGAATCTCTTGTTGGGGAATCAGGCAAGGTTATGATAGGGGAAGAATTCTTGGAAGACTTCTTCTTACTTTTAGTGTTAATCGTGCCAATCATACCATCAGCGGCATGAGATCCCGAAGGAGCTGCAGCGATTTGATTTTTGCTTGGGAAGATCAGGGATTTTTTCATGTAACGTACCTGACTGAGTATAGACCAAGTCAAGGTACTATGCTTGAGCAATGACTTGCTCCTTAGTAACAACTCCGGCTTTAGCAACATCTTCAGTGATCTTTGGCAACAAAGATTTTACAAACCACTCAGCCAAGATCTGATCCGGAATAAATACCTTCACTAAACAACATCAACGTCTCCACTCATGAATATGATTTGAAATGTACATGGATGTCGATTGTTTTAGTGAAGTTAAAAATTCCGTTCCATTGTCATATCGGACTGGCAACTAAAAATGAGTTAAAAACAAGGTAGCTAACGGACTAAAATTATAAAAAGTGCCTCGCGGTAACTCAATGTACCACCTGGCCGCGAGACCAATTAGAGTGCACTGGAAAAGTCTAAGACAAATTGAATCATCTGTGATGGAGTTAGACGCACACCAGAGGTGGTAAGTCATCACATGGTTTGACGGGTCCTCTCCTCATTTACCTTCGAACTTGGGAATGTCATTGGGAAACTTATTCGGCATTGGCGGCCAAAACGGAAGATAATTAATGGGATCGTTCGTTAGGAACGACAAGTCAGGCAAGTCCAAAGTTGCAATAAACGGTAACTGCTGATTAGGATCCCTAAAACTCTCGGTCATGAGACCAGCCCCAGGAGGAGGATATCGAGGATAACTAGGAATAGGAATCGCGTTCGGGATATTGTATCCTCCCGGAAAACCAGGATTAACCGGACCGTACTGGGGTTGTTGAGGTTGTTGATAAGTGTACCCAGGATACGGTTGGTACTGATAAACTGGCTGTTGGACAGTAGGACCGAATTGGTACTGTCCCTGGTACGGTTGATAGGTGAATTGTGGTTGACTTGTGACAACCGTACTTAAACCAGGTTGTCCTACAGGCATCTGAACCGAAGTTTGAATCGTAGATCCAGATGGTGGTAAAGATGTCTGAGGAGTAGATACAGGAACAGTAGAAACTAGAGCTATCGATACCCCAGAAGTAGGTGGGGTAGATTGAATAGATGTAGCGGCAGTTGCAACAGTCGTTTGAGGCGGAGTACGAGGTGTACTGGTCCCAGACTGAGAAACTACCAAAGGTACAGAAGTTTGAATGTTAGACTGGACTGGTTGCTGGGGTGTACCAGAAACTAGGGGTTGTCCAGTTTGAGATGACAACTATACACTTGGCTGCAACACCTGTTGGGTTTGCGATGGATCCCACACTATATTCATTCTGGGGTATTGACCCATAACTGGTTGAGAATACTGAGGACCATAACCGGGTTGAGGGTAGGATTGATAATTGAAAGGTACATTTCCCATTCCTTGAACAAATGTTTGAACTTGGGGTGGTTGGAAACCTTGGTTCGAGTATTGACCTTGGGGTTGATGCCCTTGAGGCACATACTGATACTGGGGTTGACATACCAAGTTGAGGTGTGATACAATTGCATCACGATGTCTAAGAACGCGATCTAATAAATTGTTGTATTGAGTAGTCGGGTCATAGTCTCTTACCATAAAAATCGCTGCATGTGCAGCAGTGCCAACTATGATAAACCCACCAATCCACATATGATGTGTGAACAGAGATAGTTGGGTACCATAATCAATAGCTAGGTATGGGTAGGGAGGCATCGAATACATGTGGTGAGCTACAACAATAGTTAAATATCCTAACATAGCTAGGTTAACAGCTAGCTGAGCATGCCACGAGGTAGTTAAGATCTCGTAAAGACCTTTATGGCCCTCCCCCGTAAATGGACCTTTATGAGCTTCTAAAAGGTCCTTGAGATTATGGCCAATGTGCCAATTGGTCTTATACATATGACCGGCTATCAGGAAAAGAACTGCAATAGCCAAATGATGATGCGCAGTATCGGTCAACCACAGACGCCCCGTTACTGGATTTAATCCTCCACGAAAAGTAAAAAAGTTGAGGTATAAATTGATATTGGGGTTGACCTTGGGGTACATATTGAGTCTGGGGTTGACCTTGAGGAACGTACTGCCCCGTAGGTATGTACTATCCTTGAGGTTGCCCCCTAGATGCAAATTGTGTACCTTGAGGTTGCCCCCCAGGCGTTAATTGAGGCTGCCCCTCAGGCGGTAACTAGCCACCTTGAGGTTGAGGATTGGGAATAGAACCTGACATCATGAGAATGTCTTCTACGCTCAACGGTTTATTACCATTGCTTCCAGTTAATAACCCTTGCTCAATGGGTTGAGGAGATGCTCCCAGAAAATTATCAGAAAGAGACTGATACCCAGAAGGAACAGATGGACCGCCGTACAAAAAAGATTCGGGCGATTGATTAAACATGGACGACTGTCCTGACATATTTACGGGAGTATAAAAACCTCTAGGTGTTGAGTGATAAGGAGCACAAGGTGGTGAAAAACTTAACCCTGAGTTTTCTAAATAATTAGTCAAAGAAATATACCAAGAACTACTCCTAGGTGGACTGTAAAAAATTGATTCACGCTCCCTTAGTTCAATGACAGGTTGATTTTCAGGGATAGGGATGCCTACTTCTTCTTCTTCTGGAGCAAGTTCTTCAATAGAAATAATTTCAGAAGGAAGATCTTGAGTGATTACTGGTGGGCTCCAGTATTGTAGCAATAATGCTACAACTCCTGGAGCTTCCTTCTCTAATTTTATCAACCCGGTAGTTCGTAACAAACTTGGAAGCGACGGTGCTGTATGCACAAGTACTAGCTCTTGCCACAGCTGTCACTTGGTCAGCTGGCACAAGTCCACTAGGGGCTCAAGCCAACTTCTATGAGCTCTTAGAAGAAGCTTTTTAACCGATGAACGAAAGCTAACTCAAAGGAAATTAACCTACTTTGCAGAAATGAACTAAAAGCCAATAAAAAATGAAAACCCTAACAAACCCTAATTCTACCAGCTAGTCCTACTGATGCAACGGTGAGAATGCAAACTACTGAAAGTGATGCCATTACTTCTATGAAGGTGAGATGCATGTGTCTAGACTACTTTTATCTGAAGAGAACATATTTTTGTATTTTTGTTCAAGTTGTTGGAATTATTATGCATGTGCTTCTAACTGGGTCTTTACTGTGCAGGGGTAGGTCAAGGGGAGAAATGCTTGTAAGAGGTCAGGAGAGATCAGAGAGGGTCTAAGGGGTCCCTAACATCCTTTTAGAGAGTTTCACAAAGTTTGGATGCCAAGCAACCGTGTTTATGAGCTTCTACAGGAAGTCTGCAGGGGTTCTACAGGATGTTCAGAATTTCTACAGGAAGTTCAGTAATTCCTACAGGATGTCCTATGATCAGATTTTTGGGTGATGGGTGAGTGGAAGAGGCTGCTTGGATGGATAGCGAGGTAGGGGAGGAGTTTGTAGTGACTCAGTGACAGAGAGATGAGATGAAGAGGGGGTGTGCTAAGCTAGGTTGTATTGAAGAGGGTAGAGGGAATGGAAGGCCGAAAAGGTAGAATAACGAGGGTGATAGAATGGCTGAGAGACAGGGGGTCTAATTGGGAGATGAGTAGTTGGTCTGGGCACAACTTAGAAGGATAAGAGAGTGAGGGAGTAGTACTGCACATTGTAACCGAAACAAATCATCCATGTCCTATACATAACCGAAATATCATGATCCTATTCTAACTGTTTAGTAAAACCAAAGAACAACAACGTTATTTCTAATGAAAATCATGCATGGTACTGAAGCAAAGAATCATTCCACAAGATCTGAACGCATGGACAACTATTACAACGAAAACATTGTATCAAAGATTGCATGAACATGTAAAACAATGTTTTTGGTGGGTGGCACTGTCTGCAATTCCAGCCCCTAAACAGAGGTGAAAATGAGTGTGCAATCAGCCCTTTTTTGGAACTCTTATTACCTCCAATCTCTTTACTCTATTCTAATCCTGCTGGAGCAACTCTGTCTCATAAAATTAACCTACTTAACCACACCAAGAAATCTAACTCAGCAAACTACGTTTCCAAATGCATGTAAAGGAAAAGAAATACAATGCTGAAAGAAAGATAACAATACAAAGGAAGGAGGCCTTAGGCTCTCAGGTTGGGCCCAACCCTGAGAGCTATGGCTCCTTTAAGAACTCAGAACTGAACTCAAATCTACCTGCTTTCCATTAAAAGATAATAATCATAAGTCAAATAACATGCCAATAATGGCTACAAAAGAGCAAAACAGAGCTAACAGCTCATAATCTAGAATATGCAACAAGGTTTCAAAAGTCCTCTTCGAAGGCTACAGCCCTATCATTTATACATCTTGAGGCCCCAAGCTGGCCTCCTAAATCAGTGGGGCTTGGCTGACCAAACTAAGAGTGATCTGCTGCTTCCTCAAAATCCGTTTGGCTGCCTTCTAACTCGGTGGTGGTGACTGTTGGAGCTCGGAGTTGGGGGTGAAGATCACGAGGAAGGCCATTCAATGCTGTGGACAACCTTCCTACAAAATCTCAATCCCATCTTGGCTGTCTCCTAGTCCACATCTGTGTGGTTTTGCTCCATTAATTGTCAAAAAACCTGAAATAAACACGTGTTAGCCACCTAGGAATAGTGACTGCCCTCATTCGTACAAATGACATAAACATACTAAGAAGATGATGCATAAGTTATGAAAAATGAAGGGTTGAGCAAGGGTAGTTAGGCCAAATGAGCCCAAAATGTTACCAAATTTGGGGCTCATCATCACCCCCCAACTAAAATGATTGCTCATCCTTGAGCAACTAATCCAGCTCCTCGTCCTTCATTGCCTTTACTGCCACCCTCACATCCCAAGCTTCTGCAGTAGTGTCCTCCTTACTGACATGGAACCCAGCCTTTCTCTCCACCTCTTCCTACTGTTCATGCTCATCTTTCTCTGTGCTGCCTTCCATCAATCCTAACAGCAGAGGTGGGCTTAGCTTGAGGCCAATCCAGCTGGCCTGGAGGTTCTGCATGGATTTCTTATAGAGGGGCACCCGTACTAGAGCTTCCCTCATTCGAGTTGGAGTGTGATATTCCCTGATTTTTAGACTGTGGGCCAATGTGTTCCATCGGCGGGTGCAAGCTTGAGTACAGTTGTCCCCTAACAGTCTCTCCATATCCTCGAAATGCGCTATGGCCTGGGCCTGCTGATTCATATATTTCAATAAAGCTTGAGGGTTGGTGGATAAGTGTTGGTGTGTCGATATTAATGCAGTTGGATCCCCTGGTTCTGCTCTAATTAGTAGTGGCTCATGCAGCGCTCGGTTCATGACCTCCTTGACTTCTGCTGCTCTCTTGTCTTCATGGTTCAACCATGAGGCAAATGCTATCAACTGCATATCCCCTAAGACTGTGTTTGGATCCCATGAAGTCACATTAGGAAGGGTCAAATTATGGAGATAAAACTCCGATAGTTTGGCCTTATCCTCTGATGAACTGGTATTGCATAATTCAGTGAATTGCTGCGGGTCTTGGAGTTGGGAGATACCTCTTTGCGCTAATGCATTGATTTGAAATTGCAGCCATTGGTCTCTCAGGTACAGGCCATAGGATTTGGCCGGCTGTCTGCATTGTATAGCATCCATGGCCCAACTGGCCATGCAGGCCAATTGTGCCTCTTTTTGCTGCAACTGTTGTTTGAGCGCTTGTATCTCAATTTGTGCTTGCAGCTCTTCTTCCTGTAGATGCGTGGTTGGCTCCCCAAGACCGACTTGCAGTCCTTCTCTACCTTGTTGTTCTGCTGTGATATCCCCTAAGAATGTGCCCGTTCCTCTCTTCAGCTCCTGTAGCTGCAGTCTCAATTTTTCATTCTCTTCATGTAGGAACACCCGCTGGCAGTTTGCCACGTGTTTAGCCATAGCTAACTCCTTTCTTGCCTTCTTGAGTTGTTCCTCCAAGGGGCCTATGTCTGCCAGACCTTTTGATTTGGCTATTTTCATCCACGTGTGGGTTCGTACTCTCTCTTCCTCCAATGCAAAGAAAAGTGGCACAGTGAATTTCTGTGGTATAATTTTTCCAGCTTCTAAGAAGTTATAATATGAGCTCAGACTTGGCTGAGGACTAGGCTCCAGAATATGCTCTTTCTCTTCTTCTCTTGGTGGTTCTACTTCATCTTCCCTCGGTGGTGATGAGGGTGCTTCTCCCTCCATCCTCTCTGTCTCCTTAAGCCGGGCTAAGGTTTCTTGTAGAGCAGCCTCAGCATCCTGTAGCCGTGCTTTTGAAGCCAACTGGTCCAACCTCTCTTTCCAAGTAGTTGTTTTCGGGCTCCCCCTCTCATAGGTGACTGATATCTTTGAGGAGGACCTCTCCCTGGGTGAAGTAGGGGTATCCTCTATAGTAATTGGGCTGCTGGACGGAGGTTGTGGCTTGCCTGTTTTGATTCTCACACTTCTCCTAGCTTTAAAATATAGAGGGACCTCCCTCTTTCTCTTTTCCTTCGGCTTAGGAGGTGTACTAAGGGCGTCCAGCACGGCTGCTGCCTCCCTTGCAAGAATGTCAGCTCTCTTTTCCTTTGGTTTTCCTTTCTCAGGGCTTCCTGTAGAAGGCCCTTTATCAGCTGATTTCTGGCTTCCTGTAGAAGCCGGTTTTGGCTTTCCTGTAGAAACAGGTGGCACCATTTTAGCCTGTTTTGCTGAGTGTTTTTTGCTTTTTGACTTGGTCGAGGCTACTGTCGAGGTGCCTTTACTGACGTGGACTGGCTCAGTCCTGTCCACCCTACTTTGTAATCTTTTCTCTCTGGGCGTTAATATGGGTGTGTCATACTTCTCTTTGGCAACCTTTTTCTCCTGTTTCTCCTTTTGCTCTTTCTTCGGTGCTTTGGCCGTGGGTCTTTGGCCTTTTCCTTTCTTCTCTGTGGGTACTGACTCCTTCTCTTTGCTGCTGGAGGAACTAAGCTCTACGGTCAACATTTTTATATTGCCATCCTTCGTCATATTCCGGAAGGCTTCCCACGAGAGAGGGACTTTGTATGTGTGGAGTGCATCCTCCACGAGGAGCTTAATGAGCCCATGATGGGCTACCTGGTCTGGCGTGCCTTCTTTTAACTTGGTGGCACATTCTGTCATAGACTGCAGTAGAAAGTAGGGAATACTTAGTTTGTTTTCTGCAGGTAGGTCCATCTGATGTCTCAATTCAGTGAGTAGCCGGAAATGGTACCCATACACAATGCTGAACCGACCTTCGCAGGTGATGTATTTCATAATTTGGAGGCTGACCTCGCTCCAAAGTGGTAGTAAGCTAGTCCTGCGAACCCCGTTCTTATCCTTTGAGAATTGCTCCTCTGGTGGAAAGAATTCCTTTTTAGCCTTCTGGCCTAATTTCCTCTCCCCCTTTTCCCACGGTACCCCCATTGGGAGCTCAATGACTCGGCTGATGAATTGTGGGGTGAGTCTGAGACTCAAACCCCTGAAATTGACAGTGGCCAGTGTTTTGGATTTTGGCTTCAGAGCTCGCAAGAACTCCTCTGCCACCTCATCATCATATCCTTGCAATTTGTCGCAGAACGACATCCATTGCGCACGAGTGAACAACTCTACCACCTCAGGGTTCTCCCTTAGTTTCTTTGAGTCGGTCGGTTCCTTTCTGATGAATCCACCCGGCATGGTGAAAAACTGCTACGTTAGCTGGAGGTGGTGGGTGCGTATTCAAAAACTAGCCTTCTGGGATAGAGCGTAGAATTACGCCTCTGCCACGCACACAATTCGCGAAGACTATCTACAAATGAGCCTTAAAAATCACCTCCTGTAGAAAACCTTACATACACTTCGACGACAATTCATGCAAATGGAAGACAATACTTGCAATTTTTATGATCAGACTGTAGAACGTCGACTCCGCCACCCTTGAAACCAATTGCATGGGAGGCACAGGTCAGGCTTACCTTTTCCAATTCGCCACCTTTGGCGTGAAGAGCCCAATTTTCCTCGTGGCAGTGAGCTTCCTGTAGCGTAGCTTTCCTGTAGAAACAGCGCACGGGTTCTGGAGAGCACTGCAGTGGTTCTGCTCCTTCTGTGCCGCTACCAGACGCTTGAACAAGCTGAAGACTTGGAGTGACGAGCTTCAGATAAATTCAGACGCTCACTCGACTTCTAAACGACTGATGATAAATGCGTGGGGTGGCGATCTAGCCGATAGATTTGAATCCGGCGGAATTCGTGGCGCGGGGGTGAGCTGTCCCTGCCAGACCGTTGGACGACGTCACCTAATCATTCCACTGCAAGTTTCCCTGACTGCCCCATCATTCTCCACAGATCCACCGTCATCATTTCTGCTAAAACGCGCTTCTCCCCGACTGGACGGTTCTCACGTGTCCACTACCCGTTCTTCTTGCCACAACCACCATTTTACACATCCGACTAGACCATCTGACTGGTCATCGTGGCTAGTTGAATGGCCATACGACCGCTCAACCCGTTCATTTCATACTTGCAAACATTTCAAAGTATTATTCATGTAATTCGACGAAAGAAAGGGCGAGGCACTTACCTGTGCGGCCGCGACATGATTTTCCAGGTTTCAGGATGATGATGATTAGATTTGCTCGCTACTGCTATTTACACAGGCCCGGAGGTCCTTCCTTTTCGCAGGCTGCTAATGGTTACGATGCTTATTACCTGGCTGCGGGTGGTGCATGTGCCTGCTCTATTATTGCATGTTGCAGGCGATTTAATGGTGTACACTCTAGCTGGATGAACTGCTACGGGATTCCTGTAGGATGTCCTGTAGCAGTTTTTCCTCCTCGGGTGCATGCTGAACGGTGGAGACGGTGGCATCACGATCATGAACGCAGGGCCCTTGGATAGCTGTGATGAGTATTGCATGGTATCTCTGCATCTTTTTTCATTTATTTGAGAAGCGCTTCCTCTGATAATTCAGTGTTCTGTTTTGACTGTGCAGGTATTTCCATTGCATGGCGACTGGGGTGGTAGAAGGAGGTGACAGCAGTGTGTGATGGAGAAAATAGTAGCTTGCATGCCTCCATGCCAGACCTCGGTCGTTAGATCTCCCCACATAATTATTTCTGGGCCGTCCAAAACTTCTACAGGAAGTTTCCTGTAGAAATACAGAACTTCCTGTAGAAAGTCTGTAGCTTCCTGTAGAAGACTAAACTGTGATCAAATCGTGCCCATACCTTGGAGAAGATGAGTGTTTCCGGAGGGGGTGCTAGTGAGGTCACCTGGTAGCATAATAAGGACCCTTGTCTTTGAGTTGAGGGACCTCTTTTCCTTCATAGAATACCTGCAACCTGCATGCATTGCCACGTTGTGAACTTGCTATCCCTGTTTTTTGTTTATTGTTTTTTCTCTCTTTTTTTTTTGAAAGACAGCAGGGGTGCCTCGATGAGGTTTTCACCCTTACCATCTGCCTTGAGCGCCTCAGAGAGGTTTTCACCCAAGGATCTTTATTTTTCTCTCCCTTTTTTTGTTTTTTTTTTCTTTTTTTTTTGAAAGACAGCAGGGGCGCCTCGATGAGGTTTTCACCCTTACCATCTGCCTTGAGCGCCTTAGAAAGGTTTTCACCCAAGGATCTTTATTATTATTATTATTATTATTATTATTTTTTTATTTTTTTGAACTCAGGGTACGCCCAAAACAGAGGCAGAACCCTTCTCTATGACCAGCACTGATTTTTCCATAGTTTTGATGAATTCTTGCCTTGACAGAGGCTTTCTGTTGATCTTCAACCGATGCCCATTGACAAGCATAGTGATGGCCTCCTCATCAATGGTCCGAATAAGTACAGATCCATTGTCATTACATTTTTCCACTGCATATGGTCCCAGCCATCTGGTTCTCAGCTTCCCCTTGAAATCTTTATGCCTGGAATCATACAACAATGCCCAATCTCCCGGCTGAAATTGCTTGTCATTGAGGTGTTGGTCATGCCACACCTTCCTTTGAAGTTGAACCACTTCTGAGTGAAGAAGGGCCTACATTCTGTGCTCGTCCAATCCATTCAGCTGTAATAACCTTTCTTGTTGGGCATGGCTGAGATCTAGGTCCAGCTGAGTTGCCATCCTAAAAGTGTTATATTCGAATTCAATTGACAACAAAGCTCTCTTCCCATAGACCAGCTCATAAGGTGTGAAGCCGGTTGTGGTCTTCCAAGTGGTGTTGTAAGCCCATGTGGCCTCAACCAGGCGATCTGCCCAATCTTTCCTGCTGCTGCTCACCACCTTAGTCAAGATCCCTTCCAATGCTCTATTGGTGACTTCCACCTGCCCATTTGCTTGAGGATGATAGGGGGTGGAAGTCCTATGCTTGATTTTGTGATGAGCTAGTAGGTCTTCAATTAAGTTGGAGGTGAACTGGCTTCCTTGATCAGTGACTAGCTCTCTTGGGTAGCCAAATTTGTAGAAGATGTTTTCTCTTAAGAACTCAACCACCTTTTCTTCTGTTGCTTCTTTGATTGCCTTGGTTTCTGCCCACTTTGTCAGGTAGTCTGTGCACACAATGATGTAAGATCTTTGCCTCGAAGGAGGATTGATTGGACCCACAATGTCCATACCCCACTTCTCAAATGGCTCAAGAGTCACTTGAGGTTGGAGAGGCATTTCATCCCTTGGAGTCGGTTTCCCCATCCTTTGGCATCGATCACATTGGTTGATATACCTTCTGATATCTTGATGAAGCGTGGGCCAATACTAGCCTGCCTGTAGGATTTTGAAGGCATTCCTCTTTGCTGAAAAATGTCCTCCACAAGGCCCATCATGACAGGTGAGGAGGATATCAAAGACTTCCTCCTCCCTTACACAACGCCTTAGGATATGATTAGGGCCAAGCTTGAACAGGTTGCCCCCGATCCAAGTGAATGAGGCACTCTTTCTAACGATTCTGCTCTTCTCTCTTGAGGATAGGTGCAGAGGGAACTGTGTTGAAACAAGGTAGTTTGCTATATCAGCAAACCATGGAGAGAGTACTGAAATAGCAAACAGATGTTCATCGGGCATCTGGTCATCCACTGTTCCATCCTCATCTGCAGATAAATCCAATCTAGACAAAAAGTCAGCAACAACATTTTCTTTACCTGGTTTGTCAACGATAGTCAAATCAAACTGCTGCAACAAAAGTAACCATCTAATAATACGAGCATTCACATCTGGTTTATTCATTAAATATCTAATTGCAGCATGATTAGTGTGTACAAATGTTTGATAACCAATGATATAATGTCGGAACTTGTTCAGTGCATGGACCACGGCCAAGAATTCTTTCTCAGTTACAGTGTAATTCAGTTTTGCCTTGGATAAGTTTTTGCTGACAAAATAGATGGCATATGGAAGTTTTTGTTCAACTTGTCCTAAGGCTACCCCTATGGCTCTGTTCGAGGCATCAGTGTGGATGTGGAAAGGTAGGGCCCAGTTTGGACCTCTCAAGATTGGGGCAGACACCAATTTGTCCTTTAATTCATTCAGAGCCCTCTGACAATCGTCAGTCCATTTAAACTCAACATCTTTTGCCAAGAGGCCAAACAATGGCGAGGCTAGCTTGCTGAAGTCTTTAATGAATCTCCGATAATACCCTGCTAATCCTAAGAAGCTTCGAACATCTCTTACCTTCTTGGTGAGAGCAATTTTGTTGGGATCCACCTGTAACCCTTGGCAAGAAATGGTATGGCCTAGCACGGTCCCTTCAGTCATCAAGAATTCACACTTTTCAGGATTAAGGGACAGGTTCATCTCAATGCACTTGGTTAAGACTTTTCCCAGATTGAACAATGCTTCCTGGAAGTTGGACCCATAAGGAGTGAAGTCATCCATATAGATTTCCACCGCATCATGGACCAGCTCAGAAAAGATGCTCAAGACGGCTCTCTGGAAGGTGGCAGGAGCATTGCATAGTCCAAAGGGAAGAACTCGGTAAGCAAAGGTACCCCAAGGACAAGTGAAGGTGGTCTTATCTTGGTCTTCCGGGCTGATCTGGATCTGGTTGTACCCGCTAAACCCATCCAGGAAAGAGAAAAACTTCTTTCCTGCCAGTCCATCCAACACTTGATCTATGAAAGGTAGAGGAAAATGGTCTTTCTTGGTAGCTTTGTTCAGTTCTCGGTAGTCCACACAGATTCTCCACTTCCCATTTTTCTTGGGAACCAACACCAAAGGGGACACCCATTCGCTATCCGAGATGGGGTAAATGAATCCGGCATCCAACAGTTTCTGCAATTCTTCCTTAACGATGTCCTTAAGGGCTGGATTCATTCTCCTCTGGGGTTGCCTAACTGGTTTACAATCCTCTTTGATGTAGATGTGATGGGTACAGACTGAAGGATGGACTCCTTTCATCTCCTTATAGCTCCAAGCAAAAGCATCTAGATGACTGGCCAACAGACTACGCAGCTCCTTTTCCTGGGAAGGAGATAGGGAGGAGCTGATCTTTAACGTTCTCTCAGGGCCGAACTCCACACTTTTGACTCTGGGAGTGACAGGGTTGGTCACACAAAGGTCCACTAAGGTGCTGGCTTGGGCATCCTCCACCAATTCCTCTAAGGACAGTGCACTGGGAGGTGGATTCTGGATCAAGGTCTCAATCAAATCATCCTCGGTTGGGGGGTCTCCCCTAGTGGTGTCTAGGGTGCTCAAAGGTGCTGAATACACCTCATCCTCTTCTCCTTCCTCCAACCAAAGTGGTAAGTCATGCTCTAATGAGGGTTGGGCAGGAGGGTACAGGACTAGCTGCCTGGACATAGGACCATTTTTGATGGTCATGTTTCCTGCACGGCAGCTTATGTAGGCATCAGCAGTGGCTAACCAAGGCCTTCCCAAAATAAGAGGGTATCCAGTAAGCTTTGCCTTTGGTTGCAGAACCAAGAAATCTGCAGGGTATTCTCAAGAGTCAACAGAGACCAAGACATCCTCTACAATCCCTTCGGGAGTCACGGTGGAGCGATCTGCTAGTTGTAGGACTGTCGAGGTCTTTCTCAAGGAACCCTGAAGATTGAGTTTGAGCATGGTATCCCTGGTCATCACATTAATGGCGGCCCCCAGATCAATCAATGTGTGAGGTATGATGGTGCCATTGATGTGGACATCAACTACAGGACTCCCAGGATCCAAATACTTTGGGCAGATGACTTGTCCCAACATAAGATCAAACAGTTGTCCTATGACATTGATGGTTGAAGCATCTCTCTTTCGCCTGCCTGGGTGTCTGAAACACTTTTCCTTAACCAGTTTGTTGTATATCGATACATCTTTGATGGCTTGGAGAAGTGGTATTTTCACACACAACTGTTTGAGCTCTCCCAGAAGCTCATCCTCCTCTGGGTTGGGTTGTGTGGTGGCTGTTAGTCTCTCAGGAAAGGGTGGAATGGCATTTGGTTCACTTTCCTGTTTATCTTCCTCATCCTCTGGGGGAGGAGGTTGGCAATCCGGAAGAGTCTTTCCAGATCACAGATTGATCTCCTGGATCTCCACAGCATAGGTAGGGCATGATGCTTCCCCAGTATATACCTGCTGGGCCTGTCTGTTGTTGGGGTTCGGGTTCAGTTGAGCAGGCATTTGAGGTTGCCTTGGAGGAGCAGGAGGTAATGGTTGTGGTTGAACTGGTGGTGGAGGCAAAATGGCGGGAGGAGTATTGTACTGGGGCCTCCACCCCGATTGAGGTGCATTCCACTGAGGCTGTGGCTGGGCATGTGAGTGATACGAATGAGTAGTGGGTTGAGTATGGTATTGAGGTGGGTAAGACCATGGAGGAGGCATAGACCAGGAAGGATGAGCAGGGGGACCCCAGGAAGGCATAGGAGCAGATTGGTTGGGGTTGTAATAAGCTTGGGGTGTCCCTTGCATCCCCTGTTGGTAAGGTCTAGGTCCTTGTGGCCTCCTTTGGTTGAGGAAATAGAGAGGTTCAGTGGGTGCTTCTATCCCTTGATACATGGCTTTAAGCCCAGGTAAGGTTGGACATTGGTTTGTGGGGTGGTCCTCCTCACAAACAAAACATACTTCAACTGAATGTAATGGGCATTCGTTCTTGGGATGTTTCCTCGTACACCTAGGGCCGAAGATAGCCAAGGCCCTCTCAGCTTCCTCTTTCTTCTGTTGGATTCAGAATGTATCAAGTTGCATGGCAATGGTCTGTCTCACCTCACTCTTGAGATCCTCTAATTGATTTGTAAACTCATGTTTGGAGAAAGGAATACCAGCCGAGAGGAGGTTTCCTCTACCTCGTTTCCGGGTTGCCCTAGAATGGTTTCTAAACACAGTCTTTATGTCCTCATAAGGTAGTTGGTAAATATCTCCTCCAGCTAGCATGTAAAGGGTATCTAAGATGTCTTCAGGGACTCCTCGGAGCAGAACCAACTTGAGGGATTCAGGGTCAAGTGTGCACCTGGCCCATTTATAGCTAAGTTGGAACCTTTCCTCGTAATCCTCTAAGGACTCATCATTCCCCATGGTCATCCGAAAGATTTCTCCCTTGGTTTCCTTAGACCTACAGTAGTCCCTGTACTTTGTATTGAAAGCTTGTTGCATCTGAGCCCAAGTGGTGATACTGTTCCCAGGTAAGCCCATGAACCAGCGTAATGCTGCATCCTTAAGGGTTGAGGGGAAGAGTTTCAGCTTCTGCTCATCTTCAGTATAGTCATAGGTTCGACAAAGGACAGCAAACTCAAACAGGAAGGTATCAGGGTCTTCAGTAGTCAGTCCATGGAAGTGAGGTAAAGCAGAAGGGCTTATGTTCTTCATTTTCATGTCTCCATTGGTCTCTCGGATGGGGAAGGTACCTTCTATTCTCTCATCTTCTCCCTTATGGTCAGCCATCGCTTCAGATGGAGTGTTCTCTAACTCTTCTTCTACTATAGGATCTTCGTATATATCAGGAGGTTTACCTATAGGTTCTTCTGGATCACTGTCACCAAAGAAGAGAGAAGGGTGACTCAGTGATGTGGTGGGGGTGTTGGGTAGGAATTTGTCTGTTTTAACTCGATTCCTACGAGGCATGAAATGGAAAGACTTTTGATTGCTTTTGTTTTTTTTTTTTTTTCTGGTACCTATAAAAACTGAAACAGATTGAACTACAACTAACTATCTTGCTGAAATGAAAATGCAAAATTGAAATGAAAGCAGGAAAGAACTAATCTACTTTGCTCAAATGAAATTGCAGGAATTGAAATGCTAGTCTACGCTTGCAGAATTGAAATGCTAATCTACGCTTGCAAAAATGAAATTGCGGAATTGAAATGTTAATCTATGAAAGCAAGAAATGTCTATGCTACTTTTGCAGAATGGAAATGAAATAAACTACTTAGCAGAAGGCGAGAGTAGGAAAAGTAGAAGAAAAGCAACAATTACTAATACTCTGACGCTTCCCTGGCAACGGCGCCAAAAAGAATGGTGGGCTCTAGTATTGTAGCAATAATGCTACAACTCCTGGAGCTTCCTTCTCTAATTTTATCAACCCGGTAGTTCGTAACAAACTTGGAAGTGACGGTGATGTATGCACAAGTACTAGCTCTTGCCGCAGCTGTCACTTGGTCAGCTGGCACAAGCCCGCTAGGGGCTCAAGCCAACTTCTATGAGCTCTTAGAAGAAGCTTTTTAACCGATGAATGAAAGCTAACTCAAAGGAAATTAACCTACTTTGCAGAAATGAACTAAAAGCCAACAAAAAATGAAAACCCTAGCAAACCCTAATTCTACCAGCTAGTCCTACTGATGCAACGGTGAGAATGCAAACTAATGAAAGTGATGCCATTACTTCTATGAAGGTGAGATGCATGTGTCTAGACTACTTTTATCTGAAGAGAACATATTTTTGTATTTTTGTTCAAGTTGTTGGAATTATTATGCATGTGCTTCTAACTGGGTCTTTAATGTGCAGGGGTAGGTCAAGGGGAGAAATGCTTGTAAGAGGTCAGGAGAGATCAGAGAGGGTCTAGGGGTCCCTAACATCCTTTCAGAGATTTTCACAAAGTTTGGATGCCAAGAAACCGTGTTTATGAGCTTCTACAGGAAGTCTGCAGGGGTTCTACAGGATGTTCAGAATTTCTACAGGAAGTTCAGTAATTCCTACAGGATGTCCTATGATCATATTTTTGGGTGATGGGTGAGTGGAAGAGGCTGCATGGATCGATAGGGAGGTAGGGGAGGAGTTTGTAGTGATTCAGTGACAGAGAGATGAGATGAAGAGGGGGTGTGCTAAGCTAGGTTGTCTTGAAGAGGGTAGAGGGAATGGAAGGCCGAAAAGGTAGAATAACGAGGGTGATAGAATGGCTGAGAGACAGGGGGTCTAATTGGGAGATGAGTAGTTGGTCTGGGCACGGCTTAGAAGGATAAGAGAGTGAGGGAGTAGTACTGCACAATGTAACCGAAACAAATCATCCACGTCCTGCACATAACCGAAATATCATGATCCTATTCTAACTGTTTAGTAAAACCAAAGAACAGCAACGTTATTTCTAATGAAAATCATGCATGGTACTGAAGCAAAGAATCATTCCACAAGATCTGAACGCATGGACAACTATTACAGCAAAAACATTGTATCAAAGATTGCATGAACATGTAAAACAATGTTTTTGGTGGGTGGCACTCTCTGCAATTCCAGCCCCTAAACAGAGGTGAAAATGAGTGTGCAATCAGCCCTTTTTTGGAACTCTTATTACCTCCAATCTCTTTACTCTATTCTAAACCTGCTGGAGCAACTCTGTCTCATAAAATTAACCTACTTAACCACACCAAGAAATCTAACTCAACAAACTACGTTTCCAAATGCATGTAAAGGAAAAGAAATACAATGCTGAAAGAAAGATAACAATACAAAGGAAGGAGGCCTTAGGCTCTCAGGTTGGGCCCAACCCCGAGAGCTATGGCTCCTTTAAGAACTCAGAACTGAACTCAAATCTGCCTGCTTTCCATTAAAAGATAATAATCATAAGTCAAATAACATGCCAATAATGGCTACAAAAGAGTAAAACAGAGCTAACAGCTCATAATCCAGAATATGCAACAAGGTTTCAAAAGTCCTCTTCGAAGGCTACAGCCCTATCATTTATACATCTTGAGGCCCCAAGCTGGCCTCCTAAATCAGTGGGGCTTGGCTGACCAAACTAAGAGTGATCTGCTGCTTCCTCAAAATCCATTTGGCTGCCTTCTAACTCGGTGGTGGTGACTGTTGGAGCTCGGAGTTGGGGGTGAAGATCACGAGGAAGGCCATTCAATGCTGTGGACAACCTTCCTACAAAATCTCAATCCCATCTTGGCTATCTCCTAGCCAACATCTATGTGGTTTTGCTCCATTAATTGTCAAAAAACCTGAAATAAACACGTGTTAGCCACCTAGGAATAGTGACTGCCCTCATTCGTACAAATGACATAAATATACTAAGAAGATGATGCATAAGTTATGAAAAATGAAGGGTTGAGCAAGGGTAGTTAGGCCAAATGAGCCCAAAATGTTACCAAATTTGGGGCTCATCAATTACTCTTTCTACCCTAGGTGAACCAGGACCACTAAAAGTTGGAGAAACAAACCCTGATGTCGGAGTAGAAGAAAATTCACTTTCAGGCTCGGATATTTCGGGTTCTTCACCTATATCACTAGTAGATGAAAAGCTACCACTGATTTCTGAGACAGACACAGACTGTGGATTATATTCTGCTACTGGAGTTTGAAAATCAGGATGTACTATCAGAGAAGATTCTCCTTCTTCCGGTGATCCAACTCTACTGTCTCTAGGAGTTACGAGGACTTTTAAGCCTTCAAGTTGGCTCAGTACTTCCTCAGGAGGTTGGCCCCGAAGTCTACGGGACTTCCTCAGTAACTCAGCCATGTTTATAATCTCAGGAGACTGGCCCCGAAGTCTACGGGACTGTCTTGGTAATTCGGCCACAGTTAAAGACTTTTAACTACTTCACACGCAAACAAAGTAAAATCTCAATAAAAAGCACCTAAGGTCTCTAAAGAACCAAACAAATTTGAATCACACGCCTAAAGAATCTACGAGATAAAACACACGCAAACAGTAACTTTCCGTACCGAAAACACTAGTTGGTGATGAAATCCAACGTCACAGAGTTCAATACAGAAATGGCGGTTGGAACAGTTACCCCGGCAACCTGCTTAATGAATAGACTGGCACAAGTTCCTCCGCTTAATCGTCTCGAGTGAAGTGAACCCCCTAGAAAATCCAAGTGAGTCTAGCCTACGTCTGCTCCAGGTACAGTGCGATCTTCCGAACACTGTCACCTCAGGAAGAGTCCTAAAGAATATGGCCACTAAGGTTACCAACTGAGACAAATACACCTGGGGGAACAGTCTACGATCCGATACGCACGCAAGGGCAGAGTAGCAAGCTCAATCCCCTTGAAGGCTCCTTGACATAATCCAAGGTTTACCAACAAGTGACCCTAGGCTCCTCGACAATGGTTAATCCGAGGTTTATCGTTTTTAATACGTGAATATTTGGCGTCGTTCCCAATGAGGAAGGATTGATTCCCACACTGGTTCAGACACGATCTCGTGCTTCTCCTTGTTAGAAAATTATATATTACGGAGCAATGGAACACATAAAATATTGCAGAAATATAAACATAGAAAATGCACAAAACAAGAGAGATACAGATATACGTGGTTCACCCAATTTGGGCTATGTCCACCCTGAACAGCCAGTCCTTCCTTTTTATTATCCAGCAAAATGAAGAGACGCAACCTACAGCAAATCCGCTGTAATATCCTATGTTTTCTCTCACAGTCTCACCTCTCTATTTCTCACTCACAGAATACACATTTATCTCACAGCCTCAAATACAATACCCTCATACAAAGAGAGGGGTTGGCTTCTAGGGCAAAAAACCCTAAACTAAACATAAGTTCTACCGTCAGATCATCTGCCTAATGAACAGCCCAGATTGACTAGAAATTACTATACTTTTACAAGGCAATTTTACCACTGTTTTTAGCTTCGGGGGCGCTGCCGAAGGTCGCAGCCGCCCCCCCTAGACCCCCCCTGCAGCGAATATTTTACGGGCGGCGTTGCCACCCCCATTTCGAACTGGGGTCCTATGTGGCGATACCTTTGAATATAGAAGATAATCAGGCTCCACACCCAACACTCCTTTAAGAGGAGCTTTCCCAGAGCATAAATGCAACAATTGGATTTCTTCCCTACCACAAGATACAACTACTTGTTTGTTTTTACTGTCTTGGAGAGTTAATTACTCTCCTACTCCAAGACACTAGCCTAAGCTAAGTTGGTGTATCAGAGCCCTAGAAATAAAAATGTTACTAGGTGAATTTTACTTTAAGCGTTAATTTTAGTGGTTTTTGTTTAAGTCCAAAGGTGCGGAGATGAAACTCGTGGTATGAAGACTCGACTCAAAATCACTAAAAATGCACCTAAGATGATCTAAACAATCTTTTTCTCTTCGATGAATTTCTAAACTAAGAAAGAGTTTGAGAATGCAAATACTTTAGAAACACAAATCTTTCTCAATTAAACAAATTAAAAGAAGAGCTTTTCCTTTCCAAAGCACTCAAAAACGAGACAACTAATTATTTCACAAAAATTTCCCTTCTTCATTTCAAAGCACTCAATCACTACAAAAACAAACTTTTCCAAAAGAGATTTTTTTTATATTTTGTAAATAAAAAACTCAAAACTAATGAAAATGACTAACTTTGAGAGCTACAAACTATAAAAACCTATTTGAAGTCAAAGCCTACTAAAAGTCTTTTTAAGGATGTTTTACTCAGCTAGATGCAAGCTAAGGACTAATTTATGCAGAATCACAAATCAGTCAAGAACAACCAATTTCGTTTTCTTTTTGAAAATGAAAATCCAAACTCTCAAGCACAAGCTTTTCGAAGTTTTGTAAAGAGAAAACTCAAAGCGGATTCCTCAAACAAGGGGAGATTTCATACATGGTCAGACTCATAAGAAGGCTGGTAGACACTAAGGTGATCTGAAGTCCCTACAGCTTCTAAGCTCAGAGCCACTACACAACCAAAATGAAAAACAAGCGCAACAAGCAAAACTCCTAGGACTTTCACCTAAAACCCTAACACTAGTGAAATTAAACCAAGGAAAGTTTTTGACAAGGTACATGCAGGTCTGGGCAATGGCTAAAACCTATAAACAAATTCTAAACTGGTAAAAAAGAGAAAAATTTAAAATTTCTCAAAATTCTGACAAGGTACGCAGGCAGCCTGTTTACACAGGTGCGTTCACGCTCTGTGCACAAAGCAAAAGCGCGTACAGGTAGGCACTGTGCTTAACTCAGAGGGTGCATACTTCTCCAAAAACTATGAAAAATAAAAACTAACTCAAAATTAACTAAATCACCCAATCCCAAAATCATCAAGCCAAAAACAGAAACAAAAAATACAGTTTCTCCGGTCAAAGTATAAACAAGGAAAACAATCAATTCCCCAGCGGAGTTGCCATTTTGTCACACGGAATAAGTCGATCTTGCAGACAAGATAGACCTTCCTAGAATCTAAAGAAGACCTAATGACAAGCAAACCAACCAGACACTATCTTTCTCTAAATATGCTTTAATAAACAATAGCAAACAAGTATTTTAGGGCCTACCTTCGGTCCAACGCTAGCTTGTGGATGCCTTCGCTCCTTTGATCCAATTGAGCTCCTCTTTGCAAATCTGCAAACACAAACAAGGAAAACGAATTAAATAGCACCTGAAAAGCCAATTTCATAAAACATATTTAACATGAAAGTCAAGAAGTCCATGAAACAAATAACATAAGATACTTGTTGAGAAAAATGAGTTTGATTGTTTTAATTCAAAAGAAGAAGAACCTTACAACCTTTGCCTTGACGCTGTACAAGTTCCTCCCAGGGTCCAACAAGAAGTCTCCTCTACTTTGACAAGTTTCACTCACTCCTCAATGAAACCAAAAAGGTATGTGATCTCTCCTCTTTAGGCTTAACTAGGAAGTCTTGATTTCACCAGCATTTACCCTCAAAAATGTTCAGCTTCTAACCTCCTTAGCAACCAGCCCAATGCCTGTATTTATAGTGCAATGGAGGGAGGTTACTAGGTCCTCCTTCAAAGGGATAAAGCCCTCCTTCAAAGGGATAGCTCCTCTCATCAAGGGATTAGCTCCTTCTCTTTTGGGATGCATGAACCACCTCAGAGCGAACAATCCACGTCAAAGTTCCTTCTAGAAACCTCTAGAATTAACCCAAAGTGAGTTTTTTAAGATAAAACTTGTGCCTTTTGACTTTCACAGGGGTCCGCACCTACACCGTTAGGGACAGAGCGGGAAGGTCCGCAGCTTTTGTACACAGAAGGTGCGGGACCGCAGGTGACCATGAGAGAAAGTGCGGAACCAGAGTTACATTGATTTTTAATGTCTTTCTCTCATTTCCAAAGCTTGATTTGAAGAGCTGAGGTCTGAGACTTGCTTAGGAGGACAGTACAAGTGATGATAGACCCATACTGACTGCAAATAATCATGATGATGATATTTTTGTGTAACAAACCAGTCAAGAGGTAATGGATGAAAAAAGAGTAAATTGATTCACCAAATAATACAAGCATTCATTAACATTCAAGAGGAGATATGGTGCCAAAATGAAAATGATTAGCATTATAATATTCACAAGAAGGATTAGGAGTTTATTACTTTCAAAAGAATGTGAGAGGCACGAATCCCTTAACGAATTATATTCTTTAGAATGATCAACTTCATAGCTTCGGTCATCCATGAAAGGTACAAATTTGGAACCCAAATTCAATACCAGATATTTGCATGAAGATGAGTTAACTAAAATGGAGCCCTTAATCTGATCAAAGATTGAATCTTGAAAGTTGAATGAACTATGCCCAAAATAAGAAACATCTTTTAAGAAGGAATTTAAATCAAGTACAACCATGCAAAGGAAACAATTTTGTGAGAGAATCCATATCTGATTTAGTTCGGGGACCTTATTAGAGTTGTGAGAACTTAACATAACTATCAACAAAAGTTGAACCTCCTTGACTCCCTGATGAGTCCCAGAACTTTCAAGAATTATAGAATTTCCTTTTGAAGATTGAATCAGATCATGCATGGTGTGCAGATGGTTACCATTGATAATTTCAACTAGATCACTATTATCCAAATGGAAGCCATCTACATCACTGATTTGGTCCAAATTACATCTTCAAAAAATAGATTACCCAAGTAATAAGATTCTTCTAATTGAACATCTAAAGATGAGTATATTCGAAAAATCTCATGAGTAACTTGGATAAAATATTTCTCTTCATGCAAAATTGGAAATGATAAGGAATGGAATGGATACTTTTGATAAGATGTTTACCTTCTTCATCATCATGCATGCCTCACTATCTTATTTTAATTCAAAATCCAACCCATTAGATGATGAAATTGAAGAGCATGGATTATCTTCTTCATAAGTTGATGCATTACAAATACTAAAACACAAGGGATATTTTGGTGAAGAGGAAGTTTCCAAGAGAACCTCTTCTTGGACCGAATCATATTTTAGCTCCAAATATTCCAAAACAAAATCTTCTTGAGAAACTAAATGATCAAATTGTGTACTTGCGCATGCAACATCACATACAATAATGGAGTCATAATCAATAGAATGAAGGTTATACAAGTCTTCAATTTGATTGGGAAAATCAATTCCATTTGATCTATCACTAAGATTCCTATATTAAAAATCAACCAAGGATGGAAGAACATTATCTTGACATGAAGGATTTGGAAAAAGAGAAGAAAGAGAAAAAGAATCCTTACTTTCCTTCTCCTTTACCTGTAAAGAGTGACTCCCTTGCACCTGATCACTATTTGGATTTTGAATAAGTTGATCAAGAAAATCATGGGGCAAGGGATCATGAGAAAGATATGATAGAGGATGATAAGAATTTAAATCATATTTAAGACTAGATTTATCAGTGTAAATACCATTTTGAGTAATGGAAGGATTAACCTTTACATGAGGCTCCATGAACCATTCCAAGGTTTCCTCCATTGGATCTGAATCATGGAAAGCAAAAGAAGATTGGGAAGATGTATTAGGAATTTGATTTTTATATTTCTCACTTCAACATTATCATAAGGAAGCACCTAAATTGGTACTAAAAAAGGAGGAGGTGTTATAGACATATTTGGGCACTGCAACCCCAATCTTATATGTCGATAAAACAAGAGCTATTTAACCCCTAAAAGTGTTGTTTCATACCCTAAAGGATCATGGTCAATTGATTAAATCATTCCCTAAAAGTTCCACCTAAAAACCCACTCAGAACTGGCCAAAACTAGACCATACTAACTGGTCCACCGTCAGGGTGCGATTCATACCGACTCCTACACTAGCCAGGTGTGATGCATACTAAAGAGGCCTTCTGTGGTGTGCAATGAGCTAGAATGGACAAATGTCAGAGACAGTTTGCTAAGTGGATGCTCAAGGAATCTTCCAGAAACATCTCCTATGACACTTTCCCCTCTGAATTCGCCTAGGGATGAGTAAGAGATCCAAGAAATCTCCAAGTGGAACCAAGAATAACAAGTGGAATGACACTAGTCAAAAACCCAGAGATGACTCACACCCTTGTAGACATCTATAAATGGATCCCTCATCTGAGAGATCTAGAGGCTGGAATTTGGTAATTTGTAAGGAAGTGCTGATAGTTTGTCTTTGAGAAAGGGCATTGTATTGTTGGGTGATCTTGCTTTTCATGAGGTGAAGAGGGCTTTGATGCTGGGAGGATGATGCTTGATCAGATAGCCGGGTTGTAATTCTCCCTTCTACTATTAATAAAGTTCTTTGAGTTTTCCTCCATACAATCGTGTATTTGTGAATGTTGTTATTTGTGAATGCATTGTATGATCAATGTATTTCTGATTTTTCATTGTTTATGATATAATAGATAGAGATGATTTGATGGTGTTTTGTTACTTTGTCTCTACAGATATTCATTGAGTAGGATAAGTGGGAGAAAAGGTGCAAGCTCTATCAAGGGAGAGAGAAATCAAGCAAGGAGTCAAGTGGAAGATCCAGGTTGGTCCCTTTGCTCCTCTCTTATCTATCATACATAAAGGAAATCACAAATTTCTTTGATTGTTTGTTTCTAGGATAACTACCAATCCTAGTGGGACTAGCAGATCGAAAAGACACTAGTTTTCTCTGAAACAGGAGGACAACGAAAAAAAGGAATAGTAGGTTCCTCCACTAGAATTATAGGTGTCTCACAGATTACAAAAGGTGAGGGAACATAAATTTCAAGGGGTTTAGATTCGTTATGTAAAAAGATTCGAATGAAACTTTCAAACTTACTTTTAAAGAAGTCCCAATCCAAATTTTCTCCAGGAAACTCATAACATAAGTGAACGAATCTATTAGAAAAATCCTCAATTGTTTCATTGGGATTTATTCTAAGTTGATCAATCCTTTTCAAAATATCTTTGTAATGATACCTGTTAAATGCCAAATGAAGCTCCTTGATGAGGTGTTAAAGAGAATGAATGGAAGAAAGTGGTAGAGTCTGACACTATTAACTAACGTGACTTTTAAGGATGAGGCAGAAGATAATACAAAACACATATTCACAATAAAATTCATAGTATTCACAGAACATAAGGAAAAGAGATGCATGCTCGACAGTGGATGTATTACCCTCACCATCAAACTTGATTTGAGAAAAGTCAGGGAGAGACTCATTGGGGATTGAAAGTTCACCAGGGCACAGGTTAATAAAACACCCCGGGAGTATGATTTGAATATGGGCCATTTCAAATAAGAGGTTCGAAATAGACTCAACGGGCACAACTTGTCATCTAGCCCTCCTTCTAGTGCCAAAATGTTGACACTGTTTGATATCGCTAACATATAGGGGGTGTCCCTAATGTGAATTCCCAATTAGAACTCACACTGTTTGAAGTAGGCACCCCATCTGAAGTATTTTCCCATCCACCATAACAAAAGGGTTCATCTTGGTTTCAACGGATAACATAAAATATTATATACATAAATCTTAAATAAGAAAGTAATTTGACATTGTGAAGCACCAATTGTAGGATGTAAAAGGAAACCTTCACAAGGGGAGACAGGAAGTGAGTCTTTAAGAGGAAAGTATTAGTATTATCATAGAAGAGGCTCACCAGAGAAAGAAAATATTCTTTAGTGAAATAGTTCACACAATGATATTAAGGAAAATAGAACACACATTCAAAAGATAAGTACATGTTGATGGTGCTAGATCTGCCAATATGTAAAGGGATTTCCTCGGTAAGAAGTCCCAATTAGACCACAGACCATTTGGTGTAGGAATCCCAATAGTGGGCCGTATGATAATGCCTTGATCATGATTTCGTACAGAGGCAAGTAAGATGTCTCTGTTGGTAGCAAGGGTGTGAGAGCTGCAACAATCCAAGGAAGGTGCATGAGAGGTTCAAACACACAGGGATTGAGATGAGTGCACCCCTTGGAAACCTATGATAGCACAGAGTTAAGAAGGGAACACACGAGAAAATATGCATCACAAGATGGAAGGAAAGTTATCTAGTAATCCAAAGTGATCGTTAAACCAACAACACGTTTCAGAAAGATTCATACATACATACACAAAAACTTCCATACATGCATGCGTAAGAAAACAAATACATATATCGTTTAGAGTAAACCAGATAGCATAGAATACAATAAAAAATATGCATGAAACATGTTGGCTCTATTATATTAATAAGTGTAAGTTCCACTCATACAATACATCCATGTCTAACCACTAGTTCTGACAGTGGAACATTACAGCCACAATCGCCTACTCCTCCAAAGAGATATACTAGCTCTGGATAGTGGAGAAGCTAAGGCTCGTTACAATACTGTCCAAGCTCTCTCTAAGATAGTCTTATCGGATGCTTGGCTGACCAGAAGCCTTTACAATGAGTTATGAGGTTCTATTTATAGAAAAGGGTGGGGTGATCCTTGACATTCCCCTTTGTGAGAGTTCATCTACCCTCATGACTCTTCATCTACTCTATGACTACTACATCCAACTATCGACACTTGAACTTCCACCCTACAAGACATTACATTACAATGCACATGTGCCCATGTGAGACAAAATGGCTTGAGAAAGCCATACAAGACATCATTGACACACGGTCCATTGTGATGAGACCAACTCTTTGACATGCCTGTGATGGTGAAGGTGGTGAGTTGATGCCAATTTTTGTCATCTATGATGGTGTGCATGCACTCCATGGTGACATCTTGCTGAAGCAAAGTCTTTCCTTCGTTGCATCCTGGTGCACTAGTGTGGCTCCTCCATCCAACTCATCTGCTATCATGTGCATGGTCTTCTTAGGTGCGGCCGAATTGGAAACACACTGATGCATAGTGTCAATTCTAATCTTCCAGTGTGTGCTAGTGGTCATGCACATCAACTGTCAACTGGATGTTCATCTCTAGTCAGACTTGCTTCTTGTCTTTGCCTCAGTGAGTGTGCCAAATGGGTTAGATCGCATCCGTGCGCATAATGACATGCATGCTGCTAAATTCCCCTGCATGCGATCAACAACATTTCTCACCATGTCTGCTCCATGCCAGCTACTGGGATGGATATATAACTTGTACTGGTGCAGTTTCATTTGCGAGTGCATGTTGCACCCATTGTTGTACATGTTCCTTCTACAACTCATTCTCTCATCTGTGCAGCTCCCATTCCTCCTTGAGTTGTTGCTTCATCACCTGCAAATCCTTCTCTATTATTTTCTCTACTCTCGTGTGATTGTCTTGTCGTGTCATCACCTCATAGCCTCAATCTCGAAAGTTTCTTTTATCACAAGTGGATCTGTTCAACCTTGCAACTTTGTTCCACCTTTGTGTTGTCAATAACCTTCCTCTTGCATTCACTGCATGAGGGTGTGCTACTTTCTTCTCTTGCTAATGGCACTACTCGTTGTGATGTTTATCGCTGTGATACTGTTGCCATCTTATTTTGATGTCCTTGTCTACAAACAACTTGATGTCTTCATAGGTAGGCAAGTTCATAGACACTTGCTTGGCTGGAACCCATGTTGTGCCATCGACGGTGTCCTTTGACTTGTCTCTCCTGGAAACCATTGTACCTATGTTGCTAAGAGGCAGATGAACCCCTGCGATACCTAGATACACGGAAACACTCATGGCAAGCAATCTGTCAGTCAAAAACCAAAAAAAACTTGAGAACTGACTTGCAACATACATGTGTGATTGATCATGAAGGTTGCACAATTTCTGCTGGGAGGTCGGGAGACTTATTGCCGAAACTACGCAAGGCACAATGCAGGCTATCAGGAGGTTGACTGACTATTGGAATTGCACAATGCATAGTCCAGCCTAGCCTACTCAGGACTGAAATTGTGTAATGTGCAATTTCAGTCAGCATTGACATGCAACCAGCAAACTGAATTACATAGTTTCTAGGGCTAGTGGGACATTGCCTCCAAGAATTGCATAATGCAAGCCTCGAGGTTAGTGCTTGGCTATATTTGCACAATTTCTGGAGGGAAGGTAGAGCCTTTGCTTCCAGAAATATGTAGTGATACCCGATGTTACACAACATTTTGTCACTGTCCCTGTACTCCCCATTCCTTGATCCTGGAGGACATCTATAGTGAACCCTACATGCCTTCCCATCATGAAGAGACTCCCATTGTGTCCCTCTTCATGAGCAGAACATTTCCCTTTTGCATCATTTCCCAAGAATCTTCATTTTACCCCAGTTTACAAGACCGACACTAATGACCCATTTCCTCCTCGGGCTGATTTGTAGAGTTTAAAACCTGGCCTAGTGTTGTATGGTGCAAATGAGACTTTCCTCAGTTGCGTCGATCCTCTTTTGGCAAGTTTTTTAAATATGGAGTCGAATCTTCCAGGTCTAGAAGCTTCTTAACGGAAGTCTGGTAAATGGTTGGGCTGGATGGAACTGAGGAAGTCAGGTTGGGCTCCTTTCCCCTATTAAGATGGAACATACCAAAGAGATAAGCCCTCTCCCATCAAAAGAGAAACCATCTCCCCTCCATCAAAGCTATATAAACTCCTCCTTTTCTAAGCTGAACTAGTCTTTTTAGAGCTTGAATAACTAACAAGAGATCTATAGCTTGTAGCTTTCTAGTTTATGTTTGTGGAGGGAGAATAGTGTGTTTGGTTTGGTTTGGAACTAAAGGGAAGAAGCCTTAAAACTTCCATTGTTGGGGCTATCCATGAGATGGTAGCAGAGGTATGGGAACTCGGATATGTCGGAGGAGACCTGAAACATCAAGGCTTTGGTTGTAATCTATTTTTGAACTTATATGAATACAAATATTGATTTATTTCATACATTAAGTGTTATCTTACATTTGATGGCTTAAGATTCCTTGAGCTTTTAAGTAGCTTGAATGCAATTTGTATGCTATCACGTTTGTTGTTTTTTGTTTGTTTTCTTCTTTCAAGTATTCAAAAGAAGGAAATGAAAAGTTGTTGGAGTCAGGAAGTTGGATCATCACCAACCGGAATAGCATTCTAAGAAGTAGGCCTTCTTATTTGATTCTAGCCTAAGGAAGTTTTCACTATATTGTTTGTTTGTGGCTAGACCCGATATTTTGGGCTAAAGGAATTGTATTTATTCGCATTGAGAATTTACCTACACCACAAATTGGTGACTCCATTGGGGAAATATATCCTCTCGTTTGATTGATTTTCATTTCATGCTTTGTGTGAAATTTTGTAGTATCACCCTTTCCCTTTGGTTTTATCTGCTTTGCCTAGTTTACTGCTTTGAGTCTGAAATTTACAGTGGTAGGTCTGGTTTTGGCCTTTGAAAATTTATTATTTTTTCTTGAAATCCTTGATCAGCATGTTTTATTTATTGATAGTCGTGCTGACTAGCGCGAGTTTCTCTTAAAAAGTCATGTCCTACCCCCTTGTGGAGGTTGTTGCTAGTAAGGAAATCATGCCATTTCCTATACGTGAAGATCAGGGTTTCTCCTAAATCATAAGCAGTGTGTCTTGCCCTCATAATTTTTGCCTCTTAGCCTATTTGAAGGCATATAGACACTAGCCCACCCTTTGTTTTGTTGAGTCTGGCCCTGTGTGAAGCTCTTTTTTATTTTCTTTCAATCCCTCGATCAATGCTCTTTTTGGCCAAACAGTCGCGCCAATCAAGCCTATGAGAACTAGTTGTAGTCTGGCCAGTCTTGTTGGTCTCTGAGTTAAGAAAAAAATCAGAATT
Organism: Pinus tabuliformis; assembly: GCA_031772625.1. NCBI lineage: Eukaryota > Viridiplantae > Streptophyta > Pinopsida > Pinales > Pinaceae > Pinus > Pinus tabuliformis. Next base: position 441,876,263 of record CM062814.1, on the reverse strand, counting down.
TCTCCCATTCCAGTGCCAGCGTGTCTTGACCCTTAGACTCTCTCCTTCTGCCTAGAAGTGACTAGGATGCTTTGTTTGCTAGTTTTGATTGATTGATTGGCTTGAAGTTTCATTGCTTTATTTTTTGTTTTTTTTTATGGTTTCTATGAACCTAGGGCATCTAGGTCAATTAGTGTTCATTTCTTTGTTTACTCATTATGTCAAGTTTCTGATTTGCTACTTCATTTAATCCACCTTTCAGTTGCAGCATCTTCACTGCTTCATTTTCAATTGAATTAGTGAAAGAGTCTTGTTTATTTTCTTATTTCGAGTGTTTCTTTATTCGTTCCGAGGATAGATTACATTGCTTGGTTTGTTGAATGAAGCATTTATGTGTTTGGCTTGTTTGATTAAAGGAAGAAGTTTTTTTTTAGTTTCATTTATCATGGCTTGGATTTGATTGATGCTTGTTTGTTCAGAATTGTGAAAATTTTCATTAAAAGTGCTTTATGCGAAAGATTCATTTTGAATTTTATGAAAAGAAGAACATCATTCTAGTTTAGTTAAGTGAAAATATTACATTAGTAGCATCATTGAGAAGCTAGAATTGCATCATCATAGACATGAGAAATGGAATGAAACTTGTTTTTTGTTAAATGAAGATTAAGTGCATTTAGGACATGTATTAGTGAAAGATTTCATTCTTTGATTGTTGCATTGATTTTGTGCTCTCTATCCCTCAATCAGTGTTAACTTTCATCGAAGAAAAATTTCTTTTCTCATACAGCTGCATATAGGAGTTTTTAGATGACAACAATAGGGCCTTGGAATTGAAACCTAATTCAAGACCAACGATTAAAATTTATTGAATTAACCTAAGGAAGCATTGAAACTTAATGCTCACATTTAGAGGTCTAGGTTAGAGACGTGTTCTGGCATCTTTAAACCTAGCAGTTGTTGTTCACTTTGGCATTAGATAGTGCTAGTATGGACTTGTGCTCCTCGTACCGTCATTTATATAAAGGGAGACCTAACTAGGTTTGCAATCCTTTATCCATAGGAAGCCAAGTCCGCCACCTTGTAAACGTGATACACCGAACACAACACTTGAGGAGATTTCCTACCCATACTTCTCGGTTTACCAGGAGGTATTCTTTAGTTCACAATTACTTGGTAATCCTTTTGCCTAGATTATCTTGAGCAGTCATTTTGGTCTTTTTGACTCTCTAAATTTAAAATATCATCGAGCACTTTTCCTTTCAAGCTCGTTAACTTCGAAAGAAACTAGAATCACCTTTTGCCCTTTTCTCTTCTCTTAAAATATGAAAAGGCAAAGTTTTGTTTCAGTGTCTTAAAATTAACTACCCACAAAATATTCCTGGTTAAAGTTATTTTCCTTAGTGATTCTTTAGGGTCAATTCCAATGGCAACATTTCCAGAGTCTACTAGTCAAGGTTTCCCCTCGGATGGGAATCCTGGTGTTACCAGGAATAGTGTCTATGCAGAACTGCTAATCCCACTAAGGCTGGTAGCTACCTTAGAAACAAACAAAGTAAAACTACTTTCATTTTCCTTTATGAAAGATAGATGAGAGAAGAATAAAAGAGACCAACCTCTGTCTTGCGCTTGGTTCTTTGCTTGATTCCTCTCTCTTCTGATAGTCCTTTTCTACTTGCTTTCTTGTATACCCAGCTTCACAGAGTACCTGTAGAATCAAAGGAGCATAACACTATACGAGAACATGGATCTATTATCATAAGCAATATAGGATCAGATGTATATTAACCACATAAATGCATAAAACATCAATCACACAAGTGTATGGAGGAAAACTAGAATAGTTTTATTGATAATCAAGAAAGAGCCAAGAGAATTACAACCAATTTTTCTGATCCAGCATCATCCTCTCAACAAGTAAGCCCTTCTTCACCTCATGAAAAGCTTAGATCACCCAATACTATGATTTTACCTCAAGAAACCAACATAAATTCCTTACAAGATGCAAAATTCTAGCCTTTGGATCTCTGGGATGAGGGATCCATATATAGATGTCTGAAAGGGAGATGAGTTAGCTTGTGTTTTGATTAGTGTCTTCTCTCTGATAGTTCTTGATTCCACTCGGAGATTGATGATATCTTACTCATCCCTGGTCGAATTCAGATAGGCAAGTGTCACTTGAGAAGTTTCTGGAAGATTCCATGCTTCTCCACCTTGCGGATTGACCCTGCCATTTGTCCCTTCTAGCCCATCGCACCCCATAGAAGAGCTTTTTGAAATGAAACGCACCTACTATGTGTATTTAGGTGGGATGCAACGCACTTTGCGTATGGAGCATGTGAAATGGTCCAGTTTTGACTAGTTCTGAGTAGTTTTTTATGGAGAACTTCTGGGAGATGTTGTAATCAGTTGACCTTGTTCTTTTAGGGGTTGGAACAACACCTTTAGGGACTTAGGAGCCCTTGGTTTATGGACATTTTATGCTTGGGGTTGCAGTGCCCAAAAATGTCTATAAAAGTTACCCCCTAAAGCATGAGGTTGTTAATCTTTTGATGTCGGGTGAAATGCTTTATCATGAGGATCCGGAGTTCTTTCAAGCTGGAAGGAGACCTGTAATAAGATACAATACAATACATTATCTTCATAATTTTTTCATGATCTAGCTGAGGTGGGCATTCCCATGCTCAGCTTTATAAATTCATTTCTCATGTACATGAGACAGACAATCATCTAAGTGTAGACTGATGATTCTGGTAGAGCCATCATCCCTTAGATTGGATGATTATCTATGCAGCAATGATGTACATTTGATGTCTTTATTTTCCTGAATATATATTACAGCCCGGATGGATGAAACTAGATCCAGGGTCTTGTTGTGGTCACCAACAACCCCCCTTCTTCACTTGACATTAGCAATAACGTCAAGCAAAGAGGGGACCCTGAACAAAAATCCCAAAAAATATTTTTCTAAAGTTTTTGTATTTCTCTCCCTAAGGCTTAAATCGCATCGCAAAGAAAGGCCGAAGCATTGCTCGAGCGCGAAAAGCAAGACTGCGAAGGAGCGATACGAAGTTCATCGCGTCGCATACATCACACGCGCCCCTTTAAAAGAAGACCTTCGAGAAATTCCCATTGCCGATATGCGATATCGCAAATCGCAAGCATCGCGCTATACGGCATAACCATTAAACAAAATTTGCGATATCTGCGATTTGCGATCTGCGATGGCAGCGATTTGCGATCTGCGATCTGAAAAGACTTATCACACGATAAACCCAGGATTAAGTGCGTGCCTTGAAGGAATTTAATGACCGCATGCTTGAGTATCTAGGAATGATTGCATTACATTTATCGAAGAGTCAAGTCATGATGAATGTCAGGGTTATGCATTCATTAGAGATTAATACTTTCACGTCAAATCTTTTCATTTCCCTTCTTCTTTGCGTAGACTGCAAGACACACAACTAATATAAGTTTATATGCAGGAAACATTTGAGGGAAAGAGGAAAGCGCCAATCAGATAGTAAAGAGAGAATGCCTCTGCAAACGGATGCCGCATGCAACAGAACCGCGGATTCTAGACTATCAGCCAACCGGCACTGATGAAATTAGACTATTAAGGACTCAGAGTCAAAGGCGCACAAAAGCAGCGTGTTCAGAAAAGATCCTGAAGCTCAGACTTGGTAAAGCAGAGAAAGAAGCGCATGAGAAGGAAGACGCTTCAGGAAAACCTGGAACAAAGAACGGAAACAATTCTTAAAACAAGGGGATGTCCATACAGCATGACTCCTAACCCACTCAGTCATTCGCATGACCGGAAACCGAAAACAGCAACAGCAAAATCAGTTCGAGAAGAACCTGGGTTATGCTAAGTATACACGTGGCGAATACACCCAGCTAGAGAAAGGTTTTCGAAAATATCTTCTGGTCTGCCGGAAGGAAGTGCCAGCTCCTGTTATTTCCACTTTTATCTCCAGAGCGAAAGAAGAAAGCGGCCAGCCGACTCTTCCCAGGAAAACGTTGCACTGTTGACAGCACTAAAGAGAATATACAGAAATGGTCAGAAATTAGATTTTAAGTTTAGAAATAAAGTTGCTTTTAGTAAAAGGGCGGTCATTTGAAGCCGATTCCCTAATTTCATGTAATTAAGATTGATTAGTTAGTAGTATTTAACCCTTCTCATGGTTTTTGGAGAAGGGTCCGGAAATCTGTCAAAAAAACTTATCCTCAGAACATGCACTTCTGCACCCTCAGAGGAGGTTTTTGATGAATAGATGGATCAAGATTTATTTATGTTTGCATTTCAATATCTGTTACTGATGTTGCACTTCTGTACTCTTAGCAGATGTTAGAACAAGTAGAAATAAATCATTATTACTTGAAGTTTATTGGTGAAGTTAGTCATAAATGGTACTTTTATCTCTTGACTAGATTCTGCTAGTATCCCTAAAGTGATATGTAGCTGAGTTCTTTATATGTTATTGTATGAATGTCTGCATTACCATTTGGCACTTCTGTACGGTGGGATCATTTAATCATGCTTAACATATAGAAGACTGATTATGCGATATGCTGTTCACAACTATTCTGCCTAACTTCTTATGCAGAATGGTTTATCTTTATTGGTTTATATTCTGATATCAGTTGAATGATCTTTATTACCAGCTGCTGTTAGAAATCTTTCTAGATCGCATAAACAAAAGAAAAACACCCCGGGTTAGCATAGATCAGATGTATTTCTCTTCATTAGATTACATTAGCATAGAGTTAGTTTAGCAGTTAGAATCGAGACTAGTTTAGAAAAACCTCTAGATTAATATCATCAGACTCTACGCACACACACACACCCATCACATTGGGAAATTGGTCCCATTACCCCCAGTCGGACCCGCTACTCCAAACGGGCAAGGAGCCGCCAACCAGGTTCCGGACCGGGTGTGTATCCCCCTTGTTGTTGACCCGACTTTGGGCCCCTCAACAGGTCTTCAATCTCGTTCAAACTTCACTCAGAGTACAAGTCGATCCATGTGAGAGATGTTCTAGAGTCGAACATGGAAAGACATCGCCTGATTACTAACCAATGATGTAAGTTGTTAACAGGCGCGAGAGGAATCACTGATAATGATAATGATCCTAAAGGTACTGTAGTACAATTCACGTGGTTTGAATAAGGGACTTGGCGTCGAACACCACGTAAAATCTTTCGGTCGAAGGCCATTGATGTAAACCTATCGCCGGAAGTGAGAAACTTGCCATTGAGGCATGCAAGCTTCAAAGTACTGAAAGGGTTGTTCCTAGATCGCCTTCTTGGATAATGAGCTGATGTTGACAAGAAGCGATCCGTCATAGGAGGGCCTTAATGAATCCCACATCAATGACACGGAACGGAGAAAATGATTTTAATGGAGGTGAAAACAATTTGGTGATATATGGTTCAGGGTGGCGGTCATGAAAGAATGGAGCGAAAATGTATTATAGTGCGTGAGACACAGGTGAATTCTCTGAATGACTTCTCTTAAACATATCGGTAACACTGACATGATGGATTGGTAGCATTAACCCCAATTGTGGATGGTGTGATGGAACCATGGTGATATGACCAGTGAATGGAACAACCCAACCCGACTAGGATGCAGAGTGAAAGTGTCATGTTCAAGAGCGACTTGCTACCAAAAAAGTTTCTTCAAGTCTTCTTCCCAATTTTTCCCCAGTCATTGCTGACCAGTACCTCTTTATTTTTTTCAAGCTTGAGGAGGATAACATATGCTTGTTCTATAATTTGTGCTTCGGGCAAACCCATCGTTATGTTTTAACGAGCCTAGTGATAGTGAAACTCGTTCTTGTCTGTTACGGACAAGTTTGTCGCTATTAGGTTTTAACGAGTTTAACGACAAAGATAACTCGGTCCTTTTCAATTTTAGAGAGTCTGAAAAGGAACGTAAAGGAAACTCCAAATATCCTTTTTCTTCATCAAATCCCTTAAGTCCGAAAAAGTATAAAATAATACGAAAGGGATGAATTTTTGGTAACTTTAACGAGCCGAACAAGACAAGCGCTCAATCTTTTTGTGTAATAATCCCTCAGGTCCAAAAAGATTAAAATCTAAAGGAGGGATAACACTTACGGTCACTTTAACGAGCTGGAGAGGCCAATGGCTCGACAATATTTTCATATTTTACGAGTCAGTTGAAAATAGCTTAAAGGAGACTCGTTTTTGAGGAACGAGTGATAAATTCGGGTAGCAGTTGATTCCAGGTAAGGTTTGAAATTTTCCAATCACGACAGTGTCACAAGGATGGCTAACAAGATCACTCTTCGCAGATGTTCCTCAAAAGGGGTAAAAAATCAAGTGGAGGTGAATGATCGGCCAATACAGAGTGGAGATGATGATGAGAACACGACCAAGGCTTTAAAGGCTGAAGTACTACATTCACGATGGTTATTTACCGGAAATTAGTTCATTTTTTAATGAGCTTAAATGCGGGGGGAAACACTTGCTCATTGCTTATGTTTATTTTTAACGAGCTTGAATTCTGCAATAAAACTGCTCGATGTAACGGTCATTTCTTGACTTTACCATTAATGACTTTGTTCCTTCAAAGGTTGCGCTGCATGCTCAATTGCTTCATCAAAACCAGTTAGAAATGAACAATACATGTCTAGAAAATGAGTTAAGACACTAAAATTTTACTCGAATTACGTAAAAAGTAATTTAAAAGTGCTTTTACCCCTCATTTTACTATTTCATTTGAACTTTGGCTTGTTGGAGCTTTGGAGGTGCTTTCCCCCTTTGATTTTCACCAGCTTATTCCGGGAGATTCTGTGGACGATTTTTAGTGTCGTCTAGACTAGGTAGGAGCTAAACCTGAGCTCTTTCATTTCATCCTTTCCATTTTCAATTTTGAGCCTGATTTCTGGTTTTTCTGAGCCCCTGGGGTTTGAAAAACTCGCTCTGGCCCCATCACACCCTTTCTGCATTGATAGGTGCATTGCATGTAGGCCTACTCACTGGACAGTTGACATGCAACGCACCCAGGACTAAGCTGGAGGTGCGATGGGCGTAAGGAGGGAAATTTGTGCACAGTTTTTAATGGAAATTTTTGTCTGTTTCTCACCAAATCAGGATCTAACTCTTCTCTTGTTTTCTTTCATAGATTCATTGGAGTAATATTACTATTACATGGTAAGAACGTGACCATGAAGAAGAGGACATGCTTGCTTTACATGATCCGGTTACAGTAAACGCACTGCGGAACTGTGGTCTGTTGAAGTTTTTACGCATCTCTAGCATGAGACAACAAATCAACTTGCTGCAGTATTTGCTCGATGCTTGGGATCCTACCAGCCAGGTGTTCCAGATTAGGGGAAAATTCATCCCCTTGACTGTAGTGGACATCTATTTTTTGACCGGCTTATCGAGGCGGGGTGCCCCTATCTCTTTATCAGGTTCGGCCCGTGGAGGTGAATATGTGAGAGATTATGTTTGCAGGTATTGCAGAGAGGGATCTCAGCCGAGTAAAGATGGCAAGATCATCATCCGAGATGTCACTGACAGGTCTTTGAGGACCATTCTGTTCACTTTTGGTAGGATGGCTGGTGGTGCGGCTCTCCATGTGGCCAACCGGTCTTATATGCAGTACGCCTTGGAATGTCTCGAACCAAAGGTGTTCAACTGGTGTGATATAGTACTCCTTGTGATGAAAGAACAGTTGACCAAGGTGAAAAATGGGAGATTGAAGAACTTTGGATATGGTTATGTTTTGACCGCCTTCGCCTTGGAAAGGATACCACTGATGTAGCCGTAGTATATTGCACCTGGTTTACCTCCACCCACTGAACCACGGATGCAGAGATGGGTCGACCATATGTCCAGACATGCTGGTCAGTCTCAGATTTCTTTTTCTGATACCTTCTTCGAGTGGTTCGATCGTCAGGAGATGGTTTTTTCTGAGTACCCATATGCTGGTATGGACTTCCAGGGTGACCCGAATTTGGTACTGCCGGCTGGCGAGCAGTGGGGTGCTATTGGTAAATTCTTGACCATATTTTTGTTTATCGTTTTTATTTTATAATGTCCTTGTGCTTTATTCTATCAAGACTAATCAGAACTCATGTGCTCATGCAGATGTTGGTCATGTTCGGCCAGTAGTATGCCTGAGAGGGCCAGCCGCCGCTCTAGCAGGAGAGGCTGTGGGAAGGGCTATCCTTCGTGACCCTCATGTGGCCGAGACTCTTTCAGCATTACAGGATCTGGTCGAGGGCCTCACTCTTGGTATTCTAGATGTGAGGACTGACAAGCTGCCCCTGAGGCTGCAGCGACATACCACTGGCATGCCAAGTCGATGGACTAGGCTTTTACGCATGATTGCACAGGCGGTGACTTGTTATCACCAACATCATTAGACTAGGGTGCCCCCTAGCGTTTTGAGTTTTGGGTCATTTGACCAATTTTGTCTTGGTTACAAAACATTATGTGTAAACCATAAACAGTTATATATATATTTTTTATTTTCGAAGTTTTATTTTGGTTAAGTTATATGATCCGCATGTAAATATTGATGAAATGCTTCTTTTTTATAAATGTTGCAAATGTCTATCTAACACATAATTTGCCAATGAGTCAGTTAATGTGTTTAAGGTTATGGAAATATGTTCATATTGAATAAAATCAAATTGCCTTTCCAAAATCTTGACCCTTAGGAACATGCGATAGATAGCTGGATTTCGGACGGAGTAGATACCAGTGAGTTGTAGTATGACGAGATGTGCGTCTAGCCTGACAACAAGACGGCGTATGCCATATGTGATGGCATCAGAGAGAAGTTCTATCAACACGCTATATTCAGCAATGTTATTCATTGATCGACCAATACATACCCCTCTGAAACTTACTAACTCGCCGCTTGGATCAAAAATGGCCCAGGCTGCAGAAGATAGGTTTCGCGAACTACGACTTGCTCTGTCGGCATATCCAAAAAAAGATTCCAATAGGTTCGACATCTGCAACAAATGTAAAAAGTGGATTTAATTGACCAAAATGATTAACAAAAATGTAACAAAAGCATATAGGTTACCATACTGATTATGCATAGTAACGCTTAAGGTACAACCCGTTACGGGGTTGCGCCAGAGGAATTCCACCGTAATCCATTAACTCGTAGGACCCTTTTGCTAATACACGTTTAACAATATAGGGGCCCATCCATAAAGACTTGAATTTACCTGCTCCCAATTTATCGGATTCTTGGTCATAAAGTAAGACCAGGTCACCTTCTGAGAAGACACAAGGTTTGACATTCTTGTCGAACTGCACCTTGACTCGTTCCTTATGGGCTTCGTTAGCCAAAGCGACATCACGACGGGTCTCATCCAATTGGATTAGTTCCAAGAAACAAGCCTCCTCTTCTGAAGTTCCGGGGAGAAGGTCGATTGCGAGTTTAAGGGACGATATTTCACACTAAACCGGTAAGATTGCTTCTAGGCCATACACCAGTTGGAAAGGTGTAAACTCGGTTGCATTCCTTACCGAGGTTCGATATGCCCACAAGGCTGAGTACAGGATCAGGTGCCAACTCCTTTTGTGGACTCCAATCATCCGTTGCAGCATGCGCTTCAGGACTTTGTTGACTGCTTCAACTTGTCCGTTGGCTTGCGGGTAGTATGGAGTAGAGCTATCATGAGACAACCCTAATTTGGCAACTAATTCGGCCATCATGTGATTGTGAAAATGCGATCCATGATCTGTGACTATAGCCTGTGGAATGCCGAATCTGGCGACTACATGATTGAAAAAGAAAAGGGCAGTTGTTTCACCAATGTTATCTAATGTAGGCATCGCCTTGGCCCATTTGGTAAAATAGTCCACTGCGACTATGATATACCCATGCCCCCGGTCGAGGTGGGTTACATGTCATGAAATTGATGCCCCATTTGGCGAATGGCCCAACAACAACTATTGGCTGCAGAGTTGTGGGTGGTCTTCTGGTTTTGTTATCGAAAATTTGACAGGCATGGCAACTTTTGACTGCGGTTATGCAATCTTTGAACATTGTTGGCCAGAAGTATCCTGCTCGTAAAAATTTTTGCGCCGTAGTGTAACCGGATTGATGCCCCCCACACACGCCTAAATGGAAATCATTCAGGAATTTTTGGGCCTCCTCATGGGTGAGGCACCTCCTTAGAACTATATCGACACCACGACGGTAAAGCGTGTCACCGATGAGTTATTAGGCCTATATTTTTGGGTTTGGAGATAAATGATTATATCTCCATACCACGGATTTCTTGAAGATATCAGAAACAAAGATTCATCCACGATTGTTTCTTCGGATGTTTCATCGTTGGACGATGATGGGAGATCGCATAATAATTCTTCGAAAACCAGGGCTTTCTTTGACTTGGATTTTATAAATTCCAGATCAAACTCTTTTAGAATTTCTATCCATTTTGAATATTTTCCCCCCAGCAACTGTCATGACAATATATAAGTCATGGGGTTGCAATCTGACAGAATGGTAGTTTTTCGAAAGAGGACAAAGTGTCGAAATCTCTGTATCGCTTGAACAGCTGCGAGCGCTAGCTTTTCAACATAAGAATATTTGCTTTCTGTATCATTTAAGTTTTTACTTAAATAATATATAGGATGTTCAATTCCATTTTTTTCTTGAACTAAAACCATTGCGATGGTTGTATCTGCTGCAGCCAGATACAGGTTAAAGTCTTTTTGATAATCAAGAGCGTACATTAATGATGCTTTCATGAGGGATTCCTTTAAAGCATCAAAGGAAGCTTGCGCAACCTGATCCCAGACGAAGGGCACTTCCTTTTTCAATAGACGTGTATAACCTTTAGCAAGTTCGATGTAATTTGGAATGAACCTCCTCAGAAAGTTTGCTTTCCCTTGAAGTTTCTGTATCTGAAGCAAATTTGAAGGTGGAGGAAAATTTATGATTGCCTGAAACTTGCATGGGTCGAGACAAATCCTGTCCTTCGAGACTACAAAGCCAAGTAAGCGACCAGAACTGACACAGAACACACATTTGTGTGGATTGAGTCGTATCTTGTAGTGTTGGCAACGTCGAAATATTGCTCTTAAATGCTGCAGATGATCAGTCCGCTTTCACGAATGAGCTGCAAGGTCGTCAAGATATGGTTGAATGATGTTTTTGATGTCATGGAAGGCATAATTAATTGCCCTTTTAAATGTCGCCCCTGCATTCTTTAAACCAAAGGGTAATTTGCGGTATGCGAATGTGCCCCATGGACAAATAAATGCAGTCTTTGACTAGTCCTGTGGGTGGATATTTATTTGATTATACCCGGAGAATCCATCCATGAATGAAAAGATTTCACATCCAGTGCATTCATCAATAATCTGGTCAATAAAGGGTGTAGGGTAGTTGTCTTTTGGACAATCTTGATTTACCTCCCTATAATCGATGCACACTCTAATCGTTCCTTGTTTTTTCATAACAGGAACAATGTTCAATACCCAATCGGTTAGAGGAACCAGGTAAATGAAACCAGCATGGAGAAGCTTTTCAACTTCTACTTTGATGGTAGTGACTTTCTTGGGGTGCACTTGTTGTAGCCGTTGTCGTACTGGTTTGACATCTGGATACATCTTAATTTCGTGTTCAACTATACTCGAGTCAATGCCTGGCATTTCATCATATGACCAAGCAAAGACATCTCTGAATTCGCGAAAAAGAGCGTTATATATTTCAAGTTCTGAAGGGGAACAACATTTGCCAACATAAATATTCTCTACAACATCTGTTTTGGTCGAGATATTTATGGTGATAGTCTCTTCAATGTTGGACAAGTTTCGCTTGAAATCCACCGTGTTTACAGTATTTGGTAGGAAATCAAAAACTGACGGATGATTAAAATCATCAGGAGTATCTTCTTTACAAGTCGGAAGATGGGAACGATGATGGTAATCTTCCCATGGTGCCCCTTCACTTACCATTGATTGAAAAATTCCTTCGTCGGTGTAATGCACTTGCGACCAAGGATCTGAAGGGGTGCCATATTCCTTAGACCTATCTATCCAAATGCTTGATGAGGGTTGATTTGGGTTTTCCTCCCATGCCAGAAACATTGATTGCTACAATATTTCTATTGGGCTTGGAGGCAATACCTACGTATGATCCATGTTTATATCATTTCCTGAGATCTTTTCAATCGAAGATATCATATTGCAGGTTCCTACCGATGCTACTTCCGCCAGATTGATTGGTGGCAGAAAGGCAAAAGTTCCCATTAATATAGGGTCCTTTAGTAGGCCTACTCCGATATTTTGAAGCGAATGGGGGCTTCCAAGGATCATCGGAACGCTTCCTGTAACTTGGGAACCATTGGGGAGGAAAGTTTGTTGATCGACGATTGTAATCCCTCCTTGAAAGGGAAATGCAATCTTTCTAAAGTAGGTCGACACAACCACAGCCATAACATATATCCATGGTCTTCCCAGTAGTCTGTTGTAATTGAGGTTTCCGTCGATTACTTTGACATCTATTTCTATTGTTTTCCCTCCTAGTTCAACTTGCAAGTTACTTAGAATACCATATGGGGTATATGTTCATCCATCGAATGCTTTTAATGTTGTTGAAGACCTCGACAAGGTTGGAGATCCTAAAGTTTTCCAGCAACTCATCAACATAATACATGTAGATGCCCCCTCATCAATAGTTGTTTGATGAACAATTTTGTTGAGGGCTTTCACTTGAATGAGGAAAGCTAGTTGAGCTGGTAACTGAGGATCGTATCCTTTATGATTAAAGGACACAAGATTAGAATCCTTTGGGTCTATTCCACCGATAGCTGATAATAAAGCCTGCTTTTGGGATGGGCAATTTTGTAGTACCTCAAGTGTCGACATAGCGGATGGTGATTGGGCCAGATCTTCCACTATATTATAATGATGTGCCGCTTTGGCACGAGGATTAAATGTCGACTTGTGTACTACTCCCTTTGGCAGTTTTATTGTCAATTCAGGAATGATGGGTGGCGCAACTTCTGTTGAAGTTTCTGTCGAACTACTAGGTTGATCTTTATCTTTGTTGTTCGACAGCTGTGGATTCCCATAATATTTATTCCTTGTCTAAATTAAAGCATCATTTTGCTGTTTTGAAACCGAAAACATCAGCACTTGAGATGGGGAAGCATTTCCACTGTCAACCAGATTTGTTCCTGGATTCGGAAATGGATCAGTTAATACTGCCGAGGTTTTTGAATTCTTACAGAATTTTTTAAGCTCAGCTTTAAGCGGACTGTCTCTTGTCTAATGATCCTCATCACATATTATGCATGGATTTCTCGGTTTCCTATCTCCATGAGGGTTTGTAGAATATTTTTCAGGTGATGATTCCTCCTGTTTCTTCTTCTGCCCTTTGTTTTTCTTCTTGCCTCCTGGTTGCTTGGTTTCTTTGCCTTTATCAGTTGAGATGGAATTTACTTCCGAGGCGAGAAGTTCTTCCTTTGCATTTTGACTGGAAATCATACGGGGCTTTTTAGATGTAGCCTTTGTCGATTTTGTGTCTGTCGTGCCAATCACACCATCGCCGACATGAGAGTCATTGTTCGATTTAGGAGGAGGGGGGACCGAAAATTCTGGTCTGGTAGCGTCAGGGATTTTATCATAGAGCGTGCCAGACTGAGTATAAATCAAGTCTAAATATTGCGCACGAGCAATAACTTGCTCTTCGGTGATGACTCCTCCTTTTGCCACATCTTCTGTAATGGAAGGTAACAAAGACTTAATAAACCATTCAGCTAATAGCTGATCGAGAACATATGTTTTTACCATTCTACGACGACGTAGCCACTCATGAATATGATCGGATATGTGAGTGGCCGTTGTCTGCTTGAAATTGGTAAGAAGTTCCGTTCCTGTTTAGTACCTTATCGGTAACTGAAAATGGGTTAAAAAGGTTGTGGCTAGGGCACTGAAGTTGTCAAACTAAGATCTGGATAATTCGATATACCATTTTGCTACCAGACTAGTCAACGTCCTCTGAAAAAGGCGATGCCTATTCGAATCATCATTTAGGGTGTTTGATGAACAGCATAGATGAAAGGTCATCACATGATTCGACAGATATTCACCCAAATTTCTATTAAATTTAGGAATATCTGAAGGAAGTTTATGTGGAATCGCTGGCCACCAAGGAGCGTAGGCGATTGGATCGTTTGCTAACCAATTTAGATCCGGTAACTCTAAAGTTGCCACGAAGGGTAACTGTTGATTCAGGTTAGGCGAATCATACCCAGGATAAGATGGAATCGCCTCAGCAGTTGGTCTCTGCATACCAGCATAATGCATTTGATGCTGGTAACTTTGGTAAGGTTGATGGGCATAACCATTGTAGAATGATTGATTTTGACTGTTTTGAATATACGGTTGCCCACTATTTGCTCAGATTTGTTGCTCAGATCCTTGGTATACCTGTTGGAATTGCGGTTGTTGGTATTGCACCAACCATGGCTACGAAGCCATGTGTTGTTGTCCAATACTGACTGTTTGACCAAGATGAGGGGTAATTGTACCCGTTTGGGCCTGTGTCATTCCACTAGTTGGCGATTGTGGCTGAGTCGCAGGGACAAGAGGTTGTTGCATTACCACCTGAGAAACCTGAGGTTGGCATACAACAGGTAGCTCTTGTACTTGCGATACCGTCACAATAGCTGGAGTAGTCGGTATATTTGACATAGGTAAGCATTGTTGCATCGAATATACAACTCTTGGTTGTTGAGGTAGTATCGGTACCCAACCGCTAGATGTAATTCGAGCATAACCTAAATTTTTTTGTGAACTCCCATATGGTTGTCCGCCCGAAGGAGACAATGAAAGGGTATACTGCCCCCCATACGGCGGTAATCGGTACTTAAAGGTATGGCTTGCCCTTGAGGACCAGACTGCCCAAATTGACACCCTGAAGGATCAATTTGCTGAGACTCAACATAAGAGTTTCCAGATACTATTCCAGATGAACAAACAGGAACGGATCATACTGTCGAAATACCCCTTGAGTGGGCCCCTTCTAGCGATTGAGAACTAGTTCGGACAGATGGTATACCGGCGAACATTGTTGGAGTGACAGCAGGAAGTTTTACCGTTGCCGTATCGGATGACACAGTCCTAGATGTTGACGGTCGTTCAGACATTTCTAGTCTATCCAAAAGATTGCCTAGTGATTCTATAGGAGCTTCCAATGGCGGTAGACTAATTTCCGATGAAGAAAGATATAGAGTGATCCCGACTCCAAATTGTGATGGAGTACTAGATGGAGGATCCTCCACAATCTCTTCTATAGCAATCAGACCAGGTGGAAGAGGTAGACTGTCTGTTCCGTAAAATATGGAATCTGCAGCGACAGATGTTTGGGGAGTAACACCCTCCGAATCAGTTGTAGATGGAACTGGTTCAATAACACAAGTGTTTACTCTCACACTAGGATCAGTGCTACTGTCCTTCGGTGGCTGTTGAACTTCTTCTATAAAGGCAGGGATATCATAAATGTTTGGAGTAACCGGAGTCTCTGATAGTGTTGGAACACTTGTTCTAACTTTACCAGGGGATTTGAAACCGGTTAAACGAGTTCACTTTGTCCGTAATAGTTTCGATTCCAGAGACAAAGACGGTTGACTCATAAGCCTCCACGAACGACGGGGTTTCAATTGACTTTCTTCCACGATTGCAGATTACTCGATCAACTAAAAATCAAGGGGAAGTATATTTCTGAATTAGATGAATTTTAGACGCTTTGACACAACTTGTTTTTTCAATTTTTAAGAGTCGAGAAAAAACAAAAGATGACTCTAGTCGCCTTCGATTTTTAATGAGCCTGAAGTGACAAGTGTTCAGATGGACCTTTTCCGTTAAGGAGTCTGAAAAGGAACGAAAGGGACTGTTCCAGAAATCTAGACATAGGGATTACCAAACCAATCGCAAAACTGCAGAATACTTTTTACCGTACGGCAGTCAATCTTCCCGAATGTTGTGTTCAGTGCATTGCAATCGATAGGGCGACAGACACGGCTTCCTATGGATAAAGGATTAAACCTATTGTGGTCTCCCAAAATATACTCGACAGTACGTGACAGCACAAGTCCGTACTGGCAGTTATCGTCTCAAATTGGAGGAATCACCCAACGAACAGTGAAAACAATAGTTACCAGGCTTTACGACGCCGGAATACGTCTCTAGCCTAGACTTCTAGATGTTGTGCGTTAGGTTCCAAAGCGTTGTTAGATTCATTAAATTTATTTTATAGTTGATCTTACTTAAGAAATTTTCCTTTCAGGTTCACCGCGTGATGTAGATGTACAATTCCTAAAATGCAATCTAAGATGATAAACAGTTGTTTTATCTTCTTTGTGCAATGAAAATCCTAGCTAATAAGGAAAGAGAGATGGCGTTTTTTCAACAAAGAGCAAAGAGCACACACTATATGCACTATCCTAAATCAAACCAACAAATAGTATAAATGAAAATGCACATGCATGTATTTGTTTTCAACCTTCTTAATGTGTAAATGATAAAAAGAAAGATAATGCGCAAATCTGAATTATTTTCAAAGTGACAATTACTAACAAAGTTCTCTTCAAAACAAAATGAGGACAATGACAACACTTTGCGATTTGGAATTGAAAACTTGCTTTCAACACTAGAAAAACTACTAATTCAGATCAAATACAATAGTAACAGGGTAAACGACTATCAAGAGCAATCAAACTCTCTTCTATGACTGAAAACGACACTTGCAACACTTTCAAATCAAGAAACGACAGTACAATTACGTTACTTCTTTGTAAAGGAGAACTGAAAATGACTCAAAAAATACATAAAAACATTTACAGTTCTTTGCACAATGGAGGCAGAATAACAGCAAGGAAAGGGGTTTCAAACAGAGGTGTACTGACTACAAGCAGCAAAACTCTTGAATAGATCTGAAAAGAGTGAACACAGAAAACAAAATTTAGGAACAATGCCTAGTCTGATCAACACACCTATAACACAATGAAACTAAAATGCAACACACCTACTACACTCGGGAAGTGCACTGAATTTGAGATTCACAGAACAGACAGTGCGCTGGTCCAGGGATGAGACTTTGATTGGGTTTTGGGTCACAGTTTGTAGTTCAGTTGAGGGATTTTGGCCGAGCAAGTGGCAATCAGTAAATCAATCACAGGGGTAGATCTAAGGAGGTTACTAGAGCCACCACAAGGGAAATTACAGAGCTTGTAAATCAATTGTTTAAATCATAAACAAAACCCGGAGATTGACTGAAGCAGCGTTGATCTACTTTGCACTTGCATAGAAAATGTAGTTCGAAGGCTAGCTGGCTTGACTTCAGGCTCCATCTGTAAGTTTATAAAGTAAACAAATGTAGATGAACAAACAATCTACTTGCTCCCCAGTGGAGTCACCATTTTGTTACTAGGAATAGTATCTATGCAGAACTGTTAATCCCACTAAGGCTCGTAGCTACCTTAGAAATAGACAAAGTAAAACTACATTCATTTTCCTTTATGAAAGATAGATGAGAGAAGAATAAAAGAGACCAACCTCTATCTTGCGCTTGGTTCTTTGCTCGATTCCTCTCCCTTTTGATAGTCCTTTGCTACTTGCTTTCTTGAATACCCAGCTTCACAGAGTACCTGTAGAATCAAAGTAGCATAACACTATACGAGAACATAGATCTATTATCATAAGCAATATAGGATCAGATGTATATTAACCACACAAATGCATAAAACATCAATCACACAAGTGTATGGAGGAAAACTAGAATAGTTTTATTGATAATCAAGAAAGAGCCAAGAGAATTACAACCAATTGTTCTGACCCAGCATCATCCTCTCAGCAAGTAAGCCCTTCTTCACCTCATGAAAATCTTAGATCCCCTAACACTATGATGTTACCTCAAGAAACCAACAACAATTCCTTACAAGATGCAAAATTCCAGCCTCTGGATCTCTAGGATGAGGGATCCATATATAGATGTCTGCAAGGGAGATGAGTCAGCTTGTGTTTTGATTAGTGTCTTCCCTCTGATAGTTCTTGATTCCAATTGGAGATTGATGATCTCTTACTCATCCCTGGCCGAATTCAGATAGGCAAGTGTCACTGGAGAAGTTTCTGGAAGATTCCATGCTTCTCCACCTTGCGGATTGACCCTGCCATTTGTCCCTTCTCACCCATCGCACCCCATAGAAGGGATTTTTGAAATGCAATGCACCTACTGTGTGTATTTAGGTGGGATGCAACACACTTTGCCTATGGAGCAGGTGAAATGGTCCAGTTTTGACCAGTTCTGTGTAGTTTTTTATGGAGAACTTCTGGGAGATGTTGTAATCAGTCGACCTTGTTATTTTAGGGGTTGGAACAACACCTTTAGGGACTTAGGAGCCCTTGGTTTATGGACATTTTATGCTTGGGGTTGCAGTGCCCAAAAATGTCTATAACAACTGGTCCTTTTCCTTCTTTTGGAAATGCTGGTGCTCCTTATATGGCAACATTGTCCCTCCCTAGGTTAACCATTGGTTTACCTATCTGGTTATTTTCAACCTCAGTGGTCTAGAGTGCCCCAAATCCTGCCCAACCATCTCCTTCATTTGAACCACATCACGTTGATTCTAAGGTTTACCTCTTACTTTCTTCCCTATTTCTTCACCTTCCTCTTCTACTTCACCTGGTGAAAGTTTGAAATCTAGTAACCAGGGGGCTAAGAAGAAGAAGAAGAAGATGAAGAAGAAGAAGTTAGATAAGCGAGAGGCCAACCATGCAACTATTACTCCAAATGCACCTCCCATCGAAAAACCTTCTGATCCTTTGCGAAAGGTAAAATTACCTTCCAGGTTATGTAAGGGTGACCATCTCCTTCGAGACTGTCCTGGTATTCCTAGAGTCTTAGAGGTATGCTCACAAAATCTGCGTTAACCATCCCCATCGACCTCTAGAGATCATGTCGATGCTACACACTCGGCTAGTGATGGTAAGAAGAAGGGAAAATTAAATTCCCCTATAGGTTATGTGAAGGGAAGCATCTTCTTCACCTTTGTCCTCTCATGGATAAAGCTTCCAAAATTTTGGAAAACCTTACAACTCCTTAGGTCCAACTCCCTATTGGTTATCAAAGACTTTCTTCTAACCCTCTCCTAGTTGGTAAAGAGATTGAATTAGATTCATCTCTTGCCCATCCGGCTCTTCCTCAGCATCGCTCTCTTGTGTCTGTTCCTAACCAACCATTAGTTGAAAAGAGTGTCGACTTGGCTTCACCTTCGGTTGTTAACTCTGTTCCCGGAGAGCGTAGTAATGATCATTCTGCTCATGTTGTTCTCATCTCCTCATATTCTCATGAATCGACGGGTTACCCTCCCATCCTGATTGTTCAGGAGAGTCCCTCTCGTATTCCTGTACAACATGGGGGCAATCATATGATACCACCACCAAGTAATTTTGTCATTTCTTTTGACTGGAGTTGATGGAATACTTTCCACCTTTCATCTTATGTTCCTTTCCAGATCACAGTACAAGCCTATAATATGGTAGTACATGGCACTTTATTATATGAATGTGCATCTATTAGCATCATGTCTTCTACTGCTTGGCAAGATTTGGGTTCCCCATAGCTTGTGCCTATCACCTAGAATCTGTTGGCTTTCAACAGAGGAACCAGTTAGCCCTTAGGGATCCTTTCGAAGTTCCCTATTAATTTGGGAGGAAAGACCATCTATATAGACATGATGGTGGTCCAAGGTCCCTTATATTTCAATCTTCTCCTTGGACGGGACTATGTTTATGTCATGGGAGCTCTTGTTTCTTCGCTTTTCTGTGTGGTTTTTTTTCCACATGAAGGGAGAATAGTGACCATTGATCAATTGTCGTTCATTGGTCACTAGGTGCCTCCTATGCAACCATCATCCCCTATTGGTTCTTGTTTGCAGGTAGTACCCTCCCCGCCATAGGTCAATTATGTGGCTACCAGTTTTGTCTCCACATCTACTAATGATCACACAAATGGTATAGTAAATTATGTACTAGGGGCATTGGAACCCAATCTATCATTGGTACCAGTTGACATGTATTCCTCCCAAAGCGTAGTTCTCCCATCTAGTGAGGACTTCTTGGGAGCCATGGTATCGTATGGTACATGAACAAGGAGCCTTGAGGACAGTTCCTGGTCTTGTGTCAACCTCATTAAAAAATGAAACAATGGGTCGGATTAGAGTTCCTTGTCTTGTGTAAAGCTCCTTAAAAAACGAAACAAGGACCTTGGAGCATGGTTCCTGGTCTTGTGTCAATCTCCTTAAAACATGAAACAAGGAGTCTTGAGGATAGTTCTTTCACTATGTCAACCTCATTAAAAAATGAAACAACTCCCTTTTCCAAATCAATTCTTTGATTAAGATCTCATAAAATCCCAATCGAGTCTTTCCTGGATCTCGAAAGTAAACCTTCATTCCATCCACCAAGATGAATGAAATGAAGCTTGGGGGGCATGTACCTCGAATTAAGTCATTGTGATGGGGGCATGCGAACTTATCTTAAACATAGTTTTCTCATTTCTAGCTTGTGTAAACATGAAACAAAATTCAAGTAGAGTTCCCCATGGTTCACGCTTCTGTAAAAATGAACCCATGCCCAATTTACATCTTGTGATTGCCAATTTTATGAACTAATTTCTTCTAGGTGAGCCTTAGTTGTTTCATTCCATCGTCGCCATCTCTTTGGCTAATATATGAAAACTTGGTTGTTTTTTCCTTACCTACGTAACTGCAGCAATGAGTGGATTTTCTAGCTAGCCTCTTAACCTTTCAGTGTTTTGAGTAGATCCCCCTTAACCAGAACCTGTTGCTACCCTTTATACCACTGGTTCCTATAGGATGAATCACCTTTAATATCTTTTCTGACTCATAAAAAAGGAAAATATTTCTGAGTATTTTTCCTTTTTAGACTCGTTAAAGTAAATAAAAATGGGGAGTCTTCTTTAAGACCTTTCCGACTCTCAAAACACGAAAAGATTGTAGATCTCTTGTCATTTTGAACTCATTAAAGGCTGTGAAATATCATTTCCCAGTATACATTTACCGCTTCTTTGGGCTAGGATAAACTATTTATGAAAAAGGTACACCTTGACTGAAAAGGTCAAGCGGTTCTCTCAAGTATCATTTTCTACGTTTTCAGTCTAGAGAAACACAAATGTACAAAAAGGGACCATGTGGAGTTTTCTTTTCTGTGTCTTTTTCAAACTCTCTAAACATAAAAAACATACCAAGTTACACCTTTGTCAGACTCGTTAAAACATTAAATGACATCAGATTCATCACCATGACGAACATGAGCTTCTCCTTCCTAGGGCTCATTAATCTTATTAGGTCATATTCATTCGAAATATGGACTTACAGTGCAAGCACATGCTATCCCCTTCAAGCTTGAGATTAAAAAATAATTGGGGTATGAGCCAAAAACGGTGGGGGAAAATGGGAAATTCTATCAGTTATGTTGGTATCTCACTCTTGAAAAAGACACTTTCTGCTTCGTGTCGGGTTGGGATATCCTCGCTTCATCATTCACTTTCCTGGGTTGGGCCATTCATTATTTCCTTCCATTTGATCTCTGCCATGTCATCATGACCTTCGATCCTATGGATCCCAAAGCTGCCAAACTCCGGAGTCGTGTCGCTAAAATGTTCAAGAGTTGTCCTTCCGCAATTACACTCATTCCTGATCCTCTGTATCATCCATAATGATTGCATCCCTTTGTCTCGTGTCGATGATGTGGGATACATCATGGCCCTCCTTCAACATGGTCACTTCCTGTTGACTTCAGCTCATAATTCGGGAAGTTGGCCAAGAGACTCCCTTCCAGTACCTTAGAGCTTGCATGCCCTAATGGCAAGCTCTTCACACTTGACAACAAGTTCACATCATTGGCTTTTGATCGGGTGATTTCACGGGTGATTTGAATTCAGTTCCTTTATTCACATTTTGTGGATTGTGCTACCGGTACATTGAGAACCATTGTCATTATTGGTGGTTTCTCCCGCACTTGTTAATGGTCCACATCATTGACCAGTAATCAAGAAACTTTCTAGCATGTTCGACTTCAACACATATATTCACATGTTAGAATTCATAATTTTATTGGGTCGTGTTGGAGCAAGGCCCTGGACTCATATTACAAAAGTCTAGGTTGTGAGGTGATGTGACATGATCATGTTGATATACATGTCTCTCTCAGATGGATGACTACAACCATACCATGAGTTGTTATATGTGATCCT
Organism: Pinus tabuliformis; assembly: GCA_031772625.1. Lineage (NCBI taxonomy): Eukaryota > Viridiplantae > Streptophyta > Pinopsida > Pinales > Pinaceae > Pinus > Pinus tabuliformis. The sequence goes on along the minus strand of CM062814.1, from coordinate 441,853,992 downwards.
TCTCATTATTGGATGGCTACGACCATACCTTGGTTTCGATATGATTCTCTTTATTGGATGGTTGCATCCATGCCTTGGATCCATTTACATGATCTCTCTCTGGATGGCTATGTCCATACCATGATTCATGTATAGTTTTTCATAGTTTCAGTGATGTATATGTATCTATGCTTTCTTTCATGTTTTCTGACGACGGACTCTGATTCCCCGCATCTACTTGTAAATCATTTCACCCCTCACTCTATTTCGGCCTTCATGCTTTAGGGGTCATCTATTACACAACATTTTGTCACTGTCCCTGTACTCCCCATTCCTCAATCCTAGAGGACCTCTACAGTGAACCCTAAATGCTTTCCCATCATGAAGAGACTCCCATTATGTCCCTCTTCATGAGAAGAACATTCCCCTTTCGCATCATTTCCCAAGAATCTTCCTTTTACCCCAATTTATAAGACCGACACTAATGACCCATTTCTTCCTTATGCTGATTTGCAGAGTTTAAAACCCAGCCTAGTGCCATATGGTGCAAATGAGACTTTCCTCAGTCACATTGATCCTCTTTTGGATTTTTTTTTAAATATGGAGTCTAATCTTCCAGGTCTAGAAGCTTCGTAACACAAATATGGTAAATGGTTGGGCTGGATGGGGCCGAGGAAGTTAGTTTGGGCTCCTTTCCCCTATTAATATGGAACAAACCAAAGAGGTAAGCCCTATCCCATCATAAGAGGAACCATCTCCCCTCCATCAAATCTATATAGACTCCTCCTTTTCCAATCTCAACTAGTCTTTTTGGAGCTTGAATAACCAACAAGAGATCTATAGTTTCTAGCTTTCTAGTTTATGTTCATGGAGGGAGAATAGTGTTTGGTTTGGTTTGGAACTAAAGGGAAGAAGCCTTAAAAATTCCATTGTTGGGGCTATACATGAGATGCTAGCAAAGGTGTGGGAACTCGGATACGTCGGAGGAGACCTGCAACATCAAGGATTTGGTTGTAATCTCTTTCTAAACTTATATCAATACAACTATTGAATGATTTCCTACATTAAGTGTTATCTTACATTTGATGGCTTAAGATTCCTTGACCTTTTAAGTAGGTTTAATGAAATTTGTATGCTATCATGTTTGTTGTTGTTGTTTGTTTTCTTGTTTCAGGTATTCAAAGGAAGGAAACAAAAAGTAGCTGGAGTAAGGAACCAGGATCATCACCAAGTGGAATAATGTTCTAAGAGGTAGACCCTCTTATTTGATTCTAGCCTAAGGAATTTCTCACTAGATTGTTTGTTTGTGGCTAAACCCACTCTCATGGGCTAGAGGAATTGTCTTTGTTCGCATCACGAATTTACCTACACCACACCCGGGCAAGGCATGGTCCGGGCCAAGGTAGCCCAGTCCATCCAATGGGTGACTGAAAACATGAGAAGTGTGAAATCATCATGAGATGAGCGCCAACAAGAGTGAGTGATTATACATGCAAACAACAAGTGCAGGATTCAGTTAATAGGAAGCTATGCATGTGTGTGAAGCGAGTCGCTGCAATGGCGACCGTCTGTGCAAAAACAGTTTCATGCATGCGACAACAGTGAGATGTTAAAAAAAAATGAAATGGTGCTAGCACAAGGTAGTATCTATCAAAATGACAACAAGATCTCACTAAAATCAAGAAGACACCATTCATACAAAGTGAAACACAAAAGCGCCAGAAACACAACGTAAGTCATGAATAGTGGGCTTACCCCAAGACAACTGAGTTGAATGTGCTAATGACTCCTAGATGCAATGTTGGATGCCAAAGCTACAAGTTTGATGTGAGGAATGACCTCTATAGTGCCTAGTTGATGAGTTTTGATAACATTAAGGTTGTGATGCGCATGCCACAAATCTAGGAAAAGTGACACTTGGCGGGAGGTTTCTAAGATGATCCTTGCATGTAGCCTCCAGCTACTAAAAGTAGATCCCTAAAATAAGGGATGCCTTTGTATGTTGCCTTGGCAGGAGAAGCCCATGTATGCAAATCAGGTTTGCTCGGTCCTGGAGGGAACTAGTCAACTCAACTGTACATGCAACAGTTTGCTCAGTTGGGAGGAAAACATTGTGCATTTTTGGGAGGGAGCTAAGCTGGATGCCTAAAGGGATTGCACAATTTCTTCGCAGAGCAGCTGATTGCTGCCTAGAATTTCACAATTTTTGGGCTAAGTAGCCCTGCTGGGAGGAATTACGCAATTTTCTCAGTGAACAGTGACAGGCAGATTTGCGCAATTTCTGGAGGGAAGGTTGTTTCCCCTCTAGAATTGTGTAATTTCTTGAGGGAGCTTCTTAGCTTGTAGCTGGACCATGTTTGGTGAAATAGCTTGTGAAGGGGATGCAACAAGCTTTTATTGACAGGCTATCATTCTGCAAGAAAATCACTAAATCTTGTGTACTTGACAAGGCAAAAAAAGCTACTATGAGAGGTTGGTACGGAGGCTCCAAAAAAAAGCTAAGGAAAAATTTTGGAGGGTGGTTGTATCCGTTACAAAACTTGGCACCACATTGGTAGAACTCCAGCTCTCTAAATGGACCTTGTTCGTGAAAATCAAGTCTAACACCTCTGGAAGTATTGTTCAGTTCTCATTTCATCTTGGTTTCGACACTTGCTTGATTGTAAGATGTAGCATTTTCCAAGCTCTTAGTCGATTGACACACATTCCAACCCAGGTTAACAAAGTTGTTTCAATTGGGGTTGAGGGCTATATTTGTGCACAAGCAGTATAGTCATCAGAGTCTTAGTTTCATCTTTGGTGTTGCTCCACTGACAGAAGGCCTAGATAGTACTCCGACGGAGTCACGCATGAACACAAACATCACTCTGCTACAAGCGAGCCTAGTCAGTACCCCAATGGAGTTACTTGCATCACCTCTCTGTGCAAGAAGCCTTTCCCTTCTTTTGCCTTATTCATTTTTTTTTATTTTTTCTCATTTTTCATCTTCATAACTATACATAGCACTTAGTCATTTCAGAAGCGGAAGAGGTTGTTCCTTCAGAGAGGTAATTTATGTATACCTTTGATGTGCTTGTTGAGGTTTTCCCCCTCACCTTACTCTACTTGACTAAGCTGATAAGGAGTAACCCAAAAACAACTGAATAGAGTAGGTGATACTAGTTAGCGTGCAAGTGTTGTGTTTTCACCAAGGTTCACTTCGAAAAATATGTATTTTCCCTTGATGTATCATGGACTGAAGACAACAAGTTATTACATAAGAGAGCAGACAAAAGATAACCAAATGTTGATATTTGTACAAGTCCTATTGTACTTTACCTAGCTTGTTTCACGAGTTGCACATGGTCCATGTGAAACTAACCTATGGACAGTAACAAGCAAACAAACCAAAAATGAAAGAAAGAAGCAAAAACAAATCATGAATCAAAGTGAGTAAGAAAAAAACAAGCAAACAAACAAACACACAAAGAAAGAAGCAAACATGCATCCAAGGAAACAGCTCAAAAGAAAACACTACTCCTACTCCTAAGCTAACAGTGCATGTGTCATCTCACGTGAAGTGATACTTCCAATGCACTGACCGTCGCATTAGCTGACCCATGTTGGTTAAGGCACGATTTTCGAATATTGAAGTTGCACAAACCAATAAGCATTAAAGATATAATAATGAATGTTGACACACTCCAAGCTTACAAGTGACCATAGAACAAATATGAGTGAAAATGTATGACATGTGCTCTGTGAAGTTGCAATGGTGTTGTGCTACACTCCATGCAGATGTCGAGTGTATGCATTCTCTTGACTATGACATGAAAGAAAATGTGAGAAAGGTAGACCACTTACATTGCACATGTGTGCTTGTTGTGTAAGATTACTCCAATGCATGAGTGATGGGATCATGTAGCTCGAGTGGAGGAAGTGAAATCTCGGTGTTTGGTTGATCTTCAATGCAAGGCAGAGAGTGATGAGGAGCCTTGAATGTTTCAACAATTTCATGACTGAACTGAAACCAACCTCAAGACACCGAGGGCCTGACATAACCATCAACTCAGGCTAAAGTGCCTCAACAGTCTGTGGGGTCTCAACTTTGTTGATAGATAGATCATCATAGACGAGTTTCTTAGACAGATTAACAACGATTGAATCAACATTATGATCGGCTGAAGAAGTAGAGAGATCACAACAAACAAGATCATAAAATTTAGGAATTTTGTTGGTATCCTCATGATTTGATGAACCAAGTATAGGGGTAGATTGCTATCGGGAAATCTAGTGTCTATGCAGAGCTGCTAGTCCCACTAAGGCTGGTAGCTAACTTAGAAACAAACAAACTAAAACCACTTTCTTTTTCCTTTATGAGAAGTAGATAAGAGGGGAATAAAGGATACCAACCTCTGTCTTGCGCTTGGTTCCTTGCTTGATTCCTCTCCCTTATGATAGATCTTTTCCACTTGCTTCCTCGTCTACCCAACTTCAAAGAGCAGCTGTGGAATAAAAGCAGCATAACACTATCCAAGAACAGAGATCTACTATCATAAACAATATAGGACCAGATATATATTGACCACACAAATGCATATATCATCAATCATACAAGAATGTGGAGGAAAACTTGAATAGCTTTATTAATAATCAAGAATAGCAAAGAGGATTACAACCAATTTTTCTGACCCAGCGTCATCCTCTCAGCAAGAAAGCCCTTCTTCACCTCATGAAAATCTTAGATCACCCAACACTATGATGTTACACCAAGAAACCAGCAGCACTTCCTTACAAGATACAAAATTCCAGCCCCCTGGATCTCTGGGATGAGGGATCCATATATAGATGTTTGCAAAGGGGGTGAGTCAGATTTTGAGATTTGATTAGTTTCCTCTCTTTGATAGTTCTTGATTCCACTTGGAGATTGATGATCTCTTAGTCATCCCTGGGCGAATACAGAGAGGCAAGTGTCACAGGAGAAGTTTCTAGAAGATTCCATGATCCTCCACCTCACAGATTGACCCTGCCATTTGTCCACTCTCACCCATCACACCCCATAGAAGGGATTTTTAGTATGCATCGCACCTCCCGTGTGCATTTAGGTGGGATGCAATGCACTTTGACCATGGAGCAGGTGAGATGGTCCAATTTGGACCAGTTCTGAGTAGTTTTTCATGGAGAACTTCTGGGAGATGATGTAATCAGCTGACCTTGTTCTTTTAGGGGTTGGAACAACACTTTTAGGGACTTAAGAGCCCTTGGTTTATGGACATTTATGATTGGGGTTGCAGTGCCCAAAAATGTCTATAACAGTTGCCCCCTAAAGCATGAGGTCGTCAATCTTTTCTGATGTCGGGTGAAATGCTTTATCATGAGGATCCGAAGTTTTTTCGATCTTGAAGGTGACCTGTAATAAGATACAATACAACACATTATCTTCATAACATTTTCATGATCTAGTTGAGATGGGCATTCCCATGCTCAACTTTATAAATTCATTTTCATGTAATAAGACAGACAATCGTCTGTGTGCAGACTGATGATTCTGGTAGAGCCATCATCCCTTCAGTTGGATGATTATCCGTGCGGCAATGATGTACATTTGATGTCTTTATTTTCCTGAATATATATCCCAGCCCAGATGGATTAAACTAGATTCGGAGTCTTCAATCTCATTCGATCTTCACTCAAAGTACAAGTCGATCCATGTGAGATATGTTCTGGAGTCGAACATGGAAAGACATCGTATGATTACCAGCCAATGATGTAAGCTATTAATAGGTGTGAGAGGAATCACCGATAATGATGATGACCCTCAAGGTACAACAGTACAATTCACATGGTGTGAATAAGGGACTTGGAATCGAACACCACACAAAATATTTCGGTTGAATGCCATTGATGTAAACCCGTCGTCAGAAGTGAGAAACTTGCCATTGAGGCATGCAAGCTTCAAAGTACTGAAAGGGTTGTTCCTAGATCGACTTCCTAGATAATGAGCTGATGTCAACAAAAAGCGATCCGTCATAGGAGGGCCTTAGTGAATCCCACATCGATGACACGAAACGGAGCAAATGATTTTAATGGAGGTGAAAACGATCTGATGATATAAGGTTCAGGGTGGCGGTCATGAAAGAATGGAGTGTAAATGTATTGCAGTGGATGAGACATAGGTGAATTGTCTGAGTGACCTCTCTTGAACATACCGGTGACACTGACATGATGGATTGGTAGTGTTAATCCCAAATATGGATGGTGTGATGGACCAGTGGTGCTATGACCAGTGAACGGAACAACCCAACCCGACTCGGATGCGGAGTGAAAGTGTCATGTTCAAGAGTGACTTGCTACCAATAAAGTTTCTTCAAGTTTTCTTCCCAATTTTTCCCCAGTCATTGCTGACCAGTACCTCTTTATTTTTGTCAATATTGATGAAGATAACATATGCTTTTTCTATAATTTTCCCTTCGGGCAAACCCATCGCTATGTTTTAATGAGCCTAGCGATAGTGAAACTCGTTCTTGTCGTTATGGACAAGTTTGTCGCTATTCGGTTTTAGCAAGTTTAACAACAAATATAACTCAATCCTTTTCAATTTTAGAGAGTCTGAAAAGGGACGTAAAGAAAACTCCAATAATCCTTTTTCGTCATATAATCCCTTGATTCCGAAAAATTATAAAACAATACAAAAGGGATGAATTTTCGATAATTTTGACGAGCCGAAGAAAAAAAGCGCTCGATCTTTTTGTGTAATAATCCCTCAGGTCCAAAAAGATTAAAATCTAAAGAAGGGATAGCACTTCCGGTCATTTTAACGAGCTGGAGAGGCCAATTTCTCAACATTATTTTCATATTTTACGAGTCAGTTGAAAAGAGGTTAAAGGAGACTCGTTTTTTGAGGAACGAGTGATAAATTTGGGTAGCAGCTAATTCCAGGTAATGTTTGAAATTTTCCAATCACGGCAGTGTCACAAGGATGGCTAACAGGATCACTCTTCGCAGTTGTTCCTCAAAAATGGTAAACAATCAAATGGAGGTGAATGATCGGCCAATATAGAGTGGAGGTGATGATGAGAACACGACCAAGGCTTCAAAGGCTAATGATAATACATTCACGATGGTTATTTACCGGAAATTGGTTCATTTTTTAATGAGCTTAAACTCTAGGGAAACATTTGCTCATTGCTTATGTTTATTTTTTAACGAGATTGAATTCTACGTTAAAACTGCTTGATCCAGTCGTATAATAAGGATGTCTCATTTAAAACGACATTTTTTCAAATCTTTGCCCTGCATCCTTTCTTTATGCAAGTTAGGAAACTACCAATCCTACAAGTTTAAAGGGTTAGAGGACCTACAAATTTAAAAAATAAATGGTCGCTCTTCTCTTGCACGCCAAAAGGTTTGCATGCCCCCAGGTATAGCGAAAAATTTCCAGGTTACCAAAGATTGTTCTATCTGCACCTCAGGCAAAACACTTCCTCGGCGATGTCTACTGAAATAAACAAAGGTGAGTGGCGCAACTGGCTCCATTCACATAAATTTAACGAAGGAATCTTATTCCAGTATAATTTCATAAACCAGTCATATATCCTTCGCGAAAACCTACCCTATACCCAAGGTTTTCCTATCGAAACAGACCAGGGTGTGTGCCCCTTGGGTTTCAGTCATGTCCTCCGAATCACTTGCGCTCATCAGGTGGATGGACTGGGGATTGATGAGACATTCCTTGCATGAAAAGACCATTCAGGGATGGTATTTGACTATTTTCTATGTGTGAACCGGGGAATGAAAGCTGGTCTACGAGCTTGACTACTCTTCCTTCATGTGGAAAACACATTACAGTGAGGAGAGAATGGCTCCCATGCAATAAATATAGTCACATCCAAGGAGTAGATTATAATCCAGGGGTCCTTGGACTACCATTATGTTCATGTGAATGGTTTTCCTTCTCAATGTTATTGGTACATTGGGAAGAATCCCTGTAGAAATTTTGAATAATTTAACACATATTCACAGAGATTATCCTGATCATACAATTATAAGCGGAACATGTATAATACATAATCTCCTCTACGTTGATCATCAATTTACAGAAGCAGAAACATTCACAGGCGCACATAGAAGCATCAATCAAACTCATAAACACAGTATGTATCCCGGGGAAAGCATCTCTCTAAAAACCCCACACTATCTGTATATTATATTGATTGAATCTTGTAACAATACAAAGCATAATACTTCTCACAAGTATCTCCACCTGTTACACACAATACAGCTCAGATTTGATCTCCAAATCTCTTCCACTGCTTGCCTGCCTCCACTGCTCAATACCTGCTCGAGAACTGATGAGAATAGCTTCCCAAACTCGTTTTTCACCTGCAAAATAGTCACTCACTCTTTGTGGACGTGAGCAAAGGCTAAAATGTGGGCCAAATACGTGAGAAAACTCATTGGCATACTCAATCCCTTGATTGTGCAAGATTTGATGCACAACTATAGTCACAACTGATAGCAATCTGATTCTCTACCACTTGTCCCTGTTGAACTGAACATGCACTGACATGCAACTGAGTTAACTGATGTATTCTTTAGTTGTATTATGAGTTAATAATTAGTTTAACAACTCATCATTAGTCTATCTGCAGTTAGACTAACTACAACTAGTTTAACTAAGTCAAACTGAACACAACTCCATCAACTGTACCTCCAGTCCACTAAACTCAACTCACTTGAGTTCTAACTGAAGTCATGCATGCAACAACTGAACTGACTCATAAGAAAAGTGTATTTCCTTCTGACAGCTGCATGTGCCACCTCTGTAGCTCAAACTGAAGTGCTCCAAGAGAATAAGATCAAGTTTATAGTCCAAATATTATTGTGAGATAATAATATTTGACTTTTCTATTTTTGACAGCCAGTCTAAAAATAGACTTTGATCACTCACACTGTGATCACTCACACTTTCATCAAAAATAGAAGTCCATCTATTTTTCCCAACTTGATCAATCATCCATAAACATAGACATGATCCATATGTCTAAAAATAGACATAGTCTAAAAATAGACTTGCGCCAAAAATAGCCTGCAGGCCCACTTAGTGAAGGCGACTCTTTTCACTAAGCTCCATCATCTTGTTGCAATCTCAACAAGAATTTCTTGTTGCACACTTTTCAACAATCCCTAACGGTCGACTGGTTCCTTTGCCAAAGCCTATTATATTTCTCATTCCAGGAAAAAGCGATGGCGAACCAAGCACTTTCCAAGCAGTTGAGGAAAGGATACTCACAGAAGCCCCTTCATCTATGATGGTACCGGCCATGACCATTCTATATATTTGACCAATGATTCGAAATGGTACACTAGCTAGTAAGCGGGGTCTGCCTAGTAGATTCCAATCGAAGGAAACAACTAGGTTGCTTGGAGGTGGGATCGAATAGACGGCCGGATATGACTCTGACGAACTTCCTTCTTGTGGTAAAGGAATGGGTAGACTGCCCCCATGTTCATCGGAGTCTGTGCTTACGAAGAGAATTTGGACGGTTTCGTTCTTGTTCTCTCTAGTGACTGTATCATCTGAAGATGGACCTTCTGAAGGCAAGACCGGGTCAACTGCCGCCTCGACCTTTTGACTTTCGTCTGGAGTGGATTCAGAGGGTTCATCTTCAATAATAGATGATTCAGCTGACCACAATGGCGTGTCAGCTAGATTTTCAACTAGTGACATATTCGGCAAGAGTTTCTTATATCCAGGAGGAAGCCATAACGGTGAAACCGAACGGTCGTCCAACACTCTTTTAGCCTCATCTAAGAAGGGACAATGGTGGACGGTGTGATCGCCTTCACATAGTTTACAAGGAAATTTACATTTTCCTTTTTGTCCAGGGGCTTCACTTTCACTAGTTGACGGTGTATTCTCAACATGATCGTCAGAGGTTGATGACACTGGATTGTGCAAACAAGGAGACCAGTCCCTTAAGATCCGAGGGATGCAAGGACAATCTCGATGATAGTGGTCTCCTTTGCAAATGACACATGGCGATTTAGGCCTAGACGGTGCAGTGTGTGGATTTTCGCTAGACGATGCCTGGTTGCCCCTTTTCGCCTTTGGCTCCTTCTTCTTCTTCTCTTTCTTCTTCTTCTCCTTCTTCTTCTCAGTTACTTGATTTTTGGCTTGACCAACCTCATCAAGTGAAGAGGAAGGAGGAGAGGGAGAATTGGACGAAGTAGACAGTTGGGGGGTAGCTTTGATATCATCTAGTGGTTTGCTTGATTGTTCAGGAATCACGAGGTTTTGAATGACAAAGGTCGAGAAGAGCCATACTGGCAGGTCGATTATCAATCTTGGAAGTGACAATGTGGCCATATGAGGTGCACCAACATCTCCCCAAGAGGAGAAAGGACTAGGATTTCCCCCAAGGGAAAATCCTTGGTTGGTGAACTCCATTTTTCTCAACCTAAGACCAACGTAGGAAAGGTGACGTTTATTCCGATTAAAATAAATTTTAGACGCTTTGACACAACTTGTTTTTTCAATTTTTAAGAGTCGAGAAAAAACAAAAGATGACTCTAGTCACCTTCTATTTTTAATGGGCTTGAAGTGACAAGTGCTCAGATGGACCTTTTCCTTTGAGGAATCTAAAAAGGAACGAAAGAGACTACTCTGGAAATCTAGACAGAGGGATTACCAAACCAATCATAAAATTGCAGAATACTTTTTAGGGTATGGCAGTCAATCTTCCCGAATGATGTGTTCAGTGCATTGCGATCAATAGGGCGGCAGACACGGCTTCCTATGGATAAAGGATAAATCCTATTGTGGTCTCCCAAAATATACTTGACGATACGTGGGAGCACAAGTCCATACTGGCACTTATCATGTCAAAGTGGAGGAATCACCCAACCAACAATGAAAAAAACAGTTACCAGGCTTTATGACGCCGGAACACGTCTCTAGCCTAGACTTCTAAATGTTGTGCGCTAGGTTCCAAAGCGTTTTTAGATTCATTAAATTTATTTCACAGTTGATCTTACTTAAGAAATTTGCCTTTCAGGTTCACCACGTGATGTAGATATACAATTCCTAAAATGCAATCTAAGATGATAAACAATCGTTTAATCTTCTTTTTGCAATGAAAATACTAGCTACTAAGGAAAGAGAGATGATATTCTTTCGACATAGAGCAGAGAGCACACACTATATGCACTGTCCTAAATCAAACCAACAAACAGTCTAAATGCAAATGCACATGCATGTATTTGTTTTCAGCCTTCTTAATGTGCGAATGATAAAAAGAAAGCTAAGCGCAAATCTGAATTATTTTTCAAAGTGACATTACTAACAAGTTTCTTTTCAAGACAAAATGAAGACAATGACGACACTTTGTTATTTGGAATTGAAAACTTGCTTTCGACACTTGAAAAACTATTAATTCAAATCAAATACAAGAGTAACAGTGTAATCGACTATCAAGAATAATCAGATTTCCTTCTATGACTGAAAACGACACTTGCGACACTTCCAGATCAAGAAACGACAGTTCAATTACGCTACTTCTTTGTAAAAGAGAACTGAAAATGGCTCACAATACATAAAAAAATTTATAGATCTTTGCACAATGGAGGTGGAATAATGGCAAGGAAGGGGGTTTCAAACAGAAGTATACTGACTACAAACAACAAAACTCCTGAATAGAGCTGAAAAGAGTGAAAAAACCAAAGTCTGAAGGCAAAATTAGCTCTTTCTGATCAGTGCACCTGTTACACAGGGATTCCAGTATGCATCCCACCTACAGCACACGGGAAGTGTGATGCATATTGATATCCTTGAAGAGAGGGTGCGATGGTACAGTGCGAGACTTTTGATCCAGTTCTTGATCACAATTTGCAGCACAGTTCAAGGATTTAGGTCGAGCAAGTAGTAATCAGTAAACACATCATAGGGGTAGATCTAAGGAGGTTACTAGAGCCACCACAAGGGCAATTAGAGAGTTTGTGAAGCGATTGTTCAGTTCATAAACAGAACCCGGAGATAGACTGAAGCAACATTGATCTACTTTGCACTTGCATAGCAAATGCAGTTCGAAGGTTAGCTGGCTTGACTTCAGGCTCCGTCTGTAAGTTTATAAAGCAAAAAAATATAGACAAACAAACAATCTATTTGATCCCCAGCAGAGTCACCATTTTGTTATCGGGAAATCTAGTGTCTATCCAAAGCTGCTAGTCCCACTAAGGTTGGTAGCTACCTTAGAAACAAACAAACTAAAACCACTTTCGTTTTCCTTTATGTGAAGTAGATAAGAGGGGAATAAAGGAGACCAACCTCTGTCTTGTGCTTGGTTCCTCTCTTGATTCCTCTCCCTTCTGATGGATCTTTGCCACTCGCTTCCTCGTCTACCTAGCTTCATAGAGCACCTGTGGAATCAAAGCAGCATAACACTATCCAAGAACAGAGATCTACTATCATAAACAATATAGGACCATATATATATTGACCACACAAATGCCTATATCATCAAGCATACAAGAATATGGAGGAAAACTTGAATAACTTTATTAATAATCAAGAATAGCAAAGAGGATTATAACCAATTGTTCTGACCCAGCATCATCCTCTCAGCAAGAAAGCCCTTCTTCACCTCATGAAAAGCTTAGATCACCCAACACTATGATGTTACACCAAGAAACCAGCAGCACTTCCTTACAAGATACAAAATTCCAGCCCCCTGGATCTCTGGGATGAGGGATCAATATATAGATGTTTGCAAGGTGGGTGAGTCAGCTTTTGAGATTTGATTAGTGTCCTCTCTCTGATAGTTCTTGATTCCAATTGGAGATTGATGATCTCTTACTCATCCCTGGGCGAATGCAGAGAGGCAAGTGTCACAAGAGAAGTTTCTGGAAGATTCCATGATCCCCCACCTCACAGATTGACCCTGCCATTTGTCCACTCTCGCCCATCGCACCCCATAGAAGGGATTTTTAGTATGCATCACACCTCCTGTGTGCATTTAGGTGGGATGCAACACACTTTGACCATGGAGCAAGTGAGATGGTCCAATTTTGACCAGTTTTGAGTAGTTTTTCATGGAGAACTTCTGGGAGATGATGTAATCAGCTGACCTTGTTATTTTAGGGGTTGGAAAAACACTTTTAGGGACTTAAGAGCCCTTGGTTTATGGACATTTATGATTGGGTTGCAGTGCCCAAAAATGTCTATAACATAGATGAGAAGCAAATATGTTCACCCTCTCTATTTTTAGAAATGACAGATGACATATTGGTCAGATTTTCGGAGGAAGATGTGTCCTCTCCACACTGTGATGACAGACTGACATCTGACGTGTCATGTGAATGATTAGAAGTAGAAACATCTGGAAATGGGTTTTCATAATGGAAATTAGCAATGACAGAAACGCAAGGGATGTCAGGATAAAGCGGATGAGGCGTGGCTGGAAGGGAGTCATCCTTCACCATGGGTTCTTATTTAGATTCGCACACACACTCATCATGAATGATGGCACATGATGGCTGCATAAGACCAACTCCGTCGACAACTTGATCCTCATTCACAACAGGTGAGGAGTCCAAAATGGGAAAACACAAGACAATACAATCAAGTGGATCAACAAAACACAGGGATGGAGGTTGAGGGAACGAATCCATGTGACGACTAACAAGCTTGCAAACCAAATATGCATAGATATCAAGAGAAGGTGGGGGGGGAGGATGTGACAGTTCAATAGATGTGTGTGCATTATATCCCACATCACTCCATGGTGGTGGAGTTGTTTGATGAGGTGAAGCCAGACAGTCACTTATGATATCAACTATATCTTCCTATGATTGCACAACTCCATCACCGAAGTGTGCTGAGAGGGGTTCGGATATGTGAAGATATTAAAATCTTCCATAAAGAAATTCCCAATCAATTTAATCTTCAGGAGATTGGTATGTAAGATTAAAAAAGCACGTGTAAAACTAATCAACTAATTCATCGGGTGCTTCTCATAATTTCAAAATTTCTTTGCAACTAGATGAGCAAGAGAATGAATAGATTTTTCGGGTAGCATGGCACACCAGTGCATGGGGTGACCTCAAAGCATGTAGATGAACAGTGTGTAGGTCATGTACTCTTCAAATATTCCATGTATTTCACATGAGCCTACAATGTTGACTGTGTGCCTAACCAAGGCTACGTGGCCTCTGCCATCAAATTTTTTATGTGACAAGTTATCCGAGAGATTTTTCGAGATAGTGAAGTCGTTGCCATAAGACATACACTCCAAAATAGCAACTCTGTAGTTAGTCATGGTAGATATGTAGAGATTGAAAACAGATTGAGGACTTGGCTTATCATTTGGCCCTCCTTATAGTGCCAAAATGTTTACGGTGCTCGACCTGCCAATATGTAAGGGGATCTCCATGGTAAGATGTCCAAATTAGACCTCAGACAGTTTGGTTTAGGAGTCCCAGCAGTGGGTCGTACGATAATGCCTTGACCATGATTTGGCACAAAGACAAGTAAGATATCTCTATTTGTAGCAAGGGTGTCACAGTTGTAGCAAGCTAAGCAAGGTGCATGAGAGGTTCAAACTCACGAGGGTTGAGATGAGTGCGCCCCTTGGAAACCTATGATAGCACGGATTTAAGAAGGGAACACATGAGCAAAGATGCATCACAATAAGGAAGGAAAGTTAGCTAGTAATCCAAAGTGATGGTTAAACCAACAAGTTTCAGAAAGATTCATGCATACATACATAGAAAAGTCCATACATGCATGCATAAACAAACAAATACATATATCATTTAGAGTAAACCAGATAGCATAGAATACAATACAACATATGAATGAAATGTATTGGCTCTATTATATTAATAAGTGTAAGTTCTAGTCATACGATACATCCATGTCTAACCACTAGTTCCAACAGTGGAATGTTACAACCACAACCGCCTGCTCCTCCAAAGAGATATACTAGCTCTGCAGAGTGGAGAAGCAAGGCTCATTACAATACTATCCAGTCTCTCTCCAAGATAGTCCTATCAGAATCTTGGCTAACCAAAAGCCTTTACAATGAGTTATGAGGTTTTATTTATAGAAAAGGGTGGGGTGACCCTTGACATTCCCCTTTGTGACAGTTCATCTACCCTCATGACTCTTCATCTACTTTATGACTACTACATCCAACTATCGACACTTGAACTTCCACCCTACAAGACATTACATTACAATGCACATGTGGCCATGTGAGACAAAATGGCTTGAGTAATTCATGCAAGACATCATTGACACTCAGTCCATTGTGATGAGACCACCTCTTTGACATGCTTGTGATGGTGAAAGTGGTGAGTTGATGCCAAGCTTTATCATCCATGATGGTGTGCATGCACTCCATGCATGGTGACATCTTGTTGAAGAGAACTCTTAACTCCATTGCATCCCAGTGGATTGGTGTGTCTCCTCTATCCAATGCATCTGCTAACATGCACATGGTCTTCTTGGGTGCAACCAAACTAGAAACACATTGATGCATATTGTCTGTGATGATCTTCCAGTGTGTGCTGGTGGTCATGCGCATCAATTGTCAACTGCATGTTCAGCTCTAGTCGGAATTGCTTCTTGTCTTTGCCTCGGTGAGTGTACCAAATGGGTTAGATCACATGTGTGCATACAATGACATGCATGTTGTTGAATTCCCTTGCATGAGATTAACAACACTACTCACCATGTCTTCTCCATGCCAGCTTTTGGGATGGATCTATAACTTGTACAGGCACAGTTTCATCCATGAGTGCAAGTTGCACCCGTTGTTGTACTTGTTCCTTCTGCAACTCATTCTCTCATTTGTGCAGCTCCTATTCTTCCTTGATTTGCTGCTTCATCACCTACAACTCATTCTTTGTTCTTTTCTCTTCTCTCACACGATTTTCTTGTCATATTGTCACCTCAGAGGCTCAATCTCCAAAGTTTATTTTATCACAATTGGATTTGCTCGAGCTTGAAACTTTGTTCCGCCTATGTGTTGTGAAAAACCTACCTCTTGCATTGGCCACATGCAGGTGTGCTACCTTCTGCTACTGCTGATGGTGCTGCTAGTTGTGATGGTAATCGCTATGATTCTGCTTCCATCTTATCTTGATGATATTGTCTACAAACAACTTGATGTCCTCATAGGTAGGAAAGCTCATAGACACTTTCTTGGCTGCAACCAATGTTGTTCTCTCGATGTTGTCCTTTGACTCTGCTCTCCTGGAAACCATTGTACCTATGCTACTGAGAGGTAGATGAACACATGAGATACCTAGATACATGGCAACACTCATGGAAATCAATATATCAGTCGAAAACCAAAACAAACTTGAGAATTGACTTGCAACATACCTATGTGATTGATCATGAAGGTTGCACAATTTCCATCAGGAGGTCGGGAGACTGACTATCGAAACTGTACAAGGAACAGTCTGGGCTATCAGGAGATTGACTCACTGTTAGAACTCTAGAATGTGCAGTTCATCCTAGCCTTCTAAGGACTAAAACTACACAATGCACAATTTCAGTCAGTAATGACATGCAACCAGCAAACTACATTATGCAGTTTCTAGGGCTAGAGGGACATTGCCTCCAAGAATTGAGCAATGCAAGCTTGGAGGTTAGTGCTTGGATATACTTGTGTAGTTTCTGGAGGGAAGGTAGAGCCTCCACTTCCAGAAATGCACAGTTCTAGATGGGAAAGGCACAGTCTAGGCCAAGGTAGCCCAGTCTGGCCGACAGATGACTGAAAACATGAGAAGTGTGAAAGCATGATGAGATGAGTACAAACAAGTGTTAATGACCATTCATGCAAATTGAATGTGTAGGATTCAGGAAACGGGAAGGCATGCATGTGTGTGAAGTGAGTCGCTATAATGACGACCATTTGTGAAAAAATAGTTTCATGCATGCGACAATAGTGAGATGTTAACAAAAACTGAAACGGTGCTAGCACAAGCTATTATGTATCAAGATGAGAGAAAATGCTCATTGAAATCAAGCAGAAAACATTCATATGAAGTGAAACAAGAAAAGCGCTAGAAACGCAGTGTAAGTCATGAGCAGCGGGCTTACCTCAAGATAGATAAGCTGAATGTGCTGACAAATCCTAGATGCAATGTTGGATTCTAGAGCTAAAAGTTCGATGTGAGGAATGAGATCTACAATGCCTAGTTGATGATTTTTGATAAGATTGAGGTTGTGACACGCATGCCACAAATCTAGGAAAAGTGACACTTGGCAAGAGGTTTCTGAGATGATTCTTGCATGTAACTTCCAGCTGCTAAAAATAAATCCCTAAAACAAAGGATTCCTTTGCATGTTGCCTTAGGAGGAGCAACCCATGCATGCAAATCAATTTTGCTCTATCCCGCAGGGAACCAGTCAACTCAAATGCACATGCAACAGTCTGCTCTGCTAGGAGGAAAAAAATGCACAATTCTGGGAGGAGCTGGACTGGCTGCGTAGAGGGATTGCACAATTTCTGGGTAGAGGAACTGATTGTTTCCTAGAATTGCACAATTTCTAGGCTGAGAAAACTTGCTGGGAGGAATTATGTAATTTTCTAAGTGAACATTTACAGGAAAATTTGCGCAATTCTGGAGCCCAACATGCTTCCAGATACAATTGCACAATTTCTAGAGGGAAGGTTGTTTCCCATCCAGAATTGCACAATTTCTTGAGGGAGTTGCTCAGCGTGCAGCTGGACCAAGTCAACTGAAACAATCTGTGATGAGGATGGAACAAGATTTTATGGAGAGGCTATCATTCTACAAGAAAATCACTTAAGATTGTGTACTTAACAAGGCAAGACATGCTATTGTGAAAGGTTGGTAGGGAGGCTCCAAAACAAAGCTAAGGAAAAATTTTGGGGGTTGGTTGTAGCTGCTACAACAGTACTAAAGCCACCAAAATAGTTCAATTTCTCTGGTACATATGAAAACAACATATACCATAAACATCCCAAGGATATTCCTAAAACATTTGTGATACCTGCATGAAAATGTGTTGGCTCATAGAGCTTCAATTATAATGTGAAAGATCCAAGTACATCAATTACAATGGCGAACATTAGTTCAATTAGTGGAACATTAAATCACGTCTTGCTTCTCCAAATAATATTTTTCTCTCCTATGTCAACTAGAGGAATGACCTTTATGACAAGAGAAATGACCTTTCATATCCTCATGACTCTTGCATTACCCTCATGAATCTTGAACTTCTAGTGTGTCCTTTGGAATTCTAAACAACTTTCAAACTTCTAGATGACTTTTGGACTTCTATACAATCTTTTTCCACATATGATTATGTGATTGTTCATGTTCCACATATGACTCTTAGACTTCCACTCATTACAGTTTATCCTTTCTTGAGAATACATCATTACATCCCACATGATGTCGCTAGACACATGGACACATATTGACCATTATGATTATACTTGTACAAATAACAACTTGACAATAATGACATGAACTTCATGATGAGGTGGAAATGCGAAGTTTTCTTACTTGTTGATTCATCTTCATGGAAGATATGATTTGATGCTTATCTTCACCCTCCAAAGGGTATTTAATCTTGGAGTCTTTAAGGTGCTTCGATCATCAGGCTTTCACCATGTTCTTCATTCTTTGAATTCTTCCTTTGTTTTTCCTCATTGCCTGATCTTCCGTATGTTTTTCATGTTGTTTCTAGAACAAATGTGTCTGCAATCACTAATGAAAAGCAACCTTCAATGTAAAAATCTCCTATTTTGTCATTTCCAATGCAAATGTTTTGTTCATGCCTCTTCAATACACTCAAAAGGGGTAAAAGGAGCTTATGGGTGCATAGGATAAATTTGAAAGTCTAAGGGGCTAAAATGGACAGGCTTCATTTCTTTGGAATGTGCTCATGCGCTCAAGAGAGGGAGACATACAAGGCAGGGCACATGGTGCAAGTTCGAAGGACGAAGTGAAAGGCTATGAGGGTGTATTCCTTCAGGTCGAAGGAGTGCTCTCAAGGAGGTTGAATTCCTTTGATTCGAAGCAGTTATCTGAAGGAGGGCATATGGTGCAAGTATGAAAAATTAAGGATGAAGCTTCGTGCCTTCAAGCTACACTAATGCACTCAAGGAACCAAGAGGGCACATGATGCAAGTATGAAGGATGAAGAATGAAGCTTGGTGCCTTTGAAGTGTACTCATGCACTCAAGAGACCAAAAGGGAACATGGCACAAGTACGAAGGATGAAGGATGAATATTTGTGCCTTCAGGGTGCACTTATTCTCTCAAGGAGGCTGCACTTCTTCAAGTCGAGGAAGTTTTCTCAAGGAAGACTTAGTCATTTTGGAAGGCGCAGTTCGGAACAAGGAAGGGGATTTGTGCTTTGGGAGGGCACCCGGCTCTCATGGAGGCTATGAGGCACACTTCTAAACAACTAAGGGTCTCCCATCAAGGATTCAAAGTGAACTCATGCACTATTGGTCGTAATGGGCTTACTTTGCAACAGAAATTTGTTTAAGTCTGGATGATAAGGCAAGGGGCCAGCATGGTTAGTTCAATACAGGAAATCATGTGTGACACATACCAACTCATCAAGAAAAATTAGAAAATATTTATCAACAACGAATATACATCAAAATTCCACTTTATACAAATTCCCCAAGTATAACGAATGAACTATGTGCAAATGTGACCCGAAAGTGTCGTTTTACAATGCAAGGATGTTGTGACCATGAAATTCCATAAATATGTTCTGATTGATGCGATGACAATTTAGAAAAATCAATAACACTTATAATAGATGGAGAAACATGAAATGACACTTGATGACTGAGGTGACACTGATACAATGATGAAGTAGGCTCCAAAATTCCAATGTGATGAAATTTTGGAGGGTGTTGTAGCAGTGACAACAATACCCTAGAATAACACTTTCTTACCATTTTTTCTCACATGTTACATCTTTCTATAGATACCATATTCCTCCTATAGACCCACCATGACTTGAAATGAGCCCCATCCCTCTTTATTATACTATATTTTTTCCATACCCCATAAAGGATCTTGACCATATTTTATCTTACATCATGATATTTGATTCTTATTTATACCAATATCTTATGCAGACTAGCCATCTGTTATTTTCCCTTGTTTTGATTACTACCATCACAATCACATTTGATCCCTTTCCATTTGCATCATCACTTGATTTCACTTGGTGATGTTACCTTTCTTGGAGATACTATTCTAATGAGTGGGTTTACATCGTCAACCCTTTTGCTTCATCATTCCTAGAGTGGTTTCATTAGCTCAAAACTAGATGCTCCTTGTCTATACCACTTTTTTTTCTAAGATGAGTTTCTTTTCCATTCTTTTCATGCTCATTATTTAATGAAATAAAAAGATATTACTCTTCTCCATTTCTCTTTCTCATTAAAATAATTAGAAGAACATTGAGTGCATTACTATATCTTCTTCAAGTTATTGTTTTGAGGCTTCTACGATTAGTGCTTTGTGTGTTGTTTTCTTTTGGAGTTCTCACATCCATGATTGTTTGTATCAACGTTTCGATCCATCCACCGTGGCTCATCATTAGGATAGATAAGTAATTATGTAGGATAGATCTCATTGGACTTGAATAAATAGGGTTAAGAGATGCACAGGGAATGGAAGCCGACCTTGCCAAACTTGTTTTGTAATTTTTGGGTTTTGATTTAATTATATACTATTAATAAAATAGAATCATTTAATGGACGCCGACCTTGCCAAACTTGTTTTGTAATTTTTTGGTTTTGATTTAATTATATACTATTAATAAAATAAAATGATTTAATGGAAGCCGACCTTCCCAAACTTGTTTAGTAATTTTTGGGTTTTGATTTAATTATATACTATTAATAAAATAGAATGATTTAATGGAAGCCGGCCTTGCCAAACTTGTTTTGTAATTTTTGGGTTTCGATTTAATTATATACTATTAATAAAATAGAATGTTTTAATGGAACCCAACCTTGCCAAACTTGTTTTGTAATTTTTGGGTTTCAATTTAATTATATATTATTAATAAAATAGAATGATTTAATGGAAGCCGACCTTGCCAAACTTGTTTTGTAATTTTTGGGTTTCAATTTAATTATATACTATTAATAAAATAGAATGATTTAATGGAAGCCGACCTTGCCAAACTTGTTTTGTAATTTTTGGGTTTCTATTTAATTATATACTATTAATAAAATAGAATGATTTAATGGAGGCCGACCTCGCCAAACTTGTTTTGTAATTTTTGGGTTTCGATTTAATTATATAGTATTAATAAAATAGAATGATTTAATGGAAGCCGACCTTGCCAAACTTGTTTTGTAACTTTTGGGTTTCGATTTAATTATATACTATTAATAAAATAGAATGATTTAATGGAACCCGACCTTGCCAAACTTGTTTTGTAATTTTTGGGTTTCGATTTAATTATATACTATTAATAAAATAGAATGATTTAATGGAACCCGACCTTGCCAAACTTGTTTTGTAATTTTTGGGTTTCGATTTAATTATATACTATTAATAAAATAGAATGATTTAATGGAAGCCGACCTTGCTAAACTTGTTTTGTAATTTTTGGGTTTCTATTTAATTATATACTATTAATAAAATAGAATGATTTAATGGAGGCCGACCTTGCCAAACTTGTTTTGTAATATTTGGGTTTCGATTTAATTATATACTATTAATAAAATAGAATGATTTAATGGAAGCCGACCTTGCCAAACTTGTTTTGTAATTTTTGGGTTTCGATTTAATTATATACTATTAATAAAATAGAATGATTTAATGGAAGCCAATGTTGTAGGGAAAAGTATCCGACTCGGATGACCCTATCCCACTCTAAGGGTGATAGTACCTCAGCAACAACTGTAAATAAAACTACTTAAAGTTTACTTCTTTATGAAAGCAAGAGAGAATGAAGAAATGCACTAACCGTTGCCTTGCGCTTAATATTTGCTCCAATCTCTTCTCTTTGCTACTTGCTCCTAGCTCTTCGCTCTTTTGCTGGCCCAGCTATAATGAGATCCTGCAAAATAACAAAGAAGGAAACTACAAGAAGCATGCATTCATAACTGATTCAAGGATTAGCATAAATCAAATATACAATCATCACAATACATCATTGAAACAAATGCATATAGAAGAACCTCAATAGCTTTTATTAATGGAAGAAGTAAAGTTCTGAGAAGGTTACAACCATTGAAGGCCCCAATCCAGCAACACCTCCCAGCAGAAAGAATTTCTCCTCTTCACCTCCTTCAAGCAATCACCCAATAGTTCTATAGTGAAACCAACATCATATCATTACTTTGCACAAAATTCCAGCCTCCTGAGCTCATAGGAGAGAGCTCAATATATAGATGAATTGAGAAAGGATGAGTCAGCTTGCAACTGATGTGTAGCTGCCTTGTGTCCTCTCTCTCTTCAGTTGATCTTCAGTTCTTGAGTCCACTTGGAGAACCTTGCTTCCACTTGGAGAAACAGAGCCTCTGACTCATCACAAGGCGAAATCCCTGATCCAAGTGTCATTTTTGGAAGATTCCAGAGCAATGACTCAGTGTGCCACTTGTCCCATCTCGCTCAGCGCAGGTGGCCTTTGTTCTACTTGCTTTGCAACGCAGGTACACCATGGAGGAGTTGAGTTTCAGCGCAGAAACCTAGTGGAGCACCTGCTTTGATTTCAGGATTGCTTGTTTTTGAGTGTTTTCAGGCGGAGAACTGATCTGAGAGCTGTTGGTTTGCTGACCTTGTTCCTCTAGGGGTAGGAACATCATGTTTAGGGACTTTGGATCCCTTGGATTATTGACAATTCATGCCTGATGCTGCAAGGCACAAAATTGTCTATAACAGATGCCCCCTAAAGTATGAGGTCGTTTATCGGGTGAAATGCTTTATTAGGAGGATCCGAAGTTCATTCAATCTGCTGAGAAGTGTCCTGTAATAAGATACAATACAATACATTATTTTTCATACTTTTTCATGATCTAGCTGAGGCGGGCATTCCCATGCTCAACTTTATAAATTCATTTTGGTACATAGAACAGACGATCGTCTGATGGTAGACTGATAATTCTCTGCTGAAATTATCATCCTTTGAGAAGGATGATCATCTGCTGCAATGATGTACATATCAAATGTCTTTATATCCTGAATATATATCGCAGCCTGGATGGATGAAACTAGATCCGGGGTCTTCAATCTCTTCCGATCTTCACTCGATGTACAAGTCGATCCATGTGAGAATTTCTTGAAGTCGAACATGGAAAGACATCGCTTGATTACCGGTCAATGATGTAAATCGTTAACAAGCGCGAGAGGAATCACCGATAAGGATGATGACCCTCAAGGTACGGCAGTACAATTCACATGGTGGGAATAAAGGACTTGGCGTCGACCACCATGCAAAATCTTCTGGTCGAAGGTCATTGATGTATACCTGTCGCCGGAAGTGAGAAACTTGCCATTGAGGCATGCAAGCTTCAAAGTACTGAAGGGGTTGTTCCTAGATCAACTCCTTGGATAATGAGCTGATGTCGACAAGGAGCGATCCGTCAAAGGAGGGCCTTAATGAATCCCACATCAGTGACACGGAACGGAGCTAGTGATTGTGATGAGGTGAAAACAAACTGTGATGTATGATTCAGGGTGGCGGTCATGAAATGGATGAAGGACAATGTATGGCAGTGGATGGGACACGGTTGACTCTTTGCAGAACAACATCTCTTGAACATATAACGACACTGATGTGATGGATCGGTAGCATTACCCCAAATGTGGATGGTGTGGCGAGGACCATGGTGATGAGACCGGTGAATGAAACAACCCAACCCGATGTGATACGGAGGACAAAGTGTCATGTTCAAGAGCGACTTGCTACCATTAAAGCTGTGAGGTTCTCCCAATTTTTCCCCAGTCATTGCTGACCAGTACCTCTTTATTTTTGTCAAGCTTGAGGAGGATAACATATGCTTGTTCTATAACCTGCCCTTCGGGCAAGCCCATCGCTATGTTTTAACGAGCCTAGCGATAGGGAAACTCATTCTCGTCTAAAGACAAGTTTGTCGCTATTTAATGAATTTTAACGAGTCTAACGACAAGGATAACTCGGTCCTTTTCATTTTTAGAGAGTCTGAAAAGGTACATAAAGTCAACTCCAGAATTCCTTTTTCGTCATCTAATCCCTTAAGTCCGAAAAAGTATAAAACAATACAGAAGGGATGAATTTTCGATTGCTTTAACGAGCCGAACAAAACAAGCGCTCGATCTTTTTGTGCAATAATCCCTCAGGTCCAAAAAGATTAAAATCTAGAGGAGGGATAGCTCTTCCGTCGTTTAACGAGCTGGAAGGCCAAAACTCGGCAAACTTTTCATATTTTACGAGTCAGGAGAAAAGAGCTCAAAGAAGACTCGTCTTTTGAGGAACGAGTGATAAACAGGGATAGCAGCAGATTCTAGGTACAGGTTGGAATATTCTAATCACGGCAGTGTCACAAGGATTGCTAAGTGAAATCACTCTTCGCAGCTGTTCCTCAAAATGGGTAAACAAACATATGGAGATGAACGATTGGCCAAATGAACGGATGGAGGTGAGACTGCAAGAACACGACCAAGGGCTTTAATATGGCTGTCAAAGGTTACATTTACCAAGGTTATTTACCGGTTCATTTTTCTGGGTGAGCTTGAACTCTAGGGGAAGATTGCTCACAACTTATGTTTATTTTTTAACGAGCATGAACTATGTGCTAAAACTGCTCGGTTCTTGCGTTTATTTTTTAACGAGCATGAACTGTGTGCTAAAACTGCTCGATTATACCAGTCTTAATACAAGGAACGCCTCAGGTGAGGTAGTCATTTTTAAGGAGCTATACCTCACTAGTTACTCCAATTTGGCAAGTTTTAACTTTTGCCCCACATCCTTTCTTTATGCAAGCTGGAAACGGCTAATCCTATGAGTTTAACGGGTTAGACCTACAGGTTTAAAGGGAGGACCTAAAAATTTAAAAAATAAATAGTCGTCCCGTGCTTGCACTCCAAAAGGTTTGCATGCCCCCAGGTATAAAGTATAATTTCAATGCTACCCCTCCTCTGTCCCACCTCTGTTTTTCTACTTGTCGTCTTGCTATATTTTTAACGATACTTGTCTTCTCGTTATTTTTCGGTGCCAACGGTACTTGTCTTCCCATCAGTTCACTTTTATATTTTTGCAAGATCGCAACAGATAAAACATTGGCGTTACGGAGGGAGGTTTGCCTCTTACTTATTATCCGAAAAATGGTTCTGTTCGCTACCGCAAACTAAACTCTCTTTTCGGCGATGTCTATCATTAGGTTGCTAAGGATGGTGACTACTTGTTGCATCAATTTCATCTCTTTCTTTGGAGGCTGCCCCTACTTATCCTTCAAAACATGTGTTTTAATGGGTGAGGCTTGCCTTCAAAGATGGTGGCTACTTGCCGCCACAAATGGATCTCCTCCCTCAGGAGAGCCTACTTTTTAGACAAAGGGAGCGAGAAGCTGATTATCTCACTCACATAACTTTGACAAAAGAACTTTACCCTAGAACAACCCTCTCTTCCTTCATTTGGACGGGGTACGGACTAGTCCCATTCTTCTGCGGAAATTAACTTTATACCCAAGGTTTCCTCTGCCCAAGGCAGGCCAGGGTGCATGCCCCCTGGGTCCCAGTTCTTTCTTCCGAATCACTCGCATTCATCGGGAAGTAGAACCGGGGGTGGAGGCATTCCTTGAGTGAATAAACCGTTAAGGGATGGTATTTGACTATTTGCGATGCGTGATCTTGGAAATGAAAGTTGGTCTACGAGCTTGACCATTCTTCCTTCGTGCGGAAAACACATAACTCTGAAGAGTGAGGACACTATCGCCTCCATGCAATATATATAGTCTCGTCCAAGGAGTAAGTTATACACCAAGGGTCCTTAGACGACCATGACGTTCATATGAACTGTCTTCCCCTTCAATGTAACGGGAACATTGGGGAGAATCCCTAACGGGTGACTGGTTCCTTTATCAAAACCTGATAGATTTCTCATCTCAGGTAAAAGCGCCAGGGAACCCAGTGCTTTCCAAGCAATAGAGGAAAGGATACTCACAGATGCCCCTTCATCAATGATAGTTCCAGCCATCACCATTCTGTAGATTTGGACGATGATTCTGAATGGGATACTGGCTGGTAACCGGGGTCTGCCTAGTTGATTCCAATCAAAGGATACAACCAGGTTGCTTGGTGGTGGGACCGAATACACGGCCGGATACGACCCTGACGATGTTCCTTCCTGCGATAAAGGAATGGGCACATTGCCCTGATGCTCATCAGAGTCTGTGTTGATGAAAAGAATCTGGATGGTGTCATCCTTATTCTCTTCAGTGAGGGTGTCATTTGAAGATGAATCTTCAACGACGATGTCATTTGAGGATGAAACCTCTGAAGGAAGAACTGGGTCAACTGCCATATCGACCTTTAGACTTTCGTCTGGTCTGGATTCAGTTGGTTCATTCTCAATGATCGACACTTCAGCTGACCACTTGAGCTGGCCAGCTGGATTTTCAACTATCGAGGGACTTGGCGCGAGTTTTTGGTATCCAGGAGGAAGTCGTAACGGTGAAACCGGACGATCTTCCAAAACTCTCTTTGCCTCATCTAAGAATGGACAACGGTGGATGGCATGATCGCCTTCACACAGCATGCAGGGTGATCTTGGTCTCCCTTTTCGTCCTTCACTCTCGCTAGTTGACGGACTGCAATCAACATGACTACCAGAGGTTGATGCTACCGGATTGTGCAACCTGGGGGACCAGTCCCTTAGTATCCGGGGAATACAAGGACAATCACGGTGGAAGTGGGTCCCTTTGCAAATGACACATGGCGATTTAGGCCCGGTCGGTGCATTGTGTGGATTTTTGTCAGATGTCTTTTGCTTGCCCCCAGTTGCCTTCGCCATAGGCCCCTTCTGCTTCTTTTCTTTCTTCTTCTTTTCCTTCTTCTCCATGGGAGGCTGACTTCTGCCGGCTCTACCTTGTGAAGATGAAGGATCAGAGGAAGAATTGTAAGAATTGGAAGGCTGGTGGGCAGCTCTAGACTGGTCCGACTGTTGATTCGACTGCTCAGGATTTGTGGTGGTCTGAACTACATTAGTTGAAAAGAGCCATACAGGCAGGCCAATTGTCAATCCTGGAAATGACAATGTGGCCATATGGGGTGCACCAACATCTCCCCAAGAGGAGAAGGGACTGGGAATTCCACCAAGGTGACTTCCTTGGTTGGTGGGCTCCATACTTTTCAACTGAAAGATCAACGTGGGAATAACAGGTGATTATGTTCCGTTTAAAATAAATTTTATTAACGACGCTTTAGACACAACTTTGCTTTTTCATGTTTTAAGAGTCGAGAAAAAGCTAAAGATGACTCTAGTCTCCTTCGATGTTTTAACGAGCCCGAAGTGACAAATGCTCGGTTGGACTTTTTCAGTTATAGAGTTTGAAAAAGGCCAAAAGAAACTGCTCTGGAGATCTAGGCAGAGGGTGTGCCAAACCTTTCGCAAAACCACGGAATACGTTTTACGGTACGTGTGGTCAATCTTTGTGAATGTTGTGTTCACTGCATTGCGATCAGTAGGGCGGCCGACACGGCTTCCTAAGGATAAAGGATATATGCCTATAGGGGTCTCCCAATATATACTCGACGGTACGTGGGAGCACAAGTCCGTATTAGTGCCACCGACTCTCAGGAGGAATCACCCACCTTCTTCGAGATCGACAGTCACTACGTTTAACGATGCCGGAACACGTCTCTAGCTTAGACCTCTATGTGTTTGCGTTATGTTTCAAAGCGTTGTTAAGTAAATTGGATTTATTTTAATGTTGATCTTGCTTAGCAGTTTTCCTTTAAGGATCACCACGAGATGTATGTAACAAATTCCTGAATGCAATCTAAGATGAGAAGCAAACTTTTCAATCTTTCAACTTTGAAAATCTTAACTACTGTGGAGAAGAAAGGAAAATCTTTTCACACAGATCATAGAGCACACACTAATGCAAAATTTCCTAAATCAGCATGCAAACAGTCAAATGCAAAATGCACAATGCATGTATTTTCTTTTCCCTTTCTTAATGTTGATGTATTACAAAAAGAAAGTTGTTATATAACTTTGATTTCGATTTCAAGCGAAAGTAAACAAGCTAGTCCAAAATCAAAAGACACCTTAAGATTTACTTGTTTAAACTCTGGAAATGCATGAAATCAAACCATAATGACGAAAGTAAAAAGACTAATCAGCTACGGACAGCAAACAAGCTAACTCTTTAGACCAGCAAAATGCCTAACACAGGTTCAGATCTAAGAGGCCAAAGCAAGACTAGTTCACTTTCGTTATGGGAAATTGTAAATGAGGTAAGAAATACAAAAGAACAAGTACAATTTCGTTATATAACAGAGGCGGAATGATGGCAAGTAAGGTTGGTTTCAGAACAGGTACAAGACTGGTAACTGGCTGCAAAATCTATAGTGAAAACAGGCAAGAAAAAGGGAGGAAACCCCAAATGCACAAGGCAAAATTGGGCCAACGCAGGTGCTACACAGCCAGTCTGGCTCTCAGCGCAGGTAGCCCCTTCGGGACCTGCGTTGCAAAGCAGGTAGCCTGTGTACTACCTGCTTTGGAAAACGAAAGTTGCGTTTTCTCAGTTTCCGGGTCACAATTTTCTCAAAAATTCACAGTTTTTGCTCAAATCAGAAGCTATCAGTCAAGCACACACTAAGGGATGACAAGGAAGATGAAAAGCTATCACTAAGAGCTTACAAGGATCCTTGTAGATCAGCTCTTCAAATCATGAACATGCTCAGAAATGAGCTAGAGTAGCTGCCCTCTACTTCGCTTTTGATATGGTCAAAAGCTTTTCGATTTGGTATTCTTTTGTTCAGGAAATGAATAGAAAAATACTACAAACAATCAAACAGATACGATCCCCAGCGGAGTCGCCAGTTTGTTGTAGGGAAAAGTATCCGACTCAGATGACCCTATCCCACTCTAAGGGTGATAGTACCTCAGCAACAACTGTAAATAAAACTACTTAAAGTTTACTTCTTTATGAAAGCAAGAGAGAATGAAGAAATGCACTAACCGTTGCCTTGCGCTTAATATTTGCTCCAATCTCTTCTCTTTGCTGCTTGCTCCTAGCTCTTTGCTCTTTTGCTGGCCCAGCTATAATGAGATCCTGCAAAATAACAAAGAAGGAAACTACAAGAAGCATGCATTCATAACTGATTCAAGGATTAGCATAAATCAAATATACAATCATCACAATACATCATTGAAACAAATGCATATAGAAGAACCTCAATAGCTTTTATTAATGGAAGAAGTAAAGTTCTGAGAAGGTTACAACCATTGAAGGCCCCAATCCAGCAACACCTCCCAGCAGAAAGAATTTCTCCTCTTCACCTCCTTCAAGCAATCACCCAATAGTTCTATAGTGAAACCAACAGCATATCATTACTTTGCACAAAATTCCAGCCTCCTGAGCTCATAGGAGAGAGCTCAATATATAGATGAATTGAGAAAGGATGAGTCAGCTTGCAACTGATGTGTAGCTGCCTTGTGTCCTCTCTCTCTTCAGTTGATCTTCAGTTCTTGAGTCCACTTGGAGAACCTTGCTTCCACTTGGAGAAACAGAGCCTCTGACTCATCACAAGGCGAAATCCCTGATCCAAGTGTCATTTTTGGAAGATTCCAGAGCAATGACTCAGTGTGCCACTTGTCCCATCTCGCTCAGCGCAGGTGGCCTTTGTTCTACTTGCTTTGCAACGCAGGTACACCATGGAGGAGTTGAGTTTCAGCGCAGAAACCTAGTGGAGCACCTGCTTTGATTTCAGGATTGCTTGTTTTTGAGTGTTTTCAGGCGGAGAACTGATCTGAGAGCTGTTGGTTTGCTGACCTTGTTCCTCTAGGGGTAGGAACATCATGTTTAGGGACTTTGGATCCCTTGGATTATTGACAATTCATGCCTGATGCTGCAAGGCACAAAATTGTCTATAACAATCAAGCTTGCCAAAATTGTTTTGTAACTTTTGGGTTTTGATTTAATTATATACTATTAATAAAATAGAATGATTTAATGGAAGCTGACCTTGCCAAACTTGTTTTGTAATTTTTGGGTTTTGATTTAATTATATACTATTAATAAAATAGAATGATTAATAGTATATAATTAAATCAAAACCCAAAAATTACAAAACGAGTTTGGCAAGGTCGGCTTCCATTCCTTGTGCATCTCTTAACCCTATTTATTCAAGTCCAATGAGATTTGTCCTACATAATTCTTCAAGTTTGTTAAACTATGAAGAAGATAGTTTCTATAGCCTAAATTTACCTCTTTTTCAATCTCGTTAAAACCTCATCAAAAATAAACCTTATCAAGTATCATTTTACCCTTTTTTTATGCTCGTTAAAAATGAAAAAAAAATATACACTATTGAGCATACTTATTTTCTCTTTTGTACTCATTAATCTATGAAGGGACTATAAAAGAAGAGGGGAAAAGTATTCTAGAGTCTTACAAAAAAAATGGCATCGTCAGTCACACTTCCCTTAAACATGACGCCTATTTGATAAATTATCCTCCAAATGGGTTGTTGGAGGCTTGACACTACTAAGGGGGGGTTTGATTAGTAGTGTACTCAATAGGTCAATTTTAATTCTTCTTTTCAATTTCCTTAACCTCCGAATTAGTCATTAGTGAGAAGCATATCCAATAACATTTTATTATGTAAACATGACTATCATTAGTGCATAAGAGAAACCATACACATAAACATGTAGTATGAGCAAAAATACATCGAAAAACACATAACACATCAAGTACAAGTCATCAACCATATTCACATCGGATGTTAGGTGGAACAACAAACTAAGAAAAACCATTGTTACTGTTGTCTTCATCTGCTTCTTATTATTATTCAAAATTTTATTTACGTAATCACTAGCTGACACTAGTGTGCAAGCATCTAATTTCAAATTAATGTGATCCACCACTCACTTGAAAGCCACCACTTACAGAAAATACACAAGGCACTGATGAGCCTCATAAATGGGTAATTATATGGGCTCATTTTACCTCCTAACCTAGTCAAATAAACCATTCTCTTAGCTTATTGTATGATTTTCCGATTATATTTATGCTTATAGAGTGAGTTGAGTTAGTTATGATGCCATGTGATATAACATGTGTTTAATGTAGATTATTGATGCATTTCGAGGTCAAAGTCAAGGATCCGATGGTCAAATGGAATAAATAACTCGAATTAGATAGAGGAGAGGACTTATAGGATGGAATCCCCCCTCATTTATCACTCCTCACTTCGAATTCCCCTTCATTCACCTCAGAGTACAAGCAGCCAAAGCATGCACTAGAAGGCAGCCGAGGAAGTGGAGGATGACTGATAGTTATCTCGATTTTTGGGAGCCAATCCCCCTTGATTTTAAGGAAGCTATTGGTAGCTTCAAATTTATAAGTAGAGAGGCCTAGGCCCTCACTAGGGTTAGATTTCTGCTTATGTAAACTCTGCTCAAATTTCGAACTTATTTTTGTGTGACAGTTTCATGTAATCTTGTTATTTTTTGATAATAAATATTGAATCCTTTTTGAGCTAGCACTGAGTTACCTCAAAGGGTTGAAGCTCTTGGGTTAGGGCCCAATCCAAGTAGCCAAGCTCCTCTTCAATTGTATTTGTATGCTTTACTTCAGTTGTAGATTAGTTTGTTGTTAGACATATTTCTTGTATGGTTAATAAAAGGTTGCTTTTGATGATTTAATAGTTTACTTCCATTTGTGCTTTCCGTAGCAGGTTAATCAGTGATCAAAAAAGATTAAAAAGGATAGCAATAGTGCCTTGGCCTCTCTTCCTCCCTCTGGGACCATGATTTGAGGCAAAGACTCTCTTGCTGCCCCAAAAACACAGATTTTCTTCATTCATAGTGTTTGTAGCTCTTTAGTAGGTTAATAGTCCAGTTTTTCTTTGCTTTAGATGTCCTTCATCATGTTCATTTCCTGATTTGAAATATTCCTCTTTCATGCTTTCCTTTCCTATAGCATTTCTCAGCATTTCCTTTCATAGATCATAGTTTAGATAATTTTAATGCAAAACTCTGTTTTTCTAGATGCGCTCATTTCATTACTTGCTTGATCTTCTTGGCTGACTGTCAGTTTCTATGGAGCAGATCTCTTCCAGCAGTAGGCCATATTTTCAGAAATCACACCCTCCATCTGATCCATGCTCTATAGGTCTCCCAAACCTCACCTCAATTCTGCCTTAGTTTCCTGCATTTTTCGTAGAACGTCTTCCTCTCTCCTTGAGCAAACCCAATCATCTTTCTCTCTCTTGGTTGTTCATGGTAGACCATAGGTGCCATAACACCTCCTTCCAACCTTCATTCACCTTTTTCACCCACTCTCACACCCTCAAAATAGTGGAAATTTCTCTCGGCCTCCTCTTGTAGGCCTCTTGTAGTTTCCTTGTTTTCCTCCTGTAGTTTCCATGTGTCCTCTTGTAGTTTTTCCTGTAGGCTTTCTTTTGAAGGCATAGTGTGGGAAAAGCCTCCAAAAGGCCACCTAAGACCTCCTAGGACCCATCCACACCATATTCCATCCTCCCAAGCTCCAATACCACCCTTTAATGCTACCTGTTCACTGCCACACTCATACACAATAAATTAGATGCATGTCAAATTGACATAAAAACACATAAAAATCCAAAAATATGTTTTTTTCTTATTTACTTCTAGGAATAGCATGGTTAGATGTTGTTTTCTTTCTTGATTAGGTAATGGCATTGCTTTCATGGTTTTCATAGTGTTTTTGGCAAAAGTAGAATTAGCTTGTTAATTAAGGTTTACTAGGTCTTGCTTTACATTCCAGTCTTTTTCCTTTCTGCAATTAGAATAGCTTCTGTAGAGTAATATTTCTTTCTTTCATCACACATAGAGCTTCTTCTGAGATCTATAGAAGTTGGCTTGAGCTCCTAGTGATCTTGCGTCGGCTGACCAAGTGAAAACCTGTAATAAGAACTAGTACTTGTGCATATAGCACTGATGCTTCCAAGTTTGTTACGAACTACTGGGTTGATAAAAGTACAGTTGGTAGCCCATGAGTTGTAGCATTCTTGCTGCAATACTAGTGCTCACCACTTTTTGGTGCGGTTGCCAGGGAAGCGTCAGAGTATTTTGTGATTACTGCTTTCTTCTATTTGCTATTACAACTTTCTGCTAATAGTTTATTTCCACAAAAGTATACTAGTCATTTGTTTTCTTTCAGTTCTACATTTCCTTGCTTTCCCTTCCAATTCTGCAAATTTCATTTCGGCAAAAGTAGACTAGTCATTTCTTTTCTTTCAAGTTTTGCATTTCCTTGCTTTCTTTTTCAATTTTGCAAATTTCCATTTCAGCAAGTTCATTTCAGCTAGTTGCAATTTGTTTTTTTAATCACAATTTCAGTTTCTGTAGGTACTATCAGTGTGGGGAAAAGAAAAAAACCAACCAAAAAGATTTCCTTTCTTGCCTCATAGGAATAGAGATAACTCAGGAAAGTTTTTGCCCAACACCCCCACTGCTTCACATAGCTAACCTTCTCTCTTATTCGGTGGCTGTGATCAAGAAGAACCCTTAGGTGAACAACCAAACATATTTGAAGAACCTATAGGGGAAGAAGAAGAAGAAAACATTCCTTTGAAGCCAATGGCTGAAAACAGAAATGCTAGGGGAAATGGAGAAAGAATAGAGGGTACCTTTCCCATTTGGGAGACCAATGGGGACACCAAAATGAAGAATATAAGCCCTTTAGCCCTACCTCACTTCCATGGTCTGACTACAGAAGATCCTGACACCTTCTTGTTTGAGTTTTATATCATCTGTCGAACTTATGACTATGCAGAAAATGAGAAAAAGTTGAAACTGTTCCCTTCTACTCTCAAGGATGCAGCACTGTACTGGTTCATGGGATTACCTGGCGGTAGCATCACAACTTGGGCTCAGATGCAGCAGGCCTTTAACAACAAGTATCGAGACTATTGTTAGTCAAAAGATACTAAAGAAGAAATCTTCCTAGTGATCATGGAAAGTGATGAGTCCCTAGAAGACTATGAAGAAAGGTTCTAGCTCAATTACAAAAGGGTGGGGTGTACACTTGACCCTGAGTCTTTGAAGTTGGCCCTACTTAAGGGAATTCAGGAAGACCTTCTAGACACCCTCCATCTATTGGCTGGGGGAGACATCCACCAACTATCTTATGCGGACATAAAGAGTGTTTTTAGAAACCATTCTAGAGTAGCCAGAAAGAAAGGTAGGGGGGGTCAACCCATAGCCAGTACCTCTTCTTCCAATTCATCGATTAAAGGTGAAATTGGAAACATGCTGGAAGACTTCAAGAGTGAGATGCTGCAAACTCTTACCATGCAAATGGATACCTTACATATCAAAAGAAAGCAAGAAGAAGCAGAGAGGGCTTTGGCCATTTTTTGTCACGGATGCACCAGGAGGCATCCTAGGAATGAATGCTCATTGAACTCTATTGAGGTTTGTTCAGTCTCTGAAGAAAATCATTCTATAGGTAAGTGCCCTTCCTTGCCTGGTCTTAAAGTTGTATACCAAGGGGCTGAAGAAAGTGCTGAACAGATCTATTACATAAACCAAAGGAGGCCGCATGGACCTAGACCATACCAGTAGGGGATGCAAGGGACATCTTAGGCATACTACAACTCCAACCAAGTTCCCTCCATACCTTCTTAGGGTTCCCCTACTCATCCTTCCTGGTCCACACCACGTCCTTGGTCCTTCACATCTCAATATCATGCCCAACCAACCACCCATTCATTTCAATCCTATGCTCAGCTGCAACCTCAGTGGAATGCATCCCATCAGGGGTGGAGGCCCCAATACAACTCTCTTCCCGCTCTTCTACCTCCACCACCTGCCCAACCACAACCGTTAACTTTTGCTCCACCAAGGCAACTCCAAATGCCTACCCAGCCAAATCTGAACTCGAACACTAGATAGGCTCAGCAAGTGTATAATGGGGAACCATCATATCCAACTTATGTTGTGGAGATTCAAGAAATCAACTTGTGATCTAGGAAAGTTCTCCCAGATAGCCAGCCTCTACCTAGGGAGGCTGAGGAAGATAAAGAGGAAAGTAAACCTAAAGCAAATCCACCCTTTCCTGAGAGACTATCCATGACAATCTAACCTACCCCAAAAGAGACTGAACTCCTGGGAGAATTGAAACATTTATGTGTTAGAAAATTATATATTACGGAGCAATGGAACACATAAAATATTATAGAAATATAAACACAGAAAATGCACAAAACAAGAGAGACATAGATATAGGTGGTTCACCCAGTTTGGGCTACGTCCACCCCGAACAGCCAGTCCTTCCTTTCTATTATCCAGCAAAATGAAGAGACACAACCTACAGTAAATCCGTTGTAATATCCTCTATTTTCTCTCACAGTCTCACCTCTTTGTTTCTCGCTCATAGAATACACATCTATCACACAGCCTCAAATACAATACCCTCATACAAAGAGAGGGGTTGCCTTCTAGGGCAAAAAACCCTAAACTAAACATAAGTTCTACCGTCAGATCATCCGCCTAATGGATGGCCAAGATTGACTAGAAATTACTATACTTTTACAAGGCAATTTTACAGTTGTTTTTAGCTTCGGGGGCACTGCCCCCAAAACCCCCCGCTGGGGGGGGGGCTCCCAAAGGTCGCCGCCCCCCCCCCTGGACCCCCCTCTGCAGTGAATATTTTACGAGCGGCGTTGCCGCCCCCATTTCGAACTGGGGTCCTATGTGGCGATACCTTTGAATATAGAAGATAATCAGGCTCCACACCCAACATTATGTGTGAAGATACCACTTCTTCAAGCCATAAAAGATGTGCCTATCTACAATAGTTTGATCAAGGAGAAATGCTTTAGGCATCCAAGAAGGTGCAAGAGAGATGCGCCAACCATTAATGTCATAGGACAACTATCTGACCTGATGTTGGGGCAGATAATCTATCCAAAATATCTAGATCTTGGAATCCTAGTAGTTGATGTCCACATCAATGGCACAATGGTCCCACATACCTTAATTGACCTTGGAGCTACAATTAATGTGATGACGAAGGACACAATGCTCAAACTTAACCTCCAGGGCTTCTTGAGGAAGACCACGATGGTGCTGCAACTAGCAGACTGCTCCATTGTGACCCTTGAGGGGATTGTGGAAGATGTGATGGTCTCCGTTGATTATTGGGAGTATCCTGCTAATTTCTTAGTTCTCCGGCCAAAGGCAAAGCTCACTGGGTATCCTCTCATCCTGGGAAGACCCTAGTTGGCTACAGTCGATGCCTACATCAACTTCCAAGCTGGGAACATGACCATAAAGAACAAAAACATGTCCAAGCAGTTGACCCTATATCCTCCTGCCCAACCCTTGCTAGAACATGATCTACCTCTCTGGTTGGAGGAGAAGGATGAGGATGAAGTTTATTCTACACCACTTTGTACATTAGAAATCACCATGGGGGGGAAACGCAATATGAAGAGGATGTGATTGAAAATTTGATTTGGAATCCACCTCCCATTGTATCACCATTAGAAGACATAGTAAGAGAAATCCAAAACAACCCCTAACTTTATCTTTGTGTGGCCAATCCTACTTCTCCCCATGTGTTATAGACATATTTGGGCACTGCAACCCCAATCACATATGTCCATAAACCAAGGGCTTTTAAGTCCCTAAAAGTGTTGTCTCATACCCTAAAGGAGCAAGGTCAGCTGATTACATCATCTCCCAGAAGTTCTCCATGAAAAGCTACTCAGAACTGGTTAAAGCAGGAACATACAGACTACCCAGTGCTAAAGGTACGATGCGTCTCACCTACCACATGCAAAAAGTGCAATGCATACTGGAAAGCCCTTCTATAGGGTGCGATGAGTGAGAGCAGACAAATGACACAAGCAGTTTTCTAGGTGGAAACCCAGAGAATCTTCTAGAAACTGCTCATTTGACACTTGCCTCTCTGAGTTCGCCCAGGGATGAGTAAGAGATCTAAAATCTCAAAGTGGAACCAAGAACTATCAGAGAGATGACACTAATCAAAATCCCAGAAGCTGACTCACCCCCCTGCAAATATCTATAAATGGATCCCTCATCCAAGAGATCCAAAGGTTGGAATTTGGTAATTTGCGAAGACATGTTGTTGGATCCTCTTTGAAGACATTATTGGGTGATCTTGTTTTGTGTGAGGTGAAGAGGGCTTTCAAGCTGGGAGGATGGCGCTGGGTCAGACCAAGTGGTTGTAATCCTCTCTTCTATGACTTTTTACTAATAAAGCTATTTGAGTTTTCCTCCATATTCTTGTGTATATCTGAATACTATGTTCGTTATATGCATTGTATGGTCAATATATATCTGATCCTATATTGTTTACAGTGAAAGATCTCTATGCTTTGATGGTATTATGCTGCTATGAATCTATAGGTGCTCTTTTAAGCTGGACAAGTAAAGAAGCAGTGGCGAGATTCTGTCAAAGGGGAAAGGAATCATTTGCTCGACCTAAATCCCTCGACTAAAATGCAAATTGTGACCAAAAACCAAGTTAAAGTCTATTTCCTTGACCATCGCACCCTCTCCTTTAGGAAATCTAGATGCATCACCCTCTTGTGTGCAGTAGGTGGGATGCATGCCTGTTTCCCTGTGTTACAGGTGCGATGATCAGACAAGACTAGATCTGCCTCTAGATTTTGGTTTTTTCTTCACTCTCTTCAGTTTTATTTAGGAGTTTTGCTGTCTGTGATCAGTAGACCACTATTGAAACCCCCTTCTTTGCATCATCCAACCTCTATTGTACAAAGAATTGTGAATGTTTTTATGTATTGTGTGCCATTTACAGTTCTCTTTTACAAAGAAGTAGCTTAATCGAACTGTCGTCTTTTGATTTGGAAGTGTCGCAAGTGTCATTTTTAGTCAAAGAAAAGAATCCCATTATTCTTGATAGTTGATTATAATGTTACTCTTGCATTTGATCTAAATTCGTAGTATTTCAAGTGTTGAAAGTAGTTTTCAATTCAAAATCGCAAAGTGTAGTCTTGCCTTCCTGTCGTTTTTTGAAAAGAAAATCATTGGTACTGTCACTTTGAAAGAAGAAATAATTCAGATTTGTATTTAGAATTATTTTTTTCATTCACGCATTAAGAAAGTGGAAAACAAATACATGCACGTGCATTTGCATTTAGACCGCTTGTTGATTTTCAAAAAACGAGTCTCCTTTAAGCTCTTTTCATCTGACTCGTAAAATATGAAAATATTGCCGAGCAATTGGCCTCTCCAACTCGTTAAAGTGATTGGAAGTGCTATCCCTCCTCTAGATTTTAATCTTTTTGGACTTGAGGAATTATTACACAAAAAGATCGAGCGTTTGTCTTGTTTGACTCGTTAAAACTATCGAAAAGTCATCCCTTTCGCATTGTTTTATACCTTTTCGGACTTAAGGGATTATATTAATAAAAAGGAACATTAGAGTCTTCTTTCCATCTCTTTTCAGACTCTCTAAAATTGAAAAGGACCAAGTTATCCTTGTTGTTAAACTCGTTAAAACAATAGCGACAAACTTGTCCATTCAGACAAGAACGATTTTCACTATCGCTAGGCTCGTTAAAGCATAGCGACGGGTTTGCTCGAAGGGAAAATTATAGAACAAGCATATGTTATCCTCCTCAAGCTTGAAAAAAATAAAGAGGTACTGGTCAGAAATGACTCGGGAAAATTAGGAAGAAAACTTGAAGAAAATTTACTGGTAGCAAGTCGCTCTTGAACATGACACTTTCACTCCATCACCATGATTGAGTCAGGTTGGGTTATTCCATTCACCAGTCATACCACCATTGGTCCACTGTACCATCCACTTTTGGGGTTAATGCTACCAATCCATTTCATTGTCACCGATATGTTCAAGAGAAGTCAGTCAGATAATTCACCTACCCAGCTTGTGTCTCATCCGCTACAATACCTTCATGCTTCATTCTTTCATGACCACCATCCTCAACCTTGTATCATTAGATCGTTTTCACCTCTACAAAATCATTTGCTCCGTTCCGTGTCGTAGATGTGGGATCCATTAATGCCCTCCTACGACGGATCACTTCTTGTTGACATCAACTCATTATCCAAGAAGCGGACCTAGAGACAACCCTTCAAGTACTTTGAAGCTTGCATGCCTCAATGGCAAGTTTCTCACTTCTAGCGACAAGTTTACACTAATGGCCTTCGACCGAAATATTTTGCATGGTGTTCGAGATCAACTCATGTATTCACACCACACGAATTGTACTACAATACCTTGAGGGTCATCATCATCATCGGTGATTCCTCTTGCGTTTGTTAACAACTTACATTATTGGTTGGTAATCAGGCAATGTCCTTCCATGTTCGACATCAGAACATGTTTTCACATGGATCGATTTGTACTTTCGAGCAAAGATTGAACACGTTTTGAAGACCCCAGATCTAGTTTCAACCATCCAGGCTATGATATAGTTAGGAAAATAAAGACATCAAATGTACATCATTGCTGCACAGATAATCATCCAAACTAAGGGATGATGGCTCTACCAAAATCATCAATCTGCACACAGATGGTTGTCTATCCTATGTACATAAAAATGAATTTATCAAGCTAAGCATGGGAATGCTCACCTCAACTAGATCATAAAAATATTATGAAGATAATGTATTGTATTGTATCTTATTACAGGTCACCTTCCAGTGCAAAAAAACTTGGATCCTCATTATAAAGCATTTCACCGGACATCAAAAGATTTACGACTTCATACTTTAGGGGGAAACTGTTATAGACATATTTGGGCATTGCAACCCCAATCAAATATGTCCATAAACCAAGGGCTTCTAAGTCCCTAAAAGTGTTGTCTCATACCCTAAAGGAGCAAGGTCAGCTGATTACATCATATCCCAGAAGTTCTCCATGAAAAGCTACTCAGAACTGGTCAAAGCAGGACCATATAGACTGCTCAGTGCGAAAGGTGCGATGCATCTCACTACCACATGCAAAAAATGCGATGCATACTGGAAAGCCCTTCTATAGGGTGTGATGAGTGAGAGTAGACAAATGGCACAAGAAGCTTGCTAGGTGGAAACCTAGAGAAGCTTCTAGAAACTGCTCATTTGACACTTGCCTCTCTGAGTTCTCCTAGGGATGAGTAAGAGATCTAAAATCTCCAAGTGGAACCAAGAACTATCAGAGAGATGACACTAATCAAAATCCCAGAAGCTGACTCACCCCCTTACAAATATCTATAAATGGATCCCTCATCCAAGAGATCCAAAGGTTGGAATTTGGTAATTTGCAAAGAGGTGCTGTTGGTTTCTCTTTGAAGATATTGTTGGGTGATCTTGCTTTGTGTGAGGTGAAGAAGGCTTTCAAGCTGGGATGATGGTGTTGGGTCAGACCAAGTGGTTTTAATCTTCTCTTCTATGACTTTTACTAATAAATCCATTTGAGTTTTCTTCCATATTCTTGTGTATCTCCGAATATTGTGTTGTTATATGCATTTATATGGTCAATATATATCTGATCCTATATTGTTTACAATGAAAGATCTCTATGATTTGATGGTATTATGCTGCTGTGAATCTACAGGTGCTCCTTGAAGCTCGACAAGTAAGGAAGCAGTGGCGAGATTCTGTCAAAGGGGAAAGGAAATAAGCAAGGAGCCAAGCGGAAGAATGAGGTTGGTACTCTCTACTTCTTTCTCATCTCTCTCTCGTAAAGGAAAAACAAGTGACTTTAATATGTTTGTTTCTAAGATAGCTACCCATCTTAGTGGGACTAGCAGCTCTGAATAGACACTAGATTTCCCGGTAACAAAATGGTGACTTCGCTGAGGAGCGATTAGTTTGGTTGCTTGTCTCTATTTGTTTGATTCATAAACCACAGATAGAGCCTGAAGTCAAGCCAGCTAGCCTTCGAACTGCATTTGCTATGCAAGTGTAAAGTAGATCAATGCTGCTTCAGTTAATCTCCGAGTTTTTTTATGAACTGAAAAATTGACTTGCAAACATCCTAAGTGCTCTAGAGGTAGCTTGAGTAACCTCATTAGATCAACCCTATACTTTGTAGTTACTGACTATCATTTGCTCGGCCTAAATCCTTGGACTAAACTGTAAACTGTGACCAAAAACCAAGTTAAAGTCTCGTTCCTTGACCATCGCACCCTCTCCTTTAGGAAATCTAGATGCATCGCACCTCCCATGTGCAGTAGGTGGGATGCATCCCTATTTCCCTATGTTGCAGGTGCGATGATCAGACAAGACTAGATCTACCTCCAGATTTTGGTTTTTTCTCCACTGTCTTCAGTTTTATGCAGGAGTTTTTGTGGTCTGTGATCGATATACCACTGTTGAAACCCCCTTCTTTGCATCATCGAACCTCTATTGTAAAAATAATTGTGAAAGTTTTTATGTATTGTGCGCCATTTACGGTTCTCTTTTACAAAGAAGTAGCTTAATCGAACTGTCGTCTTTTGATTTGGAAGTGTCGCAAGTGTCATTTTCAGTCAAAGAAAAGAATCCCATTGTTCTTGATAGTCGATTATACTGTTACTCTTGTATTTGATCTGAGTTAGTAGTATTTCAAGTGTCGAAAGCAGTTTTCAATTCAAAATTGTAAAAGTGTCGTCTTGCCTCCTTTTCATTTTTGAAAAGAAAATCGTTAGTACTCTCGCTTTGAAAGAAGGAATAGTTCAGATTTGTACTTAGCATTCTTTTTGTCATTCACACATTAAGAAAGCGGAAAACAAATGCATGCACAAGCATTTTCATTTAGACTGCTTGTTGATTTTGATTTAGGATAGTGCATCTAATGTGTGCTCTCTGCTCTATGTTGAAAAGATTTCATTTCTCTTTCCTTAGTAGCTAGGATTTTCATTGCAAAAAGAAGATTAAATGACTGTTTATCATCTTAGATTACATTTTAGAAATTTTATATCTACA
The DNA here is from genome assembly GCA_031772625.1 of Pinus tabuliformis. Taxonomy (NCBI): domain Eukaryota; kingdom Viridiplantae; phylum Streptophyta; class Pinopsida; order Pinales; family Pinaceae; genus Pinus; species Pinus tabuliformis. Next base: position 441,811,907 of record CM062814.1, on the reverse strand, counting down.
TCACGTGGTGAACCTGAAAGGCAAATATCTTAAGAAAGATCAACTATAAAATAAATTTAATGAACATAAAAACGCTTTGGAACCTAAGGCACAACATCTAGAAGTCTAGGCTAGAGACGTATTACAGTGTTGTAAAGCTTGGTAACTGTTGCTTTCATCATAGGTTGGGTGATTCCTCTTCTTTGAGATGATAAGTGCCAATACAGACTTGTGCTCCCACGTACCGTCGAGTATATATTGGGAGACCACAATAGGCTATATCCTTTATCCTTAGGAAGCCGTGTCTACCGCCCTATCGATCGCAATGCACTGAGCACAACATTCGGGAAGATTGACTGCCGTACCGTAAAAATTATTCTACAATTTTACGATTGGTTTGGTAATCCCTCTATCTAGATTTCTAGAGTAGTCTCTTTCATTCCTTTTCAGACTCCTCAAAGGAAAAGGTCCATCTGAGCACGTGTCACTTTAGGCTCATTAAAAATTGAAGGTGACTAGAGTCATCATTAGCTTTTTCTTTACTCTTAAAAATTGGAAAAGCAAGTTGTGTCAAAGCATCTAAAATTTATTTTAATCGGAATAGCGTCACTATTCCCTCGTTGGTATTAGGTTGAGAAAATGGAGTCCACCAACCAAGGATTTCCCCTTGGGGCGAGTCCTAGTCCTTTCTCCTCTTGGGGAGATGTTGGTGCACCTCATATGGCCACATTGTCCCTTCCAGGACTAACAATTGGCTTACCGGTATGGCTTTTCTTGACCTCTGTCGTTCAAAGCACTGTAATTCCTAAACAATCAAATCAGCAGCTAGATGATACGAGAGCTTCCCCCCAACCTTCTACTTCATTTGTCTCTCCCTCTCTTTCTTCCTCTTCGCTTGGTAAAGATAGTAAAACTAAAAGCCAAGTAACTGAGAAGAAGAAGAAGAAGGAACCAACGACAAAAAGGCGCAACCGTGCATCGTCTAGTGAAAATCCACACACTGCACCATCCAAACCTAAATCTCCATGTGTCATCTGCAAAGGAGACCACTATCATCAAGATTGTCCTTGCATCCCACAGATTCTAAGGGACTGGTCTCCCCGCTTGCACAATCCGGTGTCGTCAACCTCTAACGATCATGTTGAAAGTACACTGTCAACTAGTGAAAGCAAAGTCACCGGACAAAAAGGAAAATCTAAATTTCCTTGCAGACTGTGTGAAGGCGACCATGCCATACACCATTGTACCTTCCTGGACGAAGCTAAAAGAGTCTTGGATAATCGTCCTGTATCACCACAGCAACTCCCTCATGGGTACAAGAAACTCTTGCCGAATCCATCGCTAGTTAAAAATCCGACTGACCCACCTTTGGAGTCAGTCGAAGCACCTATTATTGAAGGTATACCCTTTGAGTCCACATCAGACCAAAGTCAATAGGTCGAGATGGTAGTCGACCCCATCTTGACTTCAGAAGATTTACCTTTAGATGATACAGTCACCAAAGAGAATGAGAACGACACTGTTCAAATTCTTTTCGTGAACATAAACTCCGATGAACATGGGGGAAATCTACCCATTCCTTTACCGTAGGAAGGAAATTTGTCAAAGTTGTATCTGGCCATTTATTCGGTCCCACCTCCAAGCAACCTAGTTGTTTCCTTCAATTGGAATCTACTAGGCAGACCCTGTTTACCATCTAATGTACCATTTCGAATCATAGTGCAAACTTACAAAATGGTCATGGTTGGTACCATCATAGATGAAAGGGCTCCTGTGAGTATCCTTTCCTTGACTGCTTGGAAAGTGCTTGGTCCACCATTGCTTTTGCCTGAGATGCGATATCTGATAGGCTTCGATAAAGGAACCAGTCGGCCGTTAGGGATCCTTCCAAATTTGCCTATAACTTTGAGAAGGAAAACCGTTTATCTGAATGTAATGGTAGTTCAAGGACCTTTAGATTACAATCCACTCCTTGGGTGCGACTACATTTATAACATGGGAGCCATCGTCTCCTTACTCTTTTGAGTAATGTGTTTTCCGCATGAAGGCAGCGCAGTCCAGCTCGTAGACTAGCTTTCATTCCCCGGTTCACACATAGCTAATAGTCAAATGCCATCCCTAATAGGTCTTTTTGCACAAGGAATGTCTCATCAATCTCCAGTTCATCCACCTGATAAGCACGAGTGATTCGGTGGTTGTGAGTGAAACCTAGGGGGCATGCACCCTGGTCTGCTTCGGCAGGGAAGCTTCAAGTATAGGGTAGGTTTCCACAGAGAATATATGACTGGTCTGACACACCCATCCTTTTAGGAAAATGGGATTATACCGCAATAAGATACCTCTGTTAGAAGGTAGGCCTTTCCCGATAGAACAAATTTTTTGTCTGCAAATTGAAGGGTAACCTGGAAAGGTAGGCCTTTCCCGATAGAGCAAATGTTTTGTCTGCAAATTGAGGGGTAACCTGGTAAACTCTACTTCGATATACCTGGGGGAATGCAAACGTTTTGCATGAAAGTGAAAAGCGACCATTTATTTTCTTAGTTTGTAGGTTCTTAACCCTTTAAACCCGTATGATTGGTCATTCCTATCTTACATAATGAAAGGAGTTGGAGCATAATTTCGAATGGTGCAAGCTCCCTAAAAAATGAACCTATCGATGAGACATACTTATTATACGACTGGCATGAGCAGTTTTACGAGAAGTTCAAGCTCGTTAAAAATTAAACCTAGCAATGAGCATATGTTCCACCAGAGTTTAAGCTCATTAAAAAATGAACCCAACTCTGGTAAATAACCATTGTGAATGCATTATCATTAGCTTTTGAGCGTTGGTCGTGTTCTTACCATCACCTCCACTCTGTTGTTGCCGATCATTCACCTCCATTTGATTGTTTACCACTTTTGAGGAACAACTGCAATGAGTGATCCTATTAGCCACCTTTTTACACTGTCGTGATTGGAAAGTTCCAAATCTTACCTAGAACCAACTGCTATCTGAAAACATCACTCGTTCCTAAAAAAATGAGTCTCCTTTAAGCTCTTTTCATTTGACTCGTAAAATATGAAAAGATTGTCGAGAAATTAGCCTCTCCAGCTCGTTAAAGTGATTGGAAGTGTTATCCCTCCTCTAGATTTTAATCTTTTTGGACCCGAGGGATTATTACACAAAAAGATCGAGCGTTTGTCTTGTTCGGCTCATTAAAACTATCGAAAAGTCATCCCTTTCGCATTGTTTTATACTTTTTCGGACTTAAGGGATTATATTACGAAAAAGGAACGTTGGAGTCTTCTTTACATCTCTTTTCAAACTCTCTAAAATTGAAAAGGACCGAGTTATCCTTGTCTTTAAACTCATTAAAACAATAGCGACAAACTTGTCCATTCAGACAAGAACGAGTTTCATTGTCGCTAGGCTCATTAAAACATAACGACGGGTTTGCCTGAAGGGAAAATTATACAACAAGCATATGTTATCCTCCTCAAGCTTGACAAAAATAAAGAGGTACTAGTCAGAAATGACTCGGGAAAATTGGGAAGAAAACTTGAAGAAACTTTATTTGTAGCAAGTCACTCTTGAACATGACACTTTCACTGCATCACCATGATTGAGTCAGGTTGGGTTATTCCATTCACCGGTCATACCACCATTGGTCCACCGTACCATCCAGGTTAACGCTACCAATCCATTTTAGTGTCGCCGATATGTTTAAGAGAAGTCACTCAGAGAATTCACCTACCTAGCTTGTGTCTCATCCGCTACAATACCTTCACGCTTCATTCTTTCATGACCGCCATCCTGAAACTTGCATCATCAAATCGTTTTCACCTCTACAAAATCATTTGCTCCGTTCCATTTCGTAGATGTGGGATCCATTAATGCCCTCCTACGATGGGTCACTTCTTGTCGACATTAGCTCATTATCCAAGAAGCCAACCTAGAGACAACCTTTCTAGTACTTTGAAGCTTGCATGCCTCAATGGCAAGTTGCTCACTTCCGGCGACAAGTTTACACTAATGGCCTTTGACTGAAAGATTTTGCGTGGTGTTCGACATCAACTCATGTATTCACACCACGTGAATTGTACTACAGTACCTTGAGGGTCATCATCATCATCGGTGATTCCTCTCGTGTCTATTAACAGCTTACATTATTGGATGGTACTCAGGCGATGTCCTTCCATGTTCGACATCAGAACATCTTTTCGCATGGATCGACTTCTACTTTCAGGTGAAGATTGAATGAGTTCTGAAGAGCTTGGATCTATTTTCATCCATCTGGGCTGCGATATAATCAGGAAAATAAAGACATCAAATGTACATCGTTGATGCACAGATAATCATCCAAACTAAGGGATGATGGCTCTACCAGAATCATCAGTCTACACACAGACAATTGTCTGTCCTATGTACCTCAAAATGAATTTTTCAAGCTGAGCATGGGAATGCCTGCCTCAGCTAGATCATTAAAATATTATGAAGATAATGTATTGTATTGTATCTTATTACATGTCACCTTCTAGTGCGAAAAACCTCGGATCTTCATTATAAAGCATTTCACTTGACATCAAAAGATTTACGACCTCATAATTTAGGGGGAAACTGTTATAGACATATTTGGGAACTGCAACCCCAATCACATATGTCCATCAACCAAGGGCTTCTAAGTCCCTAAAAGTGTTGTCTCATACCCTAAAGGAGCAAGGTCAGCTCATTACATCATCTCCCAGAAGTTCTCCATGAAAAGCTACTCAGAACTAGTCAAAGGAGGACCATACAAACTACCCAGTGCTAAAGGTGCGATGCATCTCAGCTGCCACAAGAAAAAAGTGTGATGCATACTAGAAATCCCTTCTATAGGGTGCAATGAGTGAGAGCAGACAAATGGCACAAGCAGTTTGCTAGGTGGAAACTGAGAGAATCTTCTAGAAACTGCTCATTTGACACTTGCCTCTCTGAGTTTGCCCAGGGATGAGTAAGAGATCTAAAATCTCCAAGTGGAACCAAGAACTATCAAAGAGATGACACTAATCAAAATCCCAGAAGCTGACTCAACCCCCTAAAAATATCTATAAATGGATCCCTCATCCAGGAGATCCAAAGGTTGGAATTTGGTAATTTGCAAAGAGGTGTTGTTGGTTTCTCTTTGAAGACATTGTTGGGTGATCTTGCTTTATGCGAGGTGAAGAGAGATTTCAAGCTGGAAGGATGGAGTTGGGTCAGACCAAGTGGTTGTAATCCTCTCTTCTACGACTTCTACTAATAAAGCCATTTGAGTTTTCTTCCATATTCTTGTGTATCTCTGAATATTGTGTTGTTATATGCATTTATATGGTCAATATATATTCCATCCTATATTGTTCACAGTGAAAGATCTCTATGCTTTGATGGTATTATGCTGTTGTGAATCTACAGGTGCTCCTTGAAGCTAGACAAGTAAGGAAGCAGTGGCGAGATTCTGTCAAAGGGGAAAGGAAACAAGCAAGGAGCCAAGCGGAAGATTGAGGTTGGTACTCTCTGCTTCTTTCTCATCTCTCTCTTGTAAAGGAAAAACAAGTGACTTTAATATGTTTGTTTCTAAGATAGCTACCTATCTTAGTGGGACTAGTAGTTCTGAATAGAAACTAGATTTCCTGGTAAGACCATGTCAAAAACATAGGGTTCAACCCAGGAAGAACTGTTAGATTCAGTCTGGTCAGCCCTCCGTCAGAGATCAAAACTCTTTGTGCATTTCAATTTTAGGTGTCCCACTCCATTCACTCAGCTGAATTCCGCTAGGGGCATGTCATGATCTGATGGAGAAAGCCATGCTAATCATTTCCCTTCATGTCTGGCTCCTGCTGGCTTAGGTCTTTTGTCAATAATCACCAAAGTCCATGAAAGTCAAGGTCTAGTCCTATAAAGGACAAAAGTCATTTTCTATGTTTAGGTTTAGGAATTCATCAATTTGGTCTTTGAAACATGTCCAGTAAAGCCATGCAGGCTAGAGGGAGGCCCTTAGACAACTATGGTTCAGAGAGCTTCATCGTCATGTGGATAGACTTCAACTCTTCTTCAAAACTTTGTTTTGAAGAAAGGTCAAACAGTGTCATTTACGACAAAATTTTCCAAAAAATCGCCAGTTGACTTTTTCAGATGCAGTCATGGTTTCCATGGCCAAATTCCCTATCATACATTCCCTACAAAGATGCACTAAAAATTTCATCATTTGAGCCAAAATTTCAAAGGGAAAATGAAAATCAGTGTGTTTTAAAGTCAGTGAAAAAGTACAAAACACAACATTAGAAAAATGGGTTTTCAAGGAAGAAAAAATTAAACCCATCTCTTCCAAGGCTATATATACATTCTTTTATCCAAATCAAGGGCATTGTGCTATTACAAGCCTTGGAGAGACATTGCAAAGGTGTGAGTGCGAAATCGTGAGCGTTTGACTGAGTAGGAGCTGGTTTTAGAGGGCACGGTGCACGTACCCGGGAGCGCGGTGCACTCACCGGGCGTGGCGCACACAGAGCCAGCTCATAATTGAAAGTTTCCACAGGCACGGTGCATACCCAGCACGTGGCGCACTAGGTTTTGTGCGTAGCATACACAGACTAGGGGCTGAAAAACATTGCCAAACCACTCCACATTTTGGTGAATGCTATCAAATCGAGAGGTAGGCCTTACGACATCACCTTTTCGTCAAATTTTATCAATGATATGGTGTTTATAGAGATGTTTGAATGTCACCAAAATGCATAATGTCAACCATAAGAAATCACCAAGAAAATGATGGCTAGGGTTGTTAAAATGTGTTGTTAGTTCCAAGGTTTCACTCCACTCACCTTTTTCCCCTCACCTATCATTTTTCCCATCCTCCCTTTATCATTTTTCCTAAAACCCCTGCCCTAAAATTACTACCAAAACCTCTCCCTATCCCTCCCCTATTCGGTCAACACAAAATCACCATAAGACAAGCTCATTGTGCAAGCAAGGTGGTGGAAGAAAGGTGCAAGGTCGAAGAATTGAAGAGTGAAGCGATTAGGAGCAATTTAGGGTGATCTCAGAGCGCGCGGCGCACACACAAAGGAGCGTGGCACACTCATTGGGCGCGACACACATGGAGCCCGTCCACTGTGTAAATCCGCCACTGGCGCGGTGCACTCAGAGCGCGCGGCGCACTAGGCATTGCGCGTGGTGCACAGGGATATAAAGCCCAGAAATCACCGAATTCTCCCAAAAATTTTGTGGATGCTCATCAAATTTGAAAGGTAGGCAACCTACCTCCACTTTTGCATCAAATTTGAAAGGAATAGCATGGTTTTAGGATTATAAATCAAATGCAGAAATTTTTATGAAGCAAACAAAAGAAGACACAAAGAAAACCATGATCCTAGGGTTTGTGCTACAGTGACAGTGCTTCCAATGTGTTTCCTACCCTACCCCTATTACTCATTCCCCTATGCTATTGTCTCCATAATCACTACCCTTACCCTACCAAAAAATCTCTCCCTTTAACCCCTATTCCCATTACATCATTCCCCTCCTAATACTCCCTGTTTAATTGTCCCCTTGGTGGCAGATTGTGAAAGCAACTACCAGCTTCATTGGAATCAAAGGGCAGCCTAAAACTCGGGGTACAAAGCAGCAGTCATGGCATCTGAGTTTTCATCAGAATACGAGGAAGAGACCCACAGTGATACAGCTTCAGGAGAAAGGGCCCACAGGAGACATCACTGAAGTGGCAGAGATCTTAGAGATGAGCCAAACTCCCTCACTGAGTTGCAAGCATGCCCTCTTGCTATGTCTTGTTTCGAGCACTTAGCATGTTTTGAATTTTATCAAAGGGTGCAAATGTCAGAGTTCATCATGATTTGGCCCGTCTTTTTGCACTTCACCTACATGGATGACAGTCTATCTTGGCTGGGGTCACTTTCACATTGACACTCGAAACCATATTAGTGGCAACAGGCATACCAAACATTGGAGAGCAGTGGCATAAGAAGAAGAAGGTAGAGAGGCATCATTATGAGCCTTAAATTAAGGGCAACTGTTTGAGCCATCTCACGAGAGTTTTTCCATTGGGAATTTTGAGAGATGAGTATGATCCGCTCATGAAATTGATCATGAAGTACTTCAGTTGTGAGGGGAGGTTTTCTCGCCTTCATTCCTACCACACCAGGTTGCTCATGCACTTTACTAGGGTGCGAATGATGAACCTCCCATTTTTCATCTACGGGAACATAGAGAGGATGAAGAATTTCATGCAGCATAAGAACCCTCGACAACAGCTCAACAGTGTTTATCACTTTGCCCTTATCCGGATTTTGGTGGACCATTAGTTGGGATTGCAGGGTATTGCTTGGGAGGACTTCATCTCCCATGACTTCTTCAGTGCTCCACAGGTAGTATCAGAGGTAGAGAATGAGATAGGGGGCCCATCTCATCAGTATGAGTGACATGAGACTGCTACTATACCAGTATACATCACCTATCAGAGAGGCAGTAGACCCTTATTTGCAGCAGCAAAGCGAATGTTATCTCCACCCAGGGTGGAAGGGGCCTCGCTTCCAACATCAGCATCACAGGAGCAGGGCAAGGGTAAGGAGCCAGTGCAGGAGGAAGGGCCATCAGGTGAGCGAGAGACTGAGTTTGTTCTCCTCCATGATGATGACATAGATGCAGAACCAACAAATGCGGAGCTTACAGAGATCATCCAGGAGCAGCAGTTAGTGATTGAGTCCTTATCCCTTGACTAGGAGAGGGCCAAGTGGAACATGAAGTACCTGGAGCAGAGAAACAAGTAGCTTGAGGACCAAAAAACGATCATGGAGCTGTAAAACATTCGTGAGCATCGCCAAGCTACTCAAAGAAGAAGGGTTGTGCTCACATCTTTGGAGCAAGCAATCAATGAGGATCGGGAGGCCAACCTTGAGAGGGTAAACATGAATTTGGAGAGGCTGCTGTAAAATGCCAACCAGGACCTTTCTCTACTGAGACATATGGCTTTCCGTTACAGGGTGCGAAACATGAGTGCACGGGCCCGGATAAGGAACTTGAAGGCAAAATTGAGGAAAGCAAAAAGAAGGGAAAAAAGGGAAAAAGAGCAAGATCAGCTTCGAATCTTGGCTGAGGCTTCCTTGGCCCATCATAGCACCCCATAGAGATCCTCTAGCCCAAATTTCAAAAATTTTGGGGAAATTTTAGTCACTTGGTAATTTTTTGGGTAAAAAACAGGGATTTTCTCCCTGTGCGCTACGTCACTAGCGCGACACTAAAATTATAGAGCTCCAAATGAGGAATGGCTTGCAGTTTTGGATTCAGCATAGAAAAGTACAACTACTGGTTTCTGGGCAAGATCTGGGTCTCCTAAAGGTCAAAAAACACCCAAAAATGGCCTCTCTGCCAGTTTTTTGACACACATAAAGCAGTCTTGGAAGAATGGAGATTTGGAGGGGAAAATGAGCACCAAATTTGAAAATTCTAGTTGGGTTAGAAAGTAGACAGGACAAGATTTCCAGCAAGCCCACTTAAGCACATTTTGGACACCTGAACGTGCCCCAAAATAGGCTCCAAAGTATCGCGACGCACAGAGAAAATGGCGCGGCGCACAGAGGAAGAAATTGCCAATTTGCTTCCGTTTCGCGAAATTTTGGTTCGTGACTTCTCCAAGTGGGCCTGCTCATCTACACTTCTGTTTTTTGGCACCAAAGGTAGAATTTAAAGATTTTTTTCTCCAGATTGGCTTCTATCCAAGTGGCAAAGGAAGGCAAACGGTCACCCAAGCCAAGTGTCATGTTTGTAATGCTGCACCTGTAGCTGATGGTTGGCTCTCCATCTCCATTTTGCAATGATTCAAGTAACTCCCCAACCCATGGGCGTTCTATCTCTTCCTCACTCATTCTATATATTGTATTCAAGTTATTTGCAAAGTTGGTTTGCTTGTAACTTCTAGGAGACTGTGGGAAAGAAACTTTGTTTCTTCACTGTGTATTTTTGACAGAGAATTAATGAAAGGCAGCGGCTCTGTTTCATGAGATTCTTGTGGTTGTGAGTGTAGCAAATGTGTCTCTTATGTTTTCATATGTATTTTGTTATGTTTCATAATTCAATTCATGTTCATTTCCAGTGAAATTTTCTAAGTGAGATTAGGTAGAATTCAGTTTTATTGCTCTGCCTGTGGGAAAATTTCATGTTCAGTGTTATTCTTCTGTTGAAAAGGATTCATGTCACTATGCTCTTTTCACTTTCTTCAGCAATCTATTCATGCCACGGTACCCCAAACTAAATTGTTACATTTTCCGCCTACCTTGCCTCACAGAATAATCTGTGCCTTTGTATTAAATTCTCTGTTCTTTGCTGAGTGCCGATCCCATAACATCCCAGAAGCTTGGTCATTCATGAAAATTGTTTCTTGAATCCCTATTCACTTACTAGACTAAGGTAAATATTTCATTGTAAGTCATCTCAAACCATTTTCGATTATCTATTCATTGATTGTGACTCGGAGAGAGCCCTCTCCTGCTCTGGTAGGGCTAGCTACCAGATTGAGCGTGGTTTGTGGTTACCCTAATTTTTGCCTTCCTTCAGCCTAAGGCAGATTTAGGTGCTAACATAGTGGCGACTCCACTCGGGAAATCAAACTGAAATCAAATCCCCTTATTTGGTAATAATTCTAAGCTTCCGGATGATGAGCTTAGGATTGGAAAGGCTGAGTAAGTTGGTTGTGTCCTGTGATTTTTCTCAATAGCACGCTGTCTTCGAGACGATATACCAAAGCAAATCCAGAGCCGGATCCTCCTCATATTTATGAAAACCCCAATTTGATCCCAAAACTCCTTCGTCAAGAAAGCACCATAACTCCCGTGTTCAAATCCCATTCATGTCCTGACATTTTTGAGTATCTTGAAGAGCTTGAGTTTGACGAATGGTTTGAGATATCATTGTTTGAGTCTAAATCCGAAAGGGCTGTTGATTATACTGTCCCCAATCCGCAATTTCTTGTAGACCTCGAAACAGAAAGAGCTAATAGGTTAATTGATAATTACATTGCAACATAGCCCCAAACTCCAATTGCAAGCCCCTTGCAAACTATGCACACTCCTCCAACACCTCCAAGGCCAAATCCACCGAGAATGATGGCTGCCCGTTTTGCACCCCTTGTTCTACCCCAAGTTCTAGATGACATGCCAACGGATTATCAAAGTAAAATCCCATTTTTTGATGGCACTCCTAACAGCATTATTGCTCAGCAACATGTAGACAAAATGGCAGACTTCTATGAACTTCATGAGATTGATGTAGAGAACGTGGCAATGAGGCTCTTTGTATAGACATTTGCAGGTGATGTGAGGAAATGGTTCAGAGGTTTTCCGGTAGCAAGTATCACTACCTTGGCTGAACTACAAAGACAATTTTTGAACCGGTGGGAAGTGAAAAAGAATCCCCTTCAAATTCTGGCCGAATATGAACAAATCAAACGGAACACTAGTGAGTCGGTCCAAGACTATTATGTTAGATTTAATGTAGTCTATAATGAAATTCCAGATCATCTAAAGCCACCTGTGGGACTAGCAATGATGAAGTTTCCAGATGGTTTTGATGCTGACATGGCATACCAATTAAGAGAGAGAGAATCGGCCACAATGGAAGATATGCAGAAAATCGCGGTCAGCATTGAAGCAAATCTGTTGTCCAAAAGAGCTAGAGCGAAAGCAGAAAAGAAAATCACAGTAAAAGAAGAGTCTTCTTCAATGGATCAACTACTCAAAAAGGTAGAGCAGATGCTTGAAAGGGTAAAACTTGACAAGCCTGAGCCACAAGTCAGGAATCCTAACTTCCGTGGCCAGCACCAGCCATAATATAGAATAAGATAGAGAGATCAGCGAACTCAAGAGCAGACAGCACAACAGTCGGTAAAAACACCTTTGCAGTATAATTTTGTGCATGGAGTTAGATGAGGACGAGAATGTAATAGGCGAAGAAAACCACCTCTTTACTCCAGATGAGCTGCCTACTTACATTACCGAAGAAGAAGAATGTGCAGTGAATTCAACTGCACACCAAGACACGAATTTTATTCTAGCTAGCGACACTATTTTGGAAAAAGAATCGGAAGAATATCAAAGGGGATATATGAATGCTTTGTCCGCACAACAGCAGTGATATTCACTTAGAAACAGAGATGTGCTGGTCAAACCAATTCATAAAAAGGAGGTTGAAACAACAAAAAATGATTCATCAGCTACACAAAGAAAAGGAAAGGAGGCGGTTGGTCTGGAGAGCAGCAAATCAAAATCATCAGAACAATCACATCAACAAGCCACATCAAAAGAAAAGGAAAGGAAAGAGATCCCAGTCAAAGAGGTAGAAAAGACTCCCGCTTTTAGCTTAGAGAATGAGATTTCTAAGTTAAAGGTATCCATCCCCTTGACTGAAATAATGAAGAACAGCAGCTATAGAGGACAGATTTCTAAAATGTTGAATTTGGACCCAATGTCTGACATGGTAAATGTAGAATATGATCAGCCTGAAATGATTTTTGGACCATAATCGAATGGGGAGTCTCCTGATAGCTATGTGCCACCCTTCTATATCAGCTTACAATTGCATGATTTTGTGTTACACAATGCCATGTTCGATTCCGGAGCTTCTCACAATCTCATGCCCAAGGCTATCATGGATAAGCTTGGTTTGGACATCACCCGACAATATCATGATCTCTATTCATTCGATTCCAGCAGAGTAAGATGTATAGGACTCTTCAAAGACTTGGTTGTGAGTTTGGATCAGCTTCCTATGAAAAATGTTTTGATGGATATGGTGGTAGCAGATATTCCTCCAAGGTTTGGCATGCTTCTTTCCAGGTCTTGGGTAGCGAAATTGAAAGGGACACTACAACTAGATTTCTCTTATGCAACAATCTCGGTGTTTGGACACATGAGGAATTTATATCGGGAACAAAAAATGAAATATATGATCACAAGCAAGGAGAAACCTATAAATCATCCTATTAACTATGTACATACAGATTTAGAGTATTTTGTTCTGTTTTTAGATAGTTTAAATGATATAGATAGTCAGATAGTAAAAGAAAATGACATTCCAGAAATAACAGAAAATTTCAGAGAAATTTTGAAGAGAGAAAGACAAGAAAAGCAGGAAAATGTTGGGCAATCAGCTGAAAGTAATGGACAGCAAATAGACAAGGCACGACAAATAGATTTCCAGCACTTACAAGAGGAGGAAGAATGCTTGTGGACCATGGTTTTCGATGGAGCAGTAGGAAATGATGGCGCTGGAATTGGAATTTGGGTACGCAGTCCTTTCTCCGCCCCAAACAAAGTGCCTAACAATATGAGGGTTTGCTCTTACAAGCTGGCCTTTGAGTGTTCAAACAATGAAGCTGAGTATGAAGCTCTGATTGCTGGCCTGAAGATTCTTAGAAAGCTGAATGCAAAAAGGATTTCGGTATATGGTGATTCCAAATTGGTAATAAAGCAGGTCAGAGGTGAGTATCAAGCAAAACATCCTAGGATGCGGGCCTATCGTAATGCAGTTTTAGACATCCTGAAGTTATTTTCAGAATACACCTTGACATGTGTGCCTCATATACAAAATAGTATTGCTGATGCTCTTGCCAAGGCAACAAGCAGTTTGAAGATCCCCATGAACTCCAACAATAAATTTGAAATCCATGTCAAGCATCGTCCAACCATTCCAGACAATCAGCGATATTGGCAAATGTTTCAAGATGATGAGGAGATTAACGATTTTCTACTAAACAAAGGCAAGTTCAAAGAAACCTCAATTGATGTAGAAAACGATGAGGGAAAAGGGAATGGTAAAGATGAAGTGCAAATCAATGAAATGGACATGTTGCAGCTGAAAAATAACATCATTCCTAAAGGTTTGATACCTCTAGAGGAACTTTTTGATCAGGATGATGTAGCCCGCAAGCCAACATTGCAGCCAACAGAGAAGGGTGTAGAAGAGGTCAACATCGGTACAACTGCCAATCCAAAGTTGGTAAAATTGTCCAAAGCATTACCGCCAAAGATCAAGGACAAATACATCAGTTTGATGGCTTCATTTGCAGATGTGTTTGCTTGGGACTATTCTGATTTAAAGACCTATGATACAAATATTATTCAGCACACAATACCCATCAAGCCCAATCAAAAACCATTTAGATAGAAGCTGAGAAGGATAAATCCAAAGTTGCTGCCATCTATCAAAAAGGAGGTAAATAGGTTGTACAAGTCAGGTATCATTGTGCCCATCAGATTTTCAGATTGGATATCTAACTTAGTGCCTGTACGCAAGAAGACCAGTGAGATCTGCCTATGTATTGATTTCAGAAATCTAAATAAAGTCTCATTGAAGGACAACTATCCACTACCCAAGATGGACCATATACTTCAACGAGTAGTGGGGGTGTCTCGTATGTCACTGCTTGATGGTTATTCCGGATATAACCAAATTTCTGTCCATGAAGATGATAGAGACAAGACAGCATTCACCACTCCAGGGGGAACCTTTCACTACACCAAAATTCCCTTCGGTTTAAAGAATGCAGGTGCCACATTTCAGAGGGCAATGGAATTGGCTTTTGCAAATGAGAAGGATGTTTTTTTGGTGGTGTACCTGGATGATTTGATGGTATTTTCCAAATCTGATGAAGAGCACATGCATCACCTAAAAATTGTCTTTCAAAAGTGTAGGAAATATGGTCTATCGTTGAATCCTAAGAAGAGATTGTTCGCCATGGAGGAAGGCGAATTACTTGGGCACATCATTTCAAAGGATGGCATTTGTATAGACCCAGCACGTGTGCAAGCAATTCAGCAAATCGATCTGCCTAGGAACAAAAAAGAGATACAATCATTCAATGGTAAAATGAATTTTCTGCGTCGCTTTGTGCCTAATCTTGCAAAACACTTAAGAGAAATGACCAACATGCTTAAGAAGGACAGCCAGGTGAAATGGACAGAGGAGGCTGTAAAATCTTTCAACCTGGTCAAATTGGCCCTTTCTTCAGCTCTAGTTCTAGTCAGCCTGGACTACACTCAGGATTTCATATTGTTTTCATTTGCTCCTGAGCACACTATGGTAGCGGCATTATTGCAGAAGAGAGATGATCATGAAAGACCCATTGCATTCTTCAGCAGGGCTATAAGGGATGCAGCTTTAAAGTACAACATCATTGAGAAGCAAGCCCTGGCATTGGTGAAGGCATTGAAGGATTTCTGGGTATATATCCTACATTCTCACATTCTGGCCTATGTTCCTAATACTGCTGTAAAAGATGTTTTAGTGCAGACCGATCCGGAAGGGAGAAGAGGCAAATGGATCACTGCTTTGCTGGAATATGATGTGGAAATAAAGCCCACAAAGTTGGTCAAAGGACAGGGGTTGGTAAAGCTAATGGCCGAATCAAACTTGCATGCATTGGACATAAATCTGATCGCTGCCATGTCCAATGAGAATGAGGAAATATCATCCATTCAGGTATCCGAAATGTTTGCTTTGTCCCCATGGTATTCAGATATAATATATGTGCTGAAAAATCTGTCACCACCGCTCGGCATGACTAGAAACAAATCGAGAACACTTAAATTGAAGGCTGCCATGTTTTGAATTTTGAATTCTGCACTGTATTGGAAAGATCCCAGTGGCATTTTGTTAAATTGTTTGGTGGAAGAGGAGGCAAAGAAAGTCATGGAGGATTTCCACGGAGGAGAGTGTGGTGGTCACCTTTTTTGGAAGTCAACAACGAACAAAATTTTGAGAGCAGGGTACTACTGGCCTACTTTGTTTGCTGATGTGTATAAGATGGTCAAGCGCTGTCATAAATGTCTGATTTTCGAAGGAAAATAGAAATTACAGCCTTTGCCACTTAAGCCTATTGAGGTGAGCACTCCTTTCCAGCAGTGGGGGTTGGATTTCATTGGGGAAATTCATCCCGGCTCTTCCAGACAGCATAGATGGATCCTTACAGCGACAGACTATTTCACAAAATGGATTGACGCAGCTCCCACCAGACAAGCTACAGACACGATAATCATTTCATTTCTCGGAAACAACATCTTGTCTCGCTTTGGTTGTCCAAACAAATTAATCACCGATAATGCAGCAGCTTTCAAATCGAAAAGGATGGTAGAATTTTGTCATAAATATCACATCATTTTGGGTCATTCAACTGCCTATCATCTGCAAGGCAATGGATTGGCGAAATCTTCGAATAAATCATTGGTCAACATCATCAAGAAGCTGCTAGAAATAAATAAAAAGAGCTGGAATAAGAGGTTGGTCCATGCACTTTGGGCGGATCGGATCAGTCAGAAAAAGTCCATTGGTATGTCACCGTTTGAGCTTGTTTATGGAGTTGACACAGTATTTCCCACCTCTCTTGTTGCCCCGATGGTTAGACTTCTTCAGGAGGCCAACAGTGAAGAAGATCCCATGCAGAGAAGGTTGAATCAAATGGTCCACTTGCAGCAAACAAGAGAAGAGGTTTTCAAGAACACATCCAAGTTGTAGGAGAAGATAAAGAAAATATATGACAGAAAAGCAAAGGCAGATAAATTTCAGTTGGATGATGTGGTGCTGAAGTGGGACACAAGGAATGAAGAGAAAGGCAAGCACGAAAAGTTCAAAAATCTTTGGAAAGGTCCTTTCAAGATTGCAACATATAGGGGTTAGAATGCCTTTCTTCTGAAGGAAATGAACGGGGAAGATTGTCCTGGAGGGTCGATCAATGGTCGGCTGCTCAAGCGGTATCACTGTTGATTTATTAATGTTGATTCCACTGTCATTGTAAATACCATTTTTTATTTCAGTTTGGTTTTAGTCTATAAAGTTAGTTTTTGAGTTATTTCAATGTCAAGCTTGAGTTATTTTCTTGGTCATTTCGGTTTCATAAATAAGTCAGAGTCATGTGCTATTTATCGAAATGATGAATCCATAACCCAATGGACAAAAGGCACTATGTAGCTCCTCCAGAGATCTGCTATTCTTGCCACCTCCAAGGAGCTACCATCCCCCATTGGAGCCAATGTTAGAGTCGGTCTGGTCAGCCCTCCATCAGAGATCAAAACTCTTTGTGCATTTCAATTTTAGGTGTCCCACTCCATTCACTCAGCTGCATTCCGCTAGGGGCATGCCATGATTTGACGAAGAAAGTCATGCTAATCATTTCCCTTCATGTCTGGCTCCTGCTGGCTCAGGGCTTTTGTCAATAATCACCAAAGTCCATGACAGTCAAGGTTTGGTCCTTTAAAGGACAAAAGTCATTTTCTATGTTTAGGTCTAGGAATTCATCAATTTGGTCTTTGAAACATGCCCAGTAAAGCCATGCAGGCCAGAGGGAGGCCCTTACACAGCTATGGTTCAGAGACCTTCATTGTCATGTGGATAGACTTCGACTCTTCTTCAAAACTCTGTTTTGAAGAAATGTCAAACAGTGTCATTTATGACAAAATTTTCCAAAAAATCGCCAGTTGACTTTTTTAGATGTAGTCATGGTTTCCGTGGCCAAATGCCCTGTCATATAGTCCCTGCAAAGATTCACCGAAAATTCATCATTTGAGCCAAAATTTCAAAGGGAAAGTGAAAATCAGTGTGTTTTAAAGTCAGTGAAAAAGTGCAAAACACAACATTAGAAAAATGGGTTTTCAAGGAAGCAAAAATTAAACCCATCTCTTCCAAGGCTATATATACATGTTTTTATCCAAATCAAGGGCATTGTGCTATTACAAGCCTTGGAGAGACATTGCAAAGGTGTGAGTGCGAAATCATGAGCGTTTGAGTGAGTGGGAGCTGGTTTTAGAGGGCGCGGCGCACATACCCAGGAGCGCGGCACACTCACTGGGCGCGGCGCACACAGAGCCAGCCCACAGTTGAAAGTTTCCACAGGCACGACACACACAGACTAGGGGCCGAAAAACATTGCCAAACCACTCCAAATTTTGGTGAATGCTATCAAATCGAG
This sequence comes from Pinus tabuliformis, assembly GCA_031772625.1. Lineage (NCBI taxonomy): Eukaryota > Viridiplantae > Streptophyta > Pinopsida > Pinales > Pinaceae > Pinus > Pinus tabuliformis. The sequence goes on along the minus strand of CM062814.1, from coordinate 441,793,959 downwards.
AGGTGGGCCTTACGGCATCACCTATTCGTCAAATTTTATCAATGATATGGTGTTTATAGATATGTTTGAATGTCACCAAAATGCATAAGGTCAACCATAAGAAATCACCAAGAAAATGATGGCTAGGGTTGTTAAAATGTGTTGTTAGTGCCAAGGTTTCACTCCAATCACCTTTTTCCCCTCACCTATCCTTTTTCCCATCCTCCCTTTATCATTTTTCCTAAAACCCCTGCCCTAAAATTACTACCAAAACCTCTCCCTATACCTCCCCTATTCGGTCAACACAAAATCACCATAAGACAAGCTCATTTTGCAAGCAAGGCGGTGGAAGAAAGGTGCAAGGTCAAAGAATTGAAGAGTGAAGCAATTAGGAGCAATTTAGGGTGATCTCAGAGCGTTCGGTGCACACACAAAGGAGAGCGGCGCACTAATTGGGCGTGACGCACACAGAGCCCATCCATTGTGTAAATCCGCCACTGGTGCAGCGCACTGGGCATTGTGCGCGGCGCACAGGGATATAAAGCCCAGAAATCACCGAATTTGCCCAAAAATTTTGTGGATGCTCATCAAATTTGAAAGGTAGGCAACCTACCTCCACTTTTGCATCAAATTTGAAAGGAATAGGATGGTTTTAGGATTATAAATCAAATGCAAAAATTTTTATAAAGCAAAAAGAAGAAGATACCAAGAAAACCATGATTCTAGGGTTTGTGCTATAGTGACAGTGCTGCCAAGGTGTTTCCTACCCTACCCCTATTACTCATTCCCCTATGCTATTGTCTCCATAGTCACTACCCTTACCCTACCAAAAAATCTCTCCCTTTAACCCCTATTCCCATTACATCATTCCCCTCCTAATACTCCCTGTTTAATTGTCCCTTTGGTGGCAAATTGTGAGAGCAACTACCAGCTTCATTGGAATCAAAAGGAAACCTAAAACTCAAGGTACAAAGTAGCAGTCATGGCATCCGAGGTTTCACCAGAATACGAGGAAGAGACCCACAGTGATACAGCTTCAGGAGAAAGGGCCCACAGGAGACATCACCGGAGTGGCATACATCTTAGAGATGAGCCAAACTCCCTCACTGAGTTGGAGGCATGCCCTCTTGCTATGTCTTGTTTCCAGCACTTAGCATGTTTTAAATTTTTTCAGAGGGTGGCAAATGTTAGAGTTCATCATGAGTTGGCCCGTCTTTTTGGACTTCACCTACATGGAGGACAGTCTATCTTGGCTGGGGTCACTTTCACATTAACACCCGAAACCATATCAATGGCAACAGGCATACCAAACATTGGAGAGCAGTGGCATAAGAAGAAGAAGGTATAGAGGCATCATTATGAGCCTTACATTAAGGACAGTTGTTTGAGCCATCTCACGAGAGTTTTTCCATTTGGATTTTTGAGAGATGAGTATGCTCCGCTCATGAAATTGATCATGAAGTACTTCAGTTGTGAGGAGAGGTTTTCTCGCCTTTATGCCTACCACATCAGGTTGCTCATGCACTTTACCAGGGTGTGAATGATGAACCTCCAATTTTTCATCTGCGGGAACATAGAGAGGATGAAGAATTTCATGCAGCGCAAGACCCCTCGATAGCAGCTCAACAATGTTTATCACTTTGCCCTTATCCAGATTTTAGTGGACCACTAGTTGGGATTGCAGGGTATTACTTAGGAGGACTTCATCTCCCGTGACTTCTTCAGTGCTCCATAGGTGGTATCAGAGGTAGAGCATGAGATAGGGGGCCCATCTCATCAGTGTGAGTGACATGAAACTACTACTATGCCAGTATACATCACCTATCAGAGAGGCAGTAGACCCTTATTTGCAGCAGCAAAGCGAATGTTATCTCCACCCGGGGTGGAAGGGGCCTCGCTTCCAACATCAACATCACAGGAACAGGGTAAGGGTAAGGAGCCAGTGTAGGAGGAAGGGCCATCAGGTGAGCGAGAGACCGAGTTTTTTCTCCTCCATGATGATGAGACAGATGCAGAACCAACAAATGTGGAGCTTACAGAGATCATCCAGGAGTAGAAGTCAGTGATTGAGTCCTTATCCCTTGACTTGGAGAGGGCCAAGTGGAACGTGAAGTACCTGGAGTAGAGAAACAAGTAGTTTGAGGACCAACAGATGATCATGGAGCTGCAAAACATTCGTGAGCATCACCAAGCTGCTTAAAGAAGAAGGGTTGCGCTCACATCTTTGGATCAAGCAATCAATGAGGATCGGGAGGCCAACCTTGAGAGGGTAAACATGCATTTGGAGAGGCTACTGGAAAAAGCTGACTAGGACCTTTCTCTACTGAGCCATATGGCTTTCCGTTACAGGGTGCGAAACATGAGTGCATAGGCCCGGATAAGGAACTTGAAGACAAAATTGAGGAAAGCAACAAGAAGGGCAAAAAGGGAAAAAGAGAAAGATCGCCTTCGAATCTTGGCTGAGGCTTCCTTGGCCCATCATAACACCCCATAGAGATCCTCCAACCCAAATTTCAAAAATTTTGGGGAAATTTTGGTCACTTGGTATTTTTTTGGGTAAAAAACAGGGATTTTCTCCCTGTGCGACACGACATTGGCGCGATGCTAAAATTCTAGAGCTCCAAATGAGGAATGGCTTGCAGTTTTGGATTTAGCAAGGAAAAGTACGACTACTGGTGTCCGGGAAAGAGATTTGGGCAAGATCTGGGTCTCCTAAAGGTAAAAAAACACCCAAAAATAACCTCTCTTCCATTTTTTTGACACACAGAAAGCAGTCTTGGGAGAATGGAAATTTGGAGGGGCAAATGAGCACCAAATTTGAAAATTATAGTTTGGTTAGAAAGTAGATAGGACATGATTTCTAGCAAGCCCACTTGGGCACATTTTGGACACCTGCAAGTGCCCCAAAACAGGCCCCAAATTAGCGTGAAACAGAAAGAAAATGGCACGGCGCACAGAGGAAAAAATTCCCAATTTGCTACTGTTTCGCGAAATTTCGGTTCGCGACTTATCCAAGTGGGCCCGCTCATCTACACTTCTATTTTTTGGCACCAAAGGTGGCATTTAAAGAGTTTTTTCTCCAGATTGGCTTCTATCCAAGTGGCGAAGGAAGGCAAATGGTCACCCAAGCCAAATGTCATGTTTGTAACGTTGCACCTGTAGCTGATGGTTGGCTCTCCATCTCCATTTTGCAATGATTCGAGTAACTCCCAAACCCTTGGGCATTCTATCTCTTCCTCACAAATTCTATATATTGTATGCATGTTATTTGCAAAGTTGGTTGGTTTGTAACTTCTGGGAGACCGTGGGAAAGAAACTTTGTTTCTTCACTATGTATTTTTGACAGAGAATTAATGAAAGGTAGCGGCTCTGTTTCATGAGATTCTTGTGGTTGTGAGTGTAGAAAATGTGTCTCTTATGTTCTAATATGTATTTCGTTATGTTTCATAATTCAATTGATGTTCATTTCCAGTGAAACTTTCTGAGTGAGATTAGGTAGAATTCAATTTTATTGCTCTGCCTATGGGAAAATTTCATGTTCAGTGTTATTCTTATGTTGAAAAGGATTCATGTCACTATGCCCTTTTCACTTTCTTCAGCAATCTATTCATGCCACGGTACCTCAAACTATATTGTTACATTTTCCGCCTACCTTGCCTCACGGAATAATCTGTGCCTTGGTATTAAATTCTTTGTTCTTTGTTGAGCGTCGGTCCCATAACATCCCAGAAGCTTGATCATTCATGAAAATTGTTTCCCGAATCCCAATTCACTTACTAGCCTAAGGTAATTGTAAGTCATCTTAGACCATTTTCAATTATCTATTCACTGAGCGTGACTTGTAGAGAGCCCTCTCCTGCTCTGGTAGGGCTAGCTACCAGACTGAGAGTGGTTTGTGGTTACCCTAATTTTTGCCTTCCTTCAGCCTAAGGCAGATTTAGGTGCTAACAAGAACATTGAAAATCAATCCATCCCTATCTACTTCCTAGGAGAAGGAGCTATGCAGCCTGATGAGAAAACATCTAGATGCCTTTACTTGGAATTATAAGGAGATGAAGGGAATGCACCCTTCAATATGTACTCATCATATAGACAACAAGGAGGATTGCAAACCAGTTAGGCAGCCTCAAAGGAGGATGAATCCAGCACTTAAAGATATTGTTAAGGAAGAACTGTAGAAATTGCTTGATGCAGGATTCATCTATCCCATCTCTGACAGTGAATGGGTCTCTCCTTTGGTGCTAGTGCCAAAGAAAATTGGTAAGTGGAGAATCTGTGTCAACTATCAGGAACTGATCAAAGCCACTAAAAAGGACCATTTTCCTTTACCTTTCATAGATCAAGTGTTAGACGGTCTGGCGGGGAAAACGTTTTTCTCTTTCCTAGATGGGTTTAGTGGGTACAATCAGATTCAAATCAGCCCGAAAGACCAAGATAAGACCACTTTCACTTGTCCTTGGGGTACCTTTGCATACCGGGTCCTTCCTTTTGGTTTGTGCAATTCTCTAGCCACTTTCCAAAGAGCGGTATTGAGTATCTTTTCTAAACTGGTTCATGATGCAGTAGAAATATACATGGATGATTTTACTCCTTATGGCTCTGAATTTCAGGAAGCTTTATCTAACCTAGGAAAAGTTCTAGATAAGTGTATTGAGATGAACTTGTCCCTCAGTTTGGAAAAATGTGAATTTTTTATGACTGAAGGGACCGTGGTAGGTCATGCAATATCTCAACAAGGACTGCAGGTGGACCCCAACAAAATTGCCATCATCCAAAGGGTCCCACCTCCTCAAAAGGTGAGAGATGTTAGAAGTTTCCTGGGCTTAGCCAGATATTACAAAAGATTCATTAAAGACTTTAGCAAGATAGCCTCTCCTTTGTTTGGCCTCCTAGGCAAAGATGTTGAGTTCATATGGTCGGAAAACTGTCAAGAAGCCTTAGATACCTTGAAGAGTAAGCTAGTGACTGCCCCAAGTCTGAGAGGCCCAAACTAGGCCGTGCCATTTCACATTCATATAGATTCCTCGAACAAAGTGATAGGAGTAGCCTTAGGACATGTTGATGAAAATTTACCTTATGCCATATACTTTATAAACAAAAACTTGTCAAAGGCATAGTTAAACTATACAGTGATCGAGAAGGAACTCCTAGCTATCGTGCATTCCTTAAACAAATTCAGACATTATATCACAGGCTATCAAACCTTTGCGCACACTGATCGTGCTGCAATTAGATATTTAATTAAAAAACCAGATGTAAATGCTCATAATATTAGATGGTTGTTTTTACTGTAGTAATTTTATTTAACAATTATTGATAAGCCTAGTAAAGAGAATGTTGTTGCTGACTTTTTGTCTAGAGTAAATTTGCCTACAGGTGAAGAAGGAATGGTGGATGACCAAATGTCATATGAACACCTCTTTTCCATATCAGTACTCTCTCCATGGTTTGCTGATATAGAAAACTACTTGGTTTCAGCATAGTTCCCACCACACCTATCCTCAAAACAGAAGAGCAGGATAGTAAGGAAAAGCGCCCCTTTCACCTGGATTGGAGGAAATCTCTTCAAACTTGGCCCAAATCAGATCTTGAGAAGATGTGTCAAGGAAGAGGAAGTATTTTACATCCTCCTGACCTGTCATGATGGGCCTTGTGGAGGTCATTTTGCAACAAAAAGAACCACCTTCAAGATATTGCAAGCAGGCTACTACTGACCCACTCTTCATCAGGATGTGAGGAGATACATGAGCCAGTGTGATCAGTGTCAAAGGATGGGGAAACCCACTCCAAAGGATGAAATTCCCATGCAAATTCAAGTGACATTTGAGCCATTCGAGAAGTGGGGCATGGAATTTCTGGGGCCTATCCACCGCCCTTCAAAGTAGAAGCAGTACATCATTGTTTGCACCGACTACTTGACAAAGTGGGCAAAGACAAAATAAATAAAAGCAGTGAAAAAGGAAAAAATAGCTGATTTTTTGAGAGAAAATAGATTCTACAAGTTTGGGTATCCAAGAGAGTTGGTCACAGACTAAGGCAGTCAGTTCACTTCCAGCTTGATTGAAAACCTGCTCACACATCATAAGATCAGGCACAGGACTTCCACCCCTTACCATCCACAAGTCAATGGGCAAGTGGAGGTCACTAACAAAGATTTGGAAGGGATCCTAACCAAGGTAGTGAGCAACAATAGAAAAGACTGGGTGGATAGATTAGTTGAGGCCACTAAGGCCTACAACACAACATGGAAGACCACCATCGGGTTCACACCCTATGAACTAGTCTATGGAAAGAAGGATTTGCTGTCAATAGAGTTTGAATTCAATACCCTAAGGATGGCAGCTCAGCTAGACCTAGACCTCAGCCATGCACAGAAGGAGAGATTACTTCAGCTCAATGGATTGGATGAATACAGAGTGCATGCCCTTCTCCATACAGAGGTAGTGCAGCTTCAAAGAAAGATATGGCATGACAGAAATATAAAGGAGAAGAAATTCCAAGGGGGATATTGGGCACTACTCTATGATTCAAGATACAAATATTTCAAAGGCAAGCTGAGGACAAGATGGCTGGGACCCTATACTGTGGAGAAATGGAATGACAATGGTTCAGTTCTGATCAAAACCATTGGGATGAAGCCATCCCCATGCTTGTCAATGGACATCGGTTGAATGTCTACAAGAAACCCCTCTCGAAGCGAGAGTTTATTGAAGACCTGAAAAAATAGTGATGGTAGTGGAGCATGTCTTAGCTTCCACTTCCCCCCCTCACTGAAGAAAAGAAGAAAAATAAAAAAAATAATAAGGACTCAAGTGAAAACCTCCATGAGGCACTTGAGTCCCATCATTGGGTTGAAAACTTATTCTAAGGCGGCCCAATGATGTCAAAAAGAAAAAGAGAGAAAAAAGAATAATATCCCTGGGTGAAAATCTCCCTTGGAGGCGCCCAGGGCAGACAATTAGGGTGAAAACCTCTTTGAGGTGCCCTAGTTGTTTTCAAAAAATAAAAATAAAAAATGTGTTGCATTGCAGGTTTGAAGGAGGACTACAGGAAGTAGAAGAAGGTGCCAAGGGAACCCTGACATTCACACCAGTATCCATCTCACCTTCTCCACACCTTCTTCCATCATATTTGGCATCTCTTTCACCCCACTATACTTTTTTCTCAAAACTGTGTTTTCTACAAGAGGCTCCTGTAGGAATTACAGAGAGCCAAAAATGTCTACAGAAGGCAACTTGAGGGACTAGGAGAGCTTCATGAGGAACTTATCATCCCTCTTACGACCTTCAAGCCTCCTTGCTATCATTTCCAAGCCTACATCACACCCCCAATCATCATTTCATTTCCTGTCGAAGAAAAACAAAGAAAAAAATAGTTTTCCAATATGAAAAAAAACAAAAAAGAAGAAGGAAAAAGGCACCAATAACCTTACCTGAAGCTTACCTATTTTCCCTCCATCATGAATGACACCTCTGGCATTGTTCTCGAGATCCAAACATAGGGAGAATATGAAGTTTCAAGGCGAGAAGCAGCTAGAGGAGCTCTTGTAGGAATTCCTGTAGTAATTGATCCCATAGAAGTCCAGCACCAACAACATAAGAGTGCACATGTGAAGGTTGGAAAGGCACATGCATCTCACCTCTAGTAAAAGAAGAACCTACAAAAGTCCACAATCACACATTAGCTAGCAGAGATAGCATGCATGAAGAAGAATGAAGGCATGCAGCAGAGAGAAAGCCACAACACCTCACAACAAATACACTCGGATTACAGGTAAGTAACTAAATCACTCCTCTATTTTCATTTCTGTAATTATAAGTCATACGAAGGTAACAAGATGGTTGAGATTTAACGAAGAAAAGGTGGCCAATTATCTTGGCCACCTTCATCTAGTTGACTCCACTCATCCGAGATGTCACCCACACGTGCGCACAGTCAACTCAAGAGAAAGATGCCAAGGACGGGTAGTGGAGGAAGAGTTAACTCTGATGCAATAATGAGGGATGATTACGAGGAGGGGCCATGATGACCAAGAAGGTGGGGACCAACAGTCTAAATATGGCCAATGTACACCTTGCCAGCTCAGCACTCATAACCGAAAATATCCATAAAGGGTAATGAGCACTCCTCCCCACGTATTCTCACCACATTTTCTTCATTTTCTCCTCGTAAAACAGCTACAACAGCCTTCCTATGTCCCTACATTCTCATAACCACCATCCTCCATCAATTTCCTCCTTGTCTTTTCTCTCGGCATTTTCTATAGGAGCACCTATAGGAAATATACAAGAGCACCTACAGGAAATCTACAGGAGGGATAGCAAGCTTCTATAGGAGGGGTAGTGAGCCATTTTGAAGGGAGAAAACACGATTTTTGGCACGAAATTTAGTCTGAAGTGGTAGGGTTCGTGCATGCCCCCTGTTGAATATCAGTATATGAAAGAAGTGGTCTCAATTTGTGGGTGAAATCAGTCTTTAGGAGGGCAGAAAATACATAAAAAATTTCTGATATTTAAAAAAAAACACTGCCTCCTCTGTTTTTTATTTTTCTAAAAAACTCTCTGTCTCCACCTCCATATTTGGTTTTTTTTTAAAGCACAAGTAGTATGATAGGAGGGTTTATGAGAAGGGAGCCCACTAACTCCACTAGGCTCCATGCACATTCCCAAGTAGTGGACATATTCACAAGGGCAATCTGGATGAATTTCTTTGAGAAATTCCGAGGGTTTGATGAGGAGATTGCCCAAGAATTTGCTCTCTCTCTAGTCACTCACACAAGAACACATGCCACTGTAACCATTAGAGGCCTCTCCATCGAAATAACTGCAAAATTCATCAGTAGGGTCACTATCATTTCTTTTGGTCTGCCTTGGAGTAAAGATGAAAAACCCATTGGCCAAGCTGCCAAGAAGAAATTATTCCAAAATAATGAAACCCCTGTGGAAGATAAAAATGGCATTAGAAGGGCTAGTATACCATATCCTTGGGATGAGACTGAGCGAGGCATTGAAAAGAGTGCACATGTACAAGCACTCCATGCAAAGGCTGAAGGTCACCTAGATTGGCCTCAAACTGAGTTCTCCACTCCTATTAGGCATGCTAGAAGGTAGAAGAGAAGAAGAAGAGAAGGAGAAGTGGAAGGACATAGAAAGAAAGGTAGATTTTTATGGACAACATGAGCAGACCACATTAGAAGCTTGGGATGCTAGGGAGGCCACCAGGGCCATAAAAGATGAGGAGATTGACTAAGTTGCTTAGAGGATGAGTATTACAGGGAAAAGTGTCTATTTAGAACTGCTCTATCCCACTAAGGTGTGACAGCTGCCTTAGAAACAAACAGAGAAAAACTACTTTTGTTTCTCCTTTATGAATTATAGATAGAGAGGAACAGGAAGACCAACATCTGTCTTGCACTAATCCTTCAATTCGATCCCTCTCTTCTTTGATAGTCCTCATCTACCTGCTCCCTTGCATGCCCAGCTTCACAAAATACCTGTAAGATCACAGAAGCATAGCACTATACAAAGACATGGATCTATAATCATAAACAATCTAGGATCAGATGTAAATTGACAAAACAAATGTAACAAGCATCAATGATAAAAAAGCATGAAGGAAAACTCAAATAGTTTTTATTGATAAACAAGAAAAGAGCCAGGAGGAGTTACAACTAGTTGTTCTGACCTAGCATCAACCTCCCAGCAAAGAAGCCCCTCTTCACCTAAAACATAGCTTAGATCACCCAACAATCTGATGTTTGTCTCAGAAAACCAACAACAATTCCTTACAATATGCAAAATTCCAGCCTCTGGATCTCTGGGATGAGGGATCCATATATAGATATCTGTATGGGGGATGAGTCAGCTTGTGATTTGATTAGTGTCTTCTCTCTGATAGTTCTTACTTCCACTTGGAGACTGAGGGCCCCTCACTCATCCTTGGTCGAATTCAGTGAGGCAAGTGTCACAGGGGAAGATTCTGGAAGCTTCCATTGCCTCTCCACCTCGTGGAATGACACTGCCATTTGTCATTTCTCGCCCATCGCACCCCACAGAAGGGACTTTTGAAATGCAACGCACCCTCACAGTGTATTTGGGTGAGATGCAATGCACCTAGCCAGTGGAGCAGCTGCAATGATCTTGTTTTGACCAATTCTGAGCAGTTTCTCATGGAGAACTTCTGGGAGAAGCTGTAATCTGTTGACCTTGTTCCTTTAGGGGTTAGGACAACACTTTTAGGGACTTACGAGCCCTTGGTTTATGGACATTTCATGCTTGGGGTTGTAGGGCCCAAAAATGTCTATAACAGTTGCCCCCTAAAGTATGAGGCCGTTAATCTTTTGGTGTCAGGTGAAATGCTTTATTATGAGGATCCGAAGTTCTTTCAATACTGGGAGGAGACCTGTAAAAAGATACAATACAATACATTATCTTCATACTGTTTTCATGATCTAGCTGAGGTGGGCATTCCCATGTTCAGCTTTATAAATTCATTTTCACGTACATAGGACAGACAATCGTCTGAAACAATGTAAACTTTGAAACGGGAACTATAAACTCAAAACGGGAACTCTGGCCAAAAAACCCCGAAAAAACATCAAAAACAGTGCTAAAAATGAAAAGTGTGTATACTAGAACGATGATTTTATTTTTTAGGGGTCAATTTTGAACATGTTTTAAAAATGGCAGTGACTACGAAATTTACTACGAAATTTTCATCCAAAATATAGCTTAAAAACGAAAGTGATGATACTGGAACAATGACTTTTTTTTAGGGTCAATTATCAAAAATTTTTAAAAATGCTAGTAAAACCAAATTTTTATGTGCCAAACAAAGTTGTTTATGAGGAAAAAAGCACATTAATGTTTTTGGTAGGATATCATTTTTCTTTCCTAAGTATAAAATCAATATGTTTTCAACCATAACATGCTAGATACAAAAGAAAAAGGATACCAGGAATTGCCCAGCCACCAGCCGGGTGGGCAGGCGGGCCGCTGGGGTGGCGCCAGCCCAGCCGCGCTTGCCCACCCGGTTGGTGGCTGGTCAATTTCGGGAATCGACCAACCACTAGCTGGGCGGGCGGGCAGGCCGCCGGGGTGGCACGGCTCGTGACTACGTGATTCCCGAAATCCCCCAGCCACCAGCCAGGCAGGCTGGCGGGCAGCCGGTGTGGCACCAGCCCAGGCCGTGCCACCCGGGCGGCCCGCCCACCCAGTGGCTGGGTGATTCCTGGAATTACCCATCCACCAGCTGGGCGAGCGGCTGGTGGCCGGGCAATTCCCGAAATCGCCAAGCCACCAGCTAGGTGGGCAGGCGGGCCGTCGGCGTGGCGCCAGCCCAAACTGTGCCACCCCGGCGGCCTGTCCGCCCACTCAGCTAGTGGTTGGGTGATTCCCAGAATCACCCAGCCACTGGCCGAGCGGGCGGGCGGGCGGGCGGGCCACCGGTGTGGCGCCAGCCCAGGCCGGGCCACCCCAGCGGCCCGCCCGCCCGCCCGGCTGGTGGCTAGGTGATTCGCACCACCCCGCCTGCCCGGCTGGTTGGTGGCTGGGTGATTTCGGGAATCGCCCAAGCACCAGCCGCCCGCGCCCGCCCGACTCGTGGCTGGGTGATTCTGGGAATCACCCAGGCAGCTGGAATCACCCAGCCACCAGCAGCCCGCCCGGCTGGTGGCTGGGCGATTCCCGGAATCGCCGAGCCACCAGCCGGGCGGGCGGGCGGGCCACCGGGGTGGCACCAGCCAAGGCCGCGCCACCTCGGCGGCCCGCCCGCTTGCCTGGTTGGTGGTTGGGTGATTCCCTCTGCCCGGCTAGTGGCTGGGTGATTCCCGGAATCACCCAGCCACCAGCCCGGCGGGCGGGCGGGCCGCTAGGGTGGCGCAGCCTAGGGTGGCACCACCCCGGTGGCCTGCCCGCCCGCTCGGCTGGTGGCTGGAAGATTCTGGCTGCCCCACCCCGGCAGCCCGACTGGCTGGTGGCTGGGTGATTCCCAGAATCACCCAGCTACCAGCTAGGCGGGCGGCTGGTGGCTGGTTGATTCCCGGAATCACTCAACCACTAGCCGGGTGGGTGACTGGTGGCTGGTTGATTCCGGGAGTCACTCAGCCACTAGTTGGCGGGCGGTTATGCGGCTGGTGGCTGGTTGATTCCCGGAATCACTCAACCACTAGCCGGGTGGGTGACTGGTGGCTGGTTGATTCCGGGAGTCACTCAACCACTAGACTGGCGGGCGGTTATGCGGCTGGTGGCTGGTTGATTCCCAGAATAACCCAGCCACCATCCGCTTGCCCGGCTGCTGGCTGGGTAATTCTGGGAATCAGCCAACGACCAGCCGCCCGCCTGGTTGGTGGCTCCGCCCGGCTGGCGGCTGGGTGATTCCGAGAATCAACGAGCCACCAGCCGGGTGGCTAGTGGCTAGTTGATTCCCGGAATCAACCAGCCAGAAGCCGGGCGGCCAGCTGGTGGCTGGTTGATTCCCGGAATCAACCAACCACCAGCCGGGTGGCCGATCGGTGGCTGGTTGATTCCCGAAATCGACTAGCCAAAAGCCGGGCTACCGACAGGTGGCTGGTTGATTCTAGGAATCAACCGGCCACCAGCCGGGTGGCCTATCGGTGGCTGGTTGATTCCCGAAATCAACTAGCCACAAGCTGGGCTGCCGATAGGTGGCTGGTTGATTCTAGGAATCAACCAGCCACCTGCCGGGTAGCCGGCCGGTGGTTGGTTGATTCCCGGAATAACCCAGCCACTAGTCGGGCGGGCGGCTGGTGGCCGGTTGATTCCCGGAATCAACCAGCCACCCGCCGGCTGCCCGGCTAGTGGCTGGTTGATTCCCGTAATCAACCAGCCACCAACCGGGCGGCCGACCGGTGGCTGGTTAATTCCCAGAATCAACCAGCAACCAGACAGGCGATTGACCGGTGGTTGGTTGATTCCCGGAATCACCTAGCAACCAGTCGGGCAGGCGGCTGGGAATCAACCAGCCACCAGCCACCCGCTCGACTGGTGGCTGGGTGATTCGGCCAGCTAGTGGCTGGTTGATTCCCGGAATCAACCAGTAACCAGTCGGGCGAGGGGCTGGTTGCTAGTTGATTCTGGGAATCAAAAAGGCACCAGCCGCCCGCCCGGCTAGTGGTTCTGCCCGGCTAGTGGCTGGTTGATTCCCGGAATCAACCTGCCAGTAGTCGGGCGGCCAGCTGGTGGTTGGTTGATTCCCGGAAACAACCAACCACCAATCGGGCGACCGGTTGGTGGTTGGTTGATTCCGGGAATCAACCAGCCATCAACCGGGTGGCCGGTTAGTGGCAGGTTGATTCCAGGAATCAACCAGCCACCAGTCGGGCAAAGCCACCAGCCAGGCGGGCGGTTAGTGGCTAGTTGATTCCCGAAATCAACCAGCCACCAGCCGCCCGCCCGACTGGTGGCTCGTTGATTCCCGGAATCAACCAGCCACTAGCCGGGCGGCCAGCTGGTGGCTCGTTGATTCCCGGAATCAACCAGCCACCAACCGGCCACTCGGTTGATGGCTGGTTGATTCCCGGAATCAACCAGCCACCAACCGGTCAACCGACCACTCGGTTGATGGTTGGTTGATTCCCGGAATCAACCAGCCACCAACTGGTCACCCGGTTGGTGGTTGATTCCGGGAAGCAACCAGCCACCAACTGGTCACCCGGCTGGTGGCTGGTTGATTACGGGAATCAACCAGCCACCAGCTGGCCGCCCGGCTGGTGGCTGGTTGATTCCGGGAATCAACCAGCCACCAGCTGGCCAGGCGGCCGGTGTTTGGTTGATTCTGGGAATCAACCAGCCACTAGCTGGCGCAGGCGGCTGGTTGATTTTGGTTGGTTGATTCCCGAATAACCAGCCACTAGCCGGGCGGCCGGCTAGGGCTGGTTGCGGGTGGCTGGTCGATTCCCCGAATAACCAGCCACTAGCCGGGCGGCCGGCCGGGCAGGCAGCGGGTGGCTGGTTGATTCCCGGAATCAACCAGCCACCAGCCGGGCGGCCGGCCGGTGGTTGGTTGATTCCCGGAATCACCCAGCCACCAGTCGGGCGGGCGGCTGGTGGCTGGTTGATTCCAGGAATCAACCAGCCACAAGCCGGGCGGCCAGCTGGTGGCTGGTTGATTCTCGGAATCAACCAGCCACTGGTCGGCCGCCCGGCTGGTGGCTGGTTGATTCCCGGAATCAACCAGCCACCAGCCGGGTAGCCGACCAGTGGCTGGTTGATTCCGGTAATCAACGAGCCACCAGCCCGCAGCCGACCAGTGGCTGGTTGATTCCGGGAATCAACGAGCCACCAGCCGGGCGGCGGGCTGGTGGCTGGTTGATTCCGTTGATTCCGGGAATCAACCAGCCACCAGATGGTCGCCCGGCTTGTGGCTGGTTGATTCCCGGAATCAACCAACCACCGACCGGCCGATGGCTGGTTGATGCGGCGGACTGGTGGCAGGTTGATTCCCATAATCAACCTGCCACTAGTCGGGTGGCCAGTTGGTGGTTTGTTGATTCCCAGAATCGACCAACCACCAACCGGGCGACCGGTTGGTGGCTGATTGATTCCGGGAATCAACCAAACATCAACCAGGTGGCCGGCTGGTGGCTGGTTGATTCCCAAAATCAACCAGCCACGAGATGGCCGCCCGGCTGGTGGCTGGTTGATTCCGGGAATCAACCAGCCGCCTGCCTGCCCGGTGGTTGGTTGATTCCCGTAATCATCCAGCCACCAGCCGGGTGGGGGAATAAACCAGCCACCATCTGGCCGCCCGGCTGGTGCCTGGTTGATTACGGGAATCAACCAGCCACCAACCGGGCGGGTGGCTCCGCCCGGCTGGTGCCTAGTTGATTACGGGAATCAACCAGCCACCAGCCGGGCGGGTGGCTCCGCCCAGCCGGTGGCTGGTTGATTCCGGGAATCACCCAGCCACCAGTCGAGCGGGTGGCTGGTTGATTCCGGGAATCAACCAGCCACGAGCCGCCCGCCCGGCTGGTGGCTGGGTGATTCCCGGAATCAACCAGCCACCGGCCGGGCGGGCGGCTGGTGGCTGGGTGATTCCCGGAATCAACCAGCCACCGGCCGGGCGGGCGGCTGGTGGCTCGTTAATTCTGGGAATCAACCAGCGACCAGCCGGGCTGGTGGGGGTCGTTGATTCCTGGAATGAACGAGCCACCAACCACCCGCCCGGCTGTTGGCTGGTTGATTCCCAGAATCAACCAGCCACCAACCGGTCACCCGGTTGATGGCTCGCCCGGTTGGTGGCTGGTTGATTCCGGCAATCAACCAGCCACCAGCTGGCCGCCCGGCTAGTGGCAGGTTGATTCGGGGAATCAACCAGCGACCAGCCAAGTGGGTGGCTGGTGGCTGGTTGATTACAGGAATCAACCAGCCACTAGCTGACCGCCCAGTTGGTGGCTGGTTGATTCCCGGAATCAACCAGCCACCAACCGAGCGACCGGCTGGTGGCTGGTTGATTCCGGCTGGTGGCTTGTTGATTCTCGGAATCAACCAGCCACCAGCCGCCTGATCAACCAGCCACCAACCGGGCGACCGGTTGGTGGCTGGTTGATTCCGGGAATCAACCAGTGACAACTGGCCGCCCGGCTGGTGGCTAATTGATTCTGGGAATCAACCAGTAGTCAACCAGCCACCAGCCGCCCGCCCGACTGGTAGCTGGGTTATTCCCAGAATCAACCAGCCACCGGCCAGGTAGGCGGGGTGGCTTGTGGCTGGTGGCTGGTGGATTCGAGAATAAACCAGCCACCAGCTGGCCACCCAGCAGGTGGCAGGTTGATTCCCGGAATCAACCAGCCACCAGCCGGGTGTCCAGCTGGTGGCTCGTTGATTCCCGGAATCAACCAGCCACCTGTCACCTGCCCGCCTAGTGGCTAGGTGATTCCCGGAATCAACTAGCCACCAACCGGCCACACGGTTGATGGCTCGCCCGGTTGGTGGCTGGTTGATTCCGGGAATCAACTAGCAACCGACTGGCCGCCCAGCTAGTGGCAGGTTGATTCCGGGAATCAACCAGTCACCAACCGAGTGGGCGGCTGGTGGCTGGTTGATTCCGGAGTTGGTGACTAGTGGCTGGTTGATTCCGGGAATCAACCAGCCACCAGCTAGCCACCCGAATTGTGGCTGGTTGATTCCGGGAATCAACTTGCCACCAGTCGTCCGCCCGACTGGTGGCTGGTTGATTCCGGCTGGTGGTCGGTTGATTCCCAGAATCAACCAGCCACCAGCCGCCCGATAAACCAGCCACCAACCGGGCGACCGGTTGGTGGCTGTTTGATTCCGGGAATCAACCAACCACCAGCTGGCCGCCCGGCTGGTGGCTGGTTGATTTCGGCCACCAGTCGTCCGCCCGACTGGTGGCTGGTTGATTCCGGCTGGTGGTCGGTTGATTCCCAGAATCAACCAGCCACCAGCCACCAATCGGGTGATCGGTTGGTGGCTGGTTGATTCCGGGAATCAACCAGGAATCAACCAGCCGCCCACCCGACTGGTAGCTGGGTGATTCCCGGAATCAACCAGCCACCGGCCGGGCGGGCGGCTGGTGGCTGGGTGATTCCCGGAGTCAACCAGCCACCGGCCGGGCGGGCGGCTGGTTGATTCCCGGAATCAACCAGCCGCCCGCCCGGCTGGTGGCTCCGCCCTACTGGTGGCTGGTTAATTCCATGGATCAACCAGGCACCAGCCGGGCGGCCAGCTGGTGGCTGGTTGATTCCCGGAATCAACCAGCCATCAACCGGCTGCTCGATTGGTGGCTGGGTGATTCGCGCGCCCGGCTGGTGGCTGGGTGATTCCGGGAATCACCCATCCACCAGCCGGGCGGCCAGCTGGTGGCTGGTTGATTCTGGGAATCAACCATCCACCAGTTAGGCGCCCGGCTGGTGGCTGCCATCCACCAGTTGGGTGGTAGCCACCAGCTAGTCGCCCAACTGGTGGCTGGTTGATTCCCGGAATCACCCAGCCACCAGCTGGGCGGCCGACTGGTGGCTGGTTGATTCCCGGAATCAACCAGCGACTAGCCGGCCGCCCGGCTGGTGGCTGGTTGATTCTCGGAATCACCTAGTCACCAGCGGGGCGGGCGGGTGGTGGCTGGTGTGGCCGGCTGGTGGCTGGTGGAATTGAATTTCAATATGTTATTTTTTAATTAATATGTCATTGTACTAATTTAGTTTATTATTTTTTTTGTGCTTGATAATTAGGTACAACGCTAGCATGTTGCCTTCAAAAAGGAAGAAATTGCATTGCAATTGAAAAAGATCCAGCACAGTGCAATTTCATTCAGCAAAGAATTAATGTTCTTCAATTTCTTCCAAATGCAATGCAAGAAATTGGGTTGAATAAAGGGGACTTTAGTGAATCACGTGTGGCAAAAAAGGCAAAGGAACCCCAACCACCATTACATGGAATGTTTGAAAAGACATACATTGGGAGATTCATAGACATCAAAGACCCATTAGAAGAGGAAAGTGAGCAAAAGGAAACAGAAAATATTGTGGAAAAGGACAATGATGAAACTCTAGAGGACGAAGAGTTTGGATTACGTGACATTGTTGATTAAATTTAAGTTATGCTTGTAAATCAAGCTTTGCAATGTTTTGACTTTGACATTTTATGAGAATAATAAACACTGAATTAGGGTTGTTATACGTTCAATATTTGTAATATGTGATTTTCGCATTGATTTTTAAGTTAATCATTATTTTTTGAAAAAAAAAATGATTATTATTATTTTTTTGACATGAAATTCATAAAAAAAAAGCTATTATTTAATCGTTTTTTGTTAAAATTATCGTATAAAAATTGTGATTTTGATGTGTCAATTCTAGCAAAAAATTATCAAAACATGTAGTTTTTTAGTTATATTTATGTTAAAAATGGTTATTTTTATGTCCATTGTTAAAAAATATTGTTTTTTACAAACAATTATTTCATGTGGATTCAAAAATTAATTAAGGATGTATAAATATGTAGAATATCGAAAATTTTAAATATCGACCTCCTAATTTAAAAATGCAAAACAATAAAACTTCACTAAAAAAAGAAGTTAAAATTAAAATAAAAAAACAAGAAAATGTGAAGAAAATGGCCACTTCAAAAATGATCAAATTTACAAAATAATTATTTACATTTTATACATTAGAAAATTTAAAGCCAAAACATAGGTCTTTTAAAAAAAGGGGGTGATGCAGAATACTCGCTTTTTTAAATCAGCATGAAAATCACTACCATTCTAAAACGATTCTAAAACGTAATGTACATAAAAAAATTAAAGTGCCAAAAAGTATGCTCTAAAAAAAACATGTTCGTTCTGCATCACCCCTTTTCAAAATCAAGTCACTTTTTTGCTATCTCTACGAAACGGGTAACAGTATCAGTTCCGGTTTCAAAGTTTACATTGTTCCGAGTGTAGACTAATGATTCTGGTAGAGCCATCATCCTTTTGATAGGATGATTATCTGTGCTGCATTGATGTACATTTAATGTCTTTATTTCCCTGAATATATATCGCAGCCCGGATGGATGAAACTAGATCCGAGGTCTTCAATCTCGTCCGATCTTCACTCAAAGTACAAGTCGATCTATGTGAGAAATGTTCTGAAGTCGGACATGGAAAGACATCGCTTGATTACCAGTCAATGATGTAAACTGTTAACAAGCGTGAGAGGAATCACCGATAATGATAATGACCCTCAAGGTACTGCAGTACAATTCACGTGGTGTGAATAAAGGACTTGGCGTCGAACACCACGCAAAATCTTTCGGTCGAAGGCCATTGATGTAAACTCGTCGCCGGAAGTGAGAAACTTGCCATTGAGGCATGCAAGCTTCAAAGTACTGAATGGGGTGTTCCTAAATCAACTTCTTGGATAATGAGCAGATGTCGACAAGAATTGATCCATCACAGGAGGGCCTTAATGAATCCCACATCAATGACACAGAACAGAGCAAATGATTTTAATGGAGGTGAAAATGATCTGGTGATATAAGGTTCAGGGTGGCGGTCATGAAAGAATGGAGTATAATGTATGGTAGTGGGTGAGACACAGGTGAATTCTCTGAATGACTTCTCTTGAACATATCGGCAACACTGATGTGATGGATTGGTAGCATTAACCCCAAATCTGGATGGTATGGCATGACCATGGTGATGTGACCGGTGAATGAAACAACCCAACCCGACTCGGACACGGAGCCGAAGTGTCATGTTCAAGAGCGACTTGCTACCAACAAAGTTTCTTTGAGTTTTCTTCCCAATTTTCCCCAGTCATTGCTGACCAGTACCTCTTTATTTTTGTCAAGCTTGAGGAGGATAACATATGCTTGTTCTATAATTTTCCCTTCGGGCAAACCCATCGCTATGTTTTAACGAGCTTAGCAATAGTGAAACTCGTTCTCGTCTATAGACAAGTTTGTCGCTATTAATCTTTTTAAAGAGTTTAATGACAAAGATAACTCAGTACTTTTCAATTTTAGAGATTTTGAAAAGGAACGTAAAGGTAACTCCAAAATTCCTTTTTCGTCATCTAATCCCTTAAGTCCGAAAAAGTATAAAACAATACAAAAGGGATGGATTTTCGATACTTTTAACGAGCCGAACAAAACAAGCGCTCGATCTTTTTGTGTAATAATCCCTCAAGTCCAAAAAGATTAAAATCTAGAGGAGGGATAGCACTTCCTGTCCCTTTAACGAGCTGGAGAGGCCAATGGCTCGTTAATCTTTTCATTTTTTAGGAGTCAGTTGAAAAGAGCTTAAAGGAGACTCGTCTTTTGAGGAACGAGTGATAAAATGGGTAGCAGCTGATTCCAGGTAAGGTTTGGAATTTTCCAATCACAGAAGTGTCACAAGGATGGCTAGTGAAATCACTCTTCACAGCTGTTCCTCAAAATGGGTAAACAATCAAATAGAGGTGAATGTTCGGCCAATGAAAAAGTGGAGGTGACGGTGCAAACACGACCAAGGCTTTAACGGCTGAAGTACTACATTCACGATGGTTATTTACCGGGGAATAGTTCATTTTTTAACGAGCTTAAATGTGGATGGAAACAATTGCTCATGTCTTATGTTTATTTTTTAACGAGCTTGAACTATGTGCTAAAACTGCTCGATTAATCCAGTCGTGTGATAAGAATGTCTCATATAAAACGACAACTTTTAGAGTTTTTCCCCACATCCTTTCTTTATGCAAGTTAGGAAATGACTAATCCTACGAGTTTAAAGGGTTAGAGGTCCTACAAATTTAAAAAATAAATAGTCACTCTTCGCTTGCACGCCAAAAGGTTTGCATGCCCCCAGGTATAAAACAGAGTTTCAAGGTCACCTTCTATTCGAGCTGACAAAACATTTGTTTTATCAAGAAAGGTATACCTCTTTTAGGCTACCCAAAGATTTTTCTATTTAGTGCGTAAACAAAACACCTCTCCGACAATGTCTACCGAAATAAACAAAGGTGAGCGGAGATGCCCGCCAACCCACATAACTTTGACAAGAGGATCTTATTCCAGTCCAACTCCCTCTTCCAATCACGGACAGGAGTACGGAGGTCATATTCTCTCGCAGAAACCTACCCTATACCCGAAGTTTTCCTGCCAAAGCAGACCAGGGTGCATGCCCCCTGGGTTTCAGTCATGTCCCCTCGAATCACTCGTGCTCATCGGGTGGACGGACTGGAGATTGAGACATTTCTTGCATGAAAAGACCATTTAGGGATGGTATATGACTATTTACTGTGCGTGATCTGGGAAATGAAAGCTGGTCTACGAGCTTGATCACTCTTCCTTCGTGCGGAAAACACATCACTCTAAAGGGTGATGAGACAATGGCTCTCATGCAATAAATATAGTCTTGTCCAAGGAGTAGATTGTAATCCAGGGGTCCTTGAACTACCATCACGTTCATGTGAACGGTTTTCCCTCTCAATGTTATGGGCACATTGGGAAGGATCCCTAACGGTCGACTGGTTCCTTTATCAAAGCCTGTTAGATTTCTCATCTCAGGCAAAAGCGATGGCGAACCAAGTGCTTTCCAAGCAGTTGAGGAAATGCTACTCACAAAAGCCCCTTCATCTATGATGGTACCAGCCATAACCATTCTATATATTTGAACAATAATTCGGAATGGTATACTAGCTGGTAAACGGGGTTTTCCTAGTTGATTCCAGTCGAAGGAGACAACTAGGTTGCTTGGAGGTGGGACCGAATAGACGACCGGGTACAACTCTGATGAACTTCCTTCCTGCGGTAAAGGAACGGGTAAATTGACCCCATGTTCGTTGGAATCTGTGCTTATGAAAAGAATTTGGACGGTGTCATCCTTGTTCTCTTCAATGACTGTATCATCTGAAGATGGAACCTTTGAAGGCAAGACCGGGTCAACTGCCGCCTCGACCTTTTGACTTTCATCTGGTACGGATTTAGATGTTTTATCTTCAATAATAGATGCTTCGGCCGACCAACTGAGCGGGCCAGCCGGATTTTCAACTAGTGACGGACTCGGAAAGAGTTTTTTATACCCAGGAGGAAGTCGTAACGGTGAAACCGGGCGATCGTCCAAAACTCTTTTAGCTTCGTCTAAGAAGGGACAACGGTGGACGGCATGATTGCTTTCGCACAGTTTACAAGGAAATCTATACTTTCCTTTTTGTCCTGGGGCTTCACTTTCACTAGTTGACAGTGTGTTTTCAACATGATCATCAGAGGTTGACGACACCGGGTTGTGTAAACGAGGAGACCGGTCCCTTAAGATCCGAGGGATACAAGGACAATCTCTGTGATATTGGTCTCCCTTGCAAATGACACACGGCGATTTAGGCCTGGTCAGTGCAGTGTGTGGATTTTCGCTAGACGACACTCGTTTGCCCCCATTCACCTTTGGCTCCTTCTTCTTCTTCTCTTTCTTCTTGTTTTCCTTCTTCTCCTTAGGTACTTGATTTTTTGCTTTACCAGCCCCATCAAGCGAAGAGGAAGGAGGAGAGGAAGAATTAGAGGAAGTAGAATGTTGGTGGGTAACTCTGGACTCGTCTAATTGCTGATTTGATTGTTCAGGAATTGTGGTGTTCTGAACGACAGAGGTTGAGAAGAGCCATACAGGCAAACCAATTGTCAGTCCTGGAAGCGACAATGTGGCCATATGGGGTGCACCAACATCTCCCCAAGAGGAGAAGGGACTAGGATTTCCTCCAAGGGGAATCCCTTGGTTGGTGGATTCCATTTTCTCAACCCAAGATCAACATAGGAAAGGGGTAATGAATATTCTGTTTAAAATAAATTTTAGACGCTTTGACACAACTTGTTTTTTCAGTTTTTAAGAGTCGAGAAAAAACAAAAGATGACTCTAGTCTCTTTCAATTTTTAATGAGCCTGAAGTGACAAGTTCTCAGCTGGACCTTTTCCGTTAAGGAGTCTGAAAAGGAATGAAAGGGACTGCTTTGGAAATCTAGGTAGAGGGAGTACCAAACCAATCGCAAAACTGCATAATACTTTTTACGGTACGGCAGTCAATCTTCCCGAATGATGTGTTCAGTGCATTGCGATCGATAGGGCGACAGACACGGCTTCCTATGGATAAAGGATTAAGCCTATTTGGGTCTCCCAAAATATACTCGACGGTACGTGGGAGCACAAGTCTGTACTGGCACTTATCGTCTCAAAGTGGAGGAATCACCCAACCATCAGTGAGAACAACAGTTACCAGGCTTTACGACGCCGGAATATGTCTCTAGCCTAGACTTCTAAATGTTGTGCGTTAAGTTCCAAAGCGTTGTTAGATTCATTGAATTTATTTTAAGTTGATCTTTATGAAGTTTTCCTTTCGGGTTCACCACGAGATGTAGATATAATTCCTAAAATGTAATCTAAGATGATAAACAAACTTTTTATCTCCTTTATGCAATGAAAATCCTAGCTACTAGGGAAAAGAAAGACATAATCTTTTCACAAAGAGCAAAGAGCACACTCTAAATGCACTTTCCTAAATCAAGCCAATTAGACTGTCTATATGCAAATGCACATGCATGTATTTGTTTTTCAAATTTCTTAGTTTATGAATGCTAAAAAGAAAGTTGATGTACAAATCTAAATTTATTTTCAAGCGACAAATATAAACAAGTTTCTTTTCGAAATCAAAAAATGGAGACGATTACGACACCTTACGATTTTGAAATGGATACTTGTTTTTGACACTAGAAAATTACAAATTCAGACCAAAAGAAATAATAATAGGATAATCAACCATCAACAGCAATCAAACTCTTTCCTAGGACTGAAATCGACACTTGCGACAATTTCAAATCAAAGGACGACAGTACGTTTATGCTACTTTTGCAAAGGAGAACTGTAAACGACTCAACAAATACACAAAAACATCTACAGTTTTTTTGTACAAAGGAGGCGGAATAACAGTAAGGAAAATGGGTTTCAAACAGACATATATTGATCACAGGCAGCAAAATTCAGGAATAGAACTGGAAAGAATGAATCACAGAAGCCACAACTGCACAGAGCTAGTCTGATCAGCGCACCTGTAACACAGAGAATCTGAAATGCAGCGCAGGTTGTCCACTCGGGAAGTGCGCTGAAATTCAAAATCTCTGAACAGTACCTGCGCTGGGCCAGAAACGAGACTCTGTTCGGGTTCCGGGTCACAGTTTGCAGTTCAGTTCTTGGGTTTTGGCCGAGTAAAAAGCAATCAGTAATGCAACAATCAGGGGTAGATCTAAGGAGGATCTAAGAGCTATCACAAGGGCAATCAGATAGTTTGTGAATCAGTTGTTTAAATCATAAATAGATCCAGTAGATGGATTGAAGTAACAGTTGTCTACTTTGCATTTGTTATGGCAAATGCAGTTTGAATGCTACTTGTAAGTTTATGAAACAAACAACAAAGAATGATAAACAAACAAACTAATTAGTTCCCCAGTGGAGTCGCCATTTTGTTACAGGGAAAAGTGTCTATTTAGAACTGCTCTATCCCACTAAGGTGTGACAGCTACCTTAGAAACAAACAGAGAAAAACTGCTTTTGTTTTTCCTTTATGAATTATAGATAGAGAGGAACAGAAAGACCAACCTCTGTCTTGCGCTAATCCTTCAATTTGATCCCTCTCTTCTTTGATATTCCTCAGCTACCTGCTCCCTTGCATGCCCAACTTCACAAAATACCTGTAAGATCACAGAAGCATAGCACTATATAAAGACATGGATCTATAATCATAAACAATCTAGGATCAGATGTAAATTGACCATACAAATGTAACAAGCATCAATGATACAAAAGCATGGAGGAAAACTCAAATAGTTTTTATTGATAAACAAGAAAAGAGCCAGGAGGAGTTACAACCAGTTGTTTTGATCCAGCATCAACCTCCCACCAAAGAATCCCCTCTTCACCTCAAACAAAGCTTAGATCACCCAACAATCTAATGTTGGTCTCAGAAAACCAACAACAATTCCTTACAATATGCAAAATTCCAGCCTCTGGATCTCTGGGATGAGGGATCCATATATAGATATTTGTAAGGGGGATGAGTCAGCTTGTGATTTGATTAGTGTCTTCTCTCTGATAGTTCTTACTTCCACTTGGAGACTGAGGGCCTCTTACTCATCCTTGGTCGAATTCAGTGAGGCAAGTGTCACGAGAGAAGATTCTGGAAGCTTCCATTGCCTCTCCACCTTGCGGAATGACACTGCCATTTGTCATTTCTCGCCCATCGCACCCCACAAAAGGGATTTTTTAAATGCAACACACCCTCACAGTGTATTTGGGTGAGATGCAACGCACCTAGCCAGTGGAGCAGCTGCAATGATCCTGTTTTGACCAATTCTGAGCAGTTTCTCATGGAGAACTTCTAGGAGAAGCTGTAATCTGTTGACCTTGTTCCTTAGGGGTTAGAACAACACTTTTAGGGACTTAGGAGCCCTCGGTTTATGGACATTTCATGCTTGGGGTTGTAGGGTCCAAAAATGTCTATAACAATGAGCAATAGCTTTAGTAGGGGGGTGATGATGAGCCTCATAAATGGGTAATTATATGTGCTCATTTTACCTCCTAACCTAGTCAAATCAACTATTCTCTTAGCTTATTCTATGATTTTCTGATTATATTTATGCTTATAGAGTGAGTTAAGTTAGTTATAATGCCATGTGATCTAACATGTATTTAATGCAAATTATTGATGGATTTTGAGGTCAAAGTCAAGGATCCAGTGCTCAAATGGCAGCAATAACTCGAAGTAGACAGAGGAGAGGACTTATAGGAGGGAAACCCCCCTCATTTATTACTCCTCACTTCGAATTCCCCTTCATTTAGCTCGGAGTACAAGTAGTTGAATCATGCACTAGAAGGCAACTGAGCAAGTGGAGGATGACTGATAGTTATCTCAAGTTTTGGGAGCCAAGCCTCCTTGATTTTAAGGAAGTTTTTGGTAGCTTCATATGTATAAGTAGATAGGCCTAGGGCCTCAATAGGGTCATATTTTTGCTTATGTAAACTCTGCTCAAATTTCAAGCTTATTTTTGTGTGACAGTTTCATGTAATCTTGTTATTTTTTTATAGTAAAGATGGAATCCTTTTTGAGCTAGCACTAAGTTACCTAAGAGGGCTGAAGCTCTTGGGTTAGGGCCCAATCCAAATGGGCAAGCTCCTATTCAATTTCATTTTTATGCTTTACTTTAGTTGTAGATTAGTTTGTTGTTAGACATATTTCTTTTATGGTTAAGAATAGGTTGCTTTTGATGATTTAGTAGTTTGCTTCCATTTGTGCTTTTTGTAGTAGGTTAAGCAACAATTAGAAACGATTTGAAAGGCTAGCAATAGTTCCTTGGCCTCTCTTCCTCCATCTGGCACCATGATTTGAGGCAAAGACTCTCTTGCTGCCCCAAAAACACAGATTTTCCTCATTCATAGTGTTTGTAGCTCTTTAGTAGGTTAATAGTCCAATTTTTCTTTGCTTTAGATCTCCTTCATCATGTTTATTTCCTGATTTTCAATAGTCCTCTTTCATGCTTTCCTTTCCTACAACATTTCTAAGCATTTCCTTTCATACATCATAGTTTAGATCGTTTTAATGCAAAACTCTGTTTTTCTAGATGCACTCATTTCATTGCTTGCTTGATCTTCTTGGCTGACTGTTAGTTTCTATGCAACAGATCTCTTCCTGCAGTAGGCCAGCTTGTCAGCAATCATACCCTCCATCTAATCCATGCCCTATAGGTCTCCCAAACCTCACCTCAATTCTGCCTTAGTTTCCTGCATTTTTCATAGAACTTCTTCCTCTCTCCTTGAGCAAACCCAATCATATTTCTCTCTCCTGGTGGTTCATGGTAGCCCATAGGCACCCTAACACCTCCTTCCAACCTTCATCCACATTTTTCACCCACTCTCACACCCTCAAAATAGTGGAAATTGCTCTCGGCCTCCTCTTGTAGGCCTCCTGTAGTTTCCCAGTTTTCCTCCTGTAGTTTTTCATGTAGGATTTCTTTTGAAGGCCGAGTGTGGGAAAAGCCTCTAGAAGGCCACCCAAGACCTCCTAGGACCCATCCATACCATATTCCATCCTCCCAAGCTCCAACACCACCCTTTAACGCCACCTGTTCACTGCCACACTCATACACAATAAATTAGATGCATGTCAAATTCACATAAAAGCACATAAAAATAAAAAAATATGTTTTTTTCTTATTCACTTCCAGGAATAGCATGGTTAAATGTTGTTTTCTTTATTGAGTAGGTAATGGCATTGCTTTCATGGTTTTCATAGTACTTTTGGCAAAAGTAGAATTAGCTTGTTAATTAGGGTTTACTAGGTCTTGCTTTACATTCCAGTATTTTTCCTTTCTGCAATTATAATAGCTTCTGTAGAGTAATATTTCTTTCTTTCATCACAGATAGAGCCTCTTCTAAGATCTATAGAAGTTGGCTTGAGCTCCTAGTCATCTTGTGCCAGCTAACCAAGTGACAACTTATAGTAAGAACTAGTACTTGTGCATATAGCACCAATGCTTCCAAGTTTGTTACGAACTACCGAGTTGATAAAAGTAAAGTTGGCAGCCCAGGAGTTGCAGCATTCTTGCTGCAATACTGGTGCTCACT
This sequence comes from Pinus tabuliformis, assembly GCA_031772625.1. Taxonomy (NCBI): domain Eukaryota; kingdom Viridiplantae; phylum Streptophyta; class Pinopsida; order Pinales; family Pinaceae; genus Pinus; species Pinus tabuliformis. Next base: position 441,766,885 of record CM062814.1, on the reverse strand, counting down.
AGGAACCACCTACTAAAGGCTACCACCTTAACAATTCTCTAGCCACCAATGGAAGGAAGACTCTACTCCCTGAGCAAGTTCTCCGACCACCACCAAAAGGAAGCCCATACTCCCTTGGCAAGCCCTTACTTCCCTGCAAACCACAACTCACAACACGGAAGGCCCCAAACTTTGAATGCTCATTGACCTTATTTCATCTATTTTCAAACTATGGCCCACTGCAACTCAATACAAACACTTGTGAGTCTTATTTCATTCATTTTCATATTGGACCCACACTGACAAAAATCTCATCAACAACTTGATACAAATACTACTAACACAAACTCACTGAAGCATAACTCTCTCAGTAGAAAACATCACTCACCATACTATCACTGAGCCATAGATTCTAACTTAATACAATTACCAACATAATGCTCTCAACCTCAATCAAAATAGCTCAATATGAATTTATCTCAACAACATGCATACATCCCAATGACTTAGAAGCACAAAACCCTCTCAAAACACCAACATAATTGGGACCTGTTATAGACATTTTTGGGCACTACAACCCTAAGCATGAAATGTCCATAAACCAAGGGCTCCTAAGTCCCTAAAAGTGTTGTTCTAATCCCTAAAGGAACAAGGTCAACTGATTACAGCTTCTCCCAGAAGTTCTCCATGAAAAACTGCTCAGAATTGGTCAAAACAGGATCATTTCAGCTACTCCACAGGCCAGGTGTGTTGCATCTCACCTAAGTACATTCTGTGGGTGCCTTGCATTTCAAAAATCCCTTCTATGGGGTGCGATGGGCGAGAAATGAGAAATGGCAGTGTCATTCCGCGAGGTGGAGAGGCAATGGAAGCTTCCAGAAACTTCTCCTGTGACACTTGCCTCTCTGAATTCGACCAAGGATGAGTAAGAGATCATCAATCTCCAAGTGGAAGCAAGAACTATCAGAGGGAAGACACTAATCAAATCATAAGCTAACTCATCTCCCTTACAGATATCTATATGGATCCCTCATCCCAGAAATCCAGAGGCAGGAATTTTGCATATTGTAAGGAATTGATGTTGGTTTCTTGAGACAAACATCAGATTGTTGGGTGATCTAAGCTTTGTATGAGGTGAAGAGGGGCTTCCTTGCTGAGAGGTTGAGGGTGGGTCAAAACAACTGGTTGTAACTCCTCTTGGCTTTTTCTTGTTTATCAATAAAAGCTATTCAAGTTTTCCTCCATACTCTTGTGTCATTTATGTTTGCTGCATTTGTATGGTCAATTTACATCTGATCCTAGATTGTTTATGATTATAGATCCATGTCTTTATATAGTGCTATGCTACTGTGATCTTACAGGTACTCTGTGAAGCTAGGCGTGCAAGGGAACAAGTAGCGAAAGACTATCAAAGAAGAGAGGAATCAAATTAGGAGATTAGCGCAAGACAGAGGTTGGTCTTCTTTGTTCCTCTCTATCTATACTTTATAAAAGAAAAATGAAAGTAGCTTTACTTTGTTTGTTTCTAAGGTAGCTATCACACCTTAGGTGGGATAAGCAGTTATGAGTAGACACTTTTCCCTGTAACAAAATGGCGACTCCACTAGGGACGAATTAGTTTGTTTGTTTATCTTCCTTGTTGTCTATTTCATAAACTTACAGGTAGCATTCGAACTGCATTTGCCATAGCAAATGCAAAGTAGATAAATGCCACTTCAGTCCATCTACGGGATCTTTTTATGATTTAAACAACTGATTCACAAACTCTCTGATTGCCCTTCTGATAGCTCTTAGATCCTCCTTAGATCTACCATGATTGTTGAATTACTAATTACCTTTTGCTTGGCCAAAACCCATGAACTGAATTGCAAATTGTGACCCGGAACCCAAGCAAAGTCTCGTTTCTGGCCCAGCGCAGGTACTGTTCTGAGAATCTTAAATTCAACGCACTTCCCGAGTGTAGAAGGTGCGCTGCATTTCAAATTCCCTGTGTTACAGGTGCGCTGATCAGGCTAAGCTTTGTGCAGTGTTGGTTTCTATGATTCATTCTTTCCAGTTCTATTCATGAATTTTGCTGCCTGTGATTAGTATATCACTGTTTGAAACACCTTTTCCTTGTTGTTATTCCGCCTCCTTTGTACAAAAGAACTGTAAATGTTTTTGTGTGTTTGTTGATTCATTTTCAGTTCTCCTTTGCAAAAGTAACATAATCGTACTGTCGTCCTTTGATTTGAGAGTGTCGCAAGTGTTGATTTCAATCATAGGAAAGAGTTTGATTGCTGTTGATAGTCGATTATCCTGTTACTATAGTTTTTGGTCTGAATTTGTAATTTTTCTAGTGTCAAAAACAAGTATTCATTTCAAAATCGTAAGGTGTTGTGATTGTCTCCATTTTTGATTTCGAAAAGAAACTTCTTGATATTTGTCGCTTGAAAAGAAATTCATATTTGTGCATCAACTTTCTTCTTATCATTCATATACTAAGAAAGTTGAAAACAAATACATGCATGTGCATTTGCATTTAGACAGTCTGATTGGTTTGATTTAGGAAAGTGCATTTAGAGTATTCTCTTTGCTCTTTGTGAAAGGATTCTGTCTTTCTTTCCTTAGTATCTAGGATTTTCATTGCACAAAGAAGATAAAAATATTGTTTATCATCTTAGATTGCATATTAGGAATTACATCTACATCTCGCGGTGAACCTGAAAGGCAAACTTCATAAACAAGATCAACTATAAAATAAATTCAATGAATCTAACAATGCTTTGGAACCTAACGCACAACATTTAGAAGTATAGGCTAGAGACGTATTCCGGCATCATAAAGCCTGGTAACTATTGTTCTCATTGATGGTTGGGTGATTCCTCCACTTTGAGATGATAAGTGCTAGTACGGACTTGTGCTCCCACGTACCGTTGAGTATATTTTGGGAGACCACAATAAGCTTAATCCTTGATCCATAGGAAGCCGTGTCTACCGCCCTATCGATCGCAATGCACTGAACACAACATTCGGGAAGATTGACTGCCGTACCGTAAAAAGTATTCTGTAGTTTTGCGATTGGTTTGGTAATCCCTCTACCTAGATTTCCAGAGCAGTCCCTTTCGTTCCTTTTCAGAATCTTTAACAGAAAAGGTCCATCAGATCACTTGTCACTTCAGGCTCATTAAAAATTGAAGGAGACTAGAGTCATCTTTTGTTTTTTCTCGACTCTTAAAAATTGAAAAAACAAGTTGTGTCAAAGCATCTAAAATTAATTTAATTCGGAAACATACTTCCCCTTTATTTTTAGTTGATCGAGTAATCCGCAATCGTGGAAGAAAGTCAATTGAAACCCCATCGTTCGCGGAGGCTTACGAGTCAACCGTCTTTGTCTCTGGAATCGAAGGTAGTACGGACAAAGCGAACTCGTTTAACCGGTTCCAAATCTCCTGTTAAAGTTAGAACAAGTGTTCCAACAACATCAGAGACTCTGGTTACTCCAAACATTTCTGGTATCCCTGCCTCTACAGAAGAAGTTCAATAGCCACAGAAAGACAGTAGTACTGATCCTAGTCTGAGAGTAAACACTTGTGTTACCGAACCAGTTCCATTTACAACCGGTTCGGAGAGTCTTGCTCCTCAAACATCTGACACTGCCGATTCCATACCTTCGGCACCAGAAATATTCTACGAACCTGACGGTCTACCCCTTCCACCTAGTCTAATTGCCATAGAAGAGATTGTGGAAGATCCTCCAGCTAGTTCTCCATCGCAATTTGGAGTCGTGATCACTCTGTATCCTTCTTTGTCAGAAGTTAGTCTACCGCCAGCGGAAGCTCCTGTAGAATCGCTAAGTAATCTTTTGGATAAACTAGAAATGTCTGAACAACCGTCGATATCTAGGACTGTGTCATCTGACATAGCAATGGCAAAACTCTCTTCTATCACTCCAACAATGTTCGCCGGTATACCATCTGTACCAACTAGCTCTCAATCACTAGAAGGAGCCCACTCAGGGGCCATTTCGACGGTATGGTATGTTCCTATTTGTTCATCCAGAATAATATCTGGAAACTCTTATGTTGAGTCTCAACAAATTGATCCATTTGGAGGTCAATTTGGGCAGTCTAGCCCTCAAGGGCAAACCATTCCCTTGAGTTCTGGATTACCACCGTATGGGGTGCAGTATGCACTTTCATTATCCCCTCCGGGAGGACAACCATACGGGAGTTCACAACAAAATTCGGGTTATGCTGGAATTACTTCGAGCGGTTGGGTACCGATACTACCTCAACAGCCAAGAGTTGTATATTCGATGCAACAATGCTTACCTATGTCAAGTATACAAACTACGCCAGCTATTGTGACGGTGTCGCAAGTTCAAGCGCTGCTTGTTGTATGCCAACCTCAGGTTTCTCAGGTTGTAATGCAATAGCCCCTTGACCCTGCGACTCAACCACAGTCACCGACTGGTGGAATGACACAAGTTCAAATGGGTACAATTACCCCTCATCTTGGTCAAACAGTTAGTATCGGGCAACAGCACATGGCTTCGCAACCATGGCTAGTACAATACCAACAACCGCAATTCCAACAAGTATACCAAGGTTCTGAGCAACAAATCTTTGCAAATAGTGGGCAGCCGTATATTCAAACGGTTAAAATCAACCATTTTACAATGGTCATGCCCACCAACCTTACCAAAGTTACCAACATCAAATTCATTATGTCGGTATGCAAAGACCAACTACTCAGGAAATCCCATCTTATCCTGGGTATGCTTCACCTAACCTGAATCAACAGTTACTCTTCGTGGCAACTTTAGAGTTATCTGATTTAAATCGGTTAACAAACGATCCAATCGCTTACGCCCCTTGGTGGCTAGCAATTCCGCATAAACTTCCATCAGATATTCCTAAATTTAATGGAAATCCGGGTGAAGATCCGTCGAATCATGTGATGACCTTTCATCTGTGGTGTTCATCAAACACCCTAAACGATGATTCAATTAGGCTTCCCCTTTTTCAGAGGACGTTAACTGGTCTGGCAGCAAAATGGTATATCGAATTTCCTAGAGCTTCATTCGACAACTTTAGTACCCTAGCCACAACCTTTTTAACCCATTTTCAATTACCGATAAGGTATGAAACGGGAACAGAACTCCTTACCAATTTCAAACAAACAATGACCACTCACATATCTGATCATATACACCAGTGGCGACGTCGTCCTAGAATGGTAAAAACATATGTTCCCGATCAACTCTTAGCTGAATGGTTTATCAAGTCATTAGTACCTTCCATCACGAAAGATGTGGGAAAAGGAGGAGTCGTCACAGAAGAGCAAGTTATTGCTCGTGCACAATATTTGGACTTGATTTACACTCAGTTCGGCACGCTCTACGATAAAATACCTGACGCCCCTAGACCGGAATTCTCAGTTCCTCCTCCTCCTAAATCAAACAATGACTCTCATGTCGGCGATGGCATGATTGGCGCAACAGACACGAAATCGACAAAGGCTACATCCAAAAAGGCCCGTAAGATTTTAGGTCAAAATGCAAAAGATGAACTTCTTGCCTCAGAAGTAAATGTCGTATCGACAGATAAAGGCAAAGAAACCAAGCAACCAGGGGACAAGAAGAAAGGCAAAGGGAAGAAGAAGAAACAGGAAGAATCATCTCCTGAAAAATCTTCTGCAAACCCTCCTGGAAATAGGAAACAAAAATTTCCATGCATGATATGCGATGAGGATCATCGGACACTAGATTGTCCACATAGAGTTGAGCTTACAAAATTCTTCAAGAATTCAAAAACCTCCGTAGTGTTAACTGATCCGTTTCCAAATCCAGGAACAAATCTGGTTGACAGTGGAAATGCTTCCCCGTCTAAAGTGCTAATGTTGTCGGTTTCAAAACAGAAAAATGATGCTTTGATATCGACAAGGAACAAAGATTATGGGAATCCACAGCTGTCGAACAACAAGGATAAAGATCAACCTAGTAGTTCGACAACAAATTTGACAGAAGTTGCACCGCCCATCATTCCTGAACTGACAATAAAACCGCCAAAGGGAGTAGTTCACAAATCGACATTTAATCCTCGTGCTAGAGCAGCACAACGTTATAATATAGTGGAAGATTTGGCCCAATCACCATCCGCTATGTCGACTCTTGAAGTACTACAAAATTGCCCATCCCAAAAGCAGGCTTTATTATCAGCCATTGGTGGGATAGACCCAAAGGATTCCAATCTTGTATCCTTTGATCATAAAGGATACGATCCTCAATTACCAGCTCAACTAGCTTTCCTTGTTTAAGTGAAGGCCCTCAACAAAACTTTTCATCGAACAATTATTGAGGAGGGGGCATCTACATGCATTATGTCGATGAGTTGCTGGAAAACTTTAGGATCTCCAACCTTATCGCGATCTTTGATGACATTAAAAGCATTCGACGGAAGAACATATACCCCATATGGTATTCTAAGTAACTTGAAAGTTGAACTAGGAGGAAAAACAGTAGAAATAGATGGTGAGGTAATCGACGGAAATCTCGATTACAACATCCTCTTGGGAAGACCATGGATATATGTGATGGCTACTGTTGTGTCGACCTATTTTAGGAAGATTACATTTCCCTTTCAAGGAGGGATTACAATTGTCGATCAACAAAACTTCCTCCCCAATGGTTCTCAAGTTACAGGAAGCATTCCTATGATCCATGGAAGCCCCCATTCGCTTCAAAATATCAGAGTAGGTCTACTAAAAGACCCTGTATTAATGTGAAATTTTGCCCTTCCACCTCCAATCAATTTGGCGGAAGTAGCGTCGGTAGGAACCTGCAATATGATATCTTCTAAAAAGATCTCAGAAAACAATATCGACATGGATCATGTGATGGTTTTGCCTCCAAGCCCAACGGAAATATTGTAGCAATCAATGTTCCTATCCTGGGTGGCAAACCCAAATCAATGCTCATCGAGTGTTTGGATAGATAGGTCTAAGGAATATGACACCCCTTTAGATCCTTGGTCGAGAGTGCATGACACTGATGAAGGAATTGTTCAATAAATGGTAATTGAAGGGACACCATGGGATGATTACCACCATCGTTCCCTTCTTCCGGATTGTGGAGAAGATACTCCTGATGACCTTTATCATCCTTCAGTTTTTGATTTTCTATCAAATACTGTAAACACGGTGGATTTCGAGTGAAACTTGTCCAACATTGAAGAGACTATCGCCATAAATATCTCGACCAAAACAAATGTTGTAGAGAATATTTATGTTGGCAAATGTTGTTCTCCTTCAGAACTGGAAATATATAATGCTCTTTTTCGCGAATTCAGAGATGTCTTTGCTTGGTCATATAGTGAAATGCCAGGCATTGAATCGAGCATCGTTGAACACGAAATTAAGATGTATCAAGATGTCAAACCAGTACGACAACGGCTACGGCAGGTGCACCCCAAGAAAGCCGCTACGATCAAGGTAGAAGTTGAGAAACTTCTCCATGCTGGTTTCATTTACCCGGTTCCTCTAACCGATTGGGTATCGAATATTGTCTGTGTTATGAAAAAACAAGGAACAATTAGAGTGTGTGTCGATTATAGGGATGTAAATCAAGCTTGTCCAAAAGACAACTACCCTACACCCTTCATCGACCAGATAATTGATGAATGCGCCGGATGCGAAATCTTTTCATTTATGGATGGATTCTCCGGGTATAATCAAATAAATATCCGCCCACAGGACCAGTCAAAGACTACATTTACTTGTCCGTGGGGCACATTCGCATATCGAAAATTACCCTTTGGTTTAAAGAACGCAGGGGCAACATTTCAGAGGGCAATGAATTATGCCTTCCATGACATCAAAAAACATCGTTCAACCATATCTCGACGACCTTCCGGCTCATTCACGAAAGCGGACTGATCATTTGCAGCATTTAAGAGTGATATTTCTACGTTGCCGACACTACAAGATACGACTCAATCCACACAAATGTGTATTTTGCGTCAGTTCTGGTCATTTACTTGGCTTTGTAGTCTCAAAGGATGGGATTCGTCTCGACCCATGTAAGGTTCAGGCAATCATAAATTTGCCTCCACCTTCGAATTTGCTTCAGATTCAGAAACTCCAAGGGAAAGCAAACTTTCTGAGGAGGTTCATTCCAAATTACGCCGAACTTGCTAAAGGTTATACGCGTCTTTTGAAAAAGGAAGTGCCCTTTGTCTGGGATCAGGTTGCGCAAGCTTCCTTTGATGCTTTAAAAGAATGCCTAATGAAAGCATCATTAATGTACGCTCCTGATTATCAAAAAGATTTTAACCTGTATATGGCTGCAGCGGATACGACCATCGCAATGGTTTTAGTTCAAGAAGACGACGGAATCGAACATCCTATATATTATTTAAGTAAAAACTTAAATGATACATAAAGCAAATATTCTTATGTTGAAAAGCTAGCGCTCACAGCTGTTCAAGCGATACAGAGATTTCGACACTATGTCCTCTTTCGAAAAACTACCATTATGTCAGATTGCAACCCCATGACTTATATATTGTCGCGACAGTTGCTGGGGGGCAAATATTCAAAATGGATAGCAATCCTACAAGAGTTTGATCTAGAATTTGTAAAATCCAAGTCAAAGAAAGCTCTAGTTTTTGCAGAATTATTATGCGATCTCCCATCGTCGTCCAACGATGAAACATCCGAAGAAACGATCGTGGACGAAAGTTTGTTTATGATATCTTCAAGCAATCAGTGGTATGGGGATATAATAATTTATCTCCAAACCCAAAAATATAGGCCAAATACCTCTCACTCCGAACAAAAACGTATTCGATACCAAGCAAAAGACTACATGATCGTCAGTGATACACTTTACCGTCGTGGTTTCGATACAGTTCTGAGAAGGTGCCTCACACATGAGGAGGCCGAAAAAGTCCTGAATGATTGCCATTCAGGCGCATGTGGGGGGCATCAATCTGGTTATGCTACAGAGAAAAAAATCTTACGAGCAGGATACTTCTGGCCAACAATGTTTAAAGATTGCATAAGCGCAGTCAGAAGTTGCCATGCTTGTCAAATTTTCAATAGCAAACCAGAAGACCACCCGCACCTCTGCAGCCAATAGTTGTTGTCGGGCCATTTGCCAAATGGGGCATCGATTTCAGGACATGTAACCCCACCTCGACCGGGGAGCATGGGTATATCATAGTCGCAGTTGACTATTTTACCAAATGGGCCGAGGCGATGCCTACATTAGATAATACTGGTGAAACAACTGCCCTCTTCTTTTTCAATCATGTAGTCGCCAGATTTGGTGTACCACAAGCTATAGTCACAGATCATGGATCACATTTTCGCAATCACATGATGGTCAAATTAGCTGCCAAACTAGGGTTGTCTCACGACAGCTCTACTCCATATTACTTGCAAGCCAACGGACAAGTTGAAGCAATCAACAAGGTCCTAAAGTGCATGCTGCAAAGGATGATTGGAGTTCACAAAAGAAGATGGCACCTAATCATTTACTCAACTTTGTGGGCTTACCGAACATCGGTAAGGAATGCAACCGGGTTTACACCTTTCCAACTGGTATATGGCCTGGAAGCAGTCTTACCAATCCAGTGCGAAATCTCATCCTTCAAACTCGCAATTGATCTCCTCCGCGGAACTTCAGAAGAAGAAGCTCGTTTCTTGGAACTAATCCAATTGGACGAAACCCGTCGTGATGCCGCTTTGGCTAACGAGGCCCATAAGAAATGAGTCAAAGCACAGTTCGACAAAAATGTCAAACCCCGTGTCTTCTCAGAAGGTGACTTGGTCTTGCTTTATGACCAAGAATCCGATAAATTGGGAGTAGGTAAATTTAAGTCTTTATGGATGGGCCCCTATATTGTTAAGCGAGTGTTAGCAAAAGGAGCTTACGAGTTAATGGATTATGACGGAATTCCACTGGCGCAACCTCGTAACGGGTTGTACCTCAAGCGTTACTATGCATAATTCAATATGGTAACCTGTATGCTTTTGTTATGTTTTTGTTTTCGCTAAAGTGTTTATTTTGGTCAAGTAATCCACTTTTTACATTTATTGCAGATGTCAAACCTATTAGAGTCATGCATTGGATATGCCGATGGAGCGAGTCGTAGTTTGCGGAACCTATCTTCCATGGCCTGGGCCATTTTTGATCCAAGCGGAGAGTTAGTAAGTTTCAGAGGGGTATGTATTGGTCGATCAACGAATAACATCGCTGAATATAGCGCGTTGATAGAACTTCTCTCTGATGCCATCACACATGGTATACGCTGACTGATTGTCAGGCTAGACTCACAACTCATCATACTACAACTCACTGGTATCTACTCTGTCCGAAATCCAGCTATTTATCGCATGTTCCTAAGGGTTAAGATTTTGGAAAGACAATTTGATTTTATTCAATATCAACATATTTCCAGAAACTTAAACACATTAACTGACTCATTGGCAAATTATGTGTTAGATATTTATTTGCAACATTTATAAAAAGAAGCATACCATCAATATTTGCATTTGGATCATGTAACTTAACCAAAATAAAACTCCGAAAATCAAAAATATATATAACTGTTTATGGTTTACACATAATGTTCTGTAACCAAGACAAAATTGGTCAAATGACCAAAAAACTCAAAACGCTAGGGGGCACCCTAGTCTAATGATGCTCGTGATAGCAAGTCACAGCCTATGCGATCATGCGTAGGAGTCGAGTCCATCGTCTTGGCACACCAGTAGTATGCCGCTGTAACCTCAAGGGCAGCTCATCAGTCCTCACATCTGGAATACCAAGAGTGAGGCCCTCAACTTGCTCCTGTAATGCTATAAGAGTCTCGGCCACATCGAGGTCGCGAAGGATAGCCCTTCCAACAGCCTCTCTTGCTGGGGCAGCAGCTGGCACTCTCAGGCGTACTACTGGCCGAACGGGACCAACATCTACATGAACACATGAGTTTGATTAAGTCTTGACAGAATAAAGCACAAGGACATTATAAATGAAAAACGATAAATAGGAATATGGTCAAAGAATTTACCAATGGTGCCCCACTGTTCGCCATCCGGTAGTACTAAATCTGGATCACCCCGGAAGTCCATGCCAGCATATGAATACTCGGAATAAACCATCTCCAGATGATCAAACCACCCGAAGAAGGTATCAGAAAATGAAATCTGAGATTGACCAGCATGCCTAGACATATGGTCAACCCATCTCTGCATACGTGGTTCAGTAGGTGAACGTAAATCGAGTGCAATATACTGCGGCTACATCAGTGGTATCTTTTCCAAGGCAAAGGCGGTCAAAATAGAACCATACCCAAAGTTCTTCAACCTCCCACTCTTTGCCTTGGTCAACTGTTCTTTCATCGCAAGAAGTACTGCGTCGCACCAGTTGAACACCTTCGGTTGGAGGCATTCCAAGGCATACTGCATATAAGATCGGTTGGCTACATGAAGAGCCGCACCACCAGCCATCCTACCAAAAGTAAACAGAATAGTCCTGAGGGACCTGGTAGTGACATCACGGATGATGATCTTGCCGTATTTACTCGGCTGAGATCCCTCTCTGCAATATCGGCGAACATAATCTCTCACAGATTCACCTCCTCGGGCCGAACCTGATAAAGAGATGGGGGCACCCCGCCTCGACAAGCTAGTCAAAAAATAGATGTCTACTATAGTCAAGGGGATGGACTTTCCCCTGATCTGGAACAACTGGTTGGTAGGATCCCAAGCATCAAGCAAATACTGTAGTAAGTTGATCTGTTGTCTCATGCTAGAAATGCGGAAAAACTTCAGCAAGGCACAGTTCCGCAATGCGTTTACTGTAACCAGATCATGTAGGGCAAGCATGTCCTCTTCTTCATGTTTACGTTCTCGCCATGTAATAGTCATCTTACTACAAAGATCTCTGAAAAACAAACAAGAGAAGAGTTAGATCCTGATTTTGGTAAGAAACAGGCAAAATTTCCATCAAAAACTATGCATAAAATTCCTTCTTTGCGCCCATTGCACCTACAGTAGTGCTCTGGGTGCATTGCATGTCAGATGGCTAGTGGACAGGCCAACATCCAACGCACTTTTCGATACACAGAGGGTGCACTAGAGGCAGAACGAGTTTTTCAAACACCAGAGGCTCAGAAAAACCATGAATCAAGCTCAGAATGCAAAATGGAAAGCATGAAATGAAAGAGCTCAAGTTTAGCTCCTACCTGGTGATGAGCCCCAAATTTGGTAACATTTTGGGCTCATTTGGCCTCACTACCCTTGCTCAACCCTTCATTTTTCATGACTTATGCATCATTTTTTAGTATATTTATGTTATTTGTACGAATGAAGGGCAGTCACTATTCCTAGGTGGCTAATACATGTTTATTTCAGGTTTTTTGACATTAATGGAGCAAAACCACGCAGATGAAGGCTAGGAGATAGCCAAGGTGGCATTGAGGTTTTGTAGGAAGGTTGTCCATGGCATTGAATGGCCTTCCTCATGATCTCCACCCACAACTCCGAGCTCCAACAGCTATCACCATCGAGCTAGAGGGCAGCCAACGGATTCTAAGGGAACAGCAGTTTACTTTTAGTTGGTCAGCCAAGCCCCACTAATTTAGGAGGCCAGCTTGGCCCTCATAATGTATAAATGTTGAGGCTGTAGCCTTCGAAAAAAGACTTTTTTGAAACTTTGTTGCAGATTCTGAATTACGAGCTATAGCCCTGTTTTGCTCTTTGTAAGCCATTTTTGGCATGTTATCAGACTTTTGACTATTATCTTTTAATGAATAAGCAGGCAGATTTGAGGCAGCTCTGAGTTCTTAAAGGAGCTTAAGCTCTCAGGGTTGGGCCCAACCTGAGAGCCTAAGGCTTCCTTCCTTTGTATTTTTACCTTTCTTTCTTTTAGCATTATATTTCTTTTCCTTTACATGCACTTGGAAACACAGGTTGCTGATTCGAATTTCTTGGTGTGGTTACATAGGTTAGTGTTATGAACAAAGTTGCTTCAGTAGTTCAGATTGGAGTAGGGAGATTGAAGTTAATCTGAGTTCCAAAAAGGGTTGAATGCACACTCACTTTCACCTCTGTTTGGGGACTTGGAGTGCAGACCGTGCCAACTACCAAAAACACAGTTTTACATGTTCATGCAAGCTTTAACGTAATATTTCCATTTGTAGAAGTGTCCATGCATTTAGATCTTGAGCAATAACTCTTTGTTTCAGCACCATGCACGATTTTCCCTTAAAAACGACATTGTTGTTCTTTGGTTTCTAATAAAACAGTTAGAGTAGGTTGATGACATTTCGGTTATACGCAAGACAGGGGTGATTTGTTTCATTTACACTGCGCAACACCACTCCATCATTTCCTTATCCTTCTAAGCCGTGCCTAGGCCATCTACTTATCTCCCAGTTAGATCATTTTCCCTCCCAACTCTTCTATCATCCACGTTGTTTTATCTTTTCGGCCTTCCATTGCCTCTACCCTCCTCTAGACCAACCAGCTTTACACACCCCCTCTCCATCTCATCTCTCTGTCCATAAGCCATCATAAGCTCCCCTTCTACCTCCCTATCCACCCATACAGCTCATTCACTCATCCATCACCCAAAACTCCGATTGCAGAACATCCTGTAGAAATTACGGGACTTCCTGTAGAAATCCAGAACTTCCTGTAGAACCCCCTGCAGACATCTTGTAGAAGCTTGCAAACACGGTTTCCAGGCATCTGAACTTTGTGAAATTTTGTGGAATGATGTTAGGGATCCCTTGGACCCTCTCAGAGTCCTCCTGACATTTTCCAAGCCTTCCTCCCCTTGATCTATCCCTGCACAGTCAAGACCCAGTAAGAAGCACAGTCATAGTAACTCCAACAACTTGATCAAAAATACAAAAACATGTTCTCTTCAGATGAAAGTAGTTTAGACACATGAATCTCATCTCAATAGAAGTAATGGCATCACTTTTAGAAGTTGCATTCCCACTATTGCATCATAAGGATTAAGCTGGTAGAATTAGGGTTTACTAGGGTTTCCATGTTTTGTTGGCTTTCAGTTCATTCTTGCAAAGTAGGTTAATTTCCTTTGTGATAGCTTTTGTTCATCACTTAAAAAGCTTCTTCTGAGAACATATAGAAGTTGGCTTGAGCCCTAGCGGACTTGTGCCAGCTAACCAAGTGACAGCTGCGACAAGAGCTAGTACTTGTGCATACAACACCGTCGCTTCCAAGTTTGTTACGAACTACCGGGTTGATAAAATTAGAGAAGGAAGCTCCAGGAGTTGTAGGATTATTGCTACAATACTGGAGTCCACCATCTTTTTGGCGTCATTGCCGGGGAAGCGTCAGAGTATTAGTAATTGTTTCTTTTCTTCTATTTTCCTACTCTCGCCTTCTGCCAAGTAGTTTATTTCATTTCCATTCTGCAAAAGTAGCATAGACATTTCCTGCTTTCATAGATTAACATTTCAATTCCGCAATTTCATTTTTGCAAGCATAGATTAGCATTTCAATTCTGCAAGCGTAGACTAGCATTTCCATTCCTGCAATTTCATTTGAGCAAAGTAGATTAGTTCTTTCTTGCTTTCATTTCAATTCTACATTTTCCTTTCAGCAAAATTGTTAGTTGTAGATCAATCTGTTTCAGTTTTGCAGGTACCAGAAAAAAAAAAGCAATCAAAAAAGTCTTTCCATTTCATGCCTCGTAGGAACCGTGATAAAACAGGAAAATTCTTACCCAACACCCCCACCACATCACTGAGTCACCCTTCTCTCTTCTTCGGTGACAGTGATCCAGAAGAACCTATAGGTGAACCTCCTGAGATATACGAAGATCCTATAGCAGAAGAAGAATTATAGACCAATCCATCTGAAGCTATGGTTGACAATAGAGGAGAAGATGAGAGAATAGAAGGTGCCTTCCCCATCCGAGAGACCAATGGGGACATGAAAATGAAGAAAATTAGCCCCTCTGCTTTACCTCACTTCCATGGGCTGACTACTGAAGATCCTGATACCTTCCTGTTTGAGTTTGTTGTCCTGTGTCGAACCTATGACTATACTGAGGATGAGCAGAAGCTGAAACTCTTCCCTTCAACCCTTAAGGATGCAGCATTACACTGGTTCATGGGCTTACCTGGGAACAGTATCACCACTTGGGCTCAGATGCAGCAAGCTTTCAACACTAAATACCAGGACTACTGTAGGTCCAAGGAAACCAAGGGAGAAATCTTTCGGATGACCATGGGAAATGATGAGTCCTTAGAGGATTACGAGGAAAGGTTCCAACTTAGTTATAAACGGGCCAGGTGCACACTTGACCCTGAATCCCTCAAGTTGGTCCTGCTCCGAGGAGTCCCTGAAGACCTCTTAGATACCCTTCACATGTTAGCTGGAGGAGATATTTAACAACTGCCTTATGAGGATATAAAGATCGTATTTAGAAACCACTCTAGGGCAGCCCAGAAAAGAGGTAGAGGAAACCTCTTCTCAGCTGGTATTCCTTTCTCCAAACATGAGTTTGCAAATTAATTAGAAGATCTCAAGAGTGAGGTGAGACAGACCATTGCCATGCAACTTGACACATTCAGGATCCAGCAGAAGAAAGAAGAAGCTGAGAGGGCCTTGGCTATTTTCTGCCCTAGGTGCACAAGGAAACACCCTAAGAACGAATGCCCATTACATTCGGTTGAAGTATGTTTTGTTTGTGAGGAGGACCACCCCACAAACCAATGTCCAACCTTACCTGGGCTTAAAGCCATGTATCGAGGGACAGAAGCCCCCACCGAACCTCTCTATTTCCTCAACCAAAGGAGGCCACAAGGACCTAGACGTTACTAGCAGGGGATGCAAGGGGCACCCCAAGCTTATTACAGCCCCAACCAATCTACTCCTATGCCTCCTTGGGGTCCCCCTACTCATCCTTCCTGGTCTATGCCTCCTCCATGGTCTTACCCACCTCAGTATCATACTCAACCCACTACTCATTCGTATCACTCACATGCCCAGCCACAACCTCAGTGGAATGCACCTCAATCGGGTTGGAGGCCCCAATACAATACTCCTCCTGCCATTTTGCCTCCACCACCAGCTCAACCACAACCATTACCTCCTGCTCCCCCAAGGCAACCTCAAATGCCTGCTCAACCGAACCCGAACCCCAACAATAGACAGGCCCAGCAGGTATATACTGGGGAAACATCATGCCCTACCTATGCTGTGGAGATCCAGGAGATCAATCTTTGATCTGGAAAGACTCTTCCGGATCGCCAACCTCCTCCCCCAGAGGATGAGGAAGATAAATAGGAAAGTGAACCAAAGGCTATTCCACCCTTTCCTTAGAGACTAACGGCCACCACACAACCCAACCCAGAGGAGGATGAGCTTCTGGGAGAACTCAAACAGTTGTGTGTCAAAATTCCACTTCTCCAAGCCATCAAAGATGTACCGATATACAACAAACTTGTTAAGGAAAAGTGTTTCAGACACCCAGGCAGGCGAAAGAGAGATGCTTCAACCATCAATGTCTTAGGACAGCTGTCTGAACTTATGTTAGGACAAGTCATCTGCCCAAAGTATCTAGATCCTGGGAGTCCTGTAGTAGATGTCCACATCAATGGCACCATCATACCTCACACCTTGATTGATCTGGGGGCTGCCATTAATGTGATGACCAGAGATACCATGCTCAAACTCAACCTTCAGGGTTCCTTGAGGAAGACCTCGACAGTCCTACAACTAGCAGATCGCTCCACCGTGACTCCCGAAGGGATTGTGGAGGATGTCTTGGTCTCTGTTGACTCTTGGGAATACCCTGCATATTTCTTGGTTCTGCAACCAAAGGCAAAGCTTACTGGATACCCTCTCATTTTGGGAAGGCCTTGGTTAGCCACTGCAGATGCTTAAATAAGCTGTCGTGCAGGAAACATGACCATCAAAAATGGTCCTATGTCCAAGCAGCTAGTCCTATACCCTCCTGCCCAACCCTCCTTAGAGCATGACCTACCACTTTGGTTCGAGGAAGGAGAAGAGGATGAGGTGTACTCAGCACCTTTGTGCACCCTAGACACCACTAGAAGAGATCCCCCAACCGAGGATGACTTGATTGAGACCTTGATCCAGAATCCACCTCCCAGTGCACTATCCTTAGAGAAATTGGTGGAGGATGCCCAAGCCAGCGCCCTAGTGGATATTTGTGCGAACAACCCTGTCACTCCCAGAATAAAAAATGTGGAGTTCGGCCCTGAGAGAACGTTAAAGATCAGCTCCTCCCTATCTCCTTCCCAGGAAAAGGAGCTGTGTAGCCTGTTGGCCAGTCATCTAGATGCTTTTGCTTGGAGCTATAAGGAGATGAAAGGAGTCCATCCTTTGGTCTGTACCACTCACATATACATCAAAGAGGATTGTAAACCGGTTAGGCAACCCCAGAGGAGAATGAATCCAGCCCTTAAGGACATTGTCAAGGAAGAACTGCAAAAACTGTTGGATGTCGGATTCATCTACCCCATCTTGGATAGAGAATGGGTTTCCCCTCTGGTGTTGGTTCCCAAGAAAAATGGGAAGTGGAGAATATGTGTGGACTACCGAGAACTGAACAAAGCTACCAAGAAAGACCATTTTCCTCTACCTTTCATAGATCAAGTGTTGGATGGACTGGCAGGAAAGAAGTTCTTCTCTTTCCTAGATGGGTTTAGTGGGTACAACCAAATCCAAATCAGCCCGGAAGACCAAGATAAGACCACCTTCACTTGTCCTTGGGGTACCTTTGCCTACCGAGTTCTTCCCTTTGGGCTATGCAATGCTCCTGCTACCTTCCAGAGAGCCGTCCTGAGCATCTTTTCTGAGCTGGTCCATGATGCAGTGGAAATCTATATGGATGACTTCACTCCTTATGGGTCCAACTTCCAGGAAGCATTGTCCAATCTCGGAAAAGTCCTAACCAAATGCATTGAGATGAACATGTCCCTTAGTCCTGAAAAATGTGAATTCTTGATGACTGAAGGGACCGTGCTAGGCCATACCATTTCTTGCCAAGGGTTACAGGTGGATCCTAACAAAATTTCTCTCATCAAGAAGGTTCCACCTCCTCAAAAGGTAAGGGATGTTCAAAGTTTCTTAGGATTAGCAGGGTATTACCGGAGATTCATTAAAGACTTCAGCAAGTTAGCCTCGCCATTGTTTGGCCTCTTAGCAAAGGATGTGGAGTTTAAATGGACTGACGATTGTCAGAGGGCTCTGAATGAATTAAAGGACAAGTTGGTGTCTGCCCCAATCTTGAGAGGTCCAAACTGGACGCTACCTTTCCACATCCACAATGATGCCTCGAACAAAGCCATAGGGGCAGCCTTAGGACAAGTTGAACAAAAACTTCCATATGCCATTTACTTTGTTAGCAAAAACTTATCCAAAGCTGAACTGAATTACACTGTAACCGAGAAAGAATTTTTGGCCGTGGTCCATGCACTGAACAAGTTCCAACATTATATCACTGGCTATCAAACATTTGTACATACTGATCATGCTGCAATTAGATATTTAATGAATAAACCAGATGTGAATGCTCGTATTATTAGATGGTTACTTTTGTTGCAGTAGTTTGATTTGACCATTGTTGACAAACCAGGTAAAGAAAATGTTGTTGCTGACTTTTTATCTAGATTAGACTTGTCTGCAGATGAGTATGAAACAGTGGATGACCAGATGCCCGATGAACATCTGTTTGCTATTTCAGTACTCTCTCCATGGTTTGCTGATGTAGCGAACTACCTTGTTTCCGCACAGTTCCCTCCGCACCTGTCCTCAAGAGAGATGAGAAGAATCATCAGAAAAAGTGCCTCGTTCGCTTGGATCGGGGGCAACCTGTTCAAGCTTGGCCCTGATCAGATCTTAAGGCGTTGTGTAAGGGAGGAGGAAGTCTTTGATATTCTCCTCACCTGTCATGATGGGCCTTGTGGAGGACATTTTGCAGCAAAGAGGACTGCCTTCAAAATCCTGCAGGCAGGCTACTATTGGCCCACACTTCATCAAGATGTCAGAAGATATATCAGCCAATGTGACTAATGCCAAAGAATGGGGAAACCGACTCAAAGGGATGAGATGCCTCTCCAAACTCAAGTCACTCTTGAGCCATTTGAGAAGTGGGGTATGGACTTTGTGGGTCCAATCAACCCTCCTTCGAGGCAAAGGTCTTACATCATTGTGTGCACTGACTACCTGACAAAGTGGGCAGAAACTAAGGCAATCAAAGCAGCAACAGAAGAAAAGGTGGCTGAGTTCTTAAGAGAAAACATCTTCTACAAATTTGGCTACCCAAGAGAGCTAGTCACCGATCAAGGAAGCCAGTTCACATCCAACTTAATTGAAGACCTACTAGCTCATCACAAAATCAAGCATAGGACTTCCACCCCCTATCACCCTCAAGCAAATGGGCAGGTGGAAGTCACCAATAGAGCATTGGAAGGGATCTTGACTAAGGTGGTGAGCAGCAGCAGGAAGGATTGGGCAGATCGCCTAGTTGAGGCCACATGGGCTTACAACACCACTTGGAAGACCAAAACCAACTTCACACCTTATGAGCTGGTCTATGGGAAGACAACCTTGCTGTCTATCGAATTTGAATACAACACTTTGAGGATGGCAGCTCAGCTGGACCTAGACCTCAGCCATGCCCAACAAGAAAGTTTATTGCAGCTGAATGGATTGGATGAGCACCGAATGCAGGCCCTTCTTCACACAGAAGTGGTTCAACTTCAGAGGAAGGTGTGGCATGACCAACACCTCAATGACAGGCAATTTCAGCCAGGAGATTGGGCACTGTTGTATGATTCCAGGCATAAAGATTTCAAGGGGAAGCTAAGAACCAGATGGCTGGGACCATATGCAGTAGAGAAATGTCATGACAATGGATCTGTCCTCATTCGGACCATTGACGAGGAGGCCATCCCCATGCTTGTCAATGGGCATCGACTGAAAATCTATAGGAAACCTCTCTCAAGACAAGAATTCATTAAAACTGTGGAGAAATCAGTGCTGGTCATAGAGAAGGGTTCTGCCTCTGTTTTGGGCATACCCTGAAGATCTTAAAAAAAAAAAAAAAAAAAAAAGAGAGAAAAAATAAAAATCCTTGGGTGAAAACCTCTCTGAGGCTCCCAAGGCAGATGGTAGGGGTGAAAACCTCATTAAGGCGCCCCTGCTGTCTTTCAAAAAAAGAGAAAAAAAAGTATGAAAAATAACCTTGAGTGAAAACCATTCCGAGGCGCTTGAGGCAGATGGCAAGGGTGAAAACCTCATTGAGGCACCCCTGCTATTTTTCAAAAAAAAAAAAAAAAAAAAAAAGAAGAAAAAAAAAAGGAAAAAAAAAAAAAAAAAACAGGGACAGCAAGTTCACAATGTGGTAATGCATGCAGGTTGCAGGTTTATGAAGGAAGAAGAGGTCCCTCAACTTGAAGACAAGGGTCCATATCATGCTGCCAGGAGACCCTACCGGCACCTCCTCCGAGAACACTCATCTTCTCCAAGGTATGGGCACGATTTCATCACAGCTTAGTCTTCTACAGGAAGTTACAGACTTTCTACAGGAAGTTCTGTATTTCTACAGGAAACTTCCTGTAGAAGTTTTGGACGGCCCAAAACTAATTGTATGAGGAGATCTAATGACCAAGGTCCGGTATGGATGCATGCAAGCTACTATTTTCTCCCTCACACACTGCTGTCACCTCCTTCTACCACCCCTGTCGACATGCAATGAAGATACCCACACAATCAAAGCAGATCAGTGAATTATCAAGAGGAAGCAATTCTGAAATGAAAGAAGACGCTGAGATGCCATGCAATACTCAACCCAGCTATCCAATGGCCCTGCGAGCATGATCGTGATGCCACTGTCTTCATCGTTCAGCATGCACCCAAGGAGGACAAACTGCTACAGGACATCCTACAGGAATCCCGTAGCAGTTT
Source organism: Pinus tabuliformis (assembly GCA_031772625.1). Taxonomy (NCBI): domain Eukaryota; kingdom Viridiplantae; phylum Streptophyta; class Pinopsida; order Pinales; family Pinaceae; genus Pinus; species Pinus tabuliformis. The sequence goes on along the minus strand of CM062814.1, from coordinate 441,745,942 downwards.
AGCCAACTAGAGTATACACCATTCAATCGCCTGCAACATGCGATAACAAAGCGGGCGCATGCAGCGGAGTCATACGCTTCATCATCAGCAGCAGCAAGCAAATCCGGACTGGTACAAATAGCAGCAGCAGCAAGCAAATCTGGACCTGTGCAAATAATAGTAGCAAGCAAATCTAGTCATCGTCGTCCTGAAGCCTGGAAAAGCATGTTGCGGCCGCACAGGTAAGTGCCTCGCCCTTTCTTTCGTCGAATTACATGAATATTACTTTGAAATGTTTGCAAGCATGAAATGAACGGGTTGAGCAGTTGCATGGCCATTCAACTGGCCACGTCGACCAGTCAGCTGGTCTAGTCGGATGTGTATAATGGTGGCCGTGGAAAAAGAACGGGTAGTGGACACGTGAGAACCGTCCAGTCGGGGAGAAGCGCGTTTTAACAGAAATGGCGGCGGCGGATCTGCGGAGAATGATGCAGCAGTCAGGGAATTTGCAGGGGAATGAGTAGACGACGTCATCCAACGGTCCGACAGGGACAGCTCACCCCCGCACCACGAATTCCGCCGGATTCAAATCTATCAGCTAGATCGCCACCCCACGCATTTATCATCAGCCGTTTGGAAGTCGAGTGAGCATTCGCATTCCTCTGAAGCTCAATACTCCAAGCCTTCGGCCGTTCGAACGTCTGATAGCAGCACAGAAGGCGCAGACCCACTGCAGTGTCCTCCAGAATTCGTGCGCTGCTTCTACAGGAAATTGGGTTCCTCACGTCAAAAGGTGGCGGATTAAAAAGGTAAGCCTGAACCTTCCATGCAATTGGTTTCGAGGGTGGCAGAGTCGACGTTCTACAGTCTGGTCGTAAAACAGTTGCAAGTATTGTCTGCCGTTTGCATGAATTGTCGTCCTACAGGATGTGAGTTATAATTAAGCCGTGTTAAGGCTCATCGGGAGATAAGTTTTCGTGAATTGTATGCGTGGCAGAGGCGTAATTCTATGCTCTATCCCAGTAGGCCAATTTTCTTCCGCACTCGCCACCTCCAGCTAACGCAGCAGTTTTTCACCATGCCGGGTGGGTTCATCAGAAGGGAACCAACCAACTCAACAAAGCTAAGAGAGAATCTTGAGGTGGTGGAGCTGTTCACGCAAGCGCAATGGATGTCGTTCTGCGACAAATTGCAGGGCTATGATGATGAGGTGGCAGAGGAGTTCTTGCAAGCTCTGAAGCCGAAATCCAAAACATTGGCCACCGTCAACTTCAGGGGTTTGAGTCTCAGACTCACCCCACAATTCATCAGCTGAGTTACTGAGCTCCCAATGGGATTACCATGGGATAAAGAAGAAAGGAAATTGGGCCAGAAGGCTAAGAAGGAATTCTTCCCCCCAGAGGAGGAATTCTCAGAAGATAAAAACGGGGTTCGTAGAACCAGCTTACTGCCACTTTGGAGTGAAGTTAGCCTCCAGATTATGAAGTACATCACCTATGAAGGTCGGTTTAGCATTGTATATGGGTACCATTTTCGGTTACTCACGGAATTAAGGCATCAGATGGACCTACCTGTAGAAAACAAACTAAGTATCCCCTACTTTCTACTGCAGTCTATGATTGAATGTGCCACCAAGTTGAAAGAAGGCACACCAGACCAGGTAGCTCACCATGGACTCATTAAACTCCTCGTGGAGGATGCGCTCCACACATACAAGGTTCCTCTCTCATGGGAAGCCTTCAGAAATTTGACCAAGGATGGTGATGTAAAGATGTTGACCGAAGAGCTCGGTTCATCCAGCAGTGAGGAGACCGAGTCAGTGCCCACAGGGAAGAAAGAAAAAGGCCAGAAGACCACGACCACGGAGCAGAAGAAAGAGCAAAAGAAGAAACAAGAGAAAAGGGTGCCAAAGAGAAGGATGACACACCCATGTTGACGGCCAGAGATAAAAGATTACAAAGTAGAGTGGACAAGGCTGAGCAGGTCCACGTCAGCAAAGGCACCTCGACAGCAGCCGCAACCAAGTCAAAAAGTAAAACACATTCAGCAAAACAAACTAAAGCGGTGCCACCTGTTTCTACAGGAACACCAAAACCGGCTTCTACAGGAAGCCAGCAATCAACTGAAAAAGGGTCTTCTACAGGAAGCCCTGAGAAAGCGAAACCCAAGGAGAAGAAAGCTGACATTCTTGCAAGGGAGGCAGCAGCCATGCTGGCCGCCCTAATTACACCTCCTAAGCCAAAGGAGAAGAGAAAGAGGGAGACCCCTCTATATTTTAAAGCCAAGAGAAGTGTGAGAATAAAAATGGGCAAGCCACAGCCTCCATCCAGCAGCCCAATCACTATAGATGATGCCCCTACTTCGCCCAAGGAGAGGTCCCCCTCAAAGATATCAGTCACCTATGAGAGGGGGAGCCCGAAAACAACTACTTGGAAAGAAAGATTAGACCAATTAGCTTCAAAAGCCCGGCTACAGGATGCTGAAGCTGCTCTACAGGAAACCTTAGCCCGGCTTAAGGAGACCGAGAGGATGGAAGGAGAAGCACCCTCATCACCACCAAGGGAGGGCGAAGTAGAGCCACCAAAAGAAGTAGAGAAAGAGCATGTTCCAGAGCCTAGCCCTCAGCCAAGTCTGAGTTCATATTACAACTTCTTAGAGGCTGGTAAAATTATACCACAGAAATTCACTGTGCCACTGTTCTTTGGATTGGAGGAAGAGAGAGTACAATCACACACGTGGATGAAAATAGCCAAATCAAAAGGTGTGGCGGACATAGGCCCCTTGGAAGAGCAACTCAAGGAGGCCAGAAGGGAGTTAGCTATGGCTAAACACGTGGCAAATTTCCAACGGGTGTTCCTACAGGAAGAAAATGAAAAACTTAAGTTGCAGCTACAGGAGCTGAGGAGAGGAACAAGCACATCCTCCGGGAACATCACAGCAGAACAGAAAGGAAAAAAGGAATTGCACATCGGTCTTGGGGAGCCAACCTTGCATCTACAGGAAGCAGAACAGCAAGCACAAATTGAGGTGCAAGCTCTCAGACAACAGCTGCAGCAGAAAGAGGCACAATTGGCCTGCATGGCCAGTTGGGCCATGGATGCTATACAATGCAGACAGCCGGCCAAATCCTATGGCCTGTACCTGAAAGACCAATGGCTGCAATTTCAAATCAATACCTTGGCGCAAAGGGGTATCTCTCAGCTCCAAGACCCGTAGCAATTCACTGAATTATGCAGTACCAACTCATCAGAGGATAAGGCCAAATTAGCGGAGTTCTACCTCCATAATTTGGCCCTGCCTAATGTAATTTCATGGGATCCCAATACGGCCTTAGGAGATACGCAATTAATGGCATTTGCCTCATGGTTGAACCATGAGGACAAAAGAGCAGCAGAAGCCAAAGCAGTCATGAACCGAGAGCTGAATGAGCCATTGCTAATTAGAGCAGAACCAGGGGATCCAGTTGCACTAATCTCGGCACACCAACACTTGTCCACCGACCCTCAAGCTTCATTGAGATATATGGATCAGCAGGCCCAGGCTATAGTGCATTTTGAGGACATGGAGAGACTGTTAGGAGTCAACTCTGTCCAAGCTTGCACCCGCTGATGGAATACATTGGCCCACAGTCTAAAAATCAGAGAGTATCATACCCCAACTCGGATGAGGGAAGCTCTAGTACGGGTTGGCCTCTATAAGAAATCCATGCAAAACCTCCAGGCCAGCTGGATTGGCCTCAAGCTAAGCCCACCACTGCTGCTAGGATTGATGGAAGGCAGCACAGAGAAAGATGATAATGAACAGTGGGAAGAGGTGAACAGAAAGGCTGGGTTCCATATCAGCAAGGAGGACACTACTACAGAGGCTTGAGATGTAAGGGTGGCAGTAAAGGCAATGAAGGATGAGGAGCTGGATTAGTTGCTCAAGGATGAGAAAATATTTTAGCTGGGGGGTGATGATGAGCCCCAAATTTCGTAACATTTTGGGCTCATTTGGCCTCACTACCCTTGCTCAACCCTTCATTTTTCATGACTTATGCATCATTTTTTAGTATATTTATGTTATTTGTACGAATGAAGGGCAGTCACTATTCCTAGGTGGCTAATACATGTTTATTTCAGGTTTTTTGACATTAAATGTAGCAAAACCACGCAGATGAAGGCTAGGAGACAACCAAGGTGGCATTGAGGTTTTGTAGGAAGGTTGTCCACAGCATTGAATGGCCTTCCTCGTGATCTCCACCCACAACTCCGAGCTCCAACAGCTATCACCACCGAGCTAGAGAGAAGCCAACGGATTCTAAGGGAAAAACAGTTTACTTTTTGTTGGTCAGCCAAGCCCCACTAATTTAGGAGGCCACTTTGGCCCTCATAATGTATAAATGTTGAGGCTGTAGCCTTCGAAAAAAGACTTTTTTGAAACTTTGTTGAAGATTCTGAATTACGAGCTATAGCCCTGTTTTGCTCTTTGTAAGCCATTTTTGGCATGTTATCAGACTTTTGACTATTATCTTTTAATGAATAAGCAGGCAGATTTGAGGCAGCTCTGAGTTCTTAAAAGAGCTTAAGCTCTTAGGGTTGGGCCCAACCTGAGAGCCTAAGGCTTCCTTCCTTTGTATTGTTACCTTTCTTTCTTTCAGCATTATATTTCTTTTCCTTTACATGCACTTGGAAACACAGGTTGTTGATTCGAATTTCTTGGTGTGGTTACATAGGTTAGTGTTATGAACAAAGTTGCTTCAGTAGTTCAGATTAGAGTAGGGAGATTGAAGTTAATCTGAGTTCCAAAAAGGGTTGAATGCACACTCACTTTCACCTTTGTTTGGGGACTGGGAGTGCAGACCGTGCCAACTACCAAAAACACAGTTTTACATGTTCATGCAAGCTTTAATGTAATATTTCCGTTTGTAGAAGTGTCCATGCATTTAGATCTTGAGCAATAACTCTTTGTTTCAGCACCATGCACGATTTTCCCTTAAAAACGACATTGCTGTTCTTTGGTTTCTAATAAAACAGTTAGAGTAGGTTGATGACATTTCGGTTATACGCAAGACAGGGGTGATTTGTTTCATTTACACTACGCAGCACCACTCCATCATTTCCTTATCCTTCTAAGCAGTGCCTAGGCCATCTACTTATCTCCCAGTTAGATCATTTGCCTCCCAACTCTTCTATCATCCACGTTGTTTTATCTTTTCGGCCTTCCATTGCCTCTACCCTCCTCTAGACCAACCAGCTTTACACACCCCCTCTCCATCTCATCTCTCTATCCATAAGCCATCACAAGCTCCCCTTCTACCTCCCTATCCACCCATACAGCTCATTCACTCATCCATCACCCAAAACTCCGATTGCAGAACATCCTGTAGAAATTACGGGACTTCCTGTAGAAATCCTGAACTTCATGTAGAACCCCCTGCAAACATCCTGTAGAAGCTTGCAAACACGGTTACCAGGTATCTGAACTTTGTGAACTTCTGTGGAATGATGTTAGGGATCCCTTGGATCCTCTCAGAGTCCTCCTGACCTTTTCCAAGCCTTCCTCCCCTTGATCTACCCCTGCACAGTCAAGACCCAGTAAGAAGCACAGTCATAATAACTCCAACAACTTGACAAAAAATACAAAAACATGTTCTCTTCATATGAAAGTAGTTTAGACACATGCATCTCATCTCAATAGAAGTAATGGCATCACTTTTAGAAGTTGCATTCCCACCATTGCATCATAAGGATTAAGCTGGTAGAATTAGGGTTTACTAGGGTTTCCATGTTTTGTTGGCTTTCAGTTCATTCTTGCAAAGTAGGTTAATTTCCTTTGAGATAGCTTTCATTCATCACTTAAAAAGCTTCTTCTGAGAACATATAGAAGTTGGCTTGAGCCCTAGCAGACTTGTGCCAGCTGACCAAGTGACAGCTGCGACAAGAGCTAGTACTTGTGCATACAGCACCGTCGCTTCCAAGTTTGTTACGAACTACCGGGTTGATAAAATTAGAGAAGGAAGCTCCAGGAGTTGTAGCATTATTGCTACAATACTAGAGCCCACCACCTGGTCCAGACGGCGCCGAGAATCGTCCACAGAATCTCCTGAAATCAGCTGATGAAAATCAAAGGGAAAGCACCTCCAAAGCTCCAACAAACCAAAGTTCAAATGAAATGGTAAAATGAGAGGTAAAAGCACTTTTTCATTACTTTTTACGTAGTTCAAAGTAAAATATTAGTGTTCTAACTCATTTTTCAAGCATATATTGTTCATTTCTGACTAGTTTGATGAAGCAATTGAAAATACACAGTACAATCTTTGAAAGAATAAAGCTATTTATGGTAAAGTCAAAAAGAGACCATTTAATCAAGCAGTTTTAGCGCGGACTTCATGCTCGTTAAAAAATAAACATAAGCAATGAGCACATGTTCCCCCAGAGTTTAAGCTCATTAAACAATGAACCAATTTCCGGTAAATAACCATCATGAATGTAATACTTCAGCCGTTAAAGCCTTGGTCGGGTTTGCACCATCACCTCCACTTTTGCATTGGCTGATCATTCACCTCCATTTGATTGTTTACCCATTTTGAGGAATAGCTGCGAAGAATGATCATGTTAGCCACCCTTGTAACACTATCATGATTGGAAAATTCCAAACCTTACCTAGAATCAATTGCTACCCATTTTATCACTCGATCCTCAAATGACGAGTCTCCTTTAAGCTCTTTTCAATTGACTCATAAAATATGAAAAGATTGTTGAGCCATTGGCCTCTCCAGCTCGTTGAAGGGACCGGAAGTGCTATCCCTCCTCTAAATTTTAATCTTTCTGGACCTGAGGGATTATTACACAAAAAGATTGAGCGCTTGTTTTGTTCGGCTCGTTAAAAGTATCAAAAATTCATCCCTTCTGTATTGTTTTATACTTTTTTCGGACTTAAGGGATTAGGTGACGAAAAAGGAATTTTGGAGTTTCCTTTACGTTCCTTTTCAGACTCTCTAAAATTGAAAAGGACTGAGTTATCTTTGTCGTTAAACTCATTAAAATTGTAATAGCGACAAACTTGTCTATAGATGAGAATGAGTTTCACTATCGCTAGGCTCGTTAAAACATAGCGATGGGTTTGCCCGAAGGGAAAATTATAGAACAAGCATATGTTATCCTCCTCAAGCTTGATAAAAATAAAGAGGTACTAGTCAGCAATGACTGGGGAAAAATTGGGAAGAAAACTTGAAGAAACTTTGTTGGTAGCAAGTCGCTCTTGAACATGACACTTTCACTCTGCATCCAAGTCGGGTTGGGTTGTTTCATTCACCGGTCACATCACCATGGTCCCATCATACCATCCACATTTGGGGTTAATGCTACCAATCCATCACGTCAGTGTCGCCGATATGTTCAAGAGAAGTCATTCAGAGAATTCACCTGTGTCTCACCCACTACAATACATTTATACTCCATTATTTCATGACCACCACCCTGAACCTTATATCACCAGATCATTTTCACCTCCATTAAAATCGTTTGCTCCGTTCCATGTCATTGATGTGGGATTCATTAAGGCCCTCCTGTGACGGATCACTTCTTGTTGACATCAGATCATTATCCAAGAAGTTGATCTAGGAACACCCCATTCAGTACTTTGAAGCTTGCATGCCTCAATGGCAAGTTTCTCACTTTCGGCGACAGGTTTATATCAATGACCTTCGACCAAAAGATTTTGCATGGTGTTTGATGCCAATTCCTTTATTCACACCACGTGAATTGTACTGCAGTACCTTGAGGGTCATTATCATTATCGGTGATTCCTCTCACGCTTGTTAACAACTTATATTATTGGCTGGTAATCAAGCGATGTCTTTCCATGTTCGACTTTAGAACATCTCTCACATGGATAGACTTGTACTTTGAGTGAAGATCGAACGAGATTGAAGACCCCAGATCTAGTTTCATCCATCCGGGCTGCGATATATATTCAGGAAAATAAAGACATCAAATGTACATCATTGCTGCACAGATAATCATCCAATCAAAGGGATGATGGCTCTATCAGAATCATCAGTCTACACTCCAACAGTTATAGACATTTTTGGGCACTAAAACCCCAAGCATGAAATGTCCATAAACCAAGGGCTCCTAAGTCCCTAAAAGTGTTTTTCTAATCCCTAAAGGAACAAGGTCAACTGATTACAGCTTCTCCGAGAAGTTCTCCATGAAAAACTGCTCAGAATTGGTCAAAACAGGATCATTTCAGCTGCTCCACAGGCCAGGTGCATTGCATCTTACCTAAGTACACTGTGTGGGTGCGTTTCATTTCAAAAATCCCTCCTATGGGGTGCGATGGGCGAGAAATGACAAATGGCAGTGTCATTCCGCGAGGTGGAGAGGCAATGGAAGCTTCCAGAAACTTCTCCTATGACACTTGCCTCTCTGAATTCGACCAAGGATGAGTAAGAGATCATCAATCTCCAAGTGGAAGCAAGAAATATCAGAGGGAAGACACTAATCAAATCATAAGCTGACTCATCTCCCTTACAGATATCTATATATGGATCCCTCATCCCAGAGATCCAGAGGCCGGAATTTTGCATATTGTAAGGAATTGTTGTTGGTTTCTTGAGACAAACATCAGATTGTTGGGTGATCTAAGCTTTGTATGAGGTGAAGAGGGGCTTCCTTGCTGAGAGGTTGATACTAGGTCAGAACAACTAGTTGTAACTCCTCTTGGCTTTTTCTTGTTTATCAATAAAAGCTATTCAAGTTTTCTTCCATACTCTTGTGTCATTTATGTTTGCTGCATTTGTATGGTTAATTTACATCTGATCCTAGATTGTTTATGATTATAGATCCATGTCGTTGTATAGTGCTATGCTACTGTGATCTTACAGGTGCTCTGTGAAGCTGGGCATGCAAGGGAACAAGTACCGAAAGACTATAAGAGAAGAGAGGAATCAAATCAGGAGATTAGCGCAAGATAGAGGTTGGTCTTTTTTGTTCCTCTATATCTATACTTTATAAAGGAAAAATGAAAGTAGCTTTACATTGTTTGTTTCTAAGGTAGCTATCACACCTTAGTTGGATAAGCAGTTCTGAGTAGACACTTTTCCCTGTAACAGGACCATATGGCATCAATACATCTATGTAAACTAGACTCAGCCATATAACTCATATACACTACGTTGCAACCATATAAATTATGTTCTACATCAAAACCATGCATTACAAACTCTGCTAACTTTGCATGCAATATGCCTCTGAGCATAGTACTTTGTTACACATAAATTTCTTCTACTCCACTTCAGTGATCTCAACTACAAGAAAATACTCAGTGCTCTATTACTTAAGGAAATAGACCTCATCTCTGCTACGCACAACCTATGGTATTGGTCTATGCTCTATAAATTTTCTCTAAACATAGCACACCAAAACTCACTCGACCACAACAAGTCAAGGAATCACAACCTCTGTTTATAACCTCAATTCATTGCATTCTCTAGCTCCATTCGATAATTGTGAAGTAATGTGCACGTTTACCAAAAATATTCCCATCACAAGACATATGTGACTTTCTATATATAGCTCATGCATATTCTCACTATACCTCTACCATTTATGCAACAATACTCTATCACACCGTGCAATTTCATTCAACTCTATCACTCACAAGTGTGCACAGACATTTTTTCAGAAACACATACAACGTAACCCCGACCCAATTTACATTATAATATATTTATATGTTTAATTTTCCTAGCATTCATATCAAACACTATGGCTAGATCCAACGATCACTTGAATGATAAATCTGTTTACACCATTGGGAGTCCTCATCCATAGAGAAATGACCATATCTATACACAGTTAATTTTATCCACTCATTCTTTCACCAATTTCACCATTAATAAAATAATGCAATCCATAACATCGAGGACCAGATCCATAACTAAACACTCAAACAATCACCATCAATGACTTCACATTTCTTCTTCAAACAGATTAGCACACTTATTGTTGACCATAAAATTAATGATTAATGTGTTCATACCTTTGGAGAAAAGGTCAACCCCCACTAACATGGCCATATCATATTATTAACTTAATCCATTATCCCAATCAAATGTTCCTTTTAAATTACGATGTTTGATGCACGTGGTATTTATGTTTTTAACTTACTGTAAGTATGATGTTTTTGAATTGTTAATCTAGGGCCTTTATGAATTTGTTGAAGAAAATCTAGTCTACCTCCCTTGCAAACATAATTTCGCCTCCTTGAATTAGTTTCCATACACTAATTTAGGAAAACATAAAATACCATTACCCAAAACTTCCTCTAACTTCTTAAACATCTCCTTAGGCAATTGTGCAACCCTCTACAAGAATCGAAGCTTCATCACAAGCCTGTCGAAATCAATGCCAAACATAACTGACTAACTAACCCCTAGGGTTGATATCAATGTGAACACCATATTTCCAATATGGGTTATATCTTTCCTAGTAGTCTTACCATACATATGATTTTTTCCCCTTTGTCTAGTTACTCTTCTAGTCATTTCGGAGTGTGCTTCATTTTGGATTCATAATTATACTAAGAGGGTGGTGTGAATTAGTATAATGATATTTTTTACATAAACATTCGAACATCATAAAAAAATATTCTCATAAAATGAACATGTAAAACAAGATATATTTTGAAACCCTTATGGGATAAAACCACACAAAATATTTATATGAAAGATCTTATAGGCACCACCTTATTGGAGACATCAATCCCCTCTATTTCTTTGTAGGCACCAACCTACCAGAGACAAAAATCCCCTCTACTACTTTGCAGGAACCAACCTACATGAGACATCAATTCCCTATGCTAATTTATAGGCACCAATATATAGGAAACACCAATCACCTCTACTACTTTGTATGCACCAAACTACAGGAGACATCAATCCCCACTACTCTAAATATTTCTAGGCACCAACCTACTTCACTTAATCTGCTTACTTCTTCACAATGTGTTTTAGATACTTCCTCTTTCACCAAGTCTATTTGTTTCTTCTGCCTTCACTAGGTTTGTTAATTTCTTTTTCATTCACTAGGTCTGCCTACTGCTTTTTCCTTCACTAGGTCTACCTTTCACAAAGATTGTTGCTTTTGGTTTCTTCCCAAGAAAATTTTGCACAACATGCCAAATATCTAAATTTTTTGATATGGTTATGAAATTTCTACCACATATACCTAGATATCTCTTCTCTATCTCATCCATATTTCATAGTTTGAAGCATATCAGAAATAAAGTTACAAAAAAAATTCCAAGCTAACCTACCTAAAGCATGTTTTAGGATCATTTAAGAACAATAATTTCCTTAGATCATATCTCTAAAATTATAGTGAACCAAGGTCTCAAATTTCTACCATTCATATATTGATATCTCTTCTTTGTATCATTTGGATTTTATAGTCTAAAACATATCAAAATGAATATTATAACAAAAACTCTAAGTTAACCTAATTGAAGCATCGTTTTGGATCATTTAGGAACACTAACTTCTACATCTCATGTCTTTGAAATTATGGTGGAAAAATGTATTAAATTTTAGTGAAAGTACCTTGATATATATTCTTTATCTCCTTTCCACTTAATAATATTAATCATAATGAAAATAATTCATATCGGAAATACCAAGTTGACTTGTTTGAAGTATATTATAGGAGCATTTGGGAAACCAAAATTCCTTAGACCATATACCTAAAACTAAATAAAACTGAGGTTGAAAACTTTACCACAAGTACATGTATATCTTGTATCTATATCCTCCAAGTTTTATGGTTTGAAACATCCCAAACAAATAGTTTTAGCAAAAAAACCTAATTGATCTATTTGAAGTAGATTTCTAGAGAATTTAGGAAGCCTCAATTCCTCAAATCATATCTCCAAAGTTATAGCGAACCAAGGTATGAAATTTTAATCACAAGTAAATGAATATATTATATCTGTATCCAAAAATATTCATAGTTTGAAACATCCTTCAAGAAGAACTATAAAAAACATTCCAATCTAACCTATTTAAAGTAGATTTTAGGAACATTCAAAAAGCCAAACTTCCTTAGAGCATATCTATGAAATTGTAGAAAACCAAGGTATAAAATTTTAACCAAAAGATCGTGAAGGTATTTTTTTTGTATCCACCAAGTTTCATAGTGTTAAAAATCATACAAAAGCTCTAAAGAAAAAAAATTCCAGGATGACTTGTTTGAAGCATATTTCAAGAGCATTCGGGAAGCCCAACTTCCTCATAGAATAAATATAAAATTAAAATAAAAAAAGGTCTAAAATTTTAATGTCACATACACGAAGATCCTCTCTATAGCTCCTCAAAATTTCATAGTCTGGAACATTGCAAAATAAAATTTATAGTGAAAATTCCAAGATGATGTGTTCACTCCATAAATCACATATTTGCTTCCACCTATAAATGCCAAAAATATTCTTCATTTCCTCTTGATGCAAGAGCATTCAACTTAGAAAAAATCATTGTATTTTAGTAGACATAGGGGGTCTTGTGTTTTAAGGAAGTTGGTTTCCTTAGTGTTAAATTAATGTAATTATTTAGGCTTTTGAGTGATTGTAATGAGAATAGAAATTAATTAAGTATTGTGAGGCATATTTGTAAATGTTCTTGAATGTTGGAGAACATGAGATATTTATGATAGTTGAGAGATTTGGGAATCAGTTGTAAATATTAGATTAGGAGTTGGTTTCATGATTTGAGAAACTAGAGAGGATCCTTAGAGATAAGGAAGAGATTTTAGAATTTTGTTAAGAAAGTTATGGATCTAAACCATGAATTGGTTGTAGAATCATTTTGTATAAATGTAAGCCTAAAAGGCATAGTCAAGGGTTAACTAGTTAGGGGTTAGCTAGTTAGAGGTTAGCTAACTAGGAATTAGTTCGAGAGTTAGATAGGTTTGATTGTGAGCCTATGTGCAAGTAGGAAAACAAAGGCCACTGATTAGAAAATCAGGCCAGAGAGAGAGACTCTTGATGTAAATATTTAATTATCAATATTTTTATCACAAAACCTTCTCCTAATAGGTCGCTGATCAGGAAGACCTTGAGTAACTATTTCAAACCAACTTTTGGCTGAGGCTTAGCCTCCCCAACCTGAGAGGGATCTCTCACTAGGTTAAATATTTAGTAAAATATTAGATGGCTAACTCTATGAAACAAGTAAAGTAGTATGAATGGTTGAACACAATCAATAAACATCCATTGGGCTTATGGAGTCAGAAAATGTTTAGTATGAAAACAATATTAGCTTAACATGGAAGTCAAGGCATCAAGAGTTCAATATATTAGTAACACATAATAACATGTAGGAAACATAGTCTACAAATGTGTTATCTCAAAATCAGACCCTGATAGGCTGCTGGTCAGGTTGACTCTAAGTAACTATTTCAGACCTACTTTAGGCTGAGGCTTAGCCTCCTCAACCTGAGAGGGCTCTCTCTGGGTGTAATAATGATTTTGATTAAAACTAAGATGGCTAACTCTTGTAGAACAACTGTGACAAATATGAATGCTGGAAATACATTAAACAAGTATCCATTGGGCCTATGGAGTCAACAACACTTCAATACAACAAAGATATTGACCTTACATGGAAGTCAGGGCATTCAGCATTTGAATATTCAGAATATACACTCATAAGGAACCACACAGTTTATAGATGCATACAAGAAATCAAAGCACATTGAGTGAATTCTGAGTATTATACATCCATACCACTGTAAACAAAACTAAGAAGAAGACAACATCACACATTTTGAATATGAAAAATCCTTCATGAATCCTGAGAAGTAAAATCAAAACTATATTACTGAAAGTGAGTCTTTTACATAAGCCAAATACTATGCTCTGTTATAAAGTTTTCCAACCACCATTACATTACTGTTTCAGCTATATATAGAACTCTTATTCTAACTGATCGAGATTCCTCCTCCAGCATGAGGGGAATTCGAAAACTACTTCTAATGACACCTATCAACCATTTAACTAACTAATAAATACAACAAAGTGCTGACTGGAGTTTTTTTAGAGTTCTAAATCAACTATGACTCTAACTCCATATTACATGCATGATGGCTTCTCCTCGTTCTTTGACACCTGGTCCTCTTTCAGTTTGGCTGAGCTGTGATGTTTAATGCTCCATGTTGACCTTGAATGCTGAATCTTTTTAACTGCTCAGAAATATTAGGAGACTACCCTTGCTTCTCGGCTTCAGTTTTCCCCATTATATTCGAATGCACAGAAGCATGTTCTTTAGCCTTTAATTACCCAAAATGTGAAAGACTACCACGTTCTTGATGCGTTGTAAGTTTTGTCCATGAACATGTGTGCAGGCAAAAGTTTCTTACAGGCAATCCGTTTGATATATCTTGAACGGTGATAAAGGGGCTTTACACCAAAAATTTAGAATTGGATTTGAATATTCAACCCTTTTAAGCATCCACCTGTCTTGACCTGATTGACTGTTGACAACTCCAAATGATGTCTTGCATACCCTTTAGACGTTTCCTTTCAAAATTCCCGCTTATAATTCAAACTGCTTGAATTGCGTGAAAATCATCATCTACAGCAGTTTCGTAGCGCGCTACGAAACTGCTGAATTATTTAAAACAGTTTGCTTTTAACTCGAGAACTTTATTAGCCAAGTATTTGATTGCTAAAAACTCCCCTAAACTTTCCACATGCTGAACAGGGATTTATATTTCCTCAGAAAGATAAGATTAAGCAAATTTGTCAAAATTTTGGAAACAAAACCTTACTTGAAATGAAAACTTATTTAGCAGGTAGCTGGATTAGCTGTGCCTTCAGGTCTTCAATTTGTTTCCTCATAGCCTTATTCCCAGCTCTCAATTGCATATTGATCCTTCTTATGTATTTGGCTTCTTTGATTGCTGGTACTGTCCATGTGTGAAATTGTGAATGGCCATCAACCACTGAATTCAGCTGAGCTTCTACAGCTTCATTCCCTTCCCATAGGGTTTTATAATA
Organism: Pinus tabuliformis; assembly: GCA_031772625.1. Classification (NCBI taxonomy): domain Eukaryota; kingdom Viridiplantae; phylum Streptophyta; class Pinopsida; order Pinales; family Pinaceae; genus Pinus; species Pinus tabuliformis. The sequence goes on along the minus strand of CM062814.1, from coordinate 441,730,930 downwards.
TTTTGCATGTATGGCTGCATGTTTTCTAGCGGCTTTCCTCAATTTAGCAATTTCATACTTAGCTGATTCCAATTGTCTCTGTATGGCTGCTATATTATCTTCTTGAGATGCAATGACTGTTTTGCCCGTGTCTTTTTGTATCTCTTCCCCTGTTTCCTCTGTTCTTGGCAGTGCTTCCTGTTCTTGCTGGAATCTCCTTGTCATAGGTCTTCTTGGTTTAAAAACGAACTCTTCAGCTGGCACATCAAATCTAAGCCTTTTTGAGGCCTTGGATTTCTTGGTGCTTTCTTGTTCTGACTGCATCAATTCGACTTGAACTGGTATAGATTGCTCAAATTCAATAGCCTGCAATAAATCATTTAAACTTGCCTTGGACATTGGACTTTCTTCAACTGCTATAGCTTTACCTTTTTCCTTATTTATTTGACTTCTTGTTCTTACCCTTGAAACTGCTTCAGATGTGCTTGTTTTAGGTACAGTCTTTTTACCCTGAGCCTTTTCCTTAGTTGATTGTTGAGCTTGATCTTGGATGATGAGTGGCTTCAGTGGCTTCACTGGTTTTCTTACTTGTGATCTTACTTGTGACTTTGTAACTCTTTTAGCTCTTGCTTCTGTTTGAAGCTCAACTATTGTAAAATCCCTGGCAGGTTGGGGAGTGAGGCCAGTCTGGCTTTTGAAACCAGCCATAAAAATGAATGAACTCCAATCCCTGTCTATCTTTTGAAGCGCATCTAAAACCAATAATTTGATCAAACCATGATGAAACAAAGAGGTTTCAGAATCCTCTTTTCTCAGCTGTACCTTATCACACATCTTACTCAAACTACGGAAAAGATAAAATGGTAAGTCTATGGAGACCTTCCCGGTGAAATGCAAAAGTAGTTTGAAATGGTAAGAATAAACCTTGTTATACCTTCCTTCACAAGTCAAATATTTCTGTATGCAGGTAAGTAAGAGAGCATAATGTTCTTTGACATAATTCCTGGGCACTCCCCTACTTAAATCTTCATTTACATAATCATCCTTCAAAAACTCCTTGCAAAGATTCATGTCAAATTTGAAATTTTTGAACCATTCCTCTTGTCCTCTTGGGATCTCTGTCACAGCAGATATCACTTCTGGGGAAACCTGCATTTCTAACATGGCTACCTTTGAATTCAAACCAGTGAAGTTAAGTGCAAATTCCTTAGTTACCTGTGCATGTCCTCCTTGTAACTTTTTGCAAAAGTTCCAGCACCCGGCCTTTTTAAACGCTTTCTTCACCTCTTCATTTCTCAGCGTTATATCCAGGCCTTCAGGTTCAGTCCTTAGAGGTTTACCGGATCTGTGCTCTTTTTTCTCCATGGATTCTTCCAAATCTTCGCACACAAAGACTACCAGCTCCGGTTGGAATTGTGATTCAGCTTCTTTTTTGAATTCAGCCTCGCTTGATTATCAGCCTCGCTTGATTATCAGCCTCGCTTGAATTTTAAACTTCGCTTGAATTTTAAACTCTTCCATTTAAAACCTTTCAAGATACAATCTTGCAGATTTGTCATTCATGCAGGACTTACGGCCATCATTATGGTTTATGCACGGTAAAATTTCTTGGGAATAATAACTTGTGCATATCAACAGATCTAGTGGTGGTGATAGTGGCAATGAGCGTTAAAATGTGATAAGAAAGGTATATGAGCTGACATGAGAAGATATGGCTGATGACTCACCTAACGGACTTGATATTTCGGGAAAGATTCGCTGTGAAAAGTACGAATCCATGATTTCGCAGCGTGGTCAGTTTAAATTTTGATGATGCACTGCGAAACTGCCTAATCATGAAGCGCTGCGAAACTGCCTAGTTATGATTGCGCTATGAAATTGGCGAATTGGAATAGCGCTGCGAAATCACGAAAAGGTATGGTGACTCACATAAGACAAGAGGTGGCTATAGAACAATGATGGGTAGAGAGGAACCAATGGGAGTTGAGAACAACTTGAGTTAAAAAACTCTTTTAAAAACTCCAAATCCTACGGGAAGAAAATTAAAAATGAAAATATGAAATTAAACTAGCACAGACCTTTATCATCGGGCTAGGATAGAAAATTACATGTATCAATTTTTTTAGTTCTAAGTGATAACAAAATGCATGAAGGAAGTTAGAGCATTGCCAATGATTTCTAAGTAACATACATTCATACCACTGCAAATGAGGAAATGAGGACAACCATAAGACAATCAAGCATTGAACTCTCTTTTGAATCTTGAGTAGTAAAGCCAAACTCTGTATTACATAAAAACATAGTCTTCCACAACAACACAATCTGAGTGTTTTTCACAAAAATTTCCAACCCTTGGTGCATTACATCTCTTGTCATATATAGAGTTCATTACAATCTTGGATTACTTCCTCTAGCATGAGAGGAATTCGAATTTTACTTTCCCTGACACCTATTGATACTTAAACAAACTATTAATTATAACTAGTTGTTAACTAACAGTCCTAGAGACCTAATACAACTAGGAGTGTAACTCCTTATTATGCTGGCAACAACCTTGACTATGAAATAAACTTGTTCTTTGACAACTGTCCCTCTTCAACTTTGATTTAAGTGATGACTTTAAACTGCATGCTGGCCTTTGATTGCTTGTCCTTTGACTGTTCCTGGATATTAGGAAACTGCCCCTGTATTTCTGCTTTGGTCTCCAAGGAGGTTCTTTGAAGTCTGCTAACCATATTGTCTCCTTTAATAACATGTGATGCATTGAATTAACTATAGATCCTACTCCTATACTCATGCCAAGACAAAAAACCTCTTGAATGTTGCCTGAAGCATGACAAACTGTCTGAGCTACGAAATGACTGCTATTTTCGTAGCGCAGGGTTTGGGGTTTCTATATGTCTCTCATTTCTTGAATTTTCCTTTGCTTAAGGTTCAAAACTTCTTAGGTGGTCTTCTTATGTCTCTGCAGCAGCATACTTTCAAAATAATCCCCCTTTCATTTCAAGATTGATCCACAAAAACAAAATTGGCAGCTACAGCAGTTTCGTAGTGCGCTACGAAACTGTTGTGCATTATATGTCACCTTCAGCAGTTTCGTAGCACGCTACAAAATTGCTGTGTGAGTAAAAAGCACACAATTTTTGTCATTCTTGGGATTTTTAATGGTTTCACCATATTCTAATGAGCCATACAAGACTGACATTATCTGTCCAAAAACAATCTTCAATCTTCAAAAAGGTAAGTTTCACATCAAAATTGTGTCAAAACTTCTTCACTTACTGTTTGGTTCATTTATGCTGAGGTTGTCCTTCAGGTTCACTTAGATGAATCTTCAAATATTCAATATGTCTTTTCATCATCCAAATTTTAGTTCTTAATTTGCCATTGATCCTTCTGATATATCTTGCCTCCTTTATTGTAGGGATAGTCCAAGTGAAATATTGAGCATGAATACCCACTACTTCATATGTTGGAAATTTTCCATCCTCCCAACTAGCTTTTACTCTTTTGAAATTTGCTTTTTCAACTGCATGTTTCCTTGCCCTTTTCTTGAGTTGGGCAATCTCAATATTAGCAGATACCAATTTCTTTTTGACCTCCTCAAAGCTACATTCTTCTTCATGAGTGATAACTACCTTGACTCTGTCATCTTTGTGCACTAGTGATGATTGTACTAATGGAACCACATGCTCTTAAAGGAAATTTGCTATGTCCCCTGTCTCACTTACCTCTGGCTCTACCTCTTGTAACCTTCTTAAATGTCTAGTCATAGGCATTCCTGGCTTGAAAACAAACTCTGAGACTTGGTCATCAAATTGGAGTTTTTTAGAAGATTTAACTCTTTTTGTTTTGTTCTTACCTGCTTCAAATAAGTCTGCTTGGACCAGAGGGGACTCTTCTATGTCGATAGCCTGGAGGAGATCATTCAAACTTCCCTTTGAAGCTAGGCTTTCATTAGTAATCACTGCTTTCCCCTTTTCCTTGGCTAATTGACTTCTAGTTACTCTTCTTTGGACTGTTTTATCAATAGACTGCTCTTGTACCACTTCCTTGATCTGAACTTTCTTCTTCTGTGACTGTTGAGGGGTATCTTGAACCATTAGTGGTGTCATAGGCTCCTTCACCTACTTTCTAGCTTTCAATTTCACAAACCTGCTTGATCTTGCTTCCTCCTGATGACTTACTGCTGGTGAAGATATTTCCTTAGCCTTAGGGCTAAGGCCTGTTTCAGTTCTAAAGCCTGTCATAAACAAGAAAGCAGACCATTCTCTACCTATCTTCTGAAGCTCATGTAAAACAATTAATTTGATCAAACCATGATGGAACAACGAGGTTTCACAAGCTTCTTTCTTCAATTGAATCTTATCAGACATCTTGCCTAAGCTACGAAACAGATAAAAAGGTAGGTCTAGAGATATTTTTCCAGTGAAATGTAATAGAAGCTTAAAATGGTAAGAGTACACCTTATGGTATCTCCCTTCATAGGTAAAATATCTTTGGATGCATGAAAGTAAGTTGGCATATGAATCTTTTACATAACTTTTAGGCACTGATTTGCTTAAGTATGAGTCTATGTATTATGGCTTCAGAAATTCCTTGCAAGGTGCCATTTCAAATTTGAAGTTCTTAAACCATCTCTCTTGGCCTCTAGGAATCTCTGTGACTGTAGATATAACCTCAGGAGAAACTAGTATTTCTAGGACTCCAACCTTTGAATTCAAACCGGTGAAATTAAAGGAAAAATCCTTGGTTACTTGAATGTGACCTCCCTGAAGCTTTTCACAGAACCTCTAGCAGCCCACCTTCTTGAATGCATCTTCAACCTCTCTGTTCCTCGTGAAAACATCTAAGCATTCAAGCTCAGCTCTAAGACATCGGCTTGATCTATGATTTTTCTTTTCTTCAGACATTTCTATGAGACCCTTGCAAGGAGACTTGAAAAACTTGCGCTGTCTTATTTTGAACATTGCCTCGCCTGAGTTGAAATGGAGAACTGCCTCTCTTGAGCTTTCAAAGAATTCTGGTGAATGCCATCCCTGAGCTTGCCAAGTGTATCTTATGCATGAAAGGAACACGAAAAATACCAAGACCAATTCACCTTGCCTTACCCTTTTTGAAATTTGAAAAGAGTGCGTACAAAACCCCTAACGAATCTAATGATGAGAGTGAATGGCTGCATGTGATAAGCAAGGTTCATGGACTGACACCTGATGATTAAACATTAACAGATTTTGATGGATTTGACAGCTAGACAAGATTTGGCACAAATCCTCGATATCGTAGTGCATCCAGTGCAAATTCTAGGTTTTGCACTATGAAAACTCCTGACTACGAATCCCCGATTTCGTAGCGCACATAGTGCATTTTCTGAGTTTTGCACTACGAAAACTCCTAGGCAATTTCGTAGCGCATGTCAATTTTGAAACAATCTAACACATGATAGTTTTGAAATAATATGGGATCTATGATAGGAGAAATAAACTTGTTGACCTTTATTTAATAATGGAAACAAGACTCCACTCTATGATTTATACTTCCTAAACATAACAATAAAAATGACTTGACCAAGACTAACATAAAACTCTAGAACCATACCAGTTGTCCAAAATTTTAGATTTTTTTTATTATTATTATTTATTGATAACAAATACAGAGAATTCAATTCCTGAATTGTGTGGTGTGTATCGATTAATGGAGTTATGAATTGTGTATGAATTAGTGTAATTTTGCATAATATATATATGCAGGTGGAGTTCTGGTAGAACACAAAGAAGAAGTAAGGATGTTGGCTCATTAAATCTGATTGAAGGATCAACATGAAGTTCGAGAGTGACAATGATTAAAGAGTATGCAGAGTTAAGCTCGGGAGAGAGTTGTGTGGCAGAACAACAAAAGACCAGAACCCTGAAGAAACCCGAAACCATAGAAGAACACTAAGAAATAGCATAAAAACGAAGTAAAGGGAAGGATGAAGAAATGAAGTGATGATGCACAGGAGTCGTTGGATCTATAAGATCAACGAATGAGGTTGAAGGTGATGGGCGACCAAGATTAAGTCGTGCAACATAAAGTAAAAGAGATGAATGGTGGAGATTAAACCCAAGTGCTAGCGGAATAGAGGAGTGGTTTCCTTAGGTGGAAGTGGTTTTTGCGTGGCATCAAAACCATAAGTGGTAAGTGAAAAATGGACCCGATGAGGTTTATGGACCATATCTTAATTCAGTTGAAGTCCAGAGGTGATTGGACCATCTGTTGAATCTGAGATTGGACGGATATCACGTGCTAAGAAAGTGCAGAGGAATCATTGAAAAACGGACCCAATGAGAGTTTATACAGTGGGGTTAAATCTTTGTTGAGTTCCAGTGATCAGGACCATCCATGGGTTGATGGATCTGATGGTAATTTCATGGAAAAGTGTGCTTAGGTTAATATTCTAAGCGGACCCGATGTGTTTATCAACACAAGTCAATTTTGTTTCAGTTCTGGAGGAAGAATGGAGATCGCGTGATAGTCGTTGATCTGGTGGAGTGAAATCAACGATGGAGGTTGAACACGATAAGGTGAACATCGATAAATGTGCCAAGGTCGTGGATTGGTGGAAAGGCTTAGGTGTGTTTATAGAGTATTTATATTATCCAAGGAATAATAGAAATAAAGTGGATTAAGGTTTAGGGTTTTTGTTAATATGTGCGGGGTATAGAATTAACCAAAGTTTATGAGGGTGTATAAAGTTCCACCCAAAGGTTAATTAGAGTCTAGACTTTGGGTTAATCACATGAAACATTTCTACAAGAGGGTTAATTAAGAAGCCTTAAATATTTATTTGTGAAGGTTTGGCTAAACAGGGAAATTAAAATTCCTGGGACATAATAGATTATGAATTTTATATGCATACTGTGGTTAAAGTCATCTTAGGCTGGTGTCATTTGGTATCAGAACAGAATAAGGGAATTATTTGTTATGTTTAAAGATGTGTATGTAGACAAGAGGAGATAAGGTTATTTGAATCTGATAAGTAGAAGGTATGACATAAGATGAGAGTAAGTGATACTCTTAAGAAGAGATTGCATAAGCTTAAAGAAAACACAGTGATGTTTGTTTTCTAGAGGAAAATGGAGATTCACTTAAATGTGAAGAGTGGATAGAGATTTCTTGTGAAGTCATACAGGTATTGTTTTATTTAACTCTGGTTTGATTTTTGTAGGTTTAAGACAAAGTAAATATTGATAGAAGTAGACAGACAAAGAAAGTTGTATATGTTCTAAAAGAAAAAAGTGAATTAAAGACTAGAAAAATAGGTGGCAGTGAACTTGAAGAATCCAACTGAAGGTTGGAAAAAGTAGACAAAAGTGTTCTTAGAAGGAAGCTGAGCAGTAAGATTTTGAAAGCTTGGAATGATCTTTGGTTTAAATATCATTTATATGAAAGTAACAATAATTAGTGAAGCATCTTAGCAAGAAGATCACAGCCTGAAGAGCAGTGATGAAGGAAGCCAGTAATGTTTTCTGAGAGAGAGTGGCAGAACCTAGTATTTCATTTGTGTTTGAAATATAAGAGGACATTTGTGTTCTCAAAAGTCAGATGCGTTGAAGTCTAGAGCATGGAGTGCTCATATGATTCCAGAGGAGAGAACCAGAGAGATTCCAAAAGACTGAGCTCAAAGGAGAGAAGCTTAGTGAGGTATCATGCAGTAGGGAAGGTTTGTTGTTGTAGAGACTTGTATAGCTCATAGTAGTGAGTGAGGAACTCATAGAGATGGAGAAGAAGATGACTATTGATAGTCATAATAAAGGTTTTGAGGAAAAACATAGTAGGGGAAAGGTGAAGAAGGGAATGCCAAGGAAAATGGCAAGAGAATGAGTCAAGAGGAAATTGACAAAGAGATTGCTGAGCTAAAAGAACAAATCAATGTATTAAGGATGATACTTGAGGAAAACTAAAGACTAGGTTGGGTCTTGAAGAGAAAACCAGTGAAGTGGTCTATGTTACAGAGAAGGCTACAATAAAGGTAGGTGAAGTGGCTGATGGAAAAACTCAGAGAAGCTGAGTTGGAAAGGGAAGTGTCCATTTGTGAACCAGAATAGGGTGAAGTTCTAGGTGAAGATGAAGACTTGAAGACTGAAACTTCAAGTGAGACCAAAAGGCCACATTATTTCAAATTTGATGATTTATGTCTGCTTGCAGGTGAAATAGGTGGAGAAGGAAAATTTTTTGATATTTTCATGAAGGAGGAAGAATACAGGCAGAATCTAAATTCGGGTATGAGAGAAGATGAGATAGACATGTCTCATGTAAATACATATACACAGTTGGGGAAAAGTTTTACTTTTCAGCATATTGCAAGGACTGGAAGTATAGGAAGTTTGACTCGTGATGATGGCCAAAAGCAAGGAGTGGAGAAGGATATCAAGCAACCGAGTGGAGGGCTTGAAGAGGCTGAAGAGAAGACCATCGAAGTATTTCTGAGTTATGTAGAAGACTTGGAACAACAGAAGGAATTTAGTGAAACATTGATGTTTGAAGATGTTACAACACAGGAACAATTTCTTGTGAAAGAAGGAGATGAGATTTAGTCCAAAGAGCTGATATGTGAAGCAACAATTGAGACTTTTGAACTCTGTAATTTTCAAATTGATAATTTGTGTATAAATGCAGGAATCATAAGTAATGATGAAGTACTTATGAAGTGTAATAGATAAATTGAATTGCTGGAGCATTTGCTGGAAAATTCAGAGTATGATAGTATGATTGCAGAGGAAGGAGTTCACTACAGTGGACAAGAACATGAAGAACTCATTGAAGCAGATGATGAGGAGGAGAGACTAGCTGATAGTCTCATAAATTCTTTTGAGAATTTAAATTAGCATATTGATGTCATGATAGAGGAGGAAACATCAGAGCAGCATACTGATGTGTTGCCAAAAGAACAAGAGGCACAAAGGTCTTATGATTTTTATTTTCATAATTGTTTTGTGAGTGCAGGTTTAGTTGTAAATATTGGAGGAAATTTGGCATAAATGAGCAGCCAAGTAAAGACAGAAGAAAACGATTTTGTGGAAGTATTTAATCCATGGAACAAAGATGTTCAATTGCTGGAAAGAATGTTGGAAAGTCAGGATTCAATGTAGAAATTAGATGTTGTTGAGGGAGATATCTTCAAGGATATTCAGGAAGTTTGGGTGGAAGCAATATCTATAGCAGTAACTGGAGCAATCTCAAGAGTAATAGCAGAAGCTAAAGTAGGAAAAGCTGAAGAAAGTAATCAACAGTTTAAATATGAATGGAAAATGTGTAGTGAAATGTAGAATGTGAAGGTGTCGAAGTTAGTGAACAGCAGTAACAACCTAAGACAAAGAGAAAGAGGTAGCAGTAACTGGTAGAGTAAGGACCAGCCCAAGGATGTGCTGGAGATAGAGATTGAAGAATTATGGAAGATAATGATGAAGCATACTAGAATGAGGAGATTGACAGCAGTAAGAAGAACGATCAATCAGAATTTGAAACTAATTGACAAAGAGAGGAAGATGAAACAGAAGACAACTGACTTACAACAGCAGCAAAGGTGCATAGCTTTTAGACAACTACAAACTAATGTTTGGGACCCTGGAGGTTTCCTATCAACATATGAAGACACACGATCATGAGATCATGAATTTTTTCTACCTTGGGAGTCTGATGCAGGAGCATTCAGCTCAGAAAAAATCATTTTATTTTAGTAGGCATAAGGGGTATTGTGTTTTAAGGAAGTTTGTTTCCTAAGTGTTAAATTATTGTAATTATTTACGCTTTTGAGTGATTTTAATGAGAATAGGAATTAATTAAGTATTATGAGGCATATTTTTAAATGTTCTCGAATGTTGGAGAACATGAGAGATTTAGGATAGTTGAGAGATTTGGGAATCAGTTGTAAATATTAGATTAGGAGTTGGTTTCATGATTTGAGGAACTAGAGAGGATCCTTAGAGATAAGGAAGATATTTTAGGATTTTGTTAAGAAAGTTATGGATCAAAACCAGGAATTAATTGTAGAATCATTTTGTATAAATGTAAGCCTAAAAGGCATAATCAAGGGTTAACTAGTTAGGGGTTAGCTAGTTAGAGGTTAGCTAACTAGGAATTAGTTGGAGAGTTAGATAGGTTTGATTGTAAGCCTATGGGAAAGTAGGAAAATAGAGGCCACTGATTAGAAAATCAGGCCAGAGAGAGAGAGACTCTTGATGTAAATATTTGCTTATCAATACAGAGAATTCAATTCCTGAATTGTGTGGTGTGTATCTATTAATGGAGTTATGAATTGTGTATGAATTAGTGTAATTTTGCATAATATATATATGTAGGTGGAGTTCGGGAAGAACACAGAGAAGAAGTGAGGATGTTGGCTCATGTTGGATTGTTAAATCTAATTAAGGATCAACATGAATTTTGGGAGTGATAGTGATTAAAGAGTATGCAGAGTTAATCTTAGGAGAGAGTTGTGTGGAAGAACAACGAAAGACTAGAACCCTGAAGAAACTGGAAACCATAGAAGAACATTGAGAAATAGCATAAAAATGAAGTAAAGCAAAGGACGAAGAAATGAAGTGACGATGCACAGGAGTCATTGGATATACAAGATCAATGAATGAGGTTGAAGGTGATGGGTGGCCAAGATTAATTTGTGCAACATAAAGTAAAAGAGATGAATGGTGGAGATTAAACCCAAGTGCTAGCAGAATAGAGGAGTGGTTTTCTTAGGCGGAAGTGGTTTTCACGCGGCATCAAAACGGTAAGTGGTAAGTGAAAAATGGAGTCGATAAGGTTTATGGACCATATTTTAATTTAGTTGAATTTCGGAGGTGATCGAACCGTCTGTTGAGTCTAAGATCAGACAAATATCACGTGCTAAGCAAGCGTGGAGGAATCTTTGAAAAATGGGCCCGATGAGAGTTTATATAGCGGGGTTAAATATTCGTTGGGTTCTGGTGATCAAGACCATCCATGGGTTGATGGATCGGATGGTAATCACGTGGAAAAGTGTGCATAGGTTAATATTTTGAGAAGACCCGATGTGTTTATCAACGCAAATCAATTTTGTTTGAGTTTCAGAGGATGAATGGAGATCGCGCGATAGCCATTGATCTGGTGGAATGAAATCATAGGTGGAGGTTGAACACGATAAGGTGAACATCGGTAAATGTGCCAAGGTTATGTATTGGTAGAAAGGTAAGGCTTACGTGTGTTTATAGAGTATTTATATTACCTAAGGATTAATAGAAATAAAGTGGATTAAGGTTTATGGGTTTGGTTAATATGCACGGGGTATAGAATTAACCCAAGTTTATAGGGTGTATAAAGTTTTGCCCAAAGGTTAATTAAAGTCTAGAATTTGGGTTAATCAGATGAAATGTTTCTGCAAGAGGGTTAATTAAGAAGCCTTAAACCTTTATTTGTGATGGTTTGACTAAACAGGGAAATTAAAATTCTTGGGACATAATAGATTATGCATTTTATATGCATACTGTGGTTAACGTCAACTTAGGCTGGTATCACCTCTTGTTCACCTTATATAATTTATTTCTTGGATTTCATTCAAATAAACTCATATGACCTTTATTTATAGTGTTTTCATGTTAATTTATGGGGTTAACTTGTAAAACTAGGTGGTTTGACCTATTTGTACTTTAGTTGAGTCACCCTAATGAAATATTTTGTATCTCCTCATTCCTATGGAGCTAGAGGGATTTTCATATACCATTGTGAAGGTATCAAAATAGTATTTCCATACATATATCCTATGACCTCATTTGAGCTATGTAGTTGGAGTAAAACTTCCTTGAAAGGTAGGGTATCCAAACTAGGCATCAAAATTCCAAAAACAATATTTCCAACAATCTTCATTTTCCAATCTTTATCTTGGACAAATCTAATCTCCCCATGTCTTTGAAATTTTTATACACTCATGTATATGCACTAGAAGACACTCAAAGTAGTGATCAACACATATAGAAGTTACATTTACAGCTGAAAGAACCATGAAGATCAAAAGTTAAAATCTTTTTGAAAGTTCAAGTTAAAAAATTGAATTGCGCGAGTGCACCATTATTGAAAATTAAAAATCGTGCTTTTTTCTTCGATAGCCATGCGACCATGGAAAATCCCAGTTAGCATCTTAGATCATGAATTTTCCTGAAGAGCATTCCAACTCTTGACATGATGGGCTAAAAAATTCAAGCCTTGAGCCCCAAGTAGCCTTAAAGGAAAGGAGATGGTAGCTATCATCTCATTTAAGTGGCAAACAACCACATTGATGATCCAGAGGATGGAAGGAGTGTCTAAAAAATATATAAATACAAGGTAATGGAGAGCCAAAAACAAGAATAAGTATGTAGGTTTTAACCCCATACAGAAATTACCTGCATACAATTTCTAAAACAGAAAATAAACAAAGGCGAGAGCATAACACATAAAACAAATATACAAAGAGATTTTCCCCTGGATCCCAAAACTGGGACTACCAAATTGGTTTTTCATTATGTTCCTTTCAATGTTACAATACATATATATAAATTCTGAAGCATCCAATACCATGGACCAAAAACCATCGTGCCCAAAACCATAGGTAGGTCCGCCAACCTAATATAGGGTCCAAAATAAAATTCCCTGGGGCACTACCCCGAACCCTGTAGAGGGGGGCTAACTTCCCCCCTCAAACCCCCTGTGACCCCTCCACTGCACAATTGGCCCAATGAAGGGGGGGCTCTGCCCCCCCCTCTAATCCCTTGTTTAACTAGGGCGGCTAGTCATGGAAAGAATATAACACAACCCAACATACTCCCATTTGTTGTTTTTTTTTTACAGGGGGCCACAGGAGAGCTTAGTCATTTATCCAGCCCGACAATTCTCATTGTTTCTATACACCAAGAGAACTTCTTAGAGCTCCCAAATTTTGTCAATGCATCTACAATATTCTTCAATGTGTCCACCTTTACCAGAAACACCTTTCTGTCTTCTATCATATCCCTCACAAATTGATACTGAACATCAATGTGCTTTGTCTTTTAATGGTAAGTAGGGTTCCTCACCAAGAAAATTACAATTTCACCATCACAGTCTATTCTTATAGCTCCTTGTACTAACCCCATACTTGAACACAATCTCTACAACCAAACTGCTTCCTTGTTTGCATGTGTGGCTACAATCTATTCTGCCTCTATAGTTGAATATGCCACTACAAATTATTTCTTACTCATCCAACTGATTTCACCTCCAAATAGGTTAAACACATATCCACTTGTAGATCTTCTCTGATCCAGATCTCCAGCCCAGTCTTCATCAACAAAGCCATGAATATCCAAAAATTTGTCTAATCTTGGTCTTCCTTGGTAACACAAACCATAATCACTAGTGCCACAGAAATACCTAAAGACCCGCTTCACTACTATCCAATGCTCCTTCCTTGGTTTTGGTATAAACCTGATCAATAATCCCAGTACATGTGCAATGTATAGTATAGTATATAACATCGCATATATGAGGCTACCAACTCCACTTGCATATGGAACATGGGACATGTCCTCTTCCTCTTCTTGTCACTTTGGACAATGTTCAGCAGATAGCTTTACACGTACAGGAATAGGAACCTTCACTGGTTTACTATCCTGCATATTAAACCTTTGTCATATTGTCTCGACATACTTCCTCTAGTTTAACCAGAGCTTCCGCTTTTCCCTATTTCTTTTAATTTCCATGCCAAAAATATAGTTTTTAGCACCAAGATCTTTCATGTCGAATTTGGAGGATAATTAGGTCTTCAAATCTTGGATAATTTCTTTGTCATTTCCAACCAGCAATATATCATCAACATACAAGACCAGATAAATAACACGGTCACCAGTTAATTTAAAATACACACAGTGATCTGCTTTGCTTCTGGTGAAGCGAAGTCCACGTATAAATGTATCAAATTTCTGATACCACATCCTTAGTGACTGTTTTAAACCATACAAAGGCTTCTTTAACTTGCATACCAGCTATTTCTTACCCTTCACCGCAAAGCCTTCAGGTTGCTTCATGTGGATCTCTTCTTCCAAATCCCCGTGAAGAAATGTTTTCTTCACATCCATCTGTTCTAGCTCAAAATCAAAAGCAGTAGCAACATAAAAGTAATCTAATAGAAGCTACCTAGGCAACAGGAGAAAAAATATCACCAAAATCAATTCCCAGTACTTGGGAATAACCTTTTCCTACCAACCGAGATTTTTATTTCTCCACCTTTCCTTCTACATTTGTCTTCTTCTTCAACACCCATTTGCTGGCAACTCCACCAGATCCCAAGCCTCATTTTTGTGCAAAGATGCTACTTCATCAACCATGGCCTCTTTCCAGAGTTTGCCATCCTCTGAATCTACTTCTTCCTTCACAGTTCTAGGATCATCATCAACAATAGATAAAACAAAATTTCAATAGAAAGCAGATGGATTATACCTTTCTGGCCACCTTCTTTCTCGAATTGATCTTCTCACAACCAGAGTTTGTGGCTCTTCATCTTCCGATTCCTCTTCTACTGTAGAGTCTGATTCTTCCTCCTTAAGCTCAAACTCTATATTCTCTGGTTCCTTTGGTTGGAGTTCATATTTAATAACATCTTTCACCTATCTGAACACCACATCTCGGCTGTACACAACCTTCCTTGTTACTGGGTTCCAAAGATTATAACCCTTTAAACCATCCTTATACCCAATAAATATGCACTTTTTAGATTTACTATCAAACTTTATTCTTTTCTCCTTTGGAACATGTACATATGAATCACATCCAAATACCCTTAGATGTGAAAGAGAGGGTTTCCTACTAGTCCATACCTCCCGTGGAGTCTTATCCTCCAACGCTAATATAGGTGATCTAGATGTGAAAGAGAGGGTTTCCTACTAGTCCATACCTCTTGTGGAGTCTTATCCTCCAACGCTAATATAGGTGATCTATCTTACAATCAAACCTATCTAACTTTCCATCAACATCTTGTTCATTCTTTCTGCAAATCCATTTTTCTCAGGTGTGTATGGAGTAGTCTTCTTCCATACTATACCACACTTCTTATAGAATTCTTCAAATCCTTCCTGCAAAACTCTCCACCGTTATCTATCCTCAACACCTTTATGTTGGCTTAGTGGGGCTTGACCTAGGTTGAAAAGTGATTTAGCCAAGCAAATCCAAGTACTACTAGCTGTTCCGGCAATAGTCTATGGAGTGTGGGTTGAGGTCTCACCTGAAGTAGTATGGGAGGGTGCTAGAACCAGGTTTCCGCACCCTGGGGATGTCTGATAGGAGGTGATTGGTATGCGGTCCAACCTTTGCACTTACTATGCTACGCACATCAACGGGCACCCTGCACCCTGCAATACTTTCTTCGCGCAGTTCTAGCTGTAGCGTGACACATGTTATTTTCCCAAGTTTATCTTAATGAGGCTCTGTTAGCTTATTACTTAGATTATTTTCATATATAAGCATTCATGCAATTATTTACCAATTGTGCACAGTATGTAGATAGAGTAAAGTAATGCATAACATCAAAATATGGATTCAAGAACAGATGCACAGAGTAAACTTTTGTTTATTAGCTTTCAATCCCAAGTATAGACCCGACTGCACCCTGCGCACTTAGCTGTAAGGGTCTGTGCACTCAGCTGCGGACTCTACTAGGCCTCTGCGCACTTAGTTGTAGAGCCTCCTCCTAATACTATGACCTAGTCGACTTCAGATTTAGCTCTAACCTCAAACCATGCCTTTGATATTCTATATATTCTTACCTCCCCTCTTTACACTTAGAGCCTCACTCTATTTATACAATCCCATGGCCCGCAGACCATGGGTAGGCTAACACAACTTTACATTAAATTACAATATTTTAAGGCTAATAGCCCTATGACTCATCCTAGACTTCGCACTCCATGCCCGCAATTCACGGAGTCTTACAATATACTTGACCAATCTTGGGCTTTAAGCCCCAAAAACATGCTGCGGGGATCCCATGCCCAACAAGCCCCCAACACAATCATCGTGACTCATCCCGAGTCACTCTGCTGGTGCGGCGATCTTGGCATGGAGCCCCTCCAACTGCCTATGCTACGTGAAGGTCCGCAGCACACTGTTTTGTCATCTTCTAGATCTTCTCTACTCTTTCAACGGAATGCTCGATGTTAGGGGCAAATCCCTATCTTAAGGCATGCATCACCTTCATCTGTGTGAGCTTTCCTTTGATGTCAACAGTGATGAGGAAGGCTTCATCAATCCAAGGCTAGATGCACACTTTAAGTACTGCCTCTTTCTGTCGTGCGACATCCACCTGTTCCTTCAATGCCTTCACCTGTTGTAGCTTTGCGAACCGTTGGGTCAGGACAACTATCTGCGTCATTCCGTGCACACTGTCATACTACACTTGAAGCTACCGCACCTCTGTTTCCAGGCACTATATGGTGGGGTCCTCCTGTAAGGAAGTGAGGACCGCGAAGGATTCTTCCAACACAGTAGTACAGGTCTGCACTACCTGTCCTATTGCCTCCAGCTCTTTTTGGATAGAACTAGCGCGATGTTCCCTAACTTTTGCACTGCCTTTCCTATTGCCTTCCCTACTCTTTTTGGATGACTACGCCTTTAATCAAGATTCAGAAATCTTAAGGTTGAGGTCCAGCTGTATCCTCGTTGCTTCCTCCTTTTCCTCACAGAATCCATTAGCCAATTTGTGAATTCACACTCCAAATGGGAGGTCTATCACAATTTCTAGCTCTAGAGTGCGGCAACATGTTTCCTCTACCATTTGATCTAGCTATTGATTCTGTGCCAGCACTTCATCGCGTTGTACACTAAGCTGCTCAATGTTGATTCTCTGTTTGTTGAGCATCTATACTATGTGTCCTTCCCTAGCGTGGAGTTCTATTGTTGCTCCGTCCTGTAGCTGGTATAATGTATCCCATGGAAGGGCAGCCAAGTTTAGGCCAAGTCCTTGAACTGGCCCACCGTACCTCTGTCCTCTGTGCCTTCTGCTATTAGTGCTCCCCGACAGCACGATGGTGTTAGCCATTTTGGCCCACAGCAACTGCTCTGTTGCCGATGTACCAGCGGCACTGTTGGCGGCTACTGTTCCCTCCTATGGGGGTTGCACCTGAAGTTCCTGCAGCTGGGCTTGGAGGGCCCCCAACACATTCTGCTACTCCATCATCGCTTCTTTGAGCATTTCCCTGGTGACCTCGTGAACTGTGTTGTTGATGTCGTAGCAGTCACCCTCTGTCAGTGTGATAGGTTCACTATCCAGTTTGGAAGCCTTGGTCTTCTTCCGTGGGCCTGCTCGTTCCGTACCGCGCAGCTGTTTTAGTTGTGTAGATGTCATGCTTGGGTCCATTCCTTCCACTGTGTCCTCTGTTCCCTATCCCGTGGTCAAGTCTGGGCCTCCTTTATCCTACGTTGTGGTGGCCCTTGTTGCCTGTGTTGTTGTTGCTTTTTCGATGACCGGGGGCTGCTATGCAGCAGCCTTCGCTGCCTAGTGGACAACCCTTACCTCCGCAGCCAACTTCTTGTTACACTTTTGCTGAGCCAGTAGCTTGGTGGCATCCTTCTGTTTTCTCATCATTGTCTTATCGAGATCTGCCAGATCTGGGGTGCACCACTCAGGAGGCCATGAGTTGAGCACGGCGAAAATGGCATCATCAATTGCGATGAAAGGAAGTTTGGTCCAGTTCTACGCCAGATCCTTACGTGCCTTAATATACACATTGTGCATATATGCCTTGAAGTCTCCAAAGGTCCGCAGACTATTGTACACTGTGGGAGATGCAGCCTTCTATTAATCCACATCCAAACACTCACCTCCATGAGCACCTAGAAGATCTTAGTCTCACGGATTTGTGTGGCGTCCTTTGTAGCCCAGAGCAACACATATTTGGTAGCCTCTGGAAAGTCCTATTCAATATGAGGAAACTGACTGTCCCCCGACAATTCCCCTATCACCAGTAAGATGGAGAAGAGCAACCACGCGTAGTGGAAGGTCTTGCCCTACTCCTGAGCTTCCTTACAATTGATCAAAAACTCCTCATAGAGGAACTTAGCCCAGTTGAACTAGACCCCCTCTGTGCATTGTTTGGCCAATTCAACCACAGGTGCTAGTACCTCATCGCCGCGGAATTTTCTCATCACCTTTCTGGCCAGCAGTTGGGTGGCTACATGCACCCCCTTTTCTTTAATGCTACTGATGAAATAGCCTCTCTTCTTCTTTTCCAATTTATACTTCTTTTTCATGGCCTCTGTGAGTGCCAATTTCTGCTTTTGCCATCTATCTCCGTGGGGTCCTTTCCCTTATAAGGAAGTCGAGAAATCCTATGGATAAGCTCCATCGTGATGGGAATGGGCTCCTCCAGCCACAAGTACCCATCGTGTACCAAGAAAAGCAGCTGTCTGATGACAAAGATCATAATTGGTGCATGGTGAAAATGTGGAATCCATAGTAGGTGGAGTAGCCCAGCCTTCTCCACATCGCACAGCCATTTCTACAATTCTAGCATTGTAACGGAACCCTCCTTGCTTTTTTTCATGAGGTTCTTAGTCTGTAAATTGGGGAAATTTTCGTCATCCATGAGGTCTTAGTATTCAAATTTCATTGTGGGCACTCGACCCAGGGCCGAGCCTTTGAACATAACTCCATCTAGGAGGAGCGGGGTTTGGAGTGTGCTCTTAGTGGCATCCAGATCCTTGGGTACCTTAACTTTCCCTTTCCGTATGGGAACATATTCAGGTAGTTGTGTTGCAGTGCGCATCAGCTGGATGTTTTGTATCATCTCTTCATCCACCTCTATCTCATCTACAAGGGCCTGTAGGTCCTCCTCCTCATCATCTGTTTCAAGGTTGACAACCTTTCCCTTTTCCTCCATGGAAAGTTTACCAAACTTCGGATTTCGTGGGGAGATGCGGACTGGTGCCAATGACTGCTTGTCCATCTTGGGCCTCGATGTTCAAGGTGATTTCGGGATTTTCAATGCATCTCGCACCAGCACCGTAGGGCTCTGTGCGGATTCCTTAGTGGTACTTTCAACAAAACCCACACCTCTCCTGGTAGTTTTCATCTTGTTCGGGCTATCTATAGTTGTTTGCATCCTTAGGGGCTCAAACACTGCTTGGAACTCAACACTCTGTGGTCTTTGTAACAGCTCAAATCTCAAACAAACAAGTGTTGTCTCATGTCCAACCTTGGCATTTTTATAGCATCTTCCGAATTTGAATTTGATGGTTCCACCCATTTCTGAGTCATTAATGCATTCTTGGTAAAAGATCATCTCAGATCTAGCTCTTAAACCATGTCTTAATTTCCTGCCGCCCACTCTTCTTTGTCTTAAATTAGACATCTTGCCATGAACAGTGACACCAACAGTCACTTCCCAGCCTACTCGCGCAGCAGCACAGCCCGCTCTAAGCGGGCAGGACCCTTGTGACATGTCGATCCTATGCACAACCTCCTTATTGCGTAGCTCCCCTACAGACTCTTTTATAGTCTCACTCTCTCTTTCAACTGCTTGGAGTGCTAAGACTGTGCTCCCTATGGCTAGTTAGGTGGTCACACCACTTGTGCAAGATTTCAATTCACCTTCCAGCCTAGTTTGTGGGCGCTCCTTAATTACCCTTGAGATAGTCAGTGCCATGCGTTCTTCATATGTAGTGTGCTCCCCTGGTTACTTTGTTTGGTAAGGTGTGGTCGTAGCCATGGTAGCAGAGTAAAAAATTCTTGGCGACAATCTTCTAATGTAGTAGTATGGATGTCCGTATGTTTTCTTGTCATTCTTAGTTTATCAACGAGACATGCTTGTGCGATTTTGTTTTTCAGTTTTTTGATCTCCGCATCCATTAACATTCTTTTCTTCCTCAGTCGTACCCGATCTTCTTCGAGTTCGCAAAGTTTAAGGTTCCCTCGCCGAATGGCTTCCTAAATCCACATACGTTCGCCCTCACGTAGCTGCATAATTCTTTCATCCTGGTCCTCACATACTGTCCCAACTGTGGGTGCTATTGTGTAAGGATTCCTCTCCAAAATTATGGTCCCGACTCTGCTCCTTAGCTTTGGAATCGTCTCCACACTTAGGTTTTTTCACATGGTCCTATAGGCCCATCGAACCGCTAGCACGTGCAGGTCCCAATCAGTTCTTCTCGCCTGGTGAACCCTGTTCAGAGCTCTACATACCTCTTTGAATGCTTCCACAGGGAATGTTTGTGGTGCCTATCACCTTTCCTATTGCTGAATCCTGTTTCGATCATCGATCCTAAGTTTAGGGTGTGCTTGTGCGGGCTACACGGCACATGTTTGTACCCATCAAGACAGGTGGGTGTGAAATTTTCTTCATCCTTCCTGATTGATTCTTGTTTGAAGCTGGGGACTTCCAAACTATAGGCGCATCATCCTTCTAGATCTGCGCCAGTCCTCAAAATTTTCTTGATGTGTACCCCACCATCGTGCAGGTGTTCCATGCAGTGCCCACTTCAACACATCAAACCACTGCCGTTCTGATATTGCGCTTTCAAATTTGTTCAGGAATTCATCCCCCGCTATCAATCCATCATATGTCGGTAGCTCTCTTGCCTTCATTGTCATGTAACACAGTGATCTAACCATCATGTTGCAATTCAATGTCATCACTTCGTGCAACTGATTCTGCCATCGCTTTACTTCTTCGTCTGAATCAAAAGTGCAGGAGCTTTTGTACTCCCATGAGATCCTCCCATATACAGTCAGATTCACCCAATCCTAGTCTCGTGCAGTTATCTTGTAAATACAATCAAGATCATTGTCCCTATCATCATCGTGCAGTGGTTTAGTGTAGCGCGCTCCATCAGCTTGGTCTATTGGGACTACTACACATAGTGAATTTTTCATGAAGATCATTTTGCACTTCTTTAGGTTGATGACTTTATTCATGTCGGTGGCCTAGTCTATTCCTAACAGCGCGAGATAGGGATTGCTATCATTGACAATCCCTATTACTTCAAAATCTACCTGCGCGCTCACGCCTTCAATATCAACTATTACCCTTGCAACCTCCCCATGGGAAAAATATTCTATTGGTTCGCCATTCGTAATTGAATAGGGGACCATTGTAATGCAGGCCTACCCATGCATTCCCATGTTTTCTTTGGTAATACATTTGTGTCTGAACCTAGATCTAAGATTACCTAATCCATTTCATACTCACCAATCTGTGTAGTCAACCTCATTTCCCTTCAAGTGTGCAATGCATGCTTCCCCAATTTTCGAACTGGTTCTCCTGACCCCGCACACTTGGTGATCATCTCCTATAGTCCTTTAACTATCTTGTTGTCATGCAACAGTTTCATGCATGTCTCTAGAAAGGTAGTGTGCATTGAAGGATCCATTCTTGGCTCTGGTTGATCCTTACTACTTGAAGTGGAGGCCTCCGTGAAGCTCTTCCTAGCTTCCATGAATGTCTCCCTTGCACGTTCTAAGTCAAACTCGGGTTCCTTTGCAGGAGCCATGCAAACCCATGTACTTTCCTCTGGCTACTTCCCTGTATCCTCTCCCATGGCCATATCGCTTTTGAGCATCATTTTACATTTGGGTCCTCTTCGTGCGACTCAGACCTCATCATTTGTATATTCTGAGTTAGGGGAGGCTGGAATACCCCTTTTTCACGCATCCTTGTGATCAATGTAGGACATTTTATTGTTTCATGATCAAACTAAGCACAATACAAACAAGATATCCTCGTCGGGTTGGTACAATCACAAGAATAGTGCCCTGGTCCTCCACAATTGTAACAAATTAATTGTCCACAGCCACTTCCTGGTCCCATTCCACCTCATCCTCGACCTCGCCCTTGAAATCCAGCACGTGCCATCCATGCATCTGGGTCGAGGGCTCGTGTTTCGATCTGCATCCTATAGGCAGGGGTCTGATCCATCATTAGCTTGTAACTATGGCAAGTATGCTCATCGTGGCCTACCGACCTGCAGAAATTACAAAACAATTACTGGGGTGTCTTTGTACATTTCTACAGCAAATGACAATTATCCATCGTGTGTTTCCCTCCTATCTAACAGATCGTGCACCATAAACTGGGTGCCGCACTTGGCCCTGCCTATGCCTCTGGTCTCAATGGCATTGACCCTCCTCCTCCCAAGTAGTTCACGAACACCAGACAGTGATCCTTGTCATGGCCGTGGCCTTTGCACTTTATGCACCATACTTCCTCGCATGCCTCTGGCCATGGTGCCCTATCCTGCTTCAAACTTTGCATTTCCAAACACGGATTCTGTAGTTGCACGTGGATTTGTTGAACTCCCAACCTAGGGTCTTGTATCAGGGTTTCATGTAATCTCATTACCATTTCCAATGCTTCAGTCTGGGTGGAAAGTTTATGTTGTGACAGCGCCATCCTCAAGTGTGGTGCCAAAGATGTTACAAACCATGCACGATGTTGTCCATCTATCAACGTCATATTGGCTTTGCGGATTCTACTCTTCAACCGTTGATACAGATCCCTAGGAGTCTCGCCTGGGAGCATTGCAATTTCTTTAAACCCGATGAATGACTGTGTTTCTGACTTTGGCCTGCAATATTCCCTATTTAGCATGTTCTGGGATCTCTGTTCTCCCTGCGTTTGGGTGGTCGTTAGAGTGCTTAATATACCATGTTAATGCGCGATCCTGCATCACATTCACCAATGTAGCCTTCTTAATGTTATTTTCCATGACACCTTGTGCTTCCCATACTGCTCTTACCATGAACCAGAATTGCTCCGGATATTCATTCCCTACTCCTTTGAATACTGGTATTTTGATCGTGCTCGCCATACTAAACTATGGAGGTTGTGGAGGTGGAGTCAGTGGAGATGGAGGTGTGGGAGGTGAAGCGGGTGGTGGTGTGGGTGGAGGTGGTAACCACGGAATGCGCTGTCTTATCAAACTAACCACGCTTCTTGAAGAGACCTTAACAAACTCTTCCTTGCTCTCTTGTGAGGGTGAAATTAAGGCACTGTTTTCTAATTCTTCGCTACCCTTGTAGATATTTCCGCTTCGCGTAGTCCCAAACATTAATTTATTTGCATGACCCTTTTCTTCACACAATAGCATCTTAATCCATGTATTCAAAGATTTAATATACTTACCTTGCGTTCCTTTGAGAAAGTGTCATTCTGCCTCGCTATAGCTCACAGTCGTGTCTATCGCAAACTCAATGATAAATCCCCCTATTATCTGATCGAGCCAATGGTCCATAACTCACGAGATCTTATCTTCTGATGCTCTTAGTCGGTGCACTAATTCTAGAGTCCACACTATTGGTTTGTTGAGCCTAAACCTTTCATGGCTATCAGATAACTTCGTGATTTGCTCATACAGCTCAAAAGGAAAGGATGTGTTAGTGTCAGTATCTTCATCCCTCCATCAGTGATAAAATTTCTCTTTTTTCATGCATATTAGGTGTCTCATCCGATTAGCTACATTCCATTAGGTCATGGATCAACTAATGGTAGTGGTTCTTTGTCAATTTCCCTCATGCCATTTATCTACTGGCCTATTTTCACATGTACAGGTCATTGGCTGTCATTTTATTTCATTCCATTTGCAAAAGTCATTTTAGGGTTTTTAGGTCTCACTAGGTCTAGGGTTTGCTACCATGGTCTTCAAAAACTCAATAAGAGGTCAACAGGCACATGAGGATGTCTAATAAGTTCATAAAATTACAAAATTCACTGATGATATGCTTCATAAAGGGTTTTTACCTCAAAACTCTGTTTTGAGGTGAAAACAGGGTTTTTTCTATTTCATGTACAAATTTTATGTAATTTCAATGTTTTCATATGTAATAAGCCTCAGCTACTGCCCTTGGTCACCTTGCCAACTCCAACCACTGCAAGAAATAGAAACATAAAAGCATCAGTTCATCAAATGATCAAAAGAGTCAAATTGCAAAATGAAAAATAGGGTTTTTAAAGCAAAGTGAAAAGAACTTTAGAAAAGTGGGTTTGTAAATGAAAAATTAAAATCAAGAGGATATAAAGTTCTTCTTGGTGTTTGAAAGACTTCATTTTGTGCAAGAGAGAAAGAAAAAGGGATAAAATTAGGTTTGTGGGAGAAAGAAGTGAAATTTGCAGCAAAAATTCAAACTTCCACTGGTGCTACGCACCTAGGCGTTCGCGTGACGCACCTGCCTTGCGCTACACACCGGGCACAGGTTTTACACTGGAAATTGGTCGTGTGCTACGCATAGAAAGTGCGCTATGCACCTGGGAGGCAGCGCTACGCATCTGTAAGATGAACTGCAAACCAGATTTCATCGCTTTCCTCTGCCTCCAATTTCACAAATAACCTCTCAACAAGTAAGTACATCCTCTCATCTGGTCGAGAAAGGGATTTTTTCATCTATGGTGGTGATTTGTGTGTTTAAAAATGAAACCCTAGTTTTTGTTTTTGTCGTTTTAACTCCCTTGTGATTATCTTCCTACATCCCATGCCCCTGCACTAAATTTCCCTAAATCCCTTCCTCTTTCCCTCTCCCATTGGCACTCACCTTACCCCCTATTACCAAAGCCTAAGCCCTATACGTAATTCCTAAACATTAACCCTATTCATTCCCAAAACCCTAATTATAATTTCCTAAAACCTATACATTCCCTAAAACCCTACTTCCATCATCAAAAACCTCATTTACAGTTTTACTATCAATCAACCCCTCAATTCCCAAAATAAAAATAGCAGTCACCCTACCCACCTTCATACTTTTTAAAATCTCTTCATACTCATCATTTTTCACTCCAAATTTGCAAGTATGGAGACAGACTCAGCATATGAGAGGGATGATGAAACTGTCAGTGATTCTTCCGTAGAGGCTCATGCACCAAGAAAACCACATAAAGGAGGAAAGCACATCCGGGAGGAGCCCATCACTCTCACAGAGTTACTAGCTTGCCCTCTTGCAGTAACATGTTTTAAACATCAATCTTGTTACCAATTTTGTGAAATGGTGGAGAGGGTGAAATATCACCATGAACTTGCTAGGTTATTTTTTCTTCATATTCACAATGGCCAGGTGAACCTAGCTGGTGTCTCTTTCACTTTGACACCTGAAACCATTGCAGCAACAACAGGCATTCCTAATGTGGGAGAACAGTGGAACAAGGGGCAACATGTGGGCAGAGAGCATTATGAGCCTTACATCAAAGCTAGTTATCAAAGGAAAATCAGTAGGGTATTTCCTTTCAGATATTTACAAGATACTTATAATCCACTCGTGAAACTCATTATCAAGTATTTCACCTGTGAAGGGAGGTTTTCTCATTTGTATACTAACCATGTTAGATCGCTGATGCATTTCACAAGAGTGAGGATGATGAACCTCCCATATTTTATATGTAGAAATATTGAGAAGATGGCTACATATGTGCAAAGGAAACCTCTTCCTCAGCAATTCAGTAGCATTTACCATTTTTCATTGATTAAAATTATTTTTTTGCATCAGCTAAGCTTGCTAAATATTTTTATGGGATACCTTCATTTCACATGAGGTTTTCAAAAGCCCTCAGGTGACCCCATTAGTGCTACAAGACGAAGGAGGGCCTTCAAACCAGCCAGATGTTTATGAGGCTGAAACAACAGGTGTGCCATTGTTTGTCACTTATGAAAAAGGCACAAGGAGACTATTTGCAGCTGTCAAAAGAGTATTATCTCCACCAGGGGTGGAAGGGGTCTTGTTTCCTTCACTAGACCACAAGAAAATGCTATCTTCACCTGGGGTGAAAGGGGCTTTGCCTTCTTCATTAGCAGTATAGGTATAGGATAAAGGAAAGAAACCTTTGCATGATGAAGGGCCTTCTTAAGGTCAAGATAGAGATTTTGTTTTGATTCAGGAAGAGGACACTGATTTGGGTTCACAAAGCTCAAGACTCAAGGAAGTCATCAAAGAGAAAGAAGCTGACATCCATGCCTTATCACTTGACCTTGAGAGGGATAAGTGGATTATTAACTTCCTTGAGCAAGAGAATAAGCAATTGAAGGACAAACAAACAATCATGGGGCTACAAAACATTAGGGGAAACAGGCAAGCAATAAAAAGAAGGAAAGTCAAATTGACACCCCTTGAGAAAGAAATTGAGGCTGACCAGGAACCATCGCTAGAGAGGGTAAACATTAACTTAGAGAAATTTCTTTAGAAAGCCAACAAGGAGAAGAAGATGTTGTGCCACATGACTTATCACTATTTGGCCTGGAACAAAATTTGTAAGACAAGGATAAGAAGCCTAAAAGCCAAGTTAAAGAGAACTTTGAGGAGAAAAAAAGAGCAAGATAAGCTCAAGATCTTGTCTGAAGCATTATTGTCCCAACATAGCACCTAAAAAATATCAATCATGCTAAATTTAAAGCAATTTGGTGAATTTTTGGACATTTTTGAATTTTTCAGGAAAAAAATAGGTTTTTTCCGCAAGTGCGTAGTGCCACCGGTGCTATGCTTTTGATGGGGGCCTCCATTTGCAAAAAACATTACATTTTTGGAACCACCATGAAAAGTTATGCATGCTCAAAAATAGTTGTGAAGTTTTGACAAGTTCTGGACCTCCAAAAGGGTCAAAAACAGTGAAAAAATACCCTCTCTGCCACTTTTTGGCCACACAGGAAGTAGTCTTGGGAGATTGCATTTTTTGAGGGGAAAATGGACTCCAAATCAAAAAATTCAAGTTGTCCCAGAAAGTAGACTCACTAAGCTTTCCAATGAGATATCCTGAACCTGATTTGGACTTTAGGAAGCCTTCCAAAATTGGCTTGGAAAAAGCACTGCGCATAGGAGGAAAATTTTCCAATTTTGTCTGCTCAGAATTTCGCCTAGTTTTCTACCAGTTTGACTTTTTCTCTCTCATGGTCAAATTCATGATGTAATTTGATGTAAATAGATGTACTATGATGTAAAAATTATGAAAATTGACTTAAGGAGGTAGATACATCAGTTGTAGGTGGTTTTGAGCTGTAATGAATTGGTTTCCTAAGTTTTAGAGGCAAGCTGTTCCACTGCCTACTTTTGTGTTCCTAGTTTAGATATGGTTGAAACCACCCCTTTTCTCATGGATTCGACCCCTGATGGATAGCACAGGTGGTTTGGATGTCTATATCATGTCTTTTTTAGTCATTTGTCAAGGTTGGACTCTTGTGGATGCTTTGAGCACTATTGTACATCACTTCTACAATTTGGCAAGGAAATAAACCAGGGTTTTGCAGCATTTTGTGGGATTCTTGTGGCAAGGTGAATTAGTATTGTTTTCTCCTCTGTGATTCAGTTTATCATATGTTTATGTGTGCCATTATCTCTCTCTTTTTCTACATAACTAAATGAATCAAGTGTAAAGGTGGAATTCATTGATGTTTCAGTGCTCTGCCTTGGGGTTTATTTAGTTTTACATGTTTTCTACTGTTTGAAGAGGACTCATGATACTTGCATGCCCTATCCAACTCCTCACCAGTATTTAGACTCACCATTACACCTAATTCAAAGTGCTAAAACACTTGCCTACCTCGCCCCACAGAAACCTTTGCAAATCTGAGTTCATTTCCTGGACCCAAAACTGCCTTCCTCATCTGATCCAGCAAGCAAACATTTAAATCAATCAAACTCCTCTGAGCATATACCTAGCCTAAAATTATTATTGACATCAGTCATATCTAGCATTATTTTCCATATTTTCCTGAGATTTAGAAGGAGAGAGCCCTCTACCGACCTGGTAGGGCTAGCTACTAGGTTAAGCGTGGTTTGATGTTACCCTAGACCTACCTTTCTCAGCCTGAGCTAGATTTAGGCCATAATAGGATGCAAAGAAAATTTTGTGGATTTCTGTATACATGTAGTGCTCCAACCAATTTTTCTTAGATACTTAAAGAGTTCTGTTTTCCTATGTCGTGAACTCGTGAATCTTCTTGTCCAACCACTCTTCAATTTCCTTCTTTGTTGGGTTCCAGTGGCACAAAATCAAACATCCCTTATGCAGATCCTGGTCCCGGCAACGAAACCATTCGTTGGCTTAGTGGGGCCTGACCCAGGTTCAAAAGTGATTTAGCCAAGAAAATCCTGGTACTACTGGCCCTTTCAGCAATAGTCCGCGGAGCGTGGGCTGAGGTCTCACCCGAAGTAGTATGGGAGGGTGCTAGAACTAGGTTTCCGCACCTGGGGGATGTTTGATAGGAGGTGCTTGGTATGTGGTCCAACCTTCACACTTACTATGCTATGTGCATCAACAGGCGCCCCACGCCCTGCGATATTGTCTGTTAGGTAAACTTGACTCGGGATAGAGTCAAAAGAGGTTAAACAGTGATGGTTTTGGGGCACATGGTATTGTGCACCCATGGTATTCTACCCGTGGTATTATATGTAATGGAGCCTATAAAAGGCTGGAAGGACTTCATTGTAATGCAAGGCCTGGAGGTGAGCGGTGAAGGCTCACTTGGCCGGATTGGCCAGGGTTTTGGCCACGATAATGAAATTTCATTATGATCTGGTTTTTCCCGGATTTGGGGTTTTCCCAAATAAACATGTGTGTTTATGGTTGTTGCTGGTTATTTTTATATTTATTCCTCTCAGTAATTATTAATGTTAAGCAGTAATTTCTTAACAACTGGTATCAAATCCAGATATTAGCTTCAAAGGGATTCTTTGATGCCAGGGGTTTATAGTGCCTGATGAGATCAATGCAACCTTTTTATAGATCTAGATCTGGAAAATAATGGTAGAAAAATCATACGTGGAAAAAACCTCGACGAGAATGTGTGGAAGATAGTGCCGTCACTGCCAGGGATCACAGTGCATTTGCGATATTTACCAGTTTGAAACATGCTGACAAATTGTTCGAGAATCAGCTATTTAAAGAGGGTGAGCAGAAGAAAATTGTTAATGAGGCTTCGAAAATTGTTCGTTTTCTGCGATGTGAGGCCACTGGTGCTGGAATCTATAGTTGGAGTGGTTTGATAGAAGTTTTTGAGCAAATCAAATTGAGAGAGGATGGATAAGAATTGCAGCGGCAATAAACAAAAAAAATAAATTAATGAAGTCAACATTATTGCATGTAAATGGGCATACTACTGTAAGACCTAGTAAGGCATGTGTACCCCTCGGTGATCACTGGTAAAGTCTGGGTTAGACCTAGGTGATAGGGGGATGTCGGGTTAACAATACCCTGGGTAAAAACTCTAAGGGGGGTAAGAGCTAGAGTGAGCAGGATTGTCTCACTTAGCAGGATTGGCTCGAGTTAGTTAAGGAACCCCAAGTCAAGTTTAGGGGGGGAATTGTTAGGTAAACTTGACTCGAGATAGAGTCAAAAGAGGTTAAACAGTGATGGTTTTGGGGCACATGGTATTGTGCACCCATGGTATTCTGCCCGTGCTATTATATGTAATGGAGCCTATAAAAGGCTGGAAGGACTTTATTATAATGCAAGGCCTAGAGGTGAGTGGTGAAGGCTCACTTGGACTTCATTGTAATGCAAGGCCTGGAGGTGAGTAGTGAAGGCTCACGTGGCCGGACTGGCCAGGGTTTTGGCCACGATAATGAAATTTCATGATGATATGGTTTTTCCCCGGATTTGGGGTTTTCCCAAATAAACATGTGTGTTTATGGTTGTTGCTAGTTATTTTTATATTTATTCCTCTCATAATTATTGATGTTATGCAGTAATTTCTTAACAACTGGTATCAGAGCCAGATATTAGCTTCAAAGGGATTCTTTGATGCCAGGGGTTTATAGTGCCTGATGAGATCAATGCAGCCTTTTTACAGATCTAGATCTGGAAAATAATGGTAGAACAATCATACGTGGAAAAAACCTCGAGGAGAATGTGCGGAAGATAGTGCCGTCATTGCCAGGGAACACAGTGAATTTGCGATATTTATCAGTTTGAAACATGCTGACAAATTGTTCAGGAATCGGCTATTTAAAGAGGGTGAGTAGAATAAAATTGTTCATGAGGCTTCGAAAATTGTTTGTTTTCTGCAATGTGAGGCCACCGGTGCTGGAATCTACAGTTGGAGTGGTTTGATAGAAGTTTTTGAGCAAATCAAATTGAGCGAGGATGGATCAGAATCGCAGCGGCAATAAACAAAAAAAATAAATTAATGAAGTCAAAATTATTGCATGTAAATGGGCATACTACTGTAAGACCTAGTAAGGTATGTGTACCCCTCGGTGATCACTGGTAAAGTCTGGGTTAGACCTAGGTGATAGGGGGATGTCGGGTTAACAATACCCTAGGTAAAAACTCTGAGGGGGGTAAGAGCTAGAGTGAGCAGGATTGTCTCACTTAGCAGGATTGGCTCGAGTTAGTCAAGGAACCCCAAGTCAAGTTTAGGGGGGGAATTGTTAGGTAAACTTGACTCGGGATAGAGTCAAAAGAGGTTAAACAGTGATGGTTTTGGGGCACATGGTATTGTGCACCCATGGTATTCTGCCCGTGGTATTATATGTAATGGAGCCTATAAAAGGCTGGAAGGACTTTATTGTAATGCAAGGCCTGGAGGTGAGCGGTGAAGGCTCACTTGGACTTCATTGTAATGCAAGGCCTGGAGGTGAGCGGTGAAGGCTCACTTGGCCAGACTGGCCAGGGTTTTGGCCACGATAATGAAATTTCATTATGATCTGGTTTTTCCCCAGATTTGGGGTTTTCCCAAATAAACATGTGTGTTTATGGTTGTTGCTGGTTATTTTATATTTATTCCTCTCAGTAATTATTAATGTTATGCAGTAATTTCTTAACATTGTCTTCACACAGTTCTAGCCGTAGTGTGACCCATGTTATTTTCCCAAGTATTCCTTAGTTAGGCTTTGTTAGCTGATTACTTAGTTTTTTTTCATATATAAACATTCATACAAGTATTTACCAATTGCACGCAGTAACTAAATAGAGTAAAGTAATGCATAACATCAATATACAGATTCAAGAACAGATGCACGGAGTAAACTTCTCTTTATTAACTTTGAATCTCAAGTACAACCCCGACTCTGCTCCGCACACTCAACTGCAGGGGTTTGCGTACTCAGCTACAGACTCTACTAGGCCTCTGCGCACTCAGCTACAGAGCCTCCTCCTACTACTATGACCCATTACACTTCAAATTCAGCTCTAACCTCGAACCATGCCTTCGCTATTCTATCGATTCTTACCTCCCCTCTTTACACTTAGAGCCTTGCTCTATTTATACAATCCCATGGTCCACAGACCATGGGTAGGCCAACACAACTTTACATTAAATTACAATATTTTAGGGCAGACAGCCCTATGATTCATCTTAGACTTCGCACTCTGCACCCACAATTCGTGGAGTCTTACAATATACTTGACCAATCTTGGGCTTTGAGCCCCAAAAACATGATGCGGGGATCCCATGCCCAACACTTTATCTTCTTCTCTATTTGGTTTTCCACCAAAGCCTTAAATTATTTAAACCTTTCAAAGACTTCATATTTCTTCTTGAGAAAATATATCCATGTATTCCTTGAGAAGTCATCTATAAATGATACATAGTACACATACTTACCCAGTGATAGAACCTTCAAGGGTCCAAACACATCACTGTGAAAAAGCTCTAATATATGTTTTTCCCTCTTACCACCAAAGGGGAAACTCACCCGATTCTAATTCCCATATACATAATTTTCATAGAAATCAAAATCCAGAGAGCTATTAGTCATACCTTTTGCCATACCTTTACCATGAAGTATTCAAAGGCCCTTCTCTCCAATATGTCCAAGCCTTTGACGCCATAGCATGGTATTTTCTCCAGAGACCACTAGATTTTCTTCTCCACTTTCACAAACCACAAAACTGTTGCAACCATCAACAACAGTGCTACCTTGCAGCTTGTACAGAGTTCCAATCCAAACTCGCTACATCAATACCAGTGCTCCCCGAACCATCTTGCAGGTGTCCTTCTCGAACATTGTTTTTACACCTGCATCATCTAGCTTGCTTACATAAATAATATTTTTGGCTAATGTAGGAAAATGTAGAACACCTGAAAGTGTTATAATCCTTCCACCTTGCAAATTCAACTTGACTTTTCCACGACCAATGATTCTATCCTTCCTATCATCCCCCAAGAAGACATCACCACCGTCATATTTCTCATACTCATAGAACCACTCTCTATGGGGAGTGAAGTGAAAGGATGCATGTGAGTCAATCAACCATGCCTCATGATCTACATGTGTACTTGAAGAAGCGAAGTACTCATCCCCACCTTCATCTGAGGTGGTTTTCGCCTTTGCAGAAGGAGCATCATCAGATCCCTTTCCTTTATCGGGAGCTTTAGATTTACAATCCCTTTTGTAGTGTCCTTCCTTTCCGCATTTCCAGCACACCTTTATAGGTTTTCCTAGAGATTTAGATCTCCCTCTAGATTTAGATCTCCCACTCGATGACTTATTTTTTTTTCTATTCTGGGACCTTCCTCGTATAGACAAGGAATCACCATTCTTCCTCTCCATATTTTTTCGTCTCATCTCCTCCGTCACTAAGGATGAGACTATTTCATCAAACTACAAGGCAGTTGCATTGCTACCTATTGCAATAACCAAACTATCCCACGAATCTGGTGGAGAACACAACAAACTGATGCACTTATCTTCATCTGAAATCTTAAGATCAACAGATAATAACTAACTTACCACAGTATTAAATGCATTCAGATGCTTTGTCACCAAGTCTCCATCTTTCATCCACAGGTTATATAACTTTTTCCATAGGAACAGTATATTCACCAGAGACTTAGATTGGTACAATGTCCCTAACTTTTCCCAAAAAGCCTTCACTATAGCTTCCCCTGATACATTCAACAATACTGAATCTGAGACACAATTGTATTGTGCTCTTTGCCTTCCAATCCAACTTCTTCCATTCTTCATCGGACACTCTCGTTGGTTTAGTACCTGTATCCACTGTGATCCACTAATCTTTATCCACTAACAGATCCTCCATCTTGAGTTTCCACAACTCAAAACTCTAACCATTAAATTTCTCGATCTCTATCTTTCCAATGCTTACCATCTTATTTCACCCCCAGAATCGATCCCGCAGATCTCCCACTGAACAGGGTCTACCACATGCTCCAACAAAACCCCTCAGCAACAAAGGCATCCCCTTGAAGCCAAAACAACTCTTATACTAAATGTAGGTTTTAACCCTGTACAGAAATTACCTGCATACAAATTCTAAAATAGAAAATAGACAAAGGTGAAAGCATAACACATAAAACAAATATACACATAGATTTACCCCTGGATCCCAAAACCGAGACTACTACATTGATTTTTCATTATGTTCCCTTCAATGTTACAATACATATATATACATGTCGAAGCATCCAATACCATGGACCAAAAGTCATCGCGCTAGAAACCATGTGTGAAAACCATGCACAAAACCATAGGTAGGTCCGCCCACCTAATATAGGGTCCAAAAAAAATTTCCTCGAGGCACTGCCTCGGACCACGTAGAGGGGGGCTAACCGCTCCCTATGACCCCCCCACTGCATAATCGGTGCAACGAAGGGGGTCTCTGCACCCCCTCTAAGTCCCCAGTTAACTAGGGTGGCTAGTCGTGGAAAGAATATAACACAACCCAACAAAGTAGAGCATTTTTATGCTGCTAAAATTTCTCCCAAGCAATCTAGCATTCCATTGAGAAGAGAATTCCACCATTGAGAGTGTCTTCTATGCTTATTTGAGAGAGAGAGAGAGAGCTTGTAAAGAGATTGAAAGAGGGAACTCCTTGTTGATATTTTTTTAGCACCATTGATCTGAAAATGGAATGTACTTGTTTAAGGGTGCAAGGTATCCATTTCCCATAATTTCAAATGTGAGCTATACACTCCAAGTGACCTCTGAAAATGTGAAAACTTCTTATTTCTTATACAGAGATAGACTGTAGGGGCATTCATCGGACATGTCACCTCTAAAGAGAGGATGAGTTCCAGAGGCTACCTAGCCCTCTACAGGCTTTGCCTAAAGAAATAACGAAGTAAACACTTAGAAGTCTTTGACATACACATACTTGAAGTTTGATGTCTTGTGGAATAAGACAAATAACTTTCTACAACTGAATAGGTGATTATGTGTGTATGCAAGTTATGTATATTTTCTATTTAACACTTTACATCAGTTTTGTTTAGCATATCATCTTCAGCAAATAAAGACATCCAAATGATGAAGCAGTTCACCCCTTCTGGGCTACATCTGCTGGACCAAGCCTCTCAAACTAGGCTTGTCCTCTTGTATTAAAAATGCTACAAAGGCTAATACAAGAATATGAGTGTCTCGAAAGATAGATCTGACTGTAAATATAGAATCAGAAGATAGGAATTAGCTAAAAATTCTCTTTCCCAAACACTAAACAGTGAAATTGTACCGTATATAGTACTTTCCCCAATTGGCCCTGGTGGCCCTTTAAAATTTCATGGAGAATTTCGAGGTGACGATGACCTCAATTGGTTCTAAAACCTCTTCCATTAGACTTAGAAGGTCGAAAATAGCAGACATAGGCTTTTGAATCACCAAAAATGGATGAACATAACCCCCAAACAGCTCAAGCACTGAAATGGCCCTAGTGGCCCTGAAAGCTTCCCTGAAGCTAAACAGTGAGAAGAATGCCTCAACAGGCAAAACGAGGTGTAGAAATGGATTCAAAATGTTGGAAAACTTCAGGAATGACCTTCGTTCCATATTCACTGGCTACACAATTCCCAATGCAACTCCCAAACTGATTTGGCCCTAGTGGCTCCTGGAACTTCCACGAAGCAAAATCACCTGTAAACGACCTCAGATGGCTATGAAACCTGTGCCAATGGCTTCAAAAGGTCGAAGAGACCCAAAATAAAAAAAAAATTGTCCAAAAAGGACTTTCCTAGCCAAAGTTATGGCCATTTACTCCCAACTGCCAGCTGGTCCTAGAAAGACTCTAGCTAACTTTAGTTAGAGTCCAAATAGGCCCACCAATTATGGCAGGACCACCCCAATTTGGTGCTTCGCCAAATTTTTGGCCGGCTAAACCGTGCTCTAACTGCAGTTTAATTGAATTCCATGTGAACGGTTTATGGCTTGGCGGTTCTGCATGGGATTGCATGCCATCACATTTTGTTGACCTGTCCTTAACTGCATGTTAACCCCGCACTTTATGGTAATGTGACCACGTATTAACCTGCGGTGACCGTTAGTTTTTCGCTGGTGGTTATGGGTTATGCCCTTGGTTTTTGGGCGATGGTCACGTTCTATGGGGGGTTGGCCCTTAGGTGCTGGCCCCCTGCATTTCCCACCCTACACAAAATCAAACGTTAACAAACGTTTATGCTGCCCACATAACAAGACTCAAGCGTGTGGTGCAATGATAAGTCTTGGCATTCGTTTAGGCCAGGTTGCGGGTTCAAACCATAGACCTGCCACATAGCTTTTAAAACATGCGCCCATATGCTGATCTCCTCCCCGGCCACGCCGCAGTTTTTGATTCGTTGCCTAAAAGGAATATTCTTTTTAATTTTTTTTTTTTTGAAAAAATTCAAAAATTAAGAATCATTGAGCGATTTTGTTTTTGGCATAACTTCTCATACGGCGACCGTTTTTCGAACCATTCACGGTGCCAAAATCAAGAAGACAAGCTCTATCCAGTCGTTTAGGTTCAAACCAGTTCTGAGCACTTTCATTTTTGACCATTTTACGACACTTGGTCCTAATCTCCTGATCAACCATTGCTCAAAAAATTCTTCCAAGCGTCTTTGATTCTTCTATTGTAACTCTTCTGCCACCAAAAATCAATAAAGAGGATCCTTTTCCTAACCTTTGTTGATTTTTTTTTCTTTACTAAGCTTGTTTAAGTGTTATTTATTGTAGTTTTAGTTTTTTTCCATGCATTGTTTCCATTACTTTCAATTCTTTTATCCATGTTTTTCCAGTAACAACATCCAATTACTTGTATGCTCCTTGTAGGTTACAACCAACTCCAATGAAGGTGTTTTTGGTAGATGTAAGTAGCAAACAAACCATTACAAACATCAATGAAAATAATATTTACAACACTTCAATACCTCCTACATTGTTGGATGATATCACGTGGTTCTCATCAGTCAACGATGCCAAGCCACTTTTGTGTCATTTTACCATATCTTAAAGGGAAGTCTTGTTGGAAATAAAGTGTAGTATAGTTCAACACTTAGTTTCTCTTCTTCATAATTACTTTTGAATATGAGATTTCTTCTTATTACTTTTTATTTCTTCTTCATTAAGAAATTATACAAATGTTCAATATTACAAAGAGACAAGAGACACCAAAATTAGGTTGCTAGCTAGGGAAAAATCCAAAAGGGGAAAACCCAAAAATCCTTCTCTTATAGAATCAAATCAAATGAGATATCCAATACCAAGACCAAGACCAAACTACCACCAAAATATCAAGTCTAACCCTTTTCCAAGTCACCACTAAAGCCAAAGTCAACAGGTCAAAGTGCTCTAATTCTGGTCAATGATGTGAAGCTCAGACCCGCAACAAAGGGGGCTGAAATTTGGCCTTTAGTGTCTTAAAAATTTCAGCTTCTTCACAAAATATCAAAACCTCAAACGTGAAAGCTTTCAATAGTCAAATATTTGGCCTTCTAAAGGGAATATTCTTCAAGTTTTATTTACTTCTATTTCTCTTTTAACTCAGCTTCATCTCTCCTTTACTAGTTCAGAAAATGATAATTGTTTCTTGCTTGAATGTGCACCAAAGTGGGCCGAATTGTATTCTATATATATTTTTCCAGGAGATTTAATAGGTGTCTTTTGGAGGACTAGTCCAACTTATTCCAAGGAGGGTCGACCTGTTCATTTGGTGGACTTATGGCTCAAAGTAAAATTTAAATTTCTTTTCCTTATAAATGTCTAAATAGAACATGACTCAAATAATTTTTATTTTGAATTTTTTTTTAATTTCTAAGCATGAAGAACATGGTTTTAAAATAATATAATAAATATATGAATGATAAATTTACATTAGGAAGACTGAAACTACTTACATTTTCCAACACTCACTCTTAACTAAGGAGGTATTCATAATGACTTAACAAGATATTCTCAAATTAAAATATTCATATAATAAATGATCAGATTGATAAGAATTAACACCATAACCAACATTGTCACATTAACAAGGCCTTGATAGGTAAGCCCTATCTCTCCACTAGATCAAAGCACAATTTTGGGAGGAATTCAAATACGACACCATAGTGCCTCTCTGAGGCACATAGTTCACCCAGGATCACTGAGAATTTCCTCCAAAGCACCATTTCCTTCATGGAAATGTTAATCCACCAGACCATTCTTTATCTAAGTCCATGTCATTGACTTAGGGTGTTAATCCTAATCTACCATAGTACATGAATCAAGAATGTTTGTCCATGATGCTTATCCAATTCACCATTCTCCTTATCCATGTAGATGTACTTTACTTAAGGCTATTAGTCATGGTCCTTGTACATGACAAAAGGAGAACTATGTGTCTAACCTCACTCCCTCTCAAGCTGGGTGGATAAATACACAAGCCCAATCTTGTCTCAGAGGTACTCATACTTCCCTTACACTAGCTACTTGTTCAATCATGGATATTGATTGTAGCTTCTTGGCTCCTATATGTACCATGTTCTTGAATCATAAAGTGCTTCGACCTTCCATAATAATATGTTTCTTAACAATCATCATACAAATTTTATCATTTCAAAGTATCATGATCGAATCTAGCATGTCCTCAAATAGTCCATCAAACATTTTAAGAAGCCAAAACTTAAGCAAAGTCTTTCGATAGAAATCACATAAAAGAATTTTTGGCCAACGCGTT
Organism: Pinus tabuliformis; assembly: GCA_031772625.1. Classification (NCBI taxonomy): domain Eukaryota; kingdom Viridiplantae; phylum Streptophyta; class Pinopsida; order Pinales; family Pinaceae; genus Pinus; species Pinus tabuliformis. Next base: position 441,693,095 of record CM062814.1, on the reverse strand, counting down.
TCAAACAAACAAGTGTGGTTCATCATCTGGTCCTGATGATGAACCACACTTGTTGGTTTGAAATGCATCAGCCAAAAATTTCTCTTATGTGATTTCTACCGAAAGACTTTGCTTAATTCATTATGGATCACAAAAGCTTGAATACAGAAAAAAGCCAAAACTTCTTCATAGCTAATTACATAAACTACCAAAACCTCTACCTTTATAGTTCTTAGTGCAACAGAATCTTGTTATATGTTCTTGCAATATGTCATACTAGATCCCAGATGTTAGAAACAATGGAAACCATGACACTACTAAGAGGGGAGGTGAATCAACAATGTGGCCAAATTATATAATTCTTCACAAATTTCACATTTTGATCTCTTTAACAATTATTCATGGATCAACAACACAACTTAATCATGTATAAAATCATAAACATCAACCACATGAGGAACATATCAATAAGACACCAATCTTCTTTTTATTACAAACATCAACTTGATTACATCATGGCACCACAAGCTACCACTTGTAGGTTTATCAGTTACTAATGAAATGAACTTCAATCCCTACTCATTTATCATCTACTACTAAAAGGGATTGTTTCCCCTACTCATTTACCAATACTCAGTGGAAGGGACTCTTTCCCTTTCTCATTTATCAGTACTCACTGGAAGGGACACTTTCCCCTGCTCATTTATCAGTCTTTTCTAAAAGGGAATCTTTCCCCAAAATATTTACTAGCACCCACTAGAAGGAGCTCCTACCCTTGATCTGCAAGCTACCACTTGCTGGTCTTGTTGATCCATCTTTCATCCATTTTCATACTAGAACCAAGAGACCACTTACCTCACAAAAAAATAAATATTCTTATTACAAATCCTCAACAATCCACCTTAAACACCTTCAACAATATCTGGTTGCTAAACAGATCACCAATACATTTAGCAATTTTTCATTACTGAACACACCTACTCCTTTATTAGTCTAATTCTCTCTCTCATCTAACCACCAGTATCCTTCTTCTACTCTTGAATTTGATTGCACACTGCACAATCTGATATTGAATTCTCATTCAACACCCCATCCCTTGTAGCCACCTATTGTTTCTAATCACTGCAGAAAGAAAGTTCACCATACCAACACCTTGTTGCACCAAAAGCCCTATCTCAAAACAATTTGTGTGTATTTTCTTTCTCAGGCCTTCTTTTATAGTTTTTCTTTTTGCTAACTTTGGCTTTGTCTATTTTTTTAAAATTTGTGCATAAAGCCTTATTTTTTTTCCTTTATCTTGTTCATCTCAATCTTCTGGACTATGTTTTTTATTTTGGGGTTGGATCTCCAAGTCAAACTGACCTTTAGTACCTCTTTTGCAACTTAAACTAATTTTTTTTGCTTATTTTTTGCATTCTAGCTTTTTACAGAATTTAGCAGTGCACATGTTATTTTTATTTGTAGTTAATATGACCTAACTTACAAATTTTTCTTCCAAAAATAAAAGTTCCATTGTTTTGTGCTTAAGCTCCTTTTACAAGCTCCATTTACCTATTTTTTTTCACAGGACCAGTCTTCACGACCTTTGGATAAATGCTTTCGCCACTTAATTCCTTTCAGCCCTACATGGTCCAATTTCCTTGATTAACAACTATTTTACGATTGGTCTTACTTCTATATGAAATAACCAACCATCATCCCAAAGGCCAATGCTCCTTTGTTTCTACATGAAAAAATCCAAGGAGCTAGCTCTTAGCCACTTTGTGTCTCTATATAAACCACCAGGCTATGTCTAGCAGGATGAGTTATCCCATGCAGTCCTCCCGGAAACTCTTTGATTTTCTGCCATTCACTAGCTATCATGCTTCCATGTCTTAGTGCCTCTACCTCTCAACTCGTTCACTTAGCACACACCAATCATACCACCGGGATGGTGTCACTCCTTCCACACGTCAACTTGTGAATGGTGACACATGTCACCCAAATATGAGCCATTAGGGTGCCAAAAAATTATTTCTATGTTTCCACCTCCTATTGGTTGTGCTAATGTCACCTTCCTCTATCGTTAGACCCAATCTATGTTGCCACATGCCCTGCTAAAGGAGAGAAAAAACAGGGTACTGAAGACCTGTTTTGCAAGCAATTTATTCGTTAATTGGTTTTCGGGATTACCGACCATTTCCTTTATTTTTCATATATTCCACTAGGTTGGTGCCTTACTGCACAGTCACTTTTTTTCCCTCCAGGCTAGCCCTCAATGGGATGAGTTGCTGGAGTGGGTTGCTCTACTCAAATCTCATTGGTCAGCTCTCTATTTCCATGCCCCAATGTCCACCACCCAGCGCACTTGTTTTGTGCACCAAAACTATACTGTTGGGTTAACTCTAATGGCTACTGCCTCCAGGTGGGATCCAACCACTCTTTTCATCCCAGTCTCTTAGGCCTATGCGTCAAAAGGATTGTACCAATGTAATGCCCTTGGGCTTCTTCTCCTAGGCTAGGTTGACAGGCGAGCTCCGCCTGCTCAATAAAAATGCTTCCCACTATTTTTGTGGCTTCCACATGTTCCTGACACATTGTTTGGCCACTTTATCACTAGGTTTGGCACTTCTTCCAACTTTGGTTGGACGCCAAAGCTCATCCAACCTCCTCTAACTTTGTTATCTTGATCTTGGGGTCACCAACTTTGATTGACTCTATCTCTCAATCCAAGAAGCCATTTTCAGACTTCCACGCACCATTGGAAATATATTTTAGATCTATATCTGTCCAAGTGGGTTTTTCCTACATCTAAGATTATATGCTAGCCAAAAATTGGTGCCAAATCCTCTCCACCATTTTGGCTACCTTTGTAACTCTTCACTATTTCCTTTACCAGTTGTAATTGTTTTCCCTTTTCCATTGCTTTCCTCGTGCCACCTTTTCCGATGCCTTTTATTTTACTTGTGATACCCTTCCGTTACCTTTGCGTTTCCTGCACCACCTCTACTATTCTCTTTTCCATCAATCTTTACCTTGGAAACCAATGAAAACATATTTACCAATGCAGTTACTTTCCCATTACCTTTTCCTTTACCTTTGCATTTCCTTTTCCATTATCTCCTTTTCCATTGCCTTTTCCACCAATGAAAACAAATTTCCAATAACATAAACATCCACCTAGTAGCATCTTTACTCATTATCAAAATTGTTATCCCAAATAATAAAACCTTGAATCAAATATATCAAGGTGAAAACCAGTTGTTGGTACAAACATGGATCAAAATTTCTCAGTCACTTCCATTATTCCAAGATTCTCGTGAATCTTTATATCATGCTTCCTTTGATCAAGGAATATTTCATCAATTATTTTCCAGACCTCCAGGTAGTAGTTTATCAGTCTAGGACCGCTTAAGTCAAATTATGCTTCTAGTCTCCCTTTGAAGGAAACATTGATTTAAGAGTCCTTCTATTGTGAGAAAACAGATCATCAAGATTAATATCTAGATATGAAGCCTTCTTCAATCATGAGATGCTTTTTATGGGTAACTCTTCCAATTGAGACAAAGATTTTATCATGATCCTCTACCTCTTACTAGAAGAACCTTCTTGCGTTTTTGTTTTCATCTAGTGGATAGTAGATCTTGAATCTTCTATGTAAGAGATACTTTAGACTAATTTCTCTCCCTGTATACCAGGCTTGGAAAGTATTGTTTCTTTTCTACACTCTTCTATTTGCTTCATTTGTTTCCAATACATAGGTAGCCTTTGTCATGAACTTGCAATCCTTACTAGGAGGCCATGGGAGAACAAATTCAATTAAGTAAAGTACAAGTGACTATCAAAAGATAAAGACAATATTTAGAGTAGTATTTGAAGAGACGGTATATAAAGTACTTATCCTTTTTAGAATAGAGTCAACTCCTTCTTATTCCTTTTTATTTTCTCATCCATTAACAACTTCATCCTTATCCACATCATCACCAAGATTTTATTCCTTTCTATGGTTTCTTCTTTTAATCCTAGGGATTTTCTCATAAACCCTGGACTTTTCTTCTTCAAGCCTTTAAGGTTTACAGATGACTAGCTAGGGTATTTAACTTCTCACCCTAGACAATTAAAAGTCCATAATGTTGGCATTATGACTAATGTGTTGTCCTTGATGCCAACATGCTTTATAAAAATGTACTTGATGGTCATGGAACTAATGCAGCGATCATATATATTGATACATATGCTACAATGGATATGGATAGAGAAATGGCATTTCAGTTATAGATGGATGACAAATTGAAGTTTGAGAAAGTATAATACGTAGAATCTGTGATGAAGGGTCACGTAAATACACATGTCTTGTGACTAAGAGTTGCATACAAAATCTAAACCATGGAAATTTGGATACGAGGGATCACTACCATGTTATTGGCCCTAAGTAAGTGGAGCGACAACATTCATTTGATCCCACCAAAAAAAACTGACCACATTACAAAAGGATGTACCTAATATATTCGCTAAGGAAAAAACTATATAAGGAAATGGAGATCAAAGTGTTAAGTGTTCAAGTGAATGAGTTATTCATATGATATGAAACAAGTGCACACCACATAGCAAGGAGAAGACTTAGATATGATATATGTTTTATCTCCTAGAGACAGCCCTTGGGTTAAGGAGAGACCAGTGCCTAGGAAATATTGTTGAGTGTTTGCAAGATTTCGTGGAATTGATTACTCACACTCAATGTTAGCATATTTTAAGACAAACTGGTTTAGAATATTTCATAATAAGAGAAATCCAAATTTGGCAGAAAAGTAACACTCATCGAAGAATTAAGGCTCAACTCTACTGGCCAACATTATGTGAGCATGTAGTTTTATCATTCGTTTCAATGAATCAGAGAGAATAATTATAAAGGAATGCAACTAAATACACAGGGCTTAGTTAAGAATCCAGTTGTTGGGTAAGGGTCCCCTAGGTCTAAGTTTTATCCAAGTCATGTAAAGACTTTGTATTTTGTTGAGAGGGGTGAAATTAGTGGTATTCTAAGAGTCAAAGGGGCTTTAGTGCAGGTCAAAGCCGCTTATTTTGTAAAGGGATGGGAATAATTAGAGGATTTTGAGCTCCACCCATGGTATTGTAAGGTTAGAAGCATATATAAAGGAATTATTTTACAAATCTAAGGTAGGACATAATGAATTGAAAAGACACTTTTGAGTCTGCCTTGTAAGATCTTTCTGTACTCAAATGAAGGGGAAGGGTCCTGCAACTGTGTATGTGAAGGCCTTGGTAAGTCTGTAGCTGAGTGTGCAGGCCCATGCATCTATGTGCATAGGGTCAAAAAGACTATATTTGAAAATACTTTACTAATAAAGAAACATTTTGAGACAGATCTGAGTAATTTCTGTATTTTCACATAAATTTTGTGTTCTTGATTGTTTATGGTTCATTTTATATATATCTTATGCAATTTCATCGCAAAGGTTCATAAATTGTTTTGTATGATGAATAATGCATGTTAGTCTAGTTTCGCACGGTTCGCCAATCAGTTAAAGTAGAAAATAATTTACGATTGTAAGAATAACGTTAATATTTCACGATGGTTGGATTAAGCCCTAAACTATTAAAATCATTATAGCCATGTTGCATAGTCCCTCTGGATGCAGAAACCTAGTTCTAGCATCCCCCAATATCATCTTAGGTGAGACTGCAATCTGTGCAAGAAGATTGTTGTCGAAAGGGCTGGTGGTATAGGGTTTTGTTGGTTAGAAAAGTTAACTTTGAACCTAGGTATAAGCCCCTAAAGCCAAAGAACCCCGGTTAGACAATCACCGAGGAAAATACCTATAGAACAATGGAGTAAGGAGAGAATAGATCTACAGAAACAACTAGTGGAGCACCAAGATCTAGATGAGGAGGAATTGGTCGGCATATTTGTGGATATAAGTGCAAACGAGGTGGAACCCATCTCCAGGTTTCCACCTTATGTGCCTCCAAGGAAACTAACCACGAAGGTGATGAAGGACCTAGATTCCATCAAATGCATATGTATTTACACCCCTGTTACTAGAGGAAGTGCCAATTGAGGGGGAGTTGTTAGCCAAGGTGCAAAACCTATGCATGGAGGGCTGGGATTTGAATGATTGTAACAAGTATCCCCAATTTAAGCCTAGAAAGTACCTCCACTCTGTGTATTACGAAGAAGATGAAGTGACATGGTTTGAACCAATGAAGTGGGTAGTTGGGATTCATCACACTGGGTTGTTGAATATGCTTTATGTTCCACATTTTGGGTGCAGCAACATAAACACAATTTGTGTGCACCAATTGTTAGCATTGGCACATGATGGGCATCTATGGCTGATCAAATGAAGAATGACTATGGCATTGTCAAGAAGTCCCAGGGCTATGCTATCAGTTCTATTAATGATGAGGCTATGCATTTTACTGCATCCATTTTGGCCGGTAAAATCATGAGGAAGTGTTGGGCAGATGAAGTGTCGACCCCAGTAGTATCCTTGGCTACATATTGTAGCAAGGGGGTTCAGTTAAATTGGGTTGGGTACCTTTGTCAAGAGTTTTTGGATGACTTCTATGAAGCACAGGAAGAAGGGAATCCATTCCAGTATGAATGGTTGTTACTCTTAATCAAGTTGGTAGCATGGCAAACACCGGAGGATTCTGAGTTCCCTAATGTGGAACTGGATGTGAGTGAGGCTGTGAAATTTTCCTCGCTATGGGCCTCTAAGGAACCGACCTAGGTTATGGAGAATAAAATAGTTTGGGTTCTCTTTGAGATGGACCTGTGCATAGTCATCAACCAATGACTAAGGTTGTCACCTACATTATTTCAAGAGTTTGGTGATATCAGTCATTGAAGCTGACTCTTCTTCCCTACTTCTCTTTGTTGTTTTCTCCTTTGTGATAGGCATTTGTAATGTTGAAGATGACACCAACTACTCCTTTGCCTCTTGTAGGGTGTTCTCAATTGATTCTAGCCGGTTTTTATACTTTTCAATCTCTGGTCTGGCTGTGTGAAAATAAGTAGTAGAATTTCTTTCTACCCTTAACTTGGAGATGAAACCTAATGGATCATATGACCAAGTGAAACTAAGGCTGAATTGCATCTCTTTCAGTAACTTAACTGCTTCTTCCCTTGTCCCTATTTGAGTTTTGATTTTGAAGTGGGATTTCTTCTTGGTAGCTACAAAGTGAATCTCATCCATATTGAGGGTTTTCCTAATGTATTCTAGAGAAAAAAATCCTCATTTGGAGGAATTTTGGCAGCTTGTAAGGGGCAAGCTCACACCCAAATACCCTTAGCTCTATGCAATTATGATAAAGGTACCAATCCCCTGTTTGGACTTGGTATGATAGCTGCAAAGCTTTCCTAATTTCTTCACTGATTCTTAGCTTTGTCCTGGTACTTATGAGACTGAGTGCTAGATGTAAAAACATCTCTATGAATTGTTTGTATGAAAATTCCTTTTGTTCCTTCATCACTAGTGTAGACTAGAAGATGGCTAACTACTGTTTCCCTTCATCATCTAGCTTTTGTAAGGCGAGCTTGAGGTTGTCTCCCTGAAAATATAAAAACATATAAACTAACACAGAAGCATATTTGAATACCTCCTTAGTCTATAATTTGATAAACTACTCATGGATAGAATCTACAAGAAATTGGCTAAAGTTAAATAAGAAGGAAGGCTTGGAATCTACAGAGAAAATGGAAAGAAATTTTATAATTGCCTCATCTACCCACTAATCTAAGTAATAGCCAAGGAGGTAGGAGATGACTATGATGATTTTCTTTGCTCTCTCGGGGAAAATGGAGGATGGATAGGGAGGATTTTTCTTAGGTAATGGTGCATCTTCAGTCAAGAAAAGTTCAAGGGTTTTGGCTTTTCTAGCAAAGTCTAGCTTCTGATACAATTTAACAAGTGCTTCATGGGGAAAAGGAGTGGCATTCTATATTGTAGGGGCTTGCATCATTTGTTCTATATCTTGGGGAGTGATAGTGAATAGAATGTCTCCAGTGGGGGCAATAATAGCTCTTTGTCTTGGCAACTAACATGCATGACATTTCCTGACAAATTCAGGGGTGTTGTGGGTACGGGGTAAGATATAGTGGGGAAAATTGGGTTCCCACAGTTGAATATCATCATATTTATCTATAAACTTATCCTAAAGCCAACAATACATATCAAAAAGGTCAAATTCATAGATAGTTTCATGAATTTTATAGTCTGTGTCTGCAAAAGGGATGTGGTGAAAATCAATGGGAGGGTGGATCAGAGGACTCACAGGTTCTTCTAGTCCCTTGTCTTTTGGAGGCATGATTGTATAAAGTTAAGGACAATGGTGAAATTTGGATTACAGGTTTATAATACCCAAAGAGGACTTGGGATTTGCAGACAAAAGCAGAGGTAATGGCCTAAAATTCGGTTAGCTGGAAATGTCCCCGACCTGGTGAAGTTTTTTGTAGTTCAGACTGGTACACCTGTCACAGAGCAATAACAATGTATAAGAATAGTAGCCGGTGAATGGGGGAAAGGAGGGATTATATAGTGTTATGGGCTTTCCCATTGATGGTGACATGGGTTCGTTGAATTAACGATTAAGCCATTGGAGGGAGCAGAGGTGATTGGTGGGATCAACAGGTAGATGATGTGGTGGAGGGTGAGTGCCAAGAGCACAATGGATAGAGCAGTGGTATTGGGAGGTGTAAAAACTAGTTTTCAGAGGAGGGGGGACGTGGTTAATGGTTTCGCCTGAGGGGGGTGCGAAATCATGTGGTGTTAACATGTCGCGGTAGGCATGGTTTTGAATACTAGCCATTTCAGATGCCCCCCTCTGATGGTAAAGTTTGGATGGTGAGGGGGCCTGAAATGCATTGTGGGCTGTCGAAGTTTAAGAGGTGGGTGTGAATGAGGGGAGAAGTGGTGGCATGTTATTGCAATGTGACATGGCATATGGTGGGGTTAGGAAATATATTTAATGCATAGCGAGGGAATGGTTGGAGTGTATGGTAGGGTCATGAAACTTAGGAATAAGGGATTATATACCAAAATCACTTGATATGCTGAACTTTAGAGTCAAACTGTAATCCTTTTTTCCTTTTCCCTGTGCATGAAAATACATTTGAAATTCAACTTAGAATAAAATTTTCATGCTTTTCCTCTAACAATATATGGTCTGTTCCAAATATTTTCAAACTTGCCATGTTTTCCTTTATCTTCTATCCTAGAATCCCATCTCAAAACTTGGTCCCCAATGTTAAAGTCATTATATTTTGTTCTTCTATCAAATATATTTTTAACATTTTCTTGAATAACTTGGGTCTTGTTGTATACTCTCTCCATGGACTGCTACAACTGGATAGTTTGATTAATCCTTCTCCGTACATCATGGGGTTCATCTTGCACTTCTTCAATGGTCTTCATGACTGGAACTCATACGGAGGATGGAAAACCTGCATTCATCCCATAGACCAATTGGTATGGTGACATGCTAATTGATTTTTTAGTAGTAAGTCTGCCAGCCCAAAGTGAATTGACCAGCTTGTTGTGCCAAGACTTTTTGTTTTCCTCTAACAACGTTTTGATGATGTTTACCAAATGTTTGTTTGAGGATTCAGCCAACCCATTACTCTGAGGGTGATAAGATGTTGAATGTCCCAGAGTAATGTGGTATTTATGGCCAAAATTCAACCATATTTTTAGATTTAAAGGCTACAGCATTATTAGTGATGAATTTTCTAGGATAGCCAAATCTGGAGAGGATATTAGTCTCAAGGAATCTAATAATGACAACATCAGTGGCATTTCTGGAAGGGGTGGCTTCTATCCACTTGGTAAAGTAGTTAGTCGCTGTAAGAATTCAATTATGTTGGGCATAGGAAGAGGGATGAATTTCACCAATGAAATACAATCCCCATTCTTGGAAAGGGATTTCAACTGAGATAGGCTTTAAGGGTAGGGGCAACAATTTTCTCCTTCCCTAAAAATTCTGGCATTTATGACATGAGGCAACTTGTTTGTGAATGTCAGGGAAAAGGGTAGGCTAGGAGAAACCAGCTCTAAGGATTTTATTGGCGATAGTTTTCCAATAAAGATGTCCACCACAGTCACCTTCATGGAATTCATGCATAACTTTATCTACATCATCCTTTAACAATCATTTAAGTAAAATACACCCAACATCTTTCTAGTACACAAAATTATCTATAATGCAAAATGTAACTGTTTTTAACTTCAGAAATCTTTCCTTTGTTTTTATCAAACTAGGAGGAGCATTTAAATTAAATAAAACATAAAGCAAGTCTGCATACCAGGGTGAGTTTAGAAATTCCCCATCAATTTGTGGAGTTGCCTGTTCCTCTTGATTATCTAATGAATTAGTCAAGTTAATGTCCAAAGCATGGAAGTTTGACTCAGCCATCAATGGGGCTAGTCCCTCACCTTTGTTTAACTTGGTGGGCTTGATTTCTAAGTTGTATTCCAGAATGACAGCAATCCATTTGCCTCACTTTCCATCAGGTCCATTCTATGTCAAAATGTCCTTAACCATTGCATTAGGTACATAAGCAATAATATGGGAATATAAAATATATACTCTAAAATACTTTATTGCTTTAACCAATTCAAAGGCCTGCTTTTCCATAGTATTGTATTTCAAAGATGCATCTCTTAAAGCTTTACTAAAGAATGAAATTGGTTGCTCAAAGCCTTCACTATTTTTCTACGGTAAAACTACTGCAATAGTGTGTTTGGAAGAAAAAGAGAAGATTATGAAATCTTTCGTAAAATTTGGGTTGACCAACACTGGTGCCTTGTTCAATGCTTGTTTAACTAAGTCAAAGTATTCTTTAGCCTCAATACTCCACTTTATTTCATAATCATTTTTAAGCATGTTTGTTACGTTCCTGAGAAGTTCTGCCAGGTTAGGAATAAATCTCCTTAGGAAATTGATTTTACCAATAAAAGACTAAATCTATTTGATGTTTCTTGTATGACGAATTTTTAATATTGCTTCAATTCTGCTGGGATCAATCCTAATTCCATCCTTGGAAATAATGTGACCAAGAAGTTTTCCTTCCTCCAGGCCAAATAGTGTCTTCTTAGGATTGAGTGAGATGCCAAACCTTCTACATTTTTCAAACACTCTTCTCAGATGTGCTAAATGTTCTTCATCAGTTTTAGAATAGACTATAATGTCATCTAGATAAATCAAAATAAAATGGCCAATTTCATCAGCAAAGGAAATATCCGTTTCTCTTTGGAAAGTGGCTCCATCATTCATTAAGCTAAAGGGAATTTTCACATACATGAAGGTGCCCCATGGTGTAGTGAAGGAAGTTTTATCCTGATCATCAGGATGCACTAAGACATGGTTGTAACCTGAGAAACCATATAACAAGGAGATCCTATTAGACCCTACCATCTTTCACAATATATGATCCAATTTAGGTAACGGGTAGTTGTCTTTAAGGGATATCTTATTTAGATTTCTGAAATCAATACACAATCTGATTTCTCCAATTATCTTTCTAGTAGGGACAGTGTTAGACACCCATTTCGAGTATCTAAGAGGAAGTATAATTTTAGTATCATACATCCTTTTTACTTCATTCTCAATCAAAGGCATTACGACAAGATTTATCCTACGAAGGTTTTGCTTAAATGGTTTTTGATCTTCCTTGATTGGGATTTTATGTTGTATGATTCTAGTGTCATATGCTTTTATATCCTCATAACTCTAGGCAAAGACATATATGAACTCTTTGAAAAGGGATATGTATCGTTGTTTTGTGATAATAGGAAGTGATTTTGAGAGTTTTAACATTTTGGGATTTTTCTCACTTCCTATATTGCATTCTTCTATGTTTGTCCCTATGGTTTCCATTTTTGGTTTTTTGCCACATCATTAAAATTGAAAAGTTCTTCTAATGGAACTAAACCCCTAGGAAGAACATTATCCTTAAGCTCTAGTACTTCAAATTATTCTTTTTGAGGATCTATTTCATGCAATTGTAATTTATGTACATCTTTATTGACTGAAATATTTACATCAGAATCATCAAGCTGCTTATCTTTACTAACATATTCAACAATATGATTTTCTACTTCACACTCTAAATCTATGTCATACTCTTCATACTCATCCTTGGATTGCGAAAATCTTTCAATTTCTTTGTCACTTCTAAATACCTGCCAATGCCTCATATTGTCAGGTACAACTGGATGGTGTTTAACCTCCACTGTGTATTGTATGTTGGGATGAGGCATTTTACATGTGATAACTGAGAAAGCTAAACCATTAGCCAAGACATTCTGATTTTTGGGAATAACATCAAGATCATATTCTTCAAAAGTTCCTAGAAAGTCAAGCACAACATTTTTGTAGGCTCTCAACCTAGGATGTTTGGCAGCATACTCTCCCTTGACCTGTCTTACAATTAATTCAAAATCCCCTTGAACAACAATTCTTTTAGCACCTAATTTCTTCAATAATTGAAATCATAAAAGAAGTGCGTCATATCCTTCTATATTATTGGTGCAATGAAAATTGAGTTTATAGGAATGACCCTCTGAATGGTTGTTCCCTAAATTGGACACCCAAACACCTGCCCCTGAACCTGCTTTGCTACAAGAGCCATCAAATCTCATGTTCCAAAAGGGTTTAGTTTCAGTGTTTTGTTTCACAATTAGAGTTTGATTTTCATGCTTTTTATCAATATCATTTTCTACTTGAGTAACCTGTGCATCAATGCCTTCATTATTGTAAAGAATGAAATATCCTAGGTTGGACTGAACAAAGTAGAGAGGGTAGTTATGTGGTTTATCTTGACTGCTAACCATATACTTCATTAAAGTTTCCCTATACAGTCTCCTCTGTTGACCAAAGTGCTATAGGGATTAATGCATGAGTGTTTGGTGATGTAGAAAACCCTCAAGGATCTTCTGGGGATCCTCAAGAGATAATCAGATTAGCTGCAACTGTCACAAAGATACATACATATCTATGTTTAACAAACAAATATCAAAGTGAGAAGGACTTATTACCTTGATTCTTAGTGTTGGATACCTATAGTAATAGGTTTCATATTTCATGATTGGCAAGAGAAAAGCCAAATATGCTCTGCTCTGGTATCCCAAAGATCCCATATTTCCTAGAAAGCAAGAGCTGGGTAAAGTGTTTCAAGTATTGAGGACCTTATTTCAATTTTTGTGGATGATTCAACAGTCTAAACTGGATCATGCCATGTTTCAATTTTGAGTTGTAGAATAGAGAAAGAGGTCTGTCCAAACAGCTTAATCTTGGCAGACAAGTAGTTCAGGTAGAGAAGCAAAGGTTCCCAAAAGTTTAATCTGGGACCTTGGAAGAGATAAGGGTAGAAATAGATAGAGAAAAGAATAAGGAAAAAAGCCAAAGAAAAGAAAAGGCAAAAAGGGTTTGCAAGTTCAAGTGCACCCTCCAAGGAGAAACAAAAAATGCTAGGTAAGCAGCTGGGTAGGTAGTTGGGGTCGCAGAAGGTGAGTCCTATCATTGCAGAAATGGTGATGATGGACAGCAAAGTAAAAGACTACAGCAGGAGCATGACTAACTTCCCTCTTCCCCTTTATTCCATTACTAACACTCCCTTTCTTTCAGCTGAGATTTATGGAGAGAGATCATGGTTTTATTGTGGTTCTAGTTCATTCAGAATCCACATTTCTTGTCTAAGATCTTTTCATTTTGTTCTACTCTCAAAACCAAGTCAATTTCAGATAAACTCAGTAAAATCCCTTTCATTTGCCCCCTTCATTCATATTAACTCCTAATTCTACTATATAACCTCCCCTATCTTACCCCCACCCCTAATATTATTAACACTAAGGTGTATAAAACCCCAAATCTTATGTATATTCCCTCCCCTAGGCATAATAGCCGTGTATTGTTCAAAAGGGACCGAAATGGCATCTGGCCACTTTGGTGAACCTATTCCACCCTATTTCCCCTTCGCTGCAAGTCAATTTGCCCTCAAATCACCTCTGCACTAATAAAACCCCTCTCCAAACCCCTTTTGCCTATAAAACCTTTGCAAAGGTTAGTACCCGCCTCTGGCACGTTTCCCAATCCTACCGCATGGTTGGTTAATCAAAACATTTGAAAAAACCCATAAAACCCACAAAGTTTGATTTTTCCGCCCGCACTATCAAACGCGCCCTTTTCTCCTCCGCCAGCCGTCGGATCAAGCCCATCAGATCCGACGGCCCACATCAATATCGGAGCGCTTCCTGTGGCGGCACGTTAACCTCCGGGAAAGTGACGTTGCGCCTTGTCACGCCTCCTCCACGCGTCAACCGATGGACCATCTCGGAGCCCGCTCTGACAGCCTCTGCGCCGTACCTAAACCGCCCCGAGAAACCGCGGCGGTTAAGGCCTTAACCGTGACCGCTGCAGTTTGACCGCCACCTACCTCACTGCTGACTGGGCTGCCACCTCGCCGCCCCTTTGACCAGTCACCCACTGCCACGTCGCCCGATGACGTCAGCAGGAAAAAGCGCCAAATTGGTAAAATAACCCATATTTACCAATTTTCCCGTGTTTTTACCATTTTCACTGTGATTTCTGCTGATTGCTCTGCATGACCGTTTGAACTCGAATTTTCGCCAACCAGTCAATTAGCCCGGGCGACCTCCTCAAACAGCAACTGTGCACCTGTGTTTCAACCTCTGCTCGTCGAATTACAGGTATTTAGACCGTTTCGCCCTCCATACGACCTTCATTAAGCTTAAAATTGCTCAGAGGGATAATAGAACCATAAAAACGATATTTTCACCGTTCATTTCCATTCATTCATCCACCATTGTCATTGTGAGGGCCAAGAAGTACCTGCAGAGCTTTAGAAACCTGCAATTCACATAAAACCTCTGTAATTCTGCGTTTTCCCGGCAGGGCTCCTAATAGACATAATTCACCCAATTGGAGAGTTCAATTAGACCACAGAGAAGTTCTGTCACTAGACTCCAGTAGTATTTCAATTGCTATTGAGAGAATTCCCCTTGAATACTCAAAACCTCAACTGTTTCCACAGAAAACTGCCTCCAGACTGTGTTTTACCATTCCACCTGTCTACCTACAATTATTGCAACTTGAAGAGCTATGGAGACCCCTATTGCACTGAATATTAAGCCCATCAATGCCCCTCACCAGGAATTAGCATGGAAAGCCCTGGGGGACATGGACTACCAAATGCTGGATTGGTTCCCTATGGGAACCAAGTACAATATTCAAATGTTGAATGAATTAAGAGCCCAGCACCTCAGTGGGGCAGATATCTTGGGGATTTGGGAGTCAAATTTGCCCATATACAACCTTCCCCAAGTCAATCCTATGCCAGAGCTCATTTATAGCTGCCAGGAATGCTATGACCCCAGCCAAAGAGTAGTCATGAGCCCCACAGGCCTAGTCCTGTTCCAGATCACCCCAGAGAGCATAAACCAGATGCTGCGCTTCAAAACAGCCAAGAAATTGACCCCTCTATCCATGCAGGATCTGATTAACAGAGGGATCAAGCTGTCCAGTGACCAGATTGTCAAAATCAACCAACTGTTTGTCACACCGGGCTCTGAAACAGTCAGAACCCCTCCTATTGGGTACCAATATCTAAATGAGTTGGGCAGAATGTTGGTGGATCTAATTGGCTATGTCCTAGGATTCAGGGGGTTGGAAGATGTAGATGACAGCATAATGGCAATGCTGTCTATGTTTGCCCCTGGTAAGCCTCCAGCTGTGCAGTATGATTATGCAACTTACATAGCAGAGAAAATCCATGAGCAGTTCATGAATTTGAAAAGGGAAAGACTGTTCAGGTACAGCTCCTATATATATCATTTATTCCTTTTCTACCAGCCAGCTACCTTCTCTGTTCCTTTGAGGCCACTCAATGCCCAAGGAATCCCAAGATCAGTTGTTTTCTGGACCTCTGTTTTTCATTCTACCTCAGTATCACCCTATACATACTGTGAGTTTATTGATTTATTTGTTCATCCAGCCCTAACAGCGCTGCAAGGTACTCCTCCTCCTAGATTAACCGATGAAATGAAGAGGATTCTACATTTGAACAAATCTTACAATATTGGCAACTGGTACTTCTACCAGAACCACACAGTCATTAGGATATATGGCTGTGAATTGAACCCATTTAGGTTGCCAAGGTATGTCCCCATGAGGCTTTTTGCCTTAGAATATTTCAGGCAGTTTGGGAACTCAGATTACCTTCACTTTCAGAGTAGAAACAAGAAGTCACAATTGAAGGTAAGAAACCAGCTAGGTTCCTTCCTATATAACAGGAAAGAGGAAGGGTGGAAAGAGGCACACAGCATACTGGAAGGCCTCAGATTGCAGACCAGTTTTGAATGGATTCCCTATGACCCCAATCATTCTATCTCCCTCAGGAGAATTAGATACAAATTGGGCAACTATGCACATAAAAGACAACCTGAAATTGAACAGTATGCCAATGCACTAGATTGGGAAGAGGGTACACTAGTAGAACAAGTCACTGAGGTAGAATTACTTGAGAAAGAAGCTAGGAATGTGCAAAAAGAAGCTGACTTGGAAACTTGTGGACAGGTGCCCCTCTCCTACAGAAAGCAAACTGGAACAGCTGCTAAATCTTCAGCAGCACAGCAGCAAACTACTGAGAAGACACCCCAGGCAGCAAGCAAAGACAAAGGAAAACAGGTGGAACAGCCACCTATATTGACAGAAGAACAAGTTGACACCTTGCTACAGCAGAAAGAAGAAATGGAACAGCAAGAACTGGGGCAGCAACAAGAAGAAGCACAGTCCAGTGAACAGCAGCCCTTGCAGCAGGAAAAGGGGACAGATCTACCTAGTAACACTGAGCAGCAGCCCCAAACAGAGGTGCCTCCCAGGACAGACACCAATGTAGACACCTCAGTCCTCCAAACACCACAGAAGGAGGATGTGACCAGGAAAAGGGAGAGAGAGACCCCCCACACCTCATCCTTCATCAGAGGAGAGAAGAGACAAAGACTGAATGACTCCCAAGAGGAGGACATAGCAGTAAGGCAAGCCATGGGCATGGGCCCACCCAGTGGAGAACTTTCGGCCAGCTCATGTCAGCGTGGACATGACATGACTATGGGAGGAGAGGTCAGCTCCTCCGGTCAACACAGAAAAGGGCAGTCAAGTATAAAACAGCAATTCATTGACATCAAAAGGAGGAGTGATCCCATAAAAGTGCAGCTGTATGATCACTTGTTAAACCTAGCTCCTAGCAACCAGCAGAGACTCATGTCTGCTTTCGATGTGAGTGAAGGCAAAATGATAATGAGCCACTTCATGCCCACAACTTTGCAGCCTCAGTCCACCTCGGACTATCTAAGAACCAACATGGAGGTTCTTGCCAAAGACATACACCCCATGGACAAGATTGAATTACATAAGCAAACTGGTGAAATGGTGTATGCCTCCCTGGCAGATGAGACATTGGAGAACTATAAACTAAAGAGCAGCCTGGATAACACAGCTTCTCAGCTGGAATTAGAAAGAGCATCATCACAAGCCAAGGACAATAGGATCAAGTCCTTGGAAGAGGTAATTATAGAAATAGGGCATGATCCTAAAGATGTCAAGGGCATCCAAGAACTCCTGAAGATAAGGGATGCAGACATGGCGGCCCTAAGAAAGAAAATCAAACTCCCGGCCACCATCCATCCACAAACAGATGAAGTTGCCCAGCAAAGGCAAGAAAAGGATGCTACAGATCTGCTGGTATCCCTATACAAAGAGCTGGTTAGGACTCAAGACCAGCTAGGACAAACTGAAGCTGCAAAGGCAGCACTACAAGAAGCACTGAAGCAAAGAGAAGAGGGCCAACCCTCCCAGCCTCCTCCTGTGATAATAAATCTTGAGGAAGTCCCTCCAAAGACTACTCCTCCTCCTCAGCAAACAGAAGCTACAGCACCAACTACAGCGCCATCCACAGCAACAACAACTACAACATCGGAACAGGCTACTAGTTTAGACATGCAAAAGCTGCAAGCTGAGATCAAAGCCATGGAATCTCAAATGAAAGAGCTGGATGAACTTAAGAAAACCTTGGCAAAGGTAAATGAAAAGTTTGACAAGAGCAAACAGAATGAGGCAGCCAAGGAGAGAGAGGTAAAAGCTCTTAAGAGGAGAATTGCTGAACTAGAGAAAGAGCTTGCACTAGAAAAAGTGACAGCTGAAATGAAAGCAGTGCTATGGAGCAACATTGGGCGGTCCATTGCCAACCAGTGGCAATATATTGAGACCATGGATGAGCAAATGGTGCTCATCACTAAAGCAAACAAAGAAATACAGAGAGCCAGGGCAAGCCTCGGACACATGCCAGAAGCTGCTACTAGGATGATCAATATTCTGAACTATAAGACTAGCTCTCAATTAGCTGTCATGGGAATCACCAACAGGACAGAAACAATTGCTGTAGCCAAAAGAGTCATAACATTGAGGAACTTGGTTGGAACACTGGAGAGGAGGACACAGGATATGCAGACTGAAATCAACAGATTCCTGGAAAAATTCGTGGCACTACAGAACAGAGGCCTCCCCAGCATTTTAAGCAGTGTAGGAAGACTGCTCACCCTAGACAATTACAATAAGAGAATTGATGCCCATGCAGTAGCAGAGATTGCAAAACCGCCCAGCACTTCAACAGACACAGGGCCAGCCACCGGGCAGACTATGTATGACAGGGTGGAGAACCTGTTTTTACTCATGAATGAAGTTGAGCATCTGTTTGATACACCACCTAACTTCTTCAAATTCACAGAAGCAGATGAAACTCTAGGGGCAATCTTAGCACACCAACTGCCCACACAGGATGTCTGGAGAAATTTGACACAGACAGTTTTGACAGGCCAGAATCAGTAGCGCTAATTCTCCAGGCGAGTGAGCATACATGCGCAGGCACAATTTTGAAGAAAGATATCTACAGAGAAGAGGCAGAGGCTGAGCCAACTCAGCAGGACCATTGACTCACCACAAGCAACAGTCACAATCACAGGTGACAAGTCCAGGATACAGCGTACAAGCCTTAAAGACAGGTCTTCCAGCATTTATTCAGAATATCTCGACCGACTTAGCTGTTTCCAAAAGCTAAAATATCTTCTGACAGAGCATTAAAATGCCTGTACTCTGTAATCAATGCTGTATTAAATTTTGGTCATAATATCTTAAGTAGTTGGTAAGAATGTAAAATCTGAGATAACTCAGAACTCAGATATTTTGTAAATCACCGCAAGTATATATTCACCCTTCACAGCAGTTGAAGGGGTTGTTGCAATTTTCTTTTGAAGAGCTCTCGCTCGTTGTAATATTTTCAGAGAAGTAATACAAAGGAAGAATGGGATTTCCACGGCTTGGTGTTCTTTGATGTAGTGTGGTGAAAGATGAATGTTACAGGATTCCAGGGTGTTGCATAAAACAATAAGTATTCTCAAATCTCTTTGTTATATGTTTTCGAGTCTTTTGTTTTCCTTTGTTGTTCAAATGTTTTACACTTGATAGCAAGGTGAAAGGATAGTTCCAGGATTTAACCATGTTTACCCTGGACTCAAACTGAGCTATTATACATGTTTTCCTCAGATACAGTGACAGAAGTGTAATTCTTAATTGCTGCATTTCAAAACTGTGTCTTTTACTGTGACAGGCATTCTCAGGGATTCAATTTTTGCCCCTGAGACCTCTGTCTTTCTCCTCTTAAAGCTGTCTGTTGGGAATATATAGACAATAAGTGAAAATTCTTAAATGCTTTCACTGTTTGTATTACCTGTTTCCAGTCATTTAATCAAAAATCTATTCTATTAAGCACTCAAATGGCCCTGTAAGTTCCATCTTTCATCTCAAAGTTTCAAACACATATAGCCACAGACTCCATTGCCCAATGGTACTCAACCTCTCTGAAAACTACATCACTAGAATCTAAAAGGAGTTTCATCAACCAAAACATAAACAAAACCAGTGCATAATAGCTAGCCTAAAACCCTATCATAAACAGTTACAAATCATAAAGAGAGAGCCCTCTCTGATCACAGTTTGGCTAGAAACAGTGATCCAAAGATTGGTTAGTGGTTACCCCGGCCGTATTCCCTTGGGAGTCATAGGGAACAACCTGGGTGTTAACATAATTGGCGACTCCACTGGGGATTAAGATTTTTTCAATTACTAACTATCTTCCAAAGCTACCATCAAGCCTGAAACTAGCCAAGAGGCCTTAGGACTGTTTCTGTAAACACAGGGACAGCTTTAGGGAAGAGCTAACTAGGGAATCTTCATCTTAGCTTTGAAAAATATATAGTCATTCCAGAATTCTTACCTAGTCCTTGTACATACAAAACCTCCTGTATAAAGTTCTAAAAGAATACTTAGAAGCTGGCTCCCAAAAGAAACCCAAGGCACACTAGGGCAAACCCTGACCCTGATCAACCCATCATTGTTGATAATCCAAATATCATACCAAAGAACATAAGGAGACGGCAAAAGCAAGAAAAGCCTGCGGATCCAGATATAAGTTTAGACCAACCTATCCTCATTCCAACTCCTTGTAAAGTCCTTTTCCGTTCCACACCTAATTCCCCTAGTTCATCATCAACACCTCAAAGCCCTCCTTTCCCATCTTCACCATCTGCACATACTCTTTCAACCAGTTTCCCGCTTGTTACCCCTGTTACACCTGTAATCCCTGTTGTCCCATTTGTTCCTATTAACCCTATAAACCCCATAAATATGGCTAACAGATATGCACCTCTGCAGATACCAGCCAATGCTCCAGCTCTACCCCAAGACTACCAAACTAGACTCTCATTTTTTGACTCCCATGGCCCTTTGACAGCCATCCAGCATGCTAAAAAGATGCAAGACCACTTTGAGACCTATGAAATAGATGATGACAGTGTTAGGATGAGAATTTTTGTTCAAAGCTTAACTGGGGATGTCAGAACTTGGTTTAGATCCTTAAATGCAAATTCCATTGCAACCCCTGAAGTTCTATACCAGGAATTTACCAACAGATGGGAGAAAAAGAGAGATCCGCACCATATACTTGGTGAATATAACACTATTAAAAGAGGTCCCCAAGAAACGGTTTTGGAGTATTGTGCTAGGTTTAACAACATATACAATGCTATCCCCCAGAACTTAAGGCCCCCTCCTGATTTGGCCCTTTATAACTTCCCTGATGGTTTTGATTCTGATATGGCCTATCAGTTGAGAGAGAGAGACCCTCCAACCCTTGCAGAAGCCCAAAGGGTTGCAGTCACTGTAGAGGCCAACCTAATTGCCAAAAGAAACAGGGCAAAGCTGGAAAAGAAGACTGGTTTCAAAGAAGAACCCTCGGGTTTTGATCAAAAGTTAGATGCAATTCTAAATAGCATGAAGAGATTGGGAGAGAGAGTGGAATCAGTAGAAAGGAAATCATCATGGGAGGCACCACAAAACAACCCTCCTAGAAACCCAAATTTTAGGAGAGTCCAGAACCCCAATATAGGAAAAACAAGTGCAGACCAAGATATCAGACCCCCTTTTCAAGAAAATTATGCAGAAACTTCCTCAGCTAATCAGCTCAATGAAGATCCTGAGATCAACTTAATAGGTCTGGATGGTAAAAGCCAGGTTTTCTTAACACAAGAAGACCATGAGGAGGATGAAAACAAAACATTCCAAACACAATCAGGAGAATCTTTTGACTTTAAACAAGGGTATGATACTGCTGTCTATGAAGTCCATAAACAATACAAACTAAGAAGTCGGACTGTAAATGCAAATCAGCCTGAGAAGATAAAGGAGAAACAACAATCTAAAGAAACCTTAGTCACTGAACCTAATGACAGAACAAACTTACCTACAAAAGAAGTAGTGGTTGAGGAAGTCACTGAATTACTGTCCACACCAAAACAGCCCACGGCAACCTCATCCTCCCACCCAAATCCGAACATTACCCCTCAAGACATCAATATAAGGGGCAGGTTCCAAAATCAGGATGAAATCCACCAAGAAGATCTAATGAACAGAGAAAGAACTGCTACCCGCGACTCCAAAATCCAAATTGATAAACCCTTTGACCTAGGAACAGAGATTGGCAAGTTAAAGGTAGCAATTCCCCTTTCAGAGCTAGCCAAGCATGACATATACAAACAACAGATCAAAAAATCCCTTCAGCTCACCAATAGCAAAGATGATGTAAATGTGTTAGATGACACTCCAGAATTACTGTTTGGCCCAGAGGTAGATGGAAAAACAGTAGTCACAGGGGTTTTACCTTTTTATGTCAGCTTGCATATTCATGATAAAATACTGCATAATGCAATGTTTGACTCAGGTGCCTCTCACAACCTTATGCCAAAAGCGGTCATGGAAAGGTTAAACTTAGACATCACAAGACCATACAAAGACCTGTTTTCTTTTGATTCTAGTCAAGTCAAATGCTTGGGCCTAATTAAGGATTTATGTGTGTCCTTGGTTCAATTTCCCAACAAAACCATTTTAATGGATGTTGTTGTTGCTGATATCCCACCCAAATATGGGATGCTCTTATCAAGATCATGGGGAGCCAAACTCCAAGGCTCCCTGCAATTGGACATGTCATATGCAACCATTTCTGTATTTGGGCAACCAAAAAGACTTTATAGGGAAACACTCATGAAATATATGGTCAGCAGTGAAGAGAAACCCCAAAATTTCCCAATATATGCTGTCCATTCAGACATAGACTCCTTCATCCTCTTCAATGACAGCGCAAGCTTCTCAAACAATGACATTAAGACCGAAACACTCATACAAGAACAAAACAGTGATCAAACAAGTAGCACCTGCCAAATTTCAATTAGGCCAACAATACCCATTAACCCTCCTCTAGTTGTCAAAGATTGTCAAACAAATGATGAAATTATCCTAGGAGACAAATGGGAAAGGAAACCTCAACTCATGCTCACATTGCCATCCCATGAACAGAATTTGAAATCTCCTGACCAGCAAGGCATCTGGTGGGTCCTAGAGTTTGATGGCTCAGTTAACAAGTTAGGGGCAAGAGCTGGAGTATGGATACATAACAAAGAGAAAGGCTGTGCAGAAGGCCGGGCTTATAGATTGAACTTTAAATGCACTAACAACATGGCAGAATATGAAGCTCTGCTACTAGGCCTCAAGATTGCAAAATCATTACAAGCACATAGCCTCTCAATCATGGGGGACTCTGATCTAGTAATTCAACAAGTAAAAGGGGATTTTGTCACCAATGACAAAAGATTAAGGTCCTATAGGTCTGCTGTAATTGAAATACTAGAGACTTTCTCCGAGTTTGTTATCACAAAGATTCCAAGGGGCCACAATCTCCATGCTCACAGCTTGGCAACATTTGCCAGCACCTTCAAATTCCCACTACAACCCAACAATTGTTTCACAGCAGAGGTCAAATATAGGCCTTCTATTCCAAACAATGTCAAAGAGTGGCAAGTATTTGAGAATGACAGGCAAATAAACAACTTTTTAACCTTGCAACAAGAGTTTACAGGATTAAATATTGACCTTGAGACAGCAAGTCAATCTCAAATAGTTGATGGAGCAAGTCAATCACAATTACAGTTTCAACAGTCTGCCCACCCAATGTCACCTAGAACAGCCAAACAACTACTCAGTCCAACCATTTTCAACAAAGAAAACATTCAGCAAATTCACCAAATTGACTGTGAAGAGCTGAGCAACGCTGAAGATGAAATCATACAACTCAAAGACAATCTTCTTCCAGCAGGCCTTACCCCACTAGAGGATATTTTTGACTCAAATGATGTCCCCAGGAAACCAAAGATGCAGCCATTAGATGCAACAATTGAAGAATGTAACATTGGTACCACTGACAAGCCTAAAATAATAAAGCTATCTGCTGCTTTGCCCCCTGACCAAAAACCCAAATATATTGATCTCTTTAAAGAGTTCCAAGATGTCTTTGCCTGGGGTTATGAGGACTTGAAGTCTTATGATACCTCTGTTATCCAGCACACCATTCCCCTCAAGCCTAATCAAAAACCATTCAAACAGAAATTGAGAAGAATCAATCCTGTGCTCCTTCCTTCCATTGAAAAGGAATTACAAAAAATGTTCAAAGCTGGTATCATAGCACCAATCAGGTTTTCTGAGTGGATTTCAAATTTGGTCCCTACAAGAAAGAAAACTGGTGAGATTAGACTTTGTGTAGACTTAAGGAATTTGAACCTAGTGTCACTCAAAGATAACTACCCCTTACCCAAAATGGATCACATCCTTCAGAGGGTAGTAGGGCCTCAAGAATATCATTGTTGGATGGTTTCTCAGGCTTCAATCAAATCCTGGTACACCCTGATGATCAAGACAAAACTGCATTTACTACCCCATGGGGCACTTTCAAGTATGTGAAGATGCCCTTTGGATTGAAAAATGCAGGGGCAACGTTTCAAAGAGCAATGGACATTGCTTTTGCAAAGGAAATTCATGACTTCTTGGTCATTTACTTAGATGATCTTACACCCTTTTCAAAATCTGACCAAGAACACTTGAAACATTTAAGACAAATCTTCATAACATGCAGAAAATATGGTATTTCCTTAAACCCCAAGAAGTCATTATTTGGTTTGGAAGAAGGGAAACTTCTAGGGCATATCATTTCGAAAAATGGCATAAGAATTGATCCAGATAGGATACAAGCTATCCTACAAATGCCTCACCCAAGGAATGTCAAGGAGCTGCAAGGATTCTTAGGAAAAATCAACTTTTTGAGAAGGTTTATCCCAAATTTAGCAGAGTTAATCAGATTACTAAACAATATGCTAAAGAAAGATTCAAAGGTCAAATGGACTGTTGAAGCAAAACAAGCTTTTGAAAGTATAAAATTGGCTTTGACTCAAACCCCAGTGTTAACTAATCCTCAGTTTGACAGAGACTTTATCATTTTCTCCTTTGCCTCCCAACATACTATTGCTGCTGTTTTATTACAGAAAGATGACCAAGGGAATGAAAAGCCCATTGCTTTTTTCAGCAGAGCTCTTAGAGATGCTCCTCTAAAGTACCAAATAATGGAGAAACAAGCCTATGCCTTAATCAAAGCTATCAAAGACTTTAGGATTTACATCCTTTACTCCCATGTTGTGGCTTATGTACCAAGTCCTATTGTCAAAGACATTCTCACACAAGAAAACTTAGAAGGTAGAAGAGGAAAATGGATTGCAAACATACTTGAATTTGACATTGAAATAAAGCCTACAAAGCTGATAAAAGGGCAAGGTTTGGCCAAGTTAATGACAGAAGCAAATTTCCAAGCCTTAGATATCAACCAACTGGACAGTGAAACAGAGCTGGCGACTCCAAAGATCAATGTAGCCTTTGAACAATCTCCTTGGTATTCTGATGTCTGTTATGTGTTACAAAACCTGTGTGCTCCCCCAGGACTGTCCAGAACTAAGTCTAGGTTCCTAAAAATGAAAACATCTAAATTTTGTGTGATAGATGAGAATCTACTCTGGAAAAACCATGAAGGTATTTTGCTGCACTGTCTTCTTGAGAGTGAAACTGACAATATCATGCAAGAATTCCATGCTGGAGACTGTGGTGGACATTTGTACTGGAAGTCCACTGTAGACAAGATATTAAGGGCTGGTTATTACTGGCCCACTATGTTCTCTGATATGAAGAAATTCACAACATCATGCCACAAGTGCCAACTGTTTGAAGGCAAAAGACAGTTGCTGCCACTTCCTTTGAGGCCCATTGCAACAGAGAGACCTTTTCAACAATGGGGCTTGGATTTCATTGGGGAAATTCACCCTCATCTTCAGGACAACACAGATGGATCTTGACAGCAACAGACTACTTCACCAAGTGGATTGAAGCTGCCCCATGCAGACAAGCAAATGATTCAGTAATCATTCAATTTTTGGAGAACAATATACTGGCTAGATTTGGCTGCCCAGACAAGATAATAACAGACAATGCTGCTGCTTTCAGATCCAAGAAGATGGTGAACTTCTGCCATAAATTTCACATTACCCTGGGCCATTCTACAGCTTACTATCCTCAAGGAAATGGTCTTGCTGAATCATCAAACAAAAGCCTGATAAACATCATAAAGAAAGTGCTGGAAGAGAACAAAAAGAACTGGCATAAGAAACTAGTAAATGCTTTATGGGCAGACAGATTAACCACTAAAAGATCAATTGGGACCAGCCCATATGAGTTAGTCTATGGATTAGAGGCCAGATTTCCTTCATCACTAGGAGTGCCGGTTATGAAACTTCTACAAGAAAGCCAAGCAGAGCCAAATGACATGCAAAGAAGGATTAACCAGATAATTTGTTTACAGCAGACCAGAGAACAAGTTTTCAGCAGAGTGCAGATACTACAAGAGAAACTGAAAAAGGCCTTTGATAGAAGAACTAAAGCAGAAGATTTCAATGTAGGGGACAAAGTTTTAAAGTGGGATGCAAGAAGAGAAGAGAAAGGAAAACATGGGAAGTTTGATTCTTTATGGAAAGGACCATTTTCTATCCAAGCAGTACAAGGTAATAACACCTACTTCCTAAAAAGTTTGACTGTAACTGAACTGGATGAAGGCCCTGTCAATGGCAGGATGCTGAAGCACTATTTTGACTGTTCACTATGATAGAAATTCAGAGGTTCATTGTATATATGCAGCCTTACATATTATCTTCTATTTTAGAATGTAAAAAGAGGTTTTCCCAGATGCTGCACCTAGCAGCAACAGGCAGATAGAATCAGAGGTTCTCCAAGAAAGAAACACACTATTTTGACACATTCATGCAGCAGATTTCAAAGTCAAAGATGGGCAGTCAAGGAACAAGGCAATCTGACCTGCTGTTCTTGGTCTTTCAAAAGAAAAACCATCCCCATGTGGAGCCACTGTTGGATACCTATAGTAATAGGTTTCATATTTCATGATTGGCAAGAGAAAAGCCAAATATGCTCTGCTCTGGTATCCCAAAGATCCCATATTTCCTAGAAAGCAAGAGCTGGGTAAAGTGTTTCAAGTATTGAGGACCTTATTTCAATTTTGTGGATGATTCAACAGTCTAAACTGGATCATGCCATGTTTCAATTTTGAGTTGTAGAATAGAGAAAGAGGTCTGTCCAAACAGCTTAATCTTGGCAGACAAGTAGTTCAGGTAGAGAAGCAAAGGTTCCCAAAAGTTTAATCTGGGACCTTGGAAGAGATAAGGGTAGAAATAGATAGAGAAAAGAAAAGGAAAAAAGCCAAAGAAAAGAAAAGGCAAAAAGGGTTGCAAGTTCAAGTGCCCCTCCAAGAAGAAACAAAAAATGCTAGGTAAGCAGCTGGGTAGGTAGTTGGGGTCGCAGAAGGTGAGTCCTATCATTGCAGAAATGGTGATGATGGACAGCAAAGTAAAAGACTACAGCAGGAGCATGACTAACTTCTCTTCCCTTTATTCAACTAACACTCTTTCTTTCAGCTGAGATTTATGGAGAGAGATCATGGTTTTATTGTGGTTCTAGTTCATTCAGAATCCACATTTCTTGTCTAAGATCTTTTCATTTTGTTCTACTCTCAAAACCAAGTCAACTTCAGAAACTCAGTAAAATCCTTTCATTTGCCCCCTTCATTCATATTAACTCCTAATTCTACTATATAACCTCCCCTATCTTACCCCCACCCCTAATATTATTAACACTAAGGTGTATAAAACCCCAAATCTTATGTATATTCCCTCCCCTAGGCATAATAGCCGTGTATTGTTCAAAAGGGACCAAATGGCATCTGGCCACTTTGGTGAACCTATTCCACCCTATTTCCCCTTTGCTGCAAGTCAATTTGCCCTCAAATCACCTCTGCATTGATAAAACCCCCTCTCCAAACCCCTTTTGCCTATAAAACCTTTGCAAAGGTTAATACCCGCCTCTGGCACGTTTCCCAATCCTACCGCATGGTTGGTTAATCAAAACATTTGAAAAAACCCATAAAACCCACAAAGTTTGATTTTTCCGCCCGCACTATCAAACGCGCCTTTTTCTCCTCCGCCAGCCGTCGGATCAAGCCCATCAGATCCGACGGCCCACATCAATATCGGAGCGCTTCCTGTGGCGGCACGTTAACCTCCGGGAAAGTGACGTTGCGCCTTGTCACGCCTCCTCCACGCGTCAACCGATGGACCATCTCGGAGCCCGCTCTGACAGCCTCTGCGCCGTACCTAAACCGCCCCGAGAAACCGCGGCGGTTAAGGCCTTAACCGTGACCGCTGCAGTTTGACCGCCACCCACCTCACTGCTGACTGGGCTGCCACCTCGCCGCCCCTTTGACCAGTCACCCACTGCCACGTCGCCCGATGACGTCAGCAGGAAAAAAGCGCCAAATTGGTAAAATAACCCATATTTACCAATTTTCCCGTGTTTTTACCATTTTCACTGTGATTTCTGCTGATTGCTCTGCATGACCGTTTGAACTCGAATTTTCGCCAACCAGTCAATTAGCCCGGGCGACCTCCTCAAACAGCAACTGTGCACCTGTGTTTCAACCTCTGCTCGTCGAATTACAGGTATTTAGACCGTTTCGCCCTCCATACGACCTTCATTAAGCTTAAAATTGCTCAGAGGGATAATAGAACCATAAAAACGATATTTACACCGTTCATTTCCATTCATTCATCCACCATTGTCATTGTGAGGGCCAAGAAGTACCTGCAGAGCTTTAGAAACCTGCAATTCACATAAAACCTCTGTAATTCTGCGTTTTCCCGGCAGAGCTCCTAATAGACATAATTTACCCAATTGGAGAGTCCAATTAGACCACAGAGAAGTTCTGTCACTAGACTCCAGTAGTATTTCAATTGCTATTGAGAGAATTCCCCTTGAATACTCAAAACCTCAACTGTTTCCACAGAAAACTGCCTCCAGACTGTGTTTTACCATTCCACCTGTCTACCTACAATTATTGCAACTTGAAGAGCTATGGAGACCCCTATTGCACTGAATATTAAGCCCATCAATGCCCCTCACCAGGAATTAGCATGGAAAGCCCTGGGGACATGGACTACCAAATGCTGGATTGGTTCCCTATGGGAACCAAGTACAATATTCAAATGTTGAATGAATTAAGAGCCCAGCACCTCAGTGGGGCAGATATCTTGGGGATTTGGGAGTCAAATTTGCCCATATACAACCTTCCCCAAGTCAATCCTATGCCAGAGCTCATTTATAGCTGCCAGGAATGCTATGACCCCAGCCAAAGAGCAGTCATGAGCCCCACAGGCCTAGTCCTGTTCCAGATCACCCCAGAGAGCATAAACCAGATGCTGCGCTTCAAAACAGCCAAGAAATTGACCCCTCTATCCATGCAGAATCTGATTAACAGAGGGATCAAGCTGTCCAGTGACCAGATTGTCAAAATCAACCAACTGTTTGTCACACCAGGCTCTGAAACAGTCAGAACCCCTCCTATTGGGTACCAATATCTAAATGAGTTGGGCAGAATGTTGGTGGATCTAATTGGCTATGTCCTAGGATTCAGGGGGTTGGAAGATGTAGATGACAGCATAATGGCAATGCTGTCTATGTTTGCCCCTGGTAAGCCTCCAGCTGTGCAGTATGATTATGCAACTTACATAGCAGAGAAAATCCATGAGCAGTTCATGAATTTGAAAAGGGAGAGACTGTTCAGGTACAGCTCCTATATATATCATTTATTCCTTTTCTACCAGCCAGCTACCTTCTCTGTTCCTTTGAGGCCACTCAATGCCCAAGGAATCCCAAGATCAGTTGTTTTCTGGACCTCTGTTTTTCATTCTACCTCAGTATCACCCTATACATACTGTGAGTTTATTGATTTATTTGTTCATCCAGCCCTAACAGCGCTGCAAGGTACTCCTCCTCCTAGATTAACCGATGAAATGAAGAGGATTCTACATTTGAACAAATCTTACAATATTGGCAACTGGTACTTCTACCAGAACCACACAGTCATTAGGATATATGGCTGTGAATTGAACCCATTTAGGTTGCCAAGGTATGTCCCCATGAGGCTTTTTGCCTTAGAATATTTCAGGCAGTTTGGGAACTCAGATTACCTTCACTTTCAGAGTAGAAACAAGAAGTCACAA
This sequence comes from Pinus tabuliformis, assembly GCA_031772625.1. Classification (NCBI taxonomy): domain Eukaryota; kingdom Viridiplantae; phylum Streptophyta; class Pinopsida; order Pinales; family Pinaceae; genus Pinus; species Pinus tabuliformis. The sequence goes on along the minus strand of CM062814.1, from coordinate 441,662,997 downwards.
TTGAAGGTAAGAAACCAGCTAGGTTCCTTCCTATATAACAGGAAAGAGGAAGGGTGGAAAGAGGCACACAGCATCCTGGAAGGCCTCAGATTGCAGACCAGTTTTGAATGGATTCCTATGACCCCAATCATTCTATCTCCCTCAGGAGAATTAGATACAAATTGGGCAACTATGCACATAAAAGACAACCTGAAATTGAACAGTATGCCAATGCACTAGATTGGGAAGAGGGTACACTAGTAGAACAAGTCACTGAGGTAGAATTACTTGAGAAAGAAGCTAGGAATGTGCAAAAAGAAGCTGACTTGGAAACTTGTGGACAGGTGCCCCTCTCCTACAGAAAGCAAATTGGAACAGCTGCTAAATCTTCAGCAGCACAGCAGCAAACTACTGAGAAGACACCCCAGGCAGCAAGCAAAGACAAAGGAAAACAGGTGGAACAGCCACCTATATTGACAGAAGAACAAGTTGACACCTTGCTACAGCAGCAAGAAGAAATGGAACAGCAAGAACTGGGGCAGCAACAAGAAGAAGCACAGTCCAGTGAACAGCAGCCCTTGCAGCAGGAAAAGGGGACAGATCTACCTAGTAACACTGAGCAGCAGCCCCAAACAGAGGTGCCTCCCAGGACAGACACCAATGTAGACACCTCAGTCCTCCAAACACCACAGAAGGAGGATGTGACCAGGAAAAGGGAGAGAGAGACCCCCCACACCTCATCCTTCATCAGAGGAGAGAAGAGACAAAGACTGAATGACTCCCAAGAGGAGGACATAGCAGTAAGGCAAGCCATGGGCATGGGCCCACCCAGTGGAGAACTTTCGGCCAGCTCATCTCAGCGTGGACATGACATGACTATGGGAGGAGAGGTCAGCTCCTCCGGTCAACATAGAAAAGGGCAGTCAAGTATAAAACAGCAATTCATTGACATCAAAAGGAGGAGTGATCCCATAAAAGTGCAGCTGTATGATCACTTGTTAAACCTAGCTCCTAGCAACCAGCAGAGACTCATGTCTGCTTTCGATGTGAGCGAAGGCAAAATGATAATGAGCCACTTCATGCCCACAACTTTGCAGCCTCAGTCCACCTCGGACTATCTAAGAACCAACATGGAGGTTCTTGCCAAAGACATACACCCCATGGACAAGATTGAATTACATAAGCAAACTGGTGAAATGGTGTATGCCTCCCTGGCAGATGAGACATTGGAGAACTATAAACTAAAGAGCAGCCTGGATAACACAGCTTCTCAGCTGGAATTAGAAAGAGCATCATCACAAGCCAAGGACAATAGGATCAAGTCCTTGGAAGAGGTAATTATAGAAATAGGGCATGATCCTAAAGATGTCAAAGGCATCCAAGAACTCCTGAAGATAAGGGATGCAGACATGGCGGCCCTAAGAAAGAAAATCAAACTCCCGGCCACCATCCATCCACAAACAGATGAAGTTGCCCAGCAAAGGCAAGAAAAGGATGCTACAGATCTGCTGGTATCCCTATACAAAGAGCTGGTTAGGACTCAAGACCAGCTAGGACAAACTGAAGCTGCAAAGGCAGCACTACAAGAAGCACTGAAGCAAAGAGAAGAGGGCCAACCCTCCCAGCCTCCTCCTGTGATAATAAATCTTGAGGAAGTCCCTCCAAAGACTACTCCTCCTCCTCAGCAAACAGAAGCTACAGCACCAACTACAGCGCCATCCACAGCAACAACAACTACAACATCGGAACAGGCTACTAGTTTAGACATGCAAAAGCTGCAAGCTGAGATCAAAGCCATGGAATCTCAAATGAAAGAGCTGGATGAACTTAAGAAAACCTTGGCTAAGGTAAATGAAAAGTTTGACAAGAGCAAACAGAATGAGGCAGCCAAGGAGAGAGAGGTAAAAGCTCTTAAGAGGAGAATTGCTGAACTAGAGAAAGAGCTTGCACTAGAAAAAGTGACAGCTGAAATGAAAGCAGTGCTATGGAGCAACATTGGGCGGTCCATTGCCAACCAGTGGCAATATATTGAGACCATGGATGAGCAAATGGTGCTCATCACTAAAGCAAACAGAGAAATACAGAGAGCCAGGGCAAGCCTTGGACACATGCCAGAAGCTGCTACTAGGATGATCAATATTCTGAACTATAAGACTAGCTCTCAATTAGCTGTCATGGGAATCACCAACAGGACAGAAACAATTGCTGTAGCCAAAAGAGTCATAACATTGAGGAACTTGGTTGGAACACTGGAGAGGAGGACACAGGATATGCAGACTGAAATCAACAGATTCCTGGAAAAATTCGTGGCACTACAGAACAGAGGCCTCCCCAGCATTTTAAGCAGTGTAGGAAGACTGCTCACCCTAGACAATTACAATAAGAGAATTGATGCCCATGCAGTAGCAGAGATTGCAAAACCGCCCAGCACTTCAGCAGACCAGGGCCAGCCACCGGGCAGACTATGTATGACAGGGTGGAGAACCTGTTTTTCCTCATGAATGAAGTTGAGCATCTGTTTGATACACCACCTAACTTCTTCAAATTCACAGAAGCAGATGAAACTCTAGGGGCAATCTTAGCACACCAACTGCCCACACAGGATGTCTGGAGAAATTTGACACAGACAGTTTTGTCAGGCCAGAATCAGTAGCGCTAATTCTCCAGGCAAATGAGCATACATGCGCAGGCACAATTTTGAAGAAAGATATCTACAGAGAAGAGGCAGAGGCTGAGCCAACTCAGCAGGACCATTGACTCACCACAAGCAACAGTCACAATCACAGGTGACAAGTCCAGGATACAGCGTACAAGCCTTAAAGACAGGTCTTCCAGCATTTATTCAGAATATCTCGACCGACTTAGCTGTTTCCAAAAGCTAAAATATCTTCTGACAGAGCATTAAAATGCCTGTACTCTGTAATCAATGCTGTATTAAATTTTGGTCATAATATCTTAAGTAGTTGGTAAGAATGTAAAATCTGAGATAACTCAGAACTCAGATATTTTGTAAATCACCGCAAGTATATATTCACCCTTCACAGCAGTTGAAGGGGTTGTTGTAATTTTCTTTTGAAGAGCTCTCGCTCGTTGTAATATTTTCAGAGAAGTAATACAAAGGAAGAATGGAATTTCCAAGGCTTGGTGTTCTTTGATGTATTGTGGTGAAAGATGAATGTTACAGGATTCCAGGGTGTTGCATAAAACAATAAGTATTCTCAAATCTCTTTGTTATATGTTTTCGAGTCTTTTGTTCTCTTTTGTTGTTCAAATGTTTTACACTTGATAGCAAGGTGAAAGGATAGTTCCAGGATTTAACCATGTTTACCCTGGACTCAAACTGAGCTATTATACATGTTTTCCTCAGATACAGTGACAGAATTGTAATTCTTAATTGCTGCATTTCAAAACTGTGTCTTTTACTGTGATAGGCATTCTCAGGGATTCAATTTTTGCCCCTGAGACCTCTGTCTTTTCCTCTTAAAGCTGTCTGTTGGGAATATATAGACAATAAGTGAAAATTCTTAAATGCTTTCACTGTTTGTGTTACCTGTTTCCAGTCATTTAATCAAAAATCTGTTCTATTAAGCACTCAAATGGCCCTGTAAGTTCCATCTTTCATCTCAAAGTTTCAAACACATATAGCCACAGACTCCATTGCCCAATGGTACTCAACCTCTCTGAAAACTACATCACTAGAATCTAAAAGGAGTTTCATCAACCAAAACATAAACAAAACCAGTGCATAATAGCTAGCCTAAAACCCTATCATAAACAGTTACAAATCATAAAGAGAGAGCCCTCTCTGATCACAGTTTGGCTAGAAACAGTGATCCAAAGATTGGTTAGTGGTTACCCCGGCCGTATTCCCTTGGGAGTCATAGGGAACAACCTGGGTGTTAACATAATTGGCGACTCCACTGGGGATTAAGATTTTTTCAATTATATCTATCTTAAAGCTACCATCAAGCCTGAAACTAGCCAAGAGGCCTTAGGACTGTTTCTGTAATCACAGGGACAGCTTTAGGGAAGAGCTAACTAGGGAATCTTCATCTTGCTTTGAAAAATTATAGTCATTCCAGATTTCTTACCTAGTCCTTGTACATACAAAACCTCCTGTATAAAGTTCTAAAAGAATACTTAGAAGCTGGCTCCCAAAAGAAACAAGGCACACTAGGGCAAACCCTGACCCTGATCAACCATCATTGTTGATAACCAAATATCATACCAAAGAACATAAGGAGACGCAAAAGCAGGAAAAGCTGCTGATCCAGAATATAAGTTTAGACCAACCTATCCTCATTCCAACTCCTTGTAAAGTCCTTTTCCGTTCCACACCTAATTCCCTAGTTCATCATCAACACCTCAAAGCCCTCCTTTCCCATCTTCACCATCTGCACATACTCTTTCAACCAGTTTCCCGCTTGTTACCCCTGTTACACCTGTAATCCCTGTTGTCCCATTTGTTCCTATTAACCCTATAAACCCATAAATATGGCTAACAGATATGCACCTCTGCAGATACCAGCCAATGCTCCAGCTCTACCCCAAGACTACCAAACTAGACTCTCATTTTTTGACTCCCATGGCCCTTTGACAGCCATCCAGCATGCTAAAAGATGCAAGACCACTTGAGACCTATGAATAGATGATGACATAGGATGAGAATTGTTCAAAGCTTAACTGATGTCAGAACTTGTTGAAGAGATGAAAAATGAAAAGCTTAATGGGGATGTAGAAAGAACTTGGTTTCAGAATCCTTAAATGCAAATTCCATTGCAACCCCTGAAGTTCTATACCAGGAATTTACCAAAGATGGGAGAAAAAGAGAGATCCGCACCATATACTTGGTGAATATAACACTATTAAAAGAGGTCCCAAGAAACGGTTTTGGGAGTATTGTGCTAGGTTTAACAACATATACAATGCTATCCCCCAGAACTTAAGGCCCCCTCCTGATTTGGCCCTTTATAACTTCCCTGATGGTTTTGATTCTGATATGGCCTATCAGTTGAGAGAAAGAGACCCTCCAACCCTTGCAGAAGCCCAAAGGGTTGCAGTCACTGTAGAGGCCAACCTAATTGCCAAAAGAAACAGGGCAAAGCTGGAAAAGAAGACTGGTTTCAAAGAAGAACCCTCGGGTTTTGATCAAAAGTTAGATGCAATTCTAAATAGCATGAAGAGATTGGGAGAGAGAGTGGAATCAGTAGAAAGGAAATCATCATGGGAGGCACCACAAAACAACCCTCCTAGAAACCCAAATTTTAGGAGAGTCCAGAACCCCAATATAGGAAAGACAGGTGCTGACCAAGATATCAGACCCCCTTTTCAAGAAAATTATGCAGAAACTTCCTCAGCTAATCAGCTCAATGAAGATCCTGAGATCAACTTAATAGGTCTGGATGGTAAAAGCCAGGTTTTCTTAACACAAGAAGACCATGAGGAGGATGAAAACAAAACATTCCAAACACAATCAGGAGAATCTTTTGACTTTAAACAAGGGTATGATACTGCTGTCTATGAAGTCCATAAACAATACAAACTAAGAAGTCGGACTGTAAATGCAAATCAGCCTGAGAAGATAAAGGAGAAACAACAATCTAAAGAAACCTTAGTCACTGAACCTAATGACAAAACAAACTTACCTACAAAAGAAGTAGTGGTTGAGGAAGTCACTGAATTACTGTCCACACCAAAACAGCCCACGGCAACCTCATCCTCCCACCCAAATCGAACATTACCCTCAAGACATCAATATAAGGGGCAGGTTCAAAATCAGGATGAAATCCACCAAGAAGATCTAATGAACAGAGAAAGAACTGCTACCGGACTCCAAAATCAAATTGATAAACCTTTGACCTAGGAACAGAGATTGGCAAGTTAAAGGTAGCAATTCCCCTTTCAGAGCTAGCCAAGCATGACATATACAAACAACAGATCAAAAATCCCTTCAGCTCACCAATAGCAAAGATGATGTAAATGTGTTAGATGACACTCCAGAATTACTGTTTGGCCCAGAGGTAGATGGAAAAACAGTAGTCACAGGGTTTTTACCTTTTTATGTCAGCTTGCATATTCATGATAAAATACTGCATAATGCAATGTTTGACTCAGGTGCCTCTCACAACCTTATGCCAAAAGCGGTCATGGAAAGGTTAAACTTAGACATCACAAGACCATACAAAGACCTGTTTTCTTTTGATTCTAGTCAAGTCAAATGCTTGGGCCTAATTAAGGATTTATGTGTGTCCTTGGTTCAATTTCCCAACAAAACCATTTTAATGGATGTTGTTGTTGCTGATATCCCACCCAAATATGGGATGCTCTTATCAAGATCATGGGGAGCCAACTCCAAGGCTCCCTGCAATTGGACATGTCATATGCAACCATTTCTGTATTTGGGCAACCAAAAAGACTTTATAGGGAAACACTCATGAAAATATATGGTCAGCAGTGAAGAGAAACCCAAAATTTCCAATATATGCTGTCCATTCAGACATAGACTCCTTCATCCTCTTCAATACA